>OX940796.1:1348429-2694358 GCA_954870985.1 Trifolium fragiferum
TTGGATGTGCTAATGCACTTTATGATGTTGCCAAAAGTCATGTGATAATTGTTCATTGAATTAGGTGATCCTCCCGTGTATGGTGATATTAAGGGATTTATGGCTAAGAATGGACATAAACCAAGAGATGATTGGAATTTGATCAAGGAGACACCAGCTGAAACCTTGTTAGGCAGAGAAGTGTTGAAGTCTAGTGAGAGCGGGGAAAGAAGCTATAGCTTTAGACAGGTGCAGTCAAGGGAATCCAATGAATCTGTATTTATTACACAAAAGGGAAATGTTGTAGGAGGTGGATCATATAATGTACTAAATGCATTGGCTGCTTATTTGAGGTATTTAGAGGGAACGGCTCGTGATGATTGGCAAGAGTATATAGTGATAACCCTATTTCTAAGATTCTGTATTTTTTTTTGGCAATTTCATGAACAACCTGGAGTCAGAAACTACTGTTTTATAGGTGTCTGTGTTTAGGGAAAGATATTTACAATTATGAAAAAGCTTCGTTATATTTCCAGTCTTCTACTCCTATATTTTTTATTACATTGATACATACTGTTGCTCTGTGTTCCATGTTTCTAAAAAGTTCCTATTGTATTCATTAATTAAATATAAAAAAGCACACCTCATGAAAATTTGCTTCTCCTTAAATTTGTGTAGGGTACATGCAAAACTGCGTGCTTCAGAAAGTCGAAATGGAGCGTCGTTTAACGTGCTATTGGGTCCAGCCTTGCTCTGGGCATTATATCTAGAAGAAGAGTACACTATGAAGCTATCAAATATGAGAAAGAACGAAATGGGGGATTCTTACCTCCCTTTGGATATTCAACTGCCACCATTGAAGCAGCAGTTGAGGCCGTGTGTTCAAAGGAGATACTAAGTATAACAATTATACTGTTTTAAGAGTACAAATTGTTATGTGTCTTATTGATTTGGTTTTGTCTTATCTGTTATACATGGATAGTTTCCTTGATCTCTTTCGTTTCTTTTATCCTTTTTATCGTGTTCTAGTGGTATTTGCTTTTGGCTTTGAGAAATAAGGTAAATAATGATGAAAAACAGTCAACACGGATATGGAGATGGAATGGTTTTCTTATTCAGGTATTAAATTGTTTTGATCAAGTCAAAATTTGATTTCCTATTAAGAGAAATGCTAGGGACACACACTTCTCAACTATTGGCTGTAATTCTGTTGGATCCACTTGATTTAGTGGGACCGGTTTCCAAAATAAGGGTTCCATTTGAATTTCAACCACTAAAACAATAAAGAGAGTTTGTTCAAAAGAATGTTTTAGAGAGTTTGTTGTGGAACTCAATTCCCTTTTCAAGAGTCCGCTCAATTTTCTATCCTCTATGAAAAAATTGAAGCACATGATATACTTTTTATAACCTAAGCAATTCTGCTACTTTATTGGCTACATGCTTTTCTCAGTATACAGTTGGTGGTGAAGATGGTCCTGCTGTTCTTCTTGTGCATGGTTTTGGTGCCTTTGCAGAGCACTACCGTGACAACATACACAGATTAGCTAGAGCTGGAAATCGAGTTTGGGCTATTACATTGTTAGGATTTGGCAAATCAGAAAAGCCAAATATTGTATACACTGAGCTCTTGTGGGCTGAACTATTGAGAGATTTTATTGTTGATGTTGTGGGGGAACCGGTCCACCTTGTTGGCTGAAAAACAAACAATTTGCTTTTTCTTGACATTTTTCAATTTCCCCCTCTATTTCTACTATTGTAAAATCTGCAATAGAAGTTGGATTTCTAGATTTTAAAATTGTATGTTTTACCCAACGTGTATCATGGATCTTAAATTTGGTATTATGTTATTTTTTCCCTTTAGATATATATTGACACTGTTTATTTCTTAGTATGAGTAAAACATAATTAGATTAGTCTATCTAAAATATGCCTTTCCATTTACTCGTTAACATCCAGGATAGACAAACGTCAGGGGCTACATGGTTGGGTTCTCGCATTCTTCTATTTTTCTTGGGGCTAAGCATTCAAGACATTGTTAAGAAATGTTATCCAACTGTAAGTGTAATTTTTATCACTAATTTTTTAATCTCATGTATTTGTTGTTATGCATTGACATCGGTTGTGCTGATTTTGTGGCATTTTGCTTTGCAGAAGGTTGAAAGGGCAGATGATTGGCTCATAAATGAAATGCTAAGAGCAGTATCTTCTAGTTTCATCTCCGGAAAATAAATAAAATTTGGTTTTGCTCTTTTGTAAAATTTTGGTACCATATTTGGTCCTTACAGGGTTTTAAATAGAGGTCGTGATAACAATTGCATTCATGTGATCGTGTCGCAATCTTTGATACTGCGGAGGATCGCGGTCAAATCAGCCGATGGACCTCAACTGCAGACACATTGTGTTTCATGCAACATAGATCGTGCATACGGACCTTCATTTAAAACCCTATGTCTTTATTGTCGCACGACATCCATTAATTGCATATTGCTATTATTTTTGCTCATATTTAACTTGATATTGTTTCTGTAGGTCATGGAATTTCTTAAGTCACTCGTCACATGGAAGCAAAACCCGTTAAAAAGTCATATATAGTGTATAGAGGAGAATATACTCAGCTATAACTATATGCCTTTTTGTTTGTTTTATTATTGTGCGTACCCATTTGTGTGATTTGCGTTTTCTGTTATGCTAATGTATGTAAAAGCAATATTGGAAAAATTTCTCTTTCATTTTTGCTTAGCCCAACAATCAAAGTACCTCGTATTTTTGAGTTGTTGCAGTAACCCTTTCACATCATATCTAATAGCCTCTTCGTTTAAGCCTTTCACTTTGTAAACCACAGTTAGAATTCAAACATCCCAAAATTATAAGAGTTATTTATTCTTTCACATTGAACATATACAAAAGAAAGATGCGGCCAAAATAACTTCTATTTCCATGTCATTTTACATCAATTTGACATAAATAAACTGCATATTCAAAAAATTATGAAATGATTATTGAAGAATAAAAATGCATACAAAGTGGAATCAAAGTAGAATAAAGACTAAAAACAAAATTACTTTTCTTCATTGCTTGATTATGTGAAAATTATATTACTCCGACCATCCACGCTATGTACCACACTGGAAACAAAATAAATAATTGAAATGAGAGACAAATTTGGAGAGGAACCGGAGATAAATGACATTAGAAAAGAAGTGAGACAGTGGATAATGAATTCAATCAATAGGATTAATATAAACCAAAAAAGAAGGAAACATCAGTATGAACCAAAGAATGAAAGAATTAAACCACTCCAAAAATGCAAATCAAAATTTTATCAAAAGTGTTTATACATGATAAGACTTTACTTCTTTTTTTAATAGCCTTTAATATATAGATGTAGACATACGGACCTGTTTTTCATTAGTTTTGAGAAGATCATATAAAATTCCAAATATAGCTGAAATTGCATCAAAGTTGAATACATAAATAATTGAAAAAAAAACTATTGTTTTGTATTTTCTTAAAAAAAAAGGTCGTTAAACTTTAAAAACAAAGAGAAATTTAAATAAAATGATTGCATTATCATTGAAATATCAAAGTTGATTTTTCTCTTTAGCTGATCTTTAAAAAAGTTCAATCTGCAACCTAAAGTGACAATAACCTTTTTAGGCAAAAATTAAAAATTTGGAAAAATATGAAAGCTTTAAAAGGGATGATTGGTAAAAAAAAAGGACTTAAACGAAGAAATCAAAATAGACCTCAATTCTGCATTCTTCTTACATGTTGTTTCTTCTCGCATCCACTCCATTTCCCCGATTTGAGCCCTTGGTTTTGCCAACCACACACCTGTTTATGAAAATATATTTGTTAATTTGTTTTGTTCTCTTAATTTGAGCGACTATAATTGTTTTCCTTTATCGCCACTCAAACTCAATCCATAACTTTAAAAAAAATAAAATTGAAAGCAAACTACCACAATTAGTTCCCTCATTATGAAATGGTTCAGATGGTTCGCTTACATTGTGCAGTGGTTACTACTTTTCATAATGGAATCTGTCATATATTCATTCAAACCATGATAATAAGAGACAATTATAAAACAAAATCAAATAGGATTGAAACCTTAGTTGTTGTGGCTAATGTGCATCTTTCAAAGTTGTCATTTCCTTTCCTGCATAAGAGAATTGAAAAACCAATATTAAAACCAAGGATAATTAACAAATTAGGAGAAAAGTTGTAGTGGTTATTAATGTGTGCATATCTTTGGACGAAAGTATAAAATAACATTCGGCACCCCCACCCATTATGAATTTATTTTTGTTTTCAAAAATTGCTCTCCTTTCATGTGATGTTTCATTGCATTTGTGCCTCTAATCACAAACCTTCAAAGGTAGTATCCGTTTCTAAATTTCTAAGAAAAAAGGAGTGAAACAATTAGTAATGAAAATATGTAGAATTTGGTCTTTATTGAAAGTAGAGAAACCAAGTAAAAAGAAATTAGGATTTGTACCCATTTGCAATGAAGTGGTGAAACATGTAGAGTTTTTTCCTTTGTGTGAGAAGGAAATATTCCTCAGAATAGTTGTTAATCCCTTTATGTGGTGGTTATAGATTTTTTTTTTTTTTTATGTTTTTGTTTGTAGTTGTTAATCCTTTTATGTGCAGTTAGATTATGTGAGGGCAAAAATTGGGAAAATAAATAATTTCTTATATGTGTTTTGTCATATAAATTTTTATATTTACTCGTTGTAAACAAATCTCTAATCTAACCTTCTGAAAATAATTCAGATTTGAAAGAAACGATGATTTTGGCAATAACAATGAAAATAAAACCATATATATATATAAAATTATAAGCAAATAGAAGCATTTAAAATTGCATTAGAAATAAAGTGGAAGAGAGTAGAACAATAATTGAAAACATTCCAAATGTTGATATGCATTGGCAAAAATGAAAATTTATATTTATTAAACTAAACTTTGATATATTTACAGAAGAAGAAAAGAAAAAAAACCAACCTTTGAATTTGATATTGCTTTGCGCCAATCTTTTTTGGGTACTCCTCTAATAACAAAATGCTATGGTATCTCTATGTGAGTGCAAATTTGTGAACCTTTGTTTGCTTTTGTATGTTATGCCTTGTTGTGTGCAGTTATTAGAAATGTGTTAACTTACAATACAACCGGAGAATGGTCATGCGAAAAAGCTATAACCAACTTCAATGTTATGAATTATGATTTGTCATGTGTCGGTTGTTACACTTTGATTGTTGAAGAGTTGTAGGAGAAAGATTGCAAATATTAGTAGGAGAATTAATTTACATGGAATGATGGTATCATATCCATTTTAGTCTCCCCGTCTCATATGCATGCAGGTATATGATAGCATGGGCAGTTGAATTTAGATTTAGGATGTTTTATTTATGTGTGTTATGCGGTTTTTTTTTAAACTTAGCATTATGCTTATGCAGTTGGAAGTTATTACATGATATGTGGTGTCAAGGGTAATGTTGTCATTATGAAAAGTCCACTCCAAATTAAAAAATTAGTCCTCTTTATATATAGTAATAGAATAGATATCCTCTTTATATATAGTAATAGATATAGTTAGTTTTTTGGATTTCGGTTTTTTGGAAACATTCCAAGAGGTTTCTTGAGAGCATATTTGCGCACATGAAATCTCTTGTGGTAGCAACGTCACTGTTGCTATCTGCTAGTTTTGCTCAAAGTTCCAATGGTAACTGTAAAATATGAGGCCCATAATTATCTTATATATATATATATATCAAAGAATTAAAGAAAACATGTTGATTTTTTTTTTTACTTTCTTCCATTCTCAAATGTATTGGTGTTTAATTGTTGCTTCAATTTTGTTCACTATATATATGACCACTTTAACCACAAGTTACAATTTTTTTGTTTTGACTTTTGACCACAGGTTATATTTAAATTATGCATTTGTTAATTATTTCTATATGTACAAGTTTGATTGATTGTTTTGACTTTTGACCCCAAGTAATTTTAGCCATTGGATGATCAATCTCTATGATTGTTATCATACACTAACAATACTAAATTTTTTTATTCATTCTTACTTTTTTATTCTCTCTCCATTGATATGGGTCTTTCTTTCTTTCTCAGGCAACATCCAATATTTGCAACAAGCAATTGTTGACAAGAAATCACAAATTTACATTTTCCCCGATGAGTTCCCATATATGTTGTTGA
Source organism: Trifolium fragiferum (assembly GCA_954870985.1). Classification (NCBI taxonomy): domain Eukaryota; kingdom Viridiplantae; phylum Streptophyta; class Magnoliopsida; order Fabales; family Fabaceae; genus Trifolium; species Trifolium fragiferum. Next base: position 1,354,625 of record OX940796.1, read on the forward strand.
GGTGGTTGATCGGAACACTTCTTCACCCCTTCATTTCAACAAATTATCTCTAATCAATAAATCTACAATCTCAATTCCAATTCTAAGAAATCAAATTTTAAGAAAGTTTTGAAGAAATATAAATGAAAAAAGATTAAATTAATTGATTTTTTTTTTTACAGTCTATTAATCTTCTGCAGAACTCTCTAATTTATTGAAGTGAAATTTTTTTAATTATTACTTTGAAGGTTTATTTTGTTTCCATTTTATGGGTTGACCATGAAGTTTATGGATTTTCTTATTCTTCATTATGAGTTCATGTTAGACTGGTATAAAATTTTCTACTTTCTGAAATTTTTTAGGAATCTTCATTCTAAGCTCATGATAGCAATTAGCAAATTATGTGAAAAATTAAAACCGGTTGAAGGAGATGTGATGAGTGCTTTGAAATTTCAAAATACTAACAATAATAAAACATTGGAGAAGAAATGACCAAGAGAGGGAGATGAATGTTTGGGTGTGAAGTTATTAGAATAAGGTCAAATATGGTGGTTTGTGAATCTTGTGGGTGATGCAGCTTTGAGCCTTTGACAGAGACAACAAAAAGAGAGAAAGGGAATATTGTATAAGGTGTTGGTGATGCATCATACAATCCTTAGAATCTCACAATCTAATGGTAAATAATAGTTGTGTATGGTGGGAGACCTATGTCACTCTCCCACCCTAGACGGAGCCTTATAGATGTGATGTTTTTTCATATAAATTCGCTATGATTGAGTCGGATAGGATATATGGATGGTGATAGATGATACGGCTTTGTCTCAAGAGTTTTGAAGTTGCTGTATTCTCGGAGTTTGATGATAGGTAGGGCTGAAAATGAGTCGAACTTGTCTGAGTTTGATTTGGCTCGATAAAAATTAGTTCAGCTCAAAATTCGGCTCAAGTTTAACACGAACTCTTTTTTCAGCTCGAATTTGGCTCGTTTAAAGTTCACGAATAGTCCGGTTCAGCTCGTTAAGTTCAACTCATTAAGTCTTCACATAATTTTAAAGTCAATTCTATTTGTCAAAATTTTAAAATTTAATCTTTAACCTTTTAAAATATCTTTTTTAAAAGAAAAGAATTATTAAATCAAAATAAAAGTCATCCTAAGTGAATAATGGATAAACCCGTACAAAATTCAAATAGGTGTAAACTAATAAAGTTACAAAGCAACAATTAACAAAATTTCACGATTATTCTCAAAATATTCTTAATTGATGTGTATAGTTAAAAAGATTTGGATATATATAGGATCCGGATCCTCTCCTTCCGACATGTCTACATCAGCCCCTCAACCATTAATATAGATCAATAGATATATCAAATGGTTCTTACAAAATAGCAATAAATGTGGTTGTTATTTAACAATATTAAAATAATAAAGGCTTAAATTGATAAGTGCCAAAAATTAGTGATTTTACTTATACATTTTAAGCACTTATCGACTTGTTTTCAAAGATTTTTATAATTAAAACCCCAAAACTTTGTACATTTTAACTAAATATAATTGTTATGTCCTAATCCTAATTTTTAAGCTTGCATGACCAAAAGAGGAGCAAAAATAATTTCTTCTCCAAGAAGCTGGTAGCTGAGCGACCAGATTGAGGAAAATCTTGGGAAACAAGCAAAGAATTCTACATGTGTCAAGTAACTCCTTCACCAAGAAATGACTGGTAGCTTGGCGACCAGATGGTAGCTGAGCGACCAAATTGAAGGAAATCTTGGACATCAAGTATGAAATTTTACACGTGTCAAACAACCCCTTCACCAAGACAAACTGGTAGCTGAGCGACCAGCTGCTTTTCACGCCTATAAATAGCCTTCAAGAGGAGACCATTACAGACAATTTTCAGAGAGAAAGAAACAGAGAAATTTGAGAATATTTAAGTGTAGTGTCATAGGAAAGTGAAGGCGGATTCATCCAACTTGAGAGATCAAGGGATCGATGTGCATTCTTTGTTCCTCTTTCCATATTTATAAGTTTACCACCATGACAATGAGTGGCTAACTCTTTTATTGTTGGATTTAGATGTAACTTGTCATGACTATATGTTAATCTTAATCTATTGATATATATATTCTAGTTGATTTATTAATATTTGTGTTATCCTTGCTTTTCATGTTATTCATTTGATTTAAATGATATAGATATATGTTGTTTGAATCTAAAGATCTAGGATAATCACATGTTAAAACTCTAAACTCTAGATATAGATTTAAGGTTTTAATATTCACCGTTTATATTGAAGCTTAATGTTATTGTGTGGATCGATAAGTCGAGAGATCGAGAATTAATCAACACAATAAATATCACAATGTTTTCGGACACGAAAAGCGTTGAAGAGCAATATGTGAAAATATTAATTAATCACTAAAGTATATATTCGGTTGATTGAGTTAATATATATGATTGATAAAGTGAAGTCTAATCCCGGCAATTCTTTCTCTTTGAAATCTAAATCTCTATTTTATCGCAATCTTTATATTTTCGCACTTGAAATTACAAAACCAATATGTCTTCCAAACAAGCATATTACTCACCACAAGATTTAAATAACAGTAGTTGTAGAATAGCAGAGGGAATGCACAGTCAAACTTAAGCTTCCGGCATTCTAGAAGATCTAAATATTAAGCGGTAAAAATTAATATCAACCTTAACATTTGACTTATATTAGAGTTTGCAGTATAATGTCATATATGTAAGCTTAGTTACCTCTCGGCATAGGGGTCATCTTTCTTTAGGATTTCCTGCCTTAAGTCCATCGACAATAGATAGATACTGATGCAGCCGAGCATGCACAAATATAACAGAATATATGGCCACAGGTCAGAGAAACTGGATCAAACACGGTGTTTTGTCATCGAAGAGCTAGATGAACCATGTCTATATTAATATAATTGTTATTTCTATCGATTTTGAAAATTGAAAACCATTTATATTAATTAACATATTGGTCTCTTTGTGAGAGGAACACTAAATATATTATTTAATATTTAAAGTATTGATTGCAAGTTTAGTTCATATAAAATTATTTGTTAATATTTATCTAGTAAAAAAACACTTCTAAAGCAATAAATTATTTACCTGCTATTAAAAAGGCTGAAACAATGAATCGCATGAATTAAATCGTAGGTTTTTGGATAAGTAGACATTGCCTCACACCTAAACAAAAAAATTAAACTTATTAGAGGCAACAACAGAGAGAGAAATTCATCAAACTGTAGAGAATGGAATTTTAAGTGTGCTAACCAATCATGATATATTCAGATCAATCTCCTTTTATATATTGCTCTAAGTGTTTCAACACCTCATTGGTGATACAACGTTCTTGTGTTGATCTCATTCGTGTAAGCCACTGAATAACTGGTAAAAGAGTGTAAATATACTACATAATGAATGTCAAATTCTTTAAAACAAATTCAATAGCTGAGAATAATTAAAAAAAGGTCATTAACAAAGAAGAAAATCAATAAAAATACAACACAAAATAAAAAATTTAGAAATACAAAATCATAAAAAAATAGCAACTTTAAGACACAAATAAGGAACAACAAACCTCATAATGTTAATGTTGATGAGAATCCATATGAGCATTTTATCAAACATACGAGCTGCATATGTATGAAACTGAAAAAGAACATAACGAAACAAATATAAAATAAAATTGAATCATTGATTATAAATTGACATATAAATTATGCATACTGTAAAGGCAGTTATTAATTCACTATATACACAAAAGATCTATTTATTCAATACCAACAAATATATGAGATAGCAGAGTAAAAATAACTGACCTATTCATCAATCAAAACCAGTTCAAGTGAACTTAACTCACGTGGATTAAGGAAAGAAGGAACCTTCCACAAGCGAATAACCCTTACATTGATACGAACATTATCTTTGTCGGGCAATATTTCAGCAACATCATCAAACTTGGAATCAACCTTCTCATTTTCATTGTACACCATTTTTGCGAACACGAGCGAAAATTGCTTGAAGAAAATTAACGAAGATGAAGACACATTTATAGATGATTAAGCAATGAGATAAAGCCTCCACCAGATTCAGCAAAATTCAAAATTCGAATCCAGTATAACTTCGCTTGGGAGGGAAAATTGATAAGCAGATATACCTTCACGAGATACGCTCACATGAGTCACCTCCCCTCTATGCCAACAATTCAACCAGATACATGAAACAAATTTATCGCAAATTCTAGTCAAGAAACCCTAGAAAATCCCTCCGCTCAAATATACTACACTTGTCAAAAGTAGTACAAAAAGAAACAATAATTATTATTATTTTTTTATATTTTTGCATACGGCAACAAAGATAAACACCAAAAAATAAATACCAAAACCCATTGAGTTCGGATCCGCTCCAGTTTGCATCCGCTCTAGTTTCCTAGTTCGCCTCCCTGACTCGTGACACGTGGCAAGTTATTTTTCAACGACTCAGATTAAGTAACCTTCAATAATGAAACCATAGAGAGAAATACTGAAGCATACATCCCCTCCTTCTCACTTCCGCCGCTTCCCTCCACTACCACAAAAAAGGGATTTAATAGCGCCCATTTAATAGCGCTTATTCAAAAAGCGCTATTAAAACAGAAACACAAATGCTTATTATAGCGGTTTTAGAAAAAACGCTATTAAAACCTTGCACCAGAGTACACTATAATACCGTTTTCTAAAAAAACGCTATTAAAGCTAGAATTGCGCAGATCCACAATAGCGCTTTTCAGAAAGTGCTAATAAAGCTTATATGCTATAATAGCGGTTTTTACATAACCGCTATAGTATAGGAAATTATAAAATCAAAACTATATGGTAGGTGAGTCTCGAACCATTGACCCCTTTTTTTTTTTTTTGACACCTTTTAAAATAAAAAAACAAATAATTATTAATAATAATAGAAATAGAATGATACAGTACGCGCTTATCACAAATTTCTTTTCCCGCACTAAGTTTTCACCCTTCAGGATTCTGCAACCCACGATCATCAACCCAATTCCCGTCAAATACTGAACTCAAACCCTAATCAATCTTCTCCAAACCATCGTCAAACCCTAATCAATTCCCGTCAGGATTCTTCCACCTTCTTCAAACCATCGTTAAGCTACTGAACTCAAATTGATTGTCTCGTTGCTTCTAACCCAAAGGAATCAAACTCAGAGAAATTGTTTCTCTGGAACCAATCTCAGAGCTATCGGAACTTGTTTTACAAAAATCAAAGTTAGAACGGTTGTTTCCATTCAATCGTTTCTCAGAGAGGTTGTCTTCGTAATCGTTCGTCGTCGTGTTCTCACAACTCAATTACTGTCGTCATTAAGGTATCGTGAACCTCTCATACGATTCAATTTTCTTTAATTCTAAATATCATTGCAACATGTACCATAAATTTGTGAAATAGCAATTTAAGTCCAAAAGTATGTCTTTTACTAGTTTTGGTGGATGTTTACTAACAGGTATATTTTGATGGAAATACTAAATTTATTGATATATTTCAATTTAAGGGATTAGATTGTTGTTTGGTGACCGATTTTGTTTCTTGTTGGTGGGGTTCTGGTTTTTTGGGGGATGTTTGTAGTAATTGGTTTGCATTGGTGTTTGTTTTCCTAGACTGGTTTGTTGGCTTGTCCTAACTGAACCAGTTCATACACTACCTAATGTCAATCAGTAGAGACATTACCAAATAGGGTTTAGATTTACGGTAATTGGAAGTTTAAGCTTCATGAAAGAGTTTGGTATTTCATCATTCACTCACACTACTTTGTTTGATTCTTCACTGTGTTACCTCTTCTCACTCAATTGATATTCACCCACAAGACAAAAAATCTCTTTTATGGTTCAAATCATCACTGCATGATCCTAACCAGAGTTTATCCATTTGGGTAGGTTCCAATTGCAGTACATGGGTTAGAATCACATGTGAAAACACTATTGGTAGAGTGATTTCAATCAACCTAAATAATATGAATTTGTCATGTCAAATTCACACCAATTTTTTATTCTTCTATAGATAATAACTTTTCTTTTTATGATGCAAACAGAAAAATATAATTTCCTTGTTTGTTCTATGAAATCAAATCTGAACTTGCATGAAAATGTGAGAATCAACTACATAGTTAAAGACTTAAGTGAGAAGATAAGACCCTTCAAAGAAAAAGTTAAAGCCATGTAGGAGTAGTAGTTTTTATTTTTTACTTTTTTGCTTTTCTTTTGATAGTTCTTCACTCGTAGCATTCTTCATTGTGTTAACTGAATAAATGTTTTGTGCTTGTCCAATAGTAGATTATAGAAGTTGAAGATAACTGAATAAATGAATTACTACACTGATGCAGAGTTATATTGGAATTACTACATTTTATAAAGAAAGTTGAGGTACTCTATTACAATTTTGTATTCTAGTGAGTGAGTGTTTAAAGTTAGCTAGAATAAAACTTCTGAATGAATCTTATATGTTGTCTGTCATTTAGTGGTTTTTGATGTAAAAAATGATGAAGGGAACATATCTTCAAATATTATATAAGATTTACTCAATTATGGTCTGTTAGTACTAAAAATCAATTGAATGTAATTATGATTATACAACTCTCGGAACCATGATTTTATTCTGTCATGATCATGTTTTCAATCAAATTGTACTAGCTAGCTTACTAATATGTGGATTAGAATGCAATTTTTAAGTACATGACTGAATGACTAATTTGGTGTTATATTTTATTGGAATTTGAAATGGGACTTTAGTAGCTTGTATTTTGTAAAATAGAGAAACTAAAATATTGTATGGTGAAGATGTGTGATCTAGCCTTTTCACAAAGGTTAGAAGAATCTGACATAGTTAAAACTTTTCTCCAAGATTTACACCCATAAAGCTTAAAGAAATATCAAAAAGTTATCTTATATTATTAAAACATTTTTGTTTTTCTTATGCTATTTGTTTGTATGGCTCATAACATCAAAAAATTCAATTCACGCAAGTAATAATACGAAATTAGAGGCTCATAACATTGTTAAATTGTTGGTTCTGCTGATATATGCATATTCTGTTACTATTTCTTATTGTTTTACTTTTGTGTTTTGTTTTCTGCTGTGAGTATGATGCAGGCTAATTGTTTTTCTTTTTTATAAGCAACTACCAATACAAGAGTTAAATATGAAGATATTGTTAGTTAATTGTACTGGATCAAGGCCTCTAGCTCGCTGCCTACCTACTTTGTATTTGTTGATGAAGTTATTTCCTTGTACTTGTTTTGCTCTGCGCAATATTTGATATGCCACACTTTTGTGGATTTTGTTACTTTGTCAAGATACATAGAAGGTACCCTTGTTTCAATATTTTTCGGATGTAATATTTTTCATCTTATGTGTTATATACATGTCATTGTTGAATGCGGCCTCGATTTTCGCCACTCGAGTATCATTAGTTTTCTTCATGCATTTAGGATAGACATGCCATTGTTGGTTTATATTCAATTTTGTAATTGATCGTTTTGTTAATCTCGTCTCTTGGTGATTAATTATTTGCATCTGCACTTTGACAGTGGTTTCTACCCTTCTTGAGAAGTATGAGACCGATCCTAAACAAATTTGCAGTCTTGAAGTAGGCAGTGAAACTATAATTGACAAAAGCAAATCCATCAAGACATTCTTGATGCAGATCTTTGAGGTATCCTTTCAGTGCCTAATCACATGGACATTAGATATAAGTACCTATTTACATGGTTGATTAAACCTTAGTTTTGAGTATTTAAACTTTGATCTCAATCACAAACTCTTGAGCAGTCATTCTTGTGTATATTAAACAGAGCTCACAACTATGTAGTGTGCTCTTTAAACATAGTGGTAGCAACCAATGACTGTTTTCATGTAAAGTTATTAATTAATGATTTACTCTCTGATATATTATAGTATGCTGGCAATGTTAATAATTAGAATGGGATTGGTTATGTTTGTCTTAGTATTTTCTTGATCAACAGTTTATCTACATAGTTTTCTAATACATGATTTATCTATTTGTCTGGAAAAAACAGAAACATGGAAATACTGACATTGAAGGTGTTGATTCAATTAATGCATACTTTGGAGGAACGTCCGCTTTATTCAATTGTGTTAACTGGAAGAAGAGCAATTCATAGGATGGACGATATGGACTTGTTGTCTGCACTGATAATGCAGTATGATAGTTTCCTAATTATATGTTGCCTCTAGACCATATTCGGTAATAACAAACATGGTTTTCTTATATGTGATTCTAAGAACACCACAGGTTCTGAACTAAAAAGAATCATGTCCTGGATTCTGTCATAATGTTGGGGAGTTAATCACTCGATGTGTAATTTCTCAGGTCTATACTGAAGGTCCTGCTCGACCTACCGGAGGAGCTGCTTCTATTGCTATGCTAATTGGCCCTGATGCTCCTATTTCTTTTGAAAGCAAATTGAGGGAAAGTCATATGGCCCATGTTTACGATTTTTACAAGCTTGACCTTGCTAGCGAATATCTGGTAAGCCTTTCAATACCTTCTCATTGTTGTCAGAATAGTTGACTATGGGATCATATAATTTGAAAAATAACTTCCAATTGTTTTTCACATGCTATAATCAGAGCATTCTTGCAACTATAATTTGGCTTTGTATGCCATGAAGGATAGGATTGTTGTTCATGTCTGTTGTTTACTTTTATAGCATCCACATACAGCCATTTCAGGATTCCTAATGAAATAAATAAATCCGCATAATTTTTTTTGTAGGTTGTCGATGGAAAGCTTACACAAACATGCTACCTCATGGCTCTTTCTACTTGCTATAAAAATTTATGTCAAAAGTAAGTCTCTACTCTCTATTGACAATTTTGTATTTGCTCTCTTGATTGATTGATTGCCAAAACAGAATAGAATCACCAAAAAGTGGCATATAGAGTAAATTAAAACCTAAGTTTGATTGATTTCCTAGTTATTTAGGTATTTGTAATCTGTTTAGCTCATTAATTGAGCATTGGTCTTTTCATTTTGTTTTTACATTGACCCTTTTTTTGTATGATTTTGTAGAGAAAGTACAAGTGTGTACAAGATCAATGCGGCATACCGTTGGAGTAAAATTTTAAACCAGTTTAGCTCATTTTTGAGGATGCATATCGAGTAAACATTTTTCTTTCTATCAATTTTGTTGTCTTATACGTGTTGGTTGTTATAAGACATTTGGATTAGCATAACTAATTAAGTTTGTTTTGGTGTGGTAGGAGTAAGTACTTTGGTTATGAGAGATCATATATAAGACATTTGTATTAGAACAAATTTGTTTTGGTGTACTCAATTTAATGTTTTTTTATAAAGTATGTTATATTGAAATTGTACTTTTTATTCTTTGATTTGCCGCTTTTTATTCTCTATAAAGAAAACTTGGTAATATTTGTTAATTTTTAAATTTGAAATTCAGCTCATATATTAAAAAAAAAAAAGTCCAACTTACAATAGCGTTTTCTGAAAAAACTGCTATTAAAACTGCAGCTTTTAATAACGTTTTACTCAAGGGCGCTATTAATACTGCAACTTTTAATAGCATTTTACTAACGAACGCTATTAAAACTGCATCTTTTAATAGCGATTTAATTACGGGCGCTATTATAACTGGACTTTTAATAGCGCTATTTCTTAAACCCGCTATTAAAAGTTGTTGTCAGAACTTGTTTTAAGCGTGAAATCAAAGCTTTCGATAGCATTTTTTATGATACAATAGCGCTTTTCAAAAGTGCTATAAAAGGCCTCATACCTTTAATAGCGGCAACATCAATAGCGCTTTTAAGCGCTATCAAAGCCTTAAAAAAGTGCTATAAAATCCCTTTTTTGTGGTAGTGTTCGTTCCTAGTTTTCCTTCTTCCTTCGCTCTTCAACAAACTCGTTGCCACTCCACCTGCGTTTGTTTTTTTTTCTAAATCTTTAAGCGAAAAATTTCCCCAATTTGTGCAAAGCAGTGCGATTATGCATGAATTTGGGTATCAAGTACTTGATAAATTGAAAACTTGAAAGATAATGGTGGTAGCAGCTAGCAGAGCTTATGCGCGCCGATGCAGTTTTTTCAAATGCTTTAATGTGGACCTTTAGAAGATAGTGGTGGCAGCATAGTTTTTTTACAAGTTAATTTCAAATGCTTTAATCTGAACCTTTAAAATCCTACATGTCACGTGTCGGTATCTAAATAAATGAACTGGTATAAATGGAGGATAAGCAAATGGATGTGATCTCAACTCAAACCCATTAAGCTTATGTGGCATAGTAGAATGAAATCTACCGTAACCATTCCCATTTCATTTTTGTCAATATTATGGATGATTATATGTACATTATGTGTTGTTATAAAATACAAGGATGAAAATGTAAATTTGTTGTAAAATCTCTCTCATTCTCTCGTGAATCAAACATATATGTAGTAAAAAATTATCACCTTTCCTCTCCTCTTTTGAACCAAATATGTATGTAATTAAAATTTATTTCCTCCCTTGCCTTCCAAAAAAACTCTCCCCTCCCCTCCCCTCGCCTCGCCTCATTGAACCAAACATATCTTAAGTGGTCCATGGTGGACTAACGTTATAACGAATATGAATTTTACAAAATCCACCGTTAGATTGAAAGTTTTTATCATATAGAAAATTTATTTTTTGACAAAAAAAATTAGAAAAGTTAAAAATTATTTTATATGTTATTAAGACTCATTAGGATTAATGGTATTTAATAAACCGTTATTTTCTCATATGTTAGATCAATCTAAGGGCTTACATAAACGCAAAAGGGACAACAATAGAGAGATAAGAGGAGAGGATCCAGACCCATCTATATACTTTATGGCCTAAATTGACAATTTTTATATAGTTTAGTTAAGGACTATTAACTATTTTTAAATAGTTTAGGGATTAAACGAAGTAGAGTAATAATTTAATGACTATTTTCATAAGGCTTGGTAAGTGAGGGATAAAAATGGTATAGCTGATGATAATATAAACAAAAACACACCAAGAACAAATCTCAAAAATTAAGAAAAATAAACTTATGATTCATAAACATAGAAGATAAAAACTTAGTAAAATTTATATGTAAGAGAAATACTAATTTGCAAAATAATTGTAAAAGAGTAACGATAATAAAAAAAAAAAATGCTATTTAGGTCCCCTATATATATATATATATATATATATATAGCTCCCCATACCCTTCCTTTTGACAAAAAATTCCCTTAATAAACAATCTGGAATGCTTAATCCGAAACTAAGTATTTCTGGAACATATGCTCCGTAACATATAGAAAGACTTAGTTGATAAACAATATGCATAAAAAAGTTGATTTCGAAAAATATGTTTCAAAATGGTTTTTTTTTTCTTTTGGATTTCAGAAATTATAATCCAAAAACGTATAATTTCGAAGCGTAAATTCCGAAGTTAGCAACCTATATATGCATTTTGAATTGTATAATCCAAAGTACTATACCCCAAAATGAAGGGTATTTTGGGATTTTTAGGATGCTTGGGAGCAAGACAAGGGGTCTAAAGAGCTATTGGGCTAATATATGAAAAGAAATAGTTGATATTGGGCTTACACCGAATAACCAAGAGCCCAATAATTACATTACACACTTTCGAAAATCTTTTTTCCTACCCCTACATTTAACTTTTTACCCCTACGCATTTTAAAATATTCCCATTTTACCCTTTGTTTATTTTATTATTTTAACAATATTTTTATTTTAAAAGAGTTCCGGTTTGTAAAAAGTGGTCCAATTTTTTTTTATTGATACCGGAACAGTTTTATAAGTGTTCCGGTATGTATTTGTGCTTAGAAAAATGATACCGGAACAGTTTTAAAACTGTTCCAGGTTGTATTTGTAATACCGGAACACTTTTAAAAGTGTTCCGGTTTGTATTTGTTAATACCGGAACACTTTTAAAACTGTTCCGGTTTGTATTTGTGATACCGGAACACTTTTAAAACTGTTCCGGTTTAGACTGTTAAAATAACGGTAACACTTTTAACATTGTTCCGGTATGTATTTGTGATAAAAAAAAAACTATTGCAAACCAAACTCATCAATATATATTATCAGCTCGTTTAATCTGAAATGCACTAAGCAATATCACTCAATAATGAAACAAGCCATTGCCTTTCTTCTTGAAAACAACTTCCTCAAAAAATCAAATCCTCCTTAATTTTTATGAGGTACAATTGTCAGGTATCTTTGGCATTGCTTCTATCCTTGAAAATGAAAATCAAATAGATGCAATAGCTTGTGTACTAGTACAGTTGCATCATTAATATTTCTTTGAATTGTGTACGCTTCCATTTTTGACATACTCATGTTGGCATCATAAAATCACCATTTTTGAATTCTGAGTTAACATCACAAAAAAAATGAGCATTTCAATAGTCATAATCTCTAACAAAATAGCATTCCAATTCCTATGTTGTTTTCTTCTATGCATTACCAAATTTCATTACTCTTCAACTGCATCAACCTTGCAAGGAAATGAAACTGATTTACAAACTTTACTTGACTTCAAGAGTAGAATAGTTAAAGATCCATTTCACACACTAAGTTCATGGAATGATTCAATGGAATCACTTGTAACATTTCCAATGGAAGAGTCATCAATTTGATCCTTGCAGACATGACATTAGCAGGAACTCTTACGCCATCAATAGGAAATCTTACATACCTCACAAAACTCAATCTTAGAAATAATAGTTTTCATGGAGAGTTTCCTCAACAAGTTGAAAATTTATTATATATCTTCAACATCTAAATATTAGTTATAATTCAAGGATAGAAGCAATGCCAAAGATACCTGACAATTGTACCTCATAAAAAACAAGGAGAATTTGATTTTCTGAGGAAGTTGTTTTCAAGAAGAAAGGCAATGGCTTGTTTCATTATTAAGTGATATTGCTTAGTGCATTTCAGATTAAACAAGCTGATAATATATATGGATGAGTTTGGTTTGCAATAGTTTTTTTTTTTTTTTAATCACAAATACATACCGGAACAGTGTTAAAAGTGTTACGGTTATTTTAACAGTCTAAACCGGAACACTATTAAAAGTGTTCCGGTATCACAAATACAAACCGGAACAGTTTTAAAAATGTTCCGATATTGACAAATACAAACCGGAACACTTTTAAAAGTGTTCCGGTATGACAAATACAATTTGGAACAGTGTTAAAACTGTTCCGGTACCGATATCATTTTTCTAAGCACAAATACATACCGGAACACTTATAAAACTGTTCCAGTAACAATAAAAAAAATTTGGAGCACTTTTTACAAACTATTGTAAAAATAATAAAATAAACAAAGGGTAAAATGAGAATATTTTAAAATATGTAGGGGTAAAAAGTTAAATGTAGGGGTAGAAAAAAGAATTTTCCACACTTTCTCTTGTTCTCTTATATATAATCTCACAAAACCCTAATTATCGATCCTTACGGAGAAGAACAAGAAGCAAAAATGGTGTCTGGATCTGGAGTCTGCGCAAAGAGAGTCGTGATCGATGCTCGTCACCATATGCTTGGCCGACTTGCCTCCATTGTAGCAAAGGAGCTTCTCAATGGTCAGAAGGTTGTTCTTGTTAGATGTGAAGAAATTTGCATCTCCGGTGGACTTGTTAGACAGAAAATGAAATACATGCGTTTCCTTCGTAAGCGTATGAACACTAAGCCTTCTCATGGTCCTATTCATTTCCGTGCTCCTTCTAAGATCTTCTGGCGCACTGTTCGTGGGTTAGTATTCAGCTTAATCACTCTGTTTTGTGTAATTTGTTTTTGTTAGGTTTTGATTTTTTGTTTTTGTTTAATTCAGTAAGAACTGTGAAATTTGTTATTAATTAGGGTTGTTAACTGTGAAATGTGAAATTAATTAGCGTTGTTAAATGTGAAATGCGAAATTTGATTTTGTTAGGTTTTGTTTTTTTTTCTTTAATTCAATAAGAACTGTAAAATTAAAAACTGTTAGGTTTTGTAATTAAAAACTATTGTTGTTGATTACGCTGTTATGTTTTAGAGGTTTTTGTGAAATGTTTTATGTTTATTTGTAGAATGATTCCACACAAGACCAAGCGTGGTGAAGCTGCACTTGCTCGATTGAAGGTTTACGAGGGAATTCCTCCTCCATATGACAAGATCAAGAGGATGGTTGTTCCAGATGCTCTTAAGTAAGATCCGTTACAGTTTTTTATTTTTATTTTTGAATTTGAATGTTTTTATATTGAATTTGGATACTGAATGTGTGAATGAAATGATTAGGGTGTTGAGGCTTCAAAAGGGACACAAATATTGCGCGCTTGGTCAATTGTCATCAGAGGTTGGATGGAACTACTATGATACCATTAAGGTGGGTTTTTATTGTTTTGTTTGGAGTTTTTTGTTTTGTTTTTGATATACATGATTGTGTTGTTCTTAAGTTTTTAATTGTTTTGTTGTCGACAGGAGCTGGAGAAGAAGAGGAAGGAACGTGCACATTTGGCTTATGAGAAGAAGAAGCTGCTCACTAAGTTGAGGACTAAAGCCGAGAAGATTGTAGACGAGAGACTTGCTCCCCAACTTGAAATTCTTGCTCCTGTTAAGTATTGAGAGTAGTGTTATTGTTTTAAAATTTTGATTTTGCAGCCCATCAAGTTGAACCCCATTTCAATCTTGGAATTTTGTGTTTTTTATTGTTTGATTAAAATATTTATGCCATTTCATTTTACTGTCTTATAGTGTTGCCCCTTTTGTGTAACATGAAATATGTTGATCTGTTTGCGTTAAGACCATGCAATTTGAATATTTGGTTTAGTTTTTCGATTAATGCTGCCAATGAGACTGAATATTGTGCATTTGAGATGTGGACTTGATAGGGATTTGAGATGAGACAGTCAATTTAATCTCACCCATTTAGTTTCTAGGTAATTTTTTAAATAAATATAAGTAATCTGAGAGCCATGCATGTCATTCTACTTGTTTTCAATTTCTTGTACTTCTGTTTGGGACTTATTAATGTAGAAATGAAGTTTGAGTACAAGTTGCATTTGCATTGAGTTTAGGAAACTTAGATCAAATAGTACCTGTTTTTATCATCATGATCTTGGGATTCATACATGTTTATTGTTCTCATTTTCAAATTTAATATTGTTTTGAATTGTTGAAGTGAATAACGTGTGATTCGTAGAGGTCAAATGAACATTACATTAGTTACACTTTGCTTACTCTTAGTCTTGCTGTATTCTGAATTGTAATCACACGATTACAGGGGATGTCAATTAGATAATGTGACTACTTAGAATGTGAAATTTCTGATGAAATTTGTGCCATATAACTTAAATATATGCTTAAAGATCCAAAATGAATGAATCTCCAAAATTTAGACTATAGGCTTATTTGGATAAAGAGCTGAAATAAATGTTTCTGAAATAAGCCTTTGTCATATAAATTTTTCTGTATAAACTATTTTAAAAAAAAAAATATAAAATTAAAATGTATATATGAATTTTGGGTAGTTTATGTAAATAAAAAGAGAAAAGCTTATAGATAGTAGTATATATGGTTGTATATTATAAGTTGTTTTTTAAGGTTTTGTCAAGTCGTCTGCCTCGCAAAGTGTTTTTACTAATATGAAAGACTATAAATGTTGTGGGTTGAAACTTGGTAGGGAGCACCACGATTGGAATCAAATTAACCTGGTGGTCAAAATAAAAAAAAAGACTGCAAATGATGTACTATCAAATTAAAAAAGGCAATTAGACAATTTGATTCTTTGATCACAAGGTGGTATACTATAGAATCCACTTGGGTTGGTTTGGTGGTATTGACTTGAGATTTTGAAGTGCGCTCCTCTTAAGATTTCATGTTCAAGTCTCATTGGTGTCAATTTGGATGAATTAATTTAGTCTTTTCAAAAAGAAAGTTCACACTCTAAGTAGTGAGCTGGATTTAAGATTAGGAGAAATTCTAATATAGATACAAATATAAATGTATAGTGTTTAGGCACACTCACATGAGTAAAGAGAGAGAAAAGATTAAATAATTTAATTTCAAATATTTTTCAAAAAAGTAAATGATGTGATGTTTTATGTATGTGTGCCTAAATACTATTCATTTATGCTTGTGTCCATATAAGACTTTCTTGTTTATATATTGTGTATTTATATATTTAATTTTGAAAAAACGTATTGTGGCAGTATAGATTGAAAATTGTTAAAATTTTCCCATATCGATATCGTATTAATATTGTGTCCCATATCGAGGTTTCATAGATACTCATTTACTAGACGAGAGTTTAATGACATGTATAACTCTAATTATGTAAATCAAATGAGGTGCCTGCCAATGTTGACAACAAAAAAAATATGAAGTTTCTACATTATTGCTCTTGAAAATTCATCCACAAGTAGCAGGGTTTAGACTGTTTTAGTTGCTCCACCTTTTTACAATTCAGGAAAACATTGATGGTTGTCAAATGACTTCCTTTATAATTAGTGCTTTAGAGGATGAATTTAGACATTAAGATATTTAAGAATCATAAAGTCTCTAATAGTTGGTGCAGCAAAAATTAGCTTTGAATAGTTATCAATTATGGAGACATTATGGTGTTGATCACATTAATTCCATAACAACTAATACTACAATTTTACATTGGGCAAGTTTCTCAAATTTGGTTGACTATTGAAGAGTTGATGTTCATATTATGAATTGAGAACTTAACAACCAATTCCAAAAAGATTATGAGCATAAGGGGCAAAGACAGAATAAGTGTTCTCTAGATTTCATAGCTTTGTTAGAGAGATATTGCAAAATGACACTTCTTCACCATGATAAGGACTTTTCACTTGCTCGAAGCAGCCATAATCAATGCCTAGCTCCACCATTTAGGTCATATTTGGATTAACTTATTTTTGAAATTATGCAAATAACTTATACAATATAAATTAGATTTTATGCTATTTTATAAGTTTAAACTGGTGAAAATTATATTTTTATAAGTTATTTTATCATAAATTATCTTAACAAACTTATAATAATACCTAAACATTGTATAAGTTGTTTGCATAAGCTCAAAAATAAGCTAATTGAAACATGGCCTTAATCCTCCACATCCACTTAACCTCAATCTAACAGTAACTCATTAAAATAAAAACCTCATCCAGCTTCTCAATTATTTTTCAATGAGTTACTGTTAGATTGAAAAACAATTGATATTATCACTTAATGAATATCATTACCCCCTTTTTATTTTCTTTTTGATAAAATAATCATTACCACCTTCTGTTCAAATACTTTCACAAGTGAAATTGTTAATGACGGAACTTTAAATATACCAACTATAATATAATATAAAAAAATGCGAGCATTTTATATAAGGGTAAACCAATCATCTTTTTCTTTTCTTTTTTTGGTACAAGGGTAAACCAATCATCTAAATTCCATAAAAAAGACTTTGTAATTAAAATTTTATTCTGTAAACGAGAGACCAAATAAATCTATAACAATTCTCTCATATAGGGATTAGAGAGAGTGGCTAATAAGTTTTTTTTTTTTTTTTTTTATTGACAATGTATAAATAAATTTAACATTTTTACCCCAGAGTTACATTTGAAAATCAATGTAATTGTGTCCAAACACCTTCGCTTGGAATATCTTTATGAACCACAAATAGTATATAAAAACCAGGAGGTGCAAGAATAGGTGAACCGGGCATTGTAACATCAACTTCGTAGGTTGTTCCCGCTACTTTAGCCACTTTGGTTGGCTCCAACACCAACAATCTCTGATTCATGGCAAATGAGTGTGTATTAAAAGGCGGCGCCAACAGCGTAACATGCACCGAATTTTGATCCAATTTTGTTTGCACCTCAAATCGCACCTCCAACTTTTGACCGTATTTTTGTGGCGCCATTGGAGACACAATCCTCGGACGAACATTTGAGAATCTTGGTTCAAGGTAAGCAGGAGAAAAAGCTTCCATACTAAGTTCAGTTGGAAACAACACATCGGCGAAACTGTAACCAATGTGAGGGTTACTACCGCCAACAAGAACCCTCCCATCACGAACCAAAACAGCACTAGAATGGTACATTCGGGGTGTGTTAGACGGGTTTTGTGATTCAAACCGTGACCCAATTGGATTATTCGTTTTGTAAATAACTGGATTTAAAACCGGCTCTCGCCCATATTCCCACCCGGCTGTCCCTGAAGATGCTCCATTAATAATCAAAACGTTGCCATCCGGAAGCATTACCATATCACCCATAACTCTAGCCCCCGGCATAGTCTCCACGACCCATTTTGGATTCGGGTCGGTTATTTTGATCCGGGCACAAGTATTTAACGCTCCGACAAACTCATTCTTTGTTGCTTTTTGATAAGATCCTCTTGGAGCTCCGCCACAAATTAAAACCTCAGCTTGTAAATACTTTGATCGTAGATTTCTTAATGGCAATAATACCCCTGAACCTGTGCTTGGATAACTCCTAGGATCCCCACCTGGTATTTGTGGATATGTTCTCACCACTACATTCTAAATATGTTTGGTACACAAGTTAAAAACATCATCAATCATACGTAGCAAAGATTAAAAAAAGAAGAAAACAAAAATATGTTGACACATGGTTTTGAGTTTTGACCTTTGAGGACATGCATCAAAATTAGTACATTACAAAGTATACGTCAGAAATAAAAACAAAACTAATAATATAAACAAAAATATTTTTGTCACGAAAAAGTATAAACAGAATTTTTTATATTAAAAGTAAAAACAATTATTTATAGACCAAATTTTTATAGACTTTGTCTAGACCAAATTTTTATAGACTTGAAAGTTTTTTTTTTTTAAAAAAAGAATAGACTTGAAAGTTTTGAAAAACAGAGTTACCATATAGTAAAATAAAAATACAATTAAATGTGTGTATAATCATGGATAGTTAATAAATGACAAAATTATAAATTTAGTCCTTTATCTTTATTTCAGGTAAAGATTTAATCTTTATATTTTTTTGTATAATCTTGTCATGAATAATTATTAAATTTAAAATAAAATGAACACATTTTCCTCGCATGTAAAAAAATTCGATATATTATGTCTACGTACATATGGTATAAAACTGCGATGATGTTTGAAATACTAGTTAGGGCCGGCGCGAGTTTAAACTTGCAATATTTTTTTTAAATCTTGCATCTTTTAGACGAAAAAAATAATATATTAGTTTATATTATAGTGTGATCCTAAGGAAATGTTGTGATGGATAAGAAATTTTCTACAATATATATCCTACTAGCTAAAAATAGTATATGAGTTTCACAGCTAGATTTTAGTTCATAATTGGACTATAACTAATACACTACCTACTACTCAAAATAATTTGAACCAAAAATGAAACATAATGGAACAGCAAAAACTACCTTGGTATAATCAAAGAGGATTGCTTTGTTGTTAGCAAAGATGAAGAGGTTGCCATCCACATTGAGAAAAACAAAAGGGTACAAATTGTTCTCTGCACCAGCATCATTAGTTTGAACCAAAAATGGTAAACTATAAACATTCTTAGCACCAATGTCATTTTTCGGGTAAAATTCGTAGTTGAATTGTCTTCTACCACCGATGATAATTTGACGGCCATCCGGTAGAATATGATTGGTAGCATACCATCTCCGAGCAGCAAGTCCGCCGTCAATTTCCCGCCAATCACAACCATTACAAGGTTCAAAAGTTCGAACGTTGCGCTCTCCATCGTTGAAACCACCGGTTTGGATGAGTGTTCCGGAGGGATTCACTGCTCCGGAAGAACACCAAACATCAGTTTGAACGAACAATGGACGAAACTTGTTAGATTTTACGTCATATTCAACCGAATGAGCCGTGCAATCAATTTTAACCGTGGTTTCTCTTGGGTCATTACGACACTTTCCATTGGGCAAAGAAAGATTTGACAAGCCAAAATCAGTACGGTCGAATATGACAATGCGGTCGTTGTGAAGAAGTTGCATGTGCATGGCTACAATGCCTATGTTTTTTTGGAGTAGCTGCCATTGTCCGTTACCGGCGGCAGCTACCGGAGATGTGATGGCGGTGGTTATGAGAATTGGAAGAAGGAATAAGAGGTAGGTGGTGGTTATTGATGTTGTCATTTCAATGAGGATAATAACGAAATTTTAATGAAGTGAAAAGAAATTTCAATTTGTGTTTGCTAGTGATACTAGCTAGCTCAAGGGCTTTAAATAGTGTTGGATACCACATGTGACTCATTTCACAATTGTGATTGATAAGCCTTTGTCTTTGGCAATGACGTTAACTTATCTTAGTTTGTTGAGATGTCTTGGTGAGAAGATAATTAGTATTTAAAATTGTGAGACTTAGATTTCGTTGCACGGTTTTGGAACTTTGATACATATTTGCATGTTTAATTCGTAACTTATCTTTCGGTAACTTTTTTTTTTTTTTAATTTGTAAATCAAATATTCTATGTGTGTAACTGTAGAAATTAATAAGACATATTTGTTATTTATTTATGAAAAATAGATATAAGTGGAAGATTAGTGTTGCCTAGCTATTTGTAGAATCTGCTTGCTAAAAATCTCATTATTCTTTTGTAACAAAAAGAATCTCATTATTCTATCATTGTTTATATCTCTATTTTATAAATGAACAACAAAAAAAATGTATAAATAAATAAAGTCAAACTCACAACAACTCTACTGTTTCTACATGCATTTGCATGTGTGAAAGAGATGAAAAAAAAAATAGAGTCATCTAGTAATTGGCATACTAATAATTTAGGGCTCATCTCATCAAAAATAATTTAGGGGTCAAATGTATTTAGTAATTTTAAGTTTAATGTTTTAATAGATTGAGCCTTTTAAAAATTTCAAGTATTAATTTGTCCTAAATTTTATGACAGATTACACCGTAAATATAATTAAATAGTACTAGTACTTACTAACTTAAATGATCAATATCTTATAAACTTTAAATTTAAACACATCTTTCTTTGATATAATAATAATTTAACGATGTTAATTTACTAAGGAGTGTTGTAGTGAGAGGATATGAAATCATATTAGGTTAATAAAAAGCATAAATATGGTGAGAAATTTTATAAGCAAAGTATTTTAGTTCTTAAAGGAGTACTCTAATAGATGCTCTAACCGAATACATAGAAACATTTTATCCTTTTTTCTAAACAACCCATTGAAATACGCTAATCAATCATGAAAATGTACTTTAAGATTATGTTCAACTTGGGGGGAATGAATTCCCCACAATGACATCACCCTTCATTAGAATCACAACTAAATAAGAAAAATAGAAAGAAAAAACAAGTCTCAAGAGAGATGAATTTTAATTGTCCTGATTAAAATTGGAGAGTGGTAAATTCTTTGTGTGGAAAATCTTTGAGGTGCAAGTTTGACTTAGGAAAATTCGTACTTGTCGGTTTCCATTGATATTTACGGATAAAAAAGAGCATTATTATTTAGTAAAAAAGATTTGCATAAGTAAAAGAAGAATACATAAAAAGAAAGGATTTAACCAATAAAAATTAACTAACGGTACATAAAAAAAAGAGTGATTATAATATGTAAGTGTTAAATGATATCGCATGTGATTTTTCTCTTTCTTGCTTAAAATTTTTCTTACTAAATAACATTTTCTAATAAATATATATTTTAACTATCTATTTTTTTTTTTTACAATAAAGTATTTTTACTATCTATTATTTAATGGATATTTATGCGAATTTAATAGTACCCACATCCACATATATCTTTATTTGTTAATAAAATAAGAAAATTACTTAAATATCTATCATTAGTTATTAAATATAAACGAGTCTTTTAAATTCAATAGAACTTTGTTTTGGTTAGAAATGAAATGTATGATTAGGGGTGTTCGCGGTGCGGTTCGGTTCAATTTTGAGCATAAAACTCATCCTAACTGCAAGATAAAATGGCATGCGCGGTTCGGATTGGTTCGGTTGATTTTTAAAAAGTCATCCAAACCAAACCAAACCAAACCAATGCGGTTAGGTTTGGTTCGGTTACCGCGGTTTATCACGATAGGAAAAATATAACAATATTACCAACATGTTACAAAATAAACATCAGAAATTTTAATTTATTTTATTGTGTACATGATATAATATGCATATACATAAATTGCACACATAAGAACTTATTTTTAATACTAATAGTATAGTTTTGAATCGTATGAAATTATATGTTTTGACAACTTACTGTTTTATGTACTCAATTTGGATTTGACTTGCTAAGTTGATTGCTAATAGTTGATATAGTTAAATTAACTTTTTGCGGTTTGATTTGGTTTGGTTCGGTTTTCTAAAATGAAAACCGCAAATCAAACCAAACCATGCGGTTTAGAAGAAAAATCATCCGTGCGGTTTTTTACAGTTTTCGATTTGGATTGGTTCGGTTTGCGGTTTTACTTTTGGATTGGTTCGATTACGATCACCCCTATGTATGACTGTTATTTTTTAAGAGAAATGCATTGATATTATTATGTTTTGGCAAAAAGAAGGAAAACAAATGTGATGACTTTTGTTGTTAAATACATCGAGAGTGAAATGTATGTTATTAAGAAATAAGTATGAGTCTAACTCATTCTTACAAAATTGACTTGTAAGGTAAGGATTATCACATTTTTATAAAGACATATTCATACCATCACATATTCAATGCGGGACTTTTAACACAACCCCCACGTCCAAAATTGAACAAGTTGGAACGTGAACTTAACAATAACGAGTGATCCAAATAACGGGTAATCCTATAGATCTTATAGAGAGGCTTTGATACCACATTAAGAAATAAGTATGAGCCTAACTCAATATTACAAAATCGGCTTGTTTATAAAGACTTATTCAGACCATTACATATCCGATGTGAAACTTTTTAACATGTGTTATTATATGTTAATTAATATTTTTGTTGGGTTATTTAAAATAAGTTAAAAAAATTGAGGTAATTAGAAAAGAAACGTTTAAAATTCAATATTTTTTTGAAATTTTTTTACTATCAATGAATATATGTAAATATCACTTATCAAATAAAAGAATATATGTAGATATCTGCCAATATCTGAGTTTCTGAGATACCTGCTTAATAGGTCATTATCGGTTTACCCGCTTGCTAAAACCACCCTCCATAGCCGATTGGATCGCTCACACAAATATAAAATAAATACAAATATCATATTTATCTAAGGTGACAAAGCCTATAAATACTCATTTACATCCCTACTTCAATCTTAAGAGTAATATTTTTGCAAGTCTTTGATATTCATTTTTGTGCAAAAAAATTAAATTTTCATAATTCAGGAGTTGGACTCGGACCACATTTTTTTTCCTACAAAACAGTGATAATGATCACTCGACCAATTTCAATTGTGTTAAATATTAATATGATATCTGACAAAAAAAATAAAAATTAATATGGTACATAGGTAATTTATTATCATTCATACATTTTTTAAAATTTAATTTTACACTCCCACAAAATTATGTGATGCTACACAACCAGTGGCAGAAGTCCATCTCGATGACATAAATAGAAAATTACTAAACTATCATCAGTATTTTTATGTAATTACAAATGTATATTACACATATGTTTTGCCATTATAATATCAATTTGAGATCATAGCTTTACAGTTGAGAATATACACTTGGAGTGTCAAAGGTCATTGGTTTAGCTCAATATATATAAATCGATAGTGATTATTATTAAGTCCCTCACCAATTTTTTTTTAACTTTTTTTTTTATAGTTTTGATAATTCCCCTCCTCACCAACTTCTTGTGTGAATAAAGTAAAAAAAAAAATACAATATTTCTATTTTCTTCAAAAGAATAAACACAACTATTTTCAATTAAAAACAATCATTCTCTTTTCAATAAAGAGATAAATATGTTTTAGATCCCTGTAAATATTTAAAGTTTTATTTTTAGTTTTTCGAAAAAATTTCTTTGAATATTAGTCCTCCAAAAAATTTCAATCAACACATTTAGTCCCTACTTTTAAATCAACTCATGAATAGATTTCGTATTTTTTTATTGAAATTTTTTGTGAATGTTTAGAATATTATAACAATCTTCCCTAGAAAACTTTAGATTTTTTTGAAAAAGCATAAATTAAATATGAATTTTTGTATTGTTAGAGTTTAAAAATTTATATATAATTCATGTTTTGTTAAAAAATTCTAATTATTTTTTGTAGTGATTGTTAAAATATTCTATAATTTTCTGAAAAATTTCATTAAGAAATATGAAGTCTACACATGAATTGATTTAAAAGTAGGGACTAAAAGTATTAATTGAAATTTTTTGGGGGACTAAAACCTAACTTTTCTGTCATCAATTTTGTGCAAGTATTAGTTCAAAGCCTATTGTGAATTCGTTTTATAACTCACACCAGTAACATTGATGTGTGGAGCAAATAGAACCAAAGTAATAAAAAATAGTTGATAGAGATTATGATAGTTAATCCAAACAATAAACACGACAAGAAAGAAAAGAACACACGATGATTTTTTTACTCAATTCGGTGTTAATGAACCTACTCTGGGAGAGAGCGCAACTCATTTTCTATCAACATATTTATCCTTTTAATAAATGTGTAATGTAATAAAACCTAATTTTTCTATCATCAATTTTGTGCAAGTATTAGTTCAAAGCCTATTGTGAATTCGATTTATAACTCACACCAGTAGCCTTGATGTGTGGAGCAAATAGAACCAAGTAACCAAAAATAGTTGATAGAGATTATGATAGTTAATCCAAACAATAAACACGACAAGAAAGAAAAGAACACACGATGATTTTTTTATCCAATTCGGTGTTAATGAACCTACTTTGGGAGAGAGAGCAACTCATTTTCTATCAACATATTTATCCCTTTAATAAATGTGTAATGTAATAAACCTAATTTTTCTATCATCAATTTTGTGCAAGTATTAGTTCAAAGCCTATTGTGAATTCGATTTATAACTCACACCAGTAACCTTGATGTGTGGAGCAAATTGAACCAAGTAACCAAAAATAGTTGATAGAGATTATGATAGTTAATCCAAACAATAAACACGACAAGAAAGAAAAGAACACACGATGATTTTTTTTACCCAATTCGGTGTTAATGAACCTACTCTGGGAGAGAGGAGAGAGCAGCTCATTCGTTCTACTATGATCAATGAGAAACTTTATTCAAGAAAATTCTCAAATAGGGTTACAATTTTTATTTTTTTTTGAAGAATAGGATTACAAGAATTAATCATAATTCTACCATAATCTTGAATCTTTTTCCGTGACCAAGAGACTCAGTTGACCTAGCTACCCAAGGTGAATCAAGAACAATTTGCCCAAACCCCTAGGATTATACGAAGAGCAATCCTCTTTAAAACTCTAACATTAATTGACGGCAAAAACCCTAAAATTTCCTTTTAACATTAGTTTTTATGCAAAAAAATTTACATATTTACATTTTTTTTTTAGTAATTCATCCAAATGTTTTTTTTCCTAATTCCTCGCTGTACACAACTAGTATATACCAACCAACATAGATTAAATGACATCACACAAAATACTGAACATAAGTTTTATCCTCATTATTTATCAAAAAAATTGTTATCCTCATTATTATTTTTTATTTTTTTGAAGGAATTATCCTCATTATATATATAACCTTCATATGGGTGGTTGAGATGTGTTAATCAGTGAATTAATGTTGCACAAAATATATTATGCTACGTAGCTACTACAAATTTTCAGCCATCTTAAAGCAAAACACATAGCAAATCATCATAATCATAATTTCTAAATCACTTTTATGAATTTGTTTTGATAAAGAAACATTTTTTTCAATAAATAAACAATTGCTTGCACACTTTAAAAACGAGACTACGCTTAAAAACAAACTCTTTTCACATTTAATTGTACATTTCCAACACGCCAATTATCGAGTGGGACGTACAACGACTCTTATCTTCAAATTATATGGAAGCTAAAAATCTATATTTATCTTCCAAAAAAGCACTATTATTTATTGAGAAAGGTTAAAGATATATCTAGAATATTAATATAGACGTCAATATTTTATACTAAAGTTATTTTAATATATGTTTATTTGTAGGTTGTGCTTTAATAGTCCATCACGTTTTCAAGTTTGTGTGGTTGGGCACACCTTTATTTTTCTTTTTCCTAATGGAATGCACCACTATATTTTTAATAATAAAAAGAAAATATTTTTACATTTTTATATGTAAGTGTAAAGAAAATAGTTAATGCATGTGACCGACCATTTGACTAATATATATGTGACAAAGTTAACCGAATCCACGGTTGATTATTTTTATCCATAAACAAAGTGATAAAAAAAAAACATATAATTGTGAGGTTTTAAGTTTAAATTTAAATAGAATATTTAACCCAATAATGGTAATATTGTCGATGTCGATTGATTTAAGTCTTACATAGATATGGAGATTTGATTTATGATATGATTAGTGTGCATGAAAAACTAAGTATATAAATCAAGAGAGACCGGATTTCTTAATGTTTTGAGTGACTAATAAACCTAAATATAAAACTTAGAGTTAACGTGTAATAAATTCATTATTTTCCTCTTTAGTGGTTAGTGTCTTGATTATAGTGATAGCTTAAATTGATACTTCTTGAGGGTCTGTTTGTATTAGGCTTATCTTTTAGTATATAAAAATAATTTATGCAAATAAATAAATTTTTAAATAAAATTATAAGCTTTTAATAAAAAAAATTATGTTTTAATGAGTTTTTTTTATAAATTACCTTAAAAAATTTATAATAATACATAAAAACTTATTTATTTACATAAATTATTTTACATAAACTCAAAAATATAAGCTAATACAAACGAACTCTGAGTTGGTAATCAGCTAATTTGCTTTGTAAGCTTGTATACTATCATTCAATCAAAAAGTGTCATATTGTTTTCTTTGGATACAAAATAATATATACCGTCGTTTTAATTAGAAATGTGTAACTATAAGGTTTAAGTCTACATCAAACAAAGTTTCTTTGTCAAGTAGTTATTCTTCTAAGAGATTGAGTAGTTTCTCAAGGCACTTAATTAATTTTTGCTAATAAGGTTTTCGATTTAATTAATTATGACTTAACCGATGTATAGTTGTTGGCTTGTTGCACACTCATTATGATCTAGATTAAGACATTAAGTAGTTGTGTGTTGTGAAAGAGCTTTCTTTTAATTAATCTAGATTTTGTGAATTAATTATTTTCATAAATAATAATTTTGATTAATATTAGAAATTAATAATCTGATATTAATAAAGTAATGTTTGTTGTCACAGGAATGTATACTGTAGAGTCATATGTCATTGTCTTGCATGCACATTGCCATGTGGCTAGTCTTGATCACCAACTTTGTTCTCCCGCTCCACGTTTTTTTTAAGGAAGCTAAACAAAAAAAATATATAAAGCAAAATTATTTATGAAGAAAATAAATTTCTATTGCGTTGTTTCTAAAAAATTACGAAAGAAGTATGAATGAAGAAGTTGACATCTGAATAAACTTTAAATTTAGTTAAGATTCAGCACATTAAATTTCTTCTCTAAGTTCAATTGTACATTTTTTTTGATTTCACATATAAATAAAGTTTGACATTTTAGATTCATTAAAAAAATGATTATCTAGTTTATAACCTATATTATTTTTTGAACAAACAAAAATGAATTATATATAGATAAAACATAAGAGATGGTACACTCCTTAGCACAAGGCGTGTCAAGAAGAGCTACAAGAATTTATAACAGTATCCAAGAGAGCAACATATATAAAATACAATCAATCGATGCGCAAACATAGCAAAGGGCTCGCTCATCAAATCAATTAATTAGCATGGCGTATCCTAGTGTTATTGAAAGACATTGTGTACTTGAATACTTAATTTGGATTATTGACGATTGCTTATGAGAAATACCAAATTTGGATGTTCTAGATCAATTTGAGTTGAGCTAAGTCCAACTACTTGATCAATTTGGTTTAATTTTTTTTATGAAATTTGAATCAAACCAAATCGATGAATAGCAAATTAATTGGTTTAGTTTAGTACAATATAACCAAGTTGGTATATTTAAAAGCTTAAGGAAAAAATATTAAAGAAAAGTTAACTTTTTCTCAAACAATATTGAATTTTTATACTATTAATATAAGTGAATAAGATACAATAAAAATAAATAAATGATTAAAAAAACATGAATAAATCATATTTTGTAAGATAAAACTATTAATATAGTGTGAAATAAATTAATAAAAGAAAAAAATAAAATAAAAAATAATAATTTGATTTGGATATCATGTAATTAACTTTGAATTATTTAAAAGTGATACTCAAACAATAAAAGTCACGTTTAATTCAATTTAGTTCGAAACATAGAAAAAATTGAACAAATTTATTAGTTTAAATTGGTTCTTCGAGTTCATCAAATCTATCTATAGACAGAGGCAAAAATATTACACAAAAGAGATCAAAATATAGTAATATATTGATTCAAAATTACTGGTGTGCATGTTCATAGCTATAAATCACCGGATACGGAAAAATGTTGATTTTGTATCCTATAAATCAAACTATCCTAAATCAAAAAGTGAGGATATTTTGAAATTTTTTGGGGGTCTGAGAACATCAAGTGGGACCTAAATAACAATTTTCGAAATTGAATCATGTTATGTTTGTGGTTTAGGCTAGGTGTCACTGTTCAGCTCCAACCCGCCCAATTTAACCCGATGTCCACCCCAAATAATTTTGACATATTTAAAAGTCTAATTAACATATATTTTTTGTTCTGTATGATCCTTTGAAATTCTAATACTTAATAGAAAAAATATTAATGTTAACTCCTTTAGACCATGGTTAACTGTATCTCAATGTTGTACTATTATTTGGTGATGTCAAATAGTATATGTCTAAACGAGTTAATCAAAGTCTAAACGAGTTAACATTAATTTAGAGACAATTACCCACAATTGGCAGTAAAATTTACGAATTATGCAAATTCATACAAAATACAACAAGAAGCTTTTAAGTTACTCCTGACTTATAAATATACCAAATTCTAGCTATATATGCAAGCTAATAATGGAAAAAAGGCCACACAAAGACACCTCACGCAACATAGATGATACTACAAGTTAAAAATCTGAATGTCAGCACACTACTAATAAAAGTCATACAAGAAAGCAAGACAACTTCACATAATACATAAGCATGAAAACTTCAACGTCCCTAACAACGCAAAATTAGCAAAACATTGAATAAAGTATAAGACATATCAAATAACAAAGAAAAATCGAAACAAACCAAGAGAACTAAACACAAAAAAAAAACTTACATACTAAATAACACCACACAATTATGACAAATCTAGAGCGCAAAAGTCAACAAGAGGATAAATATTTTGTAATATAGAGATAGGGGTTCTGATGGCGGGTGACGATCTCGAAGAGGAGGGGGTGGGTGGTGGCGCCCACCATAGACGAAGTGAGGGATCATCCACAATAAGATGAGAGAAAGAGAGTGAGCCTTATTTTTCAAGGGGAATGAATCTTCACTCAATGGAGAAAAAATTACAGTGCCAGAAAAGAAAAGAAAAAAAGATGACTAGAGAGAAAAGAAAAACTAAAACGGCCGAACCTTGACTTAAATGTCTTAAGCAAAATCTCAGGTTCGAGCCTTAAGGATGAAAAAATGTCATTGAAAGGGAAATTGAGTAAAAAGTGATCAATCAAGTGTTCCAAAATTAATTAATCATTAACGTCAATAGATACCCTGTATAATTTTTT
This sequence comes from Trifolium fragiferum, assembly GCA_954870985.1. Classification (NCBI taxonomy): domain Eukaryota; kingdom Viridiplantae; phylum Streptophyta; class Magnoliopsida; order Fabales; family Fabaceae; genus Trifolium; species Trifolium fragiferum. Next base: position 1,384,505 of record OX940796.1, read on the forward strand.
GAATTTGTTCTCCATTTCTAATTTTGTAAGTTCACGACCTTCGCAGTAGCCTCATCGATATTACCTACTAAATAAAAGGCTTGTTCAGAAAGACCATCGAATTCTCCAGAAAGAATCAATTTAAACCCTCAAATTGTTTCTGCTAGACTGATATATTTCCCTAGGAAACCTATAAATACTTCTACTACGAAAAATGAATGTGATAAGAAACGTTCAATTTTTCGTACTCGGTTATGGAAAGACATTGAATCAAAGATATTGCTTTTTTTGGTGTTCAAGAATGAAGATATAATGTGGATCAAGTGACATACAACAAGTATTGGGCCCAAAAAAAGAAAAACTTCTATCCACACCCCTTATAGTTACTAAGATCAAACTTTGTTTCATTACTACTATCACACCGCTGCTACTCCCGAGGACGAGTCAGTGACTGGTCATCAAGCTTCAGGTTACCGTGCGCAAGCGAGAGCATCCTGTACGTCACACAAGCCGTTACTCTCTCTCTCTCTCTCTCTCTCTCTCTCTCTCTCTCTCTCAATTTGCGAATCACCAGAAAGCGCCATCGCTCACCGCAGGTACCTCTCTATCTCTCTCCTCTATTTCTCTCTCTCTATATCTATCTATATATCTATATATATATATATCTATATTTATTCATTTTATATTTTGTTTGCAGAGTGTGTGTATTTTATTTATATCCTTAAGTTTTGTTCATCACTAACCTACAATTCAGCACTATACTTAATAATTTTATTTTTTTCATTCGATTAGGGTTCCGATTTTTCATTCAATCGCGAGTTTTAACTTTCTGATGATGCACAAGTGTAAATCCACCGCATAAAAGGAACAATTATTCAACAATTTTCAATATTCACTTCAAAACCTAGGGTTCATATACAATGGAAGATTTGAGGTCAGGGATGAAGAAGAAGAGATCTAAACCGATTGAAATTGGTTTTGATTCTGATAACGATGAACCAATTGGTTCTTTGTTTAAGTTTAAGAAGAATAAGAAGGGTGAGAATTCTAGGGTTCTTGATGATAATGATACTTTGGCTAGCTTTAGGAAGAGATTGAAGGGTCCAAAGAGAGATCATGGATCTGAAACTGTGTCTGCTTTGAATGTTTCTGTTGAGGGTTGTGATGATGATGGTTTGGTTGAAGGGGGATCTGGGAGGAGCGCGGAAAAGGATGAGAAAGGTGTGGATTTGTTGGTTAGTGATGATGACATGCAGGTGCATCGTTCTTCTGATCAGCCTATGGAAGAATCGTTATCTATGATTTTTAATAAGTCGCAATCTAGTTCTGTTAGGAAATCTAGGGCTGGGTTAGGTTCAAAGAAGAAAAGAGGGAATCCGAATGTGGATAGTGGGTTGGAACATGGATGTAAAAGTTTGACAGAAAATGTTGATTATGTGGTTGAAAGTAGATCTGGATCTGTTTCTGCTTTGAAATCGGTTGAGAGGAATCATGAGTCTGGTACATTTTGTTCAGTATCTGCAATGGATGATCAAAATGGCGGCGATGATTGTTTTCAAGAGGAAAAAGCAATGGGTATTTGTGATTCAAACAATCCAGATGGGATGTCGGTTGATCACTCTAAACGAATCATTGACTGCGATGGAGATAGGCAGCAATTGTCAAGTGTACAAGTTGAAGATGTTTGTGGTGCCTCTGATGAAAAGGCTGCATTGCAAGAAAGAATTATCGATAATAGTTTGAATCAGCGTTCTTCCATGTTACAAGATGTTGAAATAATTGATACTGCCTCTCCCTCTAAACTGGGGGAAGGGGTATGTGGATTTTCCGAGACTAGAGAGCTTGATAATAGGTTAAATGATGAAATAGTAGAAAAACAAGTGCGTAACAGTGCTTCAGAAGGTGTTTCTACTTCCTATCACACCGAGCTCTTGATCAAATCAAATGAAAATATATTGAATGAGAATAATGCCATGGTTTCTGGAAAAACTTTCCAGGAATCCTCAATTAATGGATGTATAAAATTGGAAGCTGAGTTTGTTTCTGGTCGAAATTGTTATGATTACAGTACATCAGATACAAATGCTGAAGTTCAAGATGTTGTTGTAGGTTGTTCACCTGAAAAAGATGATGCGATTGCCAGTGGTAGTTTATCCTCTATTGTCCCTAACGGCGCTGATGAATCTGAATTGATTGTCCAGTCGAATCACCCGGACAAACCTTTGGAAATGGGTAATATTCCAAAATACTCTACTGTTTCAATTCTGAAATGCAGCTCTGTGTTAGATCCAACTCAATCTGATGGATCCTCTATACAATCTTCAATTCCAGATGAAAATGGAAACATTGCAGAATTCCATGCCTCTGTGTCAGATTTTGCTGACAATGGTGGTAAGATATCAGGCATTCCTCGTGCACCACGAAAGACCAAAATGCATAAGCACGGCGACATGACTTATGAGGGGGATGCTGATTGGGAGGTTTTAATAAATGATAAATCCCTAAATGAAAGCCAAGATGCTGCTGATGGTGAACGTACTCTTAGAACAAGAGGGAAGCTGGACTCCTCTTTGAATGCTGTTGAGGAATCTGAAAATGTTGCAGTAGCGGCAGTGTCTGCTGGGCTGAAAGCTTGTGCAGTTGGTCCAATTGAGAAAATAAAATTTAAGGAGATCTTGAAGCGAAAAGGTGGTCTCAAGGAATATTTAGATTGCAGGTAGTTAAGCTTTCAGATAAGTCTTTGTATTTGCTTGCAATTGTTTTTTGTTTTCGGCAGCATTTTAGGTTTTGGTATCTCGTGCTTCAAATATGGAGAACTATTTTAGATCCTGCAACTGGTGATTGAATGTGTACATTAGCTTGTTATTCATGAAAATTAGGATTGTGCAGACTTGCTGTATTTTTCGGTTTAGCTGGTTAATCATGAAAATTAGGATTGTGAAGACTTGCTGTATGTTTTGGATCACAGTGTACTTCTATACTTGGGCAGATTAATTAAAAATAAAAATGAAGGGAATAGTAAGCACACACATTTTGTTAGATGCCTGTTTGTTGTGTCATTTTTCTTCTTTCTCTTTTGCCATTCTCTGTTCCCGAATTTTAGATTTGTTAGTGCTATATTGTTCTGTGAAAGGGCCTCACTCTTGTATTTAGCTGGAACTTGAAAATTTAAAGATGCATAATTGCATACTCCCCATGATTTTGGACTGAATTTATCTTTACTTAATTATTTGGAATTTGCTATTGGGTTGTATGTTACATGGTTGAGATCCTTTGTACAGTATCTTAAAAATTTATTTGCTATAGTTTTTCATGGACAAATTTGAGCAGACTTCTTCATTACTACTTTTCTTTATTTTTAAAAAGTTTTGCTGGCAAGCCCATGTCAATCATTTATTCTTCTATTGTGATACACAATAACTACCATAACTTGTTTTATTCATAAGTTGGTTATAGTTTTGTTAAAATATTACTTGTTGTATTATATCATACTATTATCATCACTCTTTTCTTGCTTGATTAGCTGCTATCTTCTGATTTCTTCTTTTGGTGCTGGGATATAGTTTTCTATTGTTTTTATGCGTTCTCGTCTCTTTTGTCTGCAATACAATCTTAAGAACTGGAATGAGCATATTTGCATTAGCCTCGTTGATGCTATGCACATGGCTAATAATGCAAACTGGATAACCTTTATATTGGGCTACTTTTTGTTTGTGAAACTTCTTACACCTCTTTCAAACGGGGAAGCCTGTTGTAATAAGTTCGAACTCATCAAATTCAATGCATTGCAGGAATCAAATCTTAAGACTATGGAGCAGTGATGTTGCACGTATTTTGCCTCTCGCTGAATGTGGAGTTGGTGATATCCGTTCTGAGAATGAAAGTCCTCGTACTTCTCTTATTAGGGAGGTCTATGCATTTCTTGATCAATATGTAAGTATGTCCACCATGTTGTTTAGCCACTGAAATTCATTTCCTTTGCTATTTTACTTTTACTACAAAAACATATGGATGCATATTTACTGGGTTTATTAATTTGGAATGCATTTCCTTTCAGAAAAAAACATACTAGTGTTTATTTTCGAGTACAACTGAAAACTTAAAATGATAAGATCGTTTTGGCAGGGTTATATAAATGTTGGAGTTGCCTCTCAAAAGGAGAATGTTGAGAGCAGCGCAAGACATTGTTATAAACTTGTAAAAGAAAAAGGATTCGAGGAAAGTTCTACAGCTTCATTGGCCGGCTCTGAAGATGGCGCTTCTTTTATTGTTGGTCAGGCTAAAATGTCATATGCTTCTATGGATGTTAATGATGGTCTAATAAAGGATTTTGAAGACCTGACAACTGAAGCTACAGAAGGCATGATGCATGTTAATGAAGCAAAGATGGATTCATCAAACATGGCACAACCTGAAAGAAAAAATTATGATGACTGGGAAAATGTTGGGATTCAGGATAGCGACAGTGGAATTATACATTTAAATGCCAACAGTTCTGTTCCTTTGTTTAAGCTTCCCGATTGCAGATTGACTTCTCTTGTTGCTACAAAGCAAAACAATGAATCTAAATCTGTTAAACATGCGTTAGGTGATACTCTGCAGTCTGATTTAGAGACTAGAAAGAGAGTGATTATCATTGGAGCTGGTCCTGCTGGGCTAACTGCTGCTCGCCACTTGAATCGTCAGGGTTTTACCGTAACTGTGCTTGAGGCTAGGAATAGGATAGGAGGTCGGGTATTTACAGATCACTCATCTCTTTCTGTCCCTGTGGATCTTGGTGCTAGCATTATCACAGGTGTTGAGGCTGATGTGGCTACTGAGAGACGACCAGATCCTTCCTCTTTGGTTTGCGCTCAGTTGGGCCTTGAATTGTCGGTGTTAAACAGTGACTGCCCTCTTTATGACACAGTGACTGGACAAAAAGTTCCTGCAGATATGGATGAAGCATTGGAAGCTGAATACAACAGTCTTCTTGATGACATGTTACTGGTTGTTGCTCGGAAAGGTGAACAAGCAATGAAAATGTCTCTTGAAGACGGTTTAGAATATGCCCTTAAGATTCGCCGCATAGGACACTCTAAAGGCAGTGAAGAAACTAAGCAAAATAATTCTGCAGATCGTCCATTTGATTCCAAAAGGGATGGTGCAATGGAACAAGATTTTGATGACATTTTAGATCCTCGGGAGAGGAGGGTTATGGATTGGCACTTTGCTCATTTAGAGTATGGTTGTGCTGCTTTGCTTAAAGAAGTTTCTCTTCCTTATTGGAATCAAGACGATGTGTATGGAGGATTTGGGGGACCTCATTGTATGATCAAAGGAGGTTATAGCAATGTTGTCGAGTCTCTCGGGGAAGGGCTTACTATTCACTTGAACCACGTCGTAACAAATGTGTCATATGGTATCAAGGAATCTAGCGTGAATAATAAAGTCAAAGTTTCTACATTGAATGGCAATGAATTTTTTGGAGATGCTGTCCTCATTACTGTCCCACTTGGCTGTTTGAAGGCCAAAACTATACAGTTCTCCCCCTCTTTGCCCGAGTGGAAATGTTCTTCCATTCAGCGTCTTGGCTTTGGAGTTCTCAATAAAGTGATTTTGGAATTTCCTACTGTGTTTTGGGATGATGCGGTGGACTACTTTGGAGCAACAGCTGAGGAGAGAAGCAAAAGAGGTCACTGCTTTATGTTCTGGAATGTCAAGAAAACAGTAGGAGCTCCTGTCCTTATAGCATTAGTGGTTGGTAAGGCAGCCATAGATGGTCAAAATTTGAGCTCTTCTGATCATGTGAACCACGCATTGAAGGTTCTTCGAAAACTTTTTGGGGAGGCTTCTGTTCCTGATCCTCTTGCATATGTTGTGACTGATTGGGGCAGGGATCCCTATAGCTTTGGTGCTTACTCTTATGTTGCTGTTGGAGCATCAGGAGAAGACTATGATATCTTAGGAAGACCAGTTGATAACTGTTTGTTTTTTGCTGGGGAAGCAACCTGTAAAGAGCACCCTGATACTGTTGGCGGTGCAATGATGAGCGGACTACGGGAGGCTGTTCGCATAATTGACATATTGAACACCGGAAATGATAATACTGCAGAGGTAGAGGCAATGGAAGCTGCACAGGGACAATTGGACACCGAAAGGAATGAAGTTAGGGACATAATAAAGAGACTTGATGCAGTTGAGCTTTCTAATATACTGTATAAGAACTCTTTTGAGGGTGCTCCAATCTTAACCCGGGAAGCTTTATTAAGGGAAATGTTCCTCAATGTGAAAACCAATGCTGGGCGTTTGCATGTGGCCAAACAATTGCTAAGTCTTCCTGTTGGAAACTTGAAGTCCTTTGCTGGAAGTAAGGAGGGGCTAACTGTTCTCAACTCCTGGATACTGGTACTATTATACTTCATGACGCATTATTCCCAAAATATATTGTATATTTTTTCAATGATAGTACATACAAGCTATTAAAAAGCTAAACGTCTTAATATTATGATTATATAATATTTTTACATTATGCTCTGCATATTTTTCCTATCTAAACACAGGACTCAATGGGCAAGGATGGTACCCAACTTTTGAGGCATTGTTTGCGTCTTCTTGTGCGCGTGTCGACTGATCTAGGTGCTGTACGCTTATCAGGTACTAGTTATTTTATTGTGTATGACTTTACAATAATCTATTACCACAAATGCATGAATTTACGTTTTTCCTTTTGCTTGATCTGCATCTAAAATTTTGAGGAATGAGTAAATTGGTTAACTGATGTGTCCTGGTTTGGATGAAGTGAGATTAATTTATCCAGTATATGAATGTCAATCCTAGCATCTTTTCTTATGATTATCCATTCCTATCACTTTAGATTAAACTATAAATTATCAAGCGGAAGATATATATATATATATATATATATATATATATATATATATATATATATATATATATATATATGCCCATGTAGATTATTCTGTCCGGTTGGAGTCATGTATATGATGTAAACCTTTCTTCTATTGGGTGCAGGAATGGGGAAAACAGTGAAGGAAAAAGTTTGTGTACATACTAGCCGTGATATTCGAGCTATAGCTAGTCAATTGGTCAATGTATGGCTTGAACTTTTCCGCAAGGAAAAAGCTTCAAATGGGGTATTAAAGAGAAAATCTTTAAAGGATTCAGCCTCGGGAAAGCCTCCTCTAAGCATACATCAGGGTGCCGTTGAGAATAAAGGAGGCTTGCTGAATCCTCTATCTGCTGGAAGCAATTCACCTTCCAACACACATGTGAAGAAATTGCACAGCAAACAAGGAAGACAACAATCAGCATGTGACTCAAGGCATGATGTCTGTTCTTCTAGGTCCCAAGGTTCAATAGACAAAATACCTACCAAGGAGGAAAATAATCACTGTGCTATGTCTGAAGAAGAAAAGGCTGCTATAGCTGCTGCAGAAGCTGCCCGTACTAAAGCAATTGCTGCTGCTGAGGTTTGTTTTTCCTGGAATCTTAATTTCATGAATTGATTTTGCTCCTGAAGATTAGTTGGTATTGACATGCTAATTTGCTTAACCACTCCCCTTGTATGTATTTGCACTAATTTCATAATATGACAAGTTATTAGGTGCACTATAATGTTAATATGTTATTGTGCTGCTGGGAAAAAAGTCTTGCTGTGGTTCAAATTTGTTTGGTGTGGGTGAAATTAAACAATTCTTATTTTAGCTGCTTAGCTCCCCTTATTTTACAACTTATATTCAATATTAAGTTTTGAAGCATTCCATGTGAAGAACAGGATTTAGGCATAATTTATGTTGGAAATTTCCGATAATTTATTTTATTTAATATGCTAATTAATGCCTCCTTTCCCTATTTGGCTTTTCTTAAATGATTCAATGGTTCTTGTTCTTTGCAGGCATATGCCTCTGCAGAAGCTAGGTGCAGTACACTGTTACAGCTTCCGAAGATACCCTCATTCCATAAATTTGCTAGACGGGAACAGTATTCACAAAATGATGAGTGTGATAGTAGAAAAAAGTTGTCTGGTGGTTTTTTTGGAAGACAAGATTGTGTGTCTGAGATCGATTCTAGGAATTGCAGAGTTAGGGACTGGTCTGTTGATTTTTCCACTGCTTGTGTTAATCTTGATAATTCTAAAATACCAGTTGACAACCTCTCACAGAGGAGTCATTCAAATGAGATTGCCAGCCATTTGAATTTCGGAGAGCGCTCAGGAGAAAGTGCTGCCGTGGACAGCAATCTATATACAAAAGCTTGGATCGACACAGCTGGTGATGGGGTAGTAAAAGACCATCTTGCCATAGAGAGATGGCAAGATCAAGCAGCTGAAGCTGATTCTTATTTTTCTAATCAAAGCATTCATTTGAAGGATGAGGAGGATTCAAATGCCTTTTCAAGGTTACCCAACTGGAAACGTGATGGTGTAGCAAATGAAAGTTCTGTTTCCCAGGTTACTGTAAATAAGGAGGAGGCAAGCAAAGGTCATTCTCGAGGCGCAGATCATATTAAACAGGCTGTTGTTGACTATGTTGGATCACTACTTTTGCCCCTTTATAAGGCTAGGAAGCTAGACAAGGATGGATACAAGGCAATAATGAAGAAAAGTGCAACAAAGGTAATTTTTAGCTTCCACTTTGCTTATCGTTTGTGTTTGCTAAATTAAGAAAGTGGTACTGTGATTTGGTATGCAAGAGATTATATAGACAATAACTGATCTGGAATACCATCTTATGTGACGTGGTTTTCTTTCAGGTCATGGAGCAAGCAACGGATGCAGAAAAAGCCATGACTGTTCGTGAGTTTCTAGATTTTAAGCGAAGGAATAAGGTACTGTTTTTGTTATTTTCTGTGTCATAGTTGATCTACTAATTCCGTGGCACTTCTCCAAGATGCGTCCTTATAGAAAATGCTATTCAATTTACTGCTTGGACTCCTGCTTCTTGGGGTCTGGCTGCCAAGTTAAATTAATTGATTTTCTTTTCCCTTTTTTCCCCATGATTCTTGTGCCTATTTTGCTAATCCTAGATGCTTCTGACATTCTCATAATTGTTCTCTTAATCACTGACATTGGTTGAGTGCCTGAAACATGCAGATTCGCTCCTTTGTGGATATATTGATTGAGAGACATATGGCAACAAAACCGGGTAGAAAATCATAATATTCAGTTGCATGTCCTGTACTTTTTTGTGCTTCTACACAAAGGTTACTCGAGTCTGGTTCTTCTTACAATTCTCGGTTTGGGTGGTCGTGAATAAATTATCATATGAGCATTTCAAGCTTCCAATATAAATGATCCAGAAGCTGCAATAGAACTAACAGATCAACTTGATCGATCCAAATCAAGTGGGCTCTGGAAAATTGCTGTCTTGGCAACCATGAACATAATAAAGGTGGCAGTTAAAAGTTGATCAATCCAAATCAAGTGGGCTCTGGAATTTTGTTGTCCTGGCAAGTGACAATCATGAACAGAATACTAAATTCTAATGGTGGATTATCTGCAAGCTCGGTGCATACATCAATTGGATCTTTTGGGTGACCTGCATCGGCAGATTTGATGATGACAAGAGATATCAACCATCTGTCCTTATTACTTCATCTTTCATCAAGGTTTCCACCTCCATGGCTGAAATCTTAGACCCTATTTTTATTAAAGGGGTTTCCAATGGGAAAACACTGACCTTATCAATTCATCTAATTGTACAGAGTAGGATTGTTCTTAGTGATGAAAAACATACATAATCCATTTCCAATGTTCTTCGAGAAACATTTTTCTTCTTTATGTTTTACATCAATCACTGACTCTTTTTAATTATCCAAAGTGGGAAGAATGCAACTTTTGTAAGATACTTTGTTGCACTAATCACTTTCTTCTCCATCTCTATCTCTCTCGTTGTTTCTTCGTGGTCATGTGAGTACCCTTCCTATTTATAGTTGAGTCAGCTTCCAAGTTTGTGCTTCAAAAAGATAAATAGAAAATTCACATCCTTAGCAACTGAGCCTGCCAATTAACTATAATTATGGTTCATAGGATTGTGCCATGAGATGCCCAACAGCACAGGTTCATGTTATGTGCAAGTCATTGGTCATTGTTCAATCATGTCCGTTCACATTTGCTGATTATTGCTTACACTTCTTACCATTGTTGCTAGGCTGAGAAAGATTATGCGAATCACTGATGGGAGGTAATACATGTGATTTGGTGTTCTATGGCAACTCTTACTTTCACAACCAATTTTCAGGTGCCCACTGTTTTCATAATTTTTTGTCCAATCATTCTGATGTGCCCCTCTTGGCGTTGAGGTTGATGACCTTCTTATGTTTATATTTTGATTTTTGTTTCTGCTGCAGACTGTCTCCACAACAGCAATATGTTAATATTGGATTAAAAAAGTATCGCTGCCAGGGAAATTATATTTATTTCCCGTATCTAGGGGTGAGTCTATTTTTTGACATTTTCAACAATTCCCCATCATGTTGGTTAGATACCTACTGTATATGTTGGTTACCAAGAATTTTCGTAGTGTTTACTAGTTGAATGACCCCAATTTTTAGCAAAATTGTGAAGTGCTTGCATATCCCAATGGAAAATTATCCTCATTTCCATTTTGGGTCCACTTCTTCTGGTATGGTATTGCTTTCTACCATTTCAACGGTCTTTGGACACGGACAAGGTTGTATGATTCATGTTGAGTTGTTTTATCTTATCATCATCTTGTTACAACCATTTTGGCTCAATGTTGCATTCCTTATCCACGTTCAGTAGAGGTTTCTATATTGTAATAATATTATCTCCCAAAGTGTCTGCGGTAATGTGTTTAAATGATAATCCAATATCTTCAGTTGCCTGTGTTGAAACACCCTTTTGATATTGGATCTCTGCATCTGAGATTTTTCTAACGACTAACGTTCCAAAAGAACTACGGCCAAGTCTTCATTTGCATTCAATTCGTGAATATTTTTGCCTTATATAGAATGGCTATTATATAATTTTTTGAAATAGCAAATTTTGGACAGTTCAAAAACAACCAATACCAACCCCAACCCGGACGGCGGCGAAACAGCTTGGCATTGTCATGGGTGGTGTCGAAGGAGCCTTGTATATAGGGGGATTGGCCCTTCTGGCTCCTGCCATTTTTTACAATACTAGTTTTAAATTGTTGGGTGCACGAATACAAGAGAAAATGGTATAACATCATAATATCGCAATATATTATTCTATTTATCCCTTAAGACTCGTTTACAAAGTTAATTATCAGCAGCGCTTATCAAGAAATTATTAAAATTGTACCAATAAATTATTAAAAATTGTATGTTATTTTTCCACAATTATCCCATCAAATATTGATACTAAAAGAAAGAAAAGCAAATTTATGTTTCCCAGTTGTAAATTAAAATGGATACTTTGTAAATAAATTATCAATGCATGTGAAAATTTATAAATACTCATTATTAAGGAAAAAATAAAATAAAAGTAGGTCTTAATAAACCAACTCTATCTTTTAAAACAACTTTTTTGGTTCAAAAACAACTGCTTAAATGAGTGGATAATGCTATAATTTATACTTTAAATTAAAAATTTATTTCTCTCACGAATCACAACATTTCTCCTTTATTTTTTTTGGGTGACTTGCTCATTCCTTTTTGTAAAACTGTTCAGTTTTTCTTAGTATTCACTAACTTTTGTGTTTTATTTTATAGAAATGCTTTTGTAAAACGGAAACATTTTTGTACTACAGATCACAATTGCCTCGGCAAACAAGCTGAAGATAAATTTCAGATCATTTAATATCATTACTAAAATATCCTTTAAAAAAAAATCCTTCAATTTGTTTACATGCAAAAGTAACAAGTTTCAAAAATATATGATTCCATGTCTATAGCTCAATGTTGCCTTGCCTGCTTAGACACTAATGATGGCAGTAGAACATTTTTCAATTCGAAAAGGTCGACTTACTACCAAAATGATATCAATACTATGTTTATATATTCCACTTGGAAAAAGCTCTTGCACTTTTCAGTATTATTACTACCATTTACCAGTTCTCTGGCTCCGTATTTATGAAAATTTGTCTGCTTAATTTTCAATTTTTCATCCTAATTCTATTGAGAGCACTTCTAAATTTGTATTGGAGCATACAAAAGGCAAGTAGTTCTTCAGAATGATGCAGACACGGGTACAGTACCAAATACATGTCCTAGACATGCCAGTTAAAAAAAATACCAAGTACATCACGTCAATAAAAAATGAGAGAAATAATAAGAAAAATTATTACATGACAGAATTAAATAGTCCAATTCACAACACAAAATCACAATAAAAGTTTAAAAAAAGCCAAATTCTATTTGGTTACAACAACAAAAAATACTGGACTAATATTAAATTATTATGTTTATGCATGAGAAAGTCGCAAATTTCACCTGCAGCAAAATAATAAGGAAAATTGAATACCGAACCAAGGTACTGGATACATACTAGATACGGGTACTTCACTGTTTTCAGTTTTCCAAGTACCCAGCTACCCAGCCATTCAAAAAAAAAAAGTTTTCCAAGTACCCATACGTTCGATGTTGACAACCCTGCTAAGTTTTTGAATAGATCCATTCTCTTTTAATTACATTGCCAAATGCTATAAGAAGCAAGGTATTGATGGAGCAATTTGGTACAGGTTTGTTTCTGGTGTATTTCTTAAAGTAGAACCAGTAAGGAAAAATCCTTGTCCTTGACATATAAAAGGACTGTCATTAAATGAATTTTCATTTCCCAACATTTAAAATGATCCTGGCCTCATTTATCGGTCTTGAGAAAACAAAGAAAATCAAATTCATACATCTTCAGATACCATGCGCGATCCACGTTCACGGGATAAAGAAGCCAGCATTGATTAAGACCGGTGGTTTGTCTCAAACTTACTCATCAGGCACCTTTCTTCTTTATAGCTTTGACCTCTTTCGTGAGCATTCTTGGAGCTATGGCCATAGCCATTAGCTCTTGGAAGAGCAGTTTACAAGCATAAGGAATGAAAACCTGCATAGACAATCAAAAGCCAAAAACAGAAACTAAGAATTCAGCTCCAGGAGAAAACACCTTGGACTTTAATATGGACTATGGTGCAAGAGAAGATAAAGATCGTTCACCTGAACAATGTCAGTTTTGTTTTTGCAGCCCCTACACTCAAAAGAGTTCTTTTTTAGATTTGCAATAGCTATTAACCCACAGCGTTCGCACACATGGACCCTATATGCATCACTTTGATCAAACAATCTTTCCTTTAGAAAGTGAGCAGCTCCATGGGCTATCATGCAATCACGTTCCATCTCTCCAAATCGAAGACCTCCATCTCGTGACCGCCCCTCAGCAGGTTGCCTTGTAAGAATCTGCACAGGACCTCGTCCACGAGAATGGATCTTGTCATCAACCATATGCTTCAACCTTTGGTAATAAGTAGGGCCAAGGAAAATCATGGCACTAAGACGTCTCCCTGTATGACCATTGTACATTGTCTCAAAACCACGCATTTGGTACCCACATTTGTGTAGCGCTTTGCTGATATTGTCCACCTGGATTACAGTAGTAAAAAATTATCAGAATATTAAACACAAGCTCAGACGTCTTGAACTTGATCCAGAAAGAAAGAATTCTACCATGATATTTTCGCTACCATCTTTCCATAAATTACATTTAAGAGCATAGGTAAGCTCTCTACTTAAGTGGAAAGCTAATAACTACCAACAAGATGCAATAGGAGTAGCTGAAAGTAGCTTTACTTATGCAAGCAGTTTTTCAATTTCTAACAAGTATTTGATGAAACAAAAAATTGGATGAAAGAATGCTACTTACAGTAACATCTGTGAAGGGAGTTGCATCTCCTTCTTTTCCCATGTGGGCTGCTACCTTACCCATGATACACTCAATAAGCTGACCAATTGTCATTCGGGAAGGTATAGCATGTGGATTGACAATAATATCTGGGGTGATGCCTTCCACAGTCCAAGGCATGTCTTCTTGTGTATAGGTCATACCAACTGTCCCCTTCTGACCATGTCTACTACTGAATTTGTCACCAATCTGTGGTATCCGAACAGATCTCACCCTTACTTTCACGAATCTCAATCCATCAGCATTTGTTGTCAACAGAACCTACAAAACAGGAAACACATAAATCCGGAAGCAAAAAAAGTAATGCCGGGAATTCAGGATTTTGGTGGATTAATATGTTCTTCATTTTAGATGTAGTCATTTTGCCTTCAGAATGTAACTCTTTATACCTACAAACCTCCCCTTTCATCATGATTTCATGTATAGACTCACTCAAATTGTAACGCATGAAAGTAAATATATATGATAGATAAAAACTTACTTGATCAACAATTCCAGTTTCACTATGGCGCAAGCTTATGCTGTGATCACGTTTTGAGTAACGAGCAGCTTGTCCTTGAGCTTCCTCCTGAGATAAAGGAGTGGTCTTTCCAATAATAACATCCTCACCAGACACTCTAGTGCCCTGTTTCACAGAAATAAATTGCTACATTTAGTACATATTTTAATTGTTGGACATGTTCAGGATGTGTTCAAAATTTATGCTTACAGGTGGAGCAAGACCATCATCATCCAACTTATCGTAAGAACCATGCCTCATACCCTGCAAAAAAAAACTAGGTTATAAACTACCAAATAGCAAATCAACATATATAAAGAAGAGCCAAAATTTTCACCATGGTGTTAGCTCTATCTGGTCGACCAAAATCTTCTTTGACAAGGGTTCCCATTTTCTTCTCTTCATCTCTGTAAAAGTTAAACAATGCAACAACACATCATACAAAAAGTCACAAATACGACAATAAAAGGAATGAAAGTTTTATCATTGGGAAAGAAAACTCACCTATATGAACGGAAAAACAGAGACCGAAAGAAGCCACGATCAATTGATGATTGGTTCATGATGACAGAATCTTCTTGATTATAACCAGAATAACATGAAATGGCCACAATGGCATTCTAAGGAACAAGAGGGTAAATATATTAGAACACTAATTATCAACATAATGACAAAATCATTTAAATAACATAGGTCAAAATTTACAATTCCAGCAGGTAGTTGACGGAAATGAAGATGCTCCATAGCTCTCGTAGTGACCAATGGCTTTTGAGGATAGTACAATACATAAGCCAAAGTATCCTAAGCAATAAAACAAAAGTATCAAGTGGAATCCAGCATCAAATATAGCACATTAAACACTTTTAATCATATAAACAAGTGAACTATACCATTCGAAACTGGTAGTTGGTAACATATATTCCCATTGCTTGTTTTCCCATTGCAGACTGATATGTGTTACGAGGGGACTGATTGCACCACCAAAGGTAAGAGATTAGTCGCGTATAATAATCAAAATGGGTACACAGCGAAATACCATATTTACCTGGTTGTGGTCAGGAAATGGTATGATGGAAGCACATACACCCAAAATCAGTGATGGATGGATTTCACAGTGAGTGTAAGTATCAGAATATGCTTCTTCTGGATTGAGCCTTGCTTGAACAAGATCCTGTTATATATGAGATATATTTCAGTTTCAAGTATATTAATAATAGTACTAATAAAGGGTATACACTTCAGCAAATCTAGAATTACAGTACTGACATTAATGGTCATGGAAATCATAGTAGTTTCTTCCTCTTCTGTGTCGATGTATTCTATAAAGCCCTTGGACACAAGATCATGCCATCCACCATCTTCGGGTGATTCCTGAAGAAATGGCAAAACAAGTTAAGTAATTTCCGAAACAACAAATACAATGACTCCTCAGATGTACTACAAACTACTCCCTACTTACCCTTTGTTGCAAAGAATGAATGTCCTTCTTCTTTATGAGAAGCCTTTGTTTATCCACAATGAATAAAGGACGACTGCAGCGACCATAATCTGTATATATGCGCAGTTCTTTAAGACGGATATCTCTAACAACCCCAACTTCAGTATTAACATCAACCTGCACGACATGAAAGCCATCAGCTGACTGAACAACAGTTAAAATATATCATGACATGAAAGCCATAAGCAATCACATCTGTGCTTGTTGGTATTTGATTTTTTGAACCAGAACAAAAGAAATGGATGATGGTTCTGCCTTTTTGGTTAAAAGATCTCATTTTGCCCTTTATCTTGTAATAATAGTTCTCATCCATGCAAGAATTCTTTCCAAATATCTCACGCCAAAGACTATCCCCTGGTAAGGCCTTGCTAAAGGCCCTCGTTACAATGTCACGAAACAGAAACCATAATCAAGACTACTTACTAAAAAAATACATCATTTAATGCAGTTCACTAAAATCACTGCATTTTCCAATGTATATTATATGTACATTGTGATATTATAATACATCATTGAATTGCAATCGCCACAGCTTTTTAGGCTGTCAAAAGAATGAAAACAAAATCAGAAAAGTAAAATGAATAGTTACCCGACGTCTCAGCTTTCTCAATGTTCTAACCAACATATCAGGATCACGATGAATACCCATCCAGCAACCATTTACGAAAATTTTTGTTGCTTGGGGAATCACCGCAGGAGAAATTTCCTACATGGCGGAAAATATGCAAATTTAGACAAACCATTCAAAGAAAGCAACAAAATTATTAATTTTATGCAGGAAATCACAAGCACCTCAAAATTTTCTGTGCCCCATTCTTCTAAAAACTCCAGAATAGGATATGCTGCTGAACCAACCGTTATGTAAACCATCAAGGCCAGATTTTTCACCAGTCCACAGGCCTAAATAATATTCCAATCACACCCATAAATAACACAGAAGATGAGTTCCTCTTATAACTAGTAATATTGGAAGCTTGCAAAGAAAGAAAAATACTAACTTGTCCTTCTGGTGTTTCTGCTGGACACATCATTCCCCATTGTGAATTATGCAGCTGCCTTGGTTTAGCCAACTTCCCTGAAATAAAAGGAGAAACAATAAAATTACAACTTCGACAAACATAATTTATTCATAAAAAACCATAGTGCCCGACCTGAGAATATAAATTCCTAAAGAAATAATTGAGAACATATTACCATATCCATTTATTGTATCAATCTATTAGTTTATGCAAACAATATGAAAGGGGGAGAGAAAAGATCGAAGGCTGAGTCAGGTACGACTAGTATAAGCCAAGCAATTACCTTCACGTCCTATGGGAGAATTCAATCTTCGCAAATGTGATAATGTGGACGCATAAGTTAAACGATTCAGCACCTGAAGCAGAAAGACAAAAAGTTAAGTTGTTACAGTTTAATGTCCTATTTAGAAGACAAGGAGCACAACTGTTGAAGCGTAAAAGTAATTCATATTCATACCTGTGACACTCCAGCTCTAGTACCCGCAGCATTTGCTTGCCCCCAATTACCAGTAGCAAGTGAGTATTTAAGTCCACTTGTGATGGTTTTTGCTTTGATAGCAAATTGCAGATTAACATCCTTCCCATTATCAACACACTGCACCATTCATGAGGTATAAGGGTATAGGCAATGAAAAATAAATAAATATTACAAAAAATGTGCTTAAAAGTAGAACAAACCTTCTGGACATAACCCCTGACATCTCTAGTTAACTTTCTGAATAGCTGCATCACAAATTATAGGAGTCAGTAATTCAAAAAAAAATACCAAATAACTAGACTGATTAAGTAAACTAATATCAAATACTTGAGAAACAAACCATTCTAAAGAGACCACCAAGTAAAGGACCTGCAAGGTCCAGCCTCTTGTTTCCGTAATGATCCCTATCATCTTCAGCCCTCCGCCCAAGTGCACACAGAAGTAGCCGGTGAATGATATATCTGTGGAGCAATGATAAGCATAATAAATACTAAAAAAATTAAAGTAACAAGATAAGACATGTAACAAACTTACCCAAAATAGTATGCTTTTTTTGTCTCGCAATACTCTCCAACACCAACATGTGGAAGCATCTCCTTTTGAAGGATGTCCTTTGCATACCTGGAGATTATGATCGAGTGTAACAGTTGCTTCATAATGAGTGCAAATAAATCATTCTTATTCTTATAGAAATACAACTCAACTCACTTAATTCTCTTTTCCTTGGTCACACCAACAGTTGCTCCTCTTTTTCCAATATAGTCAAGTGCAACCTGGAGAGTGAAATTAATGTATAAGCAAACTAAAATTACCCTATATAAAATACATGAAGCATCAAGAAAATTGTATGCTAAACGGTGCAATATTTCCCTAAAGAACAGTTTTGAATCATCTAAACTTAGAGGGAGATGAAAATGAAACTGCAAAATCATATATGACATAATATGGAAGGGAAATGCAGTAAGATAAAGAAATTTATATTACAATGTAAAAATACAAATGTAAAGAATTTAAATTACAACATATGGACAGAGACTTAATTAAGAGCTAGTTCAGATAAACTTTTGCATAAGTGCTTATAGGGAGAAAAAGAAGGTTCAAATAATGTTGCAATAACCATTGGTATGCAACCAAATAGCTTCTATAATAAGTTTATATTGACTTCTGCACCTCAATTTTTTTTCAAAGACTCTCTCATTTAACTTCTATACAAAGCCTATAACCTTATAAAAGTTGTTTCATGGGTTAGAAATTAAATGCTTTTTAATATTAAAATACTATCGTAACCTAGAAACTAATCCAACCTAGGCCTAAATTCGATTATAAAAAATATGTAGTCCAGGAAAAACCGACTACTCCAGCCCCTGAACAATCTGAAATAAATCTGAATCTGGAATGAATCTGGATTGTATGTCATATATCACTAGAACCTAATAAAGTCTAGACAAGCAATCACCATTTAACTGTAAGCAAATAATATATAACAAAAGCAAAATCCACCTGTTGATTTTGTATAACAAATGCTTCTTCCAGGGAAGGACGAAGCAACTCCATCATTTGAGTATCGGCAAAGTCATAGCATATATGCTCAAGAATATCCTTGTCAGCGACAAATCCCAATGCCCGAAACACAATAATGATAGGAATTTCGGTTCGAATGTATGGGAGTGTAGCTCGTATATATTGCCCTGAAGAACCCTGGTAGAAACAAAAATGCATAAAGTTAGACATTGCACAAGACATCAAAACATCTGCATAAGGTGACTTGCCACACAGCACAAATACACAAAACCAACATAAATAAACAATGATATTCATTTACCCCTTTGGAACTAGCTCGAGAGAGCATGCGCACAAACATAGTGCTAGGTGGTCTGTTTTGGGACTCTGCCATGGACCGAACTTCACCCACATAAGCATACTTGTTAGGCTGCCTCTTCTTGAAGACGTAGACATGATTGGTGCTCATCTTCTCTTGAGCAATGAGAACCTTCTCACTGCCATTAATAATGAAATATCCTCCTTGATCATACGGGCACTCTCCAAGCTCAGTCAAATCCTTCTCTGAGTTCTGAAATAATGTGCAATAACTAGATCGCAGCATTATAGGAACCTACAACAGAATCATTACGTCAGTCACTTCGAAGCCCAGGCCAATTATATTTCGCCATCACATCATAAATAACGTAAAATCTTATTTACACCACGACAAGACGGAAAAGTAAGTACCATATAATTATAATTGGTTATGTATCAATCTATAATCATTAAAATAAGCTGACTAAAATGTTATCATGATTCGAGGAAGAAAGCACCGACACATTAATATCCATCGACTATCTTAATGACGTAATTACACATCAATATCCGTTGACTATCTTAATCATGTAAGTAAAAGTAAATGCCACAAACAACAAAAAGGCCTAGTAGGAGTTTAACATGGAAATAAACCATAAACGACAAAAGGGCCTAAGTAGAAGCATATCATTGGAAATGGAATAAGATAAACAGAAAATGACTTCTTAAGGACACATGATTTACTATAACATATAATCGTAAAATCATGTCGAAGACTATAATTAATTGAGAGGATGAAGTGGGTACCTTGCCAATGAAAACTTTGGTGAAATCCTGAGTCTCAGTAACCTCTTCACCATCATGTCCTTTCTTAATAACCCTCTTAGAAACATCAACATACAAAGGAGCTGAATAAGTTAAATTCCTTAACCTAGCTGCCTTAGGAAACAAAGTAGCAGTTTCTCCATCAGATTCCGTCATCATCGGTTTACTCAAGTAAATCTGACCAAAACTTATCTTGTAAATCGTCTGCAAACAAAACCAAAATCAAATTAACACACAAACCCATTTCTCAAAAATCATTTTCTGAATATTCTACCAAAATCACATTTTTCTCCTAATACCATTTTACTGAAAATCTGTAACAAACAAATTAAATCTTCTAAAAGTGATTATTTCAGTAAGCCTAATTCAACAACAGCAACACCAAAAACAAGCTTATTACCTCAGCAAAATCGGATTGGTGACCAGGATTATGCTGAGATTCAGGTCGAATTTCAATATCAGCAGATTCATCCACAATTTCCTGCATAGTGTTCTGAATGAACTCATCGAATGAATCAAGTTGCTGACGAACTAAACCTTTTTCTTCAAAATAAGCAGAAATAACTGCCCAAGCATCTTCTTGAGTAATTTCTTCTTCGTCATCTTCCTCATCCATTTGTTGATCGTATTCATTTTCATCTTCCAAATCCATCATCATTTTTTCAACTTAATTTGTTATAAATTTCAAATTCAAAGTTCAGAATTAGTTAATAATTTAGTGATAATTAGTTAGTGTTGATTTTGAGTGTTTTTTGCGTGAGAATTTGGAAGAAGAAAGAAACTGAAAAGGGAGTGAAAATGAAACCCTAGCAGAGACGAGTGCGCAAGATTTTTGGTCTCGAGAGTTTCAAGTCAGAAATAAAGCGGTGCTGCTATTTAATCTAGTTATTACACTGTGCAATGACTAAAGTACCCTTTGAACCATTTTCTTTTTCGCGAGAATGGATCCTCTCAATTTTTTTCCCTTTATTTTTTTCAATTTTCACATCTTAACCGTCAATCACATTTTCTCCATTAATTTTAGAATTAAATATTGTTTTATATTTGTAATCCAATGACCAATTGTCCCACTTTATTTCCTCAAGTTTTTTTCCCACTTGAGAGGATTCATTCTCCTTTTTCACGGTTACTTTCAAAAGAAAAAATAATTCATCTATGGTTACTTTTCTTCTATGTTTCTCTCTCTCGTAAATATTCAAAATTTTGTCGTAAACGTTAAAAATTATAGTAGAGTTACTATGTCTTTTGCGCCACAAAAGTAAGCAGTCCTTTTTCTTTTTGTGACTAATTGGTTTGACTAATAATCCCACGTTTGGTGCCCTAACCGAATCAACCACTGATTCGATTTTTGAAATATTGGTAAACCACCGGTTTTCCATATTAATCGCCCAATTCTTTTTATTTTATTTTTGGAAAGTTGGTTATCCTTATATTCTCATCCTTTTCCGCGATTTTTTTAACAAGTCAAACTCATGTCGTATAATATATTAAATAGCGATGGGTACAAGGACGAACCAAAACATAAACTTAACAACTAGCACTAGTGACTGTATTAGATAGATAATGAACTATCATATTCACTTGCCGTCAAATAAACTTAATGACAAAGATGTAATTTAAATATAGACCGCATTTAATACTTTAACAACGAATGATATTGAACTTGAAAAGACCAATGACTCTTGAGTGAATAGCTTCAACAAGGAGTTTAGAATATCTTTCAAAAAATATCACTTTATATATATGCCTGCGAGTGTTGCAACAAACACCTGCTTTTGAGTCCATCAACATTGCATTTCATCCTTCTCCGGATTAGGTCTCTGTCACCTCAAACCATTGCTACTACTCGTCTCAGGTAGGTCAATTTCTTGACGGCATTTCACCGAATTCCACTCCTCCCACCTCAACCGAGAATTACTACAAATTTATTGCGCATTCAATTGAGTTTGATTCCAAATTCTGTCATTTTTGTTCATCCAAATGCTCGGAAAAAAAACATAAAACTTAGAGAGCAGTTAAAAAAAAAAAAAGATTTAGAGACAACGATTTTAAGATGGACGCCCCTAAAGTGATTAATGCATTTTAGATGTTTCCACAGTCTCAAACTGTTTTCCACAAGATACACCATCTTTTTGAAAAGGAGGCACATGAACTTGTCTAATAGTCATAACCATTATACAGACCAATTACAATTCTAGTGTTGTGCTTTTTTTTTTTTTATGTAAGTTCATTAGTAGCATTTTTAATAATTTAATAGATTACCAATAAGGGCTGCCCTTAAGCGTATAGTTTCTTCCAATTTCGTTTGCATTCAATTTATGTTGAAGACCTTTATTTTTCTCTTTCTCAATTTTTTGCTTATTCCTTGATTTATGCTTCTTGTTTCTGGATCAATATCTTAGCAAAATGAGATTATTGATGTACTGTGATTTTGCCATGTTTCATGGTTTTGTGGATTGATGGGGATCGGGCAAAGACAGAGTGGGGTGGCAAACGATTGTATTAACCAATATAATTTCCTTACAAAGTTTTTTTTTTACGCAATAAAACTTATGGTATTTCATTCATAATAATAGTAGTAATATAATGAGGAATAACATTAAAAGTACTGCGAGAACCATGAGATAAAACTGCTCGTACAAGTGCATGAACCCTGCCGTTTGCTTGACGCCTAGCAAAAACAACTATGCAGTCCTTATTTTGGAATAATTGAGCCATACTCCGATTTGTTGATATTCATCTTGTTCACATCATCCACGACATACTTAAACTGTTTTAAAAAATAAAATATATAATAGTATGAAGTGATGAAAACAGTTTGCGATACTTTGGTAAAAAATCCTTTGGCTGTATATAGCAGCTCTCTTATTGAACATATATAGGTCATTTCACTAATGTTTAATTTCAACATTTTCATTCAATGTTAGAACTTAGAATTTTAAATAGCTACCTGTGACTAGCAATACACACACCTATCGTCCATGTTAACATCATATTTTTGTGGAACTAACATTAATTTTGGATGCCCACTTACGAGAAGTTACACAAGGGTACAAAATCAATACATATTGCCTCTTTGTAGTACTCAACTCTTCGGAGCTCTTTAGAGTCAACACATTATACATGAATATATAGCATTTCACTTATGTTTTTTTTTTTTTTGAGAAAACTAAAATAAGTGTCAAAGACTCAAAACCAATGATGCATGGATGGAACGCCCAAAATAGATGGCGGAAGATCATGTGGCCATATCGTAGTATACCATTTGAACCTGTTGGAAGTATCTCAATTTCTACAATGATTTTTGAAAGGAATGTTGCATGGCCATCAATCATTGTATTTGTAGAAGCTCCTAATAATATTTCTATAGTTCTCATAAATCTCTTCAATCGTCTTTTTTTGTTGTTGCAATATATGTCTTTATATGTAATTGTTCAATTGTACTTTTCTCAAATATGTATGATTATAACATTCACTTTGACATATAATGTTAGACTCACACGCTATGATCCTATGGCAAAGAAGATTTGCATGTCTGACCATTCATAAACCAATTTTCCATTTTTCACTCTTTTTCCAAGGTCCTGCATTTGCATTTTAATGACATATCAGAACCTCAAGAGCTAATATTTTTTTTTTTTGTGCAAAACTCAATAGCTAATTAATTATTATTAATAATTAATAATAATGTGAACATTATGGGACATCTTACGTTCTTATTTGGATATGTATCGGTATATCGTTATTATTGATATGAATAATTTTGATAGATTCACAAATAATATTTAATATAAAAAAATTAATACTAATACAAAAAGTACTTTTTACATCTGGCGAAACACACATTTTACATCTGGCCAGAGTGGGATGCAAACTTACATGATATAGTAAGTTAGGCACTTTTTACTTCTGGCGAAGGCCAGATGTAATACGCGTACGTTTTACCTTTGTTACGTACTTCCATTGATGTGAAAATTATTTTTTCAATTATTTTTTTTATGAAATTAAATTCGACGTTTTACATCTGGCCAAGCTCCACAGATGTAAAATCTTAAAAAAAAAAAAATTAAAATAAAAAACCTGCATTTTTTTTTAAATCTTTTTTTTCTTAATCTAACCCACAAATCAACATCCAAAATATAACTTGCATGTATAGACATAACTTCACAACAAATCATCCAAAATTTAAAAGTATTCTGAATAAGTCTATCAATTATTTCCCTACTTGCAAACAATTGGGAACTTAATTCACATGAAATAAATAATAACAATAAGTGAAACAAAAAGATGGAGAATCATGACAGAGCAATTATATAAGAATATTAATTGGAGCACAAAAACATCATTCATACAAATTGAATTATATTTTCATTGTCAAGTTACAAGAATAAATTCAACTAATCATTGAAAGTTCCAAACAAGAGATTGTTATAACGATACAAAAGATAAATCATCTACAATATTCAATCAATTATGTCATCTAGACAAAGATTCTTTGACAGTAAATTCATTCTTCCAACGAACAAAGATTGACACTACCTTTCTTCTTCATTGGAAAGTTTGATCCTTTTAGAGTCCCGGTTATTCACATCATCATCGAAATTAAGAAACTTTCCACTTGATGCTTCCTCAGTTCCAATTCCCATTCCACCATGTCTTTCCATGAAGTCAATCATCTCAATAATAGCTTCCTCAGTTCCCAAGCAAAGCAAGGCAATACAACATTGTTTGAGA
Source organism: Trifolium fragiferum (assembly GCA_954870985.1). Taxonomy (NCBI): domain Eukaryota; kingdom Viridiplantae; phylum Streptophyta; class Magnoliopsida; order Fabales; family Fabaceae; genus Trifolium; species Trifolium fragiferum. The sequence goes on from OX940796.1 coordinate 1,409,213, forward strand.
AGAGTGCCAAGTAGCAATAAAACTAGTAAATCACAAATCTGTGATTATATTAACCAAGAAAGCATGTGAAGAGAAATGGTTTTTTTTTTTTTTTTTTTTTTTTCATTCAAGAAGAGTTACCAACAAATTTCCTTTTGCTCGGTTCTCTGATTGCTAGCTCAGCTAGGTCTTTGATCTAACCAGGATCAGAAGTAGTGGCGGAACAGCGGTGTTGATTCAGCAAGCCCCTGTTGAAGCGGAGGGGGGTGTGTACCTGTTTACACTCCGACGCTCAAGTCAGTGAAAATGTGTGAGATTATAGGTTACTTGGTTGTATGAAAAACGTACCTGGCTCCTCTGAATGAGGAGCATATTTATACCCCCAGCGCTGGGCCAAGGCCCTTAATGGGCAATTAATGCCCATTAAGTGGCTGCCGGAATTCTGGCCGTTTGGCCATGATGAGCAGTAAATGCCATCATTCCGGTGGTCGGCCGTTACAGATGGTGAGCATCTGGCCGACGGGGAGGGTGCCCCTCAGGGGGGCAGAGCCTTTAGCTTTAAGGGACTTAGCCTCAAAAGTCCAGTCCAGAACAGTCTTGGTTTGGGAAGAGTTTTGCTTTTGGCATCACTTTTGACAAAAGACTTAACACCTTTATTATTGCATCATTGCATCAAATTGTAACACATCATCTGCAATCTCACAAGTTAGGACAAAATCGTTAAGTGAGGTATAGATAAATTCTTCTAGTTAAATAAAAATGCAAATATTCATAGTGAACATACTTTTTGCTGGTGCTGAACAGAAGGCCCGCTAGCAGTTTCACCGATCATGATTATATTGTTAACATTTCCGCTATCATCCCTTTCAGCTGGTGAAGATGTAGAATGCTTCCATTGTCCATTTACAATGAACTTGTAGTAATACCTGAAGGCAAAGGGTGATGTCACATTCTTGTGATACAAAAATCTTGCACGACAAAGAAATAAAGTTATTGTGTTGGGTTTTGTATGCTTCTGACACAAGTAAAGTAGAAAGGAAAACTAAATCAAATAAATGGCTGTTTAGTATAAGAAATTGGCACAACAGAGTATGTCTTCACGCTGGGCCTGAGATGGAAAAATAATAGACTTTTGAGTCCATATAAAGAATTATGTAAAAGTAGCAAGCTTACTTTCCTTGTGGAAGTTTAACTTCTACTTCATGTGGTGATCCACCCCAATGCTTTGCCTTAACTGGTTCTTTCCAATTTCCAGTAAAGTCTCCTACCAAATTTACATCCTCTCCCTCAAACAATACAAGAAACTTTTATCATAGTATCACACACACTATAACAAATAGAATAGACAAAATTGAAGACATATTCATAACTAATAATCAAAAAGTCAAAGAAGCAGAGGGAACAATATAAGTTCAGGATATATAGAAGTTTTTAAAGGATCTCCACTGTAGCGGGCGCCGGGCGCTACAAAAAAATGCAACGCAACGGCGTTTCACTTAGCACCTTGGGGCAGCTACACAACGCCACTGTTGACTACATGTGTCGTATCGTATTTGTATATATTGAAGAAAATATTATCTTAACTAATAAAAAATTACTACGAGAAAAACAATAAACTAAATTGAGATGAAGGGCCTTGGAAAATAGAAATTTAGTTGCACTGAAATATAAAAGAAAAAATTGTAGTTGCCTGCAACAATATGGACAAAAATATATCAGATGACCTTAGAATTAAGTATGAAACTATTGCAAAGCAGTTTTATACCAACAAATGAATCATTAGCATTGCTCATTGATAAAACATAACTAGACAAAGCATATTAAAATAGAACTGCATTTCTTTGGGATATTGGATGATGGACTGCCTAACATTCAAGTGCACCCAATTCTCTTTAAGAATTGTTTTTTAAAAATGCCAGAAACTGCAAGTAAACCTTTTATTTGTGTATAATGGTCTATAACATCGTTGACTAGATCCTCAAAATTTGGTACGTAACCATGTAATCCTTCTGACAGTCCGAAACCTAGATAGTCCATAGCGAAAACAACATACCCAGATGAAGCAATTCTCCTAGCTACACCTGAATTAAAAATAACATACACAATGAATCAATACCTTCCTTAGAAACATCCAAACATCATTCTCTAAGAAACAATTTCAAAACACACAGAAACAAACCTAGAAATTTCTCTACAATAAATATCCAAACATACTTTCGTACCACTACTTAACAAATAAAATCAAACACAAAACTAAATAACTTTCTCTATAATGCTAGCAAAGTCATAAAAGTAAAATAAAAAATTAAAACATCAACACAGTTCTAGAAAATCTTACTTCTTCTGTTCTAATTCCAGTAGGAGCATCCTAGGAAAAACAGATCAAAATATCAGTCAGTGTCTTATTCTTCGACAAAGCTAAAGATACACCAAAAAATTTAAATGAAATAAAAAACTAAGAAAACATAAACAAATTTGAGAATAGAATCAGTACCTGTTTGTGTTTTCAGTCGGAGGGAGAGGAACAAAAGAAAGCTTCGATTCGTGAGGAGAAAAAGCTTCAATTCGTGTTCACTGAGTTGAAGTTTAGGGTTGGAATTAGGGATTTCTTCTATTGATTCGGCAATTAGGGATTGGAGGCTACAGTTCGAATTCCCGATTCATCCGTAAGAGAGATGACGATAGCGAGAGAACGAATTCGAGACCACTAGAGAGAGAGAGAGATGACGATAGTGAGAGAGATTGAGTTCGAGATCGACCTATAGAATAGGGAGAGGAGTGGGTGTGAGAGAGATGAAGATCTAGGGTTCGTTCGCGACAATCAAGTGTGAGAGAGATATTGCGTTTTTTTTTACATGCTTCCAGAATTTTAATTTTTTTTTTTTTTTTAAACCAGGTATCCTCTGCACGCAACCACAGAGACTAATCCCTCGAGTCTTGTGGGACCTAAATGGATGGCAAACTCTCCCTAAGAATTTTAACACTGCTGCATGCCCAAGCCAGGGATCGAACCCACGACCTTAGTTAAGCTAGAAGAGACCCGCGCCATCTCATCTAAGTGCTCTTGGATAGAATTTTAATTTCCATTAAAACAAGAAAATTAATTTACTAGAAAGAAATTTTACATCTGTCTGTATTATGGTCAGATGTAATATTACTTTAGAAACTTTTCGACATAATTATAGAATTGCCACCGCGTTGACTTATCACTTCAGTTACTCAAAACCAGATGTAAAATGTGGGGTCTCCTTGCACCTTTCACTTCTGTGGATATTGAAACAAGATGTAAAATAAATTATACATTACTTTTCACATCTGGCACTCCTTCCACAGATGTAAAATCGTTAGTAATAAGTCATATTTGTAGTAGTGTAATAAACACTATTTGTCAATAATAATCATGAAACTTTGTCAATAATTTTTAGAACAAGTGACAAATATGAAATATCAATAGGTTGAACATTTTCACCCAAAAACTCACAATTATGTATGAATTTCAAATCCCTAATTAACATTTTGATTAATGAGACATCAATTATACAGAGCTGGAATATTCTGTTTTTGAAAAGTAAAGCAATTAAGACATCTCACATGGATCTGGATCCTCTCCTTCCATAACTGTCTCCTTCTCTCTCCTTCCATAAACCTTGACTGTTGGATCAATCTCATGGCTGAAATTTTTAAAGAAAGTAAAATTAGAAAATCAAGCAAATCCCTCCCTGTTAACCAAAACCAAACAAATATCCCTCTTAACCGAGAATGGATCCTCTCAATTTATGTTTCCTCAATTTTTCTCAATTTTCACATCTCAACCATCAATCAACTTTTTCTCATTTCTTTTCAATTTAAATATTACTTTATATTTATAATCCAATGGTTTAAAACCCCACTTTATTTTCTCAATTTTTTTTCCAAATTGAGAGGATCCATTCTCCTCTTAACCAAATCGTGAACGCACCACCACCACCATAAACTTGCACGGTTCTTATTCAAGATGACCAATGATGCAGCGGCGGAATACACAGTGGTCGGAACACGACAGCAAGTGACATAGTGTATAGAAAAACTGCGAAAATACGACGACAGGTGGTGAGGAAGTCGGAGCAGAAAAAACATGACGGCAGTCGACATGGTGGTCGAAAACGCAGCAGAAAACACGACGGTTGTTTGATGATATGCTAAAAGGGGTTGTCATATTGTTTTTAGAAGTTTATTCGGTGGTTGTAAAAGGGGTTTGTTATGGACTGGGCCTAGAATTGACTAGCAGGCCCAATCCACTGGACCGTCGAGGACGGCCCAATGTCGAGCACAACCAGCTTCTAGCTCGACACCTCACCTCAAGCTTGCCAGCAGCTCAAGCCTATCCAGTTCACCACTGTCGAGCACACCTGTGCTCACCTCTAATTCAGCACCTGCCAAACGTGCCTCTCAAGCCACGTTTTCATCCAAAGCTTATCCGTCTCCCGCAGAATACGGGCTAAGCTTGACTAGGGGGAGAGTCTAACGACTTCTCCAGCATACCACGCTATCCCTAGCAGTTATCCTCATTGGGCTTGCACTACGCGGCCCAATAGTGATAATCGTTGGCCCCGCACTGGGGGCTTATAAAAATCTCCTCATCATTGAGGAGTCATGTATTCAATTCTTATTCTCTCGACCTCTTCTCTTGTATCTGTGCTGACTTAAGCATCGGAGTGTCTGCAGGTACAACCCCCCCTCCGTTTTCCAAGCAATTGTCTAGACCGCACGTGACTAGCAGCTGGCCATCGATCGAACGTCCGTTCAGGTACGATCATTGGCGACTTCACTGGGGACGTGAGTCTTCCCCCTTTCTCTAACTGAAAGAAAAACCACCCATCGATTCATCAGTCATGGCCACTGGTAGCACACCTCCGCCTTAGAACGACGGAACCACTCCTCAGTTCTTTGACGCCGACAGACGTCCTATGTCCACCGTCGTCGAACAACGCAACGACGTCATCGTTTATAACAACGAGGACGATCATCAGGCCAACGCCGTCGTCGATCTCGACGGAGACGAAAGGGACGGACAGGAATGTTCTTCGTTCACCGAAGATGACGACCAAGTCCACGAAGTTTCGAACCCCAACGCCGGAACATCAGAAAAAGCCCCCACGGCTAACCAAGTTGCCGAAGGACCAGGACAACAAGTCCCTACTAAAACTGCAGCAGACTTCAAAACGCTGGTTGACACCATCAAAGAGCAGAACCGCCGCTTGGAGTCCCTCGAGAAACGCTATCGTCCGTCCCGCCACGGCACCGACGATCCTAACCACCGCCAGCCGGCGCAGAAGAAAAGAGGACGAACCCCTCCCCGCGAGGACCGTCCAACCCAGACTAGCAAAAGAGGAAAAGGAATCGTGATCCGCGAACCTTCTCTTTCCCGCAAAACGCGGCCGCCAGGCGAAAATCCCGCAACTACTTCCACTGATTGTGGAAAGAAACATGTGCATCCTAATCCTCCTCCTCCGCCGTACAACGAGGAGCGCTCCCCATCTCCTCAGGGGTACGACTCGCCTCGCCACCAGCCGAGCTCAAGCGACGAGGATGACAACCAGGGACCCCTGTCCTGGAATATCCTTAATGCTCCTCTCCCTCCAGGTTTAGAGAAACCACCTTCTAACCTGGGAAAATACGACGGGCTGGGAGACCCTGACGACCACATCGACAATATCAACGTCCAGCTGAATTATCGCCAGGTAAAGGGGCCCATCAAGTGCAGGCTGTTTTCAACTACCCTAACCAATGGAGCGCTTGATTGGTACAAAGCCCTTCCCCGAGGATCCATTACATCATAGAGAGAGCTATGTGAACGCTTCAGGAACCACTTTACCGCTTCGCGTCGCCCACCTAAGTCGGTGGCCACCCTCGAGCACATAGTTCAGGGAGAACGCGAATCTCTGCGTGCCTATCTCGACAGGTTCAATAAGGAAGCCGTTCAGGTCCCCACTTCAGATGGCATGAAGAAATATCTGATCGAGCGAGGTCTTCGCCGCCCTAGCGACTTCGCCAAATTCATTGGGATCTCCCCACAAGAGACTCTCAACGACCTCCTCCAGCAGGCGCAAGCCTTTATTGAGTACGAAGAGAAGGAAGAAGCTGCGAACTTCCGCAGGTCCGGAGCAGGATCACCCGGGCACAATCGTGGTCCCCACCGAGCAGGTGGCGACAGAAGGCACAAAGAGCGTCCTTGTGAAAGGAACCGATGACTAAACAGTCAATTCACTCAGTACACTCCGTTCACCACATCTCGTGAGCATATCTTATCAACCACTGGCACATCCCAGTTCAAAACTTGGGGAGTTAGAGTACCCAAGCCCATGCCGGCCAAGCCCAACGCCGACATGAAGAAATACTGCAAGTACCACAAGACCCACGGTCATAACACCGAAGACTGCGTCCACCTGAAGGACGCCATTGAAATCCTAGTCAACCAAGGCCCCCTAAAAAAATATGCGAGGAACAATGACGCTCCTCGACACAAGGACCCTCCGGCTCCTAAGCCCGAGGACAAAGATGATGACGACGCTGCCCCCGGGCAAGTAGCCATGGCTATCCACAGGCCAGAAGACTTTATGATTACTGATGAACTCGCTGCCCGACTCAGCAAATGGGAGGATTTCTCCTCCGCCATGGTTATCTCCGGTGGGGATTTCAATCCCCTCACCATTGGTTCTGTTAAAAGAAAGTTCGATGAACTGATCTCCACTTCGCCTAATCTGGGCGTCACACTCGACGGTGGGGAAAAAGGCTCTCTTCCCCTTGCTTTCTACCCGGAGGAGATGCCTGGCGGCTCTCCCAACTCTCAGATTCCTTTACTTATAAAGGCACACATGGTGAATTTCGAGGTGCACCGCATACTGGTCGACGAGGGAAGCTCTTGTGACATAATGTATTCTTCCCTGTTCAAGGTGCTCGGTCTGGAAAGGAAGCACTTGGCTCCTTACTTGGGCTCAAACCTGCAAGGTTTCAATGGCTCGACAAGCAAACCTTGGGGCTACGTCGACGTCCTCGTCACTTTTGGCAAAGGAGAAACGGCCAAGCCCGTTAGAGTCAAGTTCCTGGTCATAGATTGTTGCTCCCTCTATCAATGCATCATCGGCAGAACAGCCTTAGCCGATCTGGTCGTCGTACCTTCCACCATTCATCTCAAAATGAAATACTACACTCAGAATGGTAAGGTCGCAACTATCCACGGAGACATCGCCGCGGCCAGAAGATGTTTTGAAGCTGCGTTCAAAGGTTTGTCATCGATCGACAAGGCGCCGAGCAAAGCCAAGAACGCACCAAGTTCGTCGGGGAAGGGAAGCGAGGAGAAGCCACAGCCCAACAACGTCAGTGCCATCGACCTGGATGCTCGATTCTCCAAGAAAGAACGAAAAGAGGAAAAAAAGCTTCGAAAAGACAATGAAGAAGACAATGAGGCGAGCAAAAAGAACTACCGCCCCATTCCCGATGGTGAATTCGAAGTTGTCCCACTTGGAGAAGACCCAAGCAGAGGAGTGAAGATCGGTGCGGACCTTCCCGATTTTGTCAAGAACCAGCTGAAATCTTGTCTCCGTGAGAACGCAGATCTGTTCGGATGGAGTGCCACTGAGATGCCCGACCTCGACCCTGAGATCGCCTGCCACCAGCTCGCCATAGATCTAGCCGCTAAGGCTGTAGTGCAACGTAGGAGAAAGCAGTCTCCTGAGAAAGCGGAGGCTGCAGAAAAAAATGTAAAAGACCTCTTAGAGGCAAATTTTATTTCCGAAGCTAGATACTCTACTTGGCTTTCAAACGTTGTACTTGTTAAGAAATCTAATGGTAAATGGCGAATGTGCGTTGACTACACCGATCTTAATAGGGCTTGTCCCAAAGATGCTTATCCCCTGCCTAGTATCGATAAGCTAGTAGATAATTCTTCTGGTTTTAAATTATTATCTTTTATGGATGCATATTCAGGTTATAACCAAATACCGATGGCTGAATCAGATAAAGAAAAAACCGCATTCATGATCGAATCGGGCAATTATTACTATAACGTAATGCCTTTTGGATTGAAAAACGCAGGTGCTACGTACCAGCGAATGATGAACAAAGTTTTCCGAGCAGAAATTGGCGACATGCTCGAAGTCTATATGGATGACATGATCGTCAAATCCAAAGAGGAAGTCGACCACACCACTCACTTAAAAAGAGTGTTCGAGCGTGCCCGCACTTGCAAAATGCGATTCAACCCCGAAAAATGCACCTTTGGAGTGCGGGCGGGGAAGTTCCTCGGTTTCTACCTTACCGAAAGAGGGATCGAGGCAAACCCCGATAAATGCAGAGCGTTCGCTGAACTCCCAACTCCGAACTCGAAAAAGTCGATCCAAACCCTCAACGGCATGCTCACCTCGTTATCTCGCTTCGTAGCAAAATCCGCACAGCACGCACTTCCCCTTTTCAGACTCCTTCGAAAAGAAGTTGCCTTCGAATGGACGGAAGAGTGCGAGCAGGCTCTCCAACGCCTAAAGAAAGCTTTATCCGAACCCCCAGTCCTCTCCCGACCGGACGCCGAGGAAGTTTTATACTTATACCTCGCTGTAACTCCCGAGGCAGTAAGTGCCGCACTCATCCGGGAAACAACGGAAAACCAAAAGCCGGTGTACTTCACAAGCAAGGCCCTGCAAGGACCCGAGATCGGATACCAACGCATTGAGAAAGTCGCGCTCGCGCTCGTCGTGGCTGCAAGACGATTAAGACATTACTTTCTTGCTCACACGATAACCGTGCGAACAGACCAGCCCATCAAAGCACTGCTAGGGCGACCAGACATGGCGGGCAGAATGCTCAAATGGTCCCTCGAATTGGCCGAATTTGACATCCGATACGAAAGTAGGAAAACACTCAAAGCCCAAGTTCTAGCGGATTTCGTCGCCGAAATGGCTCTACCTGCGTCCCCGGATGACGGGGCGAACAAATGGACCATCTTTGTCGACGGAGCCTCCAGCGCATCGGGTGCCGGAGCAAGAATCATCCTCGAAAACGGAACGGGCACCATAATAGAGGTTTCCCTCGCCCTGTCATTCCCAACGTCGAACAACCAAGCGGAATACGAAGCGTTCCTCGCAGGCTTACGACTCGCCGAAGACGTGGGCGCCAAGGAAGTAACAATATTCACTGACTCGCAACTCGTGGTGTCACAAGTACTAGGAGAATATCAAGCCAAAAATGACAATCTCCACGAATACTTAATCTTGGTGCGCGACAAAGTCGCACAATTCGACTCTTTCAAAGTTAAACACGTCCCACGAGGACATAATACGAGAGCGGATATCCTGTCGAAATTGGCAAGCACAAAAAAGAAGGGCGGACACAAGTCCGTCATTCAGGAAATACTTCCTCGACCAAGTATCGAAAAGCCGGCCACGTCATCCTCAAAAGCTATCGTCGACGTTAATTCAATCGGAGACGGAAGATCTTGGATGACGCCTTTTTGGCTGTACCTCGCGCACGGGCACTTCCCTGAAGATAAGAAAGAGGCGAAAGCAATACAACGAAAAGCTACCTCGTATTGTCTCATGTACGACCAACTCTACAAAAGAGGGGTATCCGTCCCTCTTCTCAGATGCGTCGACCAAGACGATGTCGAATATGTACTGCGCGAAATACACGAAGGCATTAACGGCCAGCACCTCGGCGGAAGATCCCTTGCAAGAAAAGCTCTCCGAGCAGGATATTTTTGGCCCACCATGCAGCAAGATGCTAGAGAGCACGTAAAGAAATGCGACAAATGCCAACGACACGCCAACATGGTTTTAGCACCCCCGGTGGAGCTAAACACGTTGTCCTCGCCTTGGCCCTTTGTGTGGTGGGGCATGGATATCCTCGGGCCTTTCACGACGGGACTCCATCGCTGCAAATTTCTAATAGTAGGAGTCGATTACTTCACCAAATGGGTAGAAGCCGAAGCAATCCCCAACATAGCCGCGGAAACGATCCTCCGTTTCTTTAAAAAGAACATCCTAGCTCGCTTTGGAATCCCACAGGTAGTTGTCACAGACAACGGCACTCAGTTCACGAGCAAAAACTTTCAGGATTTCCTCGCTGCGATCAAAACAAAACAACACTTCACCTCTGTGGAACATCCCCAAACTAACGGGCAAGCCAAATCGGCGAACAGGGTGATCCTTCGCGGTCTCAGAAGAAGACTCGACGAAGAGAAAAACAAATGGGTCGAAGAGCTGTGGAGCGTACTTTGGGCCTACCGAACAACTCCACACTCCGCTACCGGAGAGACACCATTTCGATTAACGTCCGGATCCGAAGCCGTCATCCCTGTCGAAATCGAAAATCTCTCGTGGCGAACAACGCAGCCATTGTCGGAGGAAGCAAACGATGAGGCGCTTAGGGAGGAGCTCGACTTAGTTGACGAAATTCGAACAACTACCTCCCTTCGAGAAGCCGCGCTCAAACAAAAAATTGCTGCTCGACACAACGTCAAAGTCATACTACGGAGCTTCGACGTTGGCAGTCTTGTGCTAAGACGAAACAACCAAGACTCCAACCACGGAAAGCTCGCCGCCAACTGGGAAGGTCCATATCGCGTGCGAGCAAAAACAGGAACTGGAGCCTACCACCTTGAAACCCTCAAAGGAAAAGAAATCTCTCGCACTTGGAATGCTAAAAAATTAAAACAATACTACAGCTAAGGCAATGTCGACCACGACAGCCCATAGCAAAGGAGACGACCAGCCAAAAGACGCTAGGACTGCCGCTCCTCGACAACGGGCAGACACCAAGGTACAGGTGCCCGCCTCAAACTTCTACAAGGATAACAAACCCACCTTGGGAAAGCTCAAAACTCGAGCCCCCCTCGTCCTCGTACCACGGCTTGACCCCCAGCTCGCGATGGGTAGGTGAAGCTACGGCAAACAAACCTCTTCCTTGACGTTTGTGCGCTGTTATGTTCGGAGCCGAACCTCCGAGCGCCTGGGTAGTTCCCCAAACTGCTCATGGTAACGCCGAGCAAGAAATCAACCTTCCTCGACGCAGTCCATCTTGTCGACCTAAGACGCGCCGATATAGCCGTCGTCGAACAGAGCGACAAGGCGAACACAACTTCGCGTGATAAAAACCAAGCAACCTTACTTCTAAGTGCGAACGGAAAAATATAAAAGAAAACCCAACAGTTTTAAACACACAATAACTCCATTCATTCATAATAATGTTAGACATCACAACGTTTATTCGTTAGGAAATTCAAACTCAACATGCAAAGAAACAAACGGCCTAAGTCATCACTTAGACCCTGCTTTCTTCTTTTTCTTTTTCTTCCCTGAAACCTCGGTCACAGCCTGCTCATTCTCCGTGGTAACTTGAGAATCTCCCTCCTCATCAGAAGTAGGAGGAGTTCCACGATAAGTCTTCAGGTATTCTGCCCAATCTTCATCGACTTCTTCAGAGCCAGGCCATCCCGTTGGCGGAAGAACCTTTTCTTTCCCATTTCCCCTCTTGGGCTGAGAAACGCCTCTGGCCTTGCTGCCAGACCCCTCAGATTGCCTCTTAGACCTAGTTGCAACACCTTTCTCCACATTCTTTCTCTCCATGACTCCTAAAATGAAGAAAAGAAAAGCAAATGGGGCTATTTATCCCCACAATCTCAACAAAATGCATGTGAGCAGTTTCAACAAACACTTATGGCAGCATAGGTACCAAGCAGTTTCAACAAACCAAGTTTGACTGCGTGGGGACCAAAGCCACATGCAAGACTAACGGAATAGCTTGACCGACCAAGCTCTCTGCTCTTTTGTTCGGGGGCAGGGTACCCGGGCTCCTGGACGACAATCAAAACCGCACGAGGACAAAACATTCGTCGAGCATAAAGACTATCAGCTCGACAAGGAAAGTTGTGCTTAAGATTTCAAAAACAAATAAGGACTTAAGGACGAGCAAACAAACATACGAGCAGACATAAATAAACGTGTAAACATAAACAGGCGAGCACAAAAATAAGTCGATCACAAAAAGTACTTAATGACGGGCAAGAGCCCAGTTGTTCAAATATTACATAAAAGGCACAAAGGCCACCAGAATCAACAAAACATCAAACTATGGCGCGCAGGCCAGAAGAAAAGCATGAAACTAACAAGCCTAATTGCTCTCATCATGACCCTCCTCGTCGTGATGCTCCTCTTCGACATGCTCGCCATCAATGTGTTCATCCTCCTTGGTTTTCTCCTCGCCATCTGAGTGATCATGTTCCATTTCGTCCTCCTCGTATTCGTCATCCTCATCAGCCAGGAGATCATCAGCCTCGGCGTTTTCATTCTCTGGAGGAAGGACCACTTCCCCGCCAACCACACGGCGCCAGAACCCGGTTCCCGCAGTTTGGAGCTCGGCATTGACAACCTTCAGCTGGGCGACAGCATTGTTAAAACCAAACTTGGCCGCCACTGTAATCTTTTCGCGAACAGAAGTAAGCTCCCCGACGAGGGCAGCTCTAGTGGTCAATGCTCGAGCAAATTCAGGCTCATTCTCAGCAGGAGCCGCAGAGGCTTTCAACTCGTTCAGGTCGTCCTCGAGCTCCTTCTGCTTCTTGATCGCCGCCTCCAAACTCTCGTTAGCAATGCGAAGATCTGTCTGAGTCTTGAGCCAGACCTCCTTTTTATTCTGCAGGTCATCAACAATGACCTCGAGCTTCAGCTTGCTCGCCTTCAGCATCTCTATCCTCCCTTTCAGTTTCTCGATCTCCTTCCCCGGCTCCTTGCTCTCCTCGTTCAACACCAGGACCGTCGACACCAACCTCATCAGCCCGGCAATGTCGTCCCTCATGAAATTCTCCCTGCTCTGAGGATCCATCTCCCTGATGATGGACTTCTCCTTCGCCGCCACCGCAAAAGGATATTTTTCAAGGTAGCCTCGCATGGCCCAGCATTGAGGGACCACACTTTGCTCGGTCTTCCCCGCAGCAATGTCGACGACCTCCACATCTGGGGACGTCCTCGGCCTTTTCTCAGGACGTTGAGAAGCAACCCCTAACCCTGGAGAATCCAACTTTGGAGATCCCGAATCTGAACCTCCAGCAGCGGATGAAACAGCAGAGACAGGTCCCTTCTTGCCCGATTTCCCCTTCTTCTTTCCTTTGGTGTCGTCCAACATCCTCAAGATATCAGTAGCTTTGTCGGCCATCTCGTCTGCAAAGTGAAACATCAAAGGATTAGTAAAATAAATATGGGGAAATAAAAGCAAGTTAAGAGACGAGGAGAAAAAATTAAAGCAAGCCCTTATACCGAGCAAAATCTTGTGAGCAGCGGCGCTCTTGGCCGACAGCACCGCCCTGGTGTTAATTATCCTAACACCGTACACCTGTTTGCCCTCCTTGTCGAGCACAGGCAACGTTACCCTCTCTCCTTCAACCACCTCCTTATATACACAAGGCCCTAGCTTGAAACCATTCACATAGTCGCTCAAGACCTTCAAGCTAGCCCAATCCTCCTCGGACATCCCTCGATCCTTGGTCAAATAGGAATCGGTACTTTGCTCGTAGTGAGCGAACGTCCACGCCAAAGGAAACTTGGGCTCTCGCCTCACTACCTGCTCGCCATCCACCGTTACCGTCACATTTCTATACAAGGATTCCCGAGCAGCCTCACTCTCTGCTCGAACTATGTAGTAGCGAGGCTTGTAGCCCCGAACAGAATCCACAAACATATTGAAGAATTTCTTCCCTTGAGATTTCAAAGATACCCAGCCTTGTCGTCCATTTACCGCCTGCCGCTGGAGTTGAAATATTTTGAAGAACAAGGCGAGGGAAGGCGCGATCCGCAGGTGCTCGCACACTATCTCGTATATTCGAATGAACCCCAGCGAGTTCGGGTTTAATTGAGAAGGGGCCAGCTTCAAGTGCCTGAAAACGCTCATCGCGAATTCGCTGAACGGCATCCTAAGCCCCAACTTCTTGAACACGAATTCGTACATAGCAAATCCGTCCTCGCCAAAATTTGAGTACACCCGCCGCTCGCCGCCTACAGCATGCGCCGACCAATTAATTGGCTGATCTCCTATTCTCTCCTCGACAATCGTAAACTTGGGTTCGGTCGAGGGAGAAATCACCGAGCGCGTCCTTGGACCCTCAGCTATCCAAGCATATGGATCTTCTTCGGTGGGCCTGATCGGCTCTCTATGTTGCGACGTTCCAGCCTCCTCTTCGTCCATTTAAAAGCACCTGAAAAGCAGCGAAAGAAAATGAATTCGACGTTTAAAATCAAATTCACCCTTCCACCGCAAGTCAAGTGAAAGGGCGAAGTATTAGCCGAGGACGCTGCCCTCGACCAAAGGCCCTTACAAATGGCGAAGAAACAAATTCGTGGGTGTATCGTGCTCGAGCCATAAAAAGGCGAGCAGAGGCTAAGATCTAAGGACGTTACAAACACATGCAAGCTTTTCTGCTCGCCATAGCAAGCGTTCTTGCTCGCCAAAACAAGCATATTCTACTCGCGATACTCACGTCGCTCCTCGACACGCCCATTCAAATTTCCAGAAATTCATTTGATTTTCTGGAAATTTTCGCAGGAAAACTCAACAGAATAGTACGAAACGGCGGTTCTGGGCAGCGCAACTACCTTAATCCAAGCAAAACAACTATAAATCCTAACTTTTCTACTAAAAAGGGCGTTTGACAATGTAAAACCACCACCAAACGCCCTCAGAGTTGCTAAATCCATAACATTTCCATCATCTTTAAACAACAAACATCACCGGAATTCTAACAAGCAAACTGTAAGGTTTAACAATCCAAACAAACCTAAGTAAGATGAATGCAAAGATAATGTAGAAATTCGTACCTTTGTCTGGATTGAAGAAGCTTCCTGTGCTTGAAAGAGCTTGAACCCGCAAATATCGGCAGCAACAATGGAGAACAAACTTTGAGAAGGAAAACGATGGAGGAAGGAAAATTCTGAAATGAATTTTCACTTCCCTACTTATAGCCTGCCAAGCGCGTTATCTCCTGCAGTGCAACTCTTGCGAAACGACGCTCTCCTCAAACCCTCAGACGTTGGATCAATCCAACGCTTCAGATTGAAACGATCCAACGTTTCAGTTTAACTCCCAGGGAAAACGAAAAGGCGCGTATTTGACGCGCCACACGCACCTGCACGGGAATCCACACCACTTATGACCTACGCTTTGAGACTATCATTGCGTCTCCTCGTAGCTGGCACACGTGGCGTCATCAGGAGACGCCCTGTCTCATCAAACGTCACTTAGTTTCTCCACGCGTTGCCTCTTGCTCTCCTCGACTCCACTGCTCCTCGACAAAACGTTTGGGTTTGCATGCAAATGGCTAGCAAGATTCACGCCCCCCCATAAGCAAAATAATGCAATTCGACGCTTCTCTTCGACGTCCCTGCACTGGACCTTAAGTCATTACTCCTATGCCTGGCAGCAATGACTTGGGGGGCTTCTGTTCTGGACTGGGCCTAGAATTGACTAGCAGGCCCAATCCACTGGACCGTCGAGGACGGCCCAATGTCGAGCACAACCAGCTTCTAGCTCGACACCTCACCTCAAGCCTATCCAGTTCACCACTGTCGAGCACACCTGTGCTCGCCTCTAATTCAGCACCTGCCAAACGTGCCTCTAAAGCCACGTTTTCATCCCAAGCTTATCCGTCTCTCGCAGAATACGGGCTAAGCTTGACTAGGGGGAGAGTCTAACGACTTCTCCAGCATACCACGCTATCCCTAGCAGTTATCCTCATTGGGCTTGCACTACGCGGCCCAATAGTGATAATCGTTGGCCCCGCGTTGGGGGCTTATAAATACTCCTCATCATTGAGGAGTCAGGTATTCAATTCTTATTCTCTCGACCTCTTCTCTTGTATCTGTGCTGACTTAAGCATCGGAGTGTCTGCAGGTACAACCCCCCCTCCGTTTTCCAAGCAATTGTCCAGACCGCACGTGACTAGCAGCTGGCCATCGATCGAACGTCCGTTCAGGTACGATCATTGGCGACTTCACTGGGGACGTGAGTCTTCCCCCTTTCTCTAACTGAAAGAAAAACCACCCATCGATTCATCAGTCATGGCCACTGGTAGCACACCTCCGCCTTAGAACGACGGAACCACTCCTCAGTTCTTTGACGCCGACGGACGTCCTATGTCCACCGTCGTCGAACAACGCAACGACGTCATCGTTTCTAACAACGAGGACGATCATCAGGCCAACGCTGCCTTCGATCTCGACGGAGACGAAAGGGACGGACATGAATGTTCTCCGTTCACTGAAGATGACGACCAAGTCCACGAAGTTCCGAACCCCAACGCCGGAACATCAGAAAAAGCCCCCGCGGCTAACCAAGTTGCCGAAGGACCAGGACAACAAGTCCCTACTAAAACTGCAGCAGACTTCAAAACGCTGGTTGACACCATCAAAGAGCAGAACCGCCGCTTGGAGTCCCTAACCGCCGCCAGCCGGCGCAGAAGAAAAGAGGACGAACCCCTCCCCGCGAGGACCGTCCAACCCAGACTAGCAAAAGAGGAAAAGGAATCGTGATCCGCGAACCTTCTCCTTCCCGCAAAACGCGGCCGCCAGGCGAAAATCCCGCAACTACTTCCACTGATTGTGGAAAGAAACATGTGCATCCTAATCCTCCTCCTCCGCCGTACAACGAGGAGCGCTCCCCATCTCTTTAGGGGTACGACTCGCCTCGCCACCAGCCGAGCTCAAGCGACGAGGATGACAATAAGGGACCCCTGTCCTGGAATATCCTTAATGCTCCTCTCCCTCCAGGTTTAGATAAACCACCTTCTAACCTGGGAAAATACGACGGGCTGGGAGACCCTGACGACCACATCGACAATCTCAACTTCCAGCTGAATTATCGCCAGGTAAAGGGGCCCATCAAGTGCAGGCTGTTTTCAACTACCCTAACCAAGGGAGCGCTTGATTGGTACAAAGCCCTTCCCCGAGGATCCATTACATCATAGAGAGAGCTATGTGAACGCTTCAGGAACCACTTTACCGCTTCGCGTCGCCCACCTAAGTCGGTGGCCACCCTCGAGCACATAGTTTAGGGAGAACGCGAATCTCTGCGCGCCTATCTCGACAGGTTCAATAAGGAAGCCGTTCAGGTCCCCACTTCAGATGGTATGAAGAAATATCTGATCGAGCGAGGTCTTCGCCGCCCTAGCGACTTTGCCAAATTCATTGGGATCTCCCCACAAGAGACTCTCAACGACCTCCTCCAGCAGGCGCAAGCCTTTATTGAGTACGAAGAGAAGGAAGAAGCTGCGAAAAATTAAGTAATGAGAAAAATTGGTATTGCTATTGCTACTGTAGCGCTGGGATTGGTAGCCTCCTTCTTGCAATTGCAGGTTTTTTTTTTTTTTGAACAATGGAATTGCAGGTTTTGTTGTGGAAGAGAAGAGGAATAAGTTTCCTGTTGGATGACATTTTTTTTTAGTCTGTCTCATCCATTGGATTAGTTTAATGGTTAAGATTTAGACAAGGAGAGAGAAGGAGACAATTTGGGAAGGAGAGGATGCAATTCCATCTCACATGAGGAGAGAAGATCCACTGCAGTGGCATTACTCTCCAGTATGATCTCAGCCATTCATTATGATGACTGTGAGTGGCAAAAGTCAAATAACAGAGTTTTGAATGGTGTAGATGTTCAGTGCTGAAATCTACAATTGAGAAGGTTGGAATTGCGTCATTGCCCGCGTAAGCTTCTTCTTTACTTATCCGTTAGGTTATTACTAACAGTTAATTAAAACCCAATTTCACTTTCATTGTTCCTTCTTCTTCTCCATTCATTCAATCTTCCAAGTTTTTGTAGTAATCATTTATTTCTAATCACAACCAACTACCACTAATCTCACACACAAATCATTTCCTTACTTAGTTAATTACTAATTTGCTAGTTAGCACTTCTATGAACACAATTCGATCTCGTTGGTTAACAAAAATGGCGGCAGCAAACACTGGAAAAAACAACCTCGAATCTCGCGGTTTCTGGCCATTTCTCCGCCGTTGGATCCCCACTTCCACCGACCACATCATCAATGCCGAGAAACGCCTCCTTTCTCTTGTCAAGTATAACTAACTAATTCACTATCCTATGCTGTTATTCTTAAATTCATTAATCACAAACCCTAATTTCTCTATTGATTATGGATTATGATATTTATTTGATCTTATGAATATGATTATTTAAATCAAATTATTGTTATGTTATTTTGTGTGGCAGGACTCCGTATGTTCAAGAACAGGTTAATATAGGATCTGGTCCACCTGATTCAAGAGTGAGGTGGTTTCGTTCATCTAGTAATGAACCACGGTTTATTAACACGGTTACTTTCGATAGTAAAGATGATTCTCCAACACTTGTAATGGTTCATGGATATGCTGCATCACAAGGTTTCTTCTTTCGCAATTTTGATGCTCTTGCTTCGCGTTTTAGAGTCGTTGCTATTGATCAACTTGGGTGAGTGAGCTTAAATTTTTGCTAATTTGATTTGATTATTAAATCAAAGCACTTTAGTTTAGAGGATAAAATAGAAAACTTAATTGTTGATTGAAAACTCGACAACTAGCTAGTTGTGATGAAATGAATATATGAGCATATGTATAAATAACAATTTGAGTTTATTGATTATGTATTGACAATGTAAACATATTTTATGAAGTCATCCATTCATATCTCACTTTATGAAATCATTTTGTAAAGTTTCTCGATGGATATCTATGTGGTGAGATGCGAATGGGTGACACTATCAGTACATAGTCATTAGACTCTAATGTAGTAATTAGGGCCCGTTTGGATTAACTTATTTTTTAGCTTATGCAAAACATCTTATGCAAATAAATAAGGTTTTATGTTAATTTATAAGTTTTTACTAACAAAAATTGTATTTTTATAAGTTATTTTATCATAAAGTACCTTGGCAAACTTATAATAATACATAAAAATAAATTTATTTGCATAAGCTAAAAAATAAGTTAATCCAAACGGGCTGTTAGTTATGATGAAGTTGTTAACATTTCAATGGTTAATTTTCTGATTATACTTATAGTATTGGCTTATCTTCATTCAAATGATATTTGGGCTTATTTGACCTAGGAGGTGGTGTGTGTGTGTGTGTGTCTAATTTTAGACTGTGTTTTGCTTTTGCTCTTTTTGCAGTTGGGGCGGATCTAGCAGGCCAGACTTTACATGCAAAAGCACCGAAGGTGAATGCTAAAGTTTGTTAATATGAAATTGCGAAAGTTTCATCTTGTTGCAAATCAAAATGCTAAATTTCTTATTGATACTGTATAGAAACTGAGGATTGGTTCATCGATTCTTTCGAGGAATGGAGGAAAGCCAAAAACCTGAGCAAATTTATACTTCTTGGCCATTCTTTTGGTGGTTATATTGCCTCCAAATATGCGCTTAAGGTAGATTGCATTAAAATGACTTGTTTGGTTTTCTTCGTCTTTTTTTTTTCTTTCAAAATAATAATAATTATTGTTCTGATATATCTCTTAATATACACGTGTAGCACCCAGAGCATGTAGAACACCTGGTTTTGGTGGGATCTGCTGGATTTTCATCAGAAACAGAGAGGATTACAAAGTTCTTATCAACATGGAAAGGATCGATTCTGAACCAAATATGGGAATCCAATTTGACACCTCAGACAATTATCAGGTAAAATTACTGTATCACTATTTTTTTTTCTATCATTTTATGTTAGGAGCCTTTTTTTTGGTATTTGGAAAGAATTCACAAAACTGTGCAGAATTGAATAAACAAGAGAATGATTTCAACTAGATTAAAGATTGATCAACAAAATTGAGAAAAGAAGAATTATCTAAATATTTTTCTGTTACTATCAATTGAATGAGATAATAGGATTGAAAGAGAAAATATAAAAGGTATACAATGAAGATGATAGCCTTGCACTCAAGTCTATCACAAAGCAGCACTCTCCTTTCACACTAGAGCTATCTTTAGTCGCTACATTATTTAAGTTCTTTTGATCACATTTGTATATCACATGCTTGCATGAAGGAAATATAACTAGCCATTCTTTCTTTTTGGCTGCACCAAACACCCTTTTTATTGTCAAGCAATTTGGGCTCCTCTATTTACTAAGTCATTCTCATAGTATTGTCGTTTCGTTCATGCACTACTTTTGTTTATATAAAACTGTCTGTTTAATAGTTTTTCACATGTATTTTGCGGCAGGGGTTTAGGTCCTTGGGGTCCTGATCTAGTTCACAGGTATACAAGTGCTAGGTTTATCCAATACTCAACTGGGGAACTGTTGACAGAATCTGAATCGAAATTACTAACAGGTATGGTGAGATAACTCATTGATGTGACTTATTTATAACTTTTTAGAACATATTTCTAACTGGTGTTTTTTTTCTTCTATATTGAAGATTATGTTTATCATACATTAGCAGCCAAAGCTAGCGGTGAGCTGTGCTTAAAATATATTTTTTCATTTGGAGCATTTGCCAAGTCACCTCTTCTACACAGGTTTGGTGATCACCCTCCTACTATTGATTAGTGAATTAATAATTCATTCTTACACTTCTACATCAAAATACGTTATCTTCACCTGAATGTTGTTATTTGTAAATGGAGCACTATGCATGTGATAGACTACTCTACTTGAGTTGTATAATCACTAAATGACATAAAAATCAAAGCTTGTGAAGCCAAGTCATAGTATATGTGGCTTGATTCAGTGTTTTATCAGTGCATGGCTCATTTCTAGTTGTTCGATGTTGAAGTCTATTGTATTGGAACGAAAGATATTTATACAAATGTTGAACTAGAGTTCAGTTAATAATAAAGGAACTCCTAGGAAACTACCGTGAAAGATACCATTAGGCCAATTGAATCCTTTACAGTTTGCAAACTCTGTAAAATATCCATAATTCTTAAAAGGTCTGGCTAAGGAGTTTTCCGCTGCTATGCCATATGCCAATGGGCTTTAACTAAGCATATCAAGAATTTATTTTTCTATTGGTTCAAACATTCATTCTTCTTTTACTTGATACTACTAATGTTATGTGTACTCTGGACTCCGTGTGTGCAATGTGATTTACCTCCATTTCTCTCTCTGGTTTGTAGTGCTTCAGAGTGGAAAGTGCCCACCACTTTCATATATGGTTTCAATGACTGGATGAATTATGAAGGGGCCCAAGAAGCTCGCAAGCATATGAAGGTTCCATGTGAAATCATCCGAGTTCCACAGGTATTACTTATTCACTTTCTCCATTTCCCCAAGCCATTTTCATATTATTTGAAGTGAACTAATAAACTAAATTGCTTGTTGCAGTCCGGGCATTTTGCGTTCATTGAAAACCC
This sequence comes from Trifolium fragiferum, assembly GCA_954870985.1. Taxonomy (NCBI): domain Eukaryota; kingdom Viridiplantae; phylum Streptophyta; class Magnoliopsida; order Fabales; family Fabaceae; genus Trifolium; species Trifolium fragiferum. Next base: position 1,430,546 of record OX940796.1, read on the forward strand.
ATCTGCCTTCCATTCAGCGGTGTTTTATGCCTGTCGAAGGTTTCTTAGTCCTGATCCCGACAGCGAATCCCTTCCTGAAGGGCTAACATCTGCATAGAGTATAAATATTTGTATGCTGTCTGTAAATATTGTATCTCATTTTTTATGAATAAATTCCATAATTTAATCAAGCTTTGTCCTAGTCTTGCTTAATGGAATTATAGTTGTAAGAGCGATTCAATGAAAAAAAACCTGTAATATAAATTTGAATAGTGATATACGTCCTAATTAAAAGTTATGGGATATTCTTTTATTCATTAATTTTGTGCAATATATTGAAAATTTCAGAATCAACAGCAATGTAAACACATACCATTTTTAATCGTGATTTTTTCTACTCTTGTGACATGCACATGCTCTTACCAGTTTAGTATAGGGGTTGAAGCAAAGATATCTGTGTGAAGTGGTCATGATTGGTAAACAACAACATAATGATTTCCTTGCCTAAAAAGGTACTTATTGGTTGAGTACCGTTTAACTTGAGCAGAGTTTATGTCCTATAAAATATAGGCTTGTTTAAAGGGGGCTACTTTTCAAACCCCCTATATTCTTAAACTATATATGATTCTCAAATTGTACTTCTACGCACCTGCTAATTTGTTGGGAAATGAAGGTTCAACAAAGCATAACACTAAAACTCAGTAATTTTATGACAGATTGATAGTGTATATTTTGTCTTGTTTAAATTTCATATGAGCCTATAATGTCATTTTCTCATACACAAAACGGATTTATACTAAGGAAATTGTTGAAAACAAGCACAAAATAGACCCTCGTTCAAGCGCTTGGACCTGACTTTTGTATTTTACACAGCAGAAGCATAACGAATATGGTGTGTACCACATCAGTATGTGATTTTGTGGGTTTAATACATCTCTTCAAAGAGAAGAGGAATCCTAATATGCTACATTAAACCTCCTTTATCATGCTATTGATTATTATTATGGGAAATATAACACCTCTTTCTAAACTTTGAAGCCGGTTTTACACAATTCTGACAACAAAAAAATGTATGGATGAGAAGTAAATGGCTTGAACAACAATTATTGGCAAAATAAAAATTTACTCCCCAAATCATATTTTGTGACTAATCATTCAAAATTAAATCCAGTACTTCATGATCAGTCTTCTACATGTTTAGTGTACAAGGTAGACAGGGAAAATTCTTGTATAGGCACAAATATAAATAAGAGGTGTTAGGCACATTCACACAAACAAATAAAAATTAAAGAGAAATGAAATAAAATGATGTTGATTGATGTGACAATATTATTTTAGTTTTAAATTTTTGGATTTATGTGTGTGTGCCCAAATCTATTTTATTTAGGTTTGTGCCTATGTAAGTCTTTCTCGGTAGACAGACACTACATACATATTGTCCAAATAGCCCCTCTAAGTAAACACATAAATAAGTCACTCCCTAGTTGAGTGCAACTTGAGTCGCTTGCAGAGCTGCAAAACTCCAAATTACTGTCTGATTTCAAGATCTAAGAGCTTGCTTCTCTAGGGGAACTACAGCTGCAAATTTTTCAGTCTGTTGCATTATACTCATCTATAGTTTGTTTCATTGCATCCAACTGTGACATGACGAATTCCACCTTTTTGTAACATATCTCATTGGCTATTCTTGGACCATAATCACATTTTTCAAATGGACGATATTCACAAGCACTTTTGATTTCATCACGCAATGCAACTTGGATATCCTAAAAAAGTTAAAAAGAAAGGTTAAAGAACTTTGCAAGATTACAGTAGAGTTTGAACATCAAATTCATAATGATGAACCAAAATAAGAACAAATTACATTGATGAGAAGTTCACAGCTTTACTCACTTACTGAATTTCACAGTATCATTTTTACCATTCAATTCTGAATAAACTAAACGTGCTAACAGTTAGGGTGAAAATGAAACCATGTCATCCAGAAACTTATACACACGGGGGATCTAATCTAAATACATATACACAACACACGTACATATATAATTCAATAACTAAGAGGATATAACTCATTATTGTGAAATATTAAATATAGTAAACATTTTCAAACACAGCTAATTATTCTAAAAGTAGTTATTCCAAATATAATCCACTAAAAAGCATCTCTCTAGTTTGCATCAATTACTCAAACATGTACTTATTTGTTTGGATCTAAGGTAAATTATTCTTGGTAGAAATTCAACTTCATTTCCTATCTTTAATTTGAATCTGTTGGGTTTTATGTCCATTTTTGTTGTCATAGCATAATTAGTGTTGTTTCACATTTAATTTGTTTTTGGGTAATTCAGTCTTGATTTTAAATTAGAATAAGAACACTTTTGAATATCATTCCTTTGTTTTCCCAGGAATCAAAGACAAACATTAGAAGGGTGTTTAAGATAGCTTTGAAACAGAGCAGGAAAATGCACACTGAAAGGAAACAAGGCAATTTTTTTGACAAACCACTGTTTAAGCACCAATAGTCAGATCTTGAATTTAATGACATGAACTTGCAATGCCATGGCGAATGATATATATGTTATATATCTCCGTTTATTTGGATTTTATTCCTTTAAAGATGGTAAAGTGAAGAAATAACCGTTCAATTGAAAATCAACGGACAGAATTATGTTAAAAATACATACTTGTATTATTGTATATAGTTATCAATAGTTGATTGCAAAAAGCGCAATGCCAAAAACCCACTATGTGAAATAGCAGTTAGCATCGCGGGCAAATAGCGTAAGCCACAAAGCGTTCAAAGAGGTCAATTATATATAAAAAAAGGGCATGTTGTATACTAATAAAAAGGGAACGGACGCAAAGCATAGCTTACAAATTGAAATGCTAACGTGTTAAATTACTCACTAACTCTTCAATTTTTGTATTTTAAAAATAGTTCTTGCTTGGTACACGTGCAAACTATTGAGTTTTATTATTTTAAAATACCCTAATACTCTCTTTTCTCTGCTATTTTCACTATATCTGCTAGCAGAAACTAGAATAGCGGCAACTATTGCCATAATCGCTAAACTAGGATAGTGTTGTGGATTTCATAGAAAATTCATCAAAATCCATTATGCCATAGAGCATTAGAGTTAAAGCGCATCACTACTATTTGATAACACTGGTATCAAGCTACAGAATTGTTAAAATCTAACTCAATGCATATGTGATCAATATGTTATAATTTTACACTTGATCCTCCAAACTAAATGCAGTTGCAAGTCATAATAAAGTTATGTCAGAATAAGATTAGTGAAAGCTTGATAAAAAATTATTGTTGTTACTCTATATATGATGTTAATAATTGAAATGGAAGCACTTGAATCTGTATTTATATACTAGTACAATCTTGTATTAAAAAGGTGAATTATGAAGAGACGAGAAGGATTACCTTGATTAATTGCATGAATTCGAGACAGTGATTTTGGACAAGATCTTTTCTAGGACCAACTGGGCTTGCAAGCTCATCCATTACTCCTCCTGCAAGCTCCAAAACCTTCACAATTCTCTACACAACATATCAAACAAATATTAAGCATTTCTCTTCACAAATCTCTCAAAAAATCAAGCATGAGTGAAAAATAGTATTACCTTTTCGACATTCTGAAGCCGCTGCAATGAAGTTGTCTGGCCCTGAGAATCCATTGTTGTTACTTCCTCCTTCTGTTTCCAATTCAAATTCAATTCTGTTTAATAAATTATTATTAGACAAAAAATTACCTAAACTCTAATTCAATAGCTTAATAGCTTAATGTTGTTAATCGTGGCACTTTATCTCAATTAACTCTTCTGTGGGACATTTTCACAAACACGTTTGAGTTAAAATAATAAAACTGTTTCACGGCAACGTATCTTTGAAGAAGAGGATGAGTTTCAGGGAAGGGAGTGGAGAGGGGAAGAAAAATTCGAAAACTAAAGAAGAAAGGAAAAGGTGGATGGGTTTCTCACTAATTCTGACGGCCGACGACTAAGTCCGGCGGTGTTTTCCGGCGGGTTGAGAGTGAGTCCGATCCAACTGGGTTTCTGAGAAAAGTTGCGTTTTGATATTGGTTTTTTTTCTTCTTTCTTAGATTTGATGGAGTTGAGCTGATGAGTTGACGGGCCTCTTCAAAATGATATTGGGCTTGGGCTTTTTATTTGAAAATTGATCTTTAGACCTTCTAACTAGCTCTTCAGAAGTTATGTTCTAAATTGTTTGGAAGATATCTTTCAATCAGTAGTTTTCGGAAGATATATTATCCATCAAACCGTAACTTCCAAATCAAGATATATTTTGCGATAAGCAAATATGCCAAAAGAAATATATTTTGCAAAAAGTTATAAGCTCGTGAGAGAGAAAATGATTGTTATTAAACGAGTCTTTTTTAGTGACTTATTGTGATATTAGTTAAAGGTCGCTTATTGTGCTTGCCACTTATTTATGTGATATTAGCAAGTTTGGTAAAGCAAAATACTATATATTTTTTGTATGGTCCTTGTGTATTGATTTTATATAGTTATCAGCATGAATTAATTTATTCTTATAATCATGTTTAGGTACTCTATTGTGGATGTTGATCACCTTTTATTCTAGTTTATAAGGAGACTATTCTAGCTTTTCTGGTTTATTTCCAAAATCGGTTGATTCCTACAAAGAAAATTGAGGCCAATGCTGAATGCTGATAAATTGTTGACTTTCTCTTAATCACCATTAATCTTCTATCTATTTCAGATTTATATAGTTTATTAGCTTTATTTTCCAACATGTTAACCCATGTTTCATGATATGCCAGACATGGTGTTATTAATTGGAGATTGATTAATGCATTCTTGCATAGTTGTAAAATATTTGATGAGTCCTACAATGCATGAGCTTCTGATTATCAGTTACTATATTGGTTGAGGAATGTTGGGTTAGCTTTGGAAATCTCAAACATTTGAAGTTATGTACTACTGTTTAGCTCCATTTTCAATGTTTTTTCCCGCTAATTTGATTGGGGAAAAGTGAAGGTATTTGTGTTAAATGGCATACATGACCGGGAGACAAATGCGTTTTCAGCTTCTTGTTCTGTAACTGCTATTACGGATGCTCTAAATCTAACATATGGAGAACCTTGCATACTGATAGAAACATGGATCATGAAGTGGGCCTTGTGCTTAGGCCCAAACCTAAGATATGGAGAGCATGGCTATATAAGTTGTTGCGGGGAGAGAAAAAGATTCAGGGAGAAATTCTGTTAGAAATTGGAAATCACTCTTTGGGTGATTTGGGGAGCACTATGTGCTTTGGGGCTGTTGGTTAGCACTAACAGTTGATTACTTGTTATCTTTTACACTTCATCTTTGAATTGAATCTTTCATTAACATAATTCCAAGTTTTTCTCTTCATTATATCCATTTCAATTACTGTTTTATCATTTATTTCACACATAAACCTATCAATTGGTCCGACCTACCGGATCTATCGAGAGAGAGAGAGCCAGTGATGATGGAGAAGGAGATTCCAACTTTTGATGGATCGGGAGATGCCTACTGGTGGTTGATCAAGTTGGATTGGTACTTCCAAGCCAACATTTGTTTTTTGGAAAAGATGAAAGTAGAGTGGGTGACTCTGTTTGCATTGAAAGGAGATGCTTACGTGTGGTGGTCTTCTTGGAAGCAAGGCAAGCAGAATATCACATGGGAAAGGTTTGAAAGGGCTTTAATTAAGAAGTTCATCCCAAAATTGTGGGAGATGATGGAAGGGGATGAGCAAAACAATGAATACATTTTGAATGAGATAGTAGAAAATGATGAATTACCGATGGAGGTTAGCAAAGATAATTCATCAGAGCAGTCAGATCGAAAACTTCCGACGACCGCTACGGTGATACCATCAGTTACGGAATTCATAGCACAACCAAACTCGGAGTGCCAAAATGAATCGGTGATTGAGTTCGAAGGGATTGTTGATGCAATAACTGAGAAGCAAAGAAGTGAGAAGAAACCGCGATCAACTTTCACCCTAGAAGATGAAACTCTATTGAAGGAGAAACAGTCGAAGGAACCAACCACAATGTGTCAATCGAACATCGTAAGACCTCCGTCGAAACCGCCTGCCTCTAGCCCACCGGCGTTGACACTACCACGGCGAGACCCACTGCCACCGGAGCCGCCGGATGTTGGTGCACAATTTGCGACTGTTCTACCGCCACCACAACCACCAGATATGGGATCTCGAGGTGCGAGCTCTCTACTTGCGATGAAACTGTTGCGGCAAGTTCCGCCGTATCCGGACGATTCCGGGAATGGAAAGGGAGACCAGAAAATGGAGGAATATTTGGATCTCGTCATTACTGAAAGTGAAAAGAATCTGGAGGAAATAAGGGTAAAGTGGGCATTTGATGATAAAGTGAGGTTAAATTGGACAATTGCCAAGTTGAGTATATTCCTAAATCCAATGGTCCAGATACAAGGTAATATTAAGTTACTGGCTAATAGTAATTTCTTACTGAGAAGGGTGTTAACAAGTGGGTCCGAAGTAGAGATAACAGATAAATTGGGAGCATTTGATTTAGCAAATTCATTTGTTGATGATCAAGGACATGTGAGTCATGATACGGTGGTCTTAAAATTGGTGGACACGTATTCCAAATTATGTGACCATGATGTGGTGGTCCCTTTATTGATGGACACATATTTCAAGTTGGTTAGTTTGAATTTTGCTGTGTGGGCCATAAAAAATGGGGTAATTCTCATTTTGCAGAATGAGTTGAACCTTATAACATTAATATTGTTTCTTAGTGCTCCATCTCCTCTCTCAAGGGACGAAAGCCCGTTACTGGATGCGATTCAAGACAACTCTCTTAAAATTCCTTTCAATTGGGAAATTTATTTGATATATCATGATAACAGTCAGAGTAGGGGTGAGTTTGCAACTGAACTTACTGTTGTGTTTCCTTTATGTGATTGGGACTGTACAAATAGGGAAGGGTCAAGAAACTCCATTGTTGATAGAAATCTTAAAGTGTTTCTTGTTCTCAGTCATTACCTTCATTGTGCTGCGAATGTTGTCATGAAACCGGTTTTACGGATGATTGGAAATTACGGGGCCAGAGTGGGTAAGTATTATGATCCTTATGCAGTACCTGAACTTGAATATTTTGAATATAGAGGTTTGGTAGCGGAAGAAGAGACCATGGATGCAAGAGTGTTGGTAGGAGTTTCAGACTACTATTTTATTGTCATAGGCACCTTCAATGCTACAATTAATAGGGAAGCAAAGGCCAAGTGGCAGCCACAGGTAGCTTTTCAAAATTATCATGTTTCAAATGAACATTTTCCCATAATTGGTGCCTTGTGTGAAATTGGGGATATCCAGTTTGAAGATAAAAGGATGAGAAGGTATAACATAGGGGTTGTAACTCCACTGCATGAATATTTTCTCTTGGATGACATGTTTGAGCTGAATAGAAGTATTGAAGACCTTGGTGCACAAGAGTCTATGATCTTGAAGAAGCACCTGATTCTTGATATGAATAGAAAAATCTTGGAAAAGAACATAACATCAATAATAAAGTTGACTTGTCACAAAGCAAACTTTTCACCAATGTTTGTGATTGATGACATGTTAACTCCACTGAATTTGGAACTGGAAGAATGTGAGTATGCTTTTAAAATTATATCCTTAAACTCATGGGTGTTGACCAGACAATGGGATCCAGGAAAATTCAATGTGTTGATGTCAGTGGCTGCTTATGAAGCTTACTGTAGCATTGTCTTCATTTCTTATGGGGATGATATTCATGTTGTTGCAGAACCATGTGACTTTACTTTTTGGAATACAATTATATGGCGGTATGGAAGTAAAGGAAACTCTTCAACGTCCTACAACATGATGCCTTGGTATTCATCAATTTTTATGAGCCAACGAGACTTAAGAGACTCAAGAGAATTCAATTTTCCTATGGCAACTACAACCAATGACTATTGCTTGGTTGGCTTGCTTATTCTTCATGGCTTGCTTAACTTTGTATTTGATAGAGGCAAAATTTTGATTGGTGAAAATTTCAACCTTGAGGACAAGGTTGTTTTGAAGGGGTGGGTATTGATAGAAACATGGATCATGAAGTGGGCCTTGTGCTTAGGCCCAAACCTAAGATATGGAGAGCATGGCTATATAAGTTGTTGCGGGGAGGGAAAAAGATTCAGGGAGAAATTCTGTTAGAAATTGGAAATCACTCTTTGGGTGATTTGGGGAGCACTATGTGCTTTGGGGCTGTTGGTTAGCACTAACAGTTGGTTACTTGTTATCTTTTACACTTCATCTTTGAATTGAATCTTCCATTAACATAATTCCAAGTTTTTCTCTTCATTATATCCATTTCAATTACTGTTTTATCATTTATTTCACACATAAACCTATCACATACCTTTCAAACGTTTACAGAATCATGTGAGAGTTCCTTCCTATTGAAACTACTTGGTGTCAGTATATTTCCTATTGTGTTTTCTTTGAGATTTGATGTTCATGAGTAGAGCTTGCAATTTTTTTTAAGAAGTGAATTTGATTGACTATCCATGTAAAACTTGTTGGAACCATAATTCAATGGTGTGTCAATACATGATTAAATGATTATAAAAACTGTGGTAGTGTCTTTGATATGAAAACCTTATGGTATCCTTGATACTTTTACAGATTAATTTGGATCTTTATTTTCTTATTTTGGTATGGAAATCCATGATCATTTTACGATGCAATTTCCTTTGCTTGTGATTTGCAGATAATTGTCGCAGGTTAATGGCTTAACTGATACCAGATGATAATGACTCAATGAAGGGCAAATCTAATTATTGTTTCACTACTGACCGCCGAATCATACTTTTGCAGTCTGTAATCACAATATACATGGTATGAAATTCTTATTTGATTTTATTGGAATGATCTAGTTGCCGATAAACAAAGACAGGTCAGAGTGCTGTTGTATTATAGAATATTGAGAACAAAAAACAATCTCTAGTTACTTCTGTGTGTAGTAATATAATTACTGATGAGTGTACACCTATTATCATTTATTGTTTACTTGACCATGTCTTCTAATTTTCCTTCCAAAGGAACTAAACTTCACTGATGTAATAGCAGAAGCAGAAAAGCAGTTAAATAGTGTACCTATAGTCGTTGTCCATTTTGTTTGAAGATGTCTTGCAGAAGTCAAGGCTCTCTTTTATACTTTCTTTTTCAATTGTTATAAGTGGCATGTCTATATCTTGTAAATAAAATATTGAAATTGTGTTTGAGAACTACATAATTTCATTAATTTTAGTTGAAACTTTCACATGACAGTACTCAAGCAAACCTATAACCCCTTTTACAGCCTACTGCAATTGTGTCTCTTGAATTTCTGGTTTCATGGTTCTTCAATAAGACCAATCTCGCAATTCTGTCCCATGCTTCTTCAACCTCTTGAATCTGCATCAATGTAAGAAAACAGAAACAATGTAGCTCAAAACTATTCAATTCTTGGCACCAGCATCAATAAAACTGACACTGACCCAATTTTACAACAAGATAAGTGATAAGCCAGTTCAATTTGATGAAAAGAAAGTGAGAAACCATTCAATTTGATTGTCGCTTCTTGGCTTATCTTCTCACATCTGCTCGCAATCTCTTCTAATTACCACTTTTTTCCAACCACGAGTGCTTGCATACTGAAAGGGAATTGTGGTATCATCGTCAAGTCATCACTGTCATAATGTAGATTTATTTTGTTTTCTTTATGTTAGGATATAGAATGTAATATGACAAATGGGTTTCAAAAAGTAAAAATCAATTACAAATGAAATATGCCAGAGCTCGTGCACTTATGCACAGAACATGAAGCTATAATGCAGATTTATTTTGTTTTGTTTCAACATTGCACACTTTCATAGTGTTTATTAAGAGCACATTCTGAGAACAGTATATTGTTAATTGCATAAAATTTTCGTTTTTAAGTATTACTTGTAACAGTTAATTGTACATATTATTAAATTTTAGATAACAAAGATCAAGTATGCAATATTGCAATGGAATGGCACATCAGAGCCTTGTCAACTCGTGGGGAACATGACAAGAGTTTAAAACAAGAAAGTAAAAATTATCAAATTTCCATTTAACAAATCTAATTAGAAAGGCCATGCACTTGAGGTTTTCTTAGCTTATTTTTGGACACCTCCCAACACAACTGAGACCATCACACAACCATCATATTCATGCATTAGCTTTCACAGTTTCTGCCCCAAACTTTTCTCTGCAGCATCAACAGCATAGTAAACTACTACAAACACTAACTTACTTAACATTCTTAACTGTAATTCAACATATGATGCAACAGTACTACTATACTAAATCCAGTGGTGCCGGTTGCTCAAGATAAAGCTTGTAATGCCAATCCTCCAAAAACAAGGCGTTCACCATCAATATTAACTCCATAACACATAATTTTTTTCAAAGACATGGTATCAGGCCCAAGGACGACTAAACCGAGGGACACCAATCCCACCACCAGGATGATTCAAACCTGAGACCTTGAGAGGAGTGCACTCCAAGGTCTCAAGTCTTCACCACCTGGCTAACCCGTGTAGATTCCCATAAAACATAATTAACTTTGTTAAATAATTGCTCTAAATCAATTTCCACAACACATAATTAACTTTGTTAAAACTTTGGTGGTTCTGGTGATCAACCAACCATCTATATATGCAGGTAATTTGAAAATGCACAACTAGCTAATATGGATCAAGCAATGAGAAAATCAAACAGCCAGCCAATTCAAAGTAGAATGCACATTAACTACTAGATAGATACCACGGGAATTGGGGATAAAGCATATCAACAACGTAAGTTAATTAGGTGAAATATTAGCAAGTCATTTGTTAATGAGTTTGAATATAGCAGAAAACAAAGCGGAAATAAAAAAACAAAGCAGAAATAAATTAAAGAATGTTGACCAAAAGAATTGGCCGACTATGAAAACCATCACGAACGGCGCGAGAGAAGAGGTCTTCTTCTCATGCTTAGAAGAGTCTCCTCTTGTCTGCGTAGCTCTATCTTGTCTTTAAATCGTTGGAAAAGTTGGGAAAGTTGGTTTGGTGGTGGTAAATCTGGAGTATTGCTGATGAGGAGTCCATTATGGGAAGCTGAAAGTTCTTCATCAGTTAAATCAGAATATCGATTTAGACCAAGCGTGTAATTCTTATGAGCAGCCTTGTTAATCCTGTTCCTTTCCTGTATGAATTCCAATTTCTGCTTGAATATTTTCCTGCGTTTCTCCATCTCAGTTCTATTTGCGTATGTGACTCCATATTTCATCATCCATTGCTTATGTGCTTCATCTCCATCATTAACAGATGATGATTCTGACGACATCCATTGCTTATGTGCTTCATCAACAACAGATGATGATGATGATGATGATGATGATTGTGGCGACATGGCTGCACGGTATGCACATGCCAACCAGATCATCATGCAAACTGTAATGATGAAAACTGTAATAAGATGCTTCTTCATCTTTTTAATAGATAGAGATAAGAGGATCGATGTTAATTAATTTTGAGGAAAATGAGGATATCTATGACTATAACAACTAAGCGTCCCCGTCTATCCGCTCTCTTTGTCTTGTTATCGCTAACATGTGTTTTCATTTGACAATGTTTCTCTGTATTATGTATTATGTTGTTGATAGTACGTAGTAGATTGAATTGTAACAAACTAAATATTTTTTCTAAACTATCCGTTTCATAATTGAGACTATTTACCCATCGACCAATAAAAATAGGGAAATGATAAATCAAGCGAAATATTACATAGCGAATGTATCACGAATGAGTTGGCAGCATACACAATCCATTTGATTTTGTATTTTTTTGACTTTTAATTACTATTTAAAAGACAATCACACCCTTCATTTTTTGTTACTCACCGCTTCATCAAAAACAAGAATCACAACTAGCTTTTGAAAGTACACAATATTTGGGATCAATGTTAGTTGTTTAGTAGTTTGTTTGTGAGCTCAGCCATGAGCTCGCCATAGCAAGTTTGATATAGGTGTAAGCTCGCCATACGTTTGCCTCGCGAAAGTGTGTAGCGAGCAGTCTGTTATGTCAGTTATAACTGACTATGTGTTTGTTAGGTTGTTAGGTGTCTTAGAGCTCTTGTTGTGAGCCAAGTTTTAGCTAGAGTTATATTCTATAAATAGATCCTTGGCCTTCGTAAACAAACTATGTGATTAGAATGAATGCAAAGAGTCTTTGATCCAACAAGTGGTATCATCGAGCCACAAGAGTGTAGCTCTGCATTCATCATTTCCAGGGAAACACTGTGGGTGATATTGAATCTTTCTCAATCTTTTTCTTCGGGGGAGGGAAACACTGTGTGAGTGTGTGTGCTTCAGTACAAAGATTGTGTGTTTTTCGATTCAATCGTGCTTTCTTGAAGGTTCTTCAATGGCGGAGAACAGAGATTTTGGTTTTCCAGTACCAAAATTTGATGGTCATTATGACCATTGGGCTATGTTGATGGAGAATTTGCTCCAATCCAAGGAATTTTGGAGCATAGTGGAAACAGGGGTGCCAGTTCTTGCAGCAGATGCTAATCCTGAACAAACAAGAATCGTGAATGAAGCAAGGTTAAAGGATCTCAAAGCCAAGAATTATCTGTTTCAATCTATTGATAGAGCCATCATTGAAACAATTCTTGACAAATCTTCATCCAAGGCCATTTGGGATTCAATGAAACACAAGTTTCAAGGATCAACAAAATTAAAAAAAGCTCAGTTACAAGCTTTGAGGGGTGAATTTGAAACCTTGCGCATGAAGGAAGATGAGGCTGTTAGTGATTACTTTGGAAGAGTCCTTACTACTGTCAACAAAATGAAAATTCAAGGAGAAACTATGGAACAAAGGATTGTAGTTGAAAAGATCCTTAGGTCTATGACTAGGAAATTCAACTATGTGGTGTGTACTATTGAAGAGTTCAATAATGTGGAGACATTAACCATTGATGAGTTATAGGGATCTCTCTTGGTTCATGAACAAAAGATGAAGCCCATCAAAGAAGAAGAGCAGGCTTTGAAGGTTGCTTATGGATAAAGAAGTGCATCCTCTGCAAGAGGTAGAGGAAGAAATTCCAAGGGAAGTCAGAGAAGAGGTAAAAAGATCAATAAAGATAATGTGGAATGCTTTAAATGTCATAAAATGGGTCACTTTCAATATGAGTGTCAAAGTCTTGAAGATTATGCCAATTATGCTGACTTTGATGACAGTGAAGATGTGTTGTTAATGGCATTTGAAGCATCCTCTCATACTGAGCCCAAGAACAAGGTATGGTTCATTGACTCAGGGTGTAGTAACCATATGTGTGGAGTTAGAGAATGGTTTCATGAGTTTGATCCAAACTTCAGAGAGACAGTCAAGTTAGGAGACAATTCTCAAATGAATGTTGTAGGCAAAGGAAATGTAAAGCTGCAGATTCATGGTATGACACAAGTCATCACAGCAGTGTACTACATTCATGAATTGAAGAACAATCTGTTGAGTTTGGGTCAGTTACAGCAAAAGAATCTTACATTTGTGTTCAAGAACAGTTGGTGCAAGGTGTATCACCAAAGTAGAGGGTTGCTTATGACTTCTCAGATGGCTACAAATAAGCTATATCCCATCATAGCTGAAGCAAAACTTGTGTGCTTTCAAGCCAGTAGTGACAATGTGGCTCATCTCTGGCATTATAGATATGGCCATCTCAACCTCAAAGGATTGCAGGCTCTATACAAGCACAATATAGTGAGAGATCTACCAGAGATAGAAGAATCAAGCAAGGAGTGTGAAGATTGCTTGATAGGCAAGCAACACAGAGAGAGCATCCCTAAAACAAGCAAGTGGAAAGCATAAAAAAGGTTAGAATTAGTCCATTCTGATATATGTGGACCTATAACCCCAGCCTCAAATAGTGACAACATATATGTTCTTACCTTTATTGATGACTTTAGTAAAAAAACCTGGGTATTTTTTGAAAAACAAATCTAGTGCTCTGAGTTGTTTTAAAAAATTCAGATCCATGGTAGAGAAGGACTCAGGAGAAGTTATTTGTTGCTTAAGAACTGATAGAGGAGGAGAGTTCAACTCAGATGAATTCAAGGATTATTGTGAAGAAAATGGGATCAAGAGACAACTCACTGCTGCATATACCCCTCAACAAAATGGCATTGCAGAAAGAAAGAATAGAACCATAATGGATATGGTTAGGAGCATGATATCTAGCAAGGCTATCCCTAAAAGCTTCTGGCCTGAAGCTGTGAACTGGGCCATTTATGTTCTCAACAGAAGTCCCTCAGCTACTCTGCCAAATGTGACCCCAGAAGAGGTGTGGAGCTCTTCAAAACCCTCTGTGAAGCACTTCAGAGTGTTTGGCTGCATTGCATACACACATGTGCCTGATGCACAAAGGAAAAAGCTGGATAACAAAAGTGTGAAATGCATCTTTCTTGGAGTTAGTGAAGAATCCAAAGCCTATATAGACTATACAATCCTCTCACCAAAAGGATTATCATAAGCAGGGATGTAAAATTTGTTGAAGTAGAAAATTGGAAATGGGAGGAAGCAGACAAGAAACTTCCAGATCAAGTCAGTGATGAAGAAACTGAAATTGAAGCTGGTATTAAAGTTGCTGAAACTCATGAAGGAGAAGGCACACAGAACAACTCACCTGTCATAGATCACATTGGTGTTTCTACTCAAACTTGAACAATCAAGGGAGAACTAGAAGGCCGCCCTATTGACATTTAGACTATGACACTACTATGGATGAGGATGACTTTATAGATGAAGACTCAAGAAATTTGATTACATTTGGTCCTTGTGTGAATGAAGATCCTGTTACCTATGAGGATGCAGCAAAAAGTCAAAAGTGAATTGAAGCTATGAACATGGAAATTGATTCTATAGAGAAGAATAAAACCTGGATATTGACTGACCCTCCTAAGGATGCTAAGGTAATTGGTGTGAAGAGGGTTTATAAGACTAAGCTAAATGAGAAAGGAGGAATTGTAAAGTACAACGCAAGATTGGTAGCAAAGGGATATGCTCAGAGATATGGTACTGACTATAAGGAGGTTTTTGCACCTGTTGCCAGATGGGACACTATAAGAAGTTTGTTAGCTATTGCAGCTTCAAGAGGATGGGAAGTGTTGCAATTAGATGTTAAAAGTGCTTTTCTCCATGGAAAATTAAGTGAAACTGTCTATGTTGAACAAACTTTAGGGTATGTGAAGCCAGGGAGGGAAAAGAAGGTGTATAAGCTTCGTATGGTTTGAAGCAAGCACCCAGAGCTTGGTACAACAAAATAGAAGCTTATTTTTTCAAAGAAGGCTTTGAGAAATGTCCTTATGAACACACACACACACTGTTTGTAAAAGAAGATGGAAAAAACTGGTTGATTATAAGTCTATATGTGGATGATTTGATATTTACTGGGAATAACAGCAAAGTAGTCAAGCAGTTTAAAGAGTCTATGATGACCACATTTGATATGACAGACTTAGGAAAAATGAGACATTTTCTTGGGATTGAAGTAATACAAGATGAGCAAGGAATTTTTATATGTCAGCAGAGATATGCTAAAGAGATTTTAGAAAGGTTCAACATGGATAAGAGTAATGCAGTAAGCAGCTCTACTGTAACTACCAAACTCTCAAAACATGACAAAGGTGATGAAGTGAATCCCACACAATTCAAGCACATGGTAGGAAGCATAATGTACTTGACTGCCACCAAGTCAGATATTATGTTTGCAGTCAACATGATTGCTAGGTTCATGGAGCACCCTGTGGAACCCCATCTGATAGCTGCTAAGAGGATTCTAAGGTATATCAAAGGTACCTTAGAGTTAGGGATCCAGTACAAAAGGCAAGAGCAGGTTGTAGAGCTCATAGCCTACTTTGACTGTGACTATGGAGGAGACCTATGAAGCCCCGATACTCAAAAAATGACGATGTATCGTGTCCGATACGTACTCGATACCGATATTCTTCCGATACGTCCCAATACTCGTATCGGTAAAGTATCGGTTAAATAATTATTTTTAAATAAAAAAATAATATCTGATACTTTTTCGATACGTCTCGATACTCGTATCGGAAAAGTATCGGTTAAATTATTATTTTTAAATAAAAAAGTAATACCCAATACATGTCTGATACGTCCCAATATCCGATGCTTGTTTGTATCTTTAGCAATTCTTGTGGTTTTTCTTTGTAAATATAATTTTTTACTTTTCAAAAGAAAAACTATGATGTCCTACTATATAACAGGTTGTTAAACATTTGAGCTTTTTCCAAAATTCTAATATAATTAAGACTAGATATTTTCTGCTTTTAATTATTAATATTGTTGATTTTAGTCATGTTTATATATTGTGTATTTATATATTTAATTTTAAATTTAATTTTTAAATAACGTATCGCGGCAGTATCAGATTGGGGATTTTAAAAAAAATTACTTATCGGCGTATCGGTATCGTGTCCCGTATCGGGGCTTCATAGGAGGAGACTTAGATGACAGAAAAAGCACATCAAGGTATGTGTTTATGATAGGAGCTGGTGCTATATCTTGGTCATCAAGAAAACACCCTATAGTGACCTTATCCACCACTGAAGCAAAATTCATTGCTGCTGCACATTGTGTCTGTCAAGGTATCTGGTTACAAAGGATACTTGAGAAGATGGGACTTAAATTGAAGAAGTGTTTGATTGTGTACTGTGACAACAATTCAACAATCAAATTGAGCAAAAACCCTGTGCTACCTGGGAGAAGCAAACACATAGAGATAAGGTTTCACTTCTTGAGAAACCTGAGCTGTGAAGGTGCAGTGGAACTGGTGCATTGTGGATCACAAGACCAAGTGGCAGATGTAATGACCAAAACCTTGAAGTTGGATGTATTTGAGAAATTGAGAAACCTGCTTGGAGTACAGAAGAGGACA
This sequence comes from Trifolium fragiferum, assembly GCA_954870985.1. Taxonomy (NCBI): domain Eukaryota; kingdom Viridiplantae; phylum Streptophyta; class Magnoliopsida; order Fabales; family Fabaceae; genus Trifolium; species Trifolium fragiferum. The sequence goes on from OX940796.1 coordinate 1,447,545, forward strand.
AAGATAGATTGATGCTTGGATTATGGAGTAAACTTAGTTGTAGACTACAACCAGTTTAAGGGAGGGATTGTTAGTTGTTTAGTAGTTTGTCTGTGAGCTCGCCATAGCAAGTTTGATATAGGTGTAAGCTCGCCATACACTTGCCTCGCGAAAGTGTGTAGCGAGCAGTTTGTTATGTCAGTTATAACTGATTATGTGTTTGTTAGATGTCTTAGAGCTCTTGTTGTGAGCCAAGTTTTAGCTAGAGTTGTATTCTATAAATAGGTCCTTGGCCTTGCAAACAAACTATGTGATTAGAATGAATGCAAAGAGTCTTTGATCCAACAATCAAAAGTTATTAAAATTTTGGTTTAATTGCAAATTTGTTCTTTATTTTTATTTTAGGTATTAAGTTTGTCTTTTATATTTTAAAATTTTCAACTTGATCTCTTATGTTATTCATATAAATATAAGTTTGTCATTTTTATTAAATTTTGAGCTAATTTTTTTTAATTTTCTATTCAATTTTGAGTTTGTTGTGAATTCGGACTGAACCACACCAATAACCTTTAGTGTGTGGAGCAAATTAAATTGAGCAATCAAAACAAGTGAGAGTCGCAATAGTAATCACAAACAATAATAACGGCGAAAAGTAAAAGACACGTTCGTTTGTTTACCCGGTTCGGTGTTAACGAATCTACGTCCGGGGGAGAGGGCAACTCTCCTTTCTTCTTTATCAATCAAATATCTCGGTTACAATGAAATCCCAACAACAAGGGTTACAAGAAATAGTCTTCAAACCTATTCTACCCAAGTCCCGAATTTCTTCTCGTGACCAAGAAATTCAATTACAAGTGATTACAAGGTGATTGATATGTTTATCCCAACCCTAGAGTCTTCCAAGATGATTCTCTATTAACCCTAGTCTGTATGTTGGCCTTAGAAACCCTAAAAATCCCCTTACACCCCTCAGAAAACAAAACAGCCAATATATACCCGCGAGCCTGCGCCCCGCGAAGGGCAGGCTGCGCCCAGGCGCAGAGGTGCTGCGCCCAGGCGCAGCCATCAGCACCTGTTTCCTGTTTGTTTTATGTTTCTAAGTTTTCAAGGCAATTCTTCACATATCTCCACCTTGCCTTCAAAACGATGGTGATGCCAACTTCCCATCAACCACCATGCTGCCCTCTCCAACCTCCGTCTACTCCTCGACGAAGTTAATCAAGTCCAAGCAATGCTTGAACTTAGCTCTTGGTAACGATTTGGTGAACATGTATGCTGGATTCTCCTCCGATGCAACTTTCTCCACCATGATTTCCTTTGTCTCAATCATGTCTCTCACAAAGTGCAACCGGATGTCGATGTGCTTTGTCCTTTCATGATACACCTGGTGATCAGCCAAATGAATGGCGCTCTGACTGTCACAATGTATCTTCACACACCCTTGACCAATCCCCATTTCTCCAATCATACCTTTCAACCATATGGCTTACTTGACCCCTTCAACAAGGGCTATGTATTCCGCTTGAGTTGTCGACAAGGCTACAACTGATTGTTGATTTGCCTTCCATGTTACCGCTGTACCAAACAATGTAAACACAAAACCAGACAGAGACTTTCTGGTGTCTACATTACCTGCATAGTCCGCATCCACACAACCCTCCAAAGCATCATTACCTAGATCTGTCCTAGTATACTTGAGACCACCCTTCAAGGTTCCATTCAAATACCTCAACACCCACTTCAAAGCTTGCCAATGAACCGAACCGGGATTTGCCATAAACCGACTTACCACACTGATTGCATATGATAAGTCAGGTCTACTACAAACCATGCCATACATGATGCTTCCAACCCCACTTGCATAGGGAGTACTTTCCATCATCCTCTTCTCATCCTCGGATTGAGGACACTGCTTGACTGACAACTTCGAATGGTGACCAAGTGGGGTATTCACTATCTTAGAATCTTTCATTCTAAACCGCTCCACCACTTTCTTCAAATAATCATGCTGAGATAAGAACAACACACCTTTACTCCGATCCCTCACAATATCCATACCAAGTATCTTCTTCGCATTACCAAGATCCTTCATCTAAAATTCACCATTAAGTTTCACCTTGAGCTGTTGAATCTCATGCTTGTCAGAACTTGCAATAAGAATATCATCTACATAAAGAAGGAGGTAGAGAATGACTTTCTCATTCCTCTTCATCATGTACACACAACTGTCATAGTTGCTTCTCACAAAATCAGTCTTTAATAAGAAATCATCAAACCGACGATACCACTACCTTGGACTCTGCTTCAACCCATACAAAGATTTCTTCAACAAACAAACTTTAGAGTTGTCTTCCACAAAACCTTCAGGTTGTTGCATGTAGATTGTCTCTTCTAATTCACCATGCAAGAAAGCGGTCTTCACATCCATCTGTTCTAACTCAAGATCATACATGTTCACAATTGCCATAAGAACCCTTATAGAACAATGCTTCACCACAGGTGAAAAGATTTCATTATAGTCAATTCCTTCCACCTGTGTAAAGCCCTTGGCTACAAGTCTTGCTTTATACCTTGGTGCTTCGACCCCTGGTATACCTTCTTTTCTCTTGAACACCCACTTGCTACCAACTACCCTTTTGTTCTTAGGTAGTGGAACAAGCTCCCAAGTCTGGTTCTTCTCCAATGAAAGCATTTCCTCTTCCATTGCCTTCAGCCAGTCTTTACTATCTATGCTTTCTGATGCTTCCCTGAAGTTCTTTGGTTCTGAGTCTTGCACCTCTTCAGCTGCATTCAAAGCATAACAAATAAGGTCAGCATAACCGTATCTATTAGGCGGAGTAATAACTCTCCTCTCCCTATCTCGTGCTAGCTGATAGTCTGGAGCAGTTATTGTTTGGCTTCCACTCTCCACAGGTACTTGAGTCTCATCTTCCTCTTATTCCCTCTCATCAGTGGAAGGCTCCACCTCAAATTGAATTCTCTCTACCCCCGTTTCTGGTCTAGTCTCCAGGTCTTTGCACTTCATCCTCATACGAGTCTCATCAAAAGTGACATCCCTGCTTATAATAAATTTAGATCCTCCGGGTTCCATCTTCCACAGCTTGTAACCTTTCACACCTTCAGGATAACCAATGAACACACACTTTACAGCTCTAGCATCAAGTTTAATTATCTTGTCTGACATATGCATACGCTAGAGCTCCAAAGACTTTCAAGTTGGAGTAGTCTGCCAGCCTGCCACTCCAAACCTCCATAGGTGTCTTCAGATCAATACCTGTTGATGGACATCTGTTGATCAAATTTGCTGCAGTACTAACAGCTTCTCCCCAGAAACTTTTCGGTAGTCCAGCTCCCAACAACATACACCTCACCCACTCCAACAAGGTCCTGTTCATTCTTTCAGCAAGACCATTCTGCTGCAGTGTGTATGCAACGGTTCTATGCCTCTTTATACCTTTATTCCTGCAAAACTCATTAAACTGCTCTGAAACAAACTCCAGGCCATTGTTAGTTCTCAAAACTTTCAGTTTAGTTCCAGTTTGATTTTCTATTAGAGTATGCCAATGCTTAAACTTTTCAAAAGTGTCACTCTTATTTTTAATAATGTGAACCCATACCCTTCTAGAATAATCATCAATAATGCTAAGAAAATATGAATCTCCTCCATGAGTGGAAACAGACGCTGGACCCCAAAGGTCCGATTGAACATACTCAAATGGTCTACTAGATTTATGCACTCCCACCGCAAACTTCACCTTGTGTTGTTTGCCTAGTGTGCAATTATCACAGAAATCTAGTTTGTTCAATTTCTCTCTTCCTAGCAAGCCCTGTTTAGCTAATTCAACTAAACCTCTCTCACTGACATGCCCCAATCTCAAATGCCACAGTTTAGTCATGTCCTCAGTTTCTAAACTAACAGCTAATGCATTAGAAATAACAGTGGAGCCATCTAAAACATAAAGACCATTAATTTTAGACCCCTTAGCTATTACTAATGCACCATGAGAAATTCTCATCACTCCACGTTCAATTCTAGTGCAATACCCTAGACCATCAAACATGCTTATGGAAATTAAATTTCTCTTAAGTTCAGGGATATACCTCACATTCTTCAAAAGAAAGTCACAGTCATCAAACATTTTCAGTCGGATAGAACCCATACCTTGAACCTTGCACGCCTTATTGTTACCAAGACGCACAACTCCACCTTCTTTCAATTCCAAGGTTTCAAAGTACTCCTTTCTCGGACAAATGTGATATGAGCATCCTGAGTCTATGACCCAGCTTTTCTCAGGTTCCCAATTAGTCACAGTTAGTGCTCCTGCACTCTCATAACTTTCCTCTTCACTAGCAACAATCTGAGCTGACGAATTACCACCATTACCGCCACCGCCCCCTCTCTGAGGACAGTCCTTCTTGAAGTGACCTGGTGTGTGGCAATGATAACACTTGAATTTTGTTGTGTCACCATTACCTCTAGGCCTAGACTTAGACCTGTGCTTCTTCCCCTTTCCTTTACCGTGATTCTCACTCCTGCCCCTTGAGATATTCAAGCCTTCTCCACTATCATCAACCTTCAAGTCTCTAAACCTTGTCAGTTCCTTGGTTCTCAGAGTCGATTGGACTTCTTCCAAGGTAATAGTGCCCTCTTTGCCATAAAGCAAAACATCATTGAGATTCTCTAATGATTTTGGAAACGCACACAACAAATGGAAAGCCTTATCCTCATCTTTAAGAACTACGTCGATGTTCGCCAAATTGTCGACAATTTTGCTGAACTCCGCCAATTGCTCCACCATTGGCTTGTTATCAACCATATGGAAAAAATACAGTTGTTGTTTCAGTAGTTGCTTATGTGCCAGGGACTTGGTCATATACAATGAGTCAAGTTTGGTCCACATCTCAACCGCAGTCTTCTCCTTGGCAACCTCCCTTAGCACCTTGTCACTGAGGCACAAAATAATAGCACTAAGTGCTTTCTCATCCATCTCGGTTTTCTCCGCATCGGAGAGAGTTGCCGACATCTGTGTCGCACCCTTTAACGCCTCTACACATTTTTGCTGAGTTAGTATTGCCCTCATCTTTACCTTCCACAGACCGAAGTCGTTGCTCCCGATAAATTTCTCGATGTCCCACTTAGAACCCATGATACTCAATTCGTTTGATCCTTTGCCCCACGGTGGGCGCCAATTGTTGTGAATTCGGACTGAACCACACCAATAACCTTTAGTGTGTGGAGCAAATTAAACAATAATAACGGCGAAAAGTAAAAGACACATTCGTTTGTTTACCCGGTTCGGTGTTAACGAACCTACGTCCGGGGGAGAGGGCAACTCTCATTTCTTCCTTATCAATCAAATATCTCGGTTACAATGAAATCCCAACAACAAGGGATACAAGAAATAGTCTTCAAACCTATTCTACCCAAGTCCCGAATTTCTTCCCGTGACCAAGAAATTCAATTACAAGGTGATTGATATGTTTATCCCAACCCTAGAGTCTTCCAAGATGATTCTCTATTAACCCTAGTCTATATGTTGGCCTTAGAAACCCTAAAAATCCCCTTACACCCCTCAGAAAACAAAACAGCCAATATATACCCGCGAGCCTGCGCCCCGCGAAGGGCAGGCTACGCCCAGGCGCAGATGGCAGTAGCACATGCTCCAATCTTCAACAATTGCGCCCAGGCGCAACCACCAGCACCTGTTTCCTGTTTGTTTTATGTTTCTGAGTTTTCAAGGCAATTCTTCACAGAGTTAATTTCATCTAAAACTTTCACGGACAACTATGCAAATTTGTTAGCTACATATGGACGATTTAAACCGAAATTTTACTAAAAGGACTAACTTAAAAATTTTTAAACTTAAGGGAACAAATTAAAAACTAAAATCAAAATAAAGAGCTAAATATGTAGTTAAGCCTAAATAAACTTTTTACCCATTTTTTTTATATACAGCAATGGTCATGTTTTACTTTGTTGTGTGGGAATTCATTTTCTTTTTTAATATACAACAATGGTCATGTTTTACTTTGTTGTGTGGGAAATCATTAATTTGCAAGTAGCAATAGTATAAAGCGTTCTTTTTTTCGTATCATGAACTTTTTTTTTGTCATAGATGTAATCCATTGAAATTAAACTCACATAACTGTGAGATTCCGGACTTGAATCCAGGTCACAACATCCGGCCTAATAATTTTGGGAATATTTTCTAGTTGAGCTAGGACTTATGTGACTGGTATCATGAACTTTTATTATAGACACCAATAACAAAATTAATTTATAATTAAAAAAATCTCAAAACAAATTGTTAGGGAGAATTCGAGTTCGATTTTTTGAGGAAATAATTTTTTGTCAGACTTTATAATACAATTTTTTTAGTGAAAATTTATAAATTAACATAAAATCTTATTTATTTAGCATAAGCTATTTTTCATAAACTTAAAAATAAGTTATTCCAAACGGACCATTATTTTATTAATAATATTATTGTTATTATAATTATTATTTGTATTATCAAAGTTAGTAGACATTTTCTATGAAGTACGAACTTTAACACGGATACAGCGACCCAGACAAAGATACTCCAACACCGCTAATATAAAAAATGTAAGACACCGACACCGCTACATATTAATAAAAAATCTAGATTGAGAATCAAAATACATACACATATGCATCTAGGTTGAACAAATTTTTCATTAAAAAAAGTTTTAAGGGAATATATAATAGTACATTTGACATTTATTCACTCATCTACGTACTATTGAAAAACTAAACATAATCTAATAAAAATGTAACCTCTTTTAATGCTCATTGATCAATATTATTATTTCATCACATCTTTAATCTTTTTAAATATATCTAAGGAGAGTAGAAGCAAAGAAAAATAATAATTTTTTGGGCCACTTATTCTACACGTTTGTACGAGTGTCTTATAGGTATCAGATACTGATTTAAAAAGTCTCAAAATAAAGAAAAATATATATTTTTTTAACTTATCTAACATGTACGTGTCGAACAGTAACACATGTCAGACACCACAACAACACGCTTAATTATAGAGGTGTTTATACTTCATTGAACATTTCACCTCTCAGTCTCCTTTTTTTGCTGACTCCAACCTCTCGTATTTCATGTTAATTAAATAATGTGAGTTTTTTTTTTTGACACAAATAATGTGAGTTTTTATTATTGATATAATTGCGTTTTACTCTTTTGAGTAAAGAAGTTTATCCAATTACTACTAATGAGTAGAGCTGTAAAAAAGGGCTGGGCTATCGGGCCGGCCCATTAGCCTAATGGTTTTATGCGGGCTGGGCCGGGCTTCAATTTTTTTTTATTTGGGCCTTATTGGGCTGGGTCTATTTTTTTAATGGGCCATCATGGGCTGGGCCAACGGCCTTTTGGGCCGACTCCTTAAAGAATTAAAAAAAATATCTAAAATCTTTAGATAAAATAAGTAACAAAAGATGAGATTTGTTAGATAAAAATATTCAAATTTGTTATGATTATCTTTATTTTAAAAAAAAAAATTTACTTTTACTTAAAAAAAAATAATAACAACTAGTTTGTGCAGATATATGTATCTAGCACATATGTAGTTTTATTGTCTATTGAATTTTTTTAAAAAAAAAATATGAAAATTTGTCGGCCCGGCCCATCGGGCCATGTAGGCCCTTGCTTATCGGACCGAGCTAGGGTGGGCTGGGCCTTAATGGGTAGGCCCACTTAAGCCCAGTAGATGTCTTGGTCCTCTGGGCTCGGACTGGGCTGGAACGGCCCATTTGACAGCTCTACTAATGAGTTATGACAGGGCGCACATATTTATTGCCTTCGTTATGTTCGTGAAACATATCTCTCGCGACATTGAGCATTAACCAAAAAAATACTCTCATAATAATAATAATCCATTGATATCATGCACCACTAACCATATGAATACATGTAAATATTTTAGCCGTAATTTTATTAGTTCGTGATATTCGTGAAGCAGGTTTGTCGCGAGAAATAGCAGTGCTCATAAAAATAAGTTATATTGATGTGAAGTAAAAGTTTATTACAAATTAGTTGTGGTATTATATGCAAATCTACTTATGTGGTTTGTTTATATTGATTCATGAGTAAATATCCCAAATTATGAAAGATATTGATTCATCAAATCCGTATTTTCAATGTCAAATTCGAATAGAACCAACCAGGTTATTAACGAGTTGGGTTTGTGGGTTGTTCATAAAATTAAAAATAATTTTTTGTTAGAAAAAAAAAACACTTTTTTAAAACTTCTAAAAAAAATTATAATACAATTTAACACAATTGTGATACATTTCTAATACTTAAATTGAATAAAACACATTCATTTAACTTCAAATAAAAATTCATCCATATTCATTACTCTTTATAAACTAAATAAGAGTAGCAAATTCCCACTAAGCACATCATTTCCATTAGATCCATAATATAATTTGAAAATGAAATGTAGCAACAAATGCAAAGTCCAAAAATTACCTAAGTTCCAATAGGCAGCAACAACAAATCAAATAAGTTATAATAGCAAATTATATAAATTCAACAAAAGCAAATTGTAGGATTGTACGACAATACTTTTCAGATATGCATTCAATGACCGAGCTGGATTCACGGATATATAGATGTTCAAAAAATCAAATCCAATACCCAAATCAATTACTTGTGAATTTGACAGGGTTGGGCCGGTTTCTATCACAAATGAACAGATTCGAATAAATAATGAATTAGGTTGAATTCAATTGGCGGATTTACGGATTAATATCCGTACCCATAAACACTCCTAGTTAAATGTAATACAATTAAGTCCAATTACAAGTGGCATTGGACCCCAACCTTAACAAGTAAGAAAATGACCAAAGCAAACACCAATTCATCGGACGACACTATCAGACGAACCCTCGATCCTGCATGAAACCAAGCAAAAAAAAAAGTGTGATCGTTTGCTACATGTGCCATATGCATGGCTTGTAGTTTTGAAAATCTAAAGTACAACTCTTTTCCCTATTGACACGACCACAACACACCACTTTCACTCCATGATTCTAGTCTCACTCGTTTAGGAAGAAAGTTAGGGAGAGGACTACTCCAGAACATGCTCGGCCCAGAAACATGTCTAACAGTAAGATGTGTTGTGACAGTGTGACTCCTAAAAATAGGGGGAAACCACCATTTTAGTCCCCGAAAGTATAATGAGCTGTCATATTAGTCTCTGATTCAGACAAAAATCCAAATAAGTCCCTATTCCTCACTCTGTCAATTATTTTAACAGAGCCGTTCCTGACATTTTATGGTCTTAGGCTAAAAAAAAACTTCATTCATTTTGAAAACAAATTGACACTCAAAAACAAATTTATGAAAACAAATATTTTAAAAGTCCTTGTTGTGATTTTATTAGCTTTTCCTTTCATTTTTTTTCTTTCCGTTTTTCATTACCAAATAAATGTTTCTTAGGCAACATCTTCTAAGTTTCAGATAGAAACAAAAAAAAACTCAAGTAGAGAACAATAGTACATGGAAGTAGAATGCTGACTTCGAAGAACAATTGAAAAATCGGAAGATCCAAATAGTTGAAACTGAATGCAAAAAATAACATCTTAAGTATTAACAATTCGTAGAAAATAAATTAAATAATTTGTTAATAAAATTAGGAATACAAAAAATAAAACAACGTCAAAACCTAAACAAGATGAAATTCTGGTGGCAAGTGTCAGATGTGCAGCACAATGTGTACACTATAGGAATCGCACGATGTGTAGCCTAATGTGTCAACATCGTGGACATGCTGAACTTGATGAACAAGTAAACAATGTAAAGTGCAGGAAACAATAAACACACAGAGTTTGTTAACCCAGTTCGGCACTTATAACAAGCCCTATTCTGGAGGATACCAATCCAGGGATGAATCCACTATGGTAGTATCAATTCAAAGCTAAACTCCCCCGTTTACAACTTATCACTTAATCACTACCCGTGCTAATCTTACCTAGGAACTCCTAGATATGAGAACCTCTGCTCACTCCCCCTCAACCTTACCCAGTAAGGATTTAATAACAAACTCAATTGGAGACACACTCCTAGACAAGCAAAGCACTCGTACCTAAAGGCTTAGAGTGTTGCACAATCTAACTCCTTGCTTCAAAGCTTTAGAGAAAGACAACTAGAGATTACAATTCTATAAACTCAGTCCTTACTTGTATCGAAAGTATGATTCAAGTGAAGGCTCACAAATAACAAAGAACAGACTAAAAACCTAAGACTCAATTTCTTCAATACTTGACTTCGTGAATAATAATGTCATCAGTCTTCCTTTATATAGAACAAGCTTCATGGGCTTTGACGAGTTGGCCTTCAATAAATTTGCCTTGAGATTTATTTGATCATAATCTTTTAATTGTTTGTTTCAAATCTTTTGATCAAAGTTGGCTAATAAAATAAAACAGAACCATGAAAGATTATCTTGTTCCTTGACACGCAAGCTGACATGATTTAATTTGAAAAACAAATCTTTTTCCAAAAGATCACGCGTAAAAGAATAAAGGCGCGTCCAGCTAGGGCGTCCAGATGTGAATCCTGATGTGCCACACATCATGCTCCACATCATGAAATCAGGCTTATTTTACCAAATGAAGCCAACACCCTAAAATCCTCAACACAAGAAAAACCTATAACATTCTAATATACCTTACAAGAATGCAAGAATTAGAAAGAAATAGGAACAAAGACAAGGGCTCTATTTAACAAAATATTTTGAACCCCTAAAAATAATGAACCTTAAACCATGACACTCATTGCCTACCCTCAAAACTGAACGAGTATTTTAATCCCCACATTAATAAAACTTAACTTGGTCAAAATACGATGACATGGCAACTAAAAAGTCCAAATGACCTGCTGATGTGTACTAGGGACTACAACGAAAGAATAAAAAGAAAAACTTTCATTCTTCTTCATCACTCATAATGTTCTTTCATCACCTACTTTCTCTCCATATCTTCCTCTATTCATTAGCATAACATCCTGCCAAGATGTTTTTCCTTCTTCATTTTTTCCTCTCCCAACATGAACTTTATTTTCAAAGGATTTGTGTCACAACATGGATCCGAGGAAAAAAATTAGGCAGACAACATAAAGTATAACAAGTTTAATGTAAAATTTGGTATTAATTTTTTAAACTAACACGCTATTTATAAACAGTTTTAATTAAATAGTTATTTAATTACATAATCAATTTTGGTTCAAACTAAATATTTATATTTTCACCAGGCAGTGGGCCTCCAAAATAATAAGACCTCCAATTTTATTTTTGCAAGGTAGTAGTATTAATAAAATAGGAGGTGTAAATATCATATTGCAGCAAAATAAGCCCAATTGCAGGTTCAGTTTCAACAAAAAAAAAAAAGGGAAGACTATTAAATCGTCTACATCTACCATACAATATAACAAACTATGAAACTATTAGATCTGAATGCATTTAATTTTAATTTAAGATTTAAATTTTTTTTTATTAAATAAAAGATATTCATTCATTCAAATTGATAAAAGTACATCGATGCAATACAAATTCAAAATCGCTAAAAGAAGTATCATTTCTAATATGAAGAAGTATCATTTCTAATATGATGAATTAACCTTTCATTGTTATATTGATATCTTGAATGAAAAGAAGTATCATTTATGTTGTATGTGCCATGTGGTCTTCTTTTTCATGTGTTTTGAGTTGTTGGTATTAGCTTTTGTTAGTTGGGTTTTTTTTGGTGTTTCTGCAAGTTTGTTTTCCCTCTTTAGATGCTGGGAGTGTGTTTTTGGTCCTGTTATTGTAGTCTTGTATTCATTACTCTAGATTCTAAAAGTTATGCCTTGTAGTTGGACAAAATTGGTTATTAAAATTTTCAATTTCAAAAAAATAAAAGAAGGGTTAAATATGTTATTAGTCTCTATAAAATGCGGACTTTCTAAGTTTAGTTTTTATTTAATTTTTATTATATTTTTAGTCCTTATAATTTATTTCTTGTATATATGTTTAGTCCCTACTAAAACCAAATTTGCTTAATTATAATTAAACTCTTAAATTTTTGAACGATTTTTTTATGGACATGTTTAAAATATCGTATAAAATTTATTTATTAAAATTTAGAATTTTTTAACATGATATGAATTAATTATGAATTTTTCAAATAGCAAAATTTCAAGATAAAAGTAACGAAAATCATGACTTATAAATCAAATTTTGAGCTCGTTTTTTCTGGAGGACTTTTTACGATGATCAAAACATATCTGCGAAAAATCATTCAACAATACATATTGATTTATCGGTAGGGACCAAAACTGAGTGCATGATAATTTTTAAAGGACTAAAAATTTAATAAAAATTAAGTAAGAACTAAATTTAGAATGTCACTATTTTGTAGGGACTAAAAATATATTTAACCCTAAAAAGAATGAAGGGAAGTATTTAAAATAGATCCTCATCATAAACAATGCCATTTCCATTTTCTTTCAGAGATTTTTAGTGTTATGATATTCGTAGTTTTTAAATCTTTATATTTTTTTTCATGGATATAAGAGATTTATACTCATTGTATAGGTAGTTGTTGAGGATGTTGTATTTGAAAAGGGTTGGCTGAATCGGTGCTCTTGCTACTCGGTTTGATCTTGAAGCTGAGGAGTAGGGGAAATATAAAAGAAAAAAATGAATTTTTTTTCCTTCTTTCATTTTAGTTCCATGGACACATCATCAATTGGACTTTTTAGTAGCCATATCAGCATATTTTGACCAAGTTAACCTTCCTATCAACGTAAGGACTAAAGTGATTGACGGAGTAAAGAGTGAATGACTTATTTATAATTTCGTTTGAATTAGGGACCAATATAACAGCGCATTACACTTTTAAGGGTCAAATTAATGATTTCTCCAAGAATGAGGGCTTAATTATTTTTTTAACAGAGTAGCGGTATTAGAAAATTGGAGATGCAAAACTTAATATATATTGTAAAAACACGATTTTCGGACACATAATTTATTTTATTAAGTAGTAGTATTAATAAATTAAAGAGTGCAAAATTTAATGCATTAATTGATTGACGATTTTGCTTTTAAAAATTATTTGAAAGAATAACACGTTTTAAGTAACTAAAAAATATTTTACTACTATTGATTAGAATATAAATTTTTTACGTTAATTATAAAGATGGTGATTTTTTTATGTGCAATTTAATTGAGGATAATAATTTTTAAAAAAAAATTTCCTTTTTTTTTAAATTAAGGGGTCACTTTTTATAGTTGCTTATCGCCCGCCTTCAAAAGCTTATAGAGCCGGTCCTACTCCCATATAGTAAGGATGGGTTCTCTCTTCCTCATATGCATGGCTTGCAATTTTGAAAACCCATAGTACAACTCCTTGAAGTTTTCTCTTCCCACCCACCACATATCTCTTTCACCCCCCGAATTTTCGATTTTGCTCTTGTTCAAAAAGTTCGGAACGTATTTTCCGAACTTTTTTTTGCCTTGAATATGAATTTCGGATTGTGTTTTCCGAAATTTTTGTCGAATTTACACTAAGAAAAAGTTCGGAAAATACGTTCCGAACTTTTTAACAAGGGCAAAATTGGAATATTAGAGGGTGGAAAAGATATAGGGGAGTGGGAAGAGAAAGCATCCAACTCCTTTCTCTATTCACACACTATAACACACCATTTTCCACTCATTTAGGAAGCAAGTTAGTGAAAGGATTACTCCCTATTAGTAGGAAGGAGAAGGAGAGAGATATAGAAATGGGTGAAGGACAGGATCTAAATCATTATTAGTAAGCATTCTCTCTCTGCTTGCAATTTTGAAATCCAAAGTACAATTCCCTTCCCTATTCACATCACCAGAGCACACCATTTTCCACTCCATGATTCTAGTCTCACCCATGGTCAATTCTAGCATGGGTGAGTGTTGTAGATTTTTTATCATGTGAGAGTTATTTTCACTCTTAGAATATGAAGGTTCACAATAAATCATAATGAAGTTTTTATATTGTATTTTACTCTATATTATCTTATTTATTTATAACATTTTGGTATTTTATATTTTATTTGCAACATATATGTCCTTTATGTTGTTTATTTATAACAATTTAATCCTTTATTTTCTTTATTTCCCATTTAGGTCCTTTAACTTTTATAATGCACACATATAAACTACTTTTCTCCTTTTTTATTAACAAAAATAACATAATTTTATTTTTTAAATTACTTTTTATTAAAATTAAATAAATCTGAAATTTTAATGAACAAAAGATGAACATATTCATCTTCTTCCTTTAATTCTTTATCAAATTCCTTAAATAAAAAAGTTTCTACTCAAATATACCTCAAACTATCATGAATTTAGATTATATTCATCTCAAATCTTCTTCTAAAGACAAAAATCAAAACTCCAAATTGAAAACCCAAGCTCCAATTTTAATCTAAAATTTAAACCCATAAACCAAGAAAAAACACAAGTTGAAAATATAATCCCCTTCCTCTATGTTTTGTTGCCTTGCTGTTTATGCCACTACAAGAAAACACCATTTTTTTTACGAATTTGATATTAATTTACTGGCTGCTTTGGCAGTCAGTAACTTACTGGCCGCAACAAAGTGTAAAAAAAGGCCAAAAGATTTAAAAATATTATTTTTGAAAAGCGTAGCCATTTACCGGCGGCCATGGCCATCGCAAAATTAGCCTTGAACTTACCGGCCAAGGCCGCCGCAAAATATACACATAATTTTTTTTAAATAAAGTGGGAGATTTACCGGCAGCTTTGGCCGCCGCAAAATTTAAATATTTCAAAAAAAAAAGGAGATTTACCGGCGGCCATAGCCGTCGCAAAATTTAGAGATTTCAAAAAAAATAAAAATGAGTAAGTTTAAGGCAAGTGCACCTCATTCCCCCCCCCCCCCCCCCCCCCCCCCCCCCCTTCATTCTCATTTCTTTTTCTCTTCTCTTACTCTCATTTCTTTTTCTTAATAAATTTCAAAACACAACATAACCACAAAGTCTTTGAAAAAATTTAACACCACCACAAAACACAAACCCATCTTCTTCAACACATTAAAATTCCTTTATTAAAATTCCTTTATTTTTTTTTTCTTCTCTCACTCTTATCTCTTTCATCCTCATTTCTTTTTATCTATTTCAAAACACAACACCACCACAAAACACAAACCCATATTCTTGAACACATTAAAATCCAACCCATCTTTCATCTCAATCAATCTCAATCTTGATCTACACAAAAACAGCCAAAATACCAAGAAAAATGAGTGTTTCATTGAAGCTTTGAAGAGTTTGTTTGAAGCTTTGTTTGTGAATTATTTTGAAGCTTGAGTTGGTGAAGTGAAAGAGTCAAAGAAGAAGTAGAGAAATTAAGAGTTAGAGGGTGAAAACAGCTTTTAAAAAAATGAAATATAAAAAATTATAATGAAAAATGATTTTTTTTAAATTATTAAAAAATAATTAGTACATGAAGTACAAAAGATAACCAAATAAATAAAAATAATTTTTAAAGAAATAGTTTTTATTATTTATTTAAATAAAATACATTTTTTAAAACAATATATTTTCTAAAAAAAAATAATTATATATTTTGCGGCGGCCATAACCGCCGGTAATGCAATGTTGCAGACTGGCAGATCGTCACAATTTTGCGTCAGTCTTGGCCGCCGGTAAATATGCTGCAGGCGTGTCAGTTGTACGTCAGAAGTTTGCGGTGGCTATGACCGCGGGTAAGTGGTTCCGTCGAGCAATTTTGTAGCCGCTTCTGGTCGACGGTAAAAAAGCATGTTTTTTAATTTTGTGATCGTTTTTCCAACTTTTTGGCTGCCAAATGACAGCCAATAAATTCATGTTTTCTTATAGTGGAGGCTCTCTGTCCCTCGTATTAATTTTTGTTTTAATAAATTGAGAAAACCTAAGTTCAAATATCTATATCTATCTATATATTATAAATCCTAGATAGTTGTCCAATTGTCTATCTAAATCCTAATCCACTTAGGTTCTGTTTGGCAAAAATAGCGGATGACTGATAAGCTAGCTTATGGCTGATGGCTGATAAGCTGATTGAAGTGTTTGGTAAAATTAGTGGTTCAACTGACTGACAAATGTAAAATTACAAAAAGTGCATATAAAGTCTCTTATGAAAAATCATTATTAAATTTATATCTAATTAATATTTAAGACACTCCAAATTTAGTTATTCAAATTTATTAATTTAATATATCTTTTATATATTATTAGTTTTTTTATATAGAATTAAATTTTATTCTTTGAAATTTTATTTAAATTTATTTTCATTTCAATTATTATACTTTATATAAAAGATTAAACATTACATTTTTTAGGTTTTTATAACAAATACATAAAAGATAAATCAAATGTACTAAAAAAAATTGTGACAATATAGATACATGCATCTTTTATAGTAATAAATATATGAAAAATCTTGACCAAAAAGAAAATACATGAAAAATAAATCAAAAGTACTAAAATGAAGGGGTGAATGATAATATAGTTATGTACAACACGTCATAAAATATTGTTACAACAAACAATTTTTTTTTTTTTTATATTTATGTATAATATAGTAAAAATAATAATGGACAGGCTAGCGTAAAAAAAGGTACGAAATTTACCTATTTTATTTTAAATTATAATAATAAATTTTTATGAGCATTGCTATTTAGTAAGAATCATTTTAGAGAAGAAATGCAAGAATAACACATGGCATTATCTTATAAGATGATGTAATTTTAATTTTCTCTTTTAGTGGAAATCATGGGGGGTAGTTGATGTAAATGACGAAGTGCCAAAGTAAGTATTAATTTTTATCGTTCCGCAGAGATTGTTTGGAATCAAACACAAGCAATTGAAGTCACACGAGAGTAAAGTTGCAATTAAATAAAGGGGGAGTTTTTCAGACTTAGGTTTAAAAAATATAACGGCAAGAAATTGGGTTTTGACTTAAAGATGAGAAAGCGATTGAGTCGTTCGGTTCATCCAATTACTATTGTCTTGGTGGTACACGCGCAGTAACGAATTACAAGTATAGTTCCACGATTCGATTAACAAAATAGCTATGCCCAATCTTTTGGTACATAACCCTCTCCCTTGATCACACACCCCTAATCTCTTAGGTGACTTATGATCAATTGAGGTTTTCGCACGTTAATCTAACAATTCTCAATTAATAAACCAAAATCTCTTTAGCGAAGGTTAATTGAATAATTATTCCTAGGTCGATTAATTTATTTATAATCTCTTAGCAAACAAACAATTAGAATCATCACACAATTGGCCAAAGAATGTAAAGCATTAAGAACAAGGAATAATTCACTGAAACTAACTTCGTAATTCATTAAAACATCATATGAAACCACATGGTTCAAGAACAATAGCAATTGGAATCCCCATGGACCCAATCAATGAAGTTTAGTTACTCATATTTAAAGGAATAACAATAAATAGAGTAGAAAAATTCATTACAAAATAAGGAAAACTTGACTCTGACTTGCTCTCAAGAATCGTCTTTTTCTCGCCGTCACGAACTGTCTTAGAATGAGGAGAAAATCTAAATTTATAGAACTAGGGTACCGGGCCTAGGCCGCGCGCCATATATATATTTTTTCTCCTTTTTTCTTTTGTTTCTTGTGCTCCAAGCAGTCTTGTAATGATTCTTTTTCTCTTTATTTCTTTGCATAATGCATAATAAAAATATACTACTTTGCCTTGAATTTGTTGTAAAAGCATAGTAATGACGTTAGGTCATCAGTAAACAAGGGTGGAGATTTATTCTTGCAATTCTTCTCCATAGATTTTCTTACTAAATAGCATTTTCCTATTTTTATTGATAAAAATGAATTTAAGATAAAAGTATATAAGGGTAAAATTGGAAGAAAAAATAATAAGCTATAAACTCATAAGCTACTTGAATTAGCTTATGAAAAATAAGCTATAAGCTAGTAAAATAAGATATAAGCTCATGGTAATATGACAGTTACCAAACAAGTCTTTTAGCTTATAAGCTATAATGAGTCTGTTTGGTAAAAATAAGCTATAAGCTAGCTGATAGCTGAAAAGCTAGTTGATAGCTGATAAGCTAACTTTTAGCTGATAGCTGAAAAACTAGTAGAATAAAATTAAAGTGTTTGGTAAATTTAACTTTTGTAATTACAAAATGACATAAAAGTACATGATTAATTTATGTGAGGGGGTAGTTTTTTTATTAAAAAAATAAGGTTAAAATCGAAATAAAAGGTAAAAAGCTATAAGCTCAAACACTGCTTGAAATAACATATGGAAAAAAAGCTATAAGCTAGTAAAAAAAGCTTGTTACCAAACACCTCTAATTTTATGAAACAAGCTTATAAGCTAATAAAATAAGCTATAAGTAGCTTATTTGTTTTACCAAACACACCCATAAACTATAAGCTAGCTTTATTTATCTTTCCAAATAGACCCTTAAATTAATGAAAATTATTCATTTAGCCACATCATCCAGGAGAAATACTTATATGGGCACAAGCCCAAATATTATTTGTTGGGCACACTCACATGAAAAAAAAAAAAATAAAGAGAAAATGATTGAAATGATATATATTGATGTGACAAATTTATTTTTGTTTTAAATATTTTAATTTATATGTGTGTGCCTAAGTATAGTGCCCAAATAGTTGTATCCATGTAAGTGTTGCTCCATCATCCAGTTACATCCATTGTGTGGTTCTAATTGTTGTAGTTATTATTATTATTATTATTATTATTTGTGTATTTTATTATTTTTGCTAATCATCTTTTGTCTAACCTTTGTGTATATAGGAAGTTGGTCGATTGTCACTTACTAATGATTTTGGTATGCAAATTCATCGTCATATTCTTTTGATTAATCCAAATTAAAATCAATTTGAAGTGTTGGTAAAAAAATAGATAATATGAAATTTACTAATATTCAATTTTGAGTATGAGTTAAGTTGGCTTATCCACCACAGAATCTTAATTCCTATGAGATTTATAATACAAAAAATAATAAGGGTTAATAGGTTTATACCCCCATGCAATGTTGGCGAGTTTTGTGATACCCCCCATAATTTTTTTTTTCGTAGATTCCCTCTTGCAATGTCAAGATTCCACGCTTTACCCGTCTGGCTGTACACCATGGCTGATGACTAGGCAGAATCTCCTACGTGGCATGTACACGTGGATATAAATATAATATTTTATTATTTTTTAATTAATTTTTGCCACGTGGAAATTCCACGTAATATTAATTAAATTTTTTTTTGTCAAAAAAAAAACAGAAAAATAAAAAATCTAATATTATTTATATTATTTATATTATTTATTTAATTACATATTGATATATATAAAATAAAAACATAATGAAATCAAATACAAATAAAAAAATTGTAAAAAAAAAAATTAACAATTATATATAAAATAAAAAATAATGAAATCAAATAAAAAAATTGTAAAAAAGAAATTAACAATTATATATAAAAAAAATAATGAAATCAAATAAATAAAATTGTAATAAAAATTAACAATTATATATAAAATAAAAACATAATGAAATCAAATACAAAAAAAAAAATTGTAAAAAAAAAAAAAATAACAATTATATATAAAATAAAAAATAATGAAATCAAGTAAAAAAATTGTAAAAAAGAAATTAACAATTATTTATAAAAAAAATAATGAAATCAAATAAATAAAATTGTTATCTATCATTTTTACATTTTTTATGATTTTACATTTTTTTCTTTTATTTTTAAATTTAACAATTTTTATCTATCAATCATATTTTTTTAACTACAGATTAATAATGTTATACATTTTAAACAAGTGTATATGATTTAATGATAAAAATTACCAATATCAATAAAATTGTAAAAAAATAATAATTAAATTTCATCCATATTTTTTTTTGGGTGGCCATCCAAAATATATTATATCACTATATTTTAGACAAAAAATTGATGTAGAAATCAAAATTGTCAAAATTTATTTGAAAACTACAGTTAAAATATAAGACAAATAGCATCCAAAATATATTACGATATTATATCACTATATTTTAGACAAAAATTTTATGTAGAAATCAAAATTGTCAATATGTTTTTTGAAAAATACAGTTAAAATATAAGACAAAAACTACAATAATAATAATAATAATAACCACAATCAGACTGCTACAGTGTATACAACTTTCATATTTTTATTTTTCACAATTTTTATTTTTATATGATTTCATTATTTTATTTATATATAATTTTTATTTTATATATATCAATATGTAATTAAATAAATACTATAATATAAATAATATTAGATTTTTAATTTTTCTCTTTTGTTTTTACAATTTTTTTATTTGTATTTGATTTCATTATGTTTTTATTTGATATATAATTGTTAATTTTTTTTACAATTTTATTTATTTGATTTCATTATTTTTTTATATATAATTGTTAATTTCTTTTTTACAATTTTTTTATTTGATTTCATTATTTTTTATTTTATATATAATTGTTAATTTTTTTTTTTTACAATTTTTTTATTTGTATTTGATTTCATTATGTTTTTATTTTATATATAATTTTTATTTTATATATATCAATATGTAATTAAATAAATACTATAATATAAATAATATTAGATTTTTAATTTTTCTATTTTTTTTTGACAAAATAATAATAATCAATATTACGTGGAATTTCCACGTGGCAAAAATTAATTAAAAAATAATAAAATATTATATTTATATCCACGTGTACATGCCACGTAGAAGATTCTGCCCCGTCATCGGCCATGGTGTACAGCCAGGGGGTAAAGCGTGGAATCTTGACATTGCAAGGGGGAATCTACGAATTTTTTTTTATAGGGGTATCACAAAACTCGCCAACATTGCAGGAGGGTATAAACTTTTTTTTTTTTTTTTAAGCAAACAACAATACATTAAACAAAAAAGGAAGTACAAAAGAAGCTGGGGGGCAAAAACCTAACCCAGCAGCCACACAAAAAACGTATATACAACCCAAAGAGGGTAAAACAAATCCTGCAATATGTCAAAACTTTTAAAATAACCCCTGATTGGATTTCTTCATAATATTGCAGGGACTAAAATCAAATTTTTATTTTTTTATAAGGACTAAAATCAATTTTTTATTTTTTTACAGGGGCTATTTTCAAAACAAGACATAATTACAGGGACCAAAAATATATTTAAAAATTGGCCACGTCAACACTAAATCCAGTCAGGGGCTATTTTGAAAGTTTTGAGATATTGCAGGGACTAAAATCATTTTTTTTTTTACAGGGGCTCTTTTCAAAACAAGGCATAATTGCAGGGACCAAAATCATATTTAAGTCAAAAGTTTATTTCATATTTGATTTCTATATCACATTTAGATAACTTATATTATTAACATTATTTTGATAATATGTTGTTTCAATTTTAAATTTACTACCTATAAAACAATGCATAAGAGCGTCCAGTATACTTTAATGTAAAAAAAAAAAGTTCAAATATATCTCTACATATTACAATGTCTGTATTGGTTGAGTTATGAAAAAAAATTCCATCTTTTCTCCCTATTATTATTTATCAGATGGCTATGAATGAACTTTGTAGTGTCTTCATATCACAGTAACCACTTAATTTGGATTAAAATGGAAATGATAATATTCTAAGGCTGGTATTCTATTTAGATAGTTTGATTTAGTAGTAATGTTTTTTAAGCATAAAACCATACCGAATTGAATTTTTTGTTTTTTTGACGCATTGAATTTAAAATGTTACTATCATCGTTAATCATTTTTATACAAATCACTATATAAATTGCATTGGTAGTTGGTTATAAAATTTCATTTCTACAATCGTCTAGACTTACGACCAACTAATGTGTACGTAGGTGCATCAGAACGGGGAAGAAGAAAGACACTTAGCAATAGCATGTCCATTAAACTCTTATAAAAATGGATAGTTATTTTGTTATGTTGTTTGGTGGTGCATTTTCTTATGCAGGAGAAGAGGAGAGTATGAGAGACTGTTGGATATGCCTTAAAATCTCAAGATTAGAAGTTAGAATATTTCAGATTTTGTGAAAAAATATAGTTTTGGAGAATATTTGATTTGGATTGTGTTTGGTTTTAAATTTGATATATTTAAAAACAATATCGAGATTTGGTTTTATTTTAAAAGATTGTCTTTTGAAATAAATAGGCATATATTTTTCTATAAATATAGATTACTTTATTCATAGAAAAATTGAGTTGAGGGAACAAGGGTTTGTCGTCAAAGGCAAAAGGTTGTTGTTTCTCATTGGGTAGACTAGGTCAAGTGAGTCTCTTGGTCGGGATTTTGGTAGAATTAGGGTTGTTAATTCCTTGTATCCAATTGTGGGAATTTTTTGTAAAGTGATACTCATTGATTCTAGTAGAACGGAGGGACTGCTCTCTCCCACAGATTAGGTTCATTAACACCGAACTGGATAAACAAAGATTGTGTCTCTCTCTCTTGCTTTTGATTTGTCTACTTGTTTACGGATTATTTTTTTCATCGTCTCTATATACTCTTTGATTTGGTTGCTTGATTCAATTGCTCCACACAACAAGTTCTTTTATTGGTGTGTGTTTTTGTCGAATTCACAACAGAGACAATATATACCATCTCAAATTTTAAAGTGTTAACCGACAAAATTTTAAGCGTAAACTGTATTTTTTTAAAAAACTAATAAATGTGACTTATAAAATTACCGACTTTTACATTGTGTTTGGTTGCAATGATTTTGTGAAGAGAGAAATTAATGAGAGAAAAATTGAAGAGAAACGATCCATTTTTCTTTGAGGTGAAATAGGAAAACAGATAAAAACATGCATGTTTTCTTTTCTACTTAAAGATGAGAAGAAAACATGTAAAACAAGTGATATATTAAACCAATAAATACTTCAAATCTATTATTTCTTTTATATTTCTCTTAAACTAATTAATATCTTAAATCTATCTTATTTCTCACATTTTTTTCTTTCTTCTCACACTTTTTCTTACCTATTTCTCTCTTCACAATTTATTTTCCAAATCAAACACACTAAGGAACAAATAAAGAAGTTTCTCTTAGATGTTCTCGAAATGGTAAATTAGGGTTGTCTCACAACAAATAAATCAAAAGCAAAAACTTAAATAAAAAATTCCTATATGATTGAGTGTGTGTTTAGTAAGTCCGATAAGTTATCTTATAGTTTATTGGACTAGTTTATAAGTTTGTTTGATAAAAATAGACGTTGGAAAAAATTTATGATAGTAGTATTTTGGTCAAGGAATATATTTGGGACATTACTACAAAGCAATTAATTAATCATATATAATAACATATAATAACACGATGTATTAATAATCCTTAATTTCCGTTGATTGAACATAGGGTGATTTTCAATACAAATAAGTAGTTATAGTTTTTCAAGACATAATAGGCAATTTTTATTTGCATAAAGCCTGTAATAAAAAAGTACTTTATAGTGGGATAGAGAGAATATCAATGTCTTAAAGTTGGATAAATGGAATAACCATCGGTAATGCCACAGTGACCTCTTGGAGCTTCAGTTCCCCTTATCAATTTCATGTAGCTAGATTCACCCCAAATTTCACCCCATGAATTCTTGATTATCCAATACTTCTGGCCATCAACACTTTCCCCATAACCAACTATTGCGACCGCATGGTTTAAAGCGGGTCCACATGATCCTGAATAAATTCCATCACCACGGTAAGCCCTAAATTCAGGACCAGAAGCGATTTGAGCTGCTACTGGTTGTTGTGCCACAGCTTGTAGTAGTTGTTGTTCATCACCACGAGGTACAAAATGATAACCATCAAATCCTGCTGAGGGTATAAAATCTATACGACAATCTTGTTGAATTTCTTTAAATGGATAATCATGCTCGCTAGGAACCCCACCGGCATGCAATCTTTCAAATTCAAAGGCACTATTAAGATAACCACCGTGACACCCATTGCTCCCTGGATCACAATCAATCAAATGTTGAGCTGATAGTGAAATTAAATCACCCATTTTTATTTGCCAAAGACCTTCTATAGCTGCCATAGTTGCAAAAGCCCAACAACATCCTGCAACGCATATAAATAGTAGTCATAGAAGTAGTAGTAGTAATAATAATAATAATAATAATAATAGTTGGTCCAATTATTTGAATTGAACACATCGTTGTTTTTTTTTTTGTGTGAGTTTGAACACATTTTTTGGATATACACATAAAAATACGCCATCTTGTTAGGGAAGGGGCAGATTTTGTGACGGCTTCATTCGTCATTACACGCCAACGGTCGAAAGATGCTTTTATGGGTAGCGACGGCTCAGGCCGCCAGTAACTAATATATTATTTTAAAAAAATAAATTAAAATTACAAGATCTTTAAAATTCAAAGAGAAGCAAGTTAAAGAAGAAGCAGAAGAGAAGAGAAACAAGAGAAAGGTGAAACATACAAGATCGGTAAAATTCGAACAACATAGATTCAAATTTATCTTCAAATTCGAACTTTTGTTCTTCAAGATTCAGGTTTAGATTTGAGGTTAAAATTGATTTTGCAATTGAAGAAAAATTGATGTTGTGATAAGTTTGTAAGGGAAGGGGCAGATTTTGTGACGGCTTCATTCGTCATTACACGCCAACGGTCGAAAGATGCTTTTATGGGTAGCGACGGCTCAGGCCGCCAGTAACTAATATATTATTTAAAAAAAATAAATTAAAATTACAAGATCTTTAAAATTCACAGAGAAGCAAGTTAAAGAAGAAGCAGAAGAGAAGAGAAACAAGAGAAAGGTGAAACATACAAGATCGGTAAAATTCGAACAACATAGATTCAAATTTATCTTCAAATTCGAACTTTTGTTCTTCAAGATTCAGGTTCAGATTTGAGGTTAAAATTGATTTTGCAATTGAAGAAAAATTGATGTTGTGATAAGTTTGTTTGTGAAAAAAAATTGTTTGATGAAGGAGAAGAGATTGGATGGTGATAGAAGAGGAAATTGAAAACATTGAGTGAGAGGAATTGAAAAAATGGTGTAAACTAATGGAATTATTTTGTTTTAAATTTCTATACATACTATGCTGTTTTCAAGATGCATCATTTTTTATTTTTTTTTAATCCTTATAACTTTGTGACGGTCTAAACCGCCACAAAATTCCTCTCCATGTTCTGGCGGTTCAAGCCGTCTATAAGTTTAGAGCTACTGGCGGTTTAGGCCGTCAGTAAGTTTATGACGGTATTCTCTTCACAAAAATATTATTTTTTTAGTATTTTGATGATTTTTAATGACTTATGGTCGGCTTAGGCCGTCAGTAATTTACTGAGGGCTAAAACCTCCGGTAGCTATAATTTAAATTCGCCAATAAAATTAGATTTTCTTGTAGTGTAAGATGACAACTTGAACACAAAAAAATTTTAACAAAAAATTAAGCAAATGAGTCATGTTATAGTTACCACAAGTGCCTTGCCTCTTAACAGAGGTGACAGCTCCCCGTTCTCTCCAATCAACGGACTTTGGAATATCATTAAAGAAGAACATTGTCTTGGAGGAAGCAAATTCACTTGAAATATTCATGATTCCAGAACATGAAATCAATTCGTTAGTGGTTAAATCGGAAAAATCATTAAGGCCTAGTGTATAATTTTTGCCAGCAGCCATGTTCATCTTGTTTCTCTTCTCGACGAATTCTAAATTCTTCTTAAATATTATCCTTCGTTTTTCCATCTCGGACGTGTTTGCATAAATGCGTCCATGTTTAATCATCCATTGATGATGAATTTCGTCAATTGATGATTCTGAGAGGAGTGTAAGAGACATGGCTGGAGGGTATGCAACACATGCCAACAAGATCATCATGATGCAAAAACGATGCATATTTTATTTTTAGTAAAAAGACATACAAAAGAGAACGATGTTAAGTAATTTGTGAAAAAACAAAGAGATGTGAAGTAAAGTAGCAAATTGAAACAACTTATATAGAGAGAGAGGAAAGTGAAGATGATTTGTTTCTCTCTTTTTAATTAACTAAGTGTATACACCGGTGCTAGACATGGGAAAATTTTTCTTGAATTAAAATTTAATATTTTATACTTTATTTTTAAATTATTTCAATTTGACATAGGATTTTCGAATAATAATATGAAAATACAACACATAAAAATAAGAGAACTTTCAAACCTCATGTTATATCTAAAATAAATTTCACCAGTAAGAGAGCAATCAATCAATATGTTAATAACAGTAATTAAATATGTCCAAAAAGAAAAGAGGAAACAACTATTTTAGTCTTTCAATGTGCAATTTGTTGTCATTCTAATCTTTCATCGAGGAAAAACTATTAAATAGTCTCTGAATTTATGTTCAGTTAGTCAATTTAATCCATGATGTTAAGTTTGGTCATTAATTAACTCAACAAAAAAGCCGACATGACATTTTTTTGGACACACTTCAGCTTGCTGAGTAGGCACGAGTGTCGGCGGAAAAACAACCATTTTGGTCTCTGAATATGCAACTCGCTGTCAGTATGGTTCCTAACACAAGAAAAAAAATACAAAATTGTCTTTGACCCTGCAATTCATTAGTCACTTTGGTCCCTAACGTTAAAAATAGTCGTTAACTTAATAAAAAAATTGATGTACCATTTTTTAAGGACACGTGACACGCGGAATTAACACATTTGTGAGATAAATGAATAAATTCATCACCAATTAAAATCGACACCAATCAAACTCAACACAAATTGACTACAATAATATTCCCTTCAGTCCTAAATATAAGAGGAAAATAACTTTTTAGATTCAATGAAAATCCAATGTATCTAGTCTATATTATTGACTAGATACATTAGATTCTCAATAAATCTAAAAAGTAGTTTTTCTCTTATACTTAGGACCGGAGGGAATAATATTTAGGCTTTATTTGGTAAAAATAGCGGATGACTGATAAGCTAGCCGATAGTTTATAGTTTATAGCTGATGACTGATAGTTTATAGCTTATAAATGATAAGTTAATTAAAGTATTTGGTTAAATTATAGCGGTTCAACAAGGTAATAAATGTAAAATGACATAAGAGGACATTCTTAGTTAATAATAAAATTTATATTTAAAATAGTAATTTAAATTAATTAATTAATTATATCTTATATATTATTATTATTTAAGTAATTTTTAGGGTTAATATGTCTTTACCCCCTGCTAAGTGGACGTGTTTTGCGTTACCCCCTGCTAAAAATTCTTTGAAGATTGCCCCCTTGCAAAGTTCTTTTTTTTGGTTTCCCCCCTTGAGTGCACTTTTTACATCGGTTATTTTGTTCAACCGATTTAAAAATTTATATTTTTTAAATCGGTTATTTTATTCAACCGATTTAAAAAGTTCAAATTTCTTGCATCCAAGAGAGGAAAAGGGGGGAAACCAAAAAAAAAAACTTTGCAAGGGGGCAATCTTCAAAGAATTTTTAGCAGGAGGTAACGCAAAACACGCCCACTTAGCAGGGGTAAAGACCTATTAACCCTAATTTTTATATGCTAAAATTTTAATTTATTTTATATTTATTTTAATTTTACTCTAATGTAAATTATTTTTTAATACGATTTTAATGTTATATATATTTCACGTCAAAGTGTACATATACACTAGTCAACTTGCGATACTTAAAAGTAGAATATATGCTCTAGTAATGAAAAATTGTGTATATAAAATAATATAAAAAGACAATTCTTAATGTATAACCAAATTTATATCACATATGTAAAATGACATAATAATAATAATAATAATAATAATAATAATAATAATAATAATAATAATAATAGACATATTAATAGAATATATTTGACACAATAATGCAAATTTTATAATAAACATATAATAAAAATTAAAATAGCCTTAATTATGCTTGCTCAAAAACTAATTAGGCTAAACTACATATTTGGTCTTTTACATTTATTTTAAGTTTTAATTTGGTTCCTTACATTTAAAAAGTTTTAATTCGGTCCCTTACGATTCCACGTTTGCATAAATTGGTCCTTTCCGTCAGTTTTGTCTTTAAACAGGACATGTGTCCAAGTGTCAAAGTGTCCACATATGCAAATCGTCTGCCACATGTGACAAAACTAATGGAAATGACCAAATTGAAACTTAAAATAAACGTAAGGGATCAAATTGAAACTTTTTAAACGTAAGTATGGATGTCAACGGGGCGGGGAATGTGCAGAGGAAGCATCCCCGTTCCCCACCCCGAAATATCCGCGGGGGGATTTTATCCTCCATCCCCACGGTACCCGCGGGGATCCACGTAGATCGATTATTAGAAAATTTCTATATTTTACCGACAAAATTATGACGTTATTTTTTTCTTTTTTATTAATAAATAAATGAATATTTCGCATCTTTCTTCTTTAATGTTCAAAACAACATATAATGCATTTCATAACCAAAAAACATTGCATAACAACATATGCATAATCATACAAAAATTTATAACCAAAATATATCATAATTCATAGCAAAATAGAAACCTAGAATTGTCAAATATAAATAAACCTAGAATAATAATAGTAGTAAAAATATATATTTAAGTATATATAGATGGATTCGGGGAATCCGCGAGGACGGATGCTTAATCCCCGATCCCCGCCCCGAACTGCCTCCGGGGGAAGTTTTGCCTCCATCCCCGTCTCCACGGGGAAAAAATCTCCGTTTTCAGATCTCCGAACGGGACAATCCCCGCGGGGATCCGCTATGACGGATGCAAATTGATATCCCTAAACGTAAGGGATCGAATTGAAACTTAAAATAAACGTAAGGGACCAAATGTATAGTTTAGCCAACTAATTATTATAAAATTAAATGTTTTTTATTTTAAAATATAATTATAATTTTAAATTAAAATAAATTATAAAAGGTAAAGTGGACTTTAGTTAAAATAATAAGGGATAAAAATGAAGAAAAAAAATGATAAGCTATAAGCTCATAAACTATAAGTTAGTGAAATAAGTTATAAGCTCGTGGTGAAAAATATGTTACCAAAGAGATCTTTGAACTTATAAGCTATTAGACATAAGTTTTTTTTTTTAAGAAGAAGCTAAACTAGCCCATCTAAATTGACACCGGCGAGGATCGAATCTGAGACCTTAAAAGCGGCACACTTTCAGGTTCCAAGTCAATACCACCACCAAAAGTTTTTTATTGCGTTGTCAAACAGACCTTTAACAACAAGACATTTAACTTGACCAAATGTTAGTTGATTTGGTGGTGATTGATGCTGAATTTGGTAGGGAGGGGGAACCACGTGATGCCAAAACTGACACCCAAATCAGATTAAACCGATCGTAAAAGAAAAAATGACAATTAACTTTGCCAAAAAAGAAAAGACAATTAACACCAATAGCAATAAATAACAACAATTATATTAATTATGATTGACAACAACATCAGTCGTTAGTAACAACAACAATTCACAACATCGACGAATAAGTCACAACAACAACTATCGACAACAATAGTAACAAACTAACAATGACAATTAAGAATAACAACAACAATCATAATACCCAACAAGAACAACGACGACAACAATTGATAGCAACAACATTTAGAAACAACAATAACAACATAAACCGAACTAAAGACGAACAATTAATCATGAAGAAATAAGAGAAGAAGACGAGGTCATAGACTCTATTAGAATATGATAAATCATAGGGTTAAGTATTCCAATTCGAGAAGGAATGAGTCTCATAAGAAAGAGAGGAATGCTGAAATTGTGTTAATTATTCCAATTCGAGAAGGAACGAGTCTCCATAAAAATGGAGGAAAGATTAGAATTCTTTAATTAATTTTCTTCCTTCTTGTTTACACATACAATAAAAGTATATATAAATAAGTAAATATCATAAAACTACTATTAACTTCTTAAAACTACTAATAACTATTAATAACTACCTAAATATATAATTATATAATTAATACTTTGTATTATACTATTACAAATAAAATACATATATTAATTAATAATAATAGTTGATTGATACACGTATCAGACTCCTCACTAACCTTGTGCTTAAAGCACCCTTTAAGACGAACAATCTCCCCCCTTACTTTAAATTTGTAAAAAAAATTGATGTTCTTGTTTGAATCCTAGTTTCTCCTCATGCCTCTCCAAGTCCTAGTCTCCCAAAGCTTTGATCTCCGAATTCTAGTCTCGTAAAACCTTTTACATATCAGCCATTTATTCTCTGTTTTTATGAGTAATTCTATTTTCCTTAATTCTTTTTTCCATTTATAAGAATTAGTTATGTTTACTTATAATAAAAGTTATAAATCAGACTTGCTAACTTCACCTCCTATTTTATGATTTTTTTTTAAAAAAATACCACACAAACTTGCTACTGACACCCCCTTCTTTCTTAGTTTTTATCAAAAACACTATATAGACCTACTATTTACACCCCACTTTCTTATTTTACTAAAATTATATTTCCTCAACTAAATATTCTAAAAAGAAATTCATATCTTTATATTTTCTCACATAATCTCTCAATTATATGAAAAAATTGAGGAAATAATGTGTCAATCGCGACCCTTCATTTTATTGAATTAAAAACCAATGCACACAATTAAAAACACACAAATCTATGTTTTTTCATTTAATCTTTTCCTCCTTTCGTTTCTTTCTTCTGCCACTGTGTTTCTTCTTCCACGATGCGAGATTGAAGGCAAAGAGTCGCCGCACATGGAAGGCACGATGACGATGGTAACAACTAACGGTAACCACGATGACGGTAACAACGACGATGCACAATGTAACGACAATTGTAGTAATGACGGTAGCAACAACTAGGGGCGGAGCTCTTTGTGGACTCGGAAGGGCCGCGGTCCATCCCAAAAGTTTCATTTTTAATTGGTATATATGCACATTTTTGTTAACTATTATGTTATATATATTTTGTATGCGTTAAAGTAGCACAAGTTGATTTTGTGTCTCAGTAGTCAAGACTCAAGAGGCATTTTAAACCATTTCTTGCTTAATACAAATGTTATATTTTTCCTTGAAATGTTTTAAATCCACTCTCATAAAATACTGTATACCCTTTTATTTTATACAAGTTTGGTATTCTGTCACTGGCTAACTTATCAAATACTCCCTCCGTACCATAATATAAACCATTTTGATCATACTACGCAAATTAAGAAATGTAATGATTGTTGTACGGAAAAGATTATGAGTTAGTTTACAAATTATCCTTCATTAATGGTATGACAAAGATAAATTAAAGAATTGAAAGAAAAAAAAAGTTAATAATATAATAGAAAAAATAGCATTAAACAATCCATTGGTAATGTAGAGCGATTTATAATTTAATACATATTTTTTTTCTCAAAATGACTTATAATTTGGTACGGATGAAGTATACTTTAATAAAAATAAATGCAAGGAAACTAATATTGCTGTCCTAAAATTTTTGTGTCATATATGATCGCTGATCTCGAATATTCTTCAAAACCCTCCTACAAGTATAGAAGATGTGTATGCTTGTCTTCACAAATTCACGTTGGACCATGAGATCAACAAACATACAAATAGACCGAGTGTTTTCTACGGTGTACATATCTCTCTATCCTACATACTTATTTTGATAGTATAAGTTGTGAAAATGGATTTTTGTTTTCCGTAGATGATTTTCGATTTTTATTTAAAGTTTTTTTTTTTTTGGTTGATAGATGAAATGGTAAAGTCATTAAAAGTTCAAACATATAAAGTGGAGTGACTGAGGTTTGAACCCTAATCATAATGTCCGATACTATCAATTTTAACATTTCTGCAGTTGAGTTAGAATTTGTGGACCTATTTAAAGTTTTTTATTCATTGACATTCTCTCATGTTCTAATGGGTACATCTTTTGGAAGTAATTGTCAAATTTTAGTTCACATATTAACTTGCTTTACTTTAGATACGGATGAATGCACGTAAAAAATAATTTTTATTTGAATCAAAATTAAAAGTATACAAAAACTAATTTAAATAAAAAACAAATTTGCATAAAAGTTATTGTTTACAATTCATATACTCAATAGAAAGAGAGGGACAAACGGACATGTGAACGCTAGTAACTATAAAGGCAATATACCTCAGGCAGAAAATCCAGAGAAGAATGATCGGTAAAAGAACAACTCGATAATAATTGAGTGTACAAATTCAATTTTTCAAGAGACATATATCAAAGATTCATCTAAATGAAGAAAAGGGTAAAGCTAAAACAGATAAAAAGAGCAACCTGAACCACCACAATAACTATTCACCGAGCAACCTGATATTTGTTGTGTGGTGGAGAGGTCACCCTGAGAGCGATTTCAGATGCTTCCTCTTCCTTCTCATCAAGGACAAAGCACTCATTTTTTTCAACAGGTCTAAACATGTAAAACATAACAGTTAAAAACGCAAAACTAGCAGTTTCTTCAGCAGCATTACACACCCATTGATAGTCATGAGCAACAATAGTTCTCAAAGCAAATACAACAATTCTTGTGAAACACAAATACACAATAATAACAATATAAAACTGCCTAAGAAGTATCAATTTTGCAAGATTTTTAGAAGTTTTTCCATCCGTTTTGGAGGTTTCCCTAAGTAATCTTATAGACCAAACAATAGGGAAAATAATAGCACAACAACAGAAAATATCAACAAGCAAAAACACCTCATTCCAGGTAATCCAATATTTGATAAAAGGATCGGTATCACCAATCACAACAGAAGTTAAATTAGACAAAACCTGAAGAGCAGTCACGATCATCAACACTTTCTTTTCCCTATCTTGCAAGGAAGGTTTCAAAAAAGACCAACCAGCACCGATCAAAACGATAACGGTGAAGAACAGAACAACACGAATGAACTGAAAAATGTAGAACCACACATCCCAACCATGAGGAGAGCCGGTGACTTTAACATAATGTTTATCCTCTGCTGCACATATAAGATTCAAACCCTTCATTAGGAGCAAAACAGCCATTAACAAATGAACACAATTAATTGAAAGTTTATATTAGAGTAATGGTTAGCTTAGTTCAGAAACACTTGTAATAAACTCTCATATAGAAAGATAGTTCAAAGTGTAACTACCAATAGAAGTTAGTTATGACAGGCTGGCATGCCAGCTGTAATAGACTGCCACGTGTCAGTCACTAGTGTAGTTGTAACCCACAATAACAGGTAGCTGGTAAAGAGTATATATGTAACAGCTACACTGAAACTGTAACTAACTTGAATAGAATGAATGAAATGAAACACTGATTTTCTCTCTCTATTATGGTATCAGTTTTAGCTTAGTTCAGATCCATGGAACCTCCGTCTTCTCCGCCGCACCAACCACCGGGTTCCGCTGCTTCCGGTGCTCCTGGCGGTTCGATTCCTGTATCGTCGCTCTCTCTAACTGAGTCGCGATCTTCTTTGAAATTTTCTCTCACGATCTCTGAAAAACTTAGTGAGAACAACTTCCATTTATGGCGGCAACAGGTTGAGCCTTACATCAACGCTCATAATCTCACCGATTTCGTGGTTTGTACACGCGTTCCTCCTCAATTCATCGACGACGAAGCTCGCCGTACCGGAACCGTGAATCCAGAATACACGATCTGGCAAAATCGCGATCAGTTACTCCTATCCTGGCTTCAATCGACTCTTACCGGTGAGATTCTCTCTCGTATGATCGGTTGCGTTCATGCCTATGAGCTTTGGGATCGGTTGTTCAACTATTTTCACAAACAAACACGTGCACGCGCGCGTCATCTCCGTGTTGAGTTGCGTGCTCATACACTCGCCGGCTCCACCGTCAAAGATTTCTTGCTTCGTGTTCGTAAAACTGTTGACGAACTCGCCTCTATTGGTGACGCAATTCCTGTTCAACATCACATTGATGTGATTCTTGAAGGTCTTCCCTCAGATTATGCGCCTGTGATTTCTGTTATTGAGAGTCGATTCGATCTCCTTGATCTTGATGAAGTTGAGGTTCTCCTCATTGCTCATGAACTTCGTCTTAACAAATTTAAGAAGCAAACGGTGACTGATGTAGCTTCTCTCAATCTTACTCATGCCGTTCCACCTTCCTCTCCCTCCAATCCTGATGAAGGAAGCTCTTCCAATGTGAAAGCTGATTCGCCTCCTTCGGAAGAACCTGACTACAACTCCTTTCGTGGTGGACGAAGAGGTGGCCGTAGTGGACGCGGTCGTGGAGGCCGCAACTCTGATCTCCAATGTCAGGTGTGTTCCAAGACTGGTCACATCGCTCTTGGATGCTGGCACAGATATGATCCACACTATCAAGCTCAGAACAACGCCTACAATGGCTTTCGCCCTGCTCATCGTCCAGCCTATAATCCCTATGGTAACTCTTCTTCCTTTGGTTATGGTCACACTTCTGTTGGACCTCATTTTGGCTTTCCTCCTTCTCAAAATGTATGGATGAGGCCTATGGCTCCTCCTAGACCTTCTACTGCACCTGCCAATGTCCCTAGTGCCTTTGTTACAAATGCTGGTCCTTCTACCTCTGGCTCTTGGTTCCCTGATTCTGGAGCGTCTTACCATGTCACCAATGATCCTAACAATCTCCAACAGCTCCATCCCTTTGAGGGGCATGATCAAATCTATATTGGTAACGGTCAAGGTCTGGCTATTTCTTCTACTGGTTCTAGTACTTTTTCTTCTCCTTTACTCCCTAATCACTCCCTAACTCTTAACAATTTACTCTTAGTTCCTTCCATCACTAAGAATCTTATTAGTGTAAGTCAATTCTCTAAAGATAATTCTGTCTATTTTGTCTTTTCTGCTGACTGTTGCCTTGTCAAATCTCAGGCCAATGATGCTATTTTGCTTAAGGGACGTGTTGGCAGTGATGGCCTCTATGAATTTCCTGATCTAGCTTTCAATTCTGCTAAGTCTTTACCCAATTCCAAAATTGTTTCTTCTATAAATGCTGTTTCTAATTGTACTCAGAATAGCACTACTGCCAAATCTACTGCATGTTTAGCTCCTAGCAGCCAATATCTATGGCACCTTAGGCTAGGACATCCTAATAATCATGCTTTTAAACTTGTAATGCAAAATTGTAATTTGTCTTTTAGCAATAAAGATTCTATTCCTTTTTGCACTGCTTGTTGTATGGGTAAATCTCATAGGTTACACTCTCCTGCCTCTACTACAATTTATCATAATCCTCTTGAACTTGTTTATAGTGATTTGTGGGGTCCTTCTCCTAGCCCTTCCACATTGGGATACTCCTACTATATTTCATTTGTTGATGCTTTTTCTAAATTCACTTGGATTTATCTCCTTAAGTCAAAATCTGAGGCTCTCACTGTGTTTAAACAATTTAAAACCATGGCTGAGTTACAATTAGGCCATCCTCTTAAGGTGCTCCAAACTGATTGGGGAGGAGAGTTTCGTCCTTTTACCACCTATCTTAAGGATTTGGGAGTTATTCACAGACTTATTTGCCCTCATACCCATCACCAAAATGGGGTCATTGAAAGGAAACATAGACATATTGTAGATTTGGGTCTCACCTTACTCAGTCAAGCTTCTTTACCTATTTCCTATTGGGACTATGCCTTTTTAACCTCAGTCTACCTCATCAATAGACTACCTTCTGCCTCCTTGCAGTTTCAAGTACCCTATTCAGTATTATTCAAACTTTCCCCTGACTACAAATTTCTTAAGGTTTTTGGATGTGCTTGCTTTCCTTTGCTGCGTCCATATAACCAACATAAGCTTGACTTTAGGTCCCAAGAATGCTTATTCTTAGGGTACTCACATTCTCACAAAGGCTACAGGTGTTTATCTTCCACTGGAAGGTTGTACATCTCAAAAGATGTGTTGTTTAATGAGTCAAGATTCCCTTACCATGACTTATTTTTATCCAAAGGTCCCTCATCTACCTCAACCCCTTCACATGTTACTTTATCTCCCTTACCTCTACCTGGCCCCACCTCTATTTCTGTCAACTCTACTCCTGCCCCTTGTCTAGCTCCAGCCTCTCTCTCTTCTAATACTCCTATTGACCATGAGTCCTTGCCCTCCACTCCTTCCTCTATACCTGCCCCTTTCTCTTCTACACCTCAGACTACACCTAGTCTCACTACCACCCCTTCCACTCCTATTTTGACCACTCCTAAAATACCACCAAAAGCTGTACCTTTATCTGTTCCTGTTCAGAATGCTCACTCTATGACTACTAGGGCCAAAGCTGGTTTTATCCAACCCAGGCTGGAACCTCGTTTGCTTATTGCTCATTCTGAGCCTAAAACTGTAAAACAGGCACTACTTGATCCACAGTGGAAGGGTGCTATGCAAGCTGAATATGATGCTTTAATTCACAATAATACTTGGTCTCTCGTCTCTCTCCATCCTAACAGACAGGCCATTGGTTGCAAATGGGTGTTTCGGGTCAAAGAAAACCCAGATGGGACTGTCAACAAATACAAAGCCAGGTTGGTTGCCAAAGGTTTTCATCAAAGGCAAGGTTTTGATTTTAATGAGACTTTTTCTCCAGTGGTTAAACCAGTAACTATCCGTCTCATTCTCACCATTGCTCTCACTCATCATTGGTCCATTCAGCAGCTTGATGTGAATAATGCGTTCCTAAATGGCTTACTTGATGAAGAGGTCTACATGACTCAACCTCAAGGTTTTGACAATGGTGATTCCTCTCAAGTATGTAAGCTTAATAAGCCTCTTTATGGTTTAAAGCAAGCACCCAGACAATGGTTTGAACGACTTCAAAGTGCTCTCATTCATCTTGGGTTTACCTCCAGCAAATGTGACCCTTCTCTCTTCACTTACAACTCTCAAGGCAGCATTGTTTACCTGCTTGTATATGTTGATGATATTATCATCACAGGTAACAATAACTCCCTCCTGCAATCCCTTATTAAGCAGCTTAATCAAGCTTTCTCACTCAAACATCTTGGGTCTCTTGACTATTTTCTGGGTATTGAAGTTCATTCTCTTCCTAATGGATCCTTGCTCCTCACTCAGTCCAAGTATATTCGTGATCTCCTCACCAGGACCAACATGCTTGAGTCCTCTCCTGTTGCTACCCCAATGCAGTCTACTTGCAAACTCAGCAAATCTGGCTCTCCAGCACTGTCTGACCCCTTTATGTATCGTTCAGTTGTGGGGGCTTTACAGTATGCTACTCTCACACGCCCAAAAATCTCTTACTCTGTCAACAAAGTGTGCCAATTTATGTCTCACCCTTTGGAGACTCATTGGGTTGCAGTCAAACGTATTTTGAGGTATCTTAAGGGTACTCTTCAGCAGGGCTTACTTCTCTCTCCTGCCATTCCTACCAAAGTTCCTTCTCTCCATGCCTTTTGTGATGCTGATTGGGCCTCTGACCCTGATGATAGACGTAGCACATCTGGTGCTGCTCTTTATTTTGGCCCTAATCTCATTTCTTGGTGGTCCAGAAAACAGCCTGTGGTAGCTCGCTCTAGCACTGAAGCTGAGTATCGCAGTCTTGCTCATGCCACTGCTGAGTTGCTTTGGGTTTAGACTTTGCTTAAGGAACTACATGTCTCTTTCTCTGCTCCTGCAATTTTCTATGATAATCTCTTTGCTGTCTCCCTAGCACACAACCCTGTGATGCATTCTAGAACTAAACACATGGAGATTGACTTGTTTTTTGTAAGGGAAAAGGTTATCTCCAAGCAGCTCACTGTTCTCCATGTTCCTGGCACTGATCAATGGGCAGATATTCTGACTAAGCCTCTCTCCTCTGCCAAATTTCTTGAACTCAAGCCCAAGCTCAAAGTTGCTGCTGCTGCTGACACGCCCCCTTGAGCTTGTGGGGGGGGGGGGGGGGGGGGGGTATTAGAGTAATGGTTAGCTTAGTTCAGAAACACTTGTAATAAACTCTCATATAGAAAGATAGTTCAAAGTGTAACTACCAATAGAAGTTAGTTATGACATGCTGGCATGCCAGCTGTAATAGACTGCCACGTGTCAGTCACTAGTGTAGTTGTAACCCACAATAGCAGGTAGCTGGTAAAGAGTATATATGTAACAGCTACACTGAAACTGTAACTAACTTGAATAGAATGAATGAAATGAAACACTGATTTTCTCTCTCTATTAGTTTATGGATGTAACAAATGTAAATCCAAAAGACAAAGAAAGTTAGGTATGCGAGGAAGAAGACGAAAAAGAGAGAAGGAAGTGGAGTTTGTCCGGCAGACAGATAATCTTTAGAATTGTTCGAATCGAGGTTGAAAATTTCAGTGCGAACAACCATGGAAACGGAGGTTTCAGGAACACAGTTAGCAAAGAAGAGATTGTATTCCTCATAGGTAAAGATGGGGTAAGAACGGTTGAAGGAAGATGATGGAGGAGGAGAGAGGTCACGGAAAGTGAAGAGAGGGTAGATGTAGCGATAATGGAGGACGCAAAATGAATGGTTTTGTTGGATCTTAATGAGGACTTGAAGAAGGCTTTCGTCACTGAGAAGGAAGAAACCAAGACGGGAGGATTCGAGTTGGAAGGAGGAGGAAAGGACGGCGACGGAGGAGACGGAAATGGCAACGTGGCCTTTGGGAGTGAAACCAAATTTTTCGAAGAGGATCATGGGGCGGGTGTCGTAGTTGATGGTGAGGGATTTGATTTCTGCGGTGGTAGAGGAGAGGAAGAGTAGTATGTAGAAGAGGAGGAAGGGAATGTCGGGTTTCCACATTGTGATTTGGGGGTGGTGGTGACCTGAACGGAGATTCGTTGGAATGGCAGTTGAAAACGGGACACCTCTTTTAGCCATACGGTTGACGGTTTAAAAGGGGACACCTCTTTTAGCCGTACACCCGATATACTCCCGTGTGGCAGTCTTTTTTTATTAATCCAATAAAAATTTAAAACAAAACAAATAAAAAATAAATGAAAAAAACCTAATCGCGATTCGCGATCTCTCCTCGTCACCGTCCTCTCAATCCTTGCCTTGCACCACCAGATATCGGGAACATCTCACCTCGCCGTCGACTCACCTCTACTCTCGTTACATTGCATTGTCTTGACACCAAAGATCGAGAATTTTCTCTTAGTCGTCGCCAGCCTGCCACCATCATCGATCACCGTAGGATTTATCTGAAAAAAACTTAAATAACTCATCTGATATAAACGTACAATTTAAAGAACATATTTGCAACTTAAAAAACTTAAAGACCTATCTGATACAAACGTAAAATTTAAAGGATCTATAAATACATTTTATCTTCAATTGTCATAAACTATACTAAGTGGCATCAGCGTGTCACTACATTATTTATCCACTATACTAAAGTCTCGATCTATAAAAAAATTCATTTGATTTGAATTATTTTGAGATTTGGAGATATGAAATTTTAATTTTTTGTGAAAAGATTTAAACAAACATATCAATAATTGTATGATCGAGCTACGTTATAAAGGGTTTAGTGCAAGATGGAGAACTTCTGAAGTTCTTATTCTTATTAATAATAGCTATTAGACCATCTCCAATGGTAAGTATCTATTTTTTAAGAATTGGTATTTAATAGGTACTTTCATTGGAGCAAAACTCAAAATAGTATCTAATAGGTACTGGTGCTACAATAAGAAGTGGTACCTATATCATTTTTGTGGGACCTATTTATATTTATATAGTGTTATTGGTGAGATGAGTATTTGGTGGGACTTATTTAGAATTTTTTGAGAAGTGTTGGATTGGAGTGATTGAGTGCTTATTATATATTATTATTAAAAAAACTTAAATTTGTGATGTGTACATGTGAGACTCATTTAAGTACTATAAAATGGGGAGCTCCATTGTAGATACTCTTAGTTTTAAATGTCAGTTTAAAATGGACCAAAGGATGTATTTGTCCATAATAAGCAAATATGTTAAAACAATTAG
The DNA here is from genome assembly GCA_954870985.1 of Trifolium fragiferum. Classification (NCBI taxonomy): domain Eukaryota; kingdom Viridiplantae; phylum Streptophyta; class Magnoliopsida; order Fabales; family Fabaceae; genus Trifolium; species Trifolium fragiferum. The sequence goes on from OX940796.1 coordinate 1,487,526, forward strand.
ATTAAGTGGATCTATTGATCATGTGATGCACTCTCTATACCATATAACTCTCTTTTATCTTCTTTTCTCTCTGAAAATTCCTGGCACGCGTGTTACGATGCTAAGCACGATGCTATAGCTTCTTGGTCCTCAAAACGTGATGCTACACACGATGCTATAGCATCCTGCTGCGCTGATAACTTAATATAAATAAACCAAATAACAGAAAGCAAGTAAAAGACACTTGGTGTTTGTTAACCCAGTTCGGCGCTCAAAGCAAGCCCTAGTCTGGGGGATACCAATCCAGGAAGATGTCCAATAAGCAATAGCCCTAGACTGATGACACTAACTCTCAAGTTATGCCCTTTCCATCTAGCAACTCCCCTATTGTCTATAACCTAGGGTCCTAGCCTAGATCTGAGATATACCTGATCTCACTTCCTTGCAACCTTACAAACAGCAAGGATTTTTAACACACACAAGAAAAGTTTTGGAGACACAAGGATTTTTAACGCGCGCCTTCAGAGTCCATGATGTCGAACACGATGTTGTAGCATCTTGCATAGCATCCTGGTTACCAAAAATGCAGCCAATACGAAGGACTCAACAAACTCCCCCTTTGGCAAATTTTTGCCACAACTGCTCAGCATCATTTCCAAAACTTATATCATTGGCAATTGTGTTGGAACAAAATTATGATTTTGTATCTCCTTAATTGATTTTGATGATAACAATGTATTTAAGGTTAAATTGGAGTACTAATAATTTAATTCAGTGTGCAGGATTAAAAGTTAAAATTTGCGTACTAAAGAACCCTAGAATTTCTGAAGGAATTACTTCTGAGCTCACCAGATCTGAAGCAAGTAATTCTGAGCCTATGAAACTCTGAAGTTATTATCTGAACCTTAGAATTTCTGAAGGAATTACTTCTGAGCTCACCAGATCTGAAGCAAGTAATTCTGAGCCTGTGAAACTCTGAAGTTATTATCTGAACCTTAGAATTTCTGAAGGAATTACTTCTGAGCTCACCAGATCTGAAACAAGTAATTCTGAGCCTATCAAAATCTGAAGAACATCTGAGCTCACCAGATCTGAAACAAGTAAATCTGAGCCTATCAAAATCTGAAGAACATCTGAGTTCACCAGATCTGAAACAAGTAATTCTGAGCCTATCAAAATCTGAAGAACATCTGAGCTCACCAGATCTGAAACAAGTAATTCTGAGCCTATCAAAATCTGAAGAACATCTGAGCTCACCAGATCTGAAACAAGTAATTCTGAGCCTATCAAAATCTGAAGGCTCGTCAGATATAAGTGTTAAGCTACATTTGAGAGTACAATTTTATTGAAGACTGTGCCTGACTAAGTCCAAACGCAGAAACCAAGAATGAAAAGGTTTGACCATGGAAAGGTCCTTTTCAAGTCAGGCTTCAGAAACGATTATTTCCTTATTTGGCTTTCACCAAGGTTCAAATATCAAAAGCCAAAAGGAATCTCTCATTTTGTAGTAAACGTTAAGCTCCTAAGCTACTGCAAATCAGAACAGCTAATAAGCTCACTGATCTATACAAAGGAGCGTCTCAATTCTTCAAACGGCTATAATCTTCAACGTTCATTTTATCATCTATAAAAGGAAGAAGATTTGTGAAGAAATGGGAATCAAGACTTAAGCTTCTGAACGTGCTGAAACTCTGTAAAATTCTGAAGCTATCAAACACTTAGAAACTTTGTGATAATTTTCTAAGTTAGTCTTGTAACTGAGTTGTATTTTGTAAACACCTCTGATTGTATATCAAGTGTTAATCTCTTATCTTTATTAACATTAAAACCAGTTAGAAGTCTCTTGCTTTGTGCTTGAGCATTGGAAGTCTCTTGCTTTGTGCTTGAGCATTGGAAGTCTCTTGCTTTGTGCTTGAGCATTGGAAGTCTCTTGCTTTGTGCTTGAGCATTGGAAGTCTCTTGCTTTGTGCTTGAGCATTGGAAGTCTCTTGCTTTGTGCTTGAGCATTGGAAGTCTCTTGCTTTGTGCTTGAGCAGTTAGAAGTCTCTTGCTTTGTGCTTGAGCAGTTTGAAGTCTCTTGCTTAGTGCTTGAGCATTTGTAATCTGAGTGATTATAGTGAAATCTCTTGTGAAGGACAAGATGACTGGACTACTCCTGTTAGTGGGAGGAACCAGTATAAAAATTCTGAGCATCTCTCTCTAACCCTATCCTCATATATTGTGTGTGTTATACCTTATCCGCTGCAATTTGTTTTAACTTAGAAAAAGTCTCACACAATTCAACCCCCCCCCCCCTTCTTGTGTGTTTTTCAACCTTCAATTGGCATCAGAGCTCCGGTCTGTTGCTCTTCACTTAACAGTGAAACAGTAAAAGATCTAGGGGTACTTAGTTGAAAAACATGTCTGGTGTTACCTCTCCTTCTGCTTCCTCTGGACCTGATCACTCTGCTGTTCCACCTCCTCACAACTATGATAGGGAAAGGAACAGTGATAATCACAGAGACAAACCACCTTACTTCAACAGTGATCCTACTACTTTTCCTTTCTGGAAAACCAAGATGTATAGTTACATCATTGGGACCGATGATGAGTTATGGGATATCATTGAAGATGGTATACATTTTGAACACATGGATGATGAAGGTGTTGTAAGAAATACCTACAGAAAGTTCTTTGATGCTGAAAAGAAGAAACAGTATAAGAAGCATCATACTGTTAAGAATATGCTTATTGGTGCAATATCTCATGCTGAGTATTTAAAAATATCCAACAAGTCATGTGCCAAAACTATCTGGGACTCTCTATGTTCCACCTATGAAGGAAATAAGCAAGTCAAAGAAGCTAAGGCAAACTTATTAGTTCATCAATATGAGCTGTTCAGAATGAAGGAAGATGAAGATATTGAAACCATGTATTCAAGGTTTCAAACCCTTGTCTCTGGTCTTCAAGTTCTGAAGAAAAGCTACACTGCATCTGATCACGTGAAGAAAATTCTGAGGAGCTTACCTTCCAAATGGAGACCAAAAGTTACAGCTTTTCAGGAATCCAAGGATTTGGACAATGTGACTCTTGAAGATTTAATAAGCTCACTCAGAAGTCATGAGCTAGAACTTATGTCAGATGAACCTGTCAAGAAGATGAAGTCCTTGGCTCTAAGCTCTGTTCAGATTTCCTCAAAAGCTGCAAAGATCAAAGTGTCTGAACAAGAGGAAGAAACTTCTGATGATATGATGGATGAAAATTCTGAGAATGAAGAAATGGCACTAATGGTTAGAAGGTTTCAGAAATGGAACAAGAAATACAAAAGGTTTCCAAACAAAGGAAACAACTCAAGAAGTTCCTTTTCAAAGGACAAAAAGGAAGAACTGAACAACTGCTATAACTGCAAGAAATCTGGACACTTCATTGCGGACTGTCCAGAAATGTCATCCAAGGACAAAGGAAAGAATAAGAGCTTTGGGAAAGAAAAGTACAAAGAAAAGGTAAGGAAGAGTTTGTTAGCCACTTGGGAGACCATTGAGAATGACTCTGAAGGAGAAGATGATGAAGAAGGCAATCTGGCTTTAATGGCAAGAACTTCTGAAGGTAACAACTCTGATAGAGATTCTGAAGATGACTCAGATGATGAAAATGAGGTATACTCTAACATGACTAAATCTGAATTAATTGATTCTCTTAAGATTGCCGTGAAACATTACTCTCGTATAGTAAGTCAACACAAAATTCTGAAGAATGTTCATGAATCATTGAAAAAGGATGCCAAGATTCTTTATGATGAAAATGAATCGTTAAACATTCGTATTTGTCATGTTGAATCTAACTATGTCTTGGCAGACAAGCTCAATGATGATCATGAAGATGCTCTTCACGAATTTATTCGTTGTACCTTCAATAGGAGTAAAATGGCTTCCATGATTTATCATATGACTCGTAACTATGGTGAAGGCATTGGTTATTCTCGGTTTAAGAACTGGGATAAACCTCTGAAATCATATAGTGAGGATGATACTCCACCTGAATTATTCTCTACCTTTGTTAAAAGTGGTACACTTGATCTGAAGGCATCCAACTCTGAAGGAGGTTCTGAACCTGAACCCAAAGACTCAGAAGTTCCAAGTTCTTCTGAACCTAAAATTTCTGAGTCCAAAAGTTCTCAAGTTAAGGCTCAGAAGTCATCTGAACCTCTGAGAAATCAAGGTAAAGTTACTTCAGATCCTTGCTTGACCTTTGGAACTGTGATATACTCCAGATCAAAATCCAAGAATCAAATTAAGCCTAAACATTCTTGTCAAAGCTTAATTAATTCTAGATCTTGTGTTGATCATAGAAAACAAAGAAGGAATACTATTCAGAAGACTAACTCTAAAGGACCCATCAGAATATGGGTACCAAAATCTGAAATAATGTTTGCTTCAGATGCTCATGCAAGGAAAGGTAAAACAGCAGCCCTGGTACCTGGACAGTGGTTGCTCACGACATATGACGGGAGAAAAGCATATGTTCCAAACCCTAACTCTGAAAGAGGGAGGCTCTGTGGGATTTGGAGGAAAACAAAAAGGGAAGATCATTGGTACAGGTACAGTTGGTAATTCTTCTCTTTCCATTAAAGATGTTTGGTTAGTTGATGGACTTAAACACAATCTATTGAGCATTAGTCAATTTTGTGACAATGGGTGTGTTGTTACATTTAATAAGGAATCATGTACTGTATCAAAAGACTCTGACAAATCTGTAGTATTCAAGGGAATGAGAGTTGGCAATGTTTATAAAGTAAACTTTTCTGATTTGGTTGACCAAAAGATTATATGTCTTTTGTCTCTGAGTGATGAGAAATGGCTATGGCACAAGCGTCTTGGTCATGCTAACTGGAGGTTGATCTCTAAGCTTAGCAAACAAAAGCTTGTTAGTGGTTTGCCTGACATTGATTATCACTCAGATGCACTTTGTGGCTCATGTCAAAAAGGAAAATTTGCTAAGACTTCATTCAAGTCTAAAAACATTGTCTCTACTTCCAGACCCTTAGAATTGCTTCACATTGATCTGTTTGGTCCTGTTTCGACAGCCTCTATCAATGGTAAAAAATATGGATTGGTCATGGTTGATGATTTCAGTAGATGGACTTGGGTGAAATTCCTACGTTCTAAGAGTGAAGCACTTGTGGTGTTCAGTGACTTCTGCACACAAATACAAAGTGAAAAGGATCTTCGGATTCTGAAGGTTAGAAGCGACCATGGGGGAGAGTTCGAAAATGACTCTTTCGAATCTTTCTGCTCAGAGCATGGAGTAATCCATGAATTCTCTTCTCCTAGAACACCACAGCAGAATGGTGTTGTAGAAAGAAAGAATAGATCTTTGCAAGAAATGGCTCGTACCATGATGCTTGAGTCTAACCTAGCTAAGTTCTTGTGGGCAGAAGCCGTGAGTACTGCTTGCTATGTTCAGAATAGAATCTACATCAGACCTATTCTGAACAAAACTGCTTATGAACTGTTCAAAGGAAGAAAACCAAATATTTCTTATTTTCATCAGTTTGGATGTACTTGTTATATTCTAGACAACAAGGTCTATCGAAAGAAATTTGATGCTAGAGCTTATAAGGGTATCTTTATAGGCTACTCTGAACGCTCAAAAGCATACAGATTGTATAATTCTGAAACTCACACAGTTGAAGAATCTATACATGTTAGATTTGATGATAAAGAGCCTGACGATAAAATGTCAGAGCAAGCTGAGACTTTTGCAGAATTTCAAGTTTCCTCAAATTCTGAGTGTGAAGATCTCTCCATTGCTGTATATCCATCTGAGACTCAAAATGAAGATATCTCTGAAGGCCTTGAAACTGAAGACCCTTCAGAAACTGAACCCTCTCAGACACCTGCTCCACCTAAGAGTAAATTCAAGTATAGATCATCTCATCCTGAAGAGCTAATTGTTGGTAACAAGGATAGCCCAAGAAAGACCAGATCTGCTTTCAAAGAGGATGAATCCCTAGTTGGGTTAATTTCATTAATTGAACCCACAAACATAGAAGAAGCACTCTCAGATGATGGGTGGATTGTTGCAATGCAAGAAGAACTCAATCAATTTGAAAGAAATGATGTTTGGGATCTGGTACCAAAACCCAAACACAAGAACATTATTGGAACAAAATGGGTATTCAGAAACAAGTCAAATGAAAAGGGAGAAGTTGTCAGAAATAAAGCTAGACTGGTTGCACAAGGTTATAGTCAGCAAGAAGGCATAGATTTCACTGAAACCTTTGCACCAGTAGCAAGACTTGAGGCAATTAGACTTCTCTTGTCCTATGCAGTTAATCATGACATCACTCTATTTCAAATGGATGTTAAGAGTGCATTTCTGAATGGAGTAATTTATGAAGAAGTCTATGTTAAACAACCTCCTGGCTTTGAAGATATAAAGTGTCCTGATCATGTTTACAAATTGAAGAAATCTCTGTATGGTTTGAAACAAGCTCCAAGAGCTTGGTATGAAAGGTTAAGTATATTTCTTCTAGAAAATGGTTTTGAAAAAGGACATGTTGATAACACTCTCTTTAGAAAAACCTTAAAAACTGATATTTTGATTGTTCAGATTTATGTTGATGATATTATCTTTGGTTCAACTAATGCTTCTCTTTGCAAGAATTTCTCTAAGCTTATGCAGGATGAATTTGAAATGAGTATGATGGGAGAACTAACATTCTTCTTGGGAATTCAAATCAATCAAAGAAAAGAAGGAGTATATGTGCATCAAACCAAATACACAAAGGATTTACTGAAGAAATTTGGTCTTGAAGATTGTAAACCAATGTCAACTCCTATGCATCCCTCTAGCTGTCTTCTGAAGGAAGAATCTGAAGGCAAAGTAGATCAGAAATTATACAGAGGTATGATTGGTTCCCTCCTTTATCTCACTGCATCTAGACCAGATATCTTGTTCAGTGTATGCTTGTGTGCTAGATTTCAATCAGATCCTAAAGAGTCTCATCTAACTGCTGTTAAGAGAATCTTTAGATATCTGAAAGGAACCACTAATCTTGGATTACTTTATAAGAAATCCTTAGATTATCAGCTTATTGGATTCTGTGATGCTGACTATGCTGGTGATAAAATTGAAAGGAAGTCCACTAGTGGAAACTGTCAATTTCTAGGTGAAAACCTTATATCATGGGCTAGTAAGAGACAAGCAACTATTGCTCTATCTACAGCAGAAGCAGAGTACATCTCAGCTGCTAAGTGTTGCACGCAATTGCTCTGGATGAAACATCAGTTGGAGGACTATCAGATAAGGATAAGTAGTATACCACTTCTCTGTGATAATACTGCTGCTATCTGTTTGTCTAAGAATCCTATTTTGCATTCAAGAGCTAAACACATTGAGATCAAACATCACTTCATTAGAGACTATGTTCAGAAGGGAGTAATTAAGATTCAATTCATTGATACTGAGCATCAATGGGCTGATATCTTTACCAAACCTCTTGCTATTGATCGTTTCGATTTTATCAAGAAAAATCTGAACATGGTTTTTATTTCTGAATGATATCTCTGAATGCTGTTAACTCTGAATGAATAAACTGGTTCTGAAGGGCCTCAGAAGTTTGGACGGCTCAGAAACTATTATATAGGTTCTGAAGCACTCTCTCATCTGAAGCAATCAGAATTATTTATTATTAAATATGATTTCTTGTGACTCAGATACCTACTCTAAGTGTTAGTTGATCACTCAGTTTCTCTAACTGACAGCTGGCTTCTGAAAACACTACTTATCTGTGTAACTTCCCATCATGTCTAGTAACCGCTGGGTAATGAAGGAGAGCTAATGATGATTTTATTAAAAGTAACTGCCAAGCCCCCATTACGTCACTATCTTGTTTCCCCAATATTTTGAAACTTCCACTATAATCACTTAACTACACACTAGTCACTATCACTTCTCACGTTTTCAATATTTTGAAACTTCCACTATAACCATTTCTGACACTCCTAAATCCCCTCAGAAATCTCCTATTAAAGATTCTGAGTCTACCCCAATAGCAATGGACGTAGACCAATCTGAACCCTCAAATGTTCAAAATTCTGAAGTCCCTGCTGAATCCCAAACTGAACCCCTTCAGACTTCATCTCCTAAGCCAACCACTTCTGAACCAAACCCCTCATCCATTCAAACCACTCCACCTTTTCCTGGAACTGATTCAGATCTTGAAGAAACTCGTCTTCATTCTGAAACAATTCCCTGTTTCACCATGGTACTTAACAATTCCCTTTTACCGTTGAATGCATTTACTGCTGGTGGTTGTTTGCTGTGTGCATTTACTACCCTGTAACTTGTGCTTTGACTGACCCGTTTTTGATAATGACAAAGGGGGAGAAAATATTATTTCATTTCCCATGGCAGTGAAATTATTTCTGAAGCTCTAAAGATCACATTTTCTGAACTCTACTCTTGTTAAGTTATATTAAAGTCTTTTAAACTTTTAATGAGGGGGAGTAATAAATTTTGTCCAACATAAATTCATATAATATAAGATACGCTTGCAAACCATATCTTATATTTGTCAATCTGAAGAAATAGAGCTTGCAAACCTCTAATTCTGAAGGTAGAATATATGAAATTATATTTGACATTAAATATTACTCTTAGACTGTTTTATATTTATCATTGATAAACTTTTGAAGCTTATCAGACTCAGGGGGAGCTTGCAAACCTCAGAACCTGAAGTCAAGATGTTAAATAAAAACAACAACAATTGATTTTAAATACATATAGTTGTCATCATCAAAAAGGGGGAGATTGTTGGAACAAAATTATGATTTTGTATCTCCTTAATTGATTTTGATGATAACAATGTATTTAAGGTTAAATTGGAGTACTAATAATTTAATTCAGTGTGCAGGATTAAAAGTTAAAATTTGCGTACTAAAGAACCCTAGAATTTCTGAAGGAATTACTTCTGAGCTCACCAGATCTAAAGCAAGTAATTCTGAGCCTATGAAACTCTGAAGTTATTATCTGAACCTTAGAATTTCTGAAGGAATTACTTCTGAGCTCACCAGATCTGAAGCAAGTAATTCTGAGCCTGTGAAACTCTGAAGTTATTATCTGAACCTTAGAATTTCTGAAGGAATTACTTCTGAGCTCACCAGATCTGAAACAAGTAATTCTGAGCCTATCAAAATCTGAAGAACATCTGAGCTCACCAGATCTGAAACAAGTAAATCTGAGCCTATCAAAATCTGAAGAACATCTGAGCTCACCAGATCTGAAACAAGTAATTCTGAGCCTATCAAAATCTGAAGAACATCTGAGCTCACCAGATCTGAAACAAGTAATTCTGAGCCTATCAAAATCTGAAGAACATCTGAGCTCACCAGATCTGAAACAAGTAATTCTGAGCCTATCAAAATCTGAAGGCTCGTCAGATATAAGTGTTAAGCTACATTTGAGAGTACAATTTTATTGAAGACTGTGCCTGACTAAGTCCAAACGCAGAAACCAAGAATGAAAAGGTTTGACCATGGAAAGGTCCTTTTCAAGTCAGGCTTCAGAAACGATTATTTCCTTATTTGGCTTTCATCAAGGTTCAAATATCAAAAGCCAAAAGGAATCTCTCATTTTGTAGTAAACGTTAAGCTCCTAAGCTACTGCAAATCAGAACAGCTAATAAGCTCACTGATCTATACAAAGGAGCGTCTCAATTCTTCAAACGGCTATAATCTTCAACGTTCATTTTATCATCTATAAAAGGAAGAAGATTTGTGAAGAAATGGGGATCAAGACTTAAGCTTCTGAACGTGCTGAAACTCTGTAAAATTCTGAAGCTATCAAACACTTAGAAACTTTGTGATAATTTTCTAAGTTAGTCTTGTAACTGAGTTGTATTTTGTAAACACCTCTGATTGTATATCAAGTGTTAATCTCTTATCTTTATTAACATTAAAACCAGTTAGAAGTCTCTTGCTTTGTGCTTGAGCATTGGAAGTCTCTTGCTTTGTGCTTGAGCATTGGAAGTCTCTTGCTTTGTGCTTGAGCATTGGAAGTCTCTTGCTTTGTGCTTGAGCATTGGAAGTCTCTTGCTTTGTACTTGAGCATTGGAAGTCTCTTGCTTTGTGCTTGAGCATTGGAAGTCTCTTGCTTTGTGCTTGAGCATTGGAAGTCTCTTGCTTTGTGCTTGAGCAGTTAGAAGTCTCTTGCTTTGTGCTTGAGCAGTTTGAAGTCTCTTGCTTAGTGCTTGAGCATTTGTAATCTGAGTGATTATAGTGAAATCTCTTGTGAAGGACAAGAGGACTGGACTACTCCTGTTAGTGGGAGGAACCAGTATAAAAATTCTGAGCATCTCTCTCTAACCCTATCCTCATATATTGTGTGTGTTATACCTTATCCGCTGCAATTTGTTTTAACTTAGAAAAAGTCTCACACAATTCAACCCCCCCCTTCTTGTGTGTTTTTCAACCTTCAAATTGTATCGCCAAGTTCATTATTACCATTTGCTCGATAAGCATCAAGGATTATGCCCAACACATCAAGTACAAGTTCTGAGAACACTTTCTTGTACAAGTTATACGCCTCCTCTACCTTCCCTGCACGGCAGAGGAGATCCACAACACAAGCATGGTGTTCGAGATTTGGCACATATTCACTCTCTATAAATACTCTCTCTCTCCACATTCATCTCCAAATCTCATTCATATTCATTCAACATTCAACAACCTTAATCTCCACTTGAAAAAGTTTAATCACTTTATTATGGTTAAGTCAGAGAATAACACTAAGATCATCAAAACAGAACCATTAACAAAGCCAAATATTAGCATGAAAAAGAAGTACAAAGGAGTAAGAATGAGAAGTTGGGGTTCTTGGGTTTCAGAGATTAGAGCACCAAATCAAAAAACAAGAATTTGGTTAGGATCTTATTCAACTCCAGAAGCAGCAGCTAGAGCTTATGATGCTGCACTTCTTTGCCTTAAAGGTTCTTCTTCTGCATCAAATCTTAATTTCCCTCTAAACTCTTGTTCACATTATTGTAATATTAATAGTCCTCAAGATATGTCTCCAAAATCCATTCAAAGAGTTGCTGCAGCTGCTGCAAATAGTTTCATTGACAACAATAATGTTAATGTTAATACTACTACTACCACTTCATCATCTTCATCATCATTGGTTTCGTCTCCGTCATCAATGGCTTCTTCTTCTGATGATGTTTATGATCAAGCTAATGATGGATCAATGGCTATGATATCAGAAACTAATTGGTATGGATTAGAAGGTTTACAATCTCCTAAATATGTTGATCACATGTTGTTAAGTGCTTCTTTCTTTGATATTGATTCTTTATCACATTTGCTTGGTGATGATGTGTATGAAGAAAGTGACATTCGTTTGTGGAACTTCAGCTGAAGAAATCACTTTATCCAAATCACCACATTTACTCCTTTCAAACATTCTAAATGCAACATCAATGTTCCCACCTTTTAAGTACATCACAATCAATGTTGTTTCAACATGTGCATCCAAGTCAAAACCAGCTCCTAAAATTTGGCCATGAACCAACCTTCCCAATCTCATATCACCTCTCGACACAGCCACAGACAACACAGACCCAAAAGTCTGTAAACCAGGCTTAAAACCTTGTACCTTCATTGTCTTGAGAAGTAACAAAATTTCACATAAATCCCCAATCTGGGCATACGCAGATAACAAAGCATTCCATGAAACAATGTCTTTGTGATCAATGAAATGCAATTAGTTTGTTTTGGATTTGGTCCCTCCATTTTGTTTCTTTTTTGGTTTTAGTTCTTCATTGCCACTTCAGAACTGCCACGTGTGTCACCGTTTGCCACCTAAGCTTTTTTTTTAACGGAAGTTGACGGGAGGGACTAAAACGAAAAAAATTAAGACATTGAGGGACTAATGTAGAAAAAAAAAACTTACAGGGACTAAAACAAAAAATTTGGGAACATATAAGGACCGAAATAATATTTAAGCCTAAAATATATTTAATGATGATGAATGGTGGACCCACAACCCACTTTTTGTTTCTATCTCTCTCCAAATGGAGATCTTCATTTCTTTTGAGAAATGGAGAGGATCTTAACTCAACCGACCCATGGTTTTGAATTGAACAAACAAACAAGATGAAAATGTGAGTTGATGAAACAAACAAGACAAATGAAGAAGGTCAGACTCCACAGCCAGGGACAATGAGGTGAGAGAGAGTTTGTGTTGATGGATTAGATTGGATATGGATAGACCATGATAAGCTTTGGTGGCCATGTGGCATCATTTAATCCAATTGTTGGAAAAGGTGTTCCATCTTAAACCAATCTTTTTGTTGGTCTATTTTATACGACCCTAGTTTTAAATATTACTCTCTCCAAGGCAAACTGTGATGGGGAATTAACACACAATAATAATAACAGAGCAATATGCAGCGGAAATAAAATTCCCCAAACTTGTAAGAACCTTTGAGGATCAACAACAAATAATATGGCAGTCAATAGAACAAAATAAAAGCACAAAAGAACACCGCAATTTTAACGTGGAAAACCCTCAATGTGAGAGTGAAAAACCACGGGTCGTCCAGACCAAAGAAATAGTTCCACTATGATCAAATATGGGTACAATAGAGTCTCAAAGTGATGCACAAACAAGTGCTAACAACCAATTAAACAACAAAGCACTAGAGCTTACAAACCAAGAACAAGAAGTTGAAAATTCTCCCCCTAAAACCTGATGCACTGCAGACACGATTTCTCCCAAACCAGAACTGATTTCGACGATCCGAACGGTGAAACTGTAGCCCCTGGAGCTGCGAACCTGCCCTCCAAATTTGGGCAAAATCCAACGGTTAACGAATCGGGAAACTGCGTTTTAGTGAGGCTGCTGTGTGAAATACGGGATTTTCTTTCACTCTTCTTTTCTCTCTTTTGAAAGGTTGTTCTCTCACAAAATTTACTCACTTGGTAACCCTAGTATGACCACTCTCCACTTACATAAGTGAGACCTAATGGGCTATCAATCTTGGACTTTTATCCACATAGGAAGGGAGCCCAAACCCAACAAATCTCCCCCTCACAACTATGTGGAGGAAATCGCCAAACCGGCGATATCACAACATGCTTCAAATTTCCCTCTTGGTAAAGCTTTGGTCATCATATCTGAACCATTATCATCCGTATGAACCTTATCTAGCTCCAACAACTTATCATCCAAAACATCACGTATCCAATGATACCTCACGTCAATATGTTTGGATCTATTATGGAAAGTCGGATTCTTACCAAGATGGATAGCACTTTGACTATCAACAAATAACACATATTTGTCTTGAACAAAACCAAGCTCCTGCAAAAATTTCTTCAACCATAACAATTCTTTGCATGCTTCGGTAATGGCAATGAACTCTGCCTCTGTAGTAGACAATGCTACACACTTTTGCAATCTGGATTGCCAAGCGACAGCTCCACCTGCAAATTTAATCATGTAACCAGAAGTGGACTTCCTGGAATCAATGTCACCAGCCATATCTGAGTCAGAATATCCTTCTAAAGTAGGCTTATCTCCTCCAAAGCAAAGCCTCATACTAGTAGTACCACGAAGATACCTTAAAACCCATTTTACAGCATTCCAATGCTCTCTACCTGGATTTGACAAAAATCTACTGACTGTACCAACAGCATGTGCTATATCTGGTCTTGTACACACCATTGCATACATCAAACTACCCACAGCAGACGCATAAGGAACACATTTCATATCAACTGCTTCATCTTCACTTGAAGGACTTTGTTTAGAACTCAACTTGAAATGAGTAGCAAGAGGAGTGCTTACCGCCTTAGAATTTTCCATCTGGAATCTCTGCAACACTCTTTTGATATAGTGCTCTTGTGACATCCAAAGTTTCCTCTCCTTTCTGTCACGCATGATTCTTATGCCAAGAATCTGTTTAGCTGCTCCCATGTCTTTCATGGCAAATGACTCGCCCAATTGCTTCTTTAACCTGTCAATGTTAGAAATATTTTTCCCTACAATAAGCATATCATCAACATATAACAACAGGATAATGAAGTCATCGTTAGAAAATTTTCTAACAAAGACGCAATGATCTGAAGTAGTCTTCTTGTATCCTTGATCCGACATAACAGACTCAAACTTCTTGTACCACTGCCTTGGAGCTTGCTTCAGCCCATACAGACTCTTTCTCAATCTACACACATAGTCTTCTTGGCCTTTAACTTGAAAACCATCAGGTTGCTTCATGTAGATCTCTTCCTCCAAATCACCATGAAGGAAAGCCGTTTTCACATCCATTTGCTCAACCTCTAGATCAAGAGTAGCAGCCAAACCCAACACGGTTCTAATTGATGACATCTTCACAACAGGTGAGAAAATCTCATTAAAATCAACACCCTTTCTTTGACGGAAACCTTTCACCACCAATCTGGCTTTATACCTTGGAGACTCAGAGTTACTCTCATGTTTGACTCTATATATCCACCTGTTTTCCAAAGCCCTTTTGCCTTTAGGCAACTTCACTAAATAATATGTGTGATTGTCATGCAAGGATTTCATCTCATCATTCATTGCTTCCAACCACTTTTGATTTTCATCACTTTCCATGGCCTCTTGAAAACACTCAGGTTCACCCTCATCAGTAAAAGTCACATAATCATCAGAATTATACCTTGTAGAAGGTTGTCTCTGTCTGTTGGACCTCCTAAGTTGAACTTGAGATGATTCTGGAGCTTCACCAAGATTATCATCTTGTGACATATCATTCTCCTCATCATTATCGCCTGGAATATTTACTTCATCTCCAAGTTGTTGATCATCAACATAATCATGTGGCTCACCATTCTGAACATCTCCACTAGTAGTATCCAGATTATGAACAGGTAACCGAACTGGATCAACATTAGACAAACTGATATCTTTCTCGAGTGTAGTCTTCTCCACCTTATCAATGTCTTCAATAGTTTGGTCTTCCATAAACACAACATCGCGGCTTCTGATAACTTTCTTCCCAATAGGATCATACAATTTGTAACCAAACTCATCCTGCCCATAGCCGATGAAGATACATTGTTTTGACTTTGCATCCAACTTGGATCTTTCATCCTTTGGAACATGCACAAAAGCCTTACAACCAAAGACCCTCAAATGATCATACTTGACATTCTTACCAAACCAAATTTTGTCTGGAACTTCACTGTTCAAAGCAACAGTAGGAGTGAGATTAAGAACATGCACCGCCGTGTACAGTGCCTCACCCCAATAATGTTTAGGCAACTTAGCTTCAGAGAGCATACATCTAACTCTCTCAACAAGTGTTCGATTCATCCTCTCTGCTAAACCATTTAGCTGAGGAGTTTTAGGAGGAGTCTTCTCATGTGAAATACCATGTTGCTTGCAATAGACGTCAAAAGGACCACAATACTCACCACCGTTGTCAGAACGAACACATTTCAGCTTCTTGCCTGTCTGTCTCTCAACCAAAGCATGGAATTCTTTGAACTTCTCCAACACTTGGTCTTTCGTCTTCAAAGCATATACCCATAGTTTCCTGGAACAATCATCAATGAAAGTAACAAAATAAAGTGCACCACTAAAAGATTTTACCTTTAATGGACCACAAACATCAGAATGTACCAATTGAAGCAACTCTGACTTCCTTGAGGGAGGATGCTTCTTGAAGGATACTCTAGTCTGTTTACCAGCCATGCAATGAGAACATTTCTCCAAATCAGCATTCTTTAATCCTGGAAGCACATCCTTTTTGGCTAAAACATTCAGCCCCTTTTCACTGATATGACTAAGCCTTCGGTGCCACAAAGATGCTTCCATGTCGATAGCATTCACACTGTTTCTAGCAACCAAAGCTTTTGTCCAATACAATTTAGAATTTTTCTCCCCTCTAGCAACAACCAAGTTACCTTTGCTGAGTTTCCACTTTCCAGAACCAAAGTGGTTATCATAACCACAATCATCTAGCATATGCACAGAGATCAAATTAAAGCGGACATCAGGAGCATGTTTGACATCTCTAAGCAACAATTGCATTCCCATGTTGGTTTGCAAACAAACATCACCAACACCAATTACCTTAGATACACCATCATTACCCATCTTCAACACTCCAAAGTCACCGGAAGTATAAGATGTGAAGAACTCCTTCCTCGGTGTAACATGCAATGTAGCACCACTGTCAACAATCCACATGCTCTCATCTGATACAAGATTAATAGACTCATGATCACGAAGAATAACAAGATCATCATTGGTAGCAGTAGTAACACGATCATCATCATGATCTTCATTATTTCTTTGTTTATGCTTACCCTTCTTGCCTTTGTTATCCCTTTTCCACTTGAAACAATTCTTTTGTATATGTCCTGACATATGACAATAATGACAATCTACATTCTTGTATCTCCCTTTGGACTTGCTTCTGCTATTCTCTCTACCACCCTTCGGTTCCTTTTTCTGACTTCTCCCCCTATTTTCAGTGACAAGTACCTCGGATTGAGATGAAGTACCTTGTGCCTTCCTTCTCATCTCCTCATTAAGAATACCACCCTTAGCCGTTTCCAAAGAAACAACACCTTTAGGAGCAGAACTTGTAATAGAAACCCGAAACGTCTCCCAAGACTCTGGTAAAGATAGCAATAGAAATAGTCCCAAAAGTTCATCTTCAAATTTGATACCCATTCCAGACATCTGATCAAGGAGCCCCTGAAATTCACTCAAGTGATCTGAAATAGAAGTCCCCTCTTTATACTTCAAACTTATAAAGCTATTCAACAAGAACAATTTATTATTCCCGGATTTAGAGGCATACAAGGACTCTATCTTCTCCCATAAAGTTTTTGCATGAGTCTCATTAGCAATATGATTATAAACATTATCTTCTACATATTGTCTAATAAAACCACATACCTGTAAGTGTTCAAACTCCCATTCTTCATCAGACAAAGAATCCGGCTTTGTGGAACTAAATACCGGTAAATGCAATTTCTTCACAAATAGTAAGTCTTTCATCTTGCCCTTCCACAAATGGTAATTAGAACCATTCAACAATACCATCTTCATATTTGTATTTGACTCCATCATTCAAACAAGTAAATTTGCCCTCAACCTAGAGCTCTGATGCCACTCTGATGGGGAATTAACACACAATAATAATAACAGAGCAATATGCAGCGGAAATAAAATTCCCCAAACTTGTAAGAACCTTTGAGGATCAACAACAAATAATATGGCAGTCAATAGAACAAAATAAAAGCACAAAAGAACACCGCAATTTTAACGTGGAAAACCCTCAATGTGAGAGTGAAAAACCACGGGTCGTCCAGACCAAAGAAATAGTTCCACTATGATCAAATATGGGTACAATAGAGTCTCAAAGTGATGCACAAACAAGTGCTAACAACCAATTAAACAACAAAGCACTAGAGCTTACAAACCAAGAACAAGAAGTTGAAAATTCTCCCCCTAAAACCTGATGCACTGCAGACACGATTTCTCCCAAACCAGAACTGATTTCGACGATCCGAACGGTGAAACTGTAGCCCCTGGAGCTGCGAACCTGCCCTCCAAATTTGGGCAAAATCCAACGGTTAACGAATCGGGAAACTGCGTTTTAGTGAGGCTGCTGTGTGAAATACGGGATTTTCTTTCACTCTTCTTTTCTCTCTTTTGAAAGGTTGTTCTCTCACAAAATTTACTCACTTGGTAACCCTAGTATGACCACTCTCCACTTACATAAGTGAGACCTAATGGGCTATCAATCTTGGACTTTTATCCACATAGGAAGGGAGCCCAAACCCAACAAACTGAAATGTGTGTATAATTCATGGCCATCTTTTGAACTTGTGAGTTGAAACATAAACTAATTATAGACCGGGAACCTTCATCACCAAGTTAGTAAATTGTGTGATTTGAAGGTCTTGAACTTAGGACATCTCTGATGTATGGAACTAATTTGAGTTGCTTGATTCTTTTTTGTGAGATTTCAAATATTAATGCCACATAGAATTTAAGCAAATTCATTCATTTTCACTCTAATAGTGTTGCTTAAATTTTATATTATTTCTATTCAATAAAAATATTATTTTCTTAATCTTCTATACAATATATAAAGAGAAAACTTAAATTTTGATGTTGCCTTTTTTAAAAATACCAAAATACAGTTGATGGTTTTTTTTTTCTTTCAAACTTTTCAATTTTTAACTTTCAAAATCAACAAATTTAATTATTATTTTTTTTAAAAAAATCAAAACAAAAAGCCCATATAAACGCTAGTGAGATAATTAATTAAACTAAACATTTGAACTTTAATAACGTAAATCCCCCCACTCACACTCATTCCACTTCCCTATCATCACAAACCACCGTCCACTCCAAACAAATTCACTGTCCACTCCAAACAGATATGAAAACCAAAGACGTTCCACCCCTTGTGTTGTTTGCCTCTGTTCAAACCATTCCTAATTCAGCTCAACCACTTTAAATAGAAGCTACGACAACCTATGAAGCCCATATACTTAAAAATGGCGAAAAATTGTGTCTGACACCACTCGATACCGATACGCTCTGATACGTATATCGGTTAATTTTAATTAATTTTTTTTAAAAAAAAAACTGATACGCTCCGATATTACACATTTATATATATATATTTAATTTTTAAATAGCATATCGCGGCCGTATAACCCAACAAAACAGATGGAAAGGGAACAAACAAAGCCAACAGCCAACCATACACAAATAAGAGCCAAAAACAGTCCTTGAAACTATAAGTCACCACTATCACTAAAGAAGCAAAAAAGCAAGCAGATCAAGGCGCCTAAAAAGAACACCAAACAAAGCCAGATAATTCTCTACACCGTAGTCGTACCCACTTAAACAATTTCGATGCATTCCAACCTGAAAAGAAAAGAATTAAGGAAATAGCCACGTCAGCAACAGGAAACCAGCAGAATGAAACGCAATGCACTACCGAGATAGCTCAAAAAACCCTACAGAAAACAAGACAAACTGCAAAGCCAAAAAACAGAAGCATCACCTCCCACAGAAGCTACACGACCGCACGACCAAATATGAGCCGAGACTAACAAACCAGTCATAGAAAAAGACACAGGCTCTTTGACATGGTCCCTAGGACAACACCTTTACATTTTCCACAACTTCTTCAACATATTCAATTAAAAAATATGATTGTTTCGAGCTTTCCAAATCGATCAAAGTACACGAGCTTCAAACCACTTTGAATCTTCTTATTCATTAAAAAAAAGCTACTTTTTTGCCTAAAAGCTAAATTACATAGCCTTTATTGAGTGGACACATGGCTGATTTCTTCCACTTCAATAGTAAAAAAATATTTATCTTCATGTTAAGATTATAGATATAAAATTATAGATACTGCAACATTTTAATTTAAGGCTTAAATATCATTTCGGTCCCTGTATGTTTCCAACTTTTTTGTTTTAGTCCTTGTAAGTTTTTTTTTTTTAAATTAGTCCCTGAATGTCTTAATTTTGTTCGTTTTGATCTCTGCCGTCCATTTCCGTTCCAAAAACGTTGATTTGGCAAACGGTCGTACACGTGGCCTGGATGTGTAGGATTAATGAATGCTGAATCACTCTCACATAAGGACCAAAACAAAAAAAAAACTAAATCTTCCCAAATTCCTTACCCTAATTTCTTCTCTTCTCTTCTCTTCATTCATCTTCCTCATCTGAAATTTCTTCTTCCACAGAAAGCTTTCCCTTCTAAGGCTTCCTGAGAACCATTTAACCGGAAAAATACCTCCCGAAATAGGTAACTGTAAGTCTTTGAATCAGTTGCATTTGTATTCCAATCGACTTGATGGAAACATACCGACTGAATTGGGAAAGCTGGGTGAACTGTAGGACCTTGAACTGTTTTCCAATCAATTGAGTGGTGAAATTCCACTTGGCATATGAAAGATTCAAAGTCTTGAGCATCTACTTGTGTATAATAATAGCCTTTCTGGGGAACTTCCTGTGGAGATGACAGAGCTCAAAAACATCTCTTTGTTTAACAACATGTTTTCTGGAGTCATAC
Organism: Trifolium fragiferum; assembly: GCA_954870985.1. Classification (NCBI taxonomy): domain Eukaryota; kingdom Viridiplantae; phylum Streptophyta; class Magnoliopsida; order Fabales; family Fabaceae; genus Trifolium; species Trifolium fragiferum. The sequence goes on from OX940796.1 coordinate 1,507,590, forward strand.
CTCAAAGCTTGGGAATTAATAGCACTTTGTTAAGCGTTTTTAATATGGGCATCAATCAATTTTCATGCTCCGTATTTGGATTTCAATGAATTTTATACGTATTTGTTCAAACAAAATTCACTTAAGAACTACAAATTGGTACCCGAAATCAAAGGTGCCCCTCTACATATTTTCCAATGATGCAAATCTTAGTAAACAAAACCTGTGAGTTTTTACTGGCTTTGGTGTAATTCTTCATAATGTTTTGACTTTGTCATTGGTTATGTGTAATTCCTCATTATAACCACTTTAGCCCAATTTCTTGTTTGTTATAGTCTGCCATATCAATATTTGCCATAGCATGTTTTGTGGTTGGATTTGATGACAATATTTTATGTATTGAAGCTAATTTCTTCGTCTGTTCTGATGGATATGGGTGCGCCTTTGCCCTAAGTTGTGTGCAGAAGAAAAAGCCAAAGATCTTGCTGAACAGCTTGTAGAAGGTGTGGGTTATGTTCGTGTGCATGTGTTTTGGATTTGGTCCCTCCATTTTGTTTCATTTTTGGTTTTAGTCCTTCATTGCCATCTCAGAACTGCCACGTGTGTCACCGTTTGCCACCTAAGCTTTTTTTTAACGGAAGTTGACGGGAGGGACTAAAACGAAAAAAATTAAGACATTGAAGGACTAATGTAAAAAAAAAAACTTACAGGGACTAAAACCTAAAATTTGAGAACATACAGGGACCGAAATGATATTTAAGCCTTAATTTAATATCAACAAAGCAATGAAAGAAATAGCATACCTATAAAGGCAAAATATGAAAATATCAATTAATGAATACATAATCTACAGCATCTATCTTGAACATAATCTCAAGCAGAAAATCCACAGAAGAATGATAAGTAAAAGAACAACTCAATAATAATCGAGTGTACAAACTCAATTTCTCAAGAGACATATATCAAAGCTTGGTCTATTCGCACAATTCATCATCAACAAAAGGAGACTAAACATTCAGGAAGTATTCAATATTTCTTTATAGACACTATTTTACTCTAGTTTAACAATAGTTTGAAGGCTAAACATAATCTCAAGCAGAAGCTAATGGAACATAACAGTAGTATAGAATTTAGATAAAAACAGAAACTTCAAAGCTCAAATTCTTCACAAATTCTTCAAGTTGTCAACAAATTCTCCATCTCTGAGGGCGGTTTCACCTGCTCCCTCTTCCTTTCCTTAATAGCAGAGCACTCCTTTTCTGTAGCAAGATTGAACACCTCAGCTTGAACGACCATGGAAACGGAGGTTTCATCAGCACATTTAGCAAAAAAAATACAGTATTCTCTAGCGCCAAAGAAGGGGAAAGAACCATTGAATGAAGCTGATGGAGGAGGAGAGAGATTAAGGAAAGTGAAGAAACGGTAAATGTAAGGAGAATCAAGGACGCACAGGGAAGGATTCTTTTGGACTTCATGAAGGGCTTCGTCGTTGATCAGGAAGAAACCGAAACGAGAGGGATCGGGTTTAGAGGAGGAGGCAAGAACGGAGACAGAGGAGACGGAGATATTGACGCGGGCTTTAAAGGTGGAACAGAATTTTGCAATGAGGATCATTGGACGGGTGTCGGAGGTGATGGTGGTGTTGATGGTGAGGGAATTGGTTTCTGCGGCGGTGGTGGTGAGGGAGAGGAAGAGGATTATGGAGAAAAGGAGGAGGAGGAAGAAGGGAATGTAGGGTTTTGCCATTGTGATTTGGGGATGATGATGAAGTGAATGGAGATTCTATTTAAGAATTTGGAATGGTAGTGATACAGAAAATGCTAATCATGCACGAAATGTAATTGCTAAATTAGGACCTAAATCACAGCTGTTTTGTCTAATCCTTTCATCTTTTCTTTTTGGTTACAACGCTAAATCAAAAGAAAAGAACAAAAAAGTCTAATTCTTTTCACTCTATAGATGCATGGCATGTGGTAAAGAAAAAACTAATCAACGATTATGATTAAAACAATAAAAAGAATAAGCATTTTTATTTCTATTTAAAGTAGGAGTATTAAATAAAATTGATTGATTATTCCTCCCATAATTTGAATCATCTTCAATTTACTTTCTCCTAGTATTATCTATGTTGTACTAATTTCAACCATTTTTTAACTTTTTTTTCTCTCCTTCTTCTATTTGTTTTTTCTTTTTATGGTTTATAAGCATTTAGATTAGGAATAGGAAAGAGAATTGAACAAAAAAGGCATCAGAGCATCCATTCCATGCTTCTTCAAATGAGAACCCGTTGCCTTGTATCTTTGATTTGCCACCTTGCTTTCGTGGTGCTGCCTCAATGCCGCTGTGAATGTGCACATCATTCTATCGCTAATTGTTATTACTGTGAAGTAAAAGAAGATCACGTTATCATTGTTATTGGCGTTACCAACACAATTTTGTTTGTGAAGTAAAAGAAATCACTAAAAACGAAAGCAATGTGGCAAGAAGCACCACGAAGGCAAGATGACAAGAAAAAAAGATTGCGTTACCGTTGTGACTTGCCACATTGCTTTCGTGGTGGTGCCTCACTGTTTGTGAAGTAAAAAAAAATCATTAAAAACGAAGTCTTTTCATAATTTAGGATGATCCAATAATCTATAAAATGACATTGAAGCCACCAAGGTAATATGAATTTCAAAGATTCTATGCCTAACAAATTGAATTTCATGTTGGGCGTGACATAGACGGTCAAACTCTAACATAAGTGTGTATTTGATCTATTACGAAACTTTTTTTTAACAGCAAAAGAGGCCTAACCTCGTGTGATTGTCCACTTCGAAACACTTTACCAGTGAATATATAACCTTACATGTACCCAGCGTTATAATTCTCTGTATTTTTTTTTTCTTTCCATTTTTCTATTACTAAAATTTTGAAATAAAAAATAGTCAAGATTCCAATTTATATATACTTGTAGGGCCCGTTTGGCCTAACTTATTTTTGAGCTTATGCAAATGCTTATGCAATTTTTATGCATTATTATAAATTTTTCAAGGTAGTTTATAATAAAATAGCTTATAAAAATTTAATTTTCACTAGTTTAAACTTATAAAATAGCATAGAACCTAATTTATATTGTATAAGTCGTTTGCATAAGCTCTAAAATAAGTTAGGTCAAACAGACCCGTAGTTGATTGCTTGACAATAATAGTACACGGTAATATAAAAGGATTTGGATCCTCTCCAATTTTCTCTCCAATGTGATCTTAACCATTCATTTGCTTATTTTCTCTTTCTTCTTGAGTATTTTTTTATTCTTTATAATTTAACTATCATTGGATTAAGAAAATTAGAGAAAACATTGAAGAGAAAATTGGAGATGATCCAAATCCAATATAAAATATTTATGAAGCTTTTTGTCAGTAAATTAAAATATATATTTTTTTATAATGTTAATTAAAATAAACTAAACCACTGAATAATGCAAATAGTTTATTTAATAAAATAAGTAAATTAATAAATTATAGTCATGAAAAAGATTACTTATTACACATCGGATAGAATAGAACTAGAGAAGAAAGAAGCAAGGGTTTAAGGAAGAAAAGCTCCATGGATGCGGTGGTGACCGGCGTTACCATCGGTGTCGGACTCTCCACACCTCGTTGTCTCTCACGTTTCTCCAGAAAACCCAACCGCCTCCATTCCTCCACCGTCTCCGCCACCAGTAAATGGGCAGAACGACTCATTTCCGATTTCCAATTCCTCGGCGACACCACCTCATCTTCATCTTCCACCACCTCAGCCGCCGTCACACTCACTCCATCTTTTCCTCCTCAACTCGATTCTCCTCCCATTGAACGCCACGTGTCACTCCCTCTCGACCTGTACAAAATTCTCGGCGCTGAAACGCATTTCCTTGGTGATGGCATTCGTAGAGCTTATGAAGCCAAATTCTCGAAACCTCCTCAGTATGCTTTCAGTAACGAAGCTTTGATTAGCCGCCGCCAAATTCTTCAAGCTGCTTGTGAAACCCTAGCTGATCCTGCTTCAAGAAGAGAGTACAATCAAAGCCTCATCGACGATGATGAGGATTCTTCCATTCTCACTGAAATCCCTTTCGATAAAGTAAGCTTTCAATTTCATTCAATTCAATTCGACACCCTAAGAAAGTTACTAATTGTGTTGATTTTAATGACAAAACGAGTTTTATTTACCAAAACACTTATTAACTATTCTTAGTGAAGCAGTTAGATCAATTAAGATATAAAAAATAAGGGTAAATTAGTGGAAAAAAATTAATTAATGTTTAGTTGGTTACTAAAGTGATAATTATTTTGAGAGAAAAATATTGCAAATGAGACACTTATAATGAGACGGAGGGAGTATTTGTTAATGTTGCGGTAACTATATTTTGATACTTGGTTTTTGTGTTTTGTAGGTTCCTGGAGCTCTTTGTGTGTTGCAGGAAGCTGGAGAGACTGAGTCGGTGCTTCGGATTGGAGGGGGATTATTGAGAGAGAGGTTGCCGAAGATGTTTAAGCAAGATGTTGTGTTGGCTATGGCGCTTGCTTATGTTGACATTTCAAGGGATGCTATGGCTTTGTCACCGCCGGATTTCATTGTGGCTTGTGAGATGCTCGAGAGGGCATTGAGACTTTTGCAGGTGAGTGTCAATCATTATTGAGTCTATAATATTATAATTTACTATAATTAAAGCCCTGTTTGAATTAGCTTATAGGATATGAAAAATCTTTACAATCTTATAGATGATTGGTTATAGAGAAGTTAAATGAGAATTTTTGAAAACTGTGAGATGTAGATGCTAATATGAACTTATATAAGAAGGTATTGTTTGAAAATTCATAGATACTATTAAGACTATGATTTTAATTTTTTTAAGTATTTGTTGACAAGTTATACTGTAAGAGACTAAGAATAGTCGAAGAACACAGGCTAGACATGAAACATGGTCAGTCCCCTTTAACACAATTCTGACGCATTCAGAATGATAGCTATTTAAGGAGCCATACTATCTAGTATAAAACCGAGTATAAAATAATATGCTAACTATTCGTGATGGTTCCATGTAAAAAGTAATAACTTACTCTCACTCACTTGCTAAACCAATCATAATTACTCATGCAACTTTTACAAGATCTTTCTAGTATCGAAGGGCTTTTTCTTTTTAAGATTGCAATGTATTAGATTGTATATTTTTACTTTAACCTTTTTTTTGTTTAATGAATTTCCATGGATTACTTGTTAGCAGGACTCGTTTTAAAATTTTGTGTGATCTTTCATTTCATTATTGCAATTAGCTTTCCTATTATTGATGCGGTCTTACTCATCACTACTGCAACAGAGTTAATATGGTGCTGTTGTAGTATTTCACATGTGGAAGTAATAAGTACTTGGGTGAAAGTTGTTTATAAAAAACATTTGTCAATTATAGTATTCCTTTTAAACTTTACTATTGATGCATTTCCAAAATCTACACTGTTTTTTTTTTTGCTTGTATATGTGCAGTAAAACAATGTGTATAGTATATAGTTTGATGTCTTTTAAGTTGCAGTTCTGGTGCAATATGTTTTCTGAGGACTCACTTGATCATGTAGGAAGAAGGGGCAAGCAGCCTAGCACCGGATTTACAAACACAAATTGACGAGACACTCGAAGAGATAACCCCACACTGTGTATTAGAACTTTTAGCCTTGCCTCTTGATGATGAACATCGAGTGCGAAGAGAAGAAGGTCTCCAAGGTATCCGCAACATTCTATGGGCAGTTGGAGGTGGAGGAGCAGCAGCAATTGCTGGGAGTTTCACACGTGAAGATTTCATGAATGAGGCATTCCTGCATATGAAAGCAGCCGAACAGGTGTTAATAGGATATTGTGTGCATGCTTTTCTTTTAACTTTCTTTCTTCCCCCCTTGGTTTTTGTTTATCAATAATTTATATTAATCTTTTTCTTATCTCCAATCTTTGTTTTTTGAAGGTCGAACTTTTTGTAGCAACACCTAGTAATATTCCAGCTGAAAGTTTTGAGGCATATGGGGTGGCACTTGCATTGGTTGCACAAGCCTTTGTAGGTAAAAAGCCGCATCTTATCCAAGATGCTGATAACTTATTCCATCAACTTCAACAAACTAAGGTAACAAATATGAGGAATGCTCCCTCTGTTTATACTCCAATGGAGACGGAGAAGAGAGAGGTTGATTTCGCATTAGAAAGGGGCCTATGTGCACTGCTTGTTGGGGAGCTCGAGCAGTGTAGGTCATGGTTGGGACTCGACAGTGACAGCTCTCCTTATCGAAACCCATCTATTATAGACTTTATTATGGAAAATGCAAAGGGTGATGAAGACAGTGATCTTCCTGGCCTCTGTAAATTGTTGGAGACATGGTTGATGGAGGTGGTTTTCCCCAGGTTTAGAGATACTAAAGACATAAGCTTTAAGCTTGGAGATTACTATGATGACCCCACAGTGCTAAGATATCTAGAGAGGCTCGAGGGTGCTGGTCGTTCACCCCTGGCTGCTGCAGCAGCCATAGCAAAAATCGGAGCTGAGGCTACTGCTGTTATTGGCCATGTCCAGGCTAGTGCAATAAAAGCACTGAAGAGGGTATTTCCTGTTGGCTCCAAGGCTAAAATCTTGACTCATCAAGAAAATAGTGAGAAGGATCATTCAAGCCTTTCTGAAAATGAGGATCCCCTGATATTATCAGATTATGACACTTCAGTTGATGTTGAGGTTTCAGGAATACAAAATAATGCTGAGATAAATGATGGAAAATTTATTACCGATGAAATTAAAAATGCAAGTGTGAATATCATGTGTGCTGGCGTAGTAATTGGACTCGTAACTTTAGCTGGCTTGAAGTTTTTACCTGCTAGGAATGGCTCACCCATTCTTCGCAAAATGACTGATTCAACAATGGCGTCGAATACTATCAATTTAGGTATGATCAGTATAATCATCTGCTGTTTATTCATGAGATTGATTGAATTATCACAGATCTGAAATTGGTTTTTGTTGGTTTATGATGTAAGCTTCTAGCATTTGTTTCTTTTTTTTATAGTTTTGTCGGAAAGAGTGGATTCTAGCATTTGTTTCTTATTATATACATAACAGATTCAACTGCACAGGTCCTGTAGGGGATGAAGAATTAGGAGAGCAACTACCAAAAATGAATGCAAGGGTTGCAGAAGATCTAGTGCGCAAGTGGCAAAATATCAAATCCCAAGCTTTTGGACCAGACCATTGCCTAGGAAGTTTGCAAGAGGTAAGGGATTTAACTGGTCCTATTAATTGGAGATGGTAATTACACTCCTCCAAAATTTAGTGTGAATATGATCAATGCATTGATAATATATTTGTCTTCTGTAGTTGTGTTAAATCTGGCAATTGTGCAATCACTTGTCTTGTTTGTTTGATCCTAGATCTCTCGTGCAATTGTGTGTGTTTATTGTTTTTCCTTTTCATTGAATCCCACTTTGGTACGATGGGACTACCGTTTCGTCTATTTTTTTTTTTGTTTTGTCGGAAAGAGTGGAATTAGAACTGTCGGAGGAGAATATTTCTTTTTTAGAGAATTGAAAACTGGTTAGTGGTTAGTTACTAAACAATCGCTCTGATGATGTGAGTATACTCCTCACCACACGATATTTTCTTAATGGAGTTGGTTCTAGTTCTCTCCATTGAAAAGTCTCCAGACTTGGCTAATCTAACTATTTACTTCCTCTTTGTGGTGTGCTTCCTCCATTCTCCGGCCCTCGCACTAAAATAAAAAAGGGTGTTGGATTTTCATCTAGTCAACGTTTCACAGTAAAACTAAACTAATATATTAGATTAGATACTACAGTCAGGTTGAACTTTGTCAAGTGTAAATAACATGAGCCCTTGCATGGGATGGATCATATATATGTGCATAAATGAGCAGAGTAACCTTTTCTTGTGTATATATGTGGGGGGACATTGAGAACTGAGAAGCAAATTCTGAATGAACTGTTATAATATTATATTACTTTTGGGATTTTCTTTCTCCTGAACCGTACTGTGTCTTTAACATTCCCTTACGTTATTTCTTGACTGACTACTAATAAAATAATCTTGAGGCAGTGTTATTCTGTGAATCATCTACTTGTTTTTATGGATAAACAATTTATCTACGATCTTTGTATATATGAATCTTTTGCTGAAGTTTAAGATCTGCTAGGTGTTGGATGGTGAAATGTTGAAGATATGGACTGATCGAGCAGCTGAGATTGCAGAGCTTGGTTGGTCATATGACTACAAGTTGGAGGATCTCAACATAGATAGTGTGACTATATCACAGAATGGGCGGCGTGCAGTGGTGGAAACAACACTCAAAGAGTCTACCCACCTTAATGCTGTAGGTCATCCACAACATGATGCTTCTAACAGCAGATCCTACACGACAAGATATGAAATGTGTTTTTCAGATTCAGGGTGGAAAATTGTTGAAGGAGCTGTCCTTGAGTCATAGTTGAGTTTTGTAAAATGTAATATATATGTCAGGTTAGTACACTTAAGTGCCACTTCCTTGAGCCTACTTCCACTGTCTTGTAAGTTGTATGTACCTCTTGTTTTGTGCATTTTTCAAGCACTCGTGTAGTCAGGCTGTAAATACTTGCAGGATGGATATTTGATCAAATAGTTATCCGATTAGGATGTCAATGGTCAAACCTCATTTTACTTGCAACTATTTGGAAATTTGAAAATGAAAACGAAATGATCAAATGGAGAAGTGTACTGTGGTCCCTGTTTTTGGACAATTTGATAAGCTGTAAAAGTTTATACAAATCAATAAAGCCTATACACAAATTATTACCAATAATTTGGATTGTTAATCAAAGATTTCGATAATTTGTACAAGGTGAGAAGTTTAAACCCTAATCTTGTCAAATGAGGGCGCAGGATCAAATTGTAGTAAAGAAAGGGCTTGAAGTTTACTTTTTGACTTTCTTGTATTCAACGTCGGGTAGGATAAATGTTCACAACTTTTGTTTTTGATCAGTGTTTTGCCATTGTTAGTTCTTGCACATGATACAATTATTAAGATCCAAAATGTGCATAAGAAAAGCAACGAATGTTCATCTTCGATATTAGGACTGGTATATGAATTCCGAAGCCTGAATATTCCGTGTTTAATAATGTTCTTAATTACTAGGTAACATTTTTTTTAAACGTATGCATATGCTGTACATATTGAATATTCATTTTTGGTACGTAGCTTGTGATAATGTATATCACATGGATGTATCTTTTTTGCCAACCGTATCTACCACACCACTATAGATCTTGTGATATACGTTCTCTGCAGACTGCAGTCTTAGGCTTAAAGGTCAAGCAATACCATCTCAGAGTCAGAAGAAGGGTAGAACGAATATATGCCAAAAGTTTATGAAATTTATCATTGATTGATGCTGTGTAATATGGATATACAACTTGTTGGTTGCACTTGATGCATTGATATGATGGTCCATACATACTTATTATGGATATACAACTTGTTGGTTGCACTTTTTTTTTTTTGACGGTTTGTTGGTTGCACTCGATGCATAGATATTATACTATTCTTTGTATATAATTGGCTAAAGTTCCCTATTGCTTGGAGGCGAAAATTTGCTCTTATTTGCATTAGCAACAAGCAATTTATAACTCACTATTGCTTGGAGGCGAAAATTTGCTCTTATTTGCATTAGCAACAAGCAATTTATAACTCAAGCTTCATTTTTGGTTTGATACATTGTTTTTATATTATAATTGTATTACCTTTTTGGTAAATCTCAACTGTTACAATTACCTTTTTGGTAAATCTCAACTGTTACAAAAAGTAATTTTGTTATACAAATGGCTATAAGTAATGACTTTAGAGTTTAGTCATATTTGATGGAAATGCAACTGTTGAAAATGACTTCTTAAAGCTGTTAATTAACAAAGATCTATTAAGAATTGTAATCTATACTTTTTGAAATTCTATTATATAGGTCACGCATGCAGTGTCAGTGTGAAGCTTAGGGGCACAATGGTGCTTGCATTACTCATTGCTGTAATATTTTCATGTGGGGACAAAGTGAAGGCTAAGATATTACTAAGAATGAAAATGTGTATGATGGAAAATGTCAAACTGTTTTAATGGTCCAATATATAGATATAAGTATATAACTAATATTGCATTTCATCTGTAGCCTGCCAAAAGATGGAGAACTTGAGATTTTCTACTGTTCTCTGCTTAATGATTCTGACATTGGAAATTGTTGTTGGTCTTAAAGGCGAAGAGCTGAAAAATGACACTGCTCAAAGTCAAAGACATGACAATGTCACCTTAGCAACTCTCTCTAATCATCAGGGTTATAAGGAACAAGTAAAAGGAAAACACAATGAAGTTGTTTTTAACACAAGAAAAGGTAGTCAGCATAATAGAGGAGGGGGATTTAGATGGGGATGGGGTGGAGGGGGAGGAGGAGGAGGTGGTGGAGGCGGCGGAGGTGGTGGTGGTGGTGGAGGAGGTGGTGGTGGATGGGGATGGGGAGGAGGTGGTGGAGGGGGTGGTTGGTGGAAATGGGGGTGTAGAAATGAACCAAGATCACATGTTAAAGGAAAACAAGGAACTATGAGGGGTATGAAACATCATCATGATACATCCAAGAGAGATTATAAGTTGGGGGAATTTGCACAATGCATGACAAGAACAAGATGCAAAGGTATGAGGTTGGATTGTCCTCTTCATTGTGGTGGACCTTGTTTCTATGACTGCTACCATATGTGCAAAGCTCATTGTCGCCGACCCTAAATCAAATGCTTCTTTGGTATCACAGTAAATTTGGCAAAAACATGGTGTTCAATCTACCGTTTTTCCAAACATACACTAAATCGTATATGACGCTTATTAATTAGTCGGTTTCCTTAACCTTTGGAAGTATTATGTTTTTGAGAATTTAATTTTGTATCAAAATCAGTGTCACACATTGATTTTCGGAGGTAGACACTACACTTGACAAGTATGTTGACATTGTGTGTTGATTTTTTTTCCATTTTACTTGTGTGTGTGTGTGTGTGAGTTTGGTTGCACGTTTGGTAGCAAGAGGCGCGATTTTACGGGTTCATTGAAGAATCCCACGGTGATTTCAAGAAGCTACAAAATGAAGCTTCTAGCTCACCGTGGTTTTGTAAAATTGCGGAAATATCACCGGAAAACCAAACAAAGGTTAAGTTAGGTGTGATAATAATGAATGTATAATCCATGTATTCATGTCCGTATTATTATTACTTAGTAATGACCATCTATTTAATTTGTGGTGGAGTCTATTTCATTAACTGAAGTCTTTAAATTTTCTTAAGGTTGGGAGATGCAATGCTCTTGTCAGCAATTAAAGAAATTAGTGAATATTTAGGGGGTGGTTTGTACATCAAAGTGTTTTGGTGGTTTGGGAATTAAAAACTCTTAAATCCCAGCCAGCCCATATGGTAAATAGAAATGGACACACTTAAATGAGAAAGGTGCATGGTGTGACTTTTATTATCAGCATATGCTTGCAATAATGATATATTCTTTCATTAATGTGCATTAAAGTAAGGGAGTTGACAATAAAGTTTTTTATTCAAAATATAATTAAGGGATTTGCTAATGAGTGTTCCTGTTGCATTTTTTAATTTTTTTTAAAGAAGTTGTTTATTTAAATATTAGATATTTTTATTTTTAATGTATTGATTCCACACATTTTTATTTAAAAAAGTTGATTATTGTAAAAAAAAAATTGATAGTATAGTTAATTCTATCTATTTTATGTATAAATGTGTCTAAAATATCCTTTGAATACATATAGAGTTAATTTTTATCTTTTATATTCTAAAGTATTCAATAATTTTAAAATAAGCTTATATTTTCTGACAAATTTTTATCAAAAATCAATGCTTATATTTTAAGATTGCCCAAAGTACTGCACAAATCTCTCTTGGCTGGATCCAAATCATCTCAAAATGTTCATTTACTCTACCTCTATGCAACACAAATGTATCTCTATTTTAAGGATCATGCTAACCGGTGCTTCTGGGATACTGGTTAAGGAAACCAAAAAAGGAATTTTTAAATTGAAAATCACACTTTTTATATTTTCGAGGTGTTGACTGCACAAATTTCAATGCCATATTATTATATTTGCCTCCTTAACCAATACCCCGAGAGTACTGTTTAGCATTTTCCCGATTTTAAATTCCTTCCTCTCTTTTCCTCATTTTCTCTTTTCCCACTTATTTTTATTGAGGATGAGATCTAATTTCGCTAAAATTTAAAAGAGGAAGAATAAAAATTAAAAATGAATATTTTTTTAAAAAAACGGTTATCTTTTGTATACAACTATAAATAAATATTAATCTCTCAAGTCAGATAAGATAACAATGTGTAACATAACTCTTAGGTTGCTAGATTTGAGTACACAACCTTTGGTTTATGTATAAGAGAAATGCATCATCTAGTTCAAGTATTTTTGGGTAAATACACGACATTTTTGTTAAAATATATCAAGTGTGAGTTAAAGTTCCATATGAGATAAAAGAGTGAGGTTTTTTTTTTAAATTGATAAAAGAGTGAGGTTGAATCACATATAAGTGAGATAACCAATAAATCTAATGTTTAAAATTTTAGATGAAGATGTAGTATTAAAGTCACTTGTACGATTATTTTTAGTCCGGTGTGTTAATCCAATTCAATGTGATTCTAACTCATGACCCAACAATTTTGGCACAATGTGTAATTAGAAAAAGAAAAGTTTATTTTTAACTATGAAAAAAGTATTTTGTATTGTTGAAAATAGAAATGCTTTTATAATAGACTTTGTTTAATATGCACAAATGAAAAAAATCTTTCACTATGCATAACCTATTTTTACCATTACATCAATATGCCACATCTCACTTGATTAAATGTCGAAACTTATAAATCTAATGATAAAAATCAAATTGTATGTAGTAAAATATTTATCTCACTTGTTCACACTAAGCTTAACCTTTATAGATAGATGGTGGTTGCATATGAGCCCTAAAGAATCAATCGAAAGCAAACCTAATCAAGATGGAAATTTTGAAAGTCTCAATTCACAAGTACTTTGTTGCCAGCTCAATTTTAAGCTTGTTGGTGGAGTAACCCCAAAATCCAAAATAGAAATACAATAGTACTACAAGTGGAAGCTATAGTCAACCGATTTTCTCCTTTTAAAATGGATGAAAGCATAATATAACTAATGTTTCCTATGTACTGCTCCCATGGCATATGACATCATTACCGGATGTGTATGGTACATAAGTGAGATAAATTTTTCACCATAAGTAAATTTGTTTTTTTTTAACCATAAATAAATTTGTTATCATTATTAGATCATTAAATCTCATTATTATATTAAATAAGATGTAATGGAATATATTAATTCAAAAATACTTAATCTAATAATAAAATAAATTATGCAAAGTAAAAAACTTGTCTAAACAAAACCCTTTTTAACTTATCTATCTTCCTTCCAATGGTCCTCCCCCTGTAAATGGAAATACAATTAAATGAGTAAGGTGATTTTGGCGTGGCTTTTATTATCTACATATGCTAGCAATAATGATGATACATCCCTTCATTCATGTGCAATAAGAAAGTTCGAACCCGACTCCTATATATAATGCGATATTCCATCAATTTAACGATGATAATGGGGACAACTGTAAAGTTTCCGTTCTTCTCTAAAAAATTAAAGTTTTAAATTTAATAGATTTATATTAAAATACTATCCAGATCTCTCTTAGTTGAATCTAAATCATCTCATTTAAATGCTCCTTAGTAAATAGTTTGTCACGATTGACGATGTATAATTAAAGAAAGATTATTTTTTACTTGTAAATTTTCTTTTTTTATTGTTGAAAATAGAAATGCTTATATAGTATTGACATAGGAGTTTGGAATGAAAGATGATGATATCTATTGGAGATACTTGGTAGTTGCATATGACCACAAAAAAATCAATGGAGAGCAAACCTAATCCAAATTGAAATTTTTAGTCTCAATTCACAAGTACTATGTTGCTAGCTCAATTTTGTTTGGGCTTGTTGTTGTGGCATGATGTTGATAGAGGAGTAATCCCAAAAGCCAAAATAGGAACACAATAGTACCACAGTGGAAGCTATAGCAACTAATTTTCTCTTTTCAAAATGCATGAAAGCATAATAAAACTAATATAGGTACTCTTACCCCACAATTGAATTTCCTATGTACAGACAAACCCATATGGCATATGCCGTCAATCTATTCATACCCTTTTTCACTGGTCCATCTTCTTCTTCCAATGGCCCTCCCCCTCACCTTACTAGAGATGGCAAAATAACCCTTACCTATGGATATTTGTTCGCCCCGCCCCGATTTTGACGGATAAAATTCGAGTTGATTGCGTTTGGATTTTTTTCGGTTTTAAAAGGTGGGGTTGGGGCGGATAATAGGGATACTGATATCCACCCCCAATCCATCCCCAAACCCGCCCCATTTATATTGAATTACTCTATATTTTATCATTTGTAAATTAGAATCTCTTAAACAAACTCTGAATTGCATTCATATTTTATTTTTTTTAGATTATTACATTTATAATTTTAAGTTGAGTATTAATCAATTTATTTTCTATGTATAAAAATTGTTAAAACAAAATAATTTTATATTTTTAACTATTTTTTAATAAAAAAACAATAAATTGCAACTAAAATTACCCGAACCCCGTTGATTGTTGAATATGGGTTTGAGATTTTATTTTTTATCTCCGTTAAGAATTGAGATAGGTTTAGGGATACCCGAAGTTTAGGGGTTTGGATTTGGGGATGACAAAAACTTCTATATATAAATGTTATTGTTTGAAGTTTTTTTTTAATAAGATTCACTTGATCTATTGTGGATTTATATTAAAAAAAATGACATGTTATTGTTTGAAATTACTCTCTTTGTTTTTATATACAAACAAATTTTTACTTTACAGATTCATTTAATAATTAATGTATTTAGTATATCATACTGACCAGATACATTTGTTACTGAATGAATCTAAAAAGTAAAAAGTTATTTATATATAAGATCGGAGTATAAGTTAATAACTATTTTTATTTACGATTGAAATAATAACTTAATTAATATTAGTTTAATTAATCTAACAAAAAATAATTACGTAATATGTATTGAATTGACGCTAATTATGCTATTATTTTAATTGTAAAGATGGTTAATTGTGATTTTTTACTTTTAAAAAATATTTCCGGCCGTAGTTAAAATTTCTGACAATTTTAAATATTAGTCTAGAATAAATCATTTATAAAGGTGATCAACAGTAACATTCACCATATATGTATCAATCATCATGAATATATTCATATGTGTGAGTGTGACTCTGTGAGTGCTATATATCATCTTCTCACCATCGCCTCGTTTCAATTGATTAATATTTGTATGTCCTACATCCTACAACATAACCAACGGACCCCTGAACAAAAGGACCAGTACACATTTCCTACGCTTTTTATGTCTCTATTCAATCAAAATCAACTTGTTATATGGTCAGCCACCATAATTAATTGTTGGTGGTTCCATCAAAAAAATAATTGTTGGTGGTCATAATGTGAAGGTTTGTGTGATGGGGATAGTGAGAATTTGTTAGCAGCAAGATCTACTAACCCTTAACCTTTTTCATAAAACTCATTTAGTGTCTCAACTCATGGATTACACTTTAGGGGTCTGTTTGAACAACAGTCAAGGTGCAAATAAAAAAAAAAAAAACCTCAAACAAAAACACACAATGTTTGGTAAGAAAGTTTGACAATAAAAATTGTCTACGTTTCTGACGGCAGAATGACTGCAATTCCTTTATGTTTGGTATAGAGTGACTACGCCACTCGCTCCCCTGTCGGCTATCGCAACCTATCGAATGTTTTGGTCCAACCCAAAGGACATGTTGATCGAGTGTTATCGGCTACTATGAGTCATACTCAACCAAAACTACGCCAATTGTGTTTATTTGGGATTTTTTGCAGCATTTTTTTTATAACACCAATAATTTATAAATGTTAACACAAGCTTCAATTTAAAAGCATCAATTAACTAGTGAATGAGATTCTCTTGTTTGCAAATTGACAAAAAATAACCTGCAAAATCTGTCCGCATACACTGTTCTACTTTTCTTAACATGTACAAAAATAGGAATGCACAAAGCTCTGAGAAATAAAAGCATATTTACATTGACAACAAGGAGAATGGTGCAGTGATGCACAAAATTTATCAAAACAGTACAAAACCCAGTATTATAGGGTAGCAAAGTTTTAGCTCAAAAAAAGACAAAGAAAATAGAAGAAATGAAAAAAAAAAGTCAAACAGAACCAAAAAGTGAAATTCAAGCCAAAGTAGGTAAAAAAAGAAAAATTAAAGAAACAAAAAAAAATACAAACAAAGAGGTAGGTGTTATTTTTGTGATGTAGATGCTTCAACCATTCATATAAGATAAGATAAATATCTTAGATCTACCATAGATATCTTGTTCTCTTGGGATTGTAAACTGGACTAATCTGTGGAACTGTGAAAATATTCCCATCATCTTTCGACCTTGATTTGTTGATGTTGATATTGATGTTGTTCTTGTTGTTGTTCCCTTTCTTTGTTGTCTCACTTTGCCCCATCATGATTTGTGATGAAGAATATAGAGAAGGTGGTGGTGCTTGAGGAACCCAGATCCCCAAATTATTATTTGGAAAAAATGAATCAAGATTTTCTTCAAATAGTTCATCACCCTGCATTTCATACACCAGATCCAATCATAAACATAGCAATCAATTATTAGTAAAATTTAAATCTTCGATATTACAAATAATTGCAGTCAAATGTAGTTGATACAGCCTCAATAACAGCGATTGAGGTTATTGAAACATATAACCTCGATAGCTATAATCGGACATTGATCGAGGCTGTATCAACTACATTTGACCGATTGATGCAATAAGTTTCTATTGTCTCAATCGCTATATCAACTACATTTGATTGCAATTATCAAAGATCATAACGCGATAACAATTTAAAATCTTAATTAGATCTAATTATCAAAAACATAAACACAAACATGATACAATTAAATAAATTTAGAACAAGAGAGAAAGAAAATAACAAAAACCTTAGAGAAAGCACAAGGAGCTGAAGAAGAATCAAGAAAGTCATCAACTTGCCAACCAGGTAAAGTCTCAATCAAGTACTGAGAAATAGTAGAACCACCACTTCCATCTTCCATAGATTTTGGTGAAGGAGTAGTAGATTTATCAACCAAAGAAGAAGAAGAAGGAGGAACAACAATTGACTTTGAAATAGAAATAGCTGAAGAAGGTGTTATTGATGATAATGATGTTGATGAAGAAGAAGAGTTTGTAGTTGATATTTTAACACCAGTGAGAAGAAACCTATCATGTTTCTCTGTAAGTTCATTTACAGAATGAATAGATGAATCACAATCTTTGCATAGAATTGCTCTATCTTGCTTGCACAACACAAAAGCTCTTCTCTCCTACAAAAAAGTCAACAAAGAGATTATCAATAAACATAATAATTGATTATTTGATAATCTATTATGAAGTTTTGAATTTACCTGACAAATATCACAGAGAGGATGCTGTTTAGGAGAAGGGCTATGAAGAGAAAGGCGGTTGTGTTTGGAAGCAAGTTTGTTGGCGTGGTGGACACGGTGGTCACAGTCGGTGCAAAGGGCGGCTTCATCGGCGGTGCAGAATAATGAAGCTTCGTTTTTGCTACAAACATCACATTGGATCTTCATTGCTTTGCTACTATTTTGCTACAAAAGTTTGAAGGTTAGGTGTTTTTGACTATTGAGAAGAGAAAATGAAAACTTTGTCAAGAGTTGAATAATGTGATTGGTTTGATGTATGAATGAATAAATTAATAAATAAATGATGAAATGGGAAACATTGCACTGTGATCAATAAGCCAGCCACCATTCCATTAAAAGAAATACTAAAAATAGGTAACCCACCACTCTCACTTGTAAATATAATACTCCTAGGACTTGTCCTATTGCTTTCTTTACATATTTAAAAGATCTATAATATGATCAAATCATGTAGGGAAAAAGGATATGCTAAAATTACATTAATTTGTTTTTAATATATTTTTCGAGGAGGGATCCGTTGACTCCAGGAGTAAGTCTCCATCGACTTATGTAACACCCCGTTTTTCATAACTCAAAAAGGGCATTTTTTTTTTTTTTTTTTTTTTAAAACAAACACTCAGAGTGCGCGGAAAACATTTTAAATGAGCCGGCCTTATTCATACAACAGAACTAAAGCATATAATAGTCCGAATAACATAGTAACTGAAATACTACTATATGCATCCATAGTGCTTCTCGTAAGCAAAGTGTGTTCCTGAATAGTTATACAACCCAAAACATAACCTCTAGTTCACGACACATAAACAACGTAGTCGAGACTAGGAATATACTAGCTAATGTCACAAGTATCTTATCCAAAGTGTAAGAGTAATAGTACAGTCATCCAGTAACAGTCAGAATCTACTACAGTCATACTACTCAACGCCGACCATCGCGGCCTAATCCGAAAAGAGCACGGTGTACAAACCACGCCGGCGAACAGCCTAACTTAAGATGTACCACTCCTCGATCACTGGAATCCCACGAACTCACCGTCGTCCTCACGACCCACGGTCTCGGACAGGAATCCATCGTCTAGGTGGGGGTAACCCGTTCATGTATTATGGCAAGGGTCACCACACATATACATATATATAATACACACCGAATATACACATACCAAATACGGAAAGCAAATAAACCTTTAGCATTTCCTCCTCAACAGGCATTATAATTCAAATGCACACAAAGCCTATCAATGCAGACTCTAAATGATTGTGATCACCCTACCCGGGTCTTTTTCACATGCATGAATTCCGGAATTTAACCTCTCCGCAGAGAGTTGTAGGTCCAACCCCTACTAAATAATAAAATCCCGAAGGATTAAGGTGGATCCACTCACGCAATCACACCTCGTGGTCCACTCACGCAACCACTTATTAGACTCAATAAAATCCCGCAGGATTCGGGTGGGTCCACTCCCGCAACCGCACCCTGTGGTCCACCCACGCAACCACAACTATGAATGCATGAGCATACGATTCCCCATATATGCTAATGCAAACAATTACATACCTATCAAGCGTATGTAAACAAATCATAATATGTACATATATTTTCAAAATCATATGCACGCCAATCACATATTCATACATATATTTTCAAACATATGTAAACCACACATGTGATACAAAACACCTTCTCATCACGAGAATACATAATATAATCATGCCAAGCATTCACACAATCCAGAACCAAGCATACACATATATCATACACATATATGACGGAAAAATAAAGGTGCCCTTACCTTGGCAAGCTTCCACAAACTTTTCTCGCACAACTCTACGATACGCGTTACCTCAAGAGAAAGAAGATGATCAACTCTTTGATGATTCCTAGCACAATCCAAGCAAGTTTCTTGAGAGGAAGAGAAATTTTTTTTGAAGTGTGAGAGTGAGAGAGAAGGGTCGGCCGAGTGAGAGAGAAGAGGAAGAGAAAATTTTCAAACTTTTCTTTTTGATCTAATGAATCACCACATTCCTATTTGAAAACTCTTGTTTCACTCACAACCATAGGATTAAAGTGTAAAGTGATTTGGTTAAACCCCAACCATGGGATCACTTTAGAGGTCATCATTGCCTTTATGAAATATCTCATGAGTTTCTCTTGCGCTCGCAGACGAGTCGTACTTCGTCGACGGTCCGTCTCATGAAAATTAGAAAACTTACGACGTGATTGTCCGTCGTAAAACATTTCCAAAAATTATCGCTAAACTTTATTCGCCGACTGTAATATTGGTTCTTAACTCCCAAAAATATTCTGACTCCAGATTCTAACTCGTGCAGATATATAAAGTTTGTGGTTAAATTTCGACGGAAAATAGAAACCGTAAATTTTTCCGCAGCGGATACCATTTTCTACTCGTTTTTCCAATAAACGGAGAAAGTCGAAATTCAAAATTCTGAAAGCACAGTAGTGTTCAGATTGATAAATACAGATTTCGGGTCAAAAGTCTAGGTTTTGTTTACACATAAGGAAAAAGCAGTCTCCACCTCAGTGACGACGCTGATTATTACAACGATAACTACGAAATAAACTTAACTGAACCCTAAAACTCTTAGCCACTAATCACGCCTATATCTGGCGTATAGTACAGTAGAATTACGGGTCTTACATTACTTCCCCCCTAAAAGAAGTTTCGTCCTCGAAACTTAGACGTTGTCGAACAACTCAGGGTATTGCTCTTTCATCTTGCTTTCAAGTTCCCAAGTCGCATCTCCTGTAGCTTCATTCCATATTACCTTGACTAACGGTATGTCCTTAGTCCTTAGACGCTTCATCTTTCTATCCACAATCTTAATTGGTGGAACTTCAAATGATAAGTTCTCTTTCAACTGAATGTCGTCTGGCGCGATCACATGTGACGGGTTCGAAATATATTTTCTCAACTGCGACACATGGAATACATCATGAATCTGTGACAGTATCGGTGGCAATGCAATTCTATAGGCCACTTCTCCTATTCTCTCCGTAATCTGATACGGTCCAATAAACTTCGGAGTTAACTTTCGCGCTTTTATTGCCCTTCCAACACCAGTAGTTGGAGTAACTCGGAGAAATACATGTTCCCCTGCCTCAAATTCCAAGGGTCTACGACGCCTATCAGCATAACTCTTTTGACGATCCTGGGCGACCTTCATTCTTGCCCGTATCTTCCTAACCTTGTCCGTAGTCTGTTGCACCATTTCTGGCCCCACAATCATACTTTCTCCATCTTGATACCAACATAAAGGAGTCTGACACCTTCTCCCATAAAGAGCCTCATACGGAGCCATTCCAATGCTCGTGTGGAAACTGTTGTTGTAGGTGAATTCTATTAGTGGTAACACATCGTCCCAACTTCCTCTGTCATCAAGCACACAAGCCCTTAACAAATCTTCCAAAGATTGATTTGTTCTCTCAGTTTGTCCATCGGTCTGTGGATGGTACGCCGAACTTAATCTCAACCTCGTCCCTAATGCCTCATGTAGGGTTCTCCAAAAATGTGAAGTAAATTTTGGGTCTCGATCTGAAACGATGCTGGACGGGATACCATGAAGTCTCACAATCTCGGCCACATAGATGTCGGTTAATTTTTCTGCTGTGTCAATAATTCTAACAGGTAGAAAATGAGCAGACTTTGTCAAACGATCCACTATCACCCAAATAGAGTCATGTTTTCTCCCAGTCTTGGGTAAACCAGTGATGAAATCCATTGATATGCTGTTCCATTTCCACTCTGGTATATCTAACGATTGCAACATTCCTGCAGGTTTCTAATGTTCTACCTTAGCTTTCTGACATGTCAAACATGACGCCACATACTCTGCTACATGTCTCTTCATACCCGGCCACCAGTAATCTAACTTCAAATCCTGATACATCTTGGTAGCTCCAGGATGTATACTCAGTTTACTCTTATGTGCTTCCTCTAGGACCGTATTTCTCAAATTCTTAGCATCGGGTACACACACCCTCCCATTGCACCTCAAAATATTGTCTGGCCCCACTTTAAACTCTGTGGTGGTTCCTCGATCTATCAAAGCTCTCTTCTCCATAAGTAGACTGTCGTCCTGACAATTGGCAATATCTTCCAACAGCCCATTCGAAATCGTAATCATACCGAGCTTCAAACTTCCAGGCGCAAACTCTACTTCCAGGTGTAAATCTCGAAACTCTCTCAGCAATTCCTGTTGACTAGCCCTCTGAGCTGAACATACAGATACACTTTTTCTACTCAAAGCATCAGCTACTACATTAGCCTTTCCAGGATGGTACTGTAACGTGAAATCAAAATCCTTCAGTGTTTCCATCCACCTTCTCTGTCTCATATTCAATTCCTTCTGATCAAATAGGTATTTCAGACTTTTGTGATCACTGAAAACGACAAAAGTACAACCATACAGATAATGTCTCCATATCTTTAAAGCAAAAACTACTGCTGCCAGTTCTAAATCATGGGTGGGATAGTTCCTTTCGTGGTTCTTCAACTGTCTTGACGCATAAGCCACTGCTCTCTTGTGTTGAATCAACACACATCCGAGTCCCTGATGCGACGCATCACAATAAACTTCATATGGTTCGTCGGACTGGGGTAGGACTAACACTGGTGAGGTCGTTAATCGCTCCTTTAACAACTGAAAACTAGCTTCACACTTCTCTGTCCAAGCGAAAGGCTGGTCTTTTCTCGTAAGTTGTGTCATTGGCGCCACAATCTTAGCGAAACCTTCAATAAACCTCCTATAATATCCAGCTAAACCCACAAAACTCCGTATATCCGTAACAGTTTGCGGTTGTTTCCATGCAAGTACGGTCTCAATCTTTGCTGGGTCCACAAATATTCCCTCTTCTGAGATAACGTGACCCAGAAAATTCACAGTTTTCATCCAAAATTCACACTTTGACGGGTTTGCATACAACTTTCTATCACGCAGAACTTGTAAAACCAAACGGAGATGCTCTTCGTGTTCTTCTTCATCCTTCGAATAAATGAGTATATCGTCGATAAATACCACCACGAACTTGTCTAAGAACGTGTGGAAGATCCTATTCATATAATCCATAAAAATTGCCGGTGCATTCGTCACCCCAAATGGCATCACTAGATACTCATAGTGTCCATAACGTGTACGAAAAGCGGTTTTCTGAACATCTTCTTCTCTTACTCTTATCTGATGATATCCCGACTTCAAGTCAATCTTTGAAAACACAGACGCACCTTTTAGCTGGTCCATCAAATCATCAATTCGTGGCAAAGGATATCGGTTCTTAATAGTAACCTTGTTGAGTTTCCGATAATCCACACATAAACGTGACCGACCATCCTTCTTTTTCACCAATAAAACTGGCGCTCCCCACTGAGACACACTTGGCCTAATAAAACCCTTTTCTAACAAGTCTTCAATCTGACTCTTCAATTCCACCAACTCGGCTGGAGCCATCCGATAAGGTGATTCCGAGATTGGTCCCGTTCCTGGATGTAAGTCGATAAAGAATTCCACTTCTCTGACTGGAGGAAATCCTGGAATTTCTAACGGAAAAACATCCTGAAATTGTTGAACTACGCGCAATTCCTCTAGGTGCACGTCTAAAGTCACTCCTATATTAGCAAGTGAAAGAAATTCTGGCTCTCCATTTCTCATGGTCATGGTAAGCCGGTTCGCCGACAAGTACCTCTGTACTCCTGGTTCGGGGAAAAAGACCATTTTACGAGCACAGTCTAAAATGACATAGTGATATGACAACCAATCCATCCCGAGAATGATCTCGAGAGACTGAAGGGGTAAACAGATCAAGTTAATTATGAATTCCCTATTCTGAATCATCACCAAACAGTGCAAACATGCAGTATTTACCAATAAATCCTTAACAGGAGTAGAAACACTCAAATCAAACGGCAGCGGAGAAACAATCAATTTCATACGATTTGCACAATCCACAGATATGAAGGAATGGGTTGCCCCGGTATCTATCAATGCAGTTAAAGTGTTACCTGCAATTTGGCAATCCTCACGTATGGCATTACTGGCCTCGCCACTCACTTCCGTGCCCATACAGTAGACACGTCCCTTAGCAGTGGGTTTTGCTCCTTGTGTCACATTCACCGATGGTTCAGCCTTCTGAGCCTTGCAATCTCTAGCAAAATGACCTGGCTTCTTACAATTGTAACAAACAGCTCCCGAAATCTTACAGTCATTCGCATAGTGTCCCTCTTGACCGCACTTGAAGCAACTCTGCCTCACCACACTCTGATTTCCTTGGTTTCCTTGATTCACGGAGCGATTATGTCCTCTGTTATTCTGAGGACGGTTGTAAGGCTTATTCCCTTGCCTTCCCCGATTCTGAGTCTGATTACTTGGACGACTAGGTCCCCCAGCACCAGAATTCCCATTGCGATTCACTCGCTTGTTCTTCATGTCCTCTATCTCCTGACATTTCTCAACCAGCACTTGAAAGTTCCTGATTCCCAAAGGTATCACCGAATCCTGTAATTCATACCTCAACCCATCTTGAAAACGGCGACACATATAAGTTTCATCTATGCCATCCCTGAAGAAACGGAAAAACCTTGACAAAGATTCAAATTTCTTCGCATAAGCCTCCACATTCATTCCCCCCTGACGTAACCTCAGGAATTCCTCTCCATACCTTTCTCTAGCAGTTTCTGGAAAATACTTAGCCAAAAACTTCCTTTTAAAGCTCACCCAGTTGATTTCCTCGTGAGCGGCCTCCATCATCAGACTAGTACTCTTCCACCAATACTCAGAGCCTCCCGAAAACTGGTAGGTAGCCAGAGTCACCTTTTCTCCCTCGGGGCAGTGGATTGCTCCGAAGATCTTTTCCATAGCCTGAAGCCATAAGTCAGCAGCATCAGGACCTCCCTCTCTGTTATACTTCGGAGGGTTCTGATGGTTAAAACTAGTGAGGACTCGAGATCCCGCCGCAAGAATCTCTCTTTCCCTCTTTTCCATGTCTCTCTGCGCCTTAGCATGGGCTTGGGCAGTCAAGGTTGCTGCCATAGTATTCATGGCGTAAGCCAGCTGGTTCACATTATTATCATCAGCTCCAGGAGCTGCAGGTGCCCGTCTTGGAGGCATGTTTTCCTGCACAAACCAATATCTGGTCAAATTCCTTCCCAACTCTATTAGAATTCTTATTCACGAGTTACCAACTCAAACAAACCAAACAGTGGTCACATAAACCAACAAACTCTGGTCCTAACTCGACTGACAACTCTTACAACACACTTTTCCCTTGATGATCTAACGCCGTGCTCTGATACCACAATGTAACACCCCGTTTTTCATAACTCAAAAAGGGCATTATTTTTTTATTTTTTATTTTAAAACAAACACTCAGAGTGCGCGGAAAACATTTTAAATGAGCCGGCCTTATTCATACAACAGAACTAAAGCACATAATAGTCCGAATAACATAGTAACTGAAATAGTACTATATGCATCCATAGTGCTTCTCGTAAGCAAAGTGTGTTCCTGAATAGTTATACAACCCAAAACATAACCTCTAGTTCACGACACATAAACAACGTAGTCGAGACTAGGAATATACTAGCTAATGTCACAAGTATCTTATCCAAAGTGTAAGAGTAATAGTACAGTCATCCAGTAACAGTCAGAATCTACTACAGTCATACTACTCAACGCCGACCATCGCGGCCTAATCCGAAAAGAGCACGGTGTACAAACCACGCCGGCGAACAGCCTAACTTAAGATGTACCACTCCTCGATCACTGGAATCCCACGAACTCACCGTCGTCCTCACGACCCACGGTCTCGGACAGGAATCCATCGTCTAGGTGGGGGTAACCCGTTCATGTATTATGGCAAGGGTCACCACACATATACATATATATAATACACACCGAATATACACATACCAAATACGGAAAGCAAATAAACCTTTAGCATTTCCTCCTCAACAGGCATTATAATTCAAATGCACACAAAGCCTATCAATGCAGACTCTAAATGATTGTGATCACCCTACCCGGGTCTTTTTCACATGCATGAATTCCGGAATTTAACCTCTCCGCAGAGAGTCGTAGGTCCAACCCCTACTAAATAATAAAATCCCGAAGGATTAAGGTGGATCCACTCACGCAATCACACCTCGTGGTCCACTCACGCAACCACTTATTAGACTCAATAAAATCCCGCAGGATTCGGGTGGGTCCACTCCCGCAACCGCACCCTGTGGTCCACCCACGCAACCACAACTATGAATGCATGAGCATACGATTCCCCATATATGCTAATGCAAACAATTACATACCTATCAAGCGTATGTAAACAAATCATAATATGTACATATATTTTCAAAATCATATGCACGCCAATCACATATTCATACATATATTTTCAAACATATGTAAACCACACATGTGATACAAAACACCTTCTCATCACGAGAATACATAATATAATCATGCCAAGCATTCACACAATCCAGAACCAAGCATACACATATATCATACACATATATGACGGAAAAATAAAGGTGCCCTTACCTTGGCAAGCTTCCACAAACTTTTCTCGCACAACTCTACGATACGCGTTACCTCAAGAGAAAGAAGATGATCAACTCTTTGATGATTCCTAGCACAATCCAAGCAAGTTTCTTGAGAGGAAGAGAAATTTTTTTTGAAGTGTGAGAGTGAGAGAGAAGGGTCGGCCGAGTGAGAGAGAAGAGGAAGAGAAAATTTTCAAACTTTTCTTTTTGATCTAATGAATCACCACATTCCTATTTGAAAACTCTTGTTTCACTCACAACCATAGGATTAAAGTGTAAAGTGATTTGGTTAAACCCCAACCATGGGATCACTTTAGAGGTCATCATTGCCTTTATGAAATATCTCATGAGTTTCTCTTGCGCTCGCAGACGAGTCGTACTTCGTCGACGGTCCGTCTCATGAAAATTAGAAAACTTACGACGTGATTGTCCGTCGTAAAACATTTCCAAAAATTATCGCTAAACTTTATTCGCCGACTGTAATATTGGTTCTTAACTCCCAAAAATATTCTGACTCCAGATTCTAACTCGTGCAGATATATAAAGTTTGTGGTTAAATTTCGACGGAAAATAGAAACCGTAAATTTTTCCGCAGCGGATACCATTTTCTACTCGTTTTTCCAATAAACGGAGAAAGTCGAAATTCAAAATTCTGAAAGCACAGTAGTGTTCAGATTGATAAATACAGATTTCGGGTCAAAAGTCTAGGTTTTGTTTACACATAAGGAAAAAGCAGTCTCCACCTCAGTGACGACGCTGATTATTACAACGATAACTACGAAATAAACTTAACTGAACCCTAAAACTCTTAGCCACTAATCACGCCTATATCTGGCGTATAGTACAGTAGAATTACGGGTCTTACAACTTACTCCGTTTAATAACTCGATATCGACATTATATTTCTTCAATCCGACCGTTGAATTCAAATATCTCATTGAATAGATCAGCTCTATAAAATTTGATAAAAAATCAAAATCGTTTGATATTTTTTCTGATAATTTCAATTGAACGTACGACAAACTTTTCAAAAAACCGTTGAATTTCAATAGTCCGAATACATAACTACATTTTTTGAATTTTTATAAAAAATTGTAGAGTTGATCTACTCGATGAGATCTTTGAATTCAACGGTCGGATTGAAAAAATATAATGCCGATATCGAATTATTAAGCGAAGTAAGTCGATGGAGACTTGCTTCTGGAGTCAACATATCCCTCCTCATATGATAAAAAAAATTACATGTGAGATGGTGTTTTGGGCTAAGATAGTGAATATCTTAAATTTTAAAGAATCTTCACAAAATGATTTAGATTTATCTTATTTTAATACTTATTTATAGATTGAATACTAGTAGATACATATTAAATTCTATCAAGAGATTATGTTTGATTTAGTAGTGAGAGATTTAATCGTATGCATGAAGTTATGAGTTTGATCTTTAACTTTATTGTAAATAAAAAAACTCTCACCATAAATGAAAACTATTATGAGTTCAAACTAGAAATACCATAAATATTCGGTTAAATAATTTAGATTTGTCGACCTAATTAGTCTTTTTATGAATAAAAATGCTAAATATGTAGTAGTATTTTAGTGATTATGTAATATGTAAAAATAATTTGATTTTTTTTTAGAAAATATCAATATAGCCTAATTTGAAACTTAAATACTAAAAAGCCGTGTTTTTGTTTTTCATCACCATCACGCCAAACCAAATGGTGGTTTTGTGTTAGGACCATTTTTTCCTTTTCTTCAAGTTTCAGCCAACCAAAATGGCGGTTTCATGATGCACTTTTATTTTTATTTTCTTAAAGTAATGAAATTGATAAAGAATTAATAATATTTAGAGAATATCTTAGAATTTAACAAGCATTTATAAATGCATTTAGAATTGATCAATTTTTCAGTCATCTTATTTAGATATATAGCTGTATATCTGTATATATGAATAATTTTGATATGTACACATAATATTTATTATTCTTTTTATATTAAACACTATTTATAGTTCTATCAAAATTATCTACCTCAATGATATATCGATACATGTCCAAATAAAATATGTATCAGAATATTCACATTTAAATTTATCATCCACTCAATGTAAAACTCATAACGATTCTCAAGACTTATAATATACAATCTGTGGTCATGATCAATTGTTCAAATCAAGACACAAGTGATAAATACTTCGGTCTATTTAACATTTAATTGAGAATTCAATTTATTAATGAGTATGAAAAAAAAACATTTGTTAGAATAAGCCAACATCTTCGATGAATCTTAATTACGTTTACAAGTTAATCATGCCCATAGTTTTAATATGATATGCAAGTCTTTAGTGGTTTTTGTCCAAGAATAACAAATCTCACACTCATGGTTAATACTTAATATGGTGTGTTTCTATTTTTTTGTGGGAATTGTCATTTTGTGTACAAATAGAAATATGGGGTTAATTTTTAAGATTCACGTTTCAGTGTTGCTTACCTATAATAATTCATTAATAGTGAAAACCATGCAACAGCTAAGAGAATATTCTCAATTGTGCTAGCGCTTTGGGCTAAACCTTAACTGGTAATGACTGGGCTTAATGGCATGGGCTTGGCCTGTATAACTGCAAAAGTAAATATATTTAGTAAATGACAAAATATGAATTCTCGAAAAAAAAAAATAGATTTAAATGTTCTTTTGATCCCTGTATATTTGTAAATTTTTTGTTTTAGTCCATGTATCTTTTTTCGTTACAAATAAGTTCTTGCGGATTTTGACTTTAGAGACTAAAACCAAAAATTCGCGAACATACAATGATTTATTTGCAAAAAAAAAGATATAGGGACTAAAACAAAAAAATCATGAACATACAAAAACATAAATGATATTTAAGCCAAAAAAATATAGTAAAACATTTTATTTGCATTAACTTTAGAATGATCTCAAATAAATTCATAATTATATAAATATTTTTTAAAAAATTGTATTTTTGACTTTGTAATTGGGTAAATTTAAATATCAAATTGATAGTAAATTGTTAAAATGTGTTAACCATCAAATTAGTCGGTATTTAACATTGTATGACACTTTCAAATAAATATATAATTTTATTAATATTGGAAAAACTTCATCGACTCTATTAAACCATCAAGTTGGGTTCATATATTCAACTACTTATTATCTATTAAGTCTCTATAATTTCAATTTACTATCAATTTGATCTTTACTAAATTTAGTTATTTATTTTCAATTTTGTCCCTAACATATTCTTTTAATGACCAATGACCAATATGACACTACAAGAATTTTTTATATTCCTTATGAAAATTTCTCAATAATTTTTTTTACTCACAAAACGCAGCCTTTACCAAGGAAAAATTCATAAAAACGCATCTGTCAGTGAATCGTGATTAAGAAGTATCTTTAAAAGTTGATGACTTATATGTCATCTAATTTTCCAATGACATGTAGTATCAATATAGAAACGAACAATGAAAGATAGAGTTTCATAAAATACCAATAGCTTAACATAATAAAAATTACAAACAAATAGATAATAGACTATTCTAAATAATCTAATAATATAAGTTCGATATTTTATTATCTAACACTGTCGCGGCGAGTGGAGTGCCACAATCCTATTCATCACTATTATTCTTGCAGAGATTGACTAGATTGGATTGATCACTGGTTGTAGTGGTTTGATATGGAATATTTGTGAATAAGAACAGTTCTTTCTATAGTTTATATGCATTGTTTGTTAATTTGTTCTTGTTCCTTAGTATAGCTATATTTTCATTTAGTATACATATATGTGCATTTATAAATTCAAACATGGGATACTTTGTGCGTTGGATAAGGTTTTTAGTTATACTTTACGACAAAACGAAGTGTCATCTGCCGACATAGATGGTATCCCACAACTTGACCACTCTTGCCAGGGTGTCTTGTCTCTACTAGGTGGTGTTATTTATAATCATACTAATATATTTACCTAATTTGATTTAAATTTTGCATAAAACTGATTAAATCCATATACAAATTTAGTTCGCTTAATTTTTAAAATTATCTTCTTTATTATAAATATAAATTGATATATCTTATTTGTGGTATTATTCTTTTCACTTTTGTGCTTTGATCTTTCTTTAAATGAATTATAATAAAATGAAGTAGCTATTTGTTTAATAAAGAGACGCGAATGTGTTTTTAGCAATTTGAGTAGCTTGTTGTTGGTTTATTTGTAAAGAATGGAATAAAAAAAAATTTACACAAAAAAAAAAACTGTTTAAGGATTTGATTCTCGATAAAGTAAAGACCCTTGTTTAATGGGAGAGAGCGGTGCTATATACTGCGAAGGGTATGTTTGCGAAAATTCACAAATTTGTATTTTACAGTATATTTACTTTTAAAAACATTTTAATTTATTTATTATTGGTAGCATCTCTAAGTTGTTGAAGATTGAAAACCAATTCTGCAGCTACGCTGCTGTTTCTCTTTCTCTCTATGCAAATCCTTCACTCCTGGTCAACGAAACAGATCCAGGAAGATTCATCTTCTTTTTATTGCTTTTGTTCTATAAATTTTTAGCAGATTTTCAATTTTCTTTAAAGAAGTTCATTTTATGATTATGAAGTTGCCAAAATTGAAGTGATGGAGGATGGAATTACACCCAAATGTAAAAAAAAAATGGAATTTTTGTGATTTAGATACTTGATGAATGTTTAATGGGAAGAAGAGAAAAAGATAGGGTTGAAGAGAGATGAAAATTGAGAAACAATTGAAACAGAGAAAGAAACAAGGAACCAATTATGAATTGAATTGAAGGGGATGGAAATGGGAACAAAGAAGAAGAGGTTGTGGAAGATAACTGAAGAGAGAGAAAACTTAAAACGAAAGTGTGAAAACTGAAAACTTGTCGAGGAGATAGAAGCAAAACTAGTTGCCACGTCATTCGCTGGCTTCTCGTGAAAACTTACTTCGCTATATTCAGCATTTCTCAATGAGAGAAATTCTTACTTGCACACAAATCAAAGAAAAAATTATTTAGCCACACACTCACAAATATAAAAAAGTTAAAACAAAATTAATAGTGTTACATCACTGAATTATTTTTTCTTTAAATTTTGTATTCATGTGTGTGTCTAAAAGATTTTTTTTTTGGGTTTGTGCCTATGTTAGCATTCCTCTGTTTAATGGTGTTGAAGATCAAAAAATATGATTTAACTATGATTTGAATTCTTGATGGTTTAACCCATAGGTTGTTTGAGGGTTGGAATCACCTGATATTATGAGAAATTCTAATATAGACACAAATATAAACGTATAGTGTTTAGGCACAATGAAGAGACAGAGAAAATATAAAATTATTTAATTTCAAATATTTTTTTAAAAAGTAAATGATATGATGTTTTATGTATATGTGCATAAACACTATTCATTTATGTTTGTGCCTATGTAAGACTTTTATCATACTTTGTCCTTTTGATTGTAATTGTTTTTTGTGAGCAAACATTTTAGCTCCTCTATGTCTTTGTTTATTTCTAATTAGGTGCACTTTGTGCTTGATTTGGTATTTTTTTTTTAAGTAGTCTAGTAACCATAAATTTTATCTTTAAAATGGATTAGTGGGATGATCGGAGTTTAAACATCAATTTCTGTATATATAATGCATTGTCCTAACAAATGAGCTAAGCTCATGGGACTGATGGGATCTGTTTTTATAGTGCTTAAT
The DNA here is from genome assembly GCA_954870985.1 of Trifolium fragiferum. NCBI lineage: Eukaryota > Viridiplantae > Streptophyta > Magnoliopsida > Fabales > Fabaceae > Trifolium > Trifolium fragiferum. Next base: position 1,539,524 of record OX940796.1, read on the forward strand.
ATACTTTTTGGCTTCTTCAAAAATAAAATGAACTAGCAATTTTAATTAATTTTTGAATAAAATTATTTTTAACAAAAGGGTGAAAAAACATAATTTGTTGTGGTGACTAAGTTTTTTCAACCATACTGATAAAACAAATTTTTTTTAGGGAGTAATGAAAACTTATTTTCACATGCATATATACTTTTCAATTTGAATACATTTTAACCATAGTTTATGTTTTATCTATAACAAACAAAGTTGTATATAACACAATATTATAAAATAAAAAAAAGTTCTACGCATAACAAATAATGTAAATGGAATTTTACAAAGAAATATTTTATACGTTCAAATTTTGAAAACATGAAACAAACAAGCTAGAATTACTGTTATACGGTTTGTAAATAATGATAAAACCAATGAATGCAAACTGAAATGTTTTCTCAAACAAAAATAAAAAATCTAAGAAATATCAACATATGTCTTTTTAGGTGAAATTTTGAGGATGGCTCTTGCTTTGGAAGTGTGTAGATGCTTTTGTTGTTTGGGTCAGTTCTTGGTGCTGCTGGTTTCAGTGAGGAAGATGGTGGTTTTTCTTGGTATTTTGGCTCATTGTTGTCGTGTTGTCGGTTTGGATTTTGGTGTCTTTGGCGATGGTATTGTGCAGGTGATGGGTTTGTATTATAGTGAGGTGATGAGTTTTGACGAAATTGTGTTATTTCGCTACTGTTATTTTGTGTTTTTGTCATAATTCCAAAGTTTGGTTGTGGTTTAGCTGTTGCGCTGTTTATCTTCTTTCTCCCTTTTAAGAAAACCACCGCGGAGTCTCGGTCTCTCTTCAAACCATTTCTTCGCCGCGATTTTAGCCCTTTACGTCGTAGCTTGTGTTTTGTTTTTGGAGTTTGGTTGTTGTTGTTCTTTGAGCTTGGGTTTGGTGCTCTGACGCGTGGCTGCTTTTGCACTACTGTTGGATGGTGGTTCTCTTTTGAGCGGATTTGAGTTTGATATATGATTGAGTTTTGGCTTGTGGTGCTCAGTGATCTCCACTGTGCTGGATGCTTTGGTTGTGTTTTCTGATTAGCATTGTTGTGTTGGTGTTGATGTATGGTGTAATAATTTTTGTTTGGCTTAAGGGTTGTAGTTTGGATTGTTATTGTAGAGATGAAGTTTGTGTTGGATGGACGAGGTTGATGGTATTTGGTGTAAGGGTCTGCTATGGGTGTCGATTGATTTAGGTGTTGTTTTAGTTTATGCTCTTTCTTGTAATGTGCTCGTATGTGTTCGTATTACATATTGTGCTCGTCTTGCGCGCAATTGCGATATTAATAAAATTTAGCCGTTAAAGAAAAAAAAATGTCTTTTTAGGTTAAAAAGACGAGATATTTGGTATGGCTGACAGTGAGGTAGAGATCATTAGGTTGGATTTCAATTGTTGTTTAAAATATTTATGAAACTTAAAATATATATAGACCTTTAACCAGAACATTCAAATATAGTTAAATCGAATCATTGTCATTGAGCTGCACACAATCCAACTTGTTTCTTTTTGGCGTACATCTTAAGTTCTACACTTATGACAATACAATTTTATTTAGGTATGGGGATGGTATATATGCTATTTATTGCATAGAATGGAAATTGGAAGAAAGCTGCGAAATCCAGAATCTATCCCCATACATCCCCCTTATCTTATGTATTGGATTATTCGAGTGTTCTTCAAGGTACATTGATCCTTACCTGTATTGTGGTACTTGAAACTTTAAAGCATATATAAGACATTGATATGATAGTTACAATTGTGGGTCTTAAAAATTGACTCGGATATTGACCAAAAATATATAAAAATTGAAAGATATTATTTTTGTAGGGTAAGGGAGATCTAAGGTATTTTTGACATTTTCGATAAATAAAAATAAATTTTAGATTGAAAACATTGGAGCTAAAAGGAAGATCTACCACCTTAACCGTGGCTACTATTTCGGTATACCAAGTAGACTCATAATTTATGAAAGCGAAAAATAATAGTAATTTATAAATATTCAATATTCATCTTCAACCTACTTAGACATCTTTAAATAAAATACAAAATTGTGAGTGTTAACCATCATAAAAAATAGACAAAATTACTAGGAAAAAATGGTGTAAGAGATATGACTTCTTAAATTATTATTAATTTTTTCTTTTTTTCTGCATATTCAATTTCCATTTCGGCATATATGATAATAATTATAGGATAATTATACAAGAATGAAATGCGAACAAGATAATAAATTCCGTCGCTAACTCTTTTGACTGAAACAAAAATTATGAGAAAGAAAATTGGTTAATTAGCCTATTCTGTTCTACTGGTTCTGCTTATTGTGCTATATGTGTTGGTTTCAAATCTTGTGTATTCATTTCATTAGTGTTTACATGACCTCTTATGCCTTATTTATAGGCTACAACACAAACTAACTAACTAAGAGTCCAACAGAAATAACTGTCAGCAAGCCCAGCTTGCTAGCATGCGCGCCCTGGCAAGCCAAACTAGGCCAAGCCTCCTGCGCGCCTTGGCGCGCCTACCTGACAACAAAGTTTGCCTTGCAAGCAATACAAAGGCTAACTAGAAAACTCCTAACACCTAACACTTATTACAACAAACTTTCCCTTAAACTAAGTTATGTATCATAACTCAGTTTACAAACTCTCAGCTGCTTCCTGAAACCTTCAAACAAAGCATGGCTCAGGGCCTTGGTCATCACATCTGCCAATTGCTCCTTGGAGGCACAGTACACTAATTCTATAAGACCATCACTGCATAGATTTCTCAAGAAGTGAAACCTAATGTCAATATGCTTGCTTCTCCCATGCATGATTGGATTCTTGCTCAACTTAATGGTAGAGCTATTGTCACAAAGAACAGTCAAGCATTGTTTTTGCTTCAAACCAATACAGTCAAGTATTCTCTTCAACCAAATTCCTTGACACACACAATGTGCAGCAGCTATATACTCAGCTTCTGTGGTGGACAAGGTGACTATAGGTTGCTTTCTAGAGGACCAAGCTATAGCACCAGATCCCAGCATGAACACATAACCTGATGTGCTCTTCCTGTCATCAATATCACCTCCATAGTCACTATCTGAATATGCTATCAGATCTGCTTGCTCTCCCTTCCTGTACCAAATGCCAAACTCAAGTGTTCCTTTAATGTACCTCAATATTCTTTTGGCTGCCATCAAGTGAGGCTCCACAGGGTGCTCCATATATCTTGCAATCATGTTGACTGCAAACATTAGATCAGGCCTAGTAGCAGTCAAGTACATCAAGCTTCCTACAATCTGCTTAAACTGAGTAGGATCAACCTCATTGCCCTTGTCATGTTTTGACAACTTGGTGCCAGTCACAATGGGACTGCATACAACATTACTACTTGACATTCCAAATCTCTCAAGGATCTCTTTTGCATATCTATGCTGACACATAAAAATACCTTCATCATTCTGAGTTACTTCTACACCAAGGAAATGTTTCATCTTGCCTAGATCTGTCATATCAAATGTCTTCATCATTGAATCCTTGAATCCCTGAAACATGTCACTATCATTTCCAGTGAAAATTAGATCATCTAGATACAAGCTTACAATAAGCCAGTTGTTCCTTTCATCATTCTTCACAAACAAGGTATGTTCATGTGAACACTTTTCAAAACCTTCCTTTATAAAGTAGTGCTCTATTTTGCTGTACCAAGCCCTTGGAGCATGCTTCAATCCATAAAGAGCCTTATTTAACTTGTACACTTTGTCTTCTGCACCCTTCTTTACATAGCCTAGAGGTTGTTCTACAAACACAGTCTCAAGAAGCTCTCCATGTAAAAAGGCACTCTTCACATCTAATTGGTATACCTTCCAATCCTTTAGAGCTGCTACAGCCAATATGCTTCTGATAGTATCCCACCTTGCAACAGGAGCAAACACTTCCTTGTAATCAATTCCATACTTCTGACTATATCCCTTTGCCACTAATCTGGCTTTGCATTTTTCTACTTCACCTTTCTCATTCAACTTAGTTTTATAAATCCATTTTACTCCAATCACCTTGCCATCTCTTGGCAGGTCAGTTAGTTCCCATGTTTTGTTTCTTTCTATGGACTGTATCTCATCATTCATTGCCTTCTTCCATGTGTCATATTTGGTAACTTCATCATATGTGACAGGATCTTCAGTGTGACCAGGTCCAAATATTGCTAGATTTCTCATGTCATCATTATCATTACCTAAAATTCCTCCTGTAGTGTCGTACATACTAAGGTAGCCAGGTGGTTTTCTTACTCTTGTTTCACTAGAATTTGAGGTAGAAGCTTCATTGATTGAACTGGCAGGAACTGTAGGCTCCACTGGTGCAGGCACATTAGCTGGCTCATTGTGAGTATTGACTTGAGTCTCATCCTCATCACTGTTCTCCACATCTATTGAAGCTAGTTTCTTCTTTCCCTTATTCCAATTCCATTTCTCATTCTTGGGAAATATCACATCACTGCTGATGATTATCCTCTTTGTAATAGGATTGTAATGTCTGTAGGCCTTTGATTTTTCACTCACCCCTAGGAAGATACATTTCATGCTCTTGTCATCAAGTTTCTTCCTCTGTACATCAGGTATATGAGCATAGGCAATGCATCCAAAGATCCTGAAGTGCTTCACTGAGGGCTTGATATTACTCCATGCTTCCTCTGGAGTAACATCAGATATTGCTGCAGCAGGGCTCCTATTCAACACATAGTTACTCCAATTCACTGCTTCAGGCCAGAAGTTCTTTGGAATATCTTTGTTGGAAATCATGCTTCTCACCATTTCTAGCAGAGACCTGTTCTTTCTCTCTGCAACACCATTTTGTTGTGGTGTGTAAGCAGCTGTTAGTTGTCTTTTGATTCCATTATCCTCACAATAAGTTTTGAACTCCTGAGATGTAAACTCACCTATATCTGTTCTAAGACAGGCAATGCCTTCCTCAGTTTCCTTCTCTACCATGCTTCTGAATTTCTTAAAGTAATCAAGAGCACTAGACTTGTTTACCAAGAAATATACCCAAGTTTTCCTACTGAAATCATCAATGAAAGTGAGTATATACCTCAGATTAGTGTTGGATGCAGGGTTTATTGGGCCACATATGTCAGAATGAATCAACTCCAATCTCTGAGAGGCCTTCCAATCACTTGACTTAGGAATACTATCTCTGTGTTGCTTGTCAATCAAGCAATCAGCACACACCTGTTTACTTTCTTCCAGCTTTGGCAATCCCCTTACCATATTCTTATGATGAAGTTGCATTAATCCTTTGAAATTCAGATGTCCATATCTGCAGTGCCATAGTTTTGTCAAATCTTCACACTGAGACTGCAGGCATGCCAGTTTTGCCTCAGCAATGATGGGATAGAGCTTGTTTGTTGCCATTTGGGAACTCATTAGTAGACCTCTGTCTTGATGATAAACTCTACAACAATCATTTTTAAACACTACAGTGATGTTCTTTTGTTGAAGCTGCCCTATGCTCAAGTGATTATTCTTCAATTCAGGAATATAGTACACACTAGTCACTACCTTAACCATGCCATTCATCTGCAGCTTTACATTGCCTCTCCCCATGACCTTCATCTGTGAATTATCTCCCAATCTCACAGTTTCCCTGAAGGTTGAATCAAGATCATAGAACCATTCTTTGACTCCACACATGTGATTGCTGCACCCAGAGTCAAGATATCATATATTGCCTTGTGACACATTTCTCAGCGATGAATTGAATGCCATCAACAAAACTTCTTCACTATCATTATAGTCAGCATAGTTTGCATAATCTTCAAGACTAGGGCATTCATTTTGAAAGTGACCAAACTTATGACACTTATAGCATTCTATGTGTTCTTTGTTGATCTTCCTACCTCTCCCTTGATTCATTCCTCTACCACGACCCCTACCTCTTCCTGCAGCCTTGTCACCATAAGAAGCTTTCAAAACCTGGTCTTCATCTTTCACAGGCCTCAGTTTCTGCTCATGCACAAGGAGTGATCCCTGCAATTCATCTAAGGACAATGTTTCCACATTGTTAGATTCCTCAATGGCACACACAACATAATTGAATCTTGTTGCCATTGACCTGAGAATCTTTTCCACCACTGTTCTTTCTACCACAGTTTCACCTTGGATCTTCATCTTGTTCACATTGGCAAGAACCCTAGCAAAGTAATCACTGACTGCTTCTTCCTCTTTCATTTTAAGCACCTCAAACTCTCCCCTCAAGGCCTGCAAATGTGCTCTCTTCACCTTTGTAGAGCCTTGGTACTTAGCTGCCATAGAATCCCATATGGATTTGGCACTACTCTTATCAAGAATTGTTTCAATAATTGCTCTATCAATGGATTGAAGCAAGTAATTCTTGGCTTTCAAATCCTTCAGCTTTGCCTCATTCACAGCATGTGTCTGTTCTGCAATAGGAACTGCAGGTAATGCTGGGATCCCATCTTCCACCACAGACCACTACTCCTTGGATCTGAGGAGATTTTCCATGAGCATACACCAATGATCATAGAAACCATAGAATTTTGGAATAGAAGGATGGCCAAAGTTACCCTCTGCCATGGAAAGGCTCAAGAAAGCTATCAAGAATAAGAAAGATCACACTAGATTGTGAAATTCTTCACTAACTTCTACACAACTCTTGTTTCCCTACCCAAGAAAAGAAGTAGAATTCTCACAATCTCACACTTGCACTCGTGTTTCCCTGAATCAAAAAGAAAGAAAATCAAGAGGCTCTATGATACCACTTGTTGGTTTCAAATCTTGTGTATTCATTTCATTAGTGTTTACATTACCTCTTAGGCCTAATTTATAGGCTACAACACAAACTAACTAACTAAGAGTCCAACAGAAATAACTGTCAGCAAGCCAAGCTTGCTAGCACGCGCGCCCTAGCAAGCCAGGCTAGGCCAAGCCTCCTGCGCGCCCTGGCGCGCCTACCTGACAACAAAGCTTGCCTTGCAAGCAATACAAAGGCTAACTAGAAAACTCCTAACACCTAACACTTATTACAACAATATGTATATATTGCTACAAACTTTCTAATATTTTCATGTTGTGTTTTTGGCTTTTGCTTTGAAGTTTGAAGTATTGGACTGTTTCTTGTGCACTTCTGGTATTCATGTTTAAATCATAAAAACTTCACTTTGCTTAACAAAGTAGTAATAATAAACAACATGGAAAAAGAAAGTGGCCAGATCATTAAGTGTGGCAAAAGCATAAGTTAGCTGGTGGCCTTTTCAAATAGCTAGAAGGATGAATAAGTTCATAATTTGAGGGGTCATCCAAAACATAACAGTATGGTGATAAAAGTCATGAATTTTTTTATCTGATTTGTGTCAAATTAAACCAAAGATTGGTGCTTTGTTGTGTTGGAGATTGAATTCTAACGTATGAAAATGTAACAATTAAATGGATCAATTAAATATATATTAAGCTAATGGAAGAAAGGGCCTTGAAGATGTGAATGGATGAAGTAATTTGGTAGCTCAAGCTTAATTAATTAAAAACAGAAAGAATATATTTGTAACTCACGGTGGAAATTAATGGCCAATTTATATATTGGTACGAAATTTTTACTACGGTTAACGATTATTAGTCTCGTTTAAAACTTGTGTAAATGTTCTTATTTTACTTTAACTCATAAAATAAGAATATAGATCTAACAACCATATGACATAATTTGTCGTAAAAAAAAAACCATGTGACATAAGTCATAGATATTAGAACCATTTAATTATTTGATTGCTATAATAGTTGAAGGACATGGTATTATAAATAGGGTCTTGCTAACGAGTGTTTCCAGGGCACTCTTTAAGCATTCCATTTGAAGAAATTTTTTATTTTAAAAATCAAACAATGTAATTTTCAATGCGTTGACTTTACACATTCTCATAAGAATTATATAAAAACCTTACTATTTTAGGCTATATATTAGTGCTTATGCAACTAAAGATTTGTTGGCTTATGATTAAGTATATTATTATGTGAACTTATAAATTTAAGGTGAATATTGGGAAAGGATATTGTTGAATGGGGGTGATGATAGTCATGCATCATCATTAGCAACATTATGAGGTTACATTTGTATTTGGAGGAAAAAGAAAAGATACTGCCACCAGAAATATAGAAGTGAGGAAGCTCATGAATGGTTATAAAAAAAATTAACTTTACCAAGTGCAGCATTACATATAGGGTCCGTTTGTTATAGATTTTTTGAAAATAGATTCTTATAGTACAATATAATTTTGTGTAAAATTTTTTTACAAAGAAACATTTTATAAAAGCTTCAAATGAAAATTTGGTTTCAATAGTTATTTTTAAAATGTCATTTTAGGCATTTCATCATTTTATTGAAATTTTTTTTGGATATCAAAATTTTAAAAAAATCACTTTTTTTCAAATAGATTTTCATAAAAATCATTTTTAAAATAGAACTTTTTGTAAAAATTGAGATTTTGACTATGTTTTGATCTTCAATAATATACGTTTATGTTATATAATGTCAAAATTAGTGTTTGAATTTAAAAAAAACTAATATAAAAAAACTTATAATATTTTAAAAATTTATTTTATAAAATATATTTTCAAAAATAGAAAGAAAAAATCTATTTTTTTAAAGTTAAAACAAACGCACCCATATTAGTTTAGGATTAATAGCTGCATATATAGGTTCTTGAATGTAAGTGTTGCCTTATTGGATTGCTCAGTTGAGTGGATCCTTGAAAAGCCTCTATAGGTGTTGACAAAAAAAAAAGGGTAAATAATGTAAAATGTTATTGGACCAATGTTTTATATGAGTTGTTACAAATAGGGCCCAACATTCAAGTCCCTCTTTTATTTTTTTCTTCAAGTAATCTAATGGCTATAAATTTCACCTTTAAGGTTAATGGTGGATAAATGGAATGATGAGTGTTCGAACTTCTGTCCCCTACATATATAATGCAATATCCTATCAATTGAAATAAAATTCACGTGACTCAAATTTGTCACTTTTATTTGTTCAAGTCTATCAAAATATACTACCAAAAGCATGATTGTAACAAAAATAATAAAATTAATTTTAAAAAAAAACAAAATAATAAAATTCAAATTAGTCTTTGATATTTTTATATCGAAAAAAAATTATTCCCCTCCTTATAATAAATTGGGGACTAGTTTGTCCCCAATATAAAAATATCAGGAATCCATCTGAGTTTTAATTTTGCCATGAATTAAATTGATCCGTAAAAAATGTGAGATATCAAAATAAATTTTCATCCAAAAATTTATTATGCAATATTGCGTTCGATCTAAACTGAAATCTTATTCCTTCAGTTCATATAGAGATAGGATAATGAATTGCCTATATATATACTATTTTGCCATGAATTGCCTATATATACTATTTGTAAATTCAATTTTAGACACATCAAATAACTTAAATAACTTATTTGGCTCATAGTTTACCCTATGTTTTTTATTTGTTTTTCTTAGCGTGCATTTTAATTTATATTTTTTTAAAATTCTCATATTGAATACTCTTCAAAGGAGTTATTAAGATACTAGAATTGAGTGACAAAATTAATTTCTTAGCTCAATCGACTGAAAACAATAAAATTACTATTAAAAACTACTAACCGAATTACCAACTAACTTGTATACTCCGTATTTGATAATATCATCAAACATTATTTATTTTTTTGGTGCAATCATCGCACTATATATTTTGTCATTCTCTCTGAATTGAAGAAAGAAAGTAAAGGAAAAGGAAAGAAAAAAAAACTATGGGTAAAGTATGTGTTACCTTCTTTGAGACATGATGACAAGTTATCGGCTGAGAGGCCAACCATCCACTTAAAGAGCAAGCTATAATCTTATACTCTTAATGGTCTACTACTCTATCTAATGCTAAATTATCATCTACCATCATTCCCCTCACATGCAAGCCATTTGAACCCAATTCTCCAAACACTATAATAACGGTATCTATTAGGACATTGGTAGACAATTTTAAATTATTTAAACCGTTTGATCTAAAATTAACAGAAAAAATTTTAAAATGTATGTAATTGTGTATAATAATTACAGCAGCAAATTATGATCTATATTAAGACCTTTCATTATAATCATGTCAAATCTCATTCGATATACTACACTGTTAAAAAAAGTCAAGTCTCATATGAAGTTATGACTTAAAATAAATTTATAAAAAGTGAAATTTGTCATTTTGTGATCTTAATTTTTAATGTTGAGTTAGATTTAAAAATTGAAATATGCTTGTCCGAGTAATCTATATGAAGAGTGAACTGCTTGTATTAACTTCGCGCTTGACCAATTAAGATAACCAAAAGTATTTTTATTAAACATTTTGAGGATTGCTATTTAGTAAGAATTTTTTATACAAGAAAGAGAAGAATCAACACATGGCAAAATCTTAAAGGATGATGTCATTTAATCTCCTTCTTTTGTGAAAATCATGGGTGGTTGTGGATGTAATCAAGGGTAGAGATTTATTCTGACAATTCTTCTCTTTAAATTTTCTTACTAAAAAGCTTTTCCCAAACATTTTTGTTTGATAGGAATAATGTTAGTATTGTTAATATTCTATATGAAGAGTGAATTGCTAGTGTTTACTTTCCTCTTTTCTGTTAGCCTACTTCTGAACTTTTTATCCATCAAATGATACTTGTAATCCCCTAAACAAGTATTTTTTTTAAACTAATTTAAGAATCTTACTATTTATTTGGATTTGGACTAGGATGAATAGAATTTTTATTGTTATGCAAAAAAGGGACTGCAAGAGACACGAAAAAATAGATCCTAATTAGATAGACACTTTGCTATCAAACACAAACAAATCACCCAAATATTATTGAAGAGAAAAATGGTACAATAAAAGAAAGAAAGAAAAAAAACTAAAAAAAAATCACCGAAAACTAGAAATGAACATCGGTCGGGTTCAGTTGGATTCGGGTTAAAAACCGTCAAACCGATAAAAACTGCGGCCTCTTAATTTGGACCCAATTTCGACTGTTTACATCTTCGGTTTGTTCGAGTTCGGGTCATACGAGTGACAGATACAACGAGTCGGTTTTAACGGTGTTGTTACATTTAAAACTTCATTGATAAAAAAAAAAATTTAACAATTCGTTCAATATTTCGTACACACTGCAACAAAAAATACAATAAAAATGATGAGATGCAGTTAATTTGTTTCAAATTTGTAAATTCAACGACAATAATAGATAGTAGATAAGAAGTAAAAATTAAGATAAATCTAAAATATTATCTTTCACATCTTTTTTATCAACATATTACAATCATAAGCTTGTAAAATACAACATTTTTCTCCTCTATCAAAGATAGATAAAATTAACAAAATGAAGAGTATAAAATATTAAAAAAGAAAAGAAGTGTTCTAAACTAGAAAAAAAAAATTATATTCTAGGAATTGTTCGATCGGTTACGGTTATGAAGAGACGAATTTTTAAAGACCCACACCCGCCCGTACACAACTGTTCATGGCCGATTTTTTACAATTGTTGCCCCGAGATCCAACCCGCACCCAACCGAATGTTTCCATATGTTGGCGGTTATGTTGGTTTCGATGCGGTTATTCAACCTGCACCCCTCCTGAAAATTGCGGAAACCAATGAATGAATATATATTAATATTAGTCAAAATTCATGCATTGGTTTGCACAAATTTCTTTCCTTGCTTTTTTTTGGTACAAATTTCTTTTCTTTCTCTTTCTCTCGCACTTGAAAAGATGTACTACTATTTAACTAATATGTTTTTATTCAATGAACTTATTACCAAAGAAAAAGCAAGCAAACTAAGGAAAAAGTAAACTAATGATTCAAAAAAACATAGTTTAGGAAAATAAAGAAATTTTATTTCCAATTTGGGAAAACAGATAATAGGAGAGTAAACGGAAAAAGAAGAAAAAACAATAGTGAAAGGAGGAAAGGAAAATGCAAGGCTCGAGACTAAAATGGAAGTTGGGATGGGACATGTCAAAATAGAAGCTGATGTATATACATTATCCTTTGAATCCAAAGAATTGCGAGTATTTAACTAACAATTAATAAGAACATGTTGACTAAATAAATTTATATGTGATATTTACAAATTAACTATTTCATATACAAATTTATTTATAATACTTGTTTTTAATAATTATTGGATAAATACATCAATTAGTATACATTGCACAATTAAACCGCAACTACATAGCTAATAGATCCAACTAAACTTTGCCAAACATCTAGCAATCAAAAAATAAAGGAGAATATTAATTTGTGTCCTTAAAGCACATGATAACAAGATAAATATAAAAATTATGTTTTGAAATTTTGTGTGTTTTTGTTTTTAATGCATTAAATTTCTTAGCTTATTAAATGGCGTGTATATGTAGTTTGATTAAAATCCCAATTAATCACACATAAATGAGTATCAAAATGTAAGACAAGTCTTTGAAGTAAGTTATTTTTCGTTGGTAACAATATTTTTCAAGGGACCGATTTATTTCAAGATACATGATTTAACGGAGAATCGCCAAAATTGTATTTCGATTGTATCACTTGAGAACCTTCTTTGACCGTATAGGCTTCTTCTGAATTCTAACTCGAAACTCAAATATCTTTATCATTTTTCTGTGAAGAAACATTAAACACCAACTTCCTATATTTTTCCACTAAAATCAGTTTCTTCTCCATCTAAAGTCGTAAATTATTATTAATTATTAGATACAACAACATAAACTATGTATTTTGTTAATCAAAGATGTAAACTATTATTCATTGGTAAAGATATATAGTCATATGTTATTCACTTAATTTTAATGTAATTGTAAGGAAATTTTTATAAGCGAAAGGGAATCATAATAAACGGTTAAAATCTTTCTCTAATTTTTTAACGTTGTTGCATTCACAGCATGTTAGATTTTGAGCTCAAGATAGTATTTGATTAAGTTGCTACAGTCTCAACTAATCTCATTTAAACACTCTTAAGTGAAAATACATTTAGGGATTCTGATTTATTATTATATTTTGTGTCAAAAAAAATTTCAGGATTATATTCTATGAGTAAAAAAGTGAAAAAGAAAATAAATTGACAATGATGGCCACTTAAATAAGCTATTCCATTGGGCCAACCCAAACCGACCTTAAAATCGGTCTACCATTCAATCATGATATGGACCAAACTGTGGGGAGATGCATTTTACAATAGTTGAAAGTACCATATACTAGAGAAAAGAAATGCAAACGTCACATCATTTTTAATTCTTTTTGAGATTAAATAAATAAAGGAGAATGTTAACTTGTGCCCTTAAGGCACATGATAAGAAGATAAATATGGAAAATATTTATTAAAACATGTATACCATTCATTTATCTATGCATTAAATTTTTTGTATCATTAAATGTTATATTTCTATTTTTAGGTAGTTTATCATGTGCCTTTAGAGCACAAGTTAACATCACCCTTAAATAAATGTACTTTTGCCTCCCATATTAATTAAATATATGACTTACTTATTTCAAAATGTAGATTTTAGTCCCATATTTAATTAGCAAGTTTCATGTTTTTATTCCACAAACTATTTTAAGTATCATATTGATTTATAAAAGAAAAAGGTATCATATTGATTAATAACATATAGAATTATATTTAATGATATAACATTGGTGAATTGAATTAAAAACATGAATTATTTGATAAAATTGAAAATGGCAAAAAACAATTGTATCATTGTTTTTTCCTCCAAATTAACAATATCGATCACATCATCATAAAATACAATTCTACGTCGTTAATAAATATGACACATTATAAAAAATAAGCTCCACAAAGTGTTATGATAAAAATCTTAAATTTGTAAGAAAATTAAAATCACAAATTTAAAATGAGTGAAGGAAACATTCGTGCGGATACTTTAGCACACATGGAAAGTAACATGGGTCCTGATGTGATTTTTTATGAATCTTGTACTTATCAAATTCATAATTTTGTAAGCGTTGATGCATTGGGAACTTCGATTTCAAGACTAGTTGTTATGTAATCTTTCTTCCGGGCTTAGACCCTCTATTTTATCAAAAAATAAAAATAAAAATGAGTGAGATTAAATTTCTTTAATAATTCAGAGTCGACTACAAGATAAATAAAATTTGGACAAAAAATTATATTATGCAAAAATCATACTTAAGTTTTCTTAAACGATGGTGAAATTCATTAACCATTTGATTTAATTTGACTCTAAAGTTTTGGTTACTAAAATGTCATTTTAGTTAAACAAATACTAGTACAGTAGTAGTAACATTCAGAAGTGCATTTCTTTGAATATAAAGGCTCTTTTATCAATAATCAATCGTGGTATAACAGTACCTTACATGAGTTTCTGTTTAACAAATAGCCATTAGCCTATGATGATTCTCGTAATCTCCACCATTAATTGGTACAGATTAATTTAGTCTAATCATCACTTATGCTTAGGTCTTGAGCTAAGCTAATTTTATTTGTTTAAATGATACACTTCATATATTTTTGTTGTTTTTACCAAAAAGGTAATGTTGACCTTCTTCACACTTCATGCTACGAAAACGCACACAATCATAGATTTGAGAGCATCACTTTCATTAGAGCCACTTGGTCTTATCATATTTATATTAATTTGGAGTCTAATTAGACAGCATCTTTGATTAATTAGAGAACAGACAATAACAAACGGCCAAAAGTTTCTTAAAAGAAAATTAAAGGAACATGCATGTTAGTTAATGACTCCCTCTATTTACTTTTAAAATAGCAAGTAACAAGTAATTCTTTCAAAAATGTTGAAATTAAAAAAGTTCAAATAATAATAGTATTAGCATAGTGATATGGTTTGGGATACTAACTGAAATATATATGCAAGGTTTATGGTTCAACCTCTTCTACTAACCATTCAACTATGTTAACAAAAAACATGTCAAGTAGAAAAAAAAATAAGGTCTTAAATAAATTTAATATCAAAAGTTAATTTTGTAAGAATGAATCAATTTAATCTGATATGAAAATTCAATATGCTATCACCATTTTGGAACACATAATTTCAGAGATTTTACCGTTTATATCAACGCATCAAACTCATCAATAATATAAAGTATGAGGGTTTGCTTGAATAAAACTTTTGCCATTTAAAAAAAAAAAAAGAGTGTATTGAGAAAAACTCAGGTAATTGATCATTAAATAATGATAAGCACCAATAAATTGTATTTGTAAAGGGTGACAACTCTTTTGTGAGAATAAGTTAAATCTAATATAAAAACTTAATTCTCATACTGTAAAATGACATCACAATATAATTTGATTAGATATTGTTTTGGACTGGGCCTAAGGCCCAAAAGCTAAGGAAATCATTCTCCTCACTCGTTGAGCACGACCTAATTGAGGAGCGTTCCAAGGGCGCATCACCCACGTCAACGGATGCAATCTCTCACGGATTGTAACGTCTGACATTGAGATGATGGACATTTACTGTCCATTAGTACTTTTTAGCTGTTTTTCGACAATAATTGGTGACGTCTATATGGCTTTGGCCCAACATTAGGGGAATAGTGACTCTATAAACTCTCATTCAGAGGATCAAGATGCAATCTCTCTTATTCTTAAAATATTTGCATCACGCACTCACTAACTTGAGCGTCGAATCACCTGCAGATATAAAACCCTCCTTCCATTCATCAAAATAGAAGATGATCATCACCGAACAATATCGATTCTGATAAAATAAGATAATATGTATAATTATTTTTTGCACCATTATTACATAACAATTAATCTTCTATTTTCTTAAAAATAGTAGAAGTACTCGAGAGTATATATATAGTGGACAACAAGGGGCGGTCAAATAATAAAATGCATGGTAATGGTTTAGTAAATATATTATATATTATAGTTGGTGAAAGAGAGATGATTTGTTTTCTCGGGCCCCTAATAAGAAAAAGTTTTAGAATGTTAACAATAGGATTACTATTGGTAATGGTTGAGTTAAAAATTGCTTAAGCATAATCCAATAGTACGGGTAGCGGACGGATGAGAGAACATGCACTTTTGACTCCTGTTTGCTTGGTCTGCTTATATTATTGAGACCAATTATTACTTGTCTTAAATTAATTACTACTATTTTGGGGCGCATCACGTGCTACCTGAATAATTAACCATAGAGCTTTTTCATTTCTGTCCGTGGAAAGCAATCACTTAGCACTAGTACTTAATTAAACAAAATTAAAGTTTACTTAATGTTATGAGTCTCATCAGATGGGATAATGTGATATTTAAGCGAGTTTATGAATCCAGGACTTTTCATTTTACAAGTCGAATTTATAAAATTGAGTTGAGTTTAACTTTTAATTCTAAAATTATATCAGATTATTTGCTATCAGATTTTTATTAATTATTTGGCGTGAACATGCATAAGTAGAAACAATTATCCACTTATTACAAGCTTATTGAGGTTGACTCAATTCTCGATTCTAAAACTTTAATATAATTGCCTTTCGTTTTTTGTCAAGAAAATCCCCTTCTTTTAATTTTTTTATTCATTTTTATATAAATTTTTTGTTTTAAAAAAATTGAGAATTTCGAGTTGGATCATGTAAGCACCTCTATAAATTAAATTTTGTTGTAGCTAGCATTTGAACTGTAACATTCGTTTTAATACTTATCATCCAGTTAATTCATGTTTGTTTGTGCTTTTTTCTTTTTACAAGTGACTGCTAGCTTAACATAAGCTCGTTGAGAATGAGGCTTTTTAATCGTAAGGACTAAAACTATTTACGAAGAATATTGTGGAAACTAAAAGTCAATGCAAATATTTATAAAAACTATTTTTTTTATAGAAATTAAAAATACATTTAATCTAATTTATTTATATTCTATTACAGTCCAAAAAAATTATCAAGTCAATTTCTTCTGCTGATACATTGCAATTTTTTCAAGTCAAGCCTACAAATTTAAAGGTGGTACTACTACTGTTACGTGAAATAATATTTTGGCATGCAGCAATAAACTCTTTGAAGATTATTTGAATTTTGGAACAAGTTATTAATGAGGCCAGGGAGAGGTCAATATATAGGAGTAGTTTTCTTGAATGAATTATTTAATGAGATCATAATAACAATGCTAAGCTTTTTGTTTTGCATGGTGGACACTTATACACCTCTTTTATACTTTGAGAGAGAGAAAGATATATAAAAAGAGTGACGTTTTTTATTTGAATCTTAAAAGATTTTTATCTTTAACTTTCTTCTTATTATTTAAAACTATCATTAATGTAATTCAAAAAAAATCCAATAAAGCTAAAGAAAAGGATTAACTATACAGAAATTAAAATGATTTTATTTTATATCTAGCCATTTTGATCTCCTGCTATAGACATTTCTCAATTTTTAGGCTTAATTGTGGTAGCCTTTTGATGTTTTTTTCTTTTTATTTTTGTGCTAGCTTCACGCACTTTTTTTAGGATTTTCTCGTTTATGTTACTTTTGAGGAGTATAAAGTTTTTAGTATGTGTTTGTTGACCAATCTTTTATTTTGAATATATTTTATACTTAGGGTATGTTTGACCTAGCTTATTTTAAAGTTTTTGGAAACGGCTTATGCAATATAAATTAGGTTTTATGCTATTTTATAAGTTCAAACTATTGGAAATTGAATTTTTATAAGTTATTTTATCATAAACTACCTTGAAAAACTTATAATAATACATAAAAATTACATAAGTTATTTGCATAAGCTAAAAAATAAGTTAGGCCAAACGACTCTTTTATAATTTTGATAAAGATTATTTCAATAAACCTCTAATTAACGAAGGAAATTATTTTGGATTGGGCCTAAAGTTGGCTTAGCACCGAGCACAGCTCAATTTGTCAGGATGTCGAGGACGGTCCAATAGAGCGTGTCTTTGCTTATCCATGTGCTCCACTAGAGGAGTACATGTATCCAACAAAGTCGATTCCTTATCCGTAATAAACAGAGCAGACTTCTCCTAGTATGAGGATTAGGAACAATTTCATGTTCCATCCAAGGAGAAATCATGGCAGTCACTCTTAATGAGATGCCCTACGAGACCCATTAAGGGGATCTTTGGCTCTGCGCTGATCCTCGTCCTTCGGTGGGTCAGATATTCTATTTCTTACCATTTTTTTCCTTGTGCCATTGAATTTTGATCTGACTTAAGCATCAGAATGTCTGCATGTACAAATATCCCTTTTTATGGATTGCTCAATTACAGACATATTGTTGGTCATCTATCTACTCTGATCTCCAAGTATATTCAAAAACAAAACTCGAGTACGCCACCACTCTACAATAGCATATATAGTTTAGGCATATTTAGTAGTAATTACTGTGTATAATTTAGGCAAGATTAATTTTTTTACTAACTTACAATTTAGAAAGAAAAAAAACTTAATTTAAACATACTCCTACTACTACTACTACCGATAATAACAAATATTTTCTTTTTTAAAGTGTTGGTAGATCTTTGGCAAATGCGTTAAATATATCAAACTATTTTACGCGTGATTATGATCAATTCTTCAACATATCACTTTCATGATGATATTTTGACCCTCTTAATAAAACTGATATATTGATAGTTGAGGGATACTACGTTTGAAGGATAAAAGTGGGAATAATTAACATAAGAAAATCATGAAGTTAAGGTGTGTTTGTTTCAAGGTTACTAATTTTAATTCCAGAAATAATATATCCAGAAAATAATAATAGGAATTTTATTCCAAAGTATTTTTAAAATATAATTGTGTTTGGTTAATATTAATCATATTCCTTTGAATTATTGATAAAGATTGATAAAAGAGAAGTTATTAGAAGTTAATTGAAATATATTTCTATTTTTATTGAAATTTTTCTTTCCTATTCATTTTCATGGAAATAAGAGAAGTTATTGGAAGTTATTTTTTTCTAAGAAACCTGCATACCTAAAAATAATTTTATATCAAATTTGTAGCAAATATGGATATATCTATTCCTACCCACATATTCCAAGAATTTTTTTTTCTAAACTTGAAACAACTATGAGAAACTAATGTCTACCGTTAAATATGTGTATATATATAATAATTAGCCATGAAATAAACCTTAATAGTCGAGCTTTTTGTGTGATGCATGTTACACAATGGAAGGCCTAAAAATTGAACGATATTTAAAACTTAACTTGTGCATAATTTAATTGATAAGAACATTGTATTTTGGGGATTAAAATTTGAACTATGGTACTTTCATTTCACAAAAAAGAAATTGAGGATATGCAAAGTCACTACTAATTGTTTTTACATCACTAAATTCAATCATGTTTTTTTTTTTGTCAATACATGAAATGGCTATACCGATCAGTATTTCATGTGATATTGATTTCAAGTAGTTTTTGACAATTTTAACTTCGAAATACTTCTCTCTATAATGCAACATCGGTATAGTTAAAAGAATTTGATAAGCAATTGAAACATTTGGATAACAATCTATTGCTATGACTTGTGAATTGCAGACTTGCAAAGAGAAAATATGAGAAAGACAATGAGTATGTGTTGATACCAGCGAGATTGCGGAAAGAAAATAAGTCCATACATGCAACTATGAGTGAGTAAGCGTGCAAAGGTAGGAAATTTGATACTTGATACGAGTGAAAAATACGTATACACAAGAGAAAATTTGATCATTAATATTTATACATTATATATCAACTCATCACTTATCAACGAGAGTGGATTCTCTCAAGTCAAAATAAAAATTGAGGAAATAATGTGCATAATTGACCATTGTATTACAAAGACAAAACAATATTTAATTCTAAAAGAAATTGAGAAAAGGTGATTGATGGTTAAGATGTAAAAATTGAGGAAAAATTGAGGGAAAAAAATTGAGAGGATCCATTCTCCTTATCAACCATATCAAGTATTATTATACCAAATTTACGACTTAATAGACGATCACTCTTTTCGTCGTGCATCAGATACGATCCTGGCCGTTCGATATAGAGAAATGGTTGATTGATGGTGATAGAGAGTCATGAGACGCAGGTGCATGTGGTATGAGTGAGTGACGCAGCGTTAATGTTACTGTACTACCTTTCCACTCTCGTCTACTATACAGTCAACAACACAACATTTCATTGCTTCATTCATCTCAACAAAAACCGGAACAAGAAATCCAACTTAATTACACTACACACACAGTCAAACAAAAGTACTACCGGGTTTTCCGGTGTAAGGACGACAGCAAAACCCACTCACTCGACACGTGGATTAATCACATCCATTGACAGTCAAATCACAAAAGTGACTTTCCCATCCAACGGCTTAAATATTTTCAAACTGATAGAGAGTTCACTGTAGCTTGACAGATTTTAATGTTCCCTCACACGCACACACTCTCTCTCTCTTCATATACACACAAAATTTCATTTCACTCAGAAAATCTCTCAGCAAAAAAAGCCAGACTGTAATCTTCTCACTGTAGAGAGAGAAATGAATTCATAAATGAGTTTCAACAGTAGAGTGGATGGGTGCAGTTATCATGGCGGCGTAGCAGAGAAAACTCTAATTCCGTGCCATTATTGCGCCGAGAGAGGAACTGAAAACACACAAACAAGCCTAAATTAACCAAACACAACACATGCACTCTTTTCTTTCTTTCTTTTTTCATTAATTCATTTTTCATTTTTTTTATAACGCAAACTCACGAGAATTAGGACAGATTTTAAAGTTTAACGAGTGTTTATAGATATATATCGACCATTCATGGAATTAACATAAATCAAATTCACGCTCGAACGAAGCGTAAGTCAACTACTTATCAACTGAATCGATTTTTTTAGTTGTTAGTTAAATTAATATTAATTTCATTTTTTGTCTTTCCTTGTCTTCTACTTTTTGAGATTAAGAAATAGTTTTTTATCCCTCAAAAGCTGCAACAAAAAAGTAGAAAAGAAAAAAAAAACCCAATTAACCTGAGACCAGAACTAGTTACACTAACAAATTGATTGAGAGTCAACAAAAAAAATATCTAAATTTTAAAAAGTGGATGAAAATTAATAATCAAACCTAAATTAAACCACTTACTTAAATTGCACTTGAAACCAAAGAAAATTACGGTTATAGTCACTGATCAGAAAGAAAATACAGTACAATTATACAAACACATATACATATTCTCTCTCTTTAAAACTAATTTAAGATTCTCGAAGCTTCTTCTTCTTATTAGTATTATCTACTGATATGGATGTTATTGTTATTGTTATACATATACTTATAACTGAATTGTTGAAAATCGTTTCACTTTTCTGTTACAAAACAACATGGCAGGTTTCTTCTCTCTAAGCAGTGGAAGAGGAAAAGAAGAATCAGCTGCAACTGAACAACAACAACAACAACAAGAAGAAGAGATTAACAACAACCGTACAAATAATAACAATAATCAGTTTCTTTTTAGAAACGAAGAGATCTACAACAAAGGCTTTGAGATATGGCCACAACAACAACATCAACACCATCAACAATCTTCTTTTCAACATCAACAACAGCATCAACAAAACATTAACAATTTCTACTCTTTTGGTGTTGGCAGTTCATCTCGAAGAAACGACGACAACAACTTACATGATGATGTTTCTGTTTCTTTTTCCGATGAATCGACGAGATTTGGATTAACTGTGATAAGGTCTGGTGGTGGTGGTGGTAGTGCTGGTGGTGGTTTAGCTGGTGGAGGAATGAACTGTCAAGATTGTGGTAACCAGGCTAAGAAAGATTGTCCTCATCTTAGATGTAGGACTTGTTGTAAGAGTAGAGGGTTTCAGTGTCAAACTCATGTTAAAAGTACTTGGGTTCCTGCTGCTAAACGACGTGAGCGACAACAACAGCTCACGTCGTTGCAGCAGCAGAACCAACAACATCAGTTTCACTCGTCAAGAAGACACAGAGAGAATCAGAACGATCCTTCTTCAGCAGGAGGAGCTTCTGGTTCTCTTGCTTGTAGTCCAATACCTATCACTACAACAGGTATATATAAAAATTTAAAATAACTGAAAGTGAGAGTTTATTTATAAAATGAAATGAAAAGAAGAAAAAAAATCACGAGTGTTTAAATTTTAGTGTTTAGTTTTTTGATTTTTTGATAAATAGCTAGGTTAGAGACGAATTTTCAAAGTATATAGCTTAGTGATAGAGATCTCAAGGAGAAACTATAGTCTTCTATGAATCTATAAGATAAATAGGATACCTAATTGGTCTATATAATCTATATATCCATTCCTTTCACACACTCTATCTCATCTTGCTTTTTTTTTTTATTCTCTCTTTTCTCTTTTTCTTGTGAAGGATGAAATTGTTAGGTATATGGTTTTTTCTTTCTTTTATTCTTGAAAATGATAGCTATATAGCATCAATTGATGTAAGTTTCTTTATATTTTGCTATTATATGTATGATGAATTATTTGAATTTTTGATTTGGAATTTTTTTGATTTGATTTGAAATTAGGGTTGGAGCTGGGAAATTTTCCACCGGAGCTGAATTCTCCGGCGGTGTTCCGGTGTGTGAAAGTGAGTGCAATGGATGCACAAGACGAGCGTTACGCGTATCAAACGGCTGTGAACATAGGAGGAAGAGTTTTCAAGGGAATTTTGTATGATCAAGGACTTGAAGGTAATTACACTAATGCAAATGCTAGTGGTGGTGGTGGTGAGGGTTCTTCTGGTGGTGGTAGCGGTGGCGGTGGTGGTGAAGGAAATCTACAAAATCTGATTACAACCACCACAACAAATGTTAGTAATCCTTTTGAGTATTCATCACTCTATCCAGCTCCATTGAATGCTTTCATGGCTGGTACGCAATTCTTCCCACCTCCAAGATCCTAAAGAAGTGCATCAATTTCAATCTATCTAATATCTATATATCTATTTCAATAATTATTTGATTAAACTTAGTTTATTTTAAGTATCATGGATTAATGTTAATTTCTATGTTTATCTTAATTTACATTATCGGCTTTGAAGTATTTGTACTAGTAGCGTTTTTTAGCTACACTAGCTAGAGAATGGTTATGTGTTGACAAATGATTATGATGATGATATGATTATTTAGAGTGCACGAAATTAAAGGTTGTTGTGGAATGTTTAATTTGTTTTGTTACTAGTGTTTTGTCCAAATCTCAGTTCAGATTTTCATGTTACTATTTTGTTCTTATCGAAATTCTCATTTTTCAATTTTGATTTACTAGCAATTTTCTTTTGATTAGTATGCGGCGCAGACAACATTTGGATATGTGCAATTTTAATACTACTATGATGTTATCATATTCATTAGTATTTCTTGTTCTCATTGTTTTTATCTTAATGGTTTGGATAAGATGTTTTATATGTGAGTTTTTGGATTCGATTTAAGATCTTTGAGACTTTCCTCTTTTCTTCATTATTTGATGACTACTGGACTAACAAAATAAAAAAAATGATATAATATTTTTGTGATTTGATTTGTTTATAGTATCATCGTAAGTGTTTATCTTTTTTATAGGATTAAACTTTTTTAGTAGCGAGTAATATCAACTCATTCGCTATGATGTTGGGTCTGAATTGATTTGTTGTATGGATTTGATTTATTTATAGTATCATCGTAAGTGTTTATTATTTTATAGGACTAAAATTATTTTTTTAGTAGCGAGTAATGTCAGCTCATTCGATATGATATTGGGTTTGAACTGATATGTTATATGGGTTGAAATATTCTTTCTACTTTCTTTAATAAATTACTATTTTGTTTATAAAAAATAAAGGTTTAATAGGTTTTTACCCTCTTGTAAAGTAGACGATTTTTTTTTTCTTGTAATTAATTTTTTTGAGATCACCCCCTTAATTATTTTTTTTCCCGTTGTGTATTTTACTCCCTTTGTGTTTTAAAAAAAATCGACAGGGGTAGAATGCACTACAAAAAAAATAAAAAAAAAATTATGGGAGTGATCTCAAAAAAAAAATGATTACAGGAGAAAAATAAAAATCGTCTACTTTGTAGGAGTAAAGACCTATTAACCCAAAAATAAATATGTTATTTGAACATTAAAAAATTGACAAGTAAATATTTTTCTCATAATTTTTATTGTCTATACATTATGTATATTCCAAAAGTACACAAAAAAGCTACAAAATTTAATGATGATTTCTCTAAAATAAGAAATGTAGTGAGTGATGTAAGTGTAACTTCTTTGTATAGTTGGTGCTGAACTCGAAGCTGCTTTTTCCCTAATATCTGTTCCCTTTGCCGCATCAAAATGGAACTAAATAGGTTTCGTGTTTGGTTGAACATAGAATTTCATCAAAAGCAATTAATTTTTTTAAATTAACTTTTGCACAATTTCTGGGGATATGGAACAGAGCTGCTAGCTAGCTGCAGCTGGTTATTATACTTGTTCTTTTTAATTTGTCTCCCCATCCATCCCATGCATTTGATGAGTATTATCAATATCAATATTATTGCATATAAATGGAGAATTAGAAGTAGCATTTACACCAACTACTTCTCTGAAAAACAATAAAAATATGGCACCATAATAGACAATCCATGACCATGGATGTCTACTTCTAAATGCTAGAGATAGAAAAGGGATTCTTAATATGTTTTGTGATTAAATGCGTTTCCTCAAAGTATGTGCATGTGAGAGTTGTGTTATGTTGCATACAAGTGGGTTACTGGCACATATGATATAGGTCAAGGTACATATGATAAGATATAGGGTTAATCATACTTTCTTTCATAGACTTCTGGTTTTAGTTCATGAGCAACAATCACAAACTTTACAAAAATTTCCCTTGTTTTGTTATTAATCTGACCCATTACATGTGCTTCTCAACCCTTATCAATGATTGTGACATTTATATAGTTAGCAGTCTCTTTCTCTCTTCTTCATCCATCTAATTTTTTTAAAAATAATTATGTCAATCTCTTGAACCTTTTATTGATATTGATTATAATGTTTATCAAATATTATGTTAGCATATACTAGTTGATATGATTTGTTTTCGGTGAATTATTCGATACACATTTTATTTGGATGTGTGCCAATACATTTGTTGAGGTGAATAATTCTAATAGGTTCAATTCTTCAGTGATATATCGGTATATATCTAAATAAGAGATGTGTACATGAGTATTCACCTTTGTTTTTTTAATGTATTCTCCCTTAGGAAATGAAAAATTAAAGGTTGTTGATCTTCTATTAATTAAGATTATGTGCATGGTTATATTTAGATTAGGATTAAAGTTGACTCAATTTTATGGAGGCATGAGTAGTGGTTTAAAAACGGCAGAAAGATAAATGGAGATGCATGGAATACACTATCATTATTGATGATTTATAAATGAACATAATATTATGTCCAAAATACTAGTAATAATTTTTATACAGATGTTGATATATATAACAATTGATTAGCTTCTAGAATAATTAATTGGATGCAACTATGTGTACTGTAAGAATTGTCATTAAAGATAAGATGTAACAAGAATGCTAGTCATGTTTTTAACTTGAGTGAAAATATTAGTTTAAAAAATTGAAATCAGAAAACAATTTTATTGAAAAAAAAAAAAAAACACACCAAGAAGACCATAAGATGTATCTTCACTCCAGTTCTACAATAATACTTACTAGACACCATGCCCGTGCGAATGCACGGGTCATATATGTGACATAACAATTTATATATATATATATATATATATATATATATATATATATATATATATATATATATATATGTGACATACAGATAATACGGAAAACTTCTTTATAAACAACATTTTCAATTTTATCCGTATCTTTTTCTATTTCGTCAGTTATCAATATTTTCAAGTCTTTCCTTAAAATTACTCTTGATATTACAACATATAATTGACCATGAGAGAAAATTGACTGTGGAATATATACAACAACATGTTTAAGTGACTGACCCTGACTCTTGTTGATCGTCATAACAAAGGAAACAACCATTGAAAACTGTCTACGTTGAAACTTAAATGGGATTCTTTTATATAAAGGAGTCAATGATAACTTATGAATAAAATCTTTTTCACCAATATTGTGGTTGGATATCACTTTACCTCAACGACATATGATCCCAATTTTGTAACTATCAACCGTGTACCATTACATAAGCCCAAAGATTGTTCAATGTTTCTGAGCAACATTATCGGTACTCCAACTTTTAATCTTAACTTATGATTCGGAACTCAATATGCAATGGCGGTGTTTAAGAATTCAGGTGTATGAATATCATTTGGTGTGTCAAAATTTGATTTGGATTGACACGAAGAATCATATCTCAAAAACAGTATTTTCTTCTTCATGAATTAAATCCAAAGCATAATCATTTATAGTACCAACAATTGTATTTTTAGGAGCTAATATAGCATTAATTAGTTATTTTATAAAGAAATTTAAAAAGTTTCATATAAAAACTGATTGAATTTTATAAGCAATGAAACAATTTATAGTATAAAAAGAAAAATCGAGGATATAATAAAATAAAAAAATGCAATGCCACAAAAAAATTTCAAAAGAAAAAAAAAGGAAATACAATATCGTTCCGTCACAACCAAATATTTAAAAAATATAGTTCAAGTACATCAAACAACAATAATTGAATTAAAAAAAGATTGAAAGTGCGATGAAAAATAAAATGTAGTTGATGCATTGAAAATCATAGTTATTAGGTGATGTCACCAATATATTTCAAATGAATTCAAGTGGCTTAGTGACTGAGTATTAAAACTGTATAGAGAAAAATTTCAAAAATAAGAAAGAAAAAAAAAAAAGAAATACAATATTGTTCGTCACAACTAAAATATTTAAAAATATAATTCAGGTACATCAAACAGAGAAGAAATGCTAACATGGGCACAAACCCAAGAAAAAATATTATAGGCACACACACATGAATACAAAAATTTAAAGAAAAAATAAATCAATGATGTGACAATATTAATTTTGATTTAACTTTTTTAAAAGTGTAAGTGTGTGCCTAAGTAATTTTTTCTTGGGTTTGTGCCCAAGTAAGAATTCCTCCATCAAACAACTATAATTTGATTAAAAAAAGATTGAAAATACGATGAAAAATAAAATGTATTTGATGAATTGAAAGTCATAGTTATTATGTGGTGTTTCCAAAATATTTCAAATGAATTCAAGTGGTTTATTGGCTAAATAATAAAGCTATATAGAGATGTCATGGGTTCAAATCCAACTTAAACAACTTTTTTATATTATTTAGTCTTCCTAAGCAATTCTCTCCAAAATAGCAAATGTGATTAGGGTTTAGGTAGTAGCATGTTATTCCCATTAGATATATAAAGATAAACTACCTTGAATCCATGCTAATATTTTATTTTAAGAAGATAAATTATTTCACCCAAATTAATATCAGAGAGATCCAATCAAACATGAGATCTTAAGGAGCCCATGGCTAGTATATTACTTTTTAGTTTTTTTTTTTCTTTTTTCAATACTACTTTTTAGTTTTAATTAATACACAACATTGTTTGTTTTCAGCCAAAAAAAAAAAGTATATTGTTTTTTAGTTTTGTTTGAAAACAATAGTTTGGGTTTGGGTTCAACTCTCAAACTTTACGGTTGTGTGTATACATTTTTGTAGTAATTGACACAATAAACATGATCATGATAATGGCATGCTAGTTGATTAGCATATGATAACACTAATAATATCGTTGTCAAAGATATCAAAAAGCTGGCTTTTATTAGTAATTTTTTTAATGATTAATATCCAAAAAATTTATTCTTTTAACACATGGCTAGGGTTCTTGCATATAAATAGGAACCCCTTACTTAGGGCTAGATGAGACTTATGTCTAATCAAATTCTTTTTCTGGTGCTAAAATCAAATCCCTTGTTCCAAAAATATAGGGATTTGGATTGCATGCAGTCAGAGAAGTTATGGCCATTCGATCAAGATCAGACAATCCAGATAAAAAGCAGTCAAACAGTTTGATTAAATCTTCTTTATATCTAGACTGTTCGATCTTGACCGGACGGTCAGATCTTCTCTGACTGCATGCAATCCAAATCCAAAATATAGTTCTCTGCAAGGGACATTTTATTCCATAATGTATGGGTGCACACAATTTGAGATATCATTTGGGTTGTCCAAATTATACTTTTCTTTTAAAAGAACATATTATAATTTCATAATTTACCATTATATTGTTTTTTTATAAATAAAAATTGAATTATAAGGAGTATAAATGGTACTTAACCCTTATGATTCAGGGACAAACACCTTAGATACTTTGGACATAAACTAAAGAATTGCTACACCAATTAGAAAAAATCAAAATCAATGTTGCTTCATAATCGGCCTACGAACCAAAACCACAAAATACACATAATTTTCTCCACTATGGAAGATACATTGACACATTCCTCTCTAAACAATATATTATTATTCATATGTCAAATGCTTCAGATTGTTGCGGATCAAATGACATGACGAAATTGTATCGTTATTTTTTTTTCTTTTTTTTATGTAAATTGGATATTGATCTAAAATTGATGGCAAAGTTCTCCTTTAAGATTAATCCAAATTTACATTAGATGTTTCATAAATTAGGACTTAATAATTAACATTCACGATTTGAGGCAATCTTTAATATACAAACTCCTTAGGCTTTGTGTCCCAAGAGAGATTCTTCATTCTTGTAAAGAAATACTCCTTGATGTCTTGGTGATCAATATAATTAACATCAATTAGGACTTAATAATTAACATGCACGATCAAATAATTTTAATATTAATTGTTAGAGTTTATTGTGGTGTGGAGCTGAATCTTTGGTGATTCTAGTTGGTTAAAGGCTCCTTGATGTCTGTTTTACTTTTCTGGTTGATCATTCCTTGTCTTTGAAAAGGAGTTGGATTTTTTTGTGGTTGTGGTGTTGATGTTTCTTGATATTTGGAGTGTTTGTTTTGTTAAATTGATTTTATTAACTATTGTCCCGAATGTATTAGTGAGCATTTTTTAAAATTATTACACCCTCAGTGTCAAATTATAAGGGAAAAAGAAAAATCACACTTAATTTAAGAAAAATCAAAGTTAATCATGATAATGTGAAGTATTTTTTGTGTTTTTCTTAAAATGAATTTATAGGTAAATGTAAAAACATTGTTTATTGTTTATCGAGAAAAGTGGAGAGAGAGAAAGAGAAAAATAAATCAAATGTCATAAGAATATGTAAAAAAAATTGTTTATATAGGAGCTGAGGATCGAACTCATAACTGTTTATGTAAAAATAATTCTTAAGAAAGACAAATGTTAATTTTTTCTATTATAATTTAGGATAAATAAATTGATTTTTTTTTCCTTTATAATTTAAGAGGGAGGGAATACATTAACAAGTTTTCTAATACAAGTTATATTTTCTAGATGTTCATGTAACAAAGGACAAATGAAGGATATCATCAATTGTACTCCAATAAGCAATTATGTAAAAGTAACATCTTTTTTCTTCAAATTTATTGAAACAACCACTTTAATTAATATCTTTAAAAATTGTAGTCTTAAACTCTGTTATAAAATTTTAATAATATGTTCCTTCAAATGTTGATTAATTTTAACTAATATTCAATAAAAATTAAACATTAGTATGTGTCACCATATAATTAAAGTGGAGCGTAATGTGATGATTTGGTGTGAAATATATGATTTGCTAGCGAATTACAATGTCAAATTATTATTTTTTTAACAAAATGATAAGTAATTGGAAATTCACGCACACAAAGTAGAAGAATCGAAGATCGAACTTTAATCATGACGTCCAAAATTAACAATTTTGACATTTTTATCAGTTGAGCTAGCATGAGGACGCTAATTACTTTACTCTGTTAGTGCGTATTATATTTTTATTTTATTTTATAACAAGTAACTAAAGAAATATATTTTATCGTTTGGTATTTAAAAATTAAACTCTTTCTTATTTCCATATATTTTCTATAATGAAAGTAATTAATCATCTCCAAAGTCCTGGTTATAATTCAAATATTGGTTTGTTTGGAATGGTTACTTACTAGCTTATGGTTGAATTGTTTTTTGGTATATGTCGTACCATTTGTGAACATGAAATTGACTTCGATCATGCCAAATTAAATATACTGTCAAACATTTATATTGGACAGTTAATTATACGGCAATGACAAGAAATGATATTATTTATAGGTCCTAAGATTGTGCTGGCGAGTGATATTAAAATCAAGTTGAGCTGTTAAAAAAAAAAACCCACATTGATTAATAAAGACTAAATTTAACTCACAATGTACGATCCAATTAAATTTTTTACAAAAATAAATCTCAAATTTTCTAAATAATTGAACTCAAGTTCTCAAATTTATCAACAAAAAAAATGTTTGCAAATTTTCTAAATAATTGAACTCAAGTTATTAATGAGTTTTTTTAAAAAAATTATTTAGGAGAAACCAAATTTAAGTCAAACTTTAGTTATTTTTTGCGATCTCTATAACATTTTTGTATAAAGATAAATTTATTTATTATAATGAAAACAAATTAACTTAGAAATTAATTTGTCCTCAATATAACAATGTCAGTGACCGGTTAAGTTATTAATTTTTGCGCTAATTTTGTTAAATGGAATATATATATTAATCATGATAAATCTTCTCAGCACAAGGCACACCGAGAAGATTGCAAATGATTACAAAAACGTCAAGACAATGAAAACAACATAAAACTAAACAATTCTCACGCAAGTGAATGGGCTCGACCACCAACTATAGTAATTTTTTTTTAAACAACTATAGTAGTTTGAAATCAGATTAATGCTCATTGTCTTCATTCACCGATAGAAGCAAAAGTTTGACTTTGTCAAAAAATTTAAAAACTTTTTTTTTTTTGCGAATTAGCCGTGATTAAATTCCAGACCAAATTATGACAATAACATGACTCAAATTATTCAAACTAAGTTGAGAACTATGTTCATTCAATTCATTGGTCTTATTACAACAAGAAAACTCAGAAATTTTTTATTATTGAAAACTAAGTGTACGTACTTAATCTTTGAATGTAAGTAGTTCTTCTGATCAATAGTTAAAAGTTCCCAGATTCTTTCAATTACTAGAGAAGTGAGAGAGAAAGTAGGGTTTTGATATGATGGTCACACACAGTCTAGATAGGGTTTGTGCAAAGAATAGAAGGGAATATAGATGTTGGCCCTTAGTATGCCAGCAAGCTGTTTTTTTCCTCTGCTTGTTACCTGCTCAGCTACACAAACAGTGGTCCTAAAATAAACATGCCTCTCACAGGACTTGTTACTGTATCTAGCTAAGCTATTTAGAAAGTGCATGTGAGTTGTGCAAATGAGAGAGACATAAGTGTAGTATTCTGATTCTTCTAGCTGCATAAACAATTATTAATTAATTACTAGTACCTAGTTTTACAGCTTTTAATATGCATTATTAGCTCATGGTCATAATTTTTTAATAAGTTGATGATAATTCATACACCCTCCGGTCTCATATATATATATATATATATATATATATATATATATATATAAGAAAAAGTTGACTTTTTAGATTCATTGTCAAATTGATGTATCTAGACAATAATATAGTCTAAATACATAAATTATATAATGAATCTAAAAAGTGAAATGTTTCTTATATATAGGACCGGAGGGAGTAGATAGGAAGAGAGTGCTGCAATTAAAAAAAAAAAAGATAG
Source organism: Trifolium fragiferum (assembly GCA_954870985.1). Classification (NCBI taxonomy): domain Eukaryota; kingdom Viridiplantae; phylum Streptophyta; class Magnoliopsida; order Fabales; family Fabaceae; genus Trifolium; species Trifolium fragiferum. Next base: position 1,571,325 of record OX940796.1, read on the forward strand.
GAAAAGAGTTCTAGAAAGATAGTAAGTGGGATTTCTAGCATTTGTGGCCTCACTTGGGAGACATTTTCTTTTGTAAAAATCTTGTTCTTCTTTTTGAAAAACTTTTGGTCTCACTTTATCCTTAATTAATTTGAGTTTTTTTTTTTTTGCTAAATTAATTAATTTGTGTTATGGGTGTATCTAATATGAAAATTCAGATAACACACTTTAAAAACACTCTCCAACTACATGTAGTCAAGTTCAGTCCAAGAATATTAAGGCCACTCAAGCATGGATTTTAGGCCCCTAAAGATAATAAAAATTATTAGGAAAAAAACCTCTTATAAATTATAAATTCATTGGCTTATGGTAGAAAAATGCCACAAAGGAAAACACTAAAAAAAAAGAATTTTTTTCACTCAATATTTAGTTTTTTTAGAGGTCCAATTTAGACAATCTGTAAACGTATCAATACTTTAACTTAATATATAATTTTTCTTGCCTTTACACCCAAAAAAAAAAAACTATATATATAATTGAATATGCTATAAATGGTTTTTGGAACTGTCAATTATTATTTGGAGATAGTGTTATTATATCATTTATAAGTTTTTCTTTTTCCTACAATGAATCTTTTATGATCCATCACAGTTGATCTAATGATGAAAATAAATTTATGAATGGTACACCATTTTCCTCACCGGTGCACCATAAAACTGGTCATTTTCAAGGCTAAAGAAGAAAATAACAAAACTGAGTTACTTATATTAGGAATAAATTGGTCATAAAGGAAAACGGAGGCTTTGCTGGATGTGGTGGTTTGTTAAGAGACTCAGATGACAGATGGCTAAAAGTATTCACGAAAATTTGATGCTCTTCATGTGGAGATGTGGGAAATATACTTGGAATTGGACCTTGCTTACCGTCACAGAATCAAAAAACTCCAAGTTGAAAGTGACTCTGAAGTTCTAATTCATATGGTGACAAAGAAAAAACTTCAATGGATACATATCCACTTTAGTGCGTCGTATCAAACAGCTCGTTAAATTGAATTGACAAGTTCATTTGTCTCACACTTGGCATGAAGGAAATTAAAACGCTGATTGTCTAGCTAACTTCAGTTACACCTTAAGTTATTTCAATGTTCATTTTCTCGAGTCTCCACCTAGGGAGCTGCAGAGTTTTCTTTTTGACGATGTTTTCGGAACTTGCATGCTTAGAAATGTCCGTCTAGCTTTATAATTTCTTTTCTCTTGGGCTTCGATCCTCTTTTTTTACCAAAAAAAAAAAATCAGTCATAAACTTTTGATGTTGTGTTGGCAATATTGTTTTTCTTTTAAATTATTGTCAAGATTGAATTATTTCTTTTTTGAGTTTGGTTAGAGGTGGGAATAGGCCAGACTAGGGGTGAGCACAAACCTGCAACCCGACTCGAAACCGACATAACCGCCAACATATGGAAGGACTCGGTCGGGTGCGGGTCAGGTCTCGGGTCAACAATTGTGAAAAATCGGTCATGAACGGTTGTATACGGGCGGGTGCGGGTCTCTAAAAGTTCGTCTCTTTATAACCGAAACCGACCGAACAATTTCTAAAATACAAATTAATTTTTTTTTAGTTTTGAGCACATCTTCTCTCTCTTAATATCATATGCTCTTCACTTTGTTAATTTTATCTATCTTTGATAGAGGAGAAAACTATTGTATTTTACAAACTTTAGTTTGTAATATGTTGATAAAGAATATGCGAAAGATAATATTTTAGATTTATCTTAATTTTTACTTCTCATCTACTATCTATTATTGTCGTTGAATTTACAAATTTGAAACAAATTAACTTCATCTCATCATTTTTATTGTATCTTTTGTTGCAGTATGTACGAAATATTGAACGAATTGTCAAAAAATAAATAATTTTTTGATTAATGAAGTTTTAAATGTAACAACAACGTTTCAATCTAACCCGTTTAAACCGACCCGTTGAAACTCGTCACCCGTATGATCCAAACCCGAACAAACCGAAGACGTAAACGGTCGGAATTGGGTCCAAATTAAGAGGTTGCGGTTTTTATCGGTTTGACGATTTTCGGCCCGAATCCGACCGAACCCGACAGATGCTCACCCCTAGGCCAGACCAAGCTTTATAAGGCCCGAGTCTGGCCTACAACTAAAAAAATTAGCCTGAGTCTGGCCTATGGCATATTATAGGTTTTTTTTTGGACTGGCCTGGCCTTTTTAAAAATCTGACCTAACCTGAAAGCCTACTTAAAAACCTATTTCATAAAAAACTTTTGTTTTGTACAAATCACAATAAAACCTTTTAAATAGTTATTTTACATGTTTTTAATTAGACTACGCGACCTATTATATATACCAGACCAAACAAATTGAGATTGCAGGTCCACCACCACATAATTAGAAGCAAAGCAAGGTTGAACATAAGATTGCAACAATATAATTGATAAGCAAACAACCCACTATATGAAAATTGCAGACCTGTAGGCTGTCATGACATTGTAGCAATATGATGCCATACTTCAAAGTTACAAAATTACTAGAGGAACATTAAAATAGAAAACCAAACTCCAGGAAGCTAAATAACATATTTAGAGTAGCTCCTTAAACATATTGTAGCAATATGATGCCATACTTCAAAATTACAAAATTACTAAAGGAACATTAAAACAAAAAACCAAATATAGAAATATATATATTTGAATAAATATGCATATATAGGCCGGCCTACCAGGCTTTATAGGCTTTTTTATTAGCTTGAGCCAGGCCTACTTACATAAATAGGCTTTTTAAAAAACCTAAGCTCAGCCTTTAAATTAAACAGGTCAGGCCAGACTTAAATAGGCTAGACTGTAGACTTTTGTAGGCCGGTCTGACATATTCTCACCTCTAAGTTCGGTTCAAGTAGAATTAAGTGATGATATATTTTTGTTTTTTGTATGGACCCAAATTGGGCTTGTAATATGGCCCGATATAAGCAGTAAGGAATTAACAATAGTGTACGTAGTGAAGATTAAAAAAAATAAAAAAATAAAATTGAAATGTAGTGAAGATAAAGATCCGATGAATGATGTAAAAGAAGTGAAGGTGTGTTTGGTCAACAATTGAAAGGAAAATACAAGATACCATTGGTTGATCATAAATTTGAGATCAGTTTACTCACATTATACTTTCACCAAATTATGTTTCAGCAATGATCACTATTGATTTGAAATCAAAATATTGTTTGTCCAGTTAGAATTGAACATATAGTGAGGTTAAAATTCTTAGGGAGACTTTGTCGTCCATTTGAGTCTCATAAAGCTCAAGAGATTAGTCTCTGCAGTTGTGGATAGAGAATACATTTATACAAAAAAGAATTGAACATGTTTGCACTTCAACCAATATTTCCATTTGATTGTCTCATGTAGACATTAGTCATTTTATGAATAGACACATAATTGATGTTTCATATTCCAAATTGGATTCTCATAAAAAAAAAGTACTTATATTCCAAATCTGAACTACATATCAGTATTCTTTCTCTGTTGTCATGTGGACAACTAGATGATTTCTTATTCAAAGATCAAGTTTCTTCTTTACATGTCTCATTCTGCATTCAGTTTTTGGTACTTTTTGTCAACTCATGATTCAATGTTGTCAAATGTCAAGTGTGTTCTATGTTCCTTTTTTTCTGTTGAAAGATTGACAAGTATTTTTCTTTCACAAATAGCTTCTTGGTTCGTAATATGGTTAACTTTATGCTTCTTGTGGATGGGCCTTCAAGTTGTATCTTTTTTTAAAGAACTGTATCTCTAAATGGGGAGGGTTACATGAAGGAAAAAAAAAAACCACCAAGGTTAAAAATACTTCCCAGATAGCAATTGTTGCATAAGAAACTATCCCTGCATGCTAACTCATTTGTAGTTGTACAGTGCAACTATTCGGTTGAAAATGAGGCCCTTCTGAAACTATAGGTTGACAATGTTACCTCTTCTTATTGGTCATTATAGTTGTAGTTTTATTAAGGAAATAAAGTAAAAAAAGCCGGCAAGTAAGTTGATTCTCAAGTGGTAGGAGAGATTACAGTAACATAGAAATGCAAGTTGATTTTCTGGTGGTGATCCAGAGCTTGAATGGGAAGGTGGTTGGTAGCACTTGGGGTAGGGTTTTGTCATGTCGGATTTGAAGTATGCTTCACAAGGATCGGAATGTTCGTGCTTGTCATGTTTACCGAAATGCTAATAAAGTTGCCGATGTCTTGGTTTCTTAGGGGTGTTTGTTAGTTAATGTGGTGATTGAATATGTTAAGTTAGTGGAAATTATCTAGTGTAAGTGAAGAGTTACATGAGTAAATTGTCATTGTTGTTAGTGGAAGCACTTAGTGCTTAGTGGAGTGTTTAATTATGAATTAAGCACCTAGTAGTGGTGACTCTTTGATAGTTGTAACCATCACTACTCATACTATATATATATATTTTGTGTATAAGATGCATTTTGATATAAGAAAAATACAAGAATATTCAGCCCCCAAAATATGTTCTTACTCTAAATTCTGCTACAATGTAATTTATCACATACCACCTTTAGAATACCACCAACAGAGTGGTATCAGAGCTGCAGATCCTTGCAGCTGCAGCAAAAACAACAAAATATATGGCTTCCACAAGCAACCTTTCCGCAGTTTATAGCAATGTTAAAGTTCCTTTGTTTGAAGGAGAGAATTATGATTTTTGGGCTGTTAAAATGGAGACTCTATTCACCTCTTTGGATGTCTTGGAGTTCGTCAAAGATGGGTATGATGAACCAGCACCTAAAACAAATGAAAAGGCTGAAACATCAAGCCAACAACTTGAAGAATTTAAGAAGAAGAAGGTCACAGATGCTGGAGTTCTCGGGATGATTCAAAGAGGAGTCTCTCTATCCATTTTCCCAAGGATTATGAGAGCAAAAACATCAAAGGAAGCATGGAATATTCTACAACAAGAGTTTGAAGGAGACTCAAATGTGAGAACTGTGAAACTTCAATCTCTTAAGAGAGACTATGAAAATGAAAGAATGAAAGAGAATGAGAGTTTGAATGAATACTTCAATAGACTCTCTGAATTGGTGAATCAAATGAAGTCACATGGAGATACAATAGATGATCGCAAAATTGTCGATAAAATTATGATTAGTTTGACGAAAAAATTTGATCATATGGTGGCTGTTATAGAAGAAACTAAAGACCTATCAACTACGTCTGTTCAAGGGTTGATGGGGTCTTTAAGATCCTACGAACAAAGGTTGTTACGACGCTCTGAAAAACCAGTTGAGAGTGTCTTTCAATCTAAACTCAACATTCAGCCCAACAATGGTGAAAATAAGCCCCCAACACAAAATAGAGGTGAGTCTTCTAGAGGTGGCAGATTTGAAAGAGGCGGAGGTAGAGGAAGAAACTCACGAGGAAGAGGCGCAAATGGCGGAAGTTGGCATGACGGAGCATCAAATAAATGGTGCAATATTTGTAAGAGTAACACTCATAACGAGAAGGATTGCTAGAACAAGGGCAAACAACAATGTCACAATTGCAAGAGATTCGGGCACATTCAAAAAGATTGTCATTTTGGCAATCAACAACATGCTTCATTTGCAGAAGGAGAAAATGATGAAGGTAATTTGTTCTTTGCTTGTCAAAAAGCATTTCAAGAAGATAAAAATGTGTGATATTTGGATAGCGGTTGTAGCAATCATATGACCGGAAGGAAAGAAGCTTTTATCAACATTGATTCTTCATTTAGCTCAAAAGTTAAATTGGGTAATGGAGAACATGTTGAAGTAAAAGGCAAAGGCAGCATTGGAGTTACAAGCAAGGAAGCAAAGTCATTCATGACACTCTTTATGTGCCAGACTTAGATGAGAACTTGTTAAGCATTGGTCAGCTTTTGGAGCATGGCTATTCTCTAAATTTTGAGAATCGTGAGTGCATAATTTTTGATTCAAAGAGAAGAAATGTTGCTGTTGTAAAAATGACCAGCAATAGAAGCTTTCCACTTTCTCTTAATTATGAGAAAAATTTCAGCATGATGGCTAGAGAAGATAATGACTCTTGTTTGTGGCACAAGAAACTTGGGCACTTGAACTACAATAGTCTCAAGTTGCTTTACCAAAAGAAGATGGTGTATGGGCTGCCAATGATTGAAGAAAAATCTGGTGTGTGTGAATGATGTATGCTTGGCAAACACCACCGCCAACCATTTCCAAAGGGAGGAGCATGGAGAGCCAAACAAGTGTTGGAACTTGTACACACAGATGTGTGTGGCCCTATGAATACTTTGTCTCATGGCAAAAACAGGTACTTTATCTTGTTTATTGATGATTTTACCTGCATGACATGGGTATACTTTATGAGACAAAAATCTGAAGTTTTTGTAATTTTTAAGAAGTTTAAAGCTTTTGTTGAGAAACAAAGTGGTAAGTTTATAAAAATGTTGAGAAGTGACAGGGGGAAGGAGTACACCTCAAATGAATTTCACAAATTTTGTGAAGATGAAGGTGTTGAAAGACATCTAACCGTTGGCTATACAGCTCAACAGAATGGTGTATCTGAAAGAAAGAACCAAACTGTGATGGAGATTGCGAAGTCTATGCTATTTGAGAAAGGTTTGCCTAAAACCTTTTGGCCCGAGGCTGTTAATACTGCTGTGTATCTGCTGAATAGATGTCCAACAAAGGCTGTATGGAATAAGACTCCATTTGAAGCTTGGAGTTGAAGAACACCTTCAGTGAACCACCTTAAAGTTTTTGGGTGTGTTTGCTATGCTCAAATTCCTAAACAAAAAAGGACAAAGCTTGAAGAAACAAGTGATAGATGTGTCTTTATTGGCTATAGTTCCATGTCAAAGGGCTATAGACTTTACAACTTGAAGACAAACAAGGTGATCATTAGCCGGGATGTTGTATTTGATGAGAAGGCTTCTTGGAATTGGGAAGAAGACAAAATGAAGGATAAAACAGTCCCTGCAATTTTATTACAACAAGATTCAACAGTTGAAAGTGAGCAACCAGCCCCATGTACACCAAGTTCTTCATCCTCTCCAAGTTCACCAATTTCAAGTTCATCATCTCCTAGCTCAACTCCAATAAAATTGAAGGACTTAAGTGATATTTATGCAAGGTGCAACTATTGTGTTGTGGAACCAGAAAATTTTGATGAAGCAATCAAAGAAGATGTTTGGAGGAATGCGATGCAAGAAGAAATAAATGCAATTTAGAAGAACAAAACATGGCAGCTTGTTGAAAAGCCAAATGACAAAGAAGCTATTGGAGTAAAGTGGGTGTACAAATTGAAACATAATCCAGATGGTTCAATCCAAAGAGCCAAGGCTAGATTAGTAGTCAAAGGCTATGCACAACAGCCTGAAATTGACTATGGTGAGACTTTTGCTCCGGTTGCATGTTTGGACACCGTGAGAACAATCATTACGGTAGCAGCTCAAAAAGGTTGGAATTTGTACCAACTTGATGTGAAGTCATCTTTTTTTAATGGAGAGTTAAAAGAAGAGGTGTATGTGCAGCAAACTCAAGGCTTTGTGACTAAAGGCCAAGAGGAAAAAGTTTACAAGTTGAAGAAAGCTCTCTATGGGTTGAAACAAGCCCCTAGAGCGTGGTATAGTGAAATTGACAGCTACTTCATTCAGCAAGGATTTCAAAGAAGTCAAAGTGAGCCTACCTTGTATGTGAAACGTAAAGGTAAAGATGATATCCTTCTTGTTGCCCTTTATGTTGATGATTTGGTGTATACGGGTAACAACAAGAAAATGGTTGAAAATTTTAAAATAGAAATGATGAAAAAATATGAGATGAGTGATCTTGGCTTGCTGCATCATTTTATTGGTATTGAGGTTTACCAAGATGAATATGGAGTTTTTATTTGTCAAAAGAGATATGCTAAAAATATTTTGAAAAAGTTTGGCATGTATGGCTGCAAACCTGTTGATATTCCTTTAGTGGTGAATGAAAAATTAAAGAAGGAAGATGGTGGAAGATTAGTTGATGCAAGCATGTATAGAAGTTTGGTTGGAAGCTTGTTTTATCTTACAGCTTCAAGGCCCGATTTAATGTTTGCCGCTAGTTTACTCTCAAGATTCATGAGTAAACCAAGTCATTTACATCTTGGGGCAGCAAAAAGAGTTCTAAGGTATGTCATGGAAACCATAGAGTATGCAATCAGATTTGAGAAGAATTCTAAACTTGAAACTAAAGGCTATTATGATAGTGATTGGGCCGGAAGTATTGATGATATGAAGAGTACTTCAGGTTATGTATTCAACCTTGGTTCAGGCGTGATCTCTTGGTGCTCAAAGAAGCAAGATACCGTGGCGCAATCTTCAGCTGAAGCTGAGTATTTAGCAGCTGGTTTGGCTACACAACAATCACTTTGGTTGAGAAGAATATTAGAAGACATTGGAGAGAAGCAAGAGGGAAGCCTACAGTTTTATTGTGACAACAAATCAGCTATTGCTATGGCAAAGAATCTCGTTTTTCATAGCCGTACCAGACACATTAACATAAAGCATCACTTCATTCGAAGTGTGATTGAAGAAGGAGATGTGCAGTTGATTTTCTGCAGTTCACAAGAGCAGCTTGCTGATATTTTTACTAAGGCACTACCAAGAGGAAGATGTCAACAACTTAGAGAAGCAATGGGAGTTAAAGAGCAGCACATTAAGGGGGAGTATGTTAGTTAATGTGCTGATTGAATATGTTAAGTTAGTGGAAATTATCTAGTGTAAGTGAAGAGTTACATGAGTAAATTGTCATTGTTGTTAGTGGAAGCACTTAGTGCTTAGTGGAGTGTTTAATTATGAATCAAGCACCTAGTAGTGGTGACTCTTTGATAGTTGTAACCATTACTACTCATGTTATATATATTTTGTGTATGAGATGCATTTTGATATAAGAAAAATACAAGAATATTCAGCCCCCAAAATATGTTCTTACTCTAAATTCTGCTACAATATAATTTATCACATACCACCTCTAGAATACCACCAACAGTGTTCGATGCAAGGAATTACATACTTCGATGAGTTGAGCACTTGTGCTTAGGTGATATTATGGGAGTTTCTACTCCCGTCGTTGTTTCAGCATAGTTTCCTTTCTTGGGCTTAGTCCCCTTATTATTGCAAAACAAAAGTAAAAAAAGCCAGCAGTTTAAGAGACCATGATCTCCAAGACTCCAACCAATGAGTGATCGAATCATCAGTAGGCAGCAGTTTGAGGGGTGTTGCACTGCACTTATTGTTGTACAGAAAGTAGAAACCATAGTCGACTAATCACACAGTTGTTTGTTTAAGTTCACCTGATAGAGCGCTTGAAAACTAGTTTTCACATAAAAACTTTTGAGAGATTGATCAGTTTACTATTTAATAATAGTATTTGCTAGCATAATCTGATAAGTGTAACTTAAAGCCTGTTAAAATCTAACTGTACGGGAAGAAGATAACATTTATGCATTCATATGTAACAGTGTAGCACTACACGATTATAAGAATTGACATTGAGAGTGTGGGAAGCACCACTGTTATATCACACTCACACTAAACTGATATTTCACATATGTTCCATAAACTATTAGAAGATAAAGATTATACTAATTATTTTCCAATTCATGTATCTGCCATGTTGCAATGGCTATGGATAAACATCACTAGAATAACAAGCATACGTAATTACTACAAACTACATAAATAGTAACATGTTTGTGGCAATTTCCTGATACTATGTGGAAATAGTTTTTGCCAGAACCAGAAGATAGATTTGCAACTTCATGATAATATATTTACACAAATTCAACTAGCTCAATGTTTTGCATTAGATGAGACCCCACCAGAATCAGCATCCCTGTATTTAATGGCTGATTTGAGCTGCAGCTACAGTTGAGACCATCGAATCGACTCCACATACATTTCGGCCTCTGCAGATCTTGTAATATCCCTCCTCTCCCCAGTTCTCCCCCCATGAATTCTTTATGATCCAGTAAGGCTTTTCCTTCAATCGGATGGGAGCATAACCGCCTTTTCCAAAACCAACTAGAAGAACCCCGTGATCCAAACGCCCTTTCGCACAGATGTATGGGCATGAGACACCACTCATATAGGTCTGCATCCAGGCGGCATTAATAGCAACTGCACCAAACAAAGCATAAATCAGTATTTTTATAATTTGCCATACAATCTGTATCTTGAAAATAGAAGATGATCAAACAGATATATCTATAATTCGTGTGAAAAACAATAACCTACTTGCGAGAGGGCCATTCTTTACTAGATTTGCAGCAATTTGCTCTTCGTCTAGAGAAACCACACTGAAATTAGATACGGAAGCCACAACCTTGCTTTTGTCAAATTTGCAAGTGCCATCTCTTCCAGTGTAAGAATAGTCCTTTTCTGCCACTACTCCTCCAGACTGGAGCAAGTATTCAAAAGCATTGTTCATCAATCCACCATTACAGCCCGAGTCACACGAGTTATATTCCTCTGGATCACACTGCAAGATTTATTGCCAAAAATTTATAATTATATACATTACCATAGGATAATGGACAACATATGGGAATACAGGAAACATGGACAAAGATCAATTTTGAAAACATGAATACACTGTTACGTTACGTCACTATAAAATTATCCAAAACAATCAAAATAAGAGGAAAATCAATATTCTTTTATATCAGCTTATTAAGAAGCTCTGCAAGTCTTTCTCAGACTCTAACCATTGTGAAAACAGGGTGAACCCTAGTCATTTCATCTTTAAAAATGGAAGTGCTTATAAACTGCCTTAGTTTGCTCCTGTACCCTCTCAATGAGGCAGCTCGAAGAAGCATTCAACCAACTAAGAAACATTCATAACAAGCCAAGACATTCACAAAGGAACCCATAAATTTTTTTTTTTAAAAAAAAAAGCAGCACTTGCCATATAAGTTATAATTTATAATCATATAAGTTAAAAAAAGTCATTATTTACAAAGTTAAAGAAAAATAATTTCCAAATCAATATAAAATCAATTGATCTTCTTTGGATTACCGAGTTATTTCTTCAAAACCAAACCATAAGCAAATCAATCAAGATGTTAGTTCAATTCAGCTCACCAGGTTTGTAATCCATGGCCCCTTTTGGATTGACTTATTTTTGAGCTTGTGTGAAACAACTTATGCAAATAAATAATCTTTTATGTATTATTATAAACTTTTCAAGGTAGTTTATGATAAAATAAGCTGTAAAAATACAATTTTTATCGGTAAAAACTTATAAATCGACCTAAAAGTTTATTTATTTGCCTAAGCTATTTTCATAAGCTCAAAAATAAACCAAATCTAAATGTGCCCCATATATAAATATAAATAAATAAGCAAATAAAAATATATAAACAAACAACCAAATTAATAACCTTATATAACAGAACATCTGAAAAAAATCTGAACCAATTATCGGTTCAACTCAAATCCATGAATTAGGTTAAACAAAACAAATAATCAATACATGCAAATGAAAAAAGAGCTTAAAATTAAATAAATAAAAAAGCAAACAAAATAGAAATAGTCAAGAGAAAGAAACTAACCACATGATCACAATCCACAAGCTGCTGCTCACTAAGACTCACTAGCTTCCCGGTAGCCAAATAGTTTGCTCCTTCCAACGCTCCTGTTGTACTAAACGCCCAACACGAACCGCATGAACCCTAATCACACCAAATCAAAATATTATTAGGATTAATTATTGATCATTAATCGATAATTAACTAATTAAATGATAATAACTTAGTAATACATACCTGATTCTTGACTGGAGTAACAGCGCCTTTCTCACGCCAATCGAAATCCTCTGGAAGGTTGTTAGTAGGAAGGATCGGAGCTTTCTGAGCATGAGCAGGTAAACGGAGACCTTTACCTTTCTTAAGTCCAAGAAACTGACGGAATTCAGACGCCGTTAAATCAGAAAACTTAGTGATTCCGTGTTCCGCGGAAGGATCAAGCTTCTGATGAAGCTTAGCTTTGATGAGATTCGATTTAAAAACTCCGAATCGGTAATCGTGTTCCTCTTCCGTTGCGTAGCTTTTGCTGAACTTTGACTTAAAAGAAGAGAAGTGATGTTCTGCGTTTAGTAAGTGATCTTCTGCGTTATCGACGACTTGTCGGATGATGAGATCGTCGGAGTTGGTGTCGTCGGTTGCGGCGGTTGCTACGGTGGCGAAGAGGAAGAGAGCTAAGAGAAAACGGCGATCCATGGTGGGGTTGTTGGGAGAGAAGGGAAAGTGTGGATTGGGTTAGAATGAGGTGATTATGGAAATGGTACTATTTAATAAGATAAATATCCATTGCGATTGGGACACGTGTCGTTTTATTAATGGTTGATTTTTTCTGCAACTTGTGAGTGCACTCCTCAGCAAGATAGATACCTACCATTTGGACATTGATATTGTCATCCAAATTTCTTTCCAACTTACCCAAAAATGTAGGAAATAATAAATTTTTTACCTTTTTGTCAAAATAAATAAATAAAAAAAAATTTTAACCTAATTTTTTGTTTGGTAATAATTGATAACTAACATATTTTAAATATTACTTAAAAAAATATATAGTATGGGATTAATTGTGACTATAACTTGGTTGATAATCATATTCTAACTAATTAATTAGTAGATCAATTTTTTTGTATTAGCTAATTAATCATCAACCATTACATATTGCACTATATCAATTTAATCAGAAAAATGATTATATTTTCTTGGTATTAACAAAAGTCATGCATTTGTTTTTTCCATTACTTATATTTGGAGTTATTGTTCAATTCGATAGATTCTTTATAAGTGTCATTAAAATTAAAGTGTCGGGTTTTTTTTTTTTTTTGTCTATTATGATTATTGCAACCAAAATCAAGAAACTAAAACATCCCTATGACATTTGTGTTAATATCTTCTTGAGCCATCAAAAACACTTTTTCCTCTTCGTCGAATTCGATATATTAGAAATTCTTCTCCTATCTAAGACACTCATATTGATGCTTAAAAAATAGACACTCGTATCGATAATGTTATAAGTTTGACATTTATATCACCCAAGGTGCTCCTTATTTTGTCTCCCTCATTCCGTCTTCAACCACAATCTCAACCACAATCATTATCTTTTCATGCATTGGAAGACCTTGCTTGCTCCTTCTCCTTGTGTATAGAAATGTGTTGCTCATGCACTAACTAGCTACTTCGGAGCTCATTAATACCTGATGTTGCGACATCATTGGATTCTTTAATAGAGTAGATAACATAGTCGAATTTTACTTTCATGGATCTCTAAATCTTTTCAACAATCAAAATTTGATCTACTGTCTCACCTTTAGCTGTCATTTTATTGGCAGTAGCCAATGTTCTTGCAAAAAAGCAAATTCCTTTTCCTTTATGGCAAGAATCTCAAATTCTTAGTGCAAAGCCTATAAGTGAGTGTGCTCGACCTTCATGGAGCCTTGATACTTATTACTTATGCAGCTTTGAGCGTGTTACCAACAAGAATGATCGCTTGAAACAAGTAATTGTTGCGCTGGTGTTGCCCTCAATGGAGCAACAACAACCTCGTTTCACACTAGCATCATCACTCCTTAGAACATGGCAAATTTTCCATCAAATGCTCAATGACCGTAATATCCATCAAGCCTGGGTATATATTGCAGCAAGAAATTTGATTAACTCGACCATAAAAGAATGCTTGAAAACAATAATGGAAGGAAGGTGAAACTTGCGTACCAATTGGCTCTTAATAATAACTTAGAGCATCCACATTCATTGCACTCACTTGAGTTCTTTAAATGGGTCATATTTAATTTTTTATATTATTTTACACTTGTCAATTATTTAAACAACTCAACTACATTTTCTAAATATTCATACAACTTATCAAAACTTCTAAAACGGATCTCATTAAACCCCACATTATACACTATTGTGTATGTAGCAATCTGATTATACATAATAGAATAATATATTTATATAGAATAGAGGATATGAAGAACGCTCTTGGACAGAGGAACGACAGCACAACAACGAACGTAGATTCAATATGAATTATCTATACAAATCTGACAAAGTAACCTTGAATACAATGTAGAAACGGTGGAAATACACCGATAATAATGATGCATATAATAATAATTTAATATTAAAACTTTAAAGTAGATAAGTTAAATCTCAGATACTGTCGCAAAACCGTGGCAAATAAAATTTAAGATCAGTTCATTACACTCAATCTTGATCACACTATTTTTATTAATTATTTTTAAATATATCTCAAAATATCATAAATCTTTTATTATACCACTATAGTATAGTTTGAAATTTGAAACTTAAACAAAGGGAAAAAATACTTGAATCGACAAAAAACACACTATTCAATGCAAAGTGTAACTCGTGGATTGGCTATTAATTGTTGTTTTCTTGCAACTTATCAATTCCCATATTTGTTTTATGCTTGCATCTGACAATAAAGTTATCAAGATGAGAGAAAAAAATATCATCTTATTTCAAAGTTGTTTGTTTGTTTCTCTCCATTTTTATTTCAATTTTTTTGTCACGTTGTTGCTATCACTCATTTATTAAAATGTTGTAGTCAATTTTAGAAAGAAGGATTAAGAAGCAACTTATATTCCTTCCACACACATAAAAAGAAAACAACTTATATACACTATAATTCGTTGATTTTGATGGATATATTTATACGCTAAACAAAATGCTGCTTAATAATAAAAAAAATTGAAACAAAACTTGAAATTTTCAATAATAAAAATAAATTATTTTACAACAGATTATATATTTTATTTGAAGAGTTGAAAAAGTTAGTAAACTCCTTAAATTTAACTATCACTTTATCAGAAATTTTCAATTCTTCCTTTTTTGGTATTAAGGATGGAATTTTTGTTTTTTAATTTTCATAATTTAATTATCTATAATGAATTTAGACTTTGGTCACAAAAATATGTAGATTTAGATTTATATTTATCTTCAATGACATTCATAAACTGCTTTTTTTTTTTTTTATAAGAGAAAATTGAATTATAAGGAGTACGTACAAGGGGTACTCAACCATTACAATTCAAAATAGATCACTTTAGATGCGTTGGAAACACTCTAAAGGATTTTTACACCAATCAAGAAAAGAGATATCAACACTATTCTTAACTCTACCTATGAACCACAACCAAGCAATATACAAAATTTGATTCACTAAGGTAGACACATTAACATAATCTCCTCTGAACAAAATATTATTGCACGTTCGCCATATACACCAAGTTGTCGCCAACCATATGACAAGCCGAAATCTCTTAATACTCTGCCCTTTGATTAATGCACCAAATAAGACAAGATTGCTGGGAACAGAGGTGCATACAATGGGTGTAACTCCCATCCACTTGTATATGTTATGCCACACATATTAGTTATCACCTTACACTTGAAAAATATATGTTGGATATCTTCCACTTCC
Organism: Trifolium fragiferum; assembly: GCA_954870985.1. Classification (NCBI taxonomy): domain Eukaryota; kingdom Viridiplantae; phylum Streptophyta; class Magnoliopsida; order Fabales; family Fabaceae; genus Trifolium; species Trifolium fragiferum. The sequence continues at coordinate 1,586,809 of OX940796.1, forward strand.
ATGAAACAAAAAACAGCATTTCTCCAAATTATTATTGATTATACCTATGTTAAATAAAGCTTCTCTAGTAGGTAATTTATCTAACAAAAGTCTCCGCCAAAAATGCTCGCCTTCGACGGAACGCTCGCGCTCCAAAGTTTCTTCAAGGCTTTCGCCGTGACAGGATCATTCACAACCATAGCAGACCTGTTCTGCAAATCCATATATGCGGATTTAACCGTGAAAACTCCTGCCGCATGTGGTATCCATCATCGTCTATCATTACTGTCACTGCCTGGTTGAAATTGTTCCAATGTATGTAGCAAAATATTTGCTGTACCAATTTCCTCAAGTGACAAAGGAACTGTCCAAACAAAATTCCATCTCCAATTAGTACCCTCCCATCTGCCCATAGCCGAGATCGGCTGCTCTTGCTGTGTGGACTTGGAGAAAAGCGATGAGAAGGAAACTCGCAACGGTACCGAGCCTATCCATTTATCTTTCCAAAAACTAGTGCCATCACCATTACCAATCATGCTTCTAATATTATTACCGAACCAACCGCTGTCCTCCTCACTACCTAAACGCCAAATATCCCTCCACCATATAGAAGCTTGTTTGAGACGTAATCGACCCTCTTCATACAAGAAATTTGCCGCAAACGAACCGTATCTAAATCTTAAGAGGTCTAGCCAAGGAGCTTCACTATCATTCAAACATCTCCACTTCCACTTACTCAAAAGAGACGCGTTAAAAAGAGCGAGATTTTTTATACCCAAGCCACCATTTTCTTTAGATTGACAAACTCGGTCCCAACTCACCCAACACATTTTATTACCTTCAAAACCGCCCCTCATAGGAATCTTCTTTGAATACTTACCAAATCCTTCAAAACGCAAGCCGGGGCCTTGAAAAATGAAAAGAGATAAAGTGGTAAGCTAGAGAGGACGGAATTAATAAGAGTAACTCTACCACCTATGGAAAGATGACGGCCATTCCAAGCACAAAGTCTTTTTTTCATGGTTTCTAAAATGGAATCCCAAGTCGCCCTTCTCCTTGGATTAGCACCGACCAAAATGCCGAGAAAACAAAAGGGTATAGTTTCTACTCCACAATGTAAGAATACCGACGAAGCACGTAAAAACCTATCATAAGATTAATTCCATAAAGTTTGCTTTTGTGAAAATTAACCTTCAAGCCGGACACTATCTCAAAGCTCCTCAACACCGTTTTAATAGTCCATAAATTATCCCAATTACCCTCCCCCATTATAATTGTATCATCCGCAAATTGGAGGGTATGGAACGAAATATTGTTACTAACTTTATAACCACGAAAATCATTGTTTTCCACTGCCTTACTCATGAGACCCGTGAGGCCTTCCGCAACGATTAAGAAAAGAAACGGTGATAACGGATCACCCTGCCTCAGACCTTTTCCAACACTAAAATCAACAATTGGACTACCGTTCACCAACACAGACATAGAACTTTGGAAAACACAAGCTCTAATCCAACGGCGCCATCCCTCCGCGAAGCCCATTCTACCCATCATGTAATCCAAAAAATTCCAATTCACTGTGTCATAGGCCCTTTCAAAATCAACTTTAAAGAACAAACATTTGTCTTTCCTTCATTTAGCCAAATCAAGCACTTCATTTACCACTAGAACACCATCCAAAATTTGCCTATTAGGGAGAAAAGTCGACTGAATTTTAGAGATCACTTTGCCCAATACTTGCTTCAATTTAGCTGCTAAGACCTTTGATAAGATTTTATACATACTAGAAACCAAACATATAGGACGATACTCCACAAGAGCTTGCAGATGATCTTTCTTGGGGATGAGAGTCAAGAAAGATGCCGTAAAAGCTTTCGGTAAAAAAGCATTACTATGAAATTCGACAATAAAATCCATGACATCACTGTTAAAGTACAAAAGTAAGTATAGTTTTTATCGTCTCCACAGGGACTGGTGCGATATCGATGCTGTTCAACAATTAATATAATTTTAAGTACTGTAAAAGAAGTTTGATCATAAACATTCAAACTCACAACGCAGATAAATTCAGGAAGAAATAACAAGGAGACAAAGTTACTGGGACTAGATATCGTTAATTACTCTTCTAGTGCAAACTCTTAATCGATTATATACTTTCTAAATTTCAATTATGCTCTCACCTATCGCTCACATACGTGTCCGTGTCCAGAGCACGACGAGAATCTCGTTATACCTATTAACCCTCGATGTCTCGAGCGATCAATCAATATAACAGCTATATTGTATTGCTTAAACTCCGATGTCTCGGACAATTTAACCAAAACAATAGCATTAAGTTTCGATAGTGTACGTGAATGTGAACCTAACACTATTCCTAGCAATTAGCATTCCACATATGAATTTATTTCAGTTCCTTTAAATAAAAAGTCTATGTCTAGAGCTTTCTAAATCAAATAATCAATTTCGGAGTTTTACGCCGGAAAAGCATTAAGCACAGGAACAAATCATCAACATAACGAAATAGAGATTGCATATAATCAACCAGATTAAGAATCTACATGAGAATTATAATCAACTGAACCTAATCCCAATAACGGAGAGAATTAGTTATACATAATAACCTTACAATACATAGCTAGAAGAGATGGAAAGATACATCGATAATTCCGCCACTCCTCTCGGTCGCTCTCTGCCTCGTGAGAACTGTATGCTCCTTCCCTTTGTTTCTTTAAAGTGCTTGGCGTGTTCTGTGTGAGAATGAATGAATTTTTGTCTGTGTGAGTGCATGCTTTTTATAGGCTTGGAAGAAAACTTCACTGTGAGGGTTTGTTGATTAGCTACACTACACCGCCTCCCTTTGGCATTAAACATGTGTGCCACTTGACTAACTTTTTCACTTGATGTGAGCATGCACCGCCCCTGTTTCTCTTTGTTTCTTTTCTTTGCAATTCCAATTTAAGAAAGATCATATGTTTGCTTTCATTGGGCTTTCGTATACCTGATTTCTTTTTGGGCTTCAATACATTCTTCTTACTTCATTGACCTAAAATAATAATAATAATAAAGGCTTAAATATGCAAAAGGTCCCTGCACTTAGGGGTCATTTGAGTTTTAGTCCCTACAATTGAAAAACCTTTTAAACAGGGACTACACTTTCAGTCAACTTTTAAAAAGGTCCCTGGGCTGACTTTTTTGCTTATGTGTCACTATTTTTGCCATTTGTCACTGATGAGTGGGCATAAGTGGACGCTAAGTCACCCAATTGGTACAGGAAAGGACAAAAATATCCTCACTCACTATTAGTGATGATGAAAGGACGAAAATGCCCTTCTCATTGTTTAGCTCCACTTGCTTAACCTTTGCTTCTCTCTACTCTCACTCTCCCAGATCTGGATCCTAATATCAAATTTGGGGTTTTTGTTGTGTCTCAATATTTGCATAATTGTTAAAGAACTTCTTCAAATATGCCTTATTAATTGAAAAATTTTAAACAGGGACTACACTTTCAGTCAACTTTTAAAAAGGTCCCTGGGCTGACTTTTTTGCTTATGTGTCACTATTTTTGCCATTTGTCACTGATGAGTGGGCATAAGTGGACGCTAAGTCACCCAATTGGTACAGGAAAGGACAAAAATATCCTCACTCACTATTAGTGATGATGAAAGGACGAAAATGCCCTTCTCATTGTTTAGCTCCACTTGCTTAACCTTTGCTTCTCTCTACTCTCACTCTCCCAGATCTGGATCCTAATATCAAATTTGGGGTTTTTGTTGTGTCTCAATATTTGCATAATTGTTAAAGAACTTCTTCAAATATGCCTTATTAATTGAAAAAAAATCCAAATTATATCATCTTCTTCAAATAAGCATTTCACAAACCCAGAAGAATCCAAAACCAAAAAAATCCTCAAACTTATTGTCACTGTTATCAAAAAACACTTCAAGAGTCAAAATCCTATTATTCTTGTTCTCAAATCGCAACATCCATATCCAAACCTTCATCCAAAAAACAAAAACCCTCAAAACTAATCTCTCTCTCTGAACACTTGCTTTTTGAAACCCTAGTACCAATCTCGTGGTAATTCGTCTTGCTTCTTCTTCAGTCGCGCGGTGATTTGAAATTGAAACCCATAATATCAACTTGTTGCGTGTATTTTCCTATTTCGTTGAAGTTGAAATAAAAACCCATACTTGTTGAAATTCGAAAAAGATGAAAGACTTGTGTTGCTTTTTCAACGAATATCAATGGCAAGATCTGCAGTTTAATGAAGCAGAGAAGCTTTGAAAGCATATGGGTATGGTACACTATGAAGATGAACATAAATTAGGGATTTTTATTTTTAATTGGGGATTAAGGATATTTGCAATGTCTTCATCAACTTCGAATAAAACTACAAATCTTCGTAAAAAAACAAACATAAGTGGGTGGGGCTTGTGGATGAAGCTCACGATGGGAGAAGGAAGAAACTGGAAGTTGAAATTTTGGATGAAGCTGGAAAGCTCGCGAAGAAACGTGATCTCCTTCTCACATTTTGATTTTTTTGAATTATTAAAAAATAAAAAATAAAATATTAATAATAATAAAAGATATTAATATTTAGTGAGTGAGGGTATTTTTGTCCTTTCCTGTACCAATTGGGTGACTCAGCATCCACTTATGCCCACTCATCAGTGACAAATGGCAGAAATAGTGACACATAAGCAAAAAAGTCAGCCCAGGGACCTTTTTAAAAGTTGACTGAAAGTGTAGTTCCTGTTTGAAAGATTTTTCAATTGTAGGGACTAAAACTCAAACGACCCCTAAGTGCAGGGACCAATTGCATATTTAAGCCTAATAATAATAATAATAATTAATATATAATAGCTATTATAAATTAAGATTTATATCAACATATTTGCTATAAAATTAAGTTAATAAGTGTCTTTATTTAAATCACTTATAGGTAAAATTGACACTTATCATTAATCTCTTAAAAACCTACAAAAATAAAGTGAAATAGATGAAAATAGCTAAAATATTAATTTTCTAGTAAATACTAATATTTACAAATAGTTGGGCTTTTTACTTCAATTAACTTTATAAAACAAGTTAATAAGTGCTTAAAATGTATAGGTGAAATCACTGCTTTTTGACACTTATCAATCACCTTTGATAATCTCCCAACAAGTTTTGAGAAAGTTGAAATTGAAACCATCTAGGCTGGGGCAACGATTCCCGTCACTACTCCAAATCACCTCTCTAACTTCTTCATGCGAAAATGGTGCCGTCAACAAGAGATTATCCTCTTCGGATAGAGTTTGAAACTGAATTCCATTAAAATTCGGCCTACTCTCCCATCTTTCCTTGAAATTATTTTCGAAAAAATTCTTCACAAACCCCTTAACCTCATCTCCCTTCACCCAATGATCTCCATCTTTCAGTGCCACCAATTGATTCTTTCTTTGTCTGGTTTTAATGGAATCATGGAAGTATCTAGAATTAGAATCACTATCCTTCACCCACCTCAATCTAGATTTTTGTTTCAGTAGGCTCTCCTTGTAATGAAGTTGATTCCAAAACTCTTTACTCAACCCTTCTCTTCTAGTCACCTCCACAACCTCTTCATCTCCTCCCAATAAACCTTCAATGTCGTTTAAATCCTTTACCGTTTTCTCAATATTAAGGTCAAGAAAACCAAAGACTTCTCTATTCCATCTTCTCAAACAATCTCTTAGACCATCTCCAATGATGAGTACTTATTTTTTAAGTACTAGTACCTAATAGGTACTCCCATTGGAGCAAAATATAAATGAGTACCTAATAGGTACTGATTCTACAATAAGCATTGATACTTATTTTGTTTTTGTGGGTTCTATTCATAATGAAGTAGGGTTATTGGTGAGATGTATTATTAGTGGGATCAATTTAGAACTTTTTAAGAGATTTTGAGTTGGAGGGATTGAATACTTATTAAATACTATTATTAAAAAAAATATAAATGAATGATGTGTACACGTGGGACCCGATTAAATACTCAAAAATGAGTATCTCCATTGTGGATACTCTTAGTAATTTAAATTTCTCTTTCAAAATAAAAGCCTTTTTGCCATGAACTTAAAATTTAAGAGTGAAGTGACAAAAAATCACTTTATGGTCAATTATGGTTGACTTTAAAAAGATTTTGATTAATTGCAAACTTTCAATAAATAATGGGACATAAATAATAAGGAGATAATGACGAGAGATATACTACTACACAATCGTACTATTTGTTCTATAGCAAGCAAAGAAATCGCAATATCTGTTTTTTTTTTGGAACAAATCTTTTTTTTAGTAAACGGGACATATAAATCTTAGTAAATATTTTTTGTTTACCAATAGATCTATTTTCTTTTTTAAAAGGAATCTCAATGAAAATCTTTAATTAATGGATACAGATAAGATATTTATTGCATAATACTCATATGCTAATATATATATATCATCTGATCTTTAATTAACTTGCTTCCAAAGATAATGATATCTATATTCATTATAAATAGTAGAAACTTATAGTTGCATTATTCACACGATACATATACTTCTTCTCTCATTCTTTCTTATACTACAATTCTTCTTAATTTTTTCAATTCAACCATGCTTTGTTATTCAAGTGTTCACGATTCTATATACCTCTTCCACGGTGTAGAAAAATTTAGCGACTATGATAATGATCTCTACGATTTTTACTATCTTCAGGAGTCTCAAATCAGTACCAACTCAAATGGTTACAAAGTAGATTCTCATATGAGGAAAAATATTGTTGATTGGTTAATACAAAAACATTACGAGCAAAAACTCATGCCTGAAACCCTTTATCTTTCCATCAACATTCTTGACCGGTTTCTCTCTAAAATCAACTTTGAAGTCACAACAAACAACAAATTTGAACTTATTGGTCTTACATCGCTGATGTTAGCTTCGAAGTATGAACAAAGAACCGCGGTTGGTGTGTACGACATTGAATATTTAGCAGATTACTCTTATACTCCGAATGAGATATGTGCAATGGAGAGTATTATGTTGCAAAAGCTTAATTGGATTCTATCGGTTCCAACACCTTATGTGTTTCTTGTTCGAAACGTAAGATCATGTCTCTTATCTGATGGTGAAGACAAGCTCATGGGGAATTTAATATCTTTCTTCTCTGAACTCAGCTTAACACATTATTCAATTGTGTGTGATTTTAAACCATCCATGATCGCTGCTTCTGCGACTTACTGTGCAAGAGTTATTCTTGGAAGGTATCCTTTTTGGAACAATGATTTGAAGACGTGTGCAAGGTATTCTGAGGAGATGTTATTCCCATGTGTCAAGGTTATGATGGAATTATGCAATGAAATATGCAGCGATGGAGAGATGGAAGTTTTCAAGAAATATTCAAGTTTATATCAATCTAGGGTTTCATGTGTTGCTCAAGAAACTCTTGAAAAAGCTCTTTTATCTTAAATATTGTTTCTATATATGCATGTACTGAATTTCAATATACGAGAATGTTTAATACCATGTTTCTTAGATTATGTCGTAAATTTCGAGTTTTGAAATTAATGTTTCTGTACCCGTTCGAACTCATAAGTGGAGAATTTCACAATCAAAGTTCAAAACCTCTTAAAAATACACGTGATTTTTTTTTGTTTGAAATCTCCACTCAAGGATCTAAATCTGTCATTTTAACATGACCTTAGACAATTATAATAAGTCTTTTAGACTCATTGAATATTCCAACAAAGCTATGATGAATTGTTCACACCACTGAGCATATATTGTAACACAGGGAGCAAATATAATTTTTCTTTTCTCTCACTGCAATGCTAGTATATGTAAGACATCTATTCAATATGAGCTAGATTAGAGAACTAACCCATTGCTCATGCAAATTGGATATTCTCTCTCTCTTTTTTCTCATTCCCTCTTCTAACTCTCTATCTCTCTTAATCCTACTCTCTCTTTTGGGTAACTTATTATTTTTTAATGAGGAGATAAAATTAAATCAAGAGAGAGAGATAGAGTTAGGAAAGAGAAAGAGAGAAAAGAGAAGGAGAAGATTCAAATCCTTATGTGCATTCATGGTATTGAGTTGGATGTGCTATCAAACCACTACGATACGATAGCGAATGGTGCTTGTGTAATTTACGGGGGCGCGAAAAATAAATCTCTTGTACAAATTCTTGTAGTGAAACTTTTGGTTCAACAATAAATTCTGTAGAATATTCATCTGATGCAAAAATATATAAAAAATATGATTATTATTTTTCATAATTTTTTTTATACAACCATATAATTTACTCTAAATATTTGTCTAAATATGAATCGTATATTTTACATGTATCTATGTATTATTATGATGGATTTCATCTGAAAATCTGATTCAGCTGAACATTCTCCAACAAATCCAGCAAGAATGTGTCATTGTGAATTTGTGATATTTCTCCGCAGTACTCAATTGAGAATAGAAGATGCTGAGCAAGCCTTTTAGAACAGTAAATCCACTTGCAGCGTGCTTTGCAGTTGCACCCATACTAGACATATATTAGCCTGGTTTAATTTGGAAAATGCATTTGACTGTTAAAAATATTGCAAACAAAAGATTTGCCAGGAGTACTAAAAAACCTGATTTACGTGCTACGGGGCAATAGGCTGCAGTAAACCACTAGTTGAACTTTTGGGCTTCACAAAATAGGCAAGAGTGACGTCTGCTTTGGAAGTGTCAAAAACTCCCTCTCGGAAAGGGACCTCAAAAAGCAAGGATTTGTATAAACAAACCTCGTCTTCCTTGCAATAGTAAATCTGCAAAGAGTGAAAACATTGTTTATATTTTCAGTGATGCTCATTGGGTTTTTTCACCACTGCCAGAGTCTATATAGGGGTGGATGTAGCAGTATAGAGTAAATTTACTTTAGAATAGGGCTACTTCATGTATCAGAATCAACAAATGCTAAAGCAGCTATCGATATTTCTGACATTGATTAACACTTCCTTGCCCTTTTTCATGGAAGGAGCGGGCTATTCTCAATCAAGTCCTGGGTTCCATAATGAGGCATACCTTGCAATTAATTCTTCCCACTGAAACGGAGTTAGAGGATCTCTTAAAGTGAAGTGTTGCAGATCCTTTCGGACTAAGGATTCCATCCAGAGGATCGATATTCACAGCGTCTTCAGGTTCAATATCAACATTGAATCTACTGCGAGCTTCCTGCAATGGAAGTTTAAGGGCAGTAGTCAATGAAATATACAATTGTAAAGAATTGAATTACAGTGAGCGTTTGAAAGAGAGGGCAACAATGAGAACCTTTGAGAAATGATACTCATTTGGTAATGATATTTCAATAGACAAGTTTCCTTCCTCTGATAAAATGGGATCAATTGTAATGGGCACCATATCAGCTGTTGGCCGTCTCCTGAGACGTTTAAAAGATCTTGATTTTGGTTTAGGAGGTTGGACTCCTTTAAGCTCCAAGGTACAGAGTTCATTAGTGTTCAAATCTAAATATCGGATTAGACTGTTGTTCGTATCGGCTATGAATAGTCTCCCTGTAAAATGAATTAAATTGTAATTCTAAGACCGAGCTTATTTCAAATTTATTTCATTTTAAGACCAGATAAATGGATCAAGGAATCAACATCCCTAAATCATATAAACATGGTAGATTTGAACATATAAATACGGATTAGTATTTACTCTTTTGTGACAAGTCAATATTAAGTTATTATCAATAATATTCAAAGTTCTTACTATTTCTTTTATTCAAAACCCATAACTTCAATGAGTGTGAGTGGAGTAACATTTGATCTTGATCATCCACGTGAAACCAAATTGTAAAGATGCTCCCATTTGATATGCTTCTGCCCCCTCCGACCCATGTCTATTTGTCTGCCTATAATGTGTGCTTGCATGTGCGAGTGTATTATGTATCAATACACACTCGTGAGTGTGTGTGTGTGTGGGCGCGAGTATAGTATCTGTGTGATCCTCTCTTATATATTCATTAGAATTAATGTATGAAAATATTATTAAAAAATTATGAAACAGCAGTAAAAAGAGCATTACCGTTGCTCCCTTCAACAATTCCTGATGGTTCAGACAGCTGCAAAAACATTGATAAATATATTAACATATATTCGTGGCTATTAGTTAAGCAAGCAATACTTCATTTATATTACTTGGTCTATTGATATTAATTTCTATGACAATTTAAATTAAGAGCATATGAAACATCTCTTCAAATGTGAATGCTTTTTATCAAATAAATAATGGGTGTCCAAAATATACGAAAAAGAAATAAGAGTAGGTCAGATTTACAATATTAAAAAGCATAGCTTTCGCCACTTTTCCCCTTTTGGATGAAAACATTCTAGAAGGAAGAAATATGAAATGGAACAAAAACAAGTAAAATTAACCCATAAAAATTGTTCTACCTTTAAAATAAATGATAGCTCCACACTTACATGCACTTGTGTGATAGTGAAACGGAACCAACAACAGAATGTCTTGGATAGATGATTCAACATTTCAAAAGAGTGCATAAACTTAAATTCCTATGTTTACAGCTTGGAGACAATTTTGGTAAATAAGGGCACAAAATAGTCTACTAACCTGAGCTGTTACGGAAATTCCATCCCTAAAACCAGCTTTCCCTGTTCCTGCAACGGTGCTAACTCTTTTACTGGTGGGATCTAACTTCTTGATCTGAAATATATTATAAAAAATGAGAAAAAAAGAAATTCAGTTACTGCAAATATTGGAGCTAAATCCTGGCTGTCCAATTAACTTGTTACTTTCTAAGTTGGCTGTATGACCGTATCGTGCATGCCTCCCAACATTCATTAGACAAGTTTGGATACAAAATCTAACGTAGCAAAAACTCTAGTATAAGTACAAACCAGGTAACGGGAAAGTAAGTAGATACGTTGTGCGAGATTTCATAGAAAAGGGTAACTGCAGTATCTGATATATACAGAAGTTTAAACCTAGTCTCACGCACATGAAATATTGAGTCCTACTAGAAACTGGCAGATCGACCAGTCAATCCGAGTGTCACAAGAACCATACACAAATAAGAATAAGGAGAGAAATTTCAGAGAGCAATTTCAGAAACTTCAGCAATGACAGCACTTGGAAAATGCACATACAGACAAAAGGAACATATATATTATTATAACAAATAAGTCCCCTTTTAAGTATTATGTTTGCATGTGCGTCTGAACACACAATCAAAATGAGAAGAGAAATTTCAGAAACTTCAGCAATGACAGAACTTGGAAAATGAACTTAAAGACAAAAGGAAGATATAAATTATTATAGCAAGTAAGTCCCCCTTTAAGTATTACGTTTTGCATGCGCGCATGCACACAATCTACTGACATTTTTCTAAAAATACACAACATGCAAAGGCTATAATGATTTCAAAAGTAAATTGGTCTGAATTGTCTACCTTGTGATTGTAGCTATCGGTGATATAGATTATGCCATCCTTTCCACACACAACCCCCAGTGGATGTTGAAGAAGTACTTCTGAGCCTATTCCATCTTGATCACCAAACTGCAGATGTTTGAGAACATAGAGGTAGGTGATCAGGAAAAAAGGAATACTAAAGAGAAAGGTTATAAATATACTACAAATTGTTAATAATTGATGAGTAGGTAAACAAGATAAAATAGGTTATTAGAGAGAAAATCCGGGCAATCCTCATTGTGAAAAGATGATTGAATCGCCTCTTAGTGGTTATGGCATGTATGGACAAGACCTCTTAACCAGGAACACAGAGGTCAGTGCCTACCTCATTTGTGCAGCATTGGCCGCTTGCACTCCAGCTAGCGCGTCTTCTATAACAATACACTGGGAAAACATATAAGGTGATTACTTTGTGACATTTAAGTGGAAATGCAAACATTCTTTCACATAAGAAATTCAAACTTGGCATTATATTAATGTACGCTTTGTATTAAAATTAATGGATGCAAGTCATTACTTATAGGCATGGGTTAACTAAACTTAGTCTAACCAATATGTTACTCCAAAATCGAGATGCATCATCATGTATAGTGCTAGTTAGAGAAGCAGAAATGGTTTTAAGTTAACATGAAAGAAGGTCAAGTCAACTTTCTGCATAGTAGCACTAGCAAACTTTCAAGAAATTCATCATCTGAAAGTGAAGTACTAGCCTGGTATTCTTCTAAGTACATGCTTGTCAATTATTATCTACTTATTGTCGTTATCCTAAATAAAATAACAAAAAACAATAAAACACTGCTACTCTACAAAGTTGTCAATCACCTAAGTATTACAACTTGGGCCTCTAGTCACATGCTTGGTCCAGTATCATTATATTATATACCTCACTGGAGGGAACATTCAATATCCTTGACGCAGCTAAGAAAATATCAGGAGCAGGTTTCAAATTCTCAAAAGCATCTGCAGAAACTATTGCATCAAACCTGATAAAAAATTGCAACTGCAAAATTTTAACAACCTTGAAGTCAATCTTATGAAGCCAGGAATAAAATGTAATAGGAGCTGTTTGCACTTCGTTTAAACTAAACATATAACAGTTTGTTTAGTATATAATATGCAACGAACGAACTTACAACTCATCTTGGATTATTTTGTTTTAATGTCTCAGTGCAGTTATAATTAAAAGAAGAAATCACAAAAAAATTCAAAAAGAAAATGGCAATAGTTAAAGGTCAAAATCTCCATACATATTCAACAAGTCACTCAGAATGTTGACTTACATTGACAATGGCAAACCGGCGGCAGCTAGATTTGCATCAACCTTCATACAATCAGCACTAGATGCAACAGCCACTTTAAGCCCTTTGCTTTTACAATGTCAAATGCCAGAATGTCCTATATTAGTGGCTTCTTGAATCCGCAAGGTAATCAAATCATGATAAATCTTACATACCTGAGAAATGAGTTCAAGGGCACCTGGAAATCCTATTCCGGAATCTGGTTTTGCATACTGAAATAAACGAAAATACTTTAGGGTTTAGGCCTTCGGCAATATAGAGTACCAGAAATAAAAAGTGGCAACACGTGAAATGTAAACCTTTTACCTTGTTCAGATATATTTCAAAGAACCTCTTTTTTGCAGCTTCAGTATTGAATCCTTCAACTCCCTTAACAGAGGCAACACCTCCCAAAAAGTTTGCTTCTCCTTTCATGTTTAAAATGAAGCAATGAAATATAATAAGCATAATAATCAATAAGCAACTCAATAGCATAAGTGCTTACGTATAAGCTATTTCTGTGAGAAAAGATAAAATGAATTCAAATTATTTTCACATAAGCTATAAGCTGTTTTCATAAGTTATCCTAAAGAGCTTATGGAAATAAGCTGAAACCAGTTAATTTAAATGCTATAAGCCGCTTCCATAAGCTATCTCAAACAGTATCACAAGCGTTTACTAGATAGTTTCAATCTAATTAAACTAAGATGCTATCACATTCAATCTAATTGTTTGCTAACTCCTGATAATCTTAAAATTAAACTAAGATTTGATCATCCAGGTGTTAATTAATTGATTAATTTCTCCTAATGAATTGCTCTTAACTGCGAAACAAGTAAACATGAACTATACCAGTTCCCATGAACGGAACAAAATCATCGACGGTGACTTGAACACCGATATCAGCGAAAACATCAACACCGGCTCTTCTAGAAGGTTCTTCGCTGTTGCAGAGAACACCGTCCATATCAAACAACACTGCAGAAACTTTCCCCCACTCTTGTGATTTTGCAGCAACGTTCTTCTCTTCAACCTTAATCGCGCAAGCTTTCACAGTAAGTCTCGGCGTCAAAACGAAGCGTTTGGATTGGTGATGGAAGAATCGAGAAGGTTTGATGAGTCGTTTGTGATTGGTAGTTGTGGTTGCCATGGCCTTGGTGGAACAAATTCAACTGATTCTGTTAATTTTATTTTATTATTATCAAATTCAAATTCATTCTTCGTGGCCACAACAAATATATTTATCTCTTCTAAATTTGTGTTTTAGTCTCTTAAATAATTTGGTTTTATATTCATCCTATAACTCATTTTTGTTATGTTTAAATTTCTTAAATGTGTTTCTGTTAGTTAGTTAGTTAACATTTCAAGTGATCCATCTTAGACTTAGACTTGTTTGGTAAAAATAGCGGATATTTGATAAGTTAGCTTATAGCTTATAGTTGATAGTTTATAGTTGATAAACTAATTTCAGTATTTGGTAAAATTAGCAGTTGACTATCTTATCAGTATAAAATGACATAAAAAATTTATATGTAATTAATATTTAATATTTTTTCTGTAGGATCATAGGGGTAAAAGTGGAAGAAAAGATAATAAGCTATAAGCTAATTTAAGGTCCCGTTTGGATTAGCTTATTTTTGAGCTTATGCAATATATATTATGTTTTATGCTATTTTATGAGTTTAAACTAGTGAAAATCATATTTTTATAAACTATTTTATCATAAACTACCTTGAAAAATTTATAATAATACATAAAAATTGCATAAGCTGTTTGTATAAGCTCAAAAATAAGCTAATCCAAACGGGGCCTAAATAGCTTATAAAAAATAAGTTATAAGCTATAAGCTCATGATAAAAGACTGTTACCAAACAGGACTATTAGCTTATAAGCTATAAGCTCATAACGAGGGCTTACCAAACAAAGCCTTAGATTTTCTACCGTTTTAAATATAAAAAAAATCTACCGTTTTCATAAAATAAAATCTACTTAATTAAACAACATAATCGAAAATGACCTATTAAAAAAGGAAAATGCTAAACGGTGCCCCCGGAGCACTGTTTAAGGAAGTAAATATAGTAAAATAACATCGAACTTTGTGTAGTCAATTCCTCAAAAATTTAAAATGTATTATTTTTAATTGAAAAGTTTATTTTTTTAGGTTCCTTAACCAGTGTTTCGGGGGCACCGGTTAGCATGACCCTTAAAAAAAACATAAACGAAAAATATGTCAAATGAATAGTAATTAAAATCAAAATTTGGTCATTTATTTTGAGACAGAATGAGTTGTAATTTAAGTTAAATTTAAATTATGCAACATATATATGTTAAATAAAAAAAACCAATATCAATATTGTGAGATATTCATTTTTCTATAAATTAATCTTAAATTTTAGGCAAAATGCAATGCATCCATAAGCCCTTTAAGTTTTACGTTTCTAACAAATAAGTCCTTTAAGTTTTTTAAATAACAAATAAGTTCTTTAAATTTTACATTTATAACAGATAGGTCCTTTAAGTTTTTTAAGTAATAAAGAAGTCCTTTAAGTTTGTAATTTATAACATTCAGGTCCCCTCTGTTACTTAAAAAATAGGACCTAGATGTTATAAATTATAAACTTAAATGACCTATTTGTTACTTAAAAAACTTAAAGGACTTAATATGTTATAAAAGTAAAACTTAAACACCTATTTGTTACTTATAAAACTTAAAGGACATATCTGTTATAAACGTTAAACTTAAAAAACTTATGGTTGCATTTTGCCTAAATTTTATTTATATTAAATTTGTATTTAATTAAAAATGCCCCCTTGAAATTTCAAATTTTGTCAAATACCTCCCAACAATTTGGAAATAGGTAAATACCCCCCGAAATTTTAAACGGTGAGCAAATACCCCCTTGTCTATCAACTCCATCAATTTTGATGACGTGGACTGATGACGTGGCAACTGCCACGTCATAGGGGGCTATTTGACTAAAATTTAAGTGGATTGTTACATCATAGGGGGCTATTTCACCAAAATTTGTAACAATATAAAATCTTCCAACGGTCATTTTTTTCTATGAAATTTGTAATAACCACTTCTATTACGAAATTTTAATAGTCAAATACCCCCTTAAAATTTACAACTTATGGTCAAATACCCCTAAAATTAAAAAAAAGGAGGTTAAGTAGTTATGAATTAACTAACTAACTTATTTTTATTGGATATTAGAATCCAATAAAAATAGATGACATGGCTAATGGTAATTGGAGTGTGTTAAATGAGTGTGTTAGTGAGTGTGACCTTAGCATTGCTCTTAGAAGAATAACAATCAAGCAAACATAAAAGAGAAAGAAGGGCAAAATATCAAACGGATACTATAGATTGGCCGCTAGTTGATACGTAAAGCACGTTTGGCCGCTAAAAAGAGATATATACTATAGATTGTAAAATCTAAGCCATATATACCCCAATTCTTGAGTATAGAAAAGGAGATAATAGAGAAGACCCTAGAATGGAGCACCCGGATAGACGAAAGAGAGATAGATCTGACCGGAATGCCAAACACGACCACAAAACAAGGGGCAGAGAAGACCGAGATAAGGTATACGACAGGGACGAAAGACGCGATGAAGAGAGGGAAGATTCAGTCGAGCAGCGACACTCTTGGCATTCTCATAAGCAGCGGAAAGACAGGGAACATAGCGAGGAGGATCGTGAATCGGAAGATAAGAGAATTAGGAAAAAAGTAGATGACTGTGATAATAATGAGTCCAAGGTCAAGGAGGAAGTTAGTGACGGCTTTGCCACTTCCAATGACAATGCATTACCACAAAACGTGAGATTCTTTTATGACTTTCTGCTTGGTTTTACTTGCTTAATTCTATAGTAATGCATTTATTGGTGTTTGATCTGTGCTGTTTCAGGGCGTTGCTGTGGGATCACCTGCCACTGTGCCGGAATCAACTTTGGCCCCTCCTCTTTCCTTTCCTATCAAGGTAACATCCATTTCTACCACAAATGAAAATAAGGCTGTTAGTTCTACCAGTTCTCATGAGGTTACTGAAAGATCAGGTACAAATGGGTCATCTTCAACTGCTGGAAAACCTGGAAGCATCTCTATTGATGCTCTAGCTAAGGCAAAGAAGGCTTTACAAATGCAAAAAGGGTTGTTGGAGAAGCTGAAGAGAATTCCTCAGGTAAATTGTCTATTGTTTCTACTCATTATTATCTTTTGTTAGCTGGATGGTTATGTCATACATAGTAGCTTCTTTAGGATAATGATTTGTTTCACCATAATTATAAATCTTTCTCTCACTGGATTAAGTGCTATGCATTTTATTGTGCAGTTGAATAAGAGTTCTACCTCAAATTCGCAAGAAAGCACACATTTGGGTTCCAAGACTGAATCTGCAGTGCCCTCTCTTGGTGCCGGAGTGGTTTCAAGACCTGCCACCTCAGCTTCTTCAGGGCCTGTTCCAAATATGTCAATCCTTACTGCTGCTGCTGCTGCTGCAAATCCTCCAGCTAGTGGTACTAGTGCTGCTGGTGTCACAACTGCAACCAACTTTGAAGCCGTCAGACGTTCTCAGGAGCTTGCTGCCAGGATGGGATTCCGTTACGATCCACAATTTGCTCCTCTAATCAATATGTTTCCCGGCCATATTGTAACACCAGATGTTACTATCTCTCATAAACCAACCAAGGTTCCTGTTCTTCGTCTTGACGCCCATGGACGGGAAATAGATGAACATGGAAATGTTGTTAATGTAACTAAGCCAAGCAACCTTAGCACATTAAAGGTGTGCAGTTTTCTCAATTGTCTTTTTATCATTTATTTATTGTCTCTTTGAATGTGAGATTATTGCCTTAACCCTACAGTCTGTGTCTGATGATTACAGGTCAACATTAATAAACAGAAGAAAGATGCATTTGAAATACTAAAACCTGTGTTGGATGTTGATCCTGATTCTAACCCTCATTTTGACGAGAGTATTGGCATCAAAAAAACAAAGCTCCTGCGCCCCAAGAGGACAAATTTTCTGTTTGTGGAGGAAGGAAAATGGTCAAAAGATGCTGAATCAATAAAGTTGAAGGTATCTCTTTGTCATTTGCCCAACTAATTACTTGCTCTTTCCTTGTTTCTTTCAAATTATCTTATATGTGCTTTTGCTATTATTATTTCGCCTCATGCAGAGTAAATTTGGAGAAGCTCAAGCAAAAGAGCAGAAGGACAAACAAGCACAGCTAGCAAAGGCAAAAGCTGCTCCTGATATAAATCCGAACTTAATAGAAATTACAGAGAGAGTTGTAATGAAAGAAAAGCTGAAGGACCCAATTCCAGAAGTTGAGTGGTGGTAAGTTCATGCTTTATTTGGACTACTGGTTTATATAGAAATTTTGTGTTTGTGAAGGTCAAGGATTGCGTCAAAGAAATTGAACTAGTATGCATATTCTTGCCCATTTAGAGGTTATGACTGTATGTTATTTTCTTTATATTGATTGAAATGTATATTATAATAATGTTAGAGGAAGACACACCGTGATATATTTGAAAATACTCAGTTTGAAATAAGACTGCAACTGTGCAACAATGCTATTTGAATATAATTTACAAAGACATTTGATGTCTAGTAATTCCATGGAGTGGATTGTTCGGCATGTGGGTGGGGGTAGTCAGAAGTGGAGCACATTATGGACGATGTGCCGAACTTGGTCCTGGAAGCATAATGTATAAAGTGTACTTTATAACAAGGAAGAACTCAATGCCGTTTAGAGTTTGTGAGGGTAGATGGGGAGAGTAAATATAGGTGGAGCTGTTATGGGTTAGGTTGAACGTTTGATTAGTGTTTAAGTTTAAGTTAGGTGGGAATCTATCTCAGGGAGTTATGTGAACTTTTAGTTGATTGACTAGTACATTACAGTAGAGCCTTTCCTTTCTCTTTTTGGTTCTAAAATTTCTGGTCTGATTTGTTCGATAGGGTGAGGTGATTTCATCAACATTTAGCATTGTATGAAGATGGCATGGGGGTTGTTCACTTCACATTTATAGAACTGGGGAGGATATCTTTATCTGGTGGAGCTGAAATGACGGGAAATAAAATTTGTCAAAACATTTATAGCAACTATTCAGTGAGCTATTTTTTTTCCCGACCTTACTGATCTGTGTAAAAAGGAGGATGGGTATTTAATAGCTTTCAGTATGAATGGAATTTGGTGGAGCTGAAATGACAGGGGAAATAAAATTTGTCAAAACATTTATAGCAACGATTCAGTGAGCGTGAGCTATTTTTTTTCCCGACCTTACTGATCTGTGTAAAAAGGAGGATGGGTATTTAATTTTGCATACAGAAATAGAATTACTTGAAGAGAAGGGTTAGTTTGTCCAAGCAGTAACAAGTCTTTATGTATATTGATAAATCTTCAACTAACTTTTGGAATTTTGTCAGGGACATGGTACTTCTGCATTCTGGACATTATGGTGACATTGCCAACGGCACTGTAGACAGAGGTAAACTGAAAATGGAAAAAATCATCTTTTATGTAGAGCATCCTCGCCCCATTGAACCGCCTGCTGAGCTTGCCCCTCCACCACCTCAACCTCTCAAGCTAACCAAACAGGAGCAAAAGAAACTCAAGACTCAAAGGCGTATAGCTAAAGAGAAGGAGCGACAAGAGATGATTAGACAGGGTGTCATAGAACCGCCAAAACCAAAGCTGAAGATAAGCAATTTAATGAAAGTGCTAGGGACCGAAGCAACTCAAGATCCCACTCGGCTTGAAAAGGAAGTACGAAATGCCGTTGCTGAGCGTGAGCAGGCTCACACAGATAGGAATATTGCACGCAAGCTTACTCTTGCTGAGCGGCGTGAGAAGAATAAAAAGAAGTTGTTTGATGACCCAAATACACTTGGTAGACTTGTGTCACTTTACAGGATTGACGACCTCTCTCATCCACAAGCTCGTTTTAAAGTTGATCTTAATGCTCAACAGAATTATTTGACTGGATGTGCTGTATTTTGTGATGATATTAGCATTGTCGTGGTTGAAGGGAATAATAAGTCAATCAAGAGGTATGGAAAATTAATGCTTACACGTATCAATTGGAGCGATCTTTCAAAAAAAGATGAAACTGAAGATTCAGATGACAAGCCTGCCAATAAATGTGTTCTAGTGTGGCAAGGAAGTGTTGCCAAATCGAACTTCAATAGGTTCAGTGTTCATCACTGCATCAATGAAGCAGCTGCTCGTAAAGTTTTTGTGGATGCTGGGGTTCCTCATTATTGGGACCAAGCTGTCAACTATAAAGATGACGGGGCTGCTTGAATTGTCTTCTAATGTTTTTGGTCAATATTATTAGCATGCTTTGGCAGTCTTTTAGAGAGTGATCAGTTGTACAATTTGTGTTAAGTTGTGATTTTTGAACACAATAATAAATAATACTATAGCAGTTGGTGCTCCCTTGTTTCATGTGGTCAATATTGTGATGTCTACAACTATTGTAGATTTGCTTAGAAAGTGTGCCATTGATATGATGATGATGATTGTGTGTGACATCACTCGGTTAAAATTTAAAAGTTTCAGGCCTTTGAGATTTACTGTGATGTTTCGAACTGTAAGATGACTTTCTTTCTCACAGAATTGTGTTTTAATATGCTAATATTGTAGTATTGTTCCAGCTTTTGGTATGTAGGTAATCTTCACCTATCTCGCTAAACATGTTTCAATGAAAACCGGCGGTGGTAATAATCGTAGTATATATTATTGCTATAATAAATATATTTGATTATGTTAATTGCTCGTGAAAATGTAAGTTCAAAAATAACAAACATGTGGTATGCTCATATAGGTACTCATTTTTTCCATGACCTTATAATCGGAAAGGTTAACAATTTCCTTGACCTTTAGAGCATCCACATCCATGCCACTCATGGAAGATTTGTATAATATATAACTTGAACAATTTGTCAAAAAAAAAAAAAAAGAAACATGAACAATTAAAAACAGTATGTATCGGTTGATATTGAAAATAAAATAATCTTTATCCCTAACCTAACGCGATAAACAAAATAAGTTCTTCACGAAATTGACACTTGGTCTGTGCTTCCTAAAGATCTTATCAAGCGGATATCGGAATGAATTGAGAACGAAATCGATCTCATTCGCTTACGATCCATTTGTTTGAATTGGCGCTCTTTTTCCATCCCAAGTCACCATACCAACATTTTCCCATTCAAGTTTCCGTTGTTTACCTGCTCCTGATTCATAACCTGCATTCGGGGATTCCATTAATGCAAACGACACAAACTATCCATTTTCACAAAATCTCTCCAAATGCAGTGTATTTTTCATGCGGGTGAGGTTGATGGAGTTCGATGATGAAAAGAAAGAATGGGTGAAGATGAAAGACATAGGGGGTAGGGTTTTGTTTTTGGGGCATGGATGTTCGTTTTCTGCACATGCATCAGAATTGGGTCTTCATAAAGGAAACTGCATTGTCTTTGTTGACGGATCTGTCCTCCATACAGATAATTTTGCACGTAAGAATTGTGTTTTTCAGCTGGATGAAGATAGACTTTCCCATATGTTTGAATATCCTGAATATTTGAACTTGTTCTTGCCACCAGATTGGATCCTCAATAGATGAATTCGGTATGTAATCTTTTCTCTAATGCGATATATGAAAATATACAGGAAATCACAATGGCAAGTTATTATTATTGGTGCTGTAAAGTTGAAACCTAAATGATCAATTACACTTGTATCTCAAGTCTCAACTGATTTTATTATGTTCTCTAGTGGTTTGAGATTTAATGTCAATGTTACCTTCTTTGAGGGTTACGACCTATTATCATTTCTCGAGTACAATTTTTCTTTCAACTTATAACATCTGTGACTTAAGTCATGAATATAGAAAAAATGTTATTTTTCAAAATCACTCATTTTTCCTACATTCGTGACTTAATCCACATAAAAATATTTTGATCATTTTTTAGGGCGCACAAGTAAGTCATAGGGTGACAAAACTAATTTTCTTATCCTTTCTCTTTTAAGACTAGAACATCTGCCATACCTTTGTTAACATGACCCTAACTCTTATAATCATATTTTATGTATGATAAAGGTTAATAGTTAGCAAAGTTATGATAGTGGATTCAGTCGTTTTGAATTCGATTCACTAGTATTTTTAGATAGAAGTGAATATAAATAGTTTTGTAAATGATTTCAAGTGTTAAAGTTCTTAGATTAGAGAATTATCCACTCAACATAATTTTTTCTATCAAAGACAGAAAGAAAGTTATGCTATTAATTAGGATTTGAACCGTTGACCATCTTCTCATAATATATATTATTATTTTTTTTTTGTTAAGTAGTCTAATAGTTAGAAGTTCCACTTTTAAGATGGATAAGTGAAATGATCGGGATTTGAATCTGATTCTCTGCATATTTAATGTAATATGTCCTACCAATTAAACTAAATTCACAGGACATTTATTACTAATTCTTAATAAATAGTTATTACAACAATCATAAGAGGTGAAATTCATTGACATCTAAAGTTTTTCTGGTTTTTGATGTTGTATATCAAATTTGATTAAAGAAATGAATCATAGTGCCCGGAACATTGATTAAGGATATTAAAAGGAGAAAATTCTATATAGAAAACAACACTTTTATATTTTTTAGAAATTGACTACACAAATTTTATTTTATTTTTACTATATTTACTTTATTAACTAATATTCTAGGAGCATTAATTAGCATTTTTCTAAAGAAATAAAGAGAGACACATCATACAATAGAAAAAATAATCAGTCAAATGTTGTAACTATTGATCTGAATGTATTAAGATTACAAAAACATCTACAAATGTTTTTTGATTAATCATTTTGATCATTGAATTTGTTTTACTCTTAGGTACTTAAATTAGTTTTTTTTTACATGTTTTAAATTTGTCAACTTAGGAATTAGGTTTCATAAAAAAAACACTTAGGAATTACATAACAATAATAACAGCTCTTCACATATTCATTATTGAAATTATAAAAGAAATAATTACATTTTTTCTACATTAATATATTGATTTAAGAATCCAATACTTTAGAGTTTGGCCCGAGCTAAGTATTAACCTCATTTTTTTTTTTATCTTTATCTTCTTTTCTATCGATTTTTTGCATGAAGAAGGTAGAGGTGGAATTACGCAAGCTTCTATTTAGTGGCGGGACATTTGGAGACTTGGTAGTGAAAAGTACGGTGGTTGGTGTTTGACAATAACATTTGTAGCGTGGTTGGTGATGGCAATGTCATTTGTTTTTGGAAAGATAAGCGGCTCGAAACAGCTTCATTGCGACACTCTTTTGGTGATCTCTTTAGCAAGTCAACGTAGCAAGTGTTGTATTTCGGAGATGGGTAATTGGGAATCCAATGGGTGGCGATGACACTTTGTTTGGGCTGATGAGTTGACTGTTGCTGAAATTGTTCTTATGTAGGATTTAATTTTGCTGTTGGAGCAATTTCGGTCAAAGCTGAATGTTAGCGATAGGAGACGTTGGATTCCTCACGCGGCGGGTTTTTTTGTTTTTTTTTTTTTGTGTCAGAACAGCATATGTAATGCTGCAAAATATGTTAGTTGCATATGAACTCGAACCTATGATGGTGAAAGAGTTGAAAAGATTTTGGTCATCCAATGTTCCGTCGAAAATTAGTATATTTGGATAGAGGTTGTTGCTTGACAAGTTACCAACTAGAGAGACTTTATTTAGTAAAGGTATAATCACAAATAATTTGGAAAGATGTTGTGTGTTTTGTTTCAACGAGATTGAGGATGTTCAACAAGTCTTCTTTAATTGTAGTGTCATTGCTCTTGTTTGGAAACACATCTTCAAGTGGATGGGAGTCAATCCTCTAGTTTACAACTCTTTTTCTACTCATTTTCTATCTTTTGGTGATATAATCAAAGGGACGAAAAACAAGAGGTTCCGACATATTATTTGGTTGACAATTACATGGTACATTTGGCGAACTCGTAACAATATTCTCTTTAGAGAGATCTTTACTAATGTATCTACCAGAGTGAATCAAATTATGTATATTGCTTGATTGTTGTTTATATATAGGTAGATCTAGGAGCAATGCTAATTTCTCTTTTCTTCATTGGTGTAATAATCCCTTAGGTTGCTTCCATGACACCTAAAGTATTTCTTTCGAATTGTCAGAGTTAAGCACCCCTTATACTCTTTATAATTCATTCTTTGCTTATAAAAAAATTCATTAATTAACATAAACACATGCAAATGATGCAATATTTTACAAGACACATCAATTGAATTTTTTGAATGTAAGGAAGATAGTGATAGCTCTTGTGAAGCACAAATGCTCACAACATCATGAGTCTTCTACTATGTAATTGATGATCCAAAATACTAATCCACAACATAGAATCTTCTTTGTCTGCAGCTATGTAAGATTTTGCCTCAACTTTGTCCCTCACTCCAAAGATTCCAATTTACCTTCTCAAATTTGAGTCAAAAAGATGACTTCAATTAGTCTTTGTGTGACAATGTGTGCTGGTGGGTGCAGGGTGCCCTTAGTTTGGGAATCGTCCTTTCACCCCTCTAAAGTTACTTTTAAAATTCATGTAACTTTTGCTCTACAATTTACTTTGTCACTATTTTTCCTTTCATGTTTCAGATTGGATAAAAGCCTAATAACTCACTAAAGTTATGACAGATCTTTGATCTTTTTTATCAACTAGTCTGGTTATTAAAAATTCACCCTTTAATGTGAATAAAATAAGAAATCTTGATCTTCAAAAAATATATTTTGAATTCGAACTTCGATTTTTGCATATATAATATGATGTTACTATCGGCTGAATTGTGCTTTCAGAGACTATTCAAAAGTGATAATAATACATACCCATAAATCATATCCAGCCTGATTCAAAATAGATGATGATGATGCAGACTGGTACAACGTTAGAACAACAATAATAATAAAATTCTAGGATTTTAATTATTAAAGGTATTAAAGCAATAGGGAGGGGACTATGAAAAAGGGACTTTCATAACTGAATAGAGTCAAAACACACCGATTAATGTCACCCAATAACACATTAAGGTCTAATACAAATTTTTTAAAATTGAACTTATTTAAAGATTATACTCCAAACATTTCATAGCTGACCCTTAGTTAACTACTTAACTTTGTAGGACCATATCCCTAAAAAATAAAATAAAATGAAGTATCCATAGTGATTTTAATTTATCTTGCAGCTAGCAATATATCACTAAAACGTGCCAGGCAAAAAACACCATATATAGGACCCATCACAGTGGAAGGAATATTGCCAAAGAATGGAAACTACCCTAATTTGTTTGGTTGCAAACTCACTCTACGACATGTGCCTCTCACCATCCTAGTTAAGATCAATTGACTTTAATTTATTATCGATCAGTCATGAAATTATACAATTTTTTAAAAGGTTCATGTACATGTTTTATCTATTTTTGTGCAACATGCGCCTCGCGCACGCCCCTACGCGCCTCACACACAAAACATTACGCAGCCATGTACCTCGTGCCTCGCACACCACTGCTTGTGCCTCGTGTATTAGACATAGGCTAATTAACTAGTAAGATTTTAACTTGTATGCCACACAGATCACTAACTTCGCCTCAAATAGGAACCATCAAATTTCAATTTTCTCAACCTAAAGGTCAAAAAATAGCAAACCGAAGTTAAACGAAATGACTACACTATTGAATTGAACTGTCGAGTTGATACCTTGTGAGAAATTTGACTTAAGTGTACATGTTGATTAACATTACGAATTAAGCAATGAATGTAAACTTTAATTAAAAGCACGTAAGGTTGGGTTTTATGTTATCAAAAATCAAGTGTTTCAACATCATGTTTGGGCATGAAGAGTAATAGTGCACCTTGGACGGATTCAAGATAATTGATTTGATTCCATTTTGATTCCCTCCTCTTTTATCAATATCTTAATCATAGTTGTTTCACATTAATTGTGTCATGCAAATCGCAAACTTCTTTGACCAACCAACATATGCATGCGATATGAGGTAAGTGGATATTATTGTTTTCATATAACACCATTATTACGTGCTAATAATTCTTTTATTTCATTATTAATTAAGTTCAAAGAGATTAAGTGGATATTATTGTTTTCATATAACAACTATGAAGCATTGACATGAACACCGTGAAACGATACCATACAGATACTCCGGTATCAATAATGTAAAAAACATAGGACACTAACACCGCTATATATATGATAAAATTTCATTTTAATTATCGATTTATTATTAAAAAAATGTAAAAATATTCTAATTAAAATTAATATATTTAATTCTTCATTGATAACATTGTTTTAATACATGTTTAACTTTTTTAGAGTGTCAAAGCAAAAATAATAATTATTTTCTTATGAAACTTGTTTGACTACTCCGACAGTTGTCGTATACGAGTGTCATACAAATGTTGGACATCGTGACACGCTACCTACTAGAGCTGTCCGTGCTTCACAGGTAAGCAAACAAATTTAACATATATAGATATTAAAATAGAAAACTAACAAAAGTAAAGTTAAGTAAAAAATTTATAATAAAAAATATATACAATGTACAATCGAAAATTAGAAATCTTACCACTTAAACGAATTTATAGAGAATGAACCCTTTCAAAAAAAATTCTCAATTTCCCTCAACTTTCACATCTTAACCATTAACTATTTTTTTTTTCCTTTTTTTCAAATTTCAAATCTATCATCCATCTATAATCTTAATGGTTTAAGATTCCACATTATTTTCTCAATTGGTTTTTACAATTGAGAGGATCCTCTCTCGAATTTATAAAATGTGTTTGTTTCAAGTCATCTTTGTAGATTGTTAGAAATGAAATGAGAGAAAAATGTCTTCCCATCCTTATATTTCTAAGAATATTATTCTAAGAATAAATTTAATAAACTTGAAATAAATATTCCCTCAAAATTAGAATATTAACATACATTATCACCAAAAAAAAGAAAGAATATTAACATACACAAAAATACAATAAATCTAGAAAATGCGGATAGTTAGATATAAGAAGTTATTCTTGATTTTGATCATTACCATTTATTTTAGTTTTTAAAAGAAAGTTGTGAACCATGAGGATCTCCTTCCCAAAAACTATTTCAATTTCTCTTAGCTCTCCAACATAAACACAAGTAGCTTTTGTCAATGGTGAAGCTGGCCAAAACTTTGCGAAGGGATCAAATATAATGAAAAATAAAATATATTTTATGAACCTATATTGACATTTTTGTTAATGACAAAAGCTCTTTTTATAGTTACCATTGAGTCTAAATAGGTCAAAATTAAATGAATAAATCAATTAAATAATTTTTTTTATCTTTTCTATTTCTATTAAAATTTCACAAATAGAGCTATTTTCTTCGGTCTTGGGCCCAGCCCAATTCTATCAAGTTCATCAGAGGAGATCCAAATTATAAGTTTCTAAAACCTGTTTCAGAAACCCTCAGACTACTTCATAAAAAAAAATGAAATAAAATTTCTTTACGGGCGAAAATACATCAACATATGTGTTATTGATTTTTTTTTTTTGTCTGATTTGCTTGCATTGAAATCTTTCTCACTTGGTAGGAAGAACTACAGATCGATCCCACGCAACTGCGAT
Source organism: Trifolium fragiferum (assembly GCA_954870985.1). Taxonomy (NCBI): domain Eukaryota; kingdom Viridiplantae; phylum Streptophyta; class Magnoliopsida; order Fabales; family Fabaceae; genus Trifolium; species Trifolium fragiferum. Next base: position 1,614,225 of record OX940796.1, read on the forward strand.
CGGAAGAGGCTGGAAACACTTGATGTCAGATTGACGTTCGAACCATATTAAACCGGTGGTGAAAGAAAAAAAAAATCTTTCTCATTTGTCTTCCAAGAAACAAACATAGGTAATTACATTTCTCTTCTTTTGATATTTATTCAAGTTTGCAAAACCATACTATTCACAATACTGTAAAAGTTAACCAATCACAAGTCAAAAACAAGGAAGGGGAGTGAGTGTTTTTTGCTGAAAAGCAAAATGTGTTATAGAGGAGGAGACCAGAATTCAGAGGTAACAAGGTTGTACAGTTGGAGGAATCTACCTATAGATGCTGCTGTTGTGTGTGGATGGATCTTTTGAAGATTCTCTCGTGCAAACAAAATAGTAGTTGTAAGCACTCAGCACAACACAGTGTATTTATGCAACCTAAGATTCCGTTTGGTAGAGAGGAAAGAAAGAGGGAGGAAAGCAAATTATGCAAATCAATGAATAAATTTGGACTAACTTTAGTCTAAATTTATTCATCGATTTCCGTAATTTTCTTTTCTCCCTCTTTCTTTCCTCAAAACCAAACGGAAAATGGAAAACTCGTGTAAAACGCAATTAGCACATCAACCTGGGTTTGGATTATGAGAATATGAGGGATGAACTTTGAGCAAACACATATTTAAGTTGATTGGACTTTATCTAAAACGTTAAGATGTTAACCAAGTAATTGAGTTAAAATTGTTAATAAACTCCCTCTAAATAAATTATTTGAAAAAATTCGAATTTGATTTTTGAAGAAGCAATTCTTTATTAGAATTCAGTTACTTTATAACTGAACTTTTAATTATAATTAGAATATTCTTTAGGAGTACCAAATAGTTAATTGAAACAAAAAAATTAAAAATATTAAGACTTTAGATATACGAGCCATAACCCGTGATTCATTTGAGATGTTAAAGTTAAATAGTTAATTAACCATTATTTTAAAATATTGTTTCATTTCAATTAAGTTAAAATACTTTCTATCAGCATAATTTAGTTAGTAAGTTCATCATATTTTATATACATGAGTTAAAGTTTGATATTGATTTGGGAGTCAGTTCTGAAATCAAGTGATTTCAGTCCCCTTCCAATCATAATTGCAGAAAATTAAACTATAATCCTTTCTACCAAATTCAGTGTCAATCATCGCTAAATCTACTTACGATTGATAGAGTAAGGTTATTTGTTTGTAGAAAAGGAAAAAGTAGCACCTGCGGCCAACAGTAGAATTCATTTTTCTTTCTCGTCTTTTTAGTATACTAAGAGTAATTAATTGATCAATGAAATACTCCGTAGTACTTAACTAAGAAGAAAAATCTAATGTCATTTTCAGTAGCAAGAAATAGTACTATAATATTGAAACTAAAGAACCAAAATGTGCGACTTGTTGGTTTTTGAAACGAGCCTCCTCACTTTAAGAGACATGATGCCTCCCTTAAAATGCGACCACCATCATTCTTGAATTCAAAGAAAACAACCATGCTAGTACTCTATTTTTATAGGGTTAAATATGTTTTTGATCCCTATAGTTTTGTTAAATTTCGTTTTTAGTCCCTGAAGATCCTTTTCACACTTTTTAGTCATGAAGTTTCTTCTGTTAAGGTTTTTAGTCCCTACTTTTCCTTCAACTCGTGCATATCATTCGAAATTTTAAAATTTTTTCCGCGGTCATATTTAGTACATTATATGAATCACTCGTACAAAAATTAAATATTTTTTTAACAAGAGATGAATTAAATATGAATTTTTTAGCTTTTTGCACATAAAAATTCATAAATAATTCATCTTATGTTAAAAAATTCTAAATTTTTATCGGAGATGTTCTTATAATATTATACACATGAATACAAAAAAATCATTCAAAAATGTGAAAGTATACAAGAGTTTGATTAAAAGTAGGGACTAAAACACCGACGGAAGAAACTTCAAGGACTAAAAAGTGTGAAAAAAATCTTCAGGGACTAAAAATGAAATTCTATAAAACTATAGGGATCAAAAACATATTTAACCCATTTTTATATCACACACACTTTCTAGTTCCCATATTTTTAAAGTAAAGAAAGGGTGCTCCATAATTAATGGTCCGTTTGGTTCTAGGAAAGGAAAGGGAGAAGAAAGAAAATTGCGGAAATCAATGTATGAATTTGGACTAAAAAATAGTCCAAATTCATGTATTGATTTCCGCAATTTTCTTTCCTCTATCTTTTTTTCCCTAGAACCAAACGCACCCTAAGAATGCGGCCATGGTTTTAGAAAAACTTAATAAACATTATTTCTATTATAAATCGAACTTAAATTCTTCAAAACATTCCGTCTTAGAGGGAGTTCATTAAATTTATGTGAATTTTTTTCAATTATGTGCAATTACTTCACCTTATATCAATCCTCTAAAATATTCAAATCTTCATGAACATATATTAAATTGGATTTGAATTATCTAAAGTCACAATTTCCTACATTTCTTATATTTAGGCAAAATTTGAGGGTGTTTTGGTCTTTAAAACATAATAAATGCATTTAAATATACCATATTTTCTTCTTCTTAATTAAAATTTACTTGAATGTAGGTGAATTTAAGATTTTTTTTTTTTTTTTCGATTTTCACCACCAGTTGAATCTGGTTCGGGGGTCAGTTCTGGCATCAAGTGGTTCCAGCCCCCTCCTGATCGCAGTTGCGGGGGATCGAACCGTGGTCCTCCCTACCAAGTCCAGCGCCAATCACCACTAAACCAACTAACGATTGGTTGAATTTAAGATTTTTGAATGTAGAGAATCCAAATCCGATTAACTTAAATAAATATACACACATTAATGGTCATCTAGTCATCATACAAGAGCACACATTATTCTATATACTTTCTTTTAAGATTTAATATCCAACACCTAAGCACCGATTAATCTAAGATGCATATATGTGTCCATTTAAAATAAGAGTTTTTTTTTTACTCAGCATGAAATAATCCAATATAAAAAGTGACACATGGAGTATTTGAACTTAAGATTTTGAGAGGAGTAAATTTTAAAAACTCAAGTTTTCACCTTGTGGTTTCACATACTATGGGTCCGTTTGGCCTAACTTATTTTAAAGCTTATGCAAACGGCTTATGCAATATAAATTAGGTTTTATGTTATTTTATAAGTTTAAATTAGTGAAAATTGAATTTTTAGAAGCTATTTTATCATAAACTACCTTAAAAAACTTATAATAATACATAGAAATTACATAAGCTATTTGCATAAACACAAAAATAAGCTAGGCCAAACGAGCCTTATATCTTGATGCTAATAATGTATTATTTGAGTGATATAGTCATCATACAAGACTACAGATACTTTATACTTGATGCTAATAATGTATTATTTGAATTGGGTAAAAAAGATAAATGAAGAGAGGTATATAGTGGGCTAGTGGCTACTTGCTAGTAGTGTGGGAGCTCATAACAAGTAGGGTGGGGTTAGTAATATCAATGTAGGGACCAAATGAACAATAGTTGAGATTAGGCTTTATGTTTAGGCTTTAACAGGGGTGAGAATTGAGAAGGCATATACATGGGGTATCCAATCCACCACCAGCACCACTCGTGTGTGTTGTTTATCAATGGCGGCTCCGCCATCACTCAATTTTCATCATTAATGGCATTGTGCCAGAGCATAACCTCTTTAAGCTTTCAAAAAAGTTTATTTTTAATTTTTTCCTTTAAATAGTTTAGTTGCGAAAATCATACACTTACATGTAAAGAAGTAAGAAATATCGAATTCGAACAATTGATGAAGTGAAACTCTATTGATTACGATAGCTTGGACAAGGCCGTATATATAATCTTCGATCCAAAACACATGAGATTGGCCAACTAACTTGTGACACAAGCAAGTAGTTGTTAATCCCTAAAAACTGTTTAATCCTAACACGAATCCGCAATCAATGTATCATTTTAATCCAAAACTCTAAGACGTTAAATTTATATACCATTGTTCAATATATACTTTCAAACAATGTAGGACTTTCAATGACTTGCTACACAACAATCTCTCTTCCAAGTATGAGTTCATTCAATTCATATAGTTAAGCTCTCTCTTAAGTAGAAACTTTTCTTTGCATTGACAAACACTACTTGCACGACCATTGTCAATGGACTTAATAGAACACAACGTATGAACATCAACTCTAATACCACTGTTGTGTCATTATTAGAGTCCATAGATCATAATGATTTAGAATTTCTTATTGGGATACACTATAATTGGAATCCTTTATGGAAGAATTTATACATGATGTATAATCCAAATTACAAATTTGTATTATTCAAATTTTCATGTAACAAATGCAATCCAAGATAGGGAGAGAATCTAAATTGTATATTCTATTTGGTCAATCCTTGCAAAGGCATGATTACACCATATTTTCTATTTTGTTTTGTTTTCAAATTTGAACGGTTGGTTAAGAGAAATTCTCATTGATTATGATAGCTTGGACAATGCCTTATATAATCTTCAATTCAATATACATGAGATTGGCCAACTAACTTGTGACACAAGCAAGTAGTTGTTAATTAATTCCAAAAAACCACTTAATCCTAAGACAAATACGCAACCAACCCATTAAATGTCCCTTGTTGGATAGGATAGAGCCTGGAGATCATTATATTGAACTTGGATCAATCACATAAGTAAGTTGAACACTATATCTTAAATCAAAATTTTAAGTTGAACATTTTCCCAAGCAAGGTATGACTTCCAAATACTTACTACATAACAATCTCTTCCTCAAGTGTGAGTTCATTCAATTTATTTGTTAGACTCCCACTTAAGCGGAAACATTTTCTTTTCATCAAGATACTCTTGCGCACCATCGTTGCCATTATACTTAGTGAAACATGTCGTCTGAACATCGACTCTAATATCACAATAACTAAGAATTTCTTATTAGGATACACTATAATTTGGATCTTTTATGAAAGAAGTGATAAATGATGTATAATCCAAATTACAAATATGTATTATCAAATTTTCATGTAACAAATGCAATCCAAGATAGGAAGAGAATCTAACATGTATATTCTCGTTATAAAAAAAAAATATGTATATTCTATTTGGTCAATCTTGCAAAGGCATGAGTACACCATATATTTTCTATAAATTTTTTTTCTTTCTCTTTTCAAATTCAAGGCAAGTGCTGTGGGGGCTGTCTTGTCAACCAAACAGAATTGATTAGCAAAGAATGTGGGAGACAATCAAAAAACATTGAAGGATAACCAACAGTTGACATAACTTCTTTATAGTACTATTGTGGGCCATACCTCTCAATTCCTTAGTAATCTACACACCTTTTTACACTATATTTATATCCCCCTACTTTCATCTTCTCTTCACCACTTCCTTCCTTTCTTTTACTAGGCCTCAATTATTTAGTCAAAATTGAAGTTATATAATCTCATTATATATACTCTATAGTTTTAGTGTGACAATAATTTGATTATTGTACAATGGCTGATTTAGGTTCAGCTTCATCTAAGAGAATGTGGTGTTCAATTCCTGAAAGGTTTCAACTGCATGTGGCCATGTTGGCCTTGCAGTTTGGTTATGCTGGTTTTCATGTTGTCTCAAGGGCTGCCCTTAACATGGGAGTTAGCAAACTTGTTTTTCCTGTTTATAGGAACATCATTGCTCTGCTTCTCCTCCTTCCCTTTGCATATTTCTTGGAAAAGTTTGTACCATTCCTCTAACAATTTCATTAATAATTTTCACTCATGAAATATTTGTGTACATTATACATGTATTAATATTTTTTTAGTCCCCATAAAATATTCATTTTTTTTTAATGTAGTCCATGAACTTTTTTATCAATTATTAATGACTGTCTATTATAAAATCGGGTGCTTTTAGGCTCGTGACTTAAAATATGGTAAAAAATCTTCTAAAGATTGTACTCGAAAGATCTGTAATTTTATATGGACTGAAAATATATTTAACTATATATTAATTAATGTTTAAAAAAAAAACTATATATTAATTAATAAAATCACAAAAATAATCACATAATAGTATTATCACATATAGTTATTTATTTGTGTATATAATACATGTCTATTTATTATATATGATTCTCACATACTTGTTTCTTTTCATTTTGTTCAGGAAGGACAGACCACCAATTAATTTGAACTTCCTCTGCCAGTTCTTTTTTCTAGCACTTATCGGGTATGTTTGAACTCGGTTCTCCTGAATGATCCGTTTTAAGAGGAGTTTATTAACCACTTGAGTTTAACGTCTTGGTTATTCAAGTAAGGTCTTTATACCTTTGATAAACAACTAACTATATGTTGCATTAAACAGGATTACAGCAAATCAAGGTTTCTATTTGCTTGGCTTGGACAACACTTCCCCTACCTTTGCATCAGCAATACAAAACTCTGTCCCTGCCATTACATTTCTCATGGCGGTTGTACTAAGGCAAGCTAGCCCTTAATTGATTAATCAATCTATAATTAATGACTCAATTACAAACATATACTATTATTTATTTATTTTTTTGTATAAACCCTCTCGTTCCCAGAAGATCCGATAATCCAGAGTTCAGCTGCTAAATAAGTAAAATCTGGCCAAAATTTCTACTAGCCATCGAACTCGGATTCTCTAGAACGTACATATATTATGTTACACATTATATTTTAAAACATTAACTAATAATAACAAAATTTTATATGAAAAATTTCATGAACAGGATAGAGCAAGTGAGACTGAATAGAAAAGATGGAGTTGCTAAAGTAGCAGGAACAATATTTTGTGTAATTGGTGCAACAGTGATTACACTATACAAAGGTCCAACAATATATAGTCCAACTCCAAGTAATCACTTAACTAGCAACACAACAATAATAGAAGAAGTAACAAAAACAATAACACCTATGATTGATTTTGGAACAATGTCATTGGGTGATGCAAAAGGAAAAAATTGGACACTTGGATGTTTGTATTTGATTGGACATTGTTTGTCTTGGTCTGGTTGGCTTGTGTTTCAAGCACCTGTCCTTAAGAAGTACCCTGCTCGTCTCTCTGTCACTTCTTATACATGTTTCTTTGGTCTCTTGCAATTTCTTCTTATTGCTTTGGTTGCTGAAAGAAATCCTCAAGCTTGGATTTTTCACTCTGGTGGAGAAGCTTTCACCATTTTATACGCGGTTAGTTTTTAGTATCTGCTAGACTTAAATACACTTTTGATCCTTTTATTTTCAGATTTGAATTACATACAGTCCTACGTCATATGATTTGTGATTGCGACCATTTGATGGAAATCAGACAGTCTAAATTTAAAGCAAGGCCGATTGATCTTCATCAGATGGTCATAGATGTCTGGCTGCATGCAGGTCTAACTGCATGCAGTCGAGTTCTCATATTTTCACTGATTTTTCGGCGATTTATGATTTTGCAGGGAGTGGTGGCATCTGGAATTGCTTTTGCAGTACAGATATGGTGTATTGATAGAGGAGGTCCTGTGTTTGTTGCTGTGTATCAACCTGTTCAAACTTTTGTTGTTGCTATTATGGCTTCTCTTGCTTTAGGAGAAGAGTTCTACTTGGGAGGGTTAGTCCTAATTAACCTCCTTGATTATACATAACCTTCTCAAATTTTTTTAATGTTGAACTATAATTTTGATGTTTCATATGTTCAATGTTAAATTCCAAAATATTACAGAAACTAAAAAGTGTAGTTTTTAAAAATCACAGTAATTGACTGAATGACACATTTATCGTGATACTAAATATACACTTGTTATCTTTCGGTGAGAATTTAGAAAGGCTAAACTTTTCCTGATTTGTCGATTTTCATTAATTAAGAAAAAGTTGATGCAATCATATGATATACTATTGAATGGAAGATCATGTCTCGTGTGCTTGTATTAATTAACATCTACTTTACCTTTTGTTCCCTTTTGAATTTTACTTTATACATAAAATAATATGACTTTTAAATTTATAGGATTATTGGGGCAGTGTTGATAGTAGCTGGACTATACTTTGTTTTGTGGGGTAAAAGTGAAGAGAAGAAATTTGCAAAGGAACAACTTGCAATTGCATCACCCACTACAGAACATAGCAACAGCATCATTAGACCCTCAAGCCACGCTAAAGCATCACTTACTCAACCATTCCTCTCTTCATCAACAGAAAATGTTTAATCAATAAATTAATTATTGATTACTAGTACCTTATGTCATGAAGCTTGTGTGTGATGTGATGCAATTTTTATTTTTTTTTACTTTTTTTAATTCAAATGTTTTCTTAGTTAGTAGGTTATTTAAATCAGAATGGGAGTTTTTCTATGGGAATATTGTAATAGTGGATGTCACTTTAAGAGGGGCCTAGAGCTTCATGAAATCCCATATGCTTTTATATGTTAGTTAATTTATATGAGTTTGTGTTGCCTAGATGCAGGTACCCGATACGGATATTGGTATGGGGTACGGTAATTTTTAAAAAATTAATGAACGTGTATAGTTATAAATTTAGGTATGAATATGTACCCGGTACTGATACGGGTACGTACCTGTTACCGATACTCTCTTATAGAGTACCCGTGCATCATAGATATGAGTTGATTTATGGAAAGAAATATTTGAGAATATGAATCTATGATTCTAGCTGTTTAGAAAAAATTAGCATATAATTGAATGACAGTGGATGAACAAATAAATTTATAGTACCAATGGTGGATTTATTTTAGCATCCTCGTATGCTATTGAGTAAACTTATTAAAAAAATGCTCTTAAAATAAAATTTTTAATCTGAAGTTAAAATTTTGAACATTTATTTCCCAACATGATAAAAAATGAATACAATATAAAATTATTTATTGTAATTCCAACTCAGTTTTAATTGAATCACAATGACACAATCTTAAATAGAACCAAATATATATCAACAAAACTTTACCATAGTGAACCAAGTAGTTTGGACTCAAGTGGAACGTATCCGGAGAATACCAAATTCGATTTTTAGGAAGAACAACGTTTGATCAGTGTGCATGCCTTTACGCATGAATCGAATTAGTCATTCATTTTTTGTAGGTCAAAAACCAATGAAAAAAAAACTTTACCATAGTGATTTTCTAGAGATTCATGATTCGTTTGTATATTGATTTGCTACTAATTATATATTGTTGGAACATTGGTGTGAATTGGAAAGAACCAACATATATAGATTGTCTCGTTTGAATTTAGGATGAGCCAAATCCCAAACTACTTTGACTTATGATCCATTATGTCGATCTAAAGCAAAAGTCTATGAAGTTTGATAGCAAAAATAAAATATAAGCAGAACATAATAAACCTTGTATATTCTAATAATAATATTTTTGTTAAAATAAAAGGAATGAGTTATGGAGTTCTCATAAATAATCCGATCAAACAAAAAAATTAGGAATTATTAATTTATTTTATGGTTGACTCTTGATATGAGGTCTTTTTATGGTTAATTAGGAATAAATTTCTTTTTCGGCTTTTGGACTATTAAGCTAATCACTTGTATGCGCTATTTTTTCTTGTCAAATTTTTTGATTTTGTTCTAAGCGTAAAGCCCTTGCTTGAATTCCTTAGCTCGCCCTAAATATAAGTATGTAAAGTTGGTTTCTTGTGAAGAGAAAGAACTTAACAATAGGGAAAACTTAGGTTATTCAACTAAAAGTTCCCAAGATCATATCATTAAAAGGCTATATGAATCTATCATTAGGATTTATTATCATATACTATCATTTTCTGAGAGTCTACTTTATGTTATGGACATAGATGATCAATCGATGCATGCTTTTTTCCTTTTTCTTGGTCATACATTACATGGTATAAAGAGCATTTCTTATCTCTTTTTGGTCTGCCCTTTTCTTTACACTTCTATTTATTCTTTGCATTACTAGCCGTGTCAAAATAATAGTGTTAATAGTGGTGAGCTGTAAAATTGTTTAAAAATTAAGGACACGATTGTACGAATTTATAAAATAAATCCTATTCATGAAAGGAAAAGGTTTTAACCTCAAATTTCTCATTTGATTGCTGAAAATTTATTTTTAGAAATTAAGGATACGATTATATGAATTTATAAAATAAATCCTATTCAAGAAAGGGAAAAGTTTTACCATTTCTTAAAGTATCTATCTTTTGTAAACTAATATTCTTCTATATAATTAATATATTGTTCATCATCAAATAGGTGCCCTGTTTAAAATTTGTCTCAAATTATTTGTCATTTTTTTTTTTAGCTAAATAATGTAGTGGCTAGAAATTTCACACATAAGGTGGACAAGTGGGATGACCGAGTTCAAACCCCGACCCCCTGCATATATAATGCAATGTCCAACCAACTAAAAATTCCACACATAAGGTGGACAAGTGGGATGACCGGGGTTCGAACATCGGCCCCTGCATATATAATGCGATGTCCAACCAACTGAACTAAGCTCACGAGACATTATTTGTCATATTTTAATATTAAAAGGGAGGGAGGGAGGAAACTCAAGCTCTCTAAATTTTTATTTTTTTTGTTACAAGAGTGAAAAAGAAAAGAAAAAACAAAGGGATTAATCCCTAACAAAAGCTATTCCCCAAGCATCTGCGCGAAGAGCGCTGGTTAACTCAGGAGGATGGTAATCAAGAACCAAAGGGAAACTTTTAAATATGGTTTATTTAATACATTTTACTTCTAAAAATGGTCAACTTTTAAACATTATCAAGGTCATTTTAAATTGGGTCTTAATAAAAAAAAAAACACAATTTTTTTTTAAAAATCTTTATTTAAAAAAGAAAAGGAGGGAATTGATATAGATTGCACATAAAAAATGATGTGGATAAATTGGACCTCATATCAAATGTGGGTTCAAATAACAAATAAGGGATGTATTAATACTGGATAAATTGGGCCTCATATCAAATTATTGGATCTTATGTCAAATGAGGGTTCAAATAACAAATAAGGGATGTATTAATACAAACTACTGAATATGAAATTATTTGAAGCCTTATAATGCAAAGAGCCGTGTTTGTATCTTGCAAATAAATTATTAAGAAACATGCATGTCAAACTATAGTAGCTGACTTAACAACTTTATCTATACAAAAACATAATACATTTTGAAAATAACATGATAAATACTAAGCATGCTACAGTTAAGGTAACTTATCGAGCATGGCCAGCTATAATGTTGTGACGGGCGGTGCGGGCACATACCTAGCTTAGCTCACTCTCGCAGGATCGCAATGTGACAAGGCCCAAATTGAGCAATTCGGGCTTCATATAGAGTTGTGTGTTTTTGTAGTTAGCTCACCCTCGGCAAAATCATGATCCTTTGTAGTGTCTATTGTAGCATTTGAGTCTGTCCTGCTTACCCTCGGCGGGATCATGATTTCTTTTAGTGTCCATTGTAGCATATGAGTCTCCCAGAAGAGTAAGAGCATTTTCAATGGTACAATTCTCATAAAAATCAAAGTCTCTCCCGGAGAGAGGGGCATGATGAACATCTTTTTTAGTAAGTCAAAGTCTCTCTACTTTTTATTTTATTTATTTTTCTCTAAATGTTTTAAATTGACTTTTGAAATGATTTAAACAAAATATCTCCACAAGGTCTGATCTAATTCTAAATCCAGAACTTTACAAAGAAACAACATACTTCTAATATATAAAATTATTTTGACATACATATAATAACATAAAACAGTGCAAATCAAGCACCATATTCATCCATAACCATAAATATAATATTCCTGAACACCATGTAATATATACAATATTTGACCCTACAAAGATCCACAACAATAGTGCTAACCAAATCACCTGTCATGGTCTTCTCCTGTCAACTTTAACACAAACATTATTAATTATATTATACATGTAACACATTAATTTGCTACTTATATAGTATAACAACCGATCTTTAACACCTTCTACATATACACACTATACTATGTATATAATATAGTATAGTATACATTTACCTAAAGCAAGGCCATATATATTTTTATATATATATATATATATATATATATATACACTCACACACACTATACTAACACTATACTATATATAGTATTTTTATTAAGAAGCTAAATTAGCCCACTCAAATTGACACCAGAGTGAATCGAATCGAACCAGAGACCTTAAAGATGAGGATACTCTCAGGTCTCAATATCAGGAGACCAATCCAAGTGGGTTCGTGATGATAATATATTAATAATTTATAGTTGATTTAATTTACATGCACCATGGAGTTTGTAGAGAATCCCAAGCACCAACTTCAGCAAAATTTCCACCTGAATTATAAATTCCATCAGCATCAGCTATCATTGGAAAATCCATTGAAATAGCTGAATCTAAAGACATAGCAGCTTCTGTCCAAATTGAATCATCATCAATAACTGGCATGGTATCATAATTCAATGTTCCAAAAAATGAATCATGATTATTATTACTTTCCACCATACCCTTTGAATAACTATTATAGCTTTGATCAACAACTTGTTCTTCCATTGGAAGTGACATAATTGAATCAGTGCTATATATTGGTGCAATATCACCAATTTGTTGAGATGACAGTGACACAAAAACAGAGTTGTTGTTGTTGTTGTGATTGTGAATGTTGTTGTTTATGTTTATGTTCATGTTGTTGCAAGAATTGTGTGATGAAATGTTGAAGTTGTTGTTGTTGGGGTTGTGTTGAATTTGAATTTGTGGTTGTTGCATATGAGGTGTTTGTGTTATTGTCCCAGAGGATGATGAATTTGCAGGGGAATGAACAGATGGTGTAGAAAGTTCAGGAAGATTGAGTTTTGCATCAGGACCATAAAGTTTACGAGCAGCAGCATCATAAGCTAAAGCAGCTTCATGAGAAGTTTCAAAAGTACCTAACCAAAGACGTGCACCACGGTTTGGTTCACGAATTTCAGCAACCCATTTGCCCCATGTTCTCTGTCTCACACCTTTATAGGTGCAACTTGCATTTTCAGGTCCACCTTTACCTCTCATGCACCCTTTTCTTGAACTTGCTTGTGCTGGCCTTTTCAACTGTTTTCTCTCTTCTATTCCCATACCTGATTTCATCATTGTTTCTGCTAATGTTGTTTGTGTTTGTGCTATGTTTTGTGGTGTGTTTTGTGTTGTGTTTGTTATGGTTATTACACACTCAGGTTCAGTAGGAAATGAGAATGTGAATTTGAGTATTTGAGTGTGTGTTTTATGTACAAAAATAGAATTATAGTGAGCTATTTATATGTGAAAACAAATGTGTAGTAATGTACTAAATACAAGTATATGAAACGTGGCCCTTAGTTAGTTTGAGCTGCTACTTGTCATCATGAACAAGGCTAATCGTGTCAACAATGAGCCTCACTGTTGATATATCTTGTACCCACTTGGCTTAAGCTTTTGTGTATACTTAATCCTCTCAAGAAGAACAAAATTCTCACTTGATTTCCCTTTTCCTTTGTTTTTTTTGTTTGAAATAATAAATGAGGGTTGCATTTTAGATGAATGTAGGTATAAAATACATCCTCTCTAATTTACACATTGAAAAGTAAAGTATGATCTCTCACCATTCATTAATAGGACAAAATAGATGAGATGTTTAGATAAAATTAGTTTGAATGATAACTCATTTTACTCTCATGTATACATTATACATAAAAGGATTCATTCCTTAGTTTTGGCTTAACCTTTTAGGTTTTAAGAAATGTTTCTTTATGTATTCAAATTTTAGTCAAAAAATAAGTAAAGTTTAATTAATAATTAAGTGTTATTGCCAAATTTGAATATAAGTTTCCTTAAATAATTTGTCTAGAATTCATTATTTATTTAAGAGAACTTATATTCAAAATTTGATAGTAACAATTCTTAATTAAATTTTACTTATCTTCTGATTAAACTTTGAATAAATAAAGTATCTTTTCCTAAAAACCGAAAAGCTAAGACAAAATTAAAGAATGAGACCTCTTACATATAATTTATACAATAAACTAGATTACCATTCAAACTAATTTCATCTAAACATCTCATATATTTTGCCCTATTGATAAATGGTAAAAGATCACACTTTACTTTTCAAACTCCGAATTAATAGAGCTCTTTTCTTATAAATCAGAGATTAATACTAACTATAATTCTTTCAAATGATTCGTCTTTAACCTATTATCTACTTGAATTCAATGTTTGATGAATGTATCATATAAAATAATGTTATATAGATGGTTGTGTTTATTATATATTTGTTGTTATTTTAAGTTAGTAATGTGGATTTGGATAATAGTCATTTACTATTGGGTAGGTTCGGTGATGTTTGGAGTAAACGGTTGAAGATAAGTACGTGCAGGGGTCTCAAAAATAGCACTCATATGAGAAGCCTTTGTACGTGGAAAGAAACAATCCCAGGTGTTTGAAAGTGCAAAGGAATTGGAATCAGTCATCAATGTGGCTATAGTAAAATAGCCAAAACTAGCTTAGATTCATTGGAATCTTGACACCACTTGCAGACACATTTACGAGTTTACCGAAGTTGATAATAACAATTATGCATTGGACCTGTTTTGTGTGTCAATTGTTATTTTGGTTAGTTTAGGATTTAAGATTCTCAAGTTGACAAGTATTTTGCCCTATACTACGAGCAATTAATTACTATATATGTTGTGCCTTTATTTTAGTTTTTTGAAGTTAAAAATTAAAATTGGTTCCTCTAAGCCTATCCTTTGGAATTCTAAATATAAAAGAACTGTGTATAACATATTCTTAGTCATGACAATAGAGGGCATGTAACTATGAAAAATGGGGTATCCCCTTACCCACCAAAGTTTTAGGGAGAAAATTTATCCACTCTGAAAATCACTTCAAAAGTATAACTTAAAAATACACATTTTTTATGCCGTTTGAATGTACACTTTCGATCAAAGACGTATCTTTTATATGTTCGAAAATTTACTTCCGAAATCATGTGTAGTTTTTTTTTTTTTTTTTTAAATGTAGAGTGGGTAAAATTACTCTATAATTTTATAGGTGATGGGGGGTAACCAAGTGATAAATAGACTAAACTATTTGGTGCACTACTTGTGTACAAGAAGACTTATCTCATTTGTAAGGGAAGAGTACATATGACACAATAAAGGTCATACATCATTTATTTTTTTTACTAAAGGTCATACATCATTTTAAATAGCTTTAAATTGCATAAAACATTTATCTTTCCAAAGTCAAACTCATGGGGTACAATAAATAAAGGGTGTATTTAAAAGGAACCGAACAAGACAATATATTGTCTCATTTGTCAACCTCAAAATTTTCCAAAACCACAGTTCTTGAAATCAGCTTGTGTGAGGCCACAATTCTTTAACTACATGCAAGGTTGTAAACGGAATTCATAAGTAAATTTATAGAATTTATCTTTATATATAACTATTAAACTAAAGAGAAATGTTGAGATTAAAACACAACATTAATGAATCATATATAATAAATCCTAATTTTTCATTTTTCTAATTTCACGTCCTGTTGTTTCTGTCTTCTTCTTGTACGCAAAACAATTTTCATCTAGTTCTTTCCATTGATTTTTTGCATTCCACTCCCATCGAAGCTACAATCAAACCTTCCTTCATTGTATCTCCCTTCGCACGACGGCGAACCAACTTTGTTGAAGAATCGACCTCGACGGCTTTGACGGCGAACCAATTTCGACAGCTTTGACGGCAAACAACTTCGACGGTTTTGACCAAATAATGTTTATGGATTTTTTAATCTCTCTAGTTTCATCCTTTTTTACATTAATTGTTATTACTTGCTTTTTTCAATATGATAGGTTTCATATAGGTTCAGTTTTGATTTGTATCAGTTTTCATCATTTTTAAATTTATTGTTATTACTTGTTTGTCTAATACCTTCTTTAATTGATTATTAAAACTGATACAAATGAAAACTGACCCTATAGGAAACCTCTCATATTGGAAAACAAAAAACAAGTAATAAAAATGAATGTAAAAAATGATGAAACTAGAGAGAAGAAAATGCACGAAAAAAATTCATAAACATAATTTGGTCAAAGCTGTTGAAGTTGTTTGCCGATTCGCTGTCAAAGCTGGTACAGTGCAAAGAGAGATAAGGTGAGGCGAGAGAGATGCAATGTGAAGAAAGGTTTGGTTGGAGTTTCAATGGAAGTGGAATGCAGAGAGAATCAATGGAATGTAGAGAGAATCGGTGGAAAGAAGAAGATGAAAATGCTTTTGTAGTAAGAAGAAGACGGAAACAGCAGAAAGTTAAATTAGAGAAATGAGAAATTAGGATTTGTCGCACATGACTCATTAGAGTTGTGTTTTAATCCCAACCCTTCTCTTTAATCTAATAGTTATATATATAAATGCAAATTCTATAAATTTACATTTGGATTCCGTTTACAACCTTGCGTAGTCAATGAGTTATGGCTGCAGACAAGCTGATCCAGAAACTGAACTGTGGATTTGAAAAATTTTGAGGTTGACAAATGAGGCAATATGTTGGCTTGTTATGTTCCTTTTTAATACACCATTTTCTCTAATTGTTTCTTATCAATTAGTGAGTACTAATACTCTTGGAAAGAAGACCATTAAAACTTAAACATATATACAGCATAGAAGCAATAACATATGAATAGTAGAAACAGCGCTATTAATTTAATACTGTATTAATGGGAAAAGGAACTGAACTGAAGTTACCGGGAGATTAGGAAACAATTCCTGTGATGTTTTATTGAAAAATTGAAACTGAAGTAAACTTACCACTTATTTTAAATTGGTTTACACTAGTGAATATCGGTTATTTTAAGGTTTGCATTGTTAATTTGCACCTTAATAATTTTTAAGTGTAAATTAGCAAACACACACACATAGATATATACACACTAACTTATTTTGTTTTTAAGTTAATATGAAATTAGGAATTTTATTTTTAATTTAGAAAATTAAGTGTTATGAATATTAATAAAGTAAAATATGACAAAATTAATATGTTATTCATTTTAAATTTAAAAAGTCAATTTTAAATATTAAATAACTCACTCAATTGTTTTTTTTTTCTTCATTCTAATGAGTTAAATATAACTATAATTATGCATTTCAATAACAAATAATACATGAATTGGCGTCACTACCATTTCATTTCATAAAACTACGTGCATCCAAAAGCTAAATAACTTCTAGAGTGTGATATTTCCTTTCTACTAACAAAATATATCAATAATATGCCTAAATGTGTCACATTTCAATATTTAATAGAGTACAATATTTTATTTATACTAACAAAATATATCAATAATATTAACATTGCTAATAGAGTACGAGGTTTCCTTTAGTATATACCTAGTCGTGGATATTACAAAAATCTTTTAGTTTTACTAATATAATTTACATGTCAAATTGTTAAGCTTCAACCATATGTAAAGTCCAGGAACTTGGACTATCACATCATAAAACGTTTGGCATGAAGTTGGTATTTTACTCTAAAACCAATTGGTAACTTTCTCGGTTCTCCGATAAAAGGCAAATGAACACCAAAACTAATTTATGAGTAGTCTTTGGCAGAAAGTCTCGTTGAACTTCAAGTGTTTGACAAAGCATATGATGCAAATCTCACGGCGGCACAGCAGAAGCCAATGGCAATGGCTCATTAGAATCAACACACTGCCTTAAAGCAGCCCTTATTTCCTTCAACATCTCGCTAATCTTGATACGCTTTCTGCAATGACAACATGAAATTTTGACCTAAGACAATGGGGTACTATGAAAATTATGATGATGTAGATTGTCCATGCATTTAGCACGTGTGTGAAATCTTATGAAGGACAACACATAATAAAAAAAAATGAAATAAAACATCAAGCACTTACAAAACACTAACTCCAATGACAGAGTAAGGTCGTGGATAATCCTCAAGTGTTTTTTCCTTTGTATCACTTTCATCGGAAAATAATTGACCAGAAATTTCAGAGCTTGGTTTTGGTTCAAGAGCTGCACCATCACTGCCAATTCTTTGAATTTCTTGAGTCAATGTTGGAAGCCTATCTATAACCTGAAAACAAAATTAATGAACATGCTTGTTGCATGACTTATTTTTCGTATTACAAGATAATAATAGGAAAGGGTGGACTTTGGTGCAATGGTAAAGTAGATGCCACGTGTTGAGGTGGTCTTGGGTTCTAGATGTAGAAACAGAACCCCAGGTATAAACATATACGACCTTCACCAGTCACTAGACTCCACAATGATGGGAGCCTTGTGCACTGTCTGAGCCTCCCTTTACAAGATAAATAGGAAACTATAAGATACACTCAAACTTACATAGAGGTTAGTAGTAGGAAACTACATACCTCTGGCAAGTCGATCTTATTCAAAACAACAATGTATGGTCGTTCAAGGTACTCAGGATTATACATGCGCAACTCCTGCAAAACAGAAATAGAATGGAGAGAAAATGAGCAAGATTACAAATACCAAAACATGGGGGAGAGATACACGTTCCAACAAGAAAAGTTGGACTGGTGGCCACAGACTACACATATTAAACAGAATAGATTTATTTGCGTTAAACTCCCGCCTAAGCATTTGACTAAAAAATTGATCAAAAATCAATGGTGAGCATTATGTGAACATGGTTATTAAATTGTAGATGTGTTGAAATTTTGATTTTTGAATTTCCTATCGATGGTTGGGAAGTCTTACTTTATCCTCAAAAGTGAGATATTGCTTTAGAGGAACCAAATTCCCCTTCTCTAATTGTTATTAGAATGGAGTCTAAGATCATAAAATAAAATGCAATATACATACTTCTCTGACAGTTCTGTAATCATTTACAGGGTTTTCAGTAGATGCATCAACAACATGGACCAATAGCCGGGTTCTCCTTAGATGCCTCAAAAAATTACGACCAAGACCCTGAAAGATTAAAAAAAAAAATCATATTTAATAATTAGCATCTCGAAGGTATAATAAAAGACGGACATTTGACAGTAATATATATATATATATATATATATATATATATATATATATATATATATATATATGGATTTATTTATACCTTTCCCAAGTGAGCACCTTCTATAAGACCAGGCAAATCTGCCAAAGTAGCTTCAGACGAATACATCCCTGCTCCTAAGTTGGGATCACCATCAAGGCGTCCAAGATTTGGCATTAACGTTGTAAAAGGATAATCAGCAATATCAGGTTTTGCAAGTGTAATGGCTGCCAGAAGTGTTGATTTCCCGGCATTTGGAAGTCCCTACAACAAGATTAACTTGATCTTGAGCAGCTAGATGAAAACATTTGGAGGAGTAAAACCTTCTACAAAGCAGTCTTTTACATCCTCTAAAGCCAACAAATTTCACTTGGACTAACAGTAATAGGCAAGTTTTGTTCACCGTATTAAAAAAACATATATACAATCCAAAGAAATTAAATGAAACAACGCAAGCTTTAACACCTCACCCTACTATTCTTCACAATTTTCGATAAAAGTCATGTCAAGTAAAATCAACATTCTAGTTTCCCAGAAATATCAAAATTATCATGATGCTTGGTAAAGAGATAAGACACAGAATCAGATTATCAACATCCCATACAACGTATTATGATGATAGAAGTGAGAAGATCCACAGAGAACTCATTATGGCACTATGAATAGATGCAATACTTACAATCAAACCAACGTCAGCTACGACTCTTAGGATCAACTCCAACTTAACCTCCTCTCCAGGTTGACCGTGAACTAAAACCTGTAACAATTTTAAAATGACTGTTTTATCTCCTCTAAAGGTTGACCGTCACTAATGATAGCTTCCATTCCAGAGAGACAATTAAGTAAATATTTCAGTGAACACATAAATTATCAATAGACTTTACCTTATCGGAGTCATCTCTCATCACATTAGTTGTCAAACTCGTCACTTTTTTCCTATTATTCTTTGGCATTTCTAACAAACTAATCTGGTAAGACGAGATAAAGTTGGAATCAGGCGCAAAATACAGCAATAATAACTATGATAGGTTGTATACCGCAACTAATTGTCTATAATATATGCTTTCCAGGAAAGAAGATAATGTTTGGAAGAAGAAAAAATCCTTAATTACAGAGTACATTACCAACGAGTATGAATTTATTTATTCTGCGCTCTAATTTGAATTGGTACAACTTATCTAATGCTAGTTTATGTCTTAAACGGATTAAACACGTCTGATTCATTACTCTATTACAAAAACAGATAGAATATTCAATGAATTTCAAATCTGTATATTACCCCTCCTTGTCCACCCCTTGCAACAAGAACTTCGTCACCAGGTCGTGCTAAATCAGCCAACATCTTTCCCCGTTTGCTTTTCACAACTGTACCTGTAATTCACAATTATAAACTCGATGAGGGATATCAAATTCAGTTTTTTAGGGGTTGTTTTCACCAAAATGTTGTTTCACAATCTTCTTCAAAAATTATTTTAAACAGAAAACAAAATGAAAACAAGGTAATAGCTTTGGTAATAAATACTGAAAACATATTTTAATTGAAAATGAAAACAAACCACCACCGCTTAGGTGTTTTTTGACCAATGTTTTAAAAAACCAAACCAAGTGGTTCAATCAGTTGAACCATGAAAAAAAACTATCCACGGTTTGATTACTTGAACAATTTGATCACAGTTTCATCTCGTCCAAGTTCAAGATGGTTAAAACAATTGAACCATGACTTGGAGATCACACCAGTTCGGTTTTTAAAACATTGCATATGAATCCCTAGTCGTCATTTTCATTCATAATTACAAAATTGACACCATATTCTAATCTTATTCACATGTCCAACTTATAATCGAGTACAAGGTAAACTCTAGATTAACTTAATTTTATTTATTTTCCAAATCCTTTAAAAGTACAAATGCAAATCTTTGCACCAACTATGATGAATTCAAAAATAACCAACAAAATCTAATATTTCTACAATTGCTAATAAAAACACATCAACATTTACATGAAAACTTATCAGCATTTGAATTGACTTAGTCAAACTTATCTATTGACATCAGCACTTGCGAGACTATTTGGAAGAACTTATAAAAACAGCTTATGACATGTTCAACTTATTTACACCTATCAAAAATAGCTTACCAAAACAGCATATACATAAATGCTTATACCATAAACTACATGTTAACCTATTTATTTATCCAAACAGAGCATAGTATCAAAAACTGAAAATATCTGAGGATGAAATTTGCAAACCTAGAGGAACAGGAATACGAACAGTAGGTGCAGAAGTTCCATTCCTCAAATAAGAAGTAAAAACACCAACTGCATCAACATTGCCACCGCGTTTCGCATTAAATCGATTCTTATTATGAAACTCTAACAACGTATCTTTACTTTCATCTGCATAAATAACAACATCACCACCATGACCTCCCATTGGAAGTATCAAAGAACCATCAAACTCTCTCTTCAACGCACTTTTCTTATAATGATTATCATTAATCGCTTTTCCTCCTTTTCCTTTTTCAACTTCTTTTTTAGGTTTTTGATTCAGTATTGCTCCGTGACCTCCGTCTCCTCCACGAACGGTTATAACTACTTGGTCGAAGTATTTGTGTGGTTCTTTCGTTAACGCCGTTGACGTTGAAGTTGACGGTGGAGCATTTAAATTCGTTGTAACTTTGCATTCTACCGTTTTCCATTGGTGATGGAATTTGATGCTCCTATGTACATAATAACATATTAATGCCGTTAATAACAGATAATTGCCGTTAATAACAGAAAATGGCGTTAATTAACGGAGAAGAAGTAGAATGAGTAAAATTGTGATACCTTGGTGGAATCTGAATTGGAATGAAGTGATGAGTGGAAGAGAAGAAATGAGTTTTGTGTGAAGGAATAGTGAGAAATGAAGGTGGTGATGAAGTGAGTGAAGACATTATCCGAATTTAGATTGAAGAGAAAAAGGAAAGAGGAAGAAGAAGATGGGACTGTGAAGAGCAAAGATTGGGCTAGATGAGAGTGTAAAGCCCAATATGACTTTGCATAAGTTGTTTTTATTTTATGCTACTCAAATTACTTTCAATTTAAGGATTTTTCTATTAAAAAAAAAAGTAAGGATTTTAGAAAAAAAATTATTATACAAAAAAATTCGTAAGAAATGATGAAATGCTTTAATTTTTTTTATAAAAAAATGATAATATATTGCCCAATATAGTTGGAATTGGAAGGATATCGATAGGACCGACAATAAACCAAGTTAACTTGAAAAAAGTTCGACAATTTGTAACAAAAAAAATAAAAAGTTCGACGGTTAATTTAACAATTGATTCGTTGAACTTGGTTCATGAATCAAATAAGTTAAACTTGAACTGAAAATTAAGTGCGTTAATAGGATGAGCCAAAATTGTGTTATATACAATTTGATTCATTTGGTTCATCGGTTAAATCAATTATACATATAACACTTCAAAATTATTTTTAAAGTTATATATCTGATTTTATACATTTATATTTATATAATTAATTTATAGATTTAAGATATAATACTTTAAATTTTAAGAAAAAAACTAACACGAACACTTATCAATAATAGGTTAAAAATGAGTCATGTTTTAATTGATAAACAACATGATGCATAGTATTGTATTTTGGGCAAGCCACCATTTTAGTTTATAAAAATGTAAATCGCGTCATATTAAGCTCCGGATGTATAAAAATTACAAATACATTATTAATGTCTCATTTGATAGCAATTTCATAAATTAAATTAACCAACAAAGAATACAATTTAGCACTAAATTGGCTACCTAAAATACCAAAATAACTAATAAAAGAGATATTTGTGAATCTGTTTGCATTTTGATATATATTTAGAGACTAGTGTGACAATGAATTATACTTCAAGTACTAAAATGGTAGTTTGCCAATTGTTGTTCTTCACGATTTCAAAAATAAATAGTCACATTGGAGTGTATATGAAAAATGAAAAGTAAGATTATCTATATAATATTAACAACTAATTGGTAACTTTCTTTTAAAAAATAATATTATCTATTACAAGAGCAAACATATTAAGGAGGAAACTAAAATTGAATTTGGAGGTTGTATCATCTTAGTACTAATTATTATGTGCAATATTTTTTGTTGTTAAGTAGGCAAGTGATTTGAATTTTATCTTTTAACGTGAATAAGTGAAAGTATCAAAGTAAGTAAAAAAAAAAAAGTTAGAATACTAAAGTTTGAACTATGATTCTGTATATTTCATGCAATGTATATGTCAATTGAGGTATGTTCAATGAAACATTATGTGCAATATCTTTTCCGGTCTTTCATTAAAAATTAGTATAAATTCCAATTTATTCATTGATTTAAAATATTTCTTTTGACTTTTGAGTTATTTCGTCTGAGCTAACAAGTCAAACCGGATTGTTTGGAAACTCAAATGGAGTTGAGTTTAAGCTATAAATAAAAACTTGTGCCGCACTCCGGAGTTGAGTTTTAAGCTGAAAACAAATTGAACCTGACTAACTAGACCAAACTATTCGTGAACTTTAAGTTGACCAAATTCGAGCTGAAAAGAACAAAAAAGAGTGCATGTAGTTTCGAGCTAAATTAGTTCTTATTGAGTCGAGTTCACATAAGTTCGACTCGACTCAGAGCTCGAGATGTCGATCTGTCAACATAAAATTTAGAGTTGATGCGGTAACTATGTTTGTTATTCTGGGGTCTAAATCGACATCAAATATTTAAAGTTTATAATTAATTTTATTAATGTATTATCAAAATTGTCTGATCGAAATCGAAGGTTTTATATTTTGTCAGTGTATTATCAAAATTGTTAGTGTGATGCATATGCACCCCACCTTTGCTTAAAAAATCAATAAAATGATTATGATTAACGTTATTATTTAGGCAAAAATATATACTATAATTAACGTTACACTTTGAGAATTTAATCATGTTAATGAGAATATTATAAATGTGCGGATTCGTGATTTGTCGTGCATATGCAATATAATTAGTGTTCTTGTAAAGGCTAAGCAAACAAGATTCGAAAGAAGAGAAAAATGGCAGCAGAAGAGGCACAAGTGATCAGCGTTCATACCGTTGAATCATGGAAGGAACAGATCCAGAAGGGAAATGACTCCAAAAAATTGGTACAATTCAAATACTTACATTCATCTTCTTCATATATATATATATACTATTTGCTTATTCATATATACTCTCATAGTTTATATGTCAATGATTTCAATTCCTCTTTCTGCTTATTAATTGATTTTGATCCGTGTTGATTGCAAGACTACAAATTATATAAGTGTTTATGAAATTTTCAATCTTCTTTTATGAAAACATTTCCCAAATCGTCACCGTGGATGGTGTTATAAGGTTAAATATATTTTAATGGTATCTCATAAGTCTAGTTTCAATTGGCAAAAAATGTTAAAATTGTTAGGTCAAATGTCGTGCTTAAAGTATATATTAACGTCGTGTACATGATTACATAAATTCTTATAACATTTGTATGATTAATTCTGCCATACAATAAACTCTAAACAAAGGCACTATTCTCTAGATAATGTATATTTTAAATCCTACAATAAATGTGTAATTTAAAATTGAATATTTGTACAGTTGTGTTTTGAACAAAAACCTATTTTACCATTTTTATTTCCTCAAATTCCTAATGAATGCATATTGAATAGACTATGCGTTACGTACCTTTCATTGTTATTTATTAGCCTCTTAAATAGTTATTATGTTGTTTGAAATTACAAAATGTCAACTTCAATGTTATTTATTTAGGAACATTTTTTATGCCATCAAAACTAATTGAATACGTATATCTTTCAAGTTTAATTTTCTTGTTTATAAGTGATAATAACATCATTAGTAACACTTACAATGAATTGCATTACAATGTTGAATAATAGATTGTGGTGGATTTTACTGCTTCATGGTGTGGTCCATGCCGTTTTATTTCACCAATTCTAGCAGATATTGCTAAGAAGACACCTCAAGTCATCTTCCTCAAAGTGGATGTAGATGAATTAAAGGTATAATAAGCATATCTTAATCTATGTTACCTTATTCGTTTTTAAGTTTAATGTATGTTCAGAATCGCGTTGAGTTTGACAAAATCACAGTAGCAATGAGATTTTGTTGAAGCTCTAAATTGTTGCTTTTGCAAAATTGCAGTGACACACTGTGATTCTGTCCTATGAAGCACAAACTATCCTTGGATTAGGCCGTTAGTGTCCGACACTGACAGGACACCGACATATATAATTACATTGAATTGTGTCATTTTCTCAAATTATTATCGGTGTCGACATGTCAGTGTCTGTGTCCATGCTTCATGGATTCTGCCAAACTCGCAGCTAATTCAATAACAAATTAAAGTTTATCATATTTTGTCAAATTATGATCATTTTATAGGAACATTTGTTAAACATGTTTACATTATTTTAAGATTATGATTGATTACTATATACTTGTTAAGATTATGTGGACTATTAATTTCAGAGTGTTGCTGAGGAATGGTCTGTTGAGGCTATGCCAACCTTCTTGTTCTTGAAAGAAGGTAAGGAAGTGGATAAGGTAGTTGGTGCTAAGAAGGAAGAACTTCAAACTGCAGTAACCAAGCATGCCACTGCTTGAAGTATCATATGAAAGATCATGAATAAAAATACATTTAACTATTTCGTGTCGGTTTTCGTTTTATCATCATGCTTGAAAATAAATTGTTGCATTGGCCTACTTCAAATGATTGTTTACTATAAGATATTTGTTGTAGCATTATGATATTTTGATGAAAATGCTATGGTCCCTATGGTTGATGGTTGACAATTAAAATATGTTGATGAAAATGGTCCCTTTTGGTTGTTGATTGAATATGCTAACCACCAAAATAATAATGCTTGCATTTGTAGATAGTTTCATAGATAATAGATACAAACAAATTACATGAATGCATAAAATTAAAAATCACTTAACTTATACATATACTGAATTTTGTAATTTTCACTCTTCCAAGTAAATACAATGACACTCAAGTTCAAAGAATAAATTAAAAATGAACTTGGTCACACACCTCTTGTATCAATCATGCTATGCCAATAGAAGCTATATTGAATTCCACACCTGCATATATAAATTTTATTATTATTCTTCATAATTACTATGCTCCCTTTGTATGTTTCCTTGTCGATCGCCATTTGGCTTCTCATTCTTGTGTAGTATTAGTCATTAAATTTGATTCACTGACTCTTGGAGTATGTATTATCCTCTTTACCAAAGATATTTTCCAAGGATTCCCTCCTAATTCTTCGAAAACTACCAGCAAGTTGTTTGTTGGCTTTAACCATGATCTTGGAACATGGTACCTGTAAAATTGAAGTAGTGAGTAGCGTTTTTCTAGAGATAAGGTTCGTGCATGTTTGGTATCACGGTGGATTTTCCATAATTACAGTGAGGTACCCTGATTTAGCTACAAAGTGTAGCTTTTGAAAATCACGATGACTCGCTGTGATACCAAATGTGCATCATTAATTAGAGAAAAGTAGTGTCATACCATCGTTGGGTAGGTTGTCCGCAACCAATTTGACACTTTGCCTGGCGATATGTTCCGGCGTAGTTACAAGCATTACAGTTACCCTTTGCATAAACCATCCAATATCTTCCGATGCTTTGTCCATTGATCCATACTTGACCCTTTCCCATACCGCTCATGTCCAATGCCAATGGTTCAACTCCATCAGGTGCATTGAAATAAGCCTGCAGGTTTCAAGTTAGATCAAAACCTTTTCATTGTAGACTTCATTAGATAAGCTATTCTTTCTTACCTTGTGCCATTTCAACTGTGGCTGGTTTTGAGAAGCTAGTGACGTTCGCACCCAATCAACAGATGAGACACCATTCGGAGACACCAAATTCCTAGCTTCTCCTTTTAGACCAACCTGTTTGTGTCGATACCATAATTAGAAAACATTGTCTCCTCATATTTGATGAAACGTGTTTGTTCAAATTCTGCTACGCATCAGTGCTGCAGCGTCGCTATAGCTGCTATTACACATTATTTTTTACTAAATAGTGTATCACATAATAATAGCGGTTTGTGCAAATTCTGCTATGCAATAGTGTTATAGCACCGCTATAACTGCTATTTAACAACACTGATACAGAAGTTAGATTTGTGTGCATCTTACCTGGTATGACCATTTCTGCGATGTCAAATCTTTCTGTCCATGGTCAAGACCATGTAGCAAAACTGGACCTGTGATCCCTGTCTTCCATGACTCAAAATGGATTCCGCCGTTCTATTGGAAAAAGAAAAAAGCAAAAGAAATTAATGACTCGCAAAAGTTTGATCAAATTCAAGTTGGAGTTAAAATCAAGGTACTAACAGGTAATCCAACAGCTACACTTAGAAGTGCTATTTTATTAGTTCCAGGACGTAGGTCAATAGGTCCGTTAAATGTGAAACTTGGATTTTCCTTTGTCCCAAAAGCGGAGCCTGCAAACGGAGACATGAGTCTAATGATTATTTGAAATTGATTGAATGAGAAAAGTTGATTACAGCGAGTATGAGATATATTTTATTTTATTTGGTGATCGTAACTAAGGTAACAAATTTTAACTAACTTGCAATTAATACGACTAATTCTAAAAGAATCGTCTCATCGTGATTGAACTACCTTAGACTTAATCACTGTAAAAAAGGTCAAAGAAAATGCAAATTTAACTACATGCCTGAAAATTTGCCGTTGATAAACACATGGACGGCATCGCCGGAGGAGTGCACACTAATACTAGGCTTGTTCCTTCCGCGAAGAAATGATTCTGATGGACTTACGTCAACACTGTGGCATGAAAATCAGAAAACAGTGAGATTTCTACTCCATAGAACTGAGAAAGTAAAAAGAAAAAGCTAAATGACACAGAAACTCCTTTTAATTAGAGAGCCAAGAGAACTTAAAATAAAATTAAAAACTTAGAAAATGTACTAACCTTGTTATGTACCATAGATAATCACTAGTGTCTCTAGTAGCACTTAGCTGTTCTAGAAGTCCAGAAGCTGTGATTTTGGAACTTTCCGCAAGCGAAGACACATCTTCATCATAGGTCTCCCATGAGAACAATTTAGAATTACTAGGCAACATTTGTATTTGTGAAGGTTGAAACCTCACCTTCATGAAACCATAACAATCCAATCATCAATAACTTGATGCAAAAGACAATGGCAATAAGATATACTTAGATTAAAATTTAAAGGCCCTTTTAAATATTCTTACTCGCGCAGTGTTGAAAACATCAGTTCTACAATCAGGGAGGATGCTTACGGACCAAGCAGGCAAGTCATAGTGCCTATTGTTGAAGGTCACTCTTGCAGCAGAATTTGAATGATAGTTTGCTAGAAAAGCTGCACACGTTGTTCCTGAAGAGAAGACATATGCCTGGAGACATAGATCATTGTTATTGCCGCGAAAATATTGTTTTCGTTGTTATATCTGAGGAATCAGAGGAATAAGGAAACTAACCTGTTCATATGCTCCTAATGATGTAACCTTAGGATCTGAAGAAACCAAAGCATGTTCACATTGCTTGATTGCTTTATGAAGGTCTTTCAAATGACCATATTTAGGTTCCCTTAACAAACCTGAAATCAGTTTAAGCACTCAATTACAACTTGCTAATGACATTATTTAGGTTTTTTTAAGAGTATAATTAATTATCTGACCATATTCATCAATTGGAGCATCATAGTCATAGCTTGTAGTTATGAGTGGTCCTCCAGCTGATCGTCCGAAATTAGTTCCTCCGTGGTACTATCATTTGTCAATAATCATGATTAATACTCATGTTTAATAAATTAATGAATCATATGTTTTGATTAACTGAGAAATTAATCAGATAACCAACCATGTAATAATTGAAAAATGAGCCACCCTTTTGTATGAAACGAGCAACTGCGAACGCTAAATCCTCAACCGGTCGCTGGGGTAATGGTCCGCCAAATTCTGAAAACCTAATGGCCAAATGGTAAAGAATTAAGGCAAATGTATCCAATTTTTTTCACAACCAATTTCATAAACAATGCTATATATAACTTACCATCCACTCCAAGACTCAGTCCATAATTTAGGCTTGTATGGTTTATTGGGAATGAAATCATCACAGTAAAAACCATTGCAAGCATTTATCTGTAGGAAAAAGTATAGGATAAATCATATTTGACACTTACTGAAGAATATACTTAAAGTAAAATAAGGGCATGTTTGGTATCAGTGAGTTTGACGAAATCACAGTGACATCATGATTTTGTTCAAATCAGTGACTCGTCATGATTCTGCCAAACTCACCGGTCCAAGCATGCACGGAGTAAATCGAGCAAGAGCACGAGAAGTGAAGGCTCACTTACCACTGGATCTGGGGCATCATCTTCCTTACACATCACCCAAGGGACACCTGTACCTAATCCAACAGCCATTTTTGCAGCCCAATTTGAATATGCATGACCAGAAGCTCCAAGTGCTCTTCCTTGTGGGCCATACTCATTCTCAATCTACAAATTACAACAGCACAAGTATTCAAAACAAAGCTAAGATTTCATCTTCAACTAGTGATTTTACTAGCATGAATTTTTGAAGTGTTAGACTAGATCCACAGTTTCTTGATCTTTTACAACATGTAGGAGACAATTTTTGAACAAACACTTAATTTATTTCCAAAAAAGTCAAACTTGAAAGCAATTTTTGAACAACTACTTACTTGAGAAAGAATTATTGGACCACCTTGTGACTGAAATAGCTTTTCATTCTTCATCATCTCAACAATCTTCTTAGTAAAACCTTCCATTGCAGCCTAAAAAAAGTTTTTTTTTTCCAAAAAATTCAATATTTATTCAACATAAAA
Organism: Trifolium fragiferum; assembly: GCA_954870985.1. Lineage (NCBI taxonomy): Eukaryota > Viridiplantae > Streptophyta > Magnoliopsida > Fabales > Fabaceae > Trifolium > Trifolium fragiferum. The sequence goes on from OX940796.1 coordinate 1,644,152, forward strand.
GATTCAAATTTGAAATGAAATTACAACTCAACCTTAAAAGGGCCATTATCAGTTCTGAAACTGATTCCAGGAACATACTTCAACCAAACAGGAAATCCTCTACACCAAACAAAAAAAAAAAAACATCATTGTAAATCACAAAAAAAAAAAAAAAAAAAAAAACAATGACATAAAAAGAAAAACATATACACTAAGAAACCAAACATTAAATGTTCCATACCCAAAGTTCCACTCTGCACAAACATAAGGTCCAATTCTAAGATGTACATAAAGTCCCACTTTCTGCACTGTCTTAATGAAATGTACTAGATCGTACCTTCCTTCAAAATTGTACTGTAACAAAAACCATCATAAAAATAATTTTAAAAAATGCATATAAAATCTTAACAAGAAAATTTAAGAAAATATTAAAAGTTAATAATCATAACAAGATCCGGATTCTAGAATAGTACATTACTAGGAGAAGGTTCATGAACATTCCAAAACACATAAGTGTCAATAACATCTAAACCTCCACCTTTAGCTTTCTGAATCAGATCCTCCCACATCTATAAATTTCAAATAAAAAGTCAAAAACACAAAAAAATAATCTTTTTTTTTAAAGATAGTGATTTTTTTAAAAAAAGTACTTCTGGGGTGCTTCTTGGATAATGAATAGAACCAGAAATAAGGATTCTTCTTTGTCCATTGATGAGAATAGCTTTTCTATCATATGTAACACTACATTGAATAAGATTAGAACCAAGAAAGAAGATAGTGAAGAATAGTAACAAAAGCTTGGAAACTGAGTTGGTTTCCATAGCTTTTTTCAACAATGGAGGGAAAGTTTTTTGAAAGATGAAAGTTTAGTTTAGAAGAAGAAATAAATAGAGTGAAAAAGAAACATGGGTTGTTCTGTTTTTGCTCTGTTATGTTCTGTTTTGTTCTGTTATCTCAGTGAGTGTGACTTTGAATCTGATCAATTAAAAAAACACAATGACATTACATATGAAAATGTTGTATTAATGTTTTTTGTCTGTGATTTATCTTTTTCTTTCTTATAATAGTAGTGATACTAGTATTAACTAATGGAAATTCAACACATGTAGGGTAATTTGTAAGAAATGTGACTATTTTTGGTTTTGTTTTGATATATGGGAAGTGTATTGAATATGTGGGAATGAGAGTGAGTACTACAAAAAAAGTTGTTTGTGTTTTGCTATTTTTTAATCATAGGCTATTTATTGCTTTTAATGTCTTCAACTTTACTACAACCATATTTATATTTATTTAATTTAACTTTAGTTTGAAAATATATGGAAAAGAAATTGGAATTGTTGTTGTGGAATTGATCATAAGTGTGTGTTTGGTTTAACTTTAGATAAAATTGATTTTGATAGAATTAATTATGGTAGAATTGATTTTATCAGAATTGATTTTAGCATAATTGATTTATGTTTGGATACAGTTATGTAAAAGTGAGTTAAACAATAAATTTCAGTGTAAAAATCATACTTAAAGCCAAAAGCTACAAATCATAGCTTCTAGCAGAATCAATTCTGGAGGCAGAATCAATTTTGCTTTAAAGTAACCAAACATCTAAAACCAATCTAAAATCAATTATACACCTCTAGAATTGCTTTTGGCTCTTCCAAAAGCTAAACCAAACACACACTAAAGCATTTGAAATTTTCAAATTTAAACTCTCAAATTTTTTATTTATTTAGACACAATATTCAAGTATGAAAGAGAGGCAGAGCTAAAACTCAACAAATCTAAAAATACTTCGAACTTTGGTTAAAATTATTAGTATTTTTGTTAAATTATTTATATATTATATCACACGTAAAGTTTTGCCCAAACTCTATAATAATCCTAATTTTACCACTAGTCAGAGATAACTAACAATTTTATTGAAAACTTTTAACAAAATTTATATAATTTATAACTACTAAATTTTGAATTATAATACAAGTCACCATGTGAGCTGAATAATTAACTATTTGTGCCGACTATAATTGATAAATATAAATATGAAAATTTTGACTTATTTAAAGAGATTTCTTTTTATTGTTATTATTTGATAGATTTTCTTTATATTATATTATATTTTATGAATCCATTTAGAACTACATTGTACTTTTTTTCTGAACAAAATAAATTTATGTGGTATTTCGACACTGTCTTTACTTTGAAGAATGAATATACTTTATCTTCTGAGAAATTATTATATGATGTACATGAAAGGTCCCTCCATGTGTCCCAGATTCATAATAATAGTCATTTTGGATTTTTCTTTTCCAAAAGCACATATGAAACAAATATTAAAAGAATATTACTTATACAATTAAAATCTAATATGTATTGATAGATATTGAGAAATGAAATAGCTCAATATCACTTTCAATAGACTTAAACGATATGTCACAATATTATACTAAATAAAAAATTATTTATCACAACACAATAGTGAGTTTGACATTTTTATTTTTTTTAGTTTTACTCTCTAAAAGTCACCCTTTCAATAGACTTAAATGATACTAATAGATATTTAGCCCATAAAAAAAATAGATAATAGATATTTATTAAACAGGCCCTTAACTTCTGTCCAGAAAAAATAATAGGTATTTAACTAATTTTTTGTCAAAAAGATATATTTGACTATTTATATAATTATTTTAGATGAGTTAGGTTGTGTGGTCACAGGAAAATAAAAATGCTAACATATGTAGGTATATATACCTACTATACTTATAATAATCATTAACCACCGACTAGATTTTCATGGCTGTGAAATTTGAAAACACGTCCTTATGTTATGAGTGTTAAATCAAATCATTATTAATTAGACTGTCTTTCTTGGCTAACTATTTATAAGATGCCCTTGTTTAATCCACTATTCATCCATCGTACGTATACGAGTTTATATAGTAGAAATAATCTTTATTTTAAAACTCAATTTTATAAAGTTGAGTTAGATTTAATATCCAATTCTAAGAATCAGTTTAGTACAAGACGTACCAGAAAGACCACTAAAGATTCTAACATATTATTTATAATAAATTGATTTATAGTTGTACTTGTCAAATAACCGATTATTCGAAAAACTTAAATTGTTAGGATATGGTCACATCAATGGTTTTATATTATTTCTAACACGCTCCCTCACGCAAAAGTTTATTTGGACTTGAAGCGTGAATAATGCATAGACCTACCTACCATATGTTTAAATTTCACTTTTTACTTAGAAAGTGAGAGGAGTGGAGATCGAAGTTTAGACCACTTAATCATAGAGGCTTTGATATCATGTCAAATAACCATTATTCCAAAAGCTTAAACTGTTAGGATATGTCACATCAATAATTTTATATTATTTCTAATGTACTTATAAAAAAATTGATTTGTAATAAAGCTATTTTCCTTTAAAAATCCACCACCATACCCAATATATATTTAGTTATATAGAAAGAAAAATATCATCATTTATCCTTGAATCTGAAAAAAGATTTGCATTTTGCCCGGGTGATGTTTATGCTAGGCTGGTAGAAGAAGATTCGTACCCCATTGTGCATCACACTTTCTTTGTTTGCATGTGCTATTGACCCATTTTCTTCACACTTGTGTTGCATAAGTCCACACCATACCACTATCCTAATGTTTAATTCTCTTTTTTATTATTCCCCACACGACAAATTTTATCTTCTTTGTTCTCTTGTAGGTTCGTGATGCCCTTGTCTTGTGGGGTTTATAAGGTTGGTTGCTTCCATGTGACATATTTATGGTATATCCTTATTTTGGATTTTCTTTTCCTTTTTTCTAATAGGAAGAAAAGATTAGGTAAATGTATACATATTACATACACGTAGTATAGCTTTTATAAAGTAAAAACTAGAATATAGTGTTATACCAAAAAAATGTAGCTAGTATGTTAGAGGTTAAATGTGTCCAATTAGTGTGCTATTTATAGGTGATGGGCTTATCTGTATATTAGATATATCTTTTTGGACTTTTTTGTCTAAAGAAAGAAAAAAGAATAATGCATACGCATGTTAGTTTTTGAGAATAACTTGTAAGAAATTAAACAAAAATGTTTGTACGATTAATAATGGAATAATTTTGTGGTTAAGGCATCCAATTAATATACTATACATATAGGTGATGAGTTGATCTATGTATTGGTTATACAAATTATTTGAGTCAATTTTAATAATGTAGTAGCTAAAATTCATCATTAGGATAATAGGGTAAATTATATATTTTGAGTAAAAAAAAGGTAAATGAGAGTTCTTTTTTATGATGAGAAAAGGTTATAGAATTCAAAAAAAAAAACTTACAAAAGAATTTATATTTATCTTCCTCTAAAAGCACTAGTGGAAGTCAAATCCAAAATGTTAAATTTAAGAAATGATTTTTTATCACTAAACTACATTTTTAGAGTCTCTCCTAGTAAGAGATATTTGAATTGCACTTAACTTATTTTGTCTTAATCTTAGATTAATTTGTCAAAACATGTTAACCACGTCTGTTTTGGTTTATCCCACCACCATGACTCGTCTAAAAGTGTCGCAGGACAACTCAAGTAGATGGATTGAACTTCTACTCTGATCAGAAGAATTTACCATTCATGAATTTCATAAGACTCAGAAATTAACCTCTATAATCAAACAAATAATGTCTAATTTTAAAAGGTAAAAAAAGAAAGAAAAGAAAAAGGAAAAGTTATTTTCTAACTTCATTATGGATCTATATTATTTGATGGGTCCATTTTAAAAGTCACCACAAAGTGTACCTACCCCACCCCAACTTCATATTGCATCATCAACACAATATTTCAGCTTCCCTAAGAATTCAAACATTCTAGCATACTAGTAATTCAGTCTATTTCTTGTGACAATTACAGATCTAAATACTCATCATTAGTTATTTCGATGATTCATTTCATAGTTGCATACATATTATTCAAATTCATATAATGTCTCCGGTCTCAAATATAATTAAAGTTTTTATTTCCATTATCAGTTCAAATACTCACTATTATTATGATTAATTATAGGTGTCTTCTTTGTGGCATTTCTGCCTCCTTTGACAAAATGTTAAAGGTTAGCTAGCTAGGAGTGGTTACTTACTATCTTATTTATTTTATGCAAATGAGTGGTTACTATTGGCATATATATTATGCTGCCAAATAAATATACAGCAATCATCATTCTGTATTTCTTATCTTTTAGAGTTAGGCATCTCAGCCAAATAAGAAACAAACAAATTCGTTGTAATATGAAGAAACATAAATATTGATGTTGTTTGGTGTACCTCATATATCCATTAAATGTTTACTCTTGTTTTCTTCCTAAATTGAGCTCTCTCTTATTATCAAATCAAATCAGGATTTTTTTTTCATCAAGATTTTGAGTTCAAATAGTTAATAGAGCTTTTTTTATGATGAAATGTTTAGAAAAATTCAAGTTCGAATTTTGGTAAAAATAATTTTTTATCAGATTTTACTTATTTCATAGTCAAATTCTAGATTATCAAAATTTCATTCTCTTAAAAATCAAAGGGTTAATTATAATTAAAAAAAAGAAATTTTTTTTAATTTAAAAAAAAGAAATTTTTTTTAATTTATATGGTAGATTTGGCATCATGTTTTTTGTTTAGCCGAGTCTATCGCGAATCAAATTTGAAAGGATAAGATGAAATTATTTTTTTTGCATTGATGGTAAAATGTGATTTTAGTCTCTATAAAGTTAACGAATTTGGATTTTAGTCACTGTAAAAAAAAATCTTTTCATTTTACTCATGTAATTTCAAATTACTTAGGTTTTAGTCCTTAATGTGATCATGTCACACAAAAAACGCTAATATGACCAGAATCTACTGACTGAACCACTGCCACGTTTTCAGAGGGTGTTAACATGTCAAATTACTAGGTTTTAATCCTTAATACGGTCATGTCACACAAAAATATTGATATGGTCAGAATCTGCCACTGAACCACAAGGACACAATTTTATATTGTATTTGAATATATTAGTGTATATTTTCATAAGGCAATAAAACTGTATTTTTCTAGAAGTACTCCTAGTCCTAGTCCTATTCCTATACTTTGGGACACACGTTGGAGGGTGTGAAAAGAAAGAAACTCTCATATTAATATGTTAAGAGATTCACGGACTCACTCGATTAAGTCGCAACTCACATGAGTAAAGACCAGACAGATCATAGGCCCATTTAAGTTACAAGTACAAATGTATACAATCCATTTAGTTTCAAATATTTTTTCTCTTCTCACCCCCACATATCTTTCTCCTCCAATTTTTGATTTTGCTCTTGGTTAAAAAGTTCAAAACATATTTTCCGAATTTTTTTTGCCTTGAATACGAACTTCAGAATTGTTTTTCGAAACTTTTTCCTAATTTACACTAGGAAAAGTTCGGAAAATACGTTTAAATTTTTTTAACCAAAGACAAAATCGAAATATTGGGATGGGGGAAGAGAAAGCTTCAGTTTCAAAAGTATAGTTTTCCTATTTTTTGAGAAAAAGTAAATTGTAGTTGTTTATACTCTAGTCAGGATATTCATTTCTTATGTCCCATTATTTGCAAGTAAGATGGTATTTAACCAACGAGGATGAGAAATTCACATTTTCAAGGAATCGTCATTATTAGCATTCTATTTAGCCGATCAGTCAACACATTTGTTTCTTTCTCTCAGGATATGAGTAAAGAAGATTACGTAAAAAAGAGAAGAGGTCTTTCTAATGAGAGAAATCAAAGTTGCATAGATATAAGTCATTTGACTTATCATTAGCAATAAGATCCAATATTGTCTGAGAGTCTGATTTTATGACGATAGATCGATAGCCAGGATTCCATGTCAATCGAAGACTTCTCCAAATGGATAAGTTCGGCCAATAAATCAGAAGCTTTACCACAATATCCATAAAACCCATTAATCCAATTTTCACTATAATTTCTCACAAGTCTTTAAAAACTCGTACCAAAAGAAGTATCGTCCATATTAATTTTAATAAAGTTTTTTAGGAGAAAATTCAAGCAAGCTTGACGGGTCTAATGATGTTCATTAGTTGGGTCAAGAGCATGGACTATTCTAGCGAACTTTGGAACGTGTTTTTCAAATTTTTTGCTGAATTTGAACTAAAAAACTTCGAAAAACGCGTTTCAAAATTTTTATTAAAGAACAAAATTGGAATATTGAGGTTAAAAGTAGGAGTGAGGGAGGAGAAGAGAATCTTTCATTGAAGAATGATAAGGGACAACACTATTGACCGAAATCTAAAAGACGTATTCACTACACTAAACAACAAAATAATTATATAACATTTGTTTATATTTTAATGCTATTGTGATTTTTAAATATTAGCAAAATCTCCTTTAGAGAGAGCTAATTAAATTTAAAAGTAAAAAATAGAATTCACAATGTATTTGATACCATAATTAATTTATTAACTTTTTTTAAAAAAAAAGTTAAACAATATTTAAAAAAGAACTTGTTAATGAGTTTTCTTTTTCTGAAAAGAAAAGAAGGAAAAGTTCAATTTTGATAAAGGTGTGGGACTCTATAAATATCAGTGGATGGGAACCTACCTCCATTAAAGTCAATGGAGCATAGTATTGCCTGAGCAGAAGGAGTAAAAAAAGCATTTATGGGGGTGGGCAAGGGAAGGGTATATGGCCATGGATGATAACATTACATAACACAACATGAGAAAAGAATATTCTTCCAAAATCGAATGGTATAATTGTAGGTCAGTAAATGATTTGCATAATAGATGCATACAGCTTTAAACAATTTTTTCATGTATTATGGAAAAAAAAATTATAAACACCTTTTTTTACCAATAAAAATTTCCTTCAACCAATACTAGCTTGACCACCCACACGAAAATTTACTTTCCGATAAGTATGACGAACATGAACTTTCCCATTCAAATGCAACAATCTCCAAATTTTTTGGCATAAGCTAAGTAAACAAACTTTTAGCTAGACTATATTTTATCTTTGCTCTTGAAAAGTAAACCCCTTCCAAACTATCTTTTATTTTATCATATTTGCTCACGAAAATTTCTTTCTTTTTAAAATTTTTTTTTTGTCAATCAAGTATGACAATTGCTGCAATTTTAGCTCAACTCATTTTTATTTCCAAAAAATGAAAGACTTTTTCCCCTACAAAATGTTTGAATTTTGATCCCAAATGTTACATTTTCCCTTCATATTCAAAATCGGGAAATAAACCACAAATTTTTGGGTAAAAAATCACTATTCGTGGAGGTTAAAAAGTTGGGATGAAATCAAAAATAAAATAAAAATGATTTTGATGACAAAATTTTATTTTTAAAAAACTACTACTATTTACATGATCGTGACAAAACAAGTAGAAAAATACAAATAAACTTATACATATTATGTGCCCTCATTGATAAAAGTTTCTGCATCCATCCAAGCAGAAAAGTCTCAAACAAATTTTTTTTTAAGGATATCTTTATATTAAGCAAACCACCAAACTAGAGGGACATTCCCTAACCAGGTACGTGATCCATCCAATAATCTTGGATGCTTAATCGCAATTCATTTGAAAAACAATTTTGTCACCACCACACGTAACTAAATAGACACTAAAATTCCTTTCACAAGATATGCTTCACACTATATAGCATTAGTCAATAATCAAAACCCAATTATTCAACATTGACGTGACAACAACGACAATAATTATCAATCCTTTTGTCAAACTAAAATACAAATAGCTCATTAATGAGGTTCATTTAAATATTTAAATAATATATATTAAAATGGATAGCATGTAATTAAATGATTGAATTCAAGTGACTTATGAATTTGAGCTTTAAGATGAATTATTTAGGAGAATACAAATTCGATTTTGTGAAGAATAATTTTTTGTTAAATTTTATTTATTTTATTATTAAACTATGAACTACAGATCCATACATGTTAAAAAATCTCACTTTGTGAGACGACCTGAATATATACTTATAAGTAAGAAATAATCATCATCATACAAGTTGATTTTGTAGGAACGAATTAGACCCAAATTACGTTCTTCTAAAGTCGGATGGTTAACAAAAATAATTACAAGTAGATGATAATTATAAAGATATAAATGGAACAGAACAGTGGGTGTTATGTGGTTAGTTTAAGACTAACGTAGTATTTAGAAGACATGAAGGATACACTAAACACACTATACACGTGTGAAGCGTGATTTTAGCACTTTCACCTACTTGTAATAGAGAATCGAGCCAACCATGATATTGTACCAATATTATTTATGGACAAAGACACTTTCTTATGTTACTTGTATATGGTGTTTGTTTGATGTTAATTTTCATTTTTTGATCCTAACAGAAAAGAAAAAGATAGTATTAAGAGTAGGTTTAAGGGAAAGAAAGAGATGGTGATCAACAAGTATTAAGAATAGGGTTACATTAACATTAGATTACAGGTCTACCAACTGGTGGTTAGGGGAGGGGGTTTGAACACTTCCAAGCAAACTCTCTAAACAAACAAAACAACTAGTCAACCAACTACTCTTTTTCTTCTTTTATTTGATATTGCTTGCTATGCTTAATTCCCTTAATTGCTATACCACACTATATCACGGCACGTTTTCTTTTGTTGCTACGTACACCCTTTTTAGCTTCTAAATTATTAATTAATTTTAACACAATTTTATGTTGTTTGTCATCTTAAATTATGATTGGCACAGATTTTGATAATATTTTAATTAATTAATAATTATCTCTTAAGATTATATATGGGTTTGAATTATGGATTTCCGTTATATAGTGTGGTAATTGTTTGGGTCGGATAGAACTATAATAATTGATAAATTTCCTCTCAAGAATTGTAACGATGTTGCATTCATTAATATCGTTAAGATACTCTTTAACAAGATTACTATATTTTTATATTGTAATTTTTTATTTTTTTGAATGAAAAGTAACTATATTAATTACGGAAAAAGAGCAACAGGCATATCTTTTTGGATATGCTGGTTAATACAAATAGGAAAATTAGAGGCTCAATAACGATTGGGCTCTACTACAGCCCACCGCGCTAACTCATGAGCAATTTTGTTTCCAGACCTAGCTACCCACTGAAGAGAGATAGAGCGGTTATCCTCCAAAACCCTAGCACACCGGCGAGCCAGCTGACCCCAATAGCTGCGAGGGAACCTTTTATTGTGAACGGCATGAACAATCGAAGCAGCGTCCATCTCGATAATCACAGAGTCGAGGTTCAAAGTCTTTACTAGGTTTAAAGCTTCAAATAGCCCTGTAGTTTCAGCATGCTCCACGTTGCCAGATCCAGCTTGTACCTTCGTTGTTGCTCCAACGGCGCGGCCATCCTCACCACGGAGAATCATACCTATCCCCCAACGGCCATCATCTAGAACATGAGCGTCCACGTTGAATTTAAGGCAGTTTCCCGGGGGAGGACTCCAGCTAGTGTTGTTGCAGACCGGAGAAGAGTGGATCCCGGTGGAGGGGGTTTGATCACAAGAGCTATTGTTCTGGAACTCATGCAGAGATTTGAGGGCGTTGTTAATCGTGATATTCACAGGCATGTCTTTACTTTGGAATATCTTAGAATTTCTAGCAATCCACATGCTATAGGAGGTAGTAATGATAACTTGTATGCTTTCTTTAGAGGCGGTTTCAAGCATGTAGTTAAACCAATCTCTATATTTTTCAAAGGATATGTTGGAAGTAGTGATGGTGAGGAGAGATTGAAACCAAATTTGACGGGCCCAGTCACAAAAGAGGAAAACATGGTCAATAGTTTCAGGGCCTTGTTGGCACATAGGGCACAGATTGTCACATGTGATACCTTTAGCTAGGAGATTAGATTTAACGGGAAGGGCATTGTTGAGAAGCCTCCACATGAAATGAATCTGCTTGGGCGGGTTTGCTTGTTTCCATAACTTAGCCCAGTTTATTGTATTGTCCTGCCGGTGGCTTGGCTGAGCTAGCTCCTTCTTACCATTCTCCCAGTCAATAATAAAATGGTATCCTGATCTGACAGTATATGACCCATCCTTAGTACCTGGCCAACTCAGGAGGTCTGCATCACCAAGGTTGGTGAGGGGGATGTTGTAGATAGTGTTGGCTTCCATAGGGAAATTTTTTTGAGATATAGTGTGGGTTTCCCAGTTACCATTTTGAGTGTTGATCAGATCCTTCACAAGCATCAAATTAGTGTTCTCAGGTTTAGGTGACCAAATGTTGGAGCCAAACTGCTGGTGGATCCATCTGTCCTCCCATATATTAATAGTGTTACCATCACCAACCAACCATGAGCAACCTTTTTTGAGCACCCAACTAGCTTTCAAGATACTATGCCAAATGTGGCTGCCTTTCTGTCCCTGTTTAGCCTTTAGAAAGTGAGTCTGAGGGAAGTACTTGGATTTAAGAATCCTGGCCACTAGAGAATGAGGTTCAGAAATGAGCCTCCACCCTTGCTTTGCTAGCAGGGGCTCATTGAAGGCACTCATATTCCTAAAGCCTATCCCACCACAATTCTTCTGCTTACAAGTCTTCTGCCAGTTAACCCAGTGAATCTTCCTTTTGTCCACATTGTTGCCCCACCAAAACCTACCAATCATGCTTTCAAGTTGATGGCAAAGCCCCTTGGGGAGCAGGAAACAGCTCATGAGGTAACTAGGGATTGCTTGGGCAATAGCTTTGATGAGGATGCCTCTACCTGCAAAAGATAGGTTCCTTTCCTTCCACCCTTTGAGTTTCTTCCACACCCTATCAAGGATAAACTCAAACACCTGCCTTTTGGATTTTCCAATGTGGGTAGGGAGGCCAAGGTATTTGGCAAAGTGGTCCACCATGGGCATGGGAAGAGTGTTAAGAATAACAGATTTTGATGGTTGAGGGACTTTTTTACTAAACACTATTTCAGATTTCTCATAGTTGACAAGTTGACCTGATGCCTGTTGATAAGTAGTGATAATGTCTTTGATGTGATTAGCCTCAATATCATTGGCCTTGCATAAGAGGAGACTGTCATCTGCAAAAAGTAGGTGGGTGATTTCAAGAGCCCTAGGAACAATTTTGACACCATGAATAAGTTTGTTAGCATGAGCATTCGTTATGAGAGCAGAAAAAACATCAGCACAAAGAATGAAAAGGTAAGGGGAGAGGGGATCTCCCTGTCTGAGCCCCCTCTGGGGTTTAAAAGATCTAGTAGGGATCCCATTAATAATGATGGAAAAAGAGACAGTAGAAACACATTGAATAATAGTATTCACCATTCTGCTAGGGAAATTAATGGCTTTCAGGGTAGCTCTAAGAAAATTCCATTCCAGCCTGTCATAGGCTTTGGCCATGTCTGTTTTGAGTGCAACATAACCAGTGTTACTATGGGTTTGGGCTAGATAGTGAAAAATCTCATGGGCAATGATAATGTTGTCGGTAATCAGTCTGCCAGGAACAAAGGCACTTTGGTTGGGACTAATAACATCTGGCAAGATGGTCTTCATCCTGTTGGCTATGGTTTTAGTTATGATCTTCAGAGTCACGTTACATAGGGATATATGCCTAAAATCACTAGGAGTGGAGGGGTTATTATTCTTGGGAATGAGGCAGATGTGGGTATCATTAAAAGGGGAGGGATCACCATTGTTATTAAGGATGTTAAGAGCTACAGAGGTAACATCTTTGCCCACAATGTCCAGTATGTATGGTAAAACTTGGCAGGGAGCCCATCAGGCCCAGGTGCTGCTAGCCCTTTCATGCTCTTGATGGCATTGAGAACTTCAAGCTCAGTGTAATCCTTGGCTAGCTCAGTGTACATATTGTTATTAATTCTGTTTTGAACCAGCTGAGTAGTTTCTAGAACATTACTAGTAGCTTGACTTGTGAACATTTGCTTAAAGTGGTCAAGGAAAGTTTGGTCAATAGCCTCCTTCTCAGTGTGGTTAGCCCCCATAGGATTAGTTATAGACTCAATTTTGTTCTTTCTCTTACGATGACAAGCCTTTAGGTGGAAAAATTTAGTGTTTTTATCACCATGAGCCAGCCACAAGGTTTTTGACCTCTGGCTCCACCACATCTCTTCTTTTTCAAGCAGATCCTCCAGCTCTTTTTCTTTGTTGGTGATTTTCTGGTGGAAGAGCTCACTATTAATCTTGGGGTGATTCTGAAGCTTCTCCAGGTCTTTCTGAGTTTCCTTGATACGTTTTAGAATGATACCAAAGGTATCTTTCCCCCATCTGTGTAGGTCTCTGAGAGTAGTTTGCAGCTTGTCAGTAATGGTACCATTGCCTCTGTGCTAGGCCTTCTGGACAATAGAAGTATGAAGCTTGTTAGTAGTCCAAATTTGTTCAAATTTGATGCCACTGTGCTTCTGGTGAGTGGACCTGTGCTGCACAAGATGAGAAAACTCAAACAATAAAGGGCAATGGTCAGAGCAAAATCTAACAAGGTGAGTGTTACAGTAGTTAGGAAACATAGCAATCCAGTCAGAAGTAGCTAGAAAGCAATCCAGCCTGGATTTAATGAGATGTTTGCCCTGTTGCCTGTTGGTCCAAGTAAATTGGCTCCCTTTGTAGCCAAGGTCCTGCAAGTCACAAAGGTCAGTAATATTTCTAAAGCTAGTGGTCAGTCTAGGGTCCAGAGGGTTTCCCCCATGCTTTTCATCTCCTGAGAGAACAAGATTGAGATCACCAAACACAAGCCAATTAGGGTTAGAATCAATGCTAGATAAATCACTAATAAGTTGACAAGTAAGGTATTTTTCATGAGTTTTAGGGTAGCCATAGATGCCAGTGGCCCTCCAGGTATAGGGGTTATGGGAAGGAGAAATAACCATGTCAATATAGTTCAAATCATAATGAGATATATGAATTTTAGTAGTACAATTATTCCAGAGGATAGCCTAACCTCCTGCCCTACCACCCCCACTGACTGAGAAGTCAATAGTATGATAGGAGTGAGTGTCATTGTAGGCCTTGAAGAACTGGTACTGGGTAGAAATGAGCTTAGTTTCCATAAGGAAAAGTAGATCAGGGTGATGGTTGGCAATAAGCTGCTTGACAGCTCTAACTGTCCTGGGGTTGCCAAGCCCCTGGCAGTTCCAAGATATGATCTTCATTTCTTTGGGCTGACCTGCTTAGCAAGGCCTGCCTTGGTAGTATCTTCAAGTTTCTGTCTTTTGATAGGCATGTTCTGACCCTTAGTTGAGGTAGCAACTTCCTTATTCCTAGCTGGCTCCTCATAAACTGGCCCCAACCTGTGAATCTCTGGCTTTTGAGCATTGTCTTGTATCATGATTCCTTCCATAGGTGTAGCAGCTGAGAACAGAGGGTTAGTATGCTGTTGATCATAGTGTTGTGGCATGTCTTGCTGTGGTGCTCTTGTAGGCTGCACTTTCATGGCTGCTAGTTTTTCCAGTAGATCAGCAGGGACAAGAGGGCTATAGTGGCCAAAATTTGCTGATTGGGAAGGGTTGCTGTAAAACTTTTTCTCCTTGTCATCCATTTTCCTTCTGCCATATTGGTTAGACCTAAGCCAAGGTCCCAATGGTGCTAAGGCGCCTATATCCAGTGCTTGGTTCCTACAGCTGTTGTCAGCATGACCAATCAATCCACAGTTAAAACAGACCTGGGGAAGTTTCTCATAACGATAATCAATCCAACATGTCCCATCTGTAGGATTTCCAACATGGATGCCAGATAGGATGGGTTTGCTTATGTCTAGGGCCACTTTGATCTTGATTATGACCTTTTTTCCAGGGTACTCATAGAATTCAGCTGCTTCAACCTGGCCTAGCAGAGCCCCTATGCTTTGACCCATCTGCTTAGTCTTGCAATGAGGGGGAAGCCCCCATAGTTGAATCCACACAGGGACATGATCAAAGTCCATAGTGTGATAATCAACTTCTCTGTCTCATGGCTTCACCACCAACCAAGAATTCCTAAATAGCCAAGGGTTCCCCCTAATAATCCTGTCATGGTCTGCAATGTTGTTAACAAAGAATTGTAGTAACTTGCCTTCAAGAGCCTGTATCTTGAGCCCAGGAGGTGATCCCCATATGCTTTCCAAGCCATTCTGAATAGACGTGACATGAATAGGCTTGTCAGTGAGAATTTTACCTATGATGCTGCATTGGCATATGTTGATTCCCTCATTAACATCAGAGTCATCATAAAGGAAAGATCTTGGAATGCTTTGTTGATGAGAGGTAGAGTTTCTGGCATTAGATGTTTCTGGTCTATCTTCTGGTTGGGTGGGGGATTGGGTGAATTGATGGGGGTGGAGGTGGTGTATGAATATAGTTCATAATGGTTTGATCAAGATTCATGGTGGGGATGTAGAGGCTAGAGGGTAAATTTTGGTTGTTCATGGTTTGATGTTGTTTCTGTTGATTCATGTTGCAGGTAGGAGAATCAGAAGGAGAGATAGTTGCAGCAAAGGGGAACGAACACCAGAGAAAACAAGCAGATGGGATAAACAGGAAGGAAAAGGAACAAAGCAAGTAAAAAAACACACCAAATGAAGATCACAATTGAAATGATAAGAACCACGAAACTAGGGGTGGCAAAGTGGGCATGCTCGCCCCGTTTAAGCCCGCCCAAAAATGGGGTGGGGCGGTGTGGGGCAACTTAGGTGTCCGGGCTCAAAACTAATGCCCGCCCGTTTTTTGGCGGGGTGGCGGGCATGCCCGCCAAATTTTTTTTTAATACAATTTGAATATTAACATCACAATTCTATGTTAAAAAGGTTTCAAAGTTAAAGAGGTTGAATTACAAAATGCAAAGAGCACAACTTAGTTAAAAATGCATCCAAATCCACACCAAAACATGGCTCCCAAACTATCACTATGTCTATGCCAATACCAAAAAGCAAAAGAGCACAACTTAGTTAATTTCTATTATCCAAGGACACAAAACATAAAAAAACTAGCAGCAAAAAATCAATCCCAAAAGCTCCTCAATCTAAGCCCAATTTTAATTCAAAGGAAAAAAAAAAAAAAAAAAGCCCGCGGGCAACCCTGCCCCACCCCGCCCCATTTTTTTGACAGGTTGAACAGGGGCGGGCCAACTTAAGGTACCGGGCCAAAGACCTCGCCCCAGCCCGTCAAAAATTGCGGGCCAAACGGGTCGGCCCCACGGGCTCGAACCGTTTTGCCACCCCTACACGAAACCATCCACCAAGGGAGATAACCACTGAGCATTAACAGCTATGAGCAACACAGAGAGGAGAAGATTAGGTATCAACAACAAGAGAACATAGGAGAGCTAGTAATCTTGGAGATGGATCTTGGAGCATTCTTGGAGCATTCTTGAGAAACTTTTGAACCTCTTTGCTGCTTTTTTTATATGGTAATTTAATTTTGTAAAAAGTATAAAATTTTGTTACATATTAGTTTTAGAAGAATTTTTCAATAAATTATTTTTAAGGATCTAACATCACTATCAAACTTAATTTATAAGGGAAAATTTTGAGATGGGCTGCGGATGTCCGATTTGAGTAAGAAGAGTCCTACATTAGATATGAAAAAAATAAATTTTGTTGAGCAACAAATAAGTGTTTCTTTATTAGGTTTTGAATAAAGATTTGATGTTCAATTTCACTTATGTGGTTGCTCAAAATTCTTTGTGATGAGCCTTCAGACCCCTAATAACCTAATAGTGGTATCAAAGTCGATGATTTGACTGACTCTCTATATGGAAATTCTTTGTGATAATGATGTTCAAAGACGCTACCACGACAGGAGCGGCAAAGCCGCTCCACCCGTGCGCACGCACGGGTATCCTGCTAGTTAATGATGAGTTCCAACGGTAATGCAATGGATGAAAAACTTTCTTAATATAGGAGAAACATCCTAGATGAATGAATGGATCAACACTCGAAGAATATGCTCTTGAGAGTGTCAAATATGAATAAAAGTCTCACATTGGATGAAAACAAGTATTAATTAAACAACATATACCGAATGATTCATATACCTAATATTTTTAGATTTTAGGTTGTTCAGTCTACTTGTATAGCTTATAACTTATTTTTAATAGATTACAACTTATTTTGATAAGCTAACTAATTTAGTTTATAGCTTAATTTTTTTTTTTCAATTTTTCCCTTGTCGTCTTACTTTTAAAAAAAAATTACTATTGATTAAACATATTTTTTTATATCATTACTTATTCATAAGTCAATTCAAAATTTTATCAAACACTACCAATTTAATTAACTAACCTTTTTACTATAATAAAACTTATAAATAATAAACTCATTTGTCCCATAAGTGTAGCTCAAGTGGTAGCTATTTGAGATATTATTGGAATTGTCGGAGTTTGAATTCCGAATTTCATTTTTCTCCACATTTAAATGTGCGAGTCTAACCACTAAACTACTTAAAAAAATTTAATTAATTTGTTCGTCATCCCCTAATTTTCGTAAGGGTTTTGCTAAACAGTATCCCTGGAGCATTCTTTAAGAATTTCATTTAAGGAAATAATTTATTCAAAAGGTTGAACTTTTCAATTTCTAATGCGTTGATTTAACATATTTTCATAATTTTTTTTATAAATTATTACTATTTAAAAGTTTAAAAAGTACCTCAAAAATACTATTTAATTAACATTTGCATTTTCCTAAAAGAGTCTGTGTATAAATGAAACAAACAATTATTTGTATGTAGAAGAGACTTACCTTCTTTCAATCATACTCTACCTTTACAAAATTGAGGGAATGTATGTGTGTTTTTGACATTTCTCAAAAATGACGTGTATCTTTTAAACAAACCGGTGGTTGAGTAGATGTTTCATAAATTAAAACATTTAATCATAGCTAATTTAGATATGGTGAGTGTCCAGTTTTTCCATATTTAACGATTAAAATTTTAATAAATAATTGTTTTTATTTGCAACACAGTGTCAATTTTGTTTTTTTATTTAAAAGAAGTCGAGAATTAAACTCAGAATCTTTATATTATTTTTGTTTTATTGATCTCTAATTTTCGAAAAAAGAAATTTCCACAGTTTAACAACTAAAACATCATAACTATGTTTTCACTTCAAATAAGGCTCTTAAAAGTGCCATAATGAAATATATTGAATAAAAATAAATTAGAAGGATACAAATGAATCTTGGGGTGACTAAACCAAAACACAAAGTGTAAAAAACACTATGACTAATTAAAAATCTTACTAAGAAAAATCTAACGGAATAAAATATTGATGAAGAGAAAATGACTGTGAAGATAAAACATAGATTTCAACGTAAACAACAAAATTTATATAAAGACAAACATGGCTATTGTGATCAAAATCGTTCTAAATAGAGCCAAACAAGTCATTCCATCAAGTGAAGTTGTTTGTAGATAAATCAATGTTGCCTATTTTGTCTGAACAACAATTCCATTCTCTAAAAATATGAATATCGTTAATGCATTTGAGAAATAAGACCCATGCAATTCTTCCTCCATTATGAAGAGTCTAAAGAATTAGGGGCGGAGCTGCCTTAGGGCCCAGTAGGGCTGCGGCCCGCCCCAAATTATTATTTTTACTTAAATAATAGGTATATATATAGGTTGACATTGATAAATTTGTATATATATTGATACTTGCGCACAATATCATTAAATAGCTTGCAGTCTAGTGGTTATATCTAGTTTTCCTTCTAAAAAAGTTGTGGGTTCGATTCCCCACTTCTTACCTTTTGATTTCTTTTTCTTCTGTTTTTTCCCCTAAACATATAGGATTTCAACATTAATTAGAAAATGAAGGCATAAGTTTATTATTTATGGATGATTTCAAGTAGTGCTTAAGGTATATGTTTATTACAACTCAATTTTTTTATATACAATATAATTTGTATATTTAACTTATAAATTATAATTTTTTTACGGCCCACCCGAACATTTCGGGCTAGCTCCGTCACTGTAAAAAATAATACGAAATTGCTTAAAAGCCAAGATAACAAGTTGAGAATTGATTTTTAAGAAGAAAAAAATTATGCTAACCCTTATAAAAAATAATTTTAATGGTAAAAATAATAGCTCACATCAATTCAGCAAAGAGATCATAAAAAATACTAATATTGAAAGCATAGCAACCAAAAAAAAATAGATAAATGATTACTATAGTAAATTTTTCAACTCTAATTCTGTATAATCACTTTCTTTGAGCTCAATTTCTTAATTAAATGTTTGGATACTATATACTCCATGTCATTAATGAATAAACAAAAAAAATTTGTTGAAAAAAAACTAAAGTTGGTTATCATGATCCATTTATTTAACAACAACAATAATAAATAAATAAGTAGTTGGTATGGGGGAAGTAAGCAATTTCTTTCATTAATTAATGTTATAATTTGCTCATTGGTTGGTACCAAAAGATATATAATTTTTCAAATTTATATGTCTTGGGATTGCCACTTGTCTGACCTTCCCCACACTGTGGATTCTTGTCTCTCTGTAATTTTTATTTTTCTTTCTTTCTTCTTAATCTCTCTTCTCTTTGTTCCTTTCACCACTTCACCTTTTCCATTTTCTTCAGGTACTAATTCTTCTCTATCTCTTTTTTTTTCTTCTCTCTCTCTCTCTCTATGTTCTTTCTTTGTTCTGTTATGTTTTGAGATTATTATAATATTATTATATCCAAAACAAATAGTGAAAAATGATGAAAATTACTAATTATTACTAAAAAAGATTGATAATATGGTGGTGATGATGGTGAAGTACTGTTTTTTTGTGTAGTAGTTGATGATGCTTCTTAAGGGTTGTGTGATTTTTTTATGATTAAAATAAAAAAGCTGAATTTTGAATGCTAAAAAAGTCACTATGTAGAGAAAGAAAAAAAAAAATGTTAACTTTTGGTTATAAATAAAAAGGGTTTAGATTTTTTTGTTTTACTCATGATTGTGTTCTGTTTTTGATTTATTGTTGTTTTTCTTAGAGTGATTGTTTCAGTTTTGAGTTTCATTTTGGTGTTGTTGCTTCAAAAACAACAATAGGGTTTTGAGTTGGGTTCTGTGAATTTTTTGTTGTGTTTTATGTTTGATTTTCATGTTTGTTGGCATAGTTTTCTGCTACCTCGTACCTCCATTTTGTCTTTGTGTGTGTGTTTCAGATGTTGTATTTTTGCTTCATAATGACATAATTGAGTGATTATTTTATAAATCTTCCTAATTTAGGATTTCAATAACATTTTTTTCTCACTATGGATTATTTTAATTGAGCTTAGGTCTAAAGCATCAAGGTGTTTGTTTTATTAATCTTGTTGCTGGAGATGTCAAGGTGATTTCATTGTAAAGGGAATAGGAACAAGCTTCTTCATTTTGAATTGCCGTAATCTTTCTTACAATGTATCCGAACCAAGCGTTTTCTTCGGGATCTTACGCCGAGATGATTTCCGGGAATACTTTGTTGCCTCATAACTATAGTGAATCTGTTGGAGGACAAAATGAGTTGAAGTTTATGACATCTATGAATGACACAATGAATATGCAGCATATCGATGAGGGTCATTCTAATGATGCTTCGAGCGATCCAAGGACACAATTTGGACTCGTTGAGAGTGAGCAAAATGTGCAATGTCAAGGCTTGTCTCTTAGCCTTGGGACAATGATGCCTTCATTTCAATATCAGTATCCTGGAAACAGTTTCACCTCGCTAATGAATGCTCAAATTTCAAATTTAAAGGAGTCTGCGTCTCTTAAAGATGATGAGGAGTTGAGAAATGCCGAGTGCATTGCATCTTTGTCTTCTGGAGGATTTCACAACTCTGTCAAAAGGGAGGGTTTGTATAATCCTCAACACCACTCAATAGGTCTCAATGAGGGCCAATCTGATTCGTGCCTGCACGGATCAGCGGTTATTCCAAACAATTCCATTAACTCACATTACCTTAAGGCAGCGCAGGAATTGCTTGATGAAATAGTTAATGTCCGAAAGGGGTTGAAACAAACTGGATCGGAAAAGCAACAAGGTTTCCGAGACGCTGGTTTAGATGCTTCCAAAGATTCTGATGGAAAATCTACAAGTCAATCTATGCAAGTATCTCCGGGTCCTAATGGTTCTAATCCAAACAACCCTGAGCTATCACCTGCCGAACGGCAGCATTTGTTGGACAAGAAAACAAAACTTTTGTCCATGTTGGATGAGGTAAACCTTTACACAAATTACACTCTATATTATTGAATTGCAAGGTTCTTTTCTATTCCATAGATATAATCGCTTTCTTTTCTATATTATTGGATTACAAGAAACAAAACTTTCTGTTTGGTTGAATCATCAGTTGATGCAATTTAGTTTGTACGTATATTGCAATAATGCTTGAATTTTATGCTTAAATGCTTAAAACCCAAATTAGTGTTGATGATAATGAAGGCATTAGCTAGTGACTAACTAGTATTCTTTGTATTTGAAGGTAGACAAAAGATACCGACAATACTGTCATCAGATGCAGATTGTGGTGTCATCTTTTGACATGGTTGCTGGTTGTGGAGCTGCTGAACCATACACTGCTCTTGCTTTGCGCACAATTTCTCACCACTTTCGCTGTTTGCGTGATGCTATTAGTGGCCAAATTCAAGTGGCTCAAAGGAGCCTAGGAGAACAAGAAGGAATACCTCGTCTCCGCTACGTTGATCAACAGCTTAGACAACAAAAAGCCCTTCAGCAGCTTGGTGTAATGAGACAAGCTTGGAGACCTCAGAGGGGACTTCCCGAAAGCTCTGTTTCAATACTCCGTGCATGGCTCTTCGAGCATTTCCTTCATCCGTAGGTTCCCAAATACTCTTTTTTTGCCATTAATAGTGTTATCATAATTACTTTTGAGTAATTTTAGTCTAATAATTTGTTTTCAAATTTCATGTGGTATGCTAGTTATCCAAAGGATTCAGAGAAAATTATGTTGGCAAGACAAACTGGCTTGACCAGAAACCAGGTACAATAAGTAATTATTTTTATCCGCATAGGTAGTTTCTGTATTCTGATTAGGATCCATGGGTTAAAATAACCGAGCACTTAATTGCATGTTTGATTTCACTTAAATTGATGTCAACATGTTTGGATGTATCAAATTGAATTGATTTTGCTTCTAGAATAGATTCTAAGATGAAGCTAGAAGTTGGAACTTTTGCCTCCATAATTGATTTTTAGCCTCAAATTAATTGTTAAACTCATTTTCACTTTGAATGTATCCAAACATAAATTATGCTACATTCAACTCACTTTTAAACAAAATCAATTCATTCAAAATCAATTTTCGTCTGCATAGAACCAAACACACCAAGTTACAGTCCTGTCCTTTGGTTGGTTGATACTTACTAATCATGTGTACTTCATATCAGGAGTCCTGTCCTTTGGTTGGTTGATACTTACTAATCATGTGTACTTCATATCAGGTGGCAAATTGGTTCATTAATGCGAGGGTGCGTCTTTGGAAACCAATGGTCGAAGAAATGTACAAAGAAGAGTTTGGTGATTCGGAGACAAGCAGCAATCTTTTATCAGAAAACACACTGAAAGCTCCGAGAGACGATGATGTTCGAGCGTGGGATGATAAAAGGGAAGAATCACAGGACAAGTTAACAACTATCAATAGTGTTCAACAAGGTCAAATTGCAGGATTGAAGTTGGATCATGCATCCTCTTCCAACACCGCCGCAACAGAATTGGATAGAGGGATTCAAAGTAATGATCATTGGACAAATATGATGGATTCTAGAATTGGGAAAATGCAGAGTGACCAACAAAGATTTAACATGAACAATAGTCCTTATTCAAATGCCCCTATCTCAATCAACCAAAATGGCGATGGTTGCATAATGGATTCTACTCCTACTACTTATGACGATTTATCAGAGTTGAGTAATTTTGGTGTTGGTGGCCATGTCTCACTTGCATTAGAGTTGAGGAACTCTGAAAGTGATGGATTTGGTTTGTCGAATGATGACATCAATAAAAGGCGTAACCAAACATTGGCTTCTTCATCAGATACCGATTTGTTAGATTATCATTTCACAGACAATGGAAAGCAACAAAACAAGTTTGGCAACCCTCATTTATTACATGAGTTTGTTGTCTAAGCCGAAAGAGATGTGTTTGGAGAGCTATCTTATTAGAATTTGGATTTGCATGTAGTCAACAATTTCACGCATTCACGTAGTCAACACATCAGTGATCGTTGGAACATGATCAAACGGTCCAGATTTCAATACAATTTTTTTTCTTCTTCAAATAACGAACTTGAAATCATAGATTGTCTGATATCAATCCAACAACCACTGATATGCTGACTACGTGAATGTGTGAAATTACTAACTGCAGACAAGCCGAATTCCTCATATTCATGGTGTCACCACACATCTATCTCAAAGCTACAACTACAAGCTTCACGATGATCGTGCGACCACCGTGTATCCAAACACATTGGAATTCTTGGAATTTTTTTAATGTTTTGTCAAGGGAAGTATGTAAAATGTGTACCTCAAAAAAGTAGAAACTAGAAAGAGAAAAAACATATGGTGTTATTGTTGTGTTAATGCTTCTGATTATTATTGTTGTCAACAGTGGAATCATAAAAGCTATATGTAAAGCATGAACCGTACAAAAAATACACGTAGGTATGTGTAGATAGTGTGTTTTGTAATATTGTGGGGTGATTGGTTGTATTGTATATGTATGTGCAGGAAATTTTGTAAGGACAAGGAACATATCTAATATGCATCATCATCATGAATAAGGAAGGAATCCGAATCTTTTGTGAAAAATGTATGCATCCAAGTAGTACGATGTTTGAATGCATTGAATCTTTGTGCTCACGTTAATGGTTTTTGTCTTTCATATGAAAGACATGCTTCATAAATGCATGAAATGACATCAACACTACTACTCTTCAATAATTGTCCCAAAAAAAACTTTTAAATTAATTTTTAGTATTTTCTTTTCCTTGTCAAGTAACATAGTGATTAAAAATTGCACCCTTAAGTCTTGTCAAAAAAGAAAAAGAAAATTGTACCTTTAAAGTAAATAAGTAGTGGAGTGTTCAGAGTTAATTAATCTTTTGATGAATAAATTTTTTAAAATTGTACCCGTCCCAAATTTTTTATTTTTTAATAGGTACATATAGATATTTTTAATATTATTAAATTTATGTTATAAATATAACTCAGCGTCGAAAAATATCAGAAATGTCTGCGTAGCTTGGTGGTAAGGCAGCCGGAATTTAACCTAGTTGTCTCGAGTTCAATCCTGCAATTTCCAAAATAAGTTGTATGCGTGTTTATTTCAAACGGTAAACGCATTACTCTTCTGTACATCACAATTTTAACGCATTCTCTGATCATCCCGTCTTCACTTTTCCACTTCTTTTTGTCACATTTAAAAGTAACAATATGGTGATGATATTGTCATTTTATGATGATAAAAAATAGTGAAAATATGTTACACTATTTTTTAAGAAAATAAAAAAGTTGAGTCATTTTTATAAAAAAAGTATGATTATTCGTCATTTAGTCTTTTAATGTTAAAAAATAAATAAAAATATTTAAAATTTGGGTAACCCACCCAACCCAACCCGGAAATAAGTGGGTTTATCCAACCCGGCCCAATATTAAAGTGGGTGGTTATTTTGCTCAACCCAATCCGGAGTACCCTATATGGTTCGGGTTTTGGTTTTGCCTAAACTCAACCCAAACCGGCCCATGTACACCCCTAACCACAAGAATAACTTTGCTCAAATTATTATTTCTTCTAAAGAAATGATGAATATAATTTTTTAAAAAGAATAACATTGAATAAATATGCGAGTTGAAAGTGTATTTTTAGCCTTTCATATAATTTATTCTCGTTTATTTAATATTTTATTTAGACGCGATAAGATTAATATTCTATGCATTTTTAGCCCTTTATAGAAAAAAAATTTCAAACTCCGTTGTGGCTCACCCCAACATTTTGCTCTAGCTCTGCCACTGAATATGGACTTAAATTTTTAAATTTTAAACTCCATATTCCAAATACTTTTGATAAATAAAAACTCAAAATGATAGGAAATATAAATAAATATCTGAAGAGTTATTGTATTAGATTAATTAGGGTTCTCTAACATGGACCTAAAAAAATAACTTTTCTGAAGACCAGCTAAGTAGTGAAATAATTTGAAAACAATTTATTGGCTTGTTAAATTATTTATTTTTATAGTATGTATTTGAATACAAATAAAATATTTATGCTATAAAATCAAAAAATTATGAATAAATTATTGTAAGATATAGTTTTCAATGTTCAATAGAATATAATAATTATATTCTATGGAACATAACTAAGATAGTATGAACATTGCATGTTATAAATAATCGAAATTTAAATTCTGATACTTCTATTTATTCATCTTAAAAGGTAAAATTTTAACCACTGCGCTACTTTGGAAAAAAAAAAGAATATGATAATTATAAAAAAAAATCAATAAATACACATTTTGATAAATAAACCGTAACATGTCAACTAGGTGATTGAATTCAAATGGTTAATGACTTCGTTTCTCTTATGAATCATTCGAAAGAAATTCGAATATTATTTCTAAAAAAAACAATTATTGACTCTACTTATTTTTTGATCCAATATAAAATTATTGGAGTCATGTTCTCTTCGGAACCGCATGGTTAAATATTTGTCACACTTGAGAAAATAAAATAAAAAAGTACTACTATATTTACAAAAGCTGATAAAAAATTGCTGAGCCATGAGCTTGGATTGTGAAAGATAGCCAACTTTTTTTTTTTTTGGTGAAAGAAAGATAGCCAACTTTACCTCTGCTTGTTGCAGAACACACCTGCAACAAAATGAGCAAATAATTTGTATTCTTTTGAGATACTTTTCAGTCTCAAAAAAGAATTATTATTGCTTAGGAAACTATACTGATGCTTTTGCTTGGTTATATGAAACGTAGGGACCATTTTGGCTTAAGGTCATTTTCTATGTAGCAATATTTACTTGGCTTTGAAGAAAGCGCATAGCAAAACTTGTCTCATAGGTCTGTCTAATTATTGTAGCTGAGTAAGAGAGGGGATTCAGCATATTATTGCAGTGTGTAGAGCAGCGCCAAACAAGGATAGGTTTACACAGGCATGCCTGCCTTCAGCACCAAAGAAGGATTGTAGAAACATAATTGATTTTGACTGTATTATAGAGAAGAATTGAATTTGTCTCCAAAATTAATTCTAACTAGAAGTTGGATTTTGTTATAAAATATTCAAAATTAATTTTTATACTCAAAATTATTATTCGCAATATTTCTAAATATGCAAACGAACCACCATTTTGTTCTTCGGAAGTGTATCTCGCCGTCACATTTGTCATTGAATGTATCGAAATTGCAATTAGGTCCACAACACTCTCTTTTATTAGTCATTTTGGTCCTCAAATTTGTTTTTAGGTAAGTCAATTTAGTCCTCAAAGAGGCGGACATTAGAGAAGTATTTGCAATTTCGATACATTTGGAGATCAATGTGACAACAAGTTACACTTTTAGAAACCAAAATAGTATAGTTTGCTCATTTTCAAATATAAATCACTTTATATATACCGATCATTTAATCAAAATTCAATTTTACAAACTTCAAATGTTTTGATCTAGTGCGAAAAAAACGGGTCTTGAAATCAAGAGGTTTTGAGTCCGAGTCCCGCTAGTGCCTTCAGAGGAGATACTTTTTGAGCTCTAAGATCTTTACTGTCTTGGACTGAGACATCATTCCCTCACCCTAAATTTGTAAATAAAATAAGAATTTTGTACAAATACTCGATTATTCATGTGTAATTATTTCAAATAGAATACATAATATGTTTTAATAAATATAAGGTAACTAGATATGAATATGAATGAAAGGCAAATAAGAATCAATTTTACAAATCAATGCTCAATGGTACACTTATTTACCAAAGCAAGTTTATCTTGCTTTCAAATGGAATGGTACTATTTGCAGCCTCCCAAAGTGTAAAAAGGAAAACCACTCTTGACTATTGATGAAGTGAAATTTGGGTATGCTTTTCATGTTTTATTTGCTTCACTTCTTTTGTTCACATTGCCACAATATGTTTTTTGTTGGGGGTTTAGAATTCGTTTTGATGGAAACAACAATTTCTAGCTTTGTTATATTCATTGAGACAAACACTTTGTTATGTCATCAATTACCCAACACCCATGCCAATTATCATAGTTGTCAGAACCCAACCGGACTAATTCTCTAGGATTGCCAAACTGAGAACCATTAATAAAAATAATTCAAGTTTTTTACCATTGATCAAGTTTATATTATTATTAAAAGATATTTAAGATTTTAAGGTTTGATTGTGTATTCAAAGGAACATACACTTATCTTATCCAAAAAGAAGGAATATCTAATTATGAAAGAAAACATGATGCCTCTTATAAAATGACACATTCTATTCCACTGAACCTTCAAAACATGTTCAAGATGAACACATATTGCCTACTGTGATGGATACAAGACAGTTAATATTGTTCTAAAGCCTAATCTAAATGCATTACATCTACAAAATTCAGTCAATTAGCTCGAGAAAAAACTATTCACTTTCACATTCAACTCCAATGTCACCATCATAGTCATCATCAGAACTACAAGTGTTGTTCATGAGATTGACTTGTGATTGTTGAAACCTATTGATAGCATCTCTAGCTTCTGAAACCAATGCAACTTTTGCCGCTTTAACATCCTTTTTCTGAACGTCGTTTCCGTCTCCAACTGCAGACATTTTTGCCCGCGTAGATGCTGCTCTTCTCCGGAGGTCCCTAACTCTTAATTGATTGACATATTTTTCATGCTGCACCTTGTTCTTTACTTGCTTTAGCACAGGCGGACTACCAAGATTTTGAACACCTGATGCGACATTAAATCTACAAGGAGACTTCTTGTGACTTGAAGATGATGATGATCTCTCGGTGCAACTTAGTAGCAATCCTTGATTTTCTTTTTGCTGCTTTGGAGTACAAAGTTTTTGACTAGGCTGAATAGCATTAGTAGAAATAGAAAAATCAATATTAGGTTCAAGAACAGAAAATATGTCCCCTTTACGATCTTGATCAACTTTAAGATGGTTCTGTAACAGATTCTCGATAGACTTCTGGTTAATGAAGTTTTTTGGTTTGAGAATATTTGATTTTCCAGTCTTCTTCGCAGTAGGTTTGAGAAGTTTACTTGCAGATATTGAGAATTTATGAAGGGGTGATGAGTTAATTGCCTTTGCCCTTGATCGAGGCTGCAATTGAGGAGGTGTGTGGAAGTCATCATGAACTCTATTAAAGCAATCTTGTATCGACTTCCCAGGTACCTGCAACAGATTTTGCACAGCAATTTCAATGACCAAAAGAATTAAGCGCGTGTGCACTTATCTGGCAATCAAGTAACCATGAACATATTAAAATTTTAAATTTTCCTTTGTAATAGTTACAGATAACAACCACGAACCAGTTATCCTAAAAATAAAATCAATTGCACAAAGATGTGTGAATGGTTTTATATCTAACATGTCCACTCATGCATGCTTGCCGCCTGAATAATGCAAATGTACACCTAGATCACTTGGTCATATAGAAACTCTAATATCACATCAGAAATAAACTATTCCAAGAAAAGAAAGATATTAGAGACATTTTTAACAATTTCATATTTTAAATACAACTGTTACCTTTAGGAAATAAACACATAAAGAAAACTTTTCTATAACAACACCATGTTAAAAACAGTTTACATTACACATGTCTGGCAGCTGATACTTCTAGCCATACATGTTTGGTCAAGAAAACTACAAAGTCCATATAATACAGGCATACAGCACCATCCTCAGACCCGGGTCTTCTACAGGACTGCACATTGTGCAGCCTCTATAAAATCGATGGATTAAACACAGTAATTAGATCCCACGATTCTGCAGCGACCACACTGTGTGCCGCTGTAAGCCCTCGGCTGCAATGCCTTTCTATCATTGTGTGCAGCATCACAGTGGCTGCACTGTTTTCAAGACATTTCAGCCCAATGTATTTGTCTTTAAGGCGATAATAAACCAAAGTCATCATCTTTGAGTTTTTTTTTTTTTGGGGGCAAATGGTGAATCACCCAAAAAATTCAAATCTCACAATTGGAAATCCGCTCTGAATTTAGGCATCACCCGTGTTGACTCTGCTGAAAAGGTCCTTTCTATACACACTAATTGGTTTGAAGTTTGAACCTAGGCCATTTTGATTTGATTTGTTTGCGAAGAGTAAGCTTAATGGGATGCCTAAGAACATAGCATCAGATCGAGGTCCTATTTTTCTCAGTCGCTTTTGGTGAGAGTGTTTTCGCTTGAGTGGCACTAAAGTCAGAATGTCGACAGTGATGCCTAAGTTCAAATGGCAAGAGCTTTTCACTTTAGGCCAAGAGAAACAAGATAAAGCCCATAATTGAAGTAATTTTGGACAATAAAAACAACCAAGTCTTAACTCTTACCCCCCTAAGTAAGGTCGGCTACATAGATCAAACGAATCCATAATGTTCTCATATATCATATCATATCTCTATCCAAGTCACTTCTATCTAAGTCTTTCTTAATAATTCTATAAAATACGCATATATGGCCACATGGATAATTGACTTTTCTTATACTTAAGATCAATTCTTCTCCTAAAACAACGATCTTACAACAAATAGCAAGCGATAAGAAAAGATATCGTACCACGAGAATTGTTTAAAGAGCATACCATTTTAGACACATTCTTCCAGAAATGGGGAGTAGGTTTTGCAGTAAAATAAGCTTTTCGCAGAGCTAATTCTTGTTCTTTAGTCCATCCTTCCGCAATTTCATCGCAACCGTGCTTTCTTTTCCCTTTCACTTCAACTGGTTCCTTCTTCAACCCTTCAACAATGTCATCATCGCCACCACGCTTTCTTTTCTCTTTCGTTCCACCTGAATCCTTCTTCAACCCTTCCACAATTTCATCGCCACTACGTTTCCTTTTCTCTTTCACTCCTTCAACTAGTTCCTTCTTCGACCGTTCCACAATTTCATCGCCGCCAGTGGGAAAAGTTCGATTGCTTATTAGCCCCAGTACTATACGCTTTCTTTTCTGGTTTCTATCAACTCCAACCCCAATTACCTCATCGTTGATTTTGTTGTGGACATTGACGATGGAATTTTGATCGGAAAATCTAGCAGATCTTCTGAGAGAGGGAACAGTGAGGGGTGTGGATTTGATAGAAGATTTGTTGTTTGTTGATTTAGGTTTAGGGGTGGTGGGATTGTTGCTTTCGTTGAGGAGGATGAGCCTCGGTGATCTACGCGGTGGTGATTGTTGTTTTCGCGGAGGAGGAAGATGCGACTGGGTGGATTTAGGTTTAGGCATTTTCACAAACACTTGATGGGAGCAAATTCTACTGAACCAGAGAATTCCCTCCGTTATGACACACAAGAAGAAACTTTCAAAAATTATTGGCAAAATTATCTGTTTTTTTTTGTCAAATGGCTTTTATATCTTATTTTATTTTTTTAAGTTTTCACAGCCATTATTGTAATTAATTTTTATTGAGAACTGTGGAGCATACACCCCCAATCGAATTTTCTCGATAGGTAGAGTCAGAAATTTGACCTTTGACCACATGCTTAAGAATTCAAAAACCTTATTGCGTGAACTAATACATTGTTGATTATATCTTATTTAACTAATTGTAATAGTTTTTTTCTTCATAATTTTATAAAGGTACAAGTTTAAAATTTTTA
This sequence comes from Trifolium fragiferum, assembly GCA_954870985.1. Classification (NCBI taxonomy): domain Eukaryota; kingdom Viridiplantae; phylum Streptophyta; class Magnoliopsida; order Fabales; family Fabaceae; genus Trifolium; species Trifolium fragiferum. The sequence goes on from OX940796.1 coordinate 1,674,901, forward strand.
TTAATTGAAAATTAGAAAATTCAGAAATTTATTATTTTTTTGGTGTAAACCGGGTATCCTCTGCGCAACACTGCAGAGAATAATCTCTCGAGTCTTGTGAGACCCAAATGAGTGGCAAACTCTCACTAAGAGTTTTAACACTGCTGCATGTCCAAAGTCAGGGATCGAACCCAGGACCTTGGTTAAGCCAGAAATCTATTATGAATGTGCAAATAGAATAATTCTATTTTTTTAATTAAAAATTAGAAAATCCATAAATTTTGATAAACATTCATGTTCTTCATTAAATTATAATAAAATAGAAAATATCAAAATTATATGAATTTATATGTTTTGTTAACCTCAGTTTTTTTTAAACACCAAAATTAAAATTTCATTTCTTATTAAACTCTAAATTAACCAAACTTAGAAAAATCTCAAAATTAGTCAGCAGTTTGTTTTTAATAGAGTGGGTTGCCTTTTGTTTTTGCACTGTTTGTGATCAAGTTTGGCTTTGTATTGCTGTTGGTATTCCCTTGCACTTCTTGTGCTTGGTTCATCCTCTTTTTTCTAATAAAATGTTTGATTGATTCAAACAAAATTCTTGAAGGATCAAGTATTTATGGAAGTTGAGCATTTTACATGTGGTAGTAAGAAATAGAGCTGAGAATAAACTTGATTCCAGACACAATAAGAGTGACATTGATGCATCCGGCTACTTAATCTATTTTGCATCTTCTCAATAACATAGTTAAATTGTTTAAGTTATAAGTTATCTTAAAAAAACTGATGAAAATAAGTTGAAAAACAACTTATAATAAGCTAACAAAGTGTGTCCTTAGATTCATCACAGTACATAGGACTCAGGACCATTGAAAACAAAGTGAAATAGCTAGATGACATTTGAGTACAACTTTTTGAATTCATAGGTCAATGTAAAATTTGTACAACTTTTCATCTTACTCACCGCAGATGGATTAATTAAACGGATGAGATATTTGCAATAGACATTGCACGAGGATCCGAATCCGTAGATTTTGTAGTAACAATAAGGCTTGATTGTATTTATTTTTTGTCACACATAGATTTGAAGTTTCAAAACACTAGTTGCATGTTATAAAATGAGTACCTCATGTTCATGCAAAGCACGAAGGTCGAAAGCGAAGGGAACCTCAAGATTCAAAGTACCATGGTTCAAAGTTCACTTGTCTCAACTGTGTTATCACCTCTAAACCTCACAACTTGGAACATCATCTCAAAACAAAGTTCACTATGTTCCTCAAGGGAAACTGGGAAAGTACTTCAAAGACTCGGTTTCTGATTTATTTGGAGATGGTATTGTCGGGCTGATAATGAAACATGGCAGAAATAAAGGAAAACAACAAGCATTGAGTTTCTTCGTCAAAAAAGAAAAGAAAAAGACATTGAGTTCATTCCATAAATCTTAGGAAATTACAACTGAGATTGTTTGAGCTTGTGAACAATAGGCTCATACCTGTCTTAGATTCATCTTTGAAGAAATCTCTTTCCATAGATCTTCAAGATATTGTTTTTAAGGATTACTTTTGATAATGTTTGCATGATAGCTTTTGATGTGTATCCTGGTTGTTCATAACCTCATTTGCCTGAAATAACATTTGCAACAACAGCTTTTGAGGATGCAACAGAAGCCACATTGCTTAGATTTGTCGCACTAGTTTGTGTACCGAAGGCCATAAGGTTACTTAACTAAGGTATGGAAAGAAAGTTTAAGAAATCAATACAAAAAGTTGATCAATTTGCTGAGAATGTTATAAGGTCAAGAAAGAAGAAACTTTCATTAAAAAATGAAGATGATAAGGAAAAACCAGGTCTGTTATCTGTGTTTACGAGGCTTAAGGATGAGAATGGAAATTCATGTTCCGATAAGTTCTTGAGGGAAATATGTCTGAATTTCTTATTAGCTGGGAGAGACACTTCTTCATTTGCTTTGAGCTGGTTTTTCTGGTTGTTTGATCGGAATCATGAACTGAAGGAAAAAATAGTAGCGGAGATTTGTAGGGTGGTGAGTCAGAGGTAGGATATCAAGAAGGACGAACTTTACATGAAAGGCGTGATTTGCAGACTGCATAAAGTGATCTATCACTCATGTCAAAATCTTTTACCAAATTTGGTAACCAAAATAAAGCCAACTCTACATAGGTGATGCACTATTCTGAACCATTTGGCAAATAAATTTTTTTAGCAAGTGAACTAACTTATCAAGTGTGGTTATTGCAGGTAGTTTTATGAAACCAAAACGGCTAGAAGCGTATGTAAATAGAACTGCACATACAGAAAACATAAAGGTTCATGCTTAACACTAACACTGAATCAGATTCATGGGGTGCAAGTTTCGTCATCATAATCTTGCTACTAATAGTTGGCAATGCAAAATCAATTGAATTTGGTTTCAACAAGAACAAGTCGGTCAAGACTCAAGACTAATTGTTGTCAGTTCCATGCTATCTTGCAATTAACAGAAACTCATATTCCAGAAAACAGAAATCTCAGCATCGGATTAATACTAAGAAACAGAAATTTAGTTTCCACAATGTTCATTAAAAACTCAAATTAATTAACACACAACAAACTTCAAACCATAACACACATACAGATAAACCACACAAAACAACAACAATAGAGAGAAAGAAATTCGAACGACTTAAAGTGTTTCCATATGTAATGCGAAATAAAAATAATTTAACAGTCATTACAGAAGTTAATCTCCATAATTGAAACTAGAAAGGGACTCACTCTAGAGAAAAATCGGCAACTTTCTGATATAGTTAAGGCCAAAACGAGAGTGGCTTCTTTTGTTGCATGAATTTTTTACTTTATCGTAGAGAATTGTGTAATTTGAGCAGCCAATTTTCCTGAAGTAGCAAGATTCATTACTTTTATATCTGTAATCTTGCTCAGTTTCACCGTCTCCACTAATAACCAAATTATTTTTAACAACCATTGTACCTTGGCCATCCTGCACATTATTTAGAAAGCTATTTGAAAATCCAACAGAACCCTTGCTCTGAGACGTATTCACATCAAATCCTAATGTAACATCTGAAACAGCTAAATAAGTGTCATTATTCTGCTCTATTGTATCTGTGTCCAAGTAAAAGGAAAACCTTCGGTGTGTGTTATCGACCAAATCTAGATGGGATAATGCAGGTTTAGCTCGAACACTGTCATTGAAAAATATAACTTGGTTCACGGTTTGTTTGGCCCCATCCTTCGCAATTACCATTTTATTGTAATAATCAAAATTCTGAACGAAACTGGTTGTGATATTACCAAAGGAGGATCTAACCCATCCGGTAGACAAAATGGACTTCTTCGCGCTAGTCAAGAACGTTCCGTTTAAACCAATAAAGTCAGATACTAGAGATTCAACCAAAGGTTTGTCAATGTGATTCACGAGTTGTCCTTCTGTTCGACTGTTCTCCGCATCCAACCAAAGATGTAAATTTGCATCTATATACCAAACATTCAACGCATTTGTCACACTAAACCCAAACACATGAGACTTTCCATCTAATATTGTCCCCAAAAAAGGCGTAATTTCAATATCATAAGACGGAAGATCAAATGATCCGATCGCAGTAATCGGTCTCCACAAAAGGGGATTAATCCCTCCAGTAAAAATCACAGTAAAAGGCCAAACCGAACCAACAACCTTCCCGTCAAGAGTAACTACAACCTCCCTAAAGGGTCCATTCCCGGGCGAATTATTAGTAAGATTATTTGCAATAAGATATTCATTTGGAGGATTCCCATACCAAAACTCATCATTCTCATGAAATGAAACATAAACTTCTAACACAGCCCTATAAGCATTTTGAGGAACCGCGAATTCCTTCAAACCTACATCAGTAGAATTTTGAATTTCAAACCACAACCCATCATTAAGTGGAAGATTCCTTGAAATGGGCAAGATCAAATCAGCATGAAAACCACTCCCAGAAGCTAAAGAATTGATCTTTTTAGTCTCATGAGTGTTGATAGCAAAAGGGTAAAAATGAATAGTAACATCAACATGATAAACACCAGTATAAGTTTTATCAACAATATTACCCAAAAAAACAGCAAAGGTTTGATTTTTATCATGATTCAACAACAAAGATTGATACCTTGTGATGTCTTTTTCAACAATCCAAACAATCCCATTTGGTCTTGGTTCTGCTGTGCAACTTCTAAGTAACTCAACACCATCAAGCCAAACACCAAAAATGCGATCAAATTGTCTTCCAACACATGTTGCTTTCCATTCAAGAACAATTTTGGAAAATTTGTTAGATGAACAATGAGAAGGAGAGGTGTAATTAGCAATAACTGGAGGGCTTCCATATGTGTAACCAAAATCATGGTGAAGAACGTGGTATGAACAAGGTTTTGTTTTTGGGAGTTGAATGGGTTTTGTTACCTCAAAATATTTGGTTGGTGATGGTTGAGTATGAGTATGATGTGAAGATGTGGATTGAGAAAGAAAATCTGAGTTTAGTTGCTTGAATTTGTGTAGATTTGATGCAGAAATAGGGTAGTGAAGAATGAAGAGGAAGAAGAGAATGGTTAAGAAAGTGTTGTCCATGTTTAAGATTTTGGAGAAGAAAGCTATGAAATTTGTAACATGACAAGTGAAAACGTAGTAATAGTGAAAAAAATACTGTTAACTCGGTCTATTTTATTTTGGGAAAGAAAATAAAAGAAAGTTAATTTTTTACTAAAAATAAAATTGAGTAAATCACTTGTAGCAGTATGTTTATTCAGTTCCATTTTTAGAGGAGTTAAACATTTGTTGGGAGAGTTCGATCAACCCCTTAAATAGTCTTTGCAGTTGCGCGCAGATTTATTTTAGAGGTTAGAGATGTAAAATTATGATGAAAATTTGATACACGTCTTGTTTGGATATGTTCTGATACGTTGTTGAAGTGAATATATTCGATTGGTTCAAAAATCAAGAAATATTAATAATATTTGTGAACTTATCAGAATTATTCATTTCAGTAATGTATTGGTACATACTTAAATATGATGTTTGCCAAATAATTCATCTATATTTGATTTTTCTAAAATATAATTGTTTTATCTCTAAAATTGATTCTATTTAATTAAAAAAAAATGATTATATTTAATTCCAAAAAAAAAAAAAAAACTTGATTCTATTTAGTATTTATAGTTCATGATTTTATAATTGATTTTTATACATAAATTTATTGTTCAACTCATTTTAATATGAATGTATCCAAATATTATCTTCAACAAAAAATTTATCAAAATCAATTTTACATTTTTTTACCGCAAAATCACGCATACACTTATTTGTTGTAAGAATTGCATATTTATACTACTAAAATTTATTTGTGAATAAACAAAAGAACCCTCCATTTTAAATGATTTGAGCAATTTGGTCCTTCCGTTAATTTATAAGATCTGATTTAACAATAAATATTGATATAATTTAATAACTAATCTGTTAGTAAATGATATAATTCAAAGTTTAATTTGGCGATAAATTAGATACACATTCGTAAATTAAAAATAAAAATAAAAATTAGATACACATTACTAGAAAGGGTTAAATTGCTCAATACAATTCAAAATTAATATTTTTGTGCTTATTTTCTTCTTTTTCTTACAAACTTTTTTTCTTATTTTATGGAGTAAATTTGTGATCTCTACAATTTCAAAATGCAAATTGATAATTACTCAAATAAAAATACATGCATTAACTTGACCAAAAATAAAAATAAAATGCATTAATTTTGTCATAAAAAATGCATTAAAAATGTTCGACAGTCATTCACCCTTTCAAATTATGAAATTGCTAAGTAACCAAAAAAAATTATGAAATTGTTATTCTCCGATCGAGAACATTGTCTTCTTGTTTGCACTAAAAAACATACAAGAAATACCATAAATAGATTATATTAATTCTAGCCATATAGTTTTGGACATACACCTTAATACTGACATCCCCCACACTCTATACAAATGAGCATGGGTGTTAGACGAGAGAAGAGAGAAAAAAATATACTATATATAATTTGAAAACTATATAAACATACATTGTTGATGTTAATGTTAGATTTGGTGTGAAAAGGCCAAGTTTATGGTGCATAAAGGGGATGTTTATGCACCATGCATAAGCCCAGAATTACTCACGCCCCCCCCCCCCCCCTCCCCCCCAAATTACTCACGCGCGCCCCCCAGCCCCCCCTACAGACTCGCTATTCCCACCCCCTTTTCTGCTGATACACACACACATTCTGTTTTGTTTTTTTAGCCTACCGGGCCTAAAAGCCCAGTTCCTTTTTTGTTTGTTTGTTGGTTTTTTTTTTTACCCAGTTTACACCCCCAGATTTTATTCTTTTTCTCCCCTAGATTTGTTACAAAATCATTGGTTATTTATGCAATGTTATTTTGAAAATCATTATGAATAAAATATGGTTTTAGTTATAATATTTATTTTAAATTAAATATAAATATTTTATTTGAAACCATAAGAGAGCTACTTTGATTTTCGGATACAACACTAGTGACATCATTAAGTTATACTTATGGTTTCGATTAAAATATTTATTTTAAATTAAATATGAATATTTTATTAGAAACCATAATAGGGCTATTTTGGTTTCAGATACAAAACTAATGAAACCATTATGTCACACTTATGGTTTCAGTTATAATATTTATTTTAAATTAAATATAAATGTTCTATTTGAAACCATAAAGGAGCTACTTTGGTTTTCAGATACAACACTAGTGACACCATTAAGTTATACTTATGGTTTCGGTTAAAATCATATTAAATTAAAATGATTTTAATTAAATAGTTTTGTAGTACAGATCTCTGAAACCATTCCACAGCACAAATGGTTTAGGAGTACACATCTTTGAAACCATTCTACAGCAGAAATGGTTTTGGCATGATTTTAGTTTAAAACTAACTACTAAAATAATTAACCATACATAATACTCTGAATTTTATCCCTAATCAATAAAATAAAATAAAATTCAATCAATCAAAATTAAAAGCGTGATAAAAAAAATCTGAGGGGTGCGCTAGAAATCTAAAAAAAAAAAAAAAAGAAAAAAAAAAGGGGGGTGCGCTAGAAATTGAGGAGGGGGCTAAAAAATGGAGGGCGCGCGTAGCAATTTGGGAGGAGAGGGGGGGCCTAGCAGGTGGGGGCGCGCGTAGCAATATGGGGGGTACATAGCAATTATGCAACCCAACCCGTGTGAAAAGACATTAAACCTTATTTTGTTATTTTGTTATTAGATTTTGTTTAATATGTATAAGTGAAATAAGTTTTTTTACCATATAAAAATTTATTTTTACTATTGAATTAATAAATCTCATGATTAAATCAATATGTTACATTACATCTCATTTAATTTAATAATAAAATATATTAATCTGATGATAAAAATAAATTTATACAAAGTAAAAGATTTATCTTACTTCTATATCATAAATTTAAATATATATACTATCAATCTTAAGTTTGGACGAAGTGGCAGTTCCAATGTTCCACTTTCAACTCAAAGAGTTTGCAAGAGACAATCTTTTGTTTATTGTTTTGAACATAATTTTTTTGCTACAATTTAATTTGGTTGGTGAATGTTATCCTCAAAGTATTGTATATTAAATATAGTAAGCTTATTTTTTTTGTCCTTTTGGTTATTTTATAAGCTTAGTTTAACATGTACTACCTTTTTAACATTTGTTCCAATCTTTGGCAGTATGCACGTTAAAATTTTAAAACTCACGTGCTTTCTAATATTTGTTGGGGACCTCCACTTAATGGTTCTTCAAGTGCAGTAATGGTGAGCACTTTTTCAACAATTTTGTTATGGGAGATGATCAAAGAGTTGTTTTATTAGATATAATAGATTGTTTTTACATTTTCCTTTGATTTTTAAATAGAATAAGTTTTAACTTTAACCACTGCTGAAATTATTTTATCTATGTCCCCTTCCAGGTACCTTCGATCAATAATGGGTATACATTTTCTGTTTTGTATAATGAGATTTCTCATTTACAGAACTTTCTTTGCGTAAAATGCAGTCTTCTTCTCACACCTGCTTACCTGTTTCCAAGTGATCCAAATTATCTTTGTGTATCACGCTTGATCACCTTCGTGAAGTCGTTTCTACCCCATAAGCCCCTTCAATTCCCAATTCGCACTCATGAGCCTCTAAAGCCAAACTTGATTCCAAAATTTGTCCAGTATATCCGTCCTGTTCCGGTAATTGAAATAAAATCTTTAAATTGTTTAAGATCATGTTTTGATAAGCAAATATAATTACACATTTCATAACATAATTTTTTCTATATCAAATAATGATATGAAAAATTATTTTTTTAATTATATACATCAACAAAAAATTTGAAAAAATTTTATTTAATTTGTTTCAATTTATTTTTAAAATAATACATTCCTCAATTTATTTTCTCCATAATACATTATTAATTAATACAGATACCAATAAAAATGGTTTTAAGAAGAGAATAAATTAAAATAGACAACGATAAAAAAAAAAAAGTTAACATAGATAAAAGGCAAAGAATGAAAAAATCACACAATAATTTTTATACTAGTGCACATGCACAATCCAATTTAGTTATTGTTCACACTAGAAATCAAATTCGAGTTCTTTCAAAGGGCCGACCCCAGAGTCAAGCGACCAATGCAAAAGTTTTAGGTGCCAAATTTTTGGGCTAAAAAAAGGTTTTTTTTCTTTTCATTTTGGTATATATATATATATATATATATATATATATATATATATATATATATATATATATATATATAAGGGATAATAAAAAATTCATACAGAAATAACAATAACCATGACTATGGATAAAATCTATCATAGACACAAGATAAATAGTTTAATGGATACATGAAGATAGAATAAATTTATATAATAAATACTCGAAATGGTTCTGAGCACAGTTTGAGATGAACAAGTTATATATATATATATATATATATATATATATATATATATATATATTGGATGAGCTAATATAAATTTATTTTAATAGTATTTTAAATAGTTAAAGAATAATATATATTTTTTCTTTTTTTTCAATAGCAACCTACTCCATAAATTTGCAAAATTATCTTTATATTTATTATTGTATGCAAAAAAGATGAAAGAAAAGAAAAGAGAAATATATGAAAATAAATAAGAGATCAAATAAATAATGATACACGTAGTATTACATACAAAATTAAGGAGAAATGAATTCTAATATATTTATGGTGTTATACATGTAATAAATGGTTGTGAATGTTTTTTGTGATCGATATGCATGACTTTAAGAGTCATATTTAATACATGAGAATGTTGTGTACGATTTATTAATATTAAAATTAAACTTTTTGATCTAAACTTCGTAATTGATTGGCGGTGTCATATATGTAATTTGTTGATGTTGTTTTTGGTGATTAATATATAGTATATGACTTCAAGAGTAATATCTATTATATGATAATGATAGAAACAAAATGCGTGTTATTTTTCTAAATTAAAATTGTATGGCATAATATTTTGTGTTTTCTTCATTTCTTTAATTAAATTATGCAACATTTAAATTTTTAAATTAAAAGTAAAATTGTTAATTTTAGATTAAATTCTCAGTCAAGAGTATTCAAGTTTGATATCTAACTTGTGTAAAAAAGTTTGAAATTTAATTTGAGCAATACTTGCGTTTTTTATTTATTTTTAAATATAATGTTAAAAGATAAAGAAGTAACAATTTAAGTAGATTTTAAAATTCTGGTTTTAAATATAGTAAAATCTAACAAGAAATCAAAAAAGGAATATGATATAATATATTTAGTTTGTTTAGATATTTATGCTATATATAAAAAGTAATGAATAAGTCTTGCGGGCTTAGCTCAGTTAGCATTATATTGCATTAAACAACACTATAAAAAATGTAGAAATAAAATGTATGTTGATATATTTATGCCAAGTTAAAATAAATATTTTTGAAAAATAGAAAATAAAAAAAATAAACGTGAAAATGACAAAAATATTGAATTTGAATAAATAGAATTTTTTATTGAAATAAATTATACTTTAATTAAGTATACATAAAAGCTATTAGATTTAGTTTAGTGTGGTGGAAAATCTTTAATATAATAAAACGAGAGTAATAGGGTATGGATTTTCTATTCTTTTTTAATTTGATTTTTATTTTAATAGGGTATGAATTCCCTTTTTTTTTTGTAGTGTTTCATATTAATTTTGATTCTTCCATTTAAGAAAAAAATTGGGTTTTATTTTTCTAAAGTTTTATATATTTTCTATTGGATGCAAGTTTTGTTTTGGGGTTCTATAAAAGTATGTACTCCTATTAATATTTTTAGGTGTTTGAATTCTGATTTTTTTTGTTTGTTTGTTGTGTTATGTATCAATTTGGTTATTATTTCATATTTTTTCTATTGTTGCTTTCATATTTTTAAATTTAATTTCGTGGTCAAAATTTAAGATTTATAAAAAATTTGGATATTTTTTTTTCTTATGGAATATAAAAGTTAACACGTTTCTTCTTATTTGAGAGGAAAAATGTTTGAATGTATCTAATATAATTTGTTGTGTTTTGTTCTTATTTATCATTTTAATCTTAATATATTTTTGTCCATAAATTCGTTGATTCATGAATTCGTTGATTTCAGACATTAAGCATGATTGTTGAAAGTAATATAGAATCCTCGATAGTTGTAAAGTTAAATAGAATGTTTTATTTAATTTGTTGAACCCAACCATAAGGTAGAGAGTGTGAAACAACTTTTGTTTTATTCTTACTCAATTTTTCAGTTTTTATACAAATTTATCTTTTTAAACCATTGATTGACCATAATTTTATTGATTTTATTTCACCTAATATTTTCACAAATTTATTTTTTTGTTGAGATGTTTTGTCAACAATTACGGATTGAAGCTTGAGAATTATATGTTGCATTATCAAGGGTTGTATCAAGAAAAGAGTTAAAAGTAGTAATACCGACGATGGAAGTGAAGATTCGAATACAACTCAAAATGTGGTTTACAAAAATCTGAACCAGATTAAACTGGTGGTTAAAACAAAAAAAAAAAATAATGAATTATTATAAAGATCACTTTATCTCTGTTTTTTATGTAATTTGATCATTGTTTTTATGATTTTAATTATTTATTTTTGTTCTATATGTACTGCATAATTTCAATTCAAATTTATCTATATTTTCTTAAATTTTTTATTTTCAATTTTTCACTACAAGAAATTAAATTATACATACTGAGTGCCCGTCAATCCGCCTTTTTTTATTTTTTTATTGTGTTTGTCCGTTTGTGTGATACATGTTTTCTATTATGTTAACTTAATTATATGTTGAAGATTATTTCGAATTTTTCGCACATCTATTTTTACTTTTTAATATTAATGTATTTTTTACTTTTTTTACAATTACATGCCTTATAAACCTGTCAAAAAAATAAAATTGCGACTTATAAAGGGTAACAAATTCAAAATTCCGACGGGTCACTTAAAACCCCATGTACGGTTGTGAGTTTATCTGGAAAAAGAAAAGAGTAAGTAATATGACAAATCAAAGAATGAAAGCATGTCAAAATCAATAGGCAAAGAGCAAACCAACATAATTGAAAAACGACTCGATTACAATTCTACAAAGCACAATGACATTTTTGTAATTAACCTCTTAAAGATATGAGAAAAATCCATAAAACCAGTTACACTTTGAAAAAAGCACAAAGGCAACGTACACAATGTTATAATTAAATCCATTAAATTATTTACACTTTTCAAAAAGCACAAAGGCAACATTGATCAAAATATGAACAAAGTGTATGAATTCTCCCTTCATATTCTTGATTAGTTAGCAAAATCCTGCAATTGATAAGTTTGAGAAGAGTGAAAGAAATAAAAGATTAGTGAACCTTGAAGAACAATCTTGTATGACAGTTTAAGTTTTTCAAGCAATTTAAGCATAGTTGATAATTAGATATCATTATATGTAACCAACAAATTGTCGAATAAGAATTCAAGTTTGGTGCACTTGAAATGTTTTCAATCCAATATATATATACACACACACACACGAAAATCCAAAAAGAAAAAGGCCAAAGACTCTTTGGCAAAGAGCACAAATAAATATTGTAAAATAAAGCCAGCATGAGTGCATGACAATGTTTAATCCAAATACATACAAAAAATGTGTACCTATTGTGTGTCACACAAAAATAAAAAAGGAATAAACTTTAAAAATTTTCAATCCCATACTCTTTCAATTGGCTATCCCCTCATTTTGCGAATCACTGACCTCTCTTCCACCATATATTTTCCACTTATCCATTCAAATCTTTTGAAACCAATATATTTTATTTTAGTTCCTGTATCCAAACTAAAATAAAAAATTGTCAATTAGAAGTTAGAAGCAAAGTATGCGTGATAAATATTGAAAAAGAGAAAACGGAGAGAGCAAATTTGGGGTTGCACCCCACAATGGCACTGCCAGCAATGACATTGGTGTGCAATGTAGTTTCTACCGTGTCTATATAGGCTTGTGCTTTCTTTGTAGAAATGAATGGTTACACTGAAAAAATAAAGAAAACAATCATAGTTGCAAAAGACATATGAGTAGTTAAATTAGAGAGGAAATAATGACCAACCACTTCATAATCCCCTTGTTTATACTTAATCAAGAATTTCTAAGCAAAAAAATCAATCATCATTGCCAACCGCATGTTATTATACAAAGTCTGTTATCAATAGGTATAGAATAGATAGATAGAAGTTTTTTTTTTTTTAAAAAAAAGAAGTTATAGAAGTTAAGAGTTTAAAAAGAAAGTGTGTTTGATTTTGGAAGTTAAGAAGTAGTTTTTTTTTTTTTTTTATAAAAAAACTACTAAGGGTATTATGGTATTATTTAAAAAAGGCTACACCAAAAAGTGTGTTTTCCCTTTATTTATTAGTATAGATAATATTCTACATAATCCGTATATCGCACGTGTAGTAGTCTAATTTAGGTATAATGCAAAAGGTCATAGGTTTGATTATAACTCCATAATATATAATTTTTTGTTTTATAATTAAACACATGAATCTAATATTTTAGTTGAAAGAAATTTTTCACTATAACCAAAAGTCCAAAATATTGATTACAAAAAACTCTACTATGATCAGAAGTTTTAAATTGTTATTCTAGTTTAAATTAAATTTGAATTTTTTATTGTATATTTTTGAATTTTTTATCATCTATTTAATTATACTACATGTGTGAGAAGAAAAAAAGAAACACATGTGTGAGAAAAATAATTTTACATTATTCTTCCCCCCACAATTGAGAAAGAATGAAAAGGAAAAACTAAAAAATTGACAATCAATATCTATAATCACATAATTAGATTTGACTAGAGTTGTCGGGCAGCCCGTCTTGGTTCAGGGGCCATGACATATGAAGGGACTTATGTGGGCCGACACATTAAGTCTCATGGCTCGGCCTGTCAAGCCCGACCCAATAAGAAAATGACTATATGGCCCGATGGGGCGGACCGATAAACTTTCATATTTTTTTTTGACAAATATTTTTTAAAAAATAAATTCTATTATACCTATATGAATGAACCGAACCACAAAGTATTAATACATTACCTCTAGTGCTCGGAGATTGTTATATTATGTTTCTTTTCTTTTATTTCGTGATCAATTATAATTTGATTAATTTTTTTCTTATATTTTATTTATTTATTTATAATGATTGAATAAGTTGTTATTAGTTTTTTTTTTCAAATAAAGATAATCATAACAAATTTGGTTTAATAATTATCTCTTAACTAACAAATATCATTTTTTGTTACTTATTTATCTAAAAATTTTATGGTAACTAAAACTTCTTATTTTTAGAATTTTAAATTTTTTTTTTAACTCTTTAAGGGGCCGACCCAAAAGTCCGTGGGACCAGCCCTTAATGACCCATTAAAAAGATAGACCCGAGGAGGCAGCCCAATAAAGTCCGATCAATTTTTTTAAAAGTCCAGCTCGTATAAAAGTAAAAGGCTAATAAGGCTGCCTGATAGCCCGATCCATTTTTACAGCTCTAGATTTGACGCACACGTCAACCAGTAATGTATCTGAGCCGTGTGATTTAGAATCTACAGCTGAATTTTTCAAGATTAATTTCATGACTTTCATCCATATATAATCCGAGATATCAATCTCAAATTAACGGCGAGATTAAAAACTGTACGAAACCGCGCGTTTCGTTTAACTACAGACAATCCATATATCTTTCATCACCAGCCACAAGTTAATCAACAACACTTCAACAAGAGCATAACCGAGACTCAAATACTAGTCCGCATTACTACCTAACCGATTTTAAAAACTCGTTGATGGCATAAAAGAAGCATAATCACTTAACAGAATTCAGTTACGAGAAACAGAAAGATGAAGACATGTGCATGCATTAACGGTTCAATTATTCTTCACTCATTCAATTCAGTTCAATTTCAACAACAACGCTATCTAAACCTTCCTTCATTCCCTATTCGTTCTCTTAAAGCTATACCGCGCAACATTGAAACTCAACTCTCTTCTTCCAACGACGCCGTTTTATCTCTAAACCAAAACACTCCGATTGAGCTTCAACCACCGCCACAAAACGAAGAAGCGTTACTACCTCCAACTCCGGTTATTCTCTCCGATGAAGATAAAGTCACTACTAAGCTTAAAAAGAAGAAAGAACAAAACGACGATGATAGTAGTAGCAACTACGATAACCGTTTCAAGCTCCGTAATGGAAAAGAGGTTCATAAATCATACTTCTCAATTTGCAATTTTAATTTCAATTTCACTCTCTTTGATTGGATTTGCTATTTTTAGGTTTTTGAAGAGAAAGCTTATCTAGTTGGTGTTGAGCGAAAAGGTGAAGCTAGTGATTCTTTTGGTATTGAAGATTCTTTGAGTGAACTGGAACAGTTAGCTGATACTGCTGGATTATTGGTTGTTGCTTCTACTTATCAGAAGTAAATCATTTTTCTATTCTTGCTTATTCTTTACTAGTATTCGAACTTTAATTATCATCTTAGGCTGTGTTTGGATAAAGAACTTAATTAGTGCTTATTGTATAAATTAATGTTTATCATATAGTAAGTGTTTATGTATAAACTATTTGTATAACAAGCTTTATAAGTTGTTTTCATTTGAGCTATATCCTGGAGAGATTATGGAAATAAGATGAAAACAACTTATGTACATGTCATAAGCTGTTGTTTTCATATAAGCTATAAGTTGTTTTCATATGAGCTATCTTGGAGAGCTTATGGAAATAAGATGAAAACAACTTATGTACATGTCATAAGCTGTTGTTTTCATATAAGCTATAAGTTGTTTTCATATGAGCTATCTTGGAGAGCTTATGGAAATAAGATGAAAACAACTTATGTGCATGTCATAAGATGTAAACAACTTATAGGACATGTCAAGGTGTTTCCATAAGCTCTCCCAAACAATTTCACAAGTGTTTATGCTAGTAGATAACTTCAAATAAGTCAATCCAAACTTATATCTTACTATCACATTGTAATATTATTTTTCAAAATCTCTTTACATTGTGGTAAGACATTGAAATATGATTGGATAATAGACATGTAAAATTAATTATAATGTTATCCTATATTGTCGGTGTTTAGTTATTAAACTCTTTGTTTGTCGTCTCTATTGTCATGGAGTTGAATGCCACTTTGTTAATAGGCTTTATGATGATGGTAATAGAACATTGCACATTCATGCCTGCATACATTGCTTTATATGTAATTTTTCTTCTTTCCCCAATCATTTTTTCATTTTAATTTTGTGAGTTTGGAAGAATATGAGAATCAAACTTTACCCTAATTATGTAGATAATGGACCATGGTTAACAGTTAATATGCAACATTTTTCTTCTGACCATGGTTGCTTTGCATGCACAATATTTTATACAGGGAATAACCAGTAATCCTATTTTTATTTTCTCAGTTCCCTTTTTGTTTCTTTGTTTGGGACATCATATTGTCATTTGACTCAGTTTCAGAGTTAATCTAAATGGTACAGGCTTGCTTCTCCAAACCCTAGGACGTACATTGGCTCCGGCAAAGTTTCTGAAATTAAGAGTGCAATTAATGCATTGGACGTTGAAACTGTGATATTTGATGATGAACTATCAGCTGGGTAGGGACCTTTTTTCTGTGTCTCACATTTATGGTATCTACCTACATACTTTTAAGACTATTTTTCACACTACTACTTTTTGTTGACATTTGACTATTTCATTACTGAAGGTAGTTTGTCTTCAAAACTGGCCATAAAAGTTTCATTAAAATAAAACATTTTGATGTTTTTGCTAGCTTTGATTTGAGATAATTGGATCCATAAGAACCAGGTTACTCTAGAGGTTAGGTTTGAAAATTTGTTTTCCTGTAAGAAGGTGGTGAGATAGCTTAGAGTTAGACTATGTTCCTTTTTATAGATCTAATTATCCAAACTGCCCTGCAGTCCTGGTCTATATTGCACTGTATCTATCCATTACAGTGACTACACAAAAAATTAATAATTTCTTATAGTTAAATTGTTGTGTAAGGAATGCCATTCTGAATCTCATCTAAAATTACTGATCCCTGCTAATTTTAGGCAACTGCGCAACCTGGAAAAAGTTTTTGGTGGAAATGTGAGAGTTTGCGATCGAACTGCTCTTATCCTTGATATATTTAATCAGCGAGCAGCAACACATGAAGCATCTCTACAGGCAATTATATAAATTAAAAAGGAGGTTTTTCCGGTATCCTTTGTTTTAATAGGGTATCAGTAATCAGTATCCCGATTAACTATTGATCAATTAATATTTGGAAATGTAATCCACTAATTGCATATAAATGCAAAACAGGACTTCTCTATGGGGGTTTTATGTTTTATATTATCACTTATTTCAGTAGTTATTTTTATTAAAATTAATTAAGCGATCATTTCCTCTAAAGATTACCTTGTAATTTTTGTTTTGTTTTGAAATATAAGATATTTTAGATTTGGATTAAGAAAATAAAATTTAAAAGTCGAGTATGGGCAGAAAGGATGTATTTTATTTATATTTCAATTAAGTGGCGCATGCTGCTAAATACTAGCCACTGATTTTGCTAGAGCTACTGATACCCTTAGAAAAGCAAAAGATACTGATGAAATCTCCAAATAATCTATATTTTCAAGTTATTACCAGAACAACAGCTTTGGCAAATAGGAGAAATTTAGACCCCTATTCTAATAATTCTACCTTCTTTTGATTTCTAGGTTGCATTAGCACAAATGGAATACCAACTACCTCGTCTAACAAAAATGTGGACTCATCTTGAGCGTCAATCAGGAGGAGGACAGGTGAAGGGAATGGGTGAAAAACAAAAAGAAGTGGACAAGCGTATTTTGCGTGATCAAGTGAGCATACAGTATTATCTTATCATTGTCAAAGTTATCTGCATGACTACAAAAATCAGCTTCATTTGATTTTTTAGTGTGATGTATGCTAGTGCAATACTATGATTAGTAACCTGCCAGTTTCATACATTATGCATTTATCTAAAATTCATGATTATTTCTGTTCCCTAGAACTTTGTTTTCTCAGAAAGATCTAATGCATGGACTTTGACAGATTAGTGTTCTTAAAAAAGAGCTAGAAACTGTTAGGAAACATCGAAAGCAGTACCGTAATAGGCGTGTCTCAGTACCCGTGCCAGTGGTATCCTTGGTTAGTTTTTTAACATTTATATATTTGAGGCCATTTTTTTAGACTGATGTATGTTTTATAAGATGATTAAATATGCTTAGTTGCCATCATTTTAGGTGGGTTACACAAACGCTGGTAAGAGTACGCTTTTGAATCAATTAACTGGAGCAGATGTTCTTGCTGAGGATAAATTGTTTGCAACTTTAGATCCAACTACAAGGAGGGTACAGGTCAGTAAAAAATTTACCTGGATAATTTCAAATTTTTATTCACAACCTATACATTGTATTTCATTGTTGAATGCTTTCAACTATTGTGTAGTGGATGTCTTTCTAATTTGTAATGAGACTCAAATACCAGATTATATTCTTTGCTAAATAAAGAACTAGTCTAAAACTTTATATTGGCATTTACCTTACAGTAGTCATTTCCTATGTTTAAGTGTCCCTTGGATGTGGGATGGCTACAATTCCTATGTTTACAGTGTCCCTTGTATGGGTTGAATTATATGTATTTTAACATGCTGTGCTTTGTTTCTTTGCTTCCTTCCAGATGAAGAATGGAAAGGAGTTTCTCCTAACAGACACCGTTGGTTTTATTCAGAAGTTGCCTACTACACTAGTAAGAAAGATACCCTTGTTACAACTTTTTTTTTTGCTTCTGGTGTTATACAATTGATATTAAGTATTATTATTCTTACATGATTTATGATAAAAAATTAACACATTAAAACATAACCCAAATTATGAAATGATCCCCCAGAACTGTAATTTTTTTCTGCTCTCTGTAGGTTGCTGCCTTCAGAGCCACGCTGGAGGAGATATCAGAGTCATCGCTTTTGGTTCATGTGATTGATATCAGGTAATATATCAGTAAAAGTTCTGGGAGTCAATTTATTTGTAGAGAAAAGGAATTTAGAATAACTACACATCTACTGGTGTTGTCTTACCACATATCTCATCAATTATTTTCATGTATTGCAGTCACCCCTTGGCTGAGCAACAGATAAATGCTGTGGACAAAGTCCTGTCAGAACTTGATGTATCATCAATTCCAAGATTGATTGTCTGGAATAAGGTATATTAGGAAAATGGTTTTTGTTCTTCTTTTTCCTTTGCATAATTGTTGCAGTTTGTCCTTTATGTTTTTTATATTTTAATGAATTCATTTTTGAATTTCTTTATTGATGCATTTAATAAAAAAGTACAATGATATCCTTGTTAACTCTAAATAATTGAACCAAACAACTCAAACTTAAAATAATCCCTCCCCTCCAATCCGCTCGAACCAAACACACCCTAAATTATTATATTCCGAACACTATCAAAATCTAAACAACCACACAATTTGGGATGAAATTGAGTTCACTTATGAAGGACTAGCTTTAGGACCGAAACAATTGAAAGCAAAGTGGTCAAATAATGTATTGAGATTATTGTAGCTTAATGTCTATTCATGTTCTATAAACCAATTGCCTGAGCCTTTAGGATTAGTTCATGATTTGTTTTTAGAGTCTGTGCCAAGTGGTCAAAAGTTTGATCATTGCCACCCCCCATTGTAAACTGCAAAAACAAATCATCAGAAGATAGATGGATCAATGCATTGTCCTTTTCAAACCCATATTTACGTGCCTATAGCTTCTTAGGGTAGTTGGTTCGTGAGGGCAACAAGAGAGGATATGACTTTTAATCTTAAAATGTTGCGTCGTTTCTTTTTATAATATCATATCGTTTAAGGTCATGATTGTTGTATATTTGAAAGTAACCATAATGCTTTTAAAATAAACTTATGGATTATGGAGTGCTTTTTGGTTCAAAATTGGCTGTTGTTTTAATTGTTTCAATAAGTATCTCACAGCAATGAAATTCTTATCCTTATGATGTGTACTTCTATTGTTTTGGTAAGTTTAACTGTTACAGCATGAACTTCAGCCTGAACAAGCATATCTTTTTCTTATGGCAGATTGATAAAGCTAGTGATCCCCAGAAAACCAGGCAAGAAGCTGAAAAAAGAGATGATGTTGTATGCACATCTGCTTTAAGTGGTGAAGGCGTACAAGAATTCTGTAATGCAGT
The DNA here is from genome assembly GCA_954870985.1 of Trifolium fragiferum. Lineage (NCBI taxonomy): Eukaryota > Viridiplantae > Streptophyta > Magnoliopsida > Fabales > Fabaceae > Trifolium > Trifolium fragiferum. The sequence goes on from OX940796.1 coordinate 1,694,738, forward strand.
TCAAGAAAAACTAAAGGTACAAAGTTGAAGCCAGTCTTAATATGATTTAAATGTAATTTTTGTCATTCGTTATCATGTAGTCCATTTGTTACAGCTATTTACATTTTCTGGTTAAAATTCTTTTATTCTTTAACAGGACTCTATGGTATGGGTGGAAGCTTTGTTACCATTCGAAAATGGGGACCTTCTCAGCACCATACACCAAGTTGGAATGGTTGAGAAAACTGTAAGTAAAAATACCCTTGTCCATTAATCAATTGCTACCTGTTGATCATAGTCTGGTAGATTCTACACTGTTTAGTATATTGTGTTTTCCTTCTTGTTATTGTTGGATTTCCTGACATTTTATCTAATTCGTATATAGGAATATACGGAGCAAGGGACATATATCAAGGCTTATGTACCCCTACGTTTTGCGAGATTGCTTACACCTATGAGACAACTGTGTGTACCACGATCTTAACTTTCTTAAATATGTATATATCTTTTAAATATTACCTTTCATAAATATCTGTCATTCAGTGGTGTAGAAAATGATCAATACGGCTTAGCATCAATTATGATTGATGCCATGGGCGAGAGAAGCAATTATAATGGCTTGCAGCATAACAGGTCTCGTGTAAAGCTGTACATATTTGTATGTAAATACTGAAGTCAGATTAGCAAGCCCTTGAAAATGGGGACCCTGTTAAAATCCTTGAAAGATAGCAATGCAAATTCTTTGTTTTGTTTTTAAACAATATTTAATTACTAGCATAACATGTTCTGCAAAACTCTTAAGATAGATATGATTGTATTTTTGCATTCAAATAGGCAACTTAATGTTTATCACCAGCAATATGGCATGATCCGTGATCCTTAGTGGTTTCTGTAATTCTTCTAAGTACCTATATGTTTCCGCGTCTGCATAAGCAATGACCGTGTGTTTCCCTTGAAACTAAGGGAAACTACCTATTGTAGTGTTGGGTTTTCTGGACATTCGTCTGCTATCCACTGTGAAAACAAACATACATTATAGATACAAAATATTTACTAAATGAGCGGGACAAGATTTAAAATATTTTACAAATTAAAAAGAATAAAAAAATAGAAAATAAAATTCTACTGTCACTTTGGCCTTATATATCAATGAGTGTAAAATTAAGTACAGTAATAATTGGATGAATTTGATGCCATTTGAGTGGAAAAATAAAATTCTTAAATTTTATCTATTAACACGTATGATTAATTATTATGTTGTTTACATGTTGAGTATATTAAGTATTTCTTCATAGAACCATTGATTGCATTGAACACACCCCTCAAAGATTGCATTCTAGCTTTAAATTTTCTACGACCAAGTCCTAAATCACAACCGTATATGAGCTATGAGGCTGATACATATACCCCCATTAGCATGTGTCACTACATGGGTGTTCACACTGCATATTCTGTATATGGAATGCTACTCATATTCCTTTCTTGCATCTCAAGAAAAAAACCACAAATAGAAGAAAAAGTTTATCTTGAATCACACGGTCTCTCTGCAGGTACATGAAGGTACTGTCAATTTTCAACACGTAAATGCGTCAGCTAGAAAAGAAAATATTATGCTTTTAAGGCTTCAACAATAATTATACTAAAAATCATAACCCTTGATCATGAGAGTTATTCCACTTTAATAAACTCTAACTTCAAAATCATAAGATTAGTTGTAATTGATTGACATAAACACTGATAGTTCATGAAAATTAATCTTATTAGATGACATGTTAATATGATAAAAGACATTGTAAATTAGATAATTTGATAAATAAATTATCTCCTAAGTGAGTGAAGTGCAAAGTGCAAAGTGTGTTATTACATTCAAAATCAAAGAAACATATTTTACCCACTTCATACTTTGTCATAAACATGAATGTATATTACAATCTTAGTCTTTGATTAATGTTATAACTTTGCACTACACTAGTACACTTCACCCTTTAACTTACACTAGTATTTGGAATAAAATCTTTTTAACCAAATCAGTTAAACACTGTTTTGATCAGGTCCAGGAGCAGGTAAACCAGAACCACTACACATTGCATCATAAGTGGGGGCTAGGACACAGAACATGTTGATAAAGTCATAAGTTTACTTGACACATTAGGTGACTTGTTGAAGATAGTAGCGAGTAGTTTGATCCTTTAGCAGTATATATATATATATATCAACCAATCCAATTCAATAGAACACACAAATATAATCATCAAACAATTCTCTTGTTTGTAACCATGTCTTTGAACAAAGTCATTCTTCTTGTAACAGCTTTTCTCTCAGTCACACTTTCCCAAGCTCACCCTACAGGCTTCAACTTTGGATGGGGTGTTCATCATGGTGGAAGAACTAGAAGAATTTCTTTTGGTCTTTCTCCTCAATTCTATCAGTTTTCATGCCCTCAAGCTAATGACATTGTCATGTCAGTCTTGGAGAAGTCCATTGCTAAGGATATCAGAACAGCAGCTTCTCTTCTTCGACTTCACTTCCACGATTGCTTCGTTCAGGTGAATTATAAACATAATAACATGCAATACATGGTTTAAAAATAAATCTGCTACAGCAGTCTAAGTCACGATATCAAGATTTTGTATGTCTGTAAGTCAATAATATTTGACTGCATTGTACACAATATCAAGAATTGTGACCACAAATGCAATTAAAACCATATAATAATAACAAATAAAATAACCTTCATTGCCATTTCACGAGGAACTATCATCCTTTTTTCATAAAATTGTGTATCTTTTTATTGAGCTATTTTGTAATATACTTGTTTTGCAATTGTTAAATTTGCTTAAAGTTTCTCTTCATTTTACTTTTAACAACAGGGCTGCGACGCATCGATTTTGTTGGACGACAGTGCGACAATAGTCAGTGAAAAAAAATGGTGGACCTAACAAAAATTCTCTCCGAGGTTTTGAAGTGATTGATGAGATCAAATCTAAGTTGGAACAAGCATGTCCTCGGACAGTTTCATGTGCAGACATTGTCGCTCTTGCTGCTAGAGGATCCACTGTTCTTGTAAGAAAAAATACACATGACTCAAATTGAGATGACCACCTTTTATATACTTTGCATGTCATATAGTATATTCTTAAATACGTTGATAATCCAAGATAATATGTTTTTCGTATCATTATTATTATCGTTAAGAATGAAATGCAAACAAATTTCAAATAGACTATGGTTAAAGGAAATAACATTAATAATATAATTAAACTTAATGTGTGTGTGTGTGTGTGTATAGATGTATGGAATCTAATACAAATATGCTTAATTTGAAACTTCAATATTCTTATGAAACAGAGTGGAGGACCCAACTGGGAGCTACCATTAGGCAGGAGAGACTCAAAAACTGCAAGCCTAAGGGGCTCAAACAAAAACATTCCCCCACCAAATGCCACCATTGAAGGTCTCTTAACATTTTTCAAGCGTCAAGGTCTTGATGAAGTAGACCTTGTTGCCCTCTCAGGTGGATCTTTCAACTTCTCCTTCGAAGCAATTTTTTGAATATATAACAAAGAGATGAAAAATTTCAAAAGTGATTTTTTAAAAAAGCTATAACAAACAGACCCTTAATAGTGTTACATAGTAATTAATGAGTGAGTCGCCTTCATTTTTTAAGTATTGTTTTTTTCTTCTCATAATGTAGGAGCACATACAATTGGTGTAGCAAGATGTGCAACATTCAAGCAAAGACTATACAACCAAAATGGAAACAACCAACCAGATGAGAATCTTGAAAAAACATTTTACTTTGGTTTGAAAACAATGTGTCCAAAATCAGGTGGGGACAACATAATTTCTCCCTTGGACTTTGGTTCCCCAAGAATGTTTGATAATACCTATTACAAACTCTTACTTAGTGGAAAAGGATTGCTTAATTCAGATGAAGTGCTTCTCACAGGGAATGTTAAGGAGACTCATGAATTGGTGAAGAAATATGCACAAGATGAGAGTCTCTTCTTTGAGCAATTTGCTTTGTCTATGATCAAGTTAGGGAATCTTCGTCCTCTCACTGGATTTAATGGTGAAGTTAGAAAGAATTGTCATCGAGTTAATTAAGAAACATGATTATATCATTATATGTTATTATAATTAAGTGATTTTGAGTCACAAAAGTAATAATTAAGAATCATTGAGTGTTATGTTTTTACTTATTAATAACATGATACGTATATGAAGCACAACTATGTGTTTTGCCTTTTTTTCTTTTTAAAATGTAGAAGGAGGGAAGAATTTAGATGTAGTAAACCTATGCTAGTTATGAGGGTTTGAATTGTGTTGCATATTCTATATATAAACTTTGATAAGTTTGGTCTTGAAAAGTAAGTAGTTGAGTGTTTATGTTGCTTCCATTATTTATTTATTTGTAGAAATTTATGTCACCCTTCAGAAAGGGATCGATCCAGTAATATGTTTCTAGTTGAGTGTTTATGTTTCTAGTGTTATTAATATTTCAATATGAGCTTGTGAAGCTAACTTATTTCAGTTAATATTGTCTATTATAATGTATGTAAGTTTGTAGAGTGATAGTTTTAATATGTCTTCTCTTAATAGGGTTTATTTACGTGATAGATGTTTATACTTTTGGACTTATTCTGACATGACTAACCATTTTTGTTGTGTTTAGTAAAAAAAAATCATAACTAACCATCTTTCCTGGACTTCTTTGTTTCTATTTGTATCCTGGACCTCCGGTTAACCATATGATAACAGGATCATTCTTATTGTTTCGAGATTAAAAAAAAAAAATCAAACATCCTGCAATTAATAGAACAAACTATATATTCAATTGAAGCATGTCTATGCACTTTGTTATGAAATGAGGGTAAAAAAAAGTAAATAAATAAAAGGTCTTGCTAAGGGCATATATTAGGGAATTCAAAAATATAAGTGTTGAATTGAAAGAAAAAAAAAACACAAAATTCTGAGTTTTAAAAAGTTGAACGCACATTTTTTAAGGTAAATTGTCTATTTTGAGTTTCTTAAAATATGTTCTAAAGTTAACTTTCTCCATAAATAAATCAATAGTGTTCAGTTTTTGAGGAAGACTTTCGAAGATCTGAAAACTCTACGCATGTGATCTTCAAGATGGCGAAAGATATTGACAAATATATGAGCACGACCACCTTAATAGAGGTATGCGGAGGATGGACATATACATAGGCTGCAAGTGTTCCGCATGTGGTTGGATCAAACTTAATTGTGACGAGGCTTATAAAAAGGTTTAAGTTGTTGCTGGGTGCGGCGGCTTACTGCGGTAATTAATTTTTAACATATATTTTGTAGAGTTTGATTTGTTTTATATATGGAAAATGCTAACTAGTGCCCCGGGGGCACTAGTTAAGAATACCCAATATAGTAATATTACATTGGAGTTTGTGCAATCAATTTTTATAAAATATAAAATGTAGTGTTTTCAATGCAATAATTACTATTTTTGTATTCTTAATTAGTGCCGCGGGGGCACTAGTTAGCATGACCTTTTATATATATTGATAAATTGACACATAAGTGTAATTTTTAACATTAATTTTTTCTTTTGGGTTACCATCATATTGGTACAAAGTTTCCACCATCGTTAGCGATGGTTAATCTTTGTCGGGGAACCTACGGGACACACAAGGTGGATTATCTCCTCTCAACTGAATTTTTTCGGTACGCATGAGCCAGGAATCGAACCATAATTAACCACATGCTTAAGGGGGGCGAGTTTCTTACCACTTTGACCAATTCATTGTTGGTTATTTTTACCATTACTCTATAAATCTTATTATATATCATTTAATATAATGGTGGGATTTAGCTTAAAAAATTTAATAATATTGAACTTTGAAAAGAAAAGAAAAGAAGTGCAGAAAATAGATAAAACATATCACACAACATCAAAAATTTACCTTGCAGCTTTGGAATGAGGAAGACTATAATACCCTGCATGATGGCCAAGTTCTTCAACTGAAGGACCAAAGTCAACAAAACCAGGGAAAATGAACTTCTTCTCAACAATGTTTCCATGAACAAATTGAGGATCTTTCTTTGCTATGTTTATCGAATGTTTTGGAAAAAGATTAAGTCCTCTTATGAGTTTTTCTGCTTGTAATTTTGAAGAAAGGAGAGTATCATTGTTTTTGGAACAAGTTGGAGATGAGAATGAAGGTGAAATGAACATGATGGAGAAGATCAACATCATTAAAGATAGACACATTTTGAGGAACCTTGAGGATGATGCCATCTTGTTTTCTTTGTTTTTGTTTAAAGAATGGCAGAAGTGGGTGCGTATTTATAGTACTTAATCTCAACATATGCATAACTAATTTGGGTTCAATAATTAACGGAAAAGTTGAGTTGAGTATGAAAGGTTTAACACTTTCCAACAATTTCTAGGTTGCTTGTCTTTTAAAATCGGCATACATGAAGTACACGCAAACTTAGATTAGTTGGTATGGATATCGCATTTTATATGGAGTCGGAGGGAATGTCACATTATATTATATATGCAGGAGTCAGAATTGAAACTTTGAACATTTCATTTATTCATCTTAAAATGTGACAATTCTAACTACAACACTATTTTACAAAAAAAATAAAATCAAAAGTTTAAACCTCATATCGGTGTATCAAATTTAAAAAATGACAAACTTACAATTACAACTATACAATTACTTTTGTTTATTTTTCTAACCATTTTGCATCGTGATATGAGATATCATCCTAAATGGTTCCTCCGGTGAGATAATGTGTGTATTGACGGTGGCTGCAAACTGGAGATACGGTGGGGAAAGGACACCTGCAAAAAGTTAGCACTCCAATATCCAAGTCGGTAACAACTCAATATAAGTGTGTATGAATTACGTGAAATGTGTGTACCTTGAGAGTAAATGCATAGCCGTATATGTAGGCGTGAGAATGCATGAAGATGCATAACGACCTTCTAGGCCCTTTTACTAGAGTGGAATATGGTAGTACATCGGATGCAGAGGGGTCATTTATCTACTATGGATGGTGCATCATAAGCAGTAGTGAGCCTTTACTTGGATATGGATGAGTCATATTGGTCAACAATATATATTGGGCCATTGAGTGATATGGACCTTAGTCCAGTCCGAAACACATCGCATGCTACGTATTCGTGAAACTATAGTAAATGTTAAGTGTAGCATGTACGATATGAGTGGTGCCCTAAGTTTGCAGCCTAAAACACTAACAAATATGCAATTACTTTTGGTTTTTGTTTCTAACAATTTTGCATCGTATGCTATGTATTCTTAAAGCTACTAAATGTAAGTGTAGCGTGTATGATAGTGTAGTGCCTTAAGTTTGTAGTTTGGAACACTTATAAATATGCAATTACTTTTGTTTATTTTTCTAACCATTTTGCATCGCATGCTATGTATTTGTGAAGCTAGTAAATGCAAAGTGTAGCATGTACAATATGATGTGATGTGGTGCCTTAAATTTGTAGTTTGGAACACTTACAAATATGCAATTATTTTTCTTTCTTAATTTTTTCTAACCATTTTGCATCGCAAGTTATATATATTCATAAAGCCAGTAAATAAGAAAATTTACTAACCCAAAAACTACTAAGGCCATCCAAAACTCAATATAATAACTCACTAACCCAACCTCTCATATACCACAAAAAGAAGTCAAAAAAAAAAACAACTCACTCCACATAGCTTCGGGCCTCCCACCTCAACGAAAACCGAGTCATAAAAAATTGGACCTATAATCGTAAAAAAAATAACATACGGACCTTTCATCTGCTGAAACAATCTTCAGGGTCTTGATACCATTCATAGTAAAGACACAATACGAGGCTTAATTAACCAAGACTTCATCTCCAAGACGTCATCTTCATAACCTTATTATTAAATTAAATACAACATCGTGTCTCACCTTACATAACAGCCACAAAGTAGTATGCCAGATCAATCTTAATTAACCCCTTGCAAACTTTCTTACTATAACTAGCTTCCTCGTTCAAGTGATCAAACAATGAACATAGGTTAGGCGGGAGAATAATAACAACAGCCAACCACCGAAAGATGTCATACCAAACCCCAGCTTCATAATTACAATGAAGAAACAAATGAAACGAAGTTTCTAAATTTCCTTGACATGTACATAACACAACACAATCTGTGAAATCATCCGGTTGCAAAACCTTTCGCCTTAACAAATTGTTTCTCGTAAGAATTCGATCGTGAAGGAGTTATCAAGAGAAACCAATTGCTTTGGATGGAGCCGGGCTTTTCCAATTTTGCTAGAACATCGACTCCACTACTTATTGGGCTGAATTTTCTATCCATCCATGATCCAACGTAAAAAGAAGATTTCTCTTCCAGCCCCCCACGTTTCTTTTATACCCCTTAAATCTCATTTGGCCACTGAAAACGGTGAAAAATATGAACAAAAAAGTACAGTTTTTAGGAACCGAAATAATTGAAACCTCAGTATGTGAACTTTAACCATCCTTTAAACTTCGGTTCGTAAAAACTGAAATTTTTTGCAAGGAAAAAAATGTCCGTTAGGAGGGTATAAAAGAAATGTAGAGGACTGGAAGAAAAATCTTCACGTAAAAATAGCAACAAACAAATTTGATGGTCATTATAAGTATCCACTATTCATATGGAAATTCTTTGTTGAAATATTTGATAAACCAAGTAATAAATCTTGAAACATTATTATCCTAATTTGCATTAGAAGATAAATCAATTAACTAAAAAGTGAAAAACTGTACCTTTAATTAAATATTAACCATGCAGACTATAAAACTGAGGAGAAAGAGTACAATCAAAGATGAATACCATTAAGAGAATGTAACAAATAAAAAAGTGATGGGAATGAACTTATAACTTATATAAGCCACCAATTGTCAAACTAACTTATAGCAAATACCCAGTTCCTACTCTCACACAATAGTACATGAGTGAATCAATACAGATTAAGAAAACAATTTGTACCTTAAGTCAACATAAATTCAAAATCCTTTCTAGCCATTGGGATTAGTAACAAATTAAGAAAAAAAGGCTTAAAAAAAACAAATGATCCTCAAAAGCAACAAGAATTTATTGAAACTTAATGGCACAACTTCCCATGTCTACAAGTTGATTCTTGAGATCCGCCATTTTGTTCAAGTCACGTAGTAAACGTGATGAAAAAGTTATCTGAATCTCGTCTAAAAGCCTTGCATTTTCTAAAAGAAACTTAGCGAATTGGATTCCAATAACTTCATCTAAATTTGAAATGTGAAGGATCTTGAGAGAAGATTTGAAACAAGAAGGCACTTGATATAATGCATTAATGTCACAGTCATACACTAAATTTGACACGCCCTATAAACAAGAATGAATTAACAAGTTAATGGATGGAAATAATATAATTGTTGAAAACTGGAAATAAGGTGGATTAAGCAGGATATAGTGTACCAGAGATATATCGAGAACTTCCAGGTTAGGACACCTTAGGAGGAATCCCAATATTGATTTTCTTTCAATAAAGGCAATTCCCGAATCCAAACAAAGATGTGTCAAATTGTGAAACACAGGAAGGAAATGGAGATGATTAGACATGTAGAGAGGAATCTAGCAAATGAAACATAAATAGAAAATTCACAACTATAAGCAACATTTTCCGTGAATAGTCCGATCCACAATAATCAAAAAAATGAATGAGAAAAAAGGTTAGGTAGGAAAAACTTACCCGAAAAATTCCCTTTGATAGTGTGAGAGATTTAACATTGGTAAGTCCACTCAATAGTAGAAGCGAACAAGGAGAAACATGTTGGTGATTAATATATGGTGAATCGTTCATGGCAAAAGCAATATATGCATCAAGTATGGAGGTCGGGGGGTTAACAATTTGAAATTGTATAGCCGGACAACTTGTGCAAGTTAAAGATAAAAGATTAACAGCGTCAATCTCGATTAAATAATTGGAAAAATCATGAGAATTTAAGCAAGAAGAGTCAATATGGATTGTCAAATTCTTCAATGTGGAACTAGATATAGTGATCTTGTTTATGTAGAACAAATAACAATAATTCAAAGTCAAATCTTGTAGGAGAGGGCACCTAGATAAAAATTGTTGAAGTGAATTGTTATTTGCAAATGTAGCATATGAAAGATTTAATGTCTTGAGACTAGGGAATAGAATACCGGTAGGTATACATAGAGTAGTTTTGGAAAGTTGTAAGGATAGTTGAGTCAATGAAGTAGGGATGTTCCTCTTCAAAAAAAATGAAGAAATTTTTTCACGGGGTACTAACCTAGATAAAATATTGTGATATCGATGTTGTAGAATTCTGAGTTTTGGAAGCATCTGAAAATCAAGTACTGATAAATAGGTCCACAGGTACCTCCAGTTTGTTGCTAAGATGGAAGTTTTGACAGCATCTTTGGTAGGGAGAAAAGAAAGAATATGGTGAAGAATGTAATCAGGTAAGTCACTAATCATGATGTCTTTGTCGTGTCTTTGTCTTTTGAAGGATGATTCGTCAATGAAATATCCTCGACTGCCCAAAACAAGGTAAGGTAGATGACGAACATTCGACGACGCCGTGTTGTTGTTGATTTTAATCATCCTAAACACAATTAATTAATTGTTATTAATTTCGAAGAAAATGTTAACATGTGTCCTTGCGATCACAAGTGTAGTAATATTTTATTGAATTTTGTGCATTCAACTTATTAAACATTAAATATTTTATATAGACCCTAATTTCATAATCAAATCAATATGAAAGCATTATAGAGGGAAATCATTCATCATACCTTGCTGCCATGAGATGGTGGACGGACGTTGCAGACAGTGAGAGACAACAAAGTCTGCAGTGCTATTCTTATTTATAGCTATCGTTAGTTAGGTTAATTAAAATCAAAGATGAATGATATGATTTCTATCTTCCTAAACATAATTAATTAACTGTTATTAATTTCAGAATCAAATCATAAGCATTAGGTATTTGAATTTAAGCAGCGAATACATGGAAAATCAACCATACCTTGGAGCTATGAGATGGTGGACGGATGAAGTTTGGAATAAGGATGATTTTATTTTTTTTCTTTTCAAGTAGCTTAATGGCTACAAAATATAAGCGAAGTGTCTCGGGTTTGAAGGGTGTACATGGGCCGGTTTGGGTTTATCAAAAACAAAAATCCGAACTATATATGGTACTCCGGGTTGAGTTGAGCAAAATAACCACTCATTTTAATATTGGACTGGGTTGGATAAACCCACTCATTTTCGGGTTGGATTGACTGTGTTTAAAGATGTCAACGGAGCGGGGATTATTCGTCATACACACCCAATAACCTGATCCAACCCACTTTTTTGGGTTGAATTAGGTGGGTTTGAGTGGGTCCGTTGGGTTTGTCCAATCCATGTACACCCATAATATATAAGGGTTCAATTTCTCACTATAAGGATTATTTTCCGACAAAATTAATCATCATTAATGACAATGAAAATTTCACATCTATATCATGGTAACTCAAAAAATAAAGCCTAATTCATTTTATTTTTTTAAGAGGCTAAATTTGTCCACTCAAATTGATACTAGTGAGAACAAAGAAAGGCAGAATTACCTTTTGGGACAATAGCGCAAGACAAAGTGTTAGATTCAAGAATTTTATACAGTCTGTCTAGTTGTTCCTTCGTGAATGAAAGTTGAATTGAAGACGATAGTTGCTCTTGATTAGAATTACTCGTTTGGAATGTACGACCAACCATGATTCTTTGTCGTGCCTTCTCTCTATTGAACTTCGATCGGTTCATCCTTTATTCGTAAAATTTAAATCGGCAGAGTTTTTTTTTTTTTTTTTTGCTGAACAGTAGCCGCGGGTGAACAGTAATCGCAGATGAACAATTCCACGATATGAAAAGTGTTCGCGGAATGAACAGTATTTTTGGCGGCGGTTTAGGATTTATGCGGAAGCGAGATCCCCAATCGGAAGCTCTGATGCCATGTAGAAAAAATAGGATGAATATTATGTTATTTTATTCCTTAGCTCAAAGGTGGTTTAAATAGAAAAAGTACAAAATAGTATCTCCTTGAATTAAGGAGGATATAATTACAAAGAGAAATAAAAGGAAATAATTGCAACAAATTAGGAAACTTAATATTTTCCAACATTCTTCTATAATCGTTTTCGTAATAAATGTAAATCTTTTTCAATTATTATTAATTCAATTTTAATAAATGGGCATTTTCTTCTTTCAGCATTATAATCATCCTGCTTGGCAATGGTCATGTTAGTCAACTAATTGAAAACATATAAGGCAACTAATCATCATCAATGAATATAAAGGGAAACTTAATGTTATTATTTGAATTCATACAATTTTTTTTGGATAAATAGTCATTTGTCCCCTGCAAAATAGTCGAGATTTGATTTACCCTCTGCAAAAAGGTTGGTTTTGAAAAAAAATAAAATTAGATAGAGGGTAAATCAAATCTCGATTATTTTGCAGGGGCAAATGACTATTTACTCTTTTTTTTTTTTTCATTTGAAATTAAAATGAATGAATATGTTTATAATGTCCACACGTTTCATCCCTAAATTAAGGAGAAATTAATCTGATTATTTGATTTTTTTAAGCTATAATTTTTTTTTTTTTTTTTTTGGTTTATCTTTTAGCTATAAATATTACATTTGAGATTCAGAATTTTCACACCACTTTAAAATACATTACAATTACCAAAGTTCAAACAAAAGCCTTCTGTAAATTCATTTTTATTTATTTATTTAATCACACATTTTTTATTACTTATTTTCATAGTGTTGGTGGTGCTGTTGTAGTTTTTCAATTTATATAGTTGATTCTCTATTTTAAATTTTTATTCTATAAATTGTTATCAAATTTAAATATTTCACAATGATTGTTTTTATTTTTAAGGGACATGACATGTTCATCACTTCATATATTTGGGAGGTTAACACTATCATGGAATTAGAATTTTAATATACAATAAAGTTATTGAATACTCTGATAAATCATATTGGTATCATGGAATTACATAGGTGGAAGGAAGGCATATACGACTATAATATATGTTGATCGATTACTGTTCCAAGCAGAACTCAGATTTATCCGCGAAGGATAAATATGTTCCGATCCGACCTCAAGTTCACATCTCAAACGTCACAGTTTTATCTTTTGTAAAAAAAGCGTTTTGGTTGATTAAAATAGTGTAACATGTTATATATAAATTATTATTAATCTCGAGTTCCAAACGATGTGAGACTATTTGGTGTATCCAGTACAATTATTTTTTAAGTATTGCAGGTGTTAATTCCTGCTACACAAACTTTTATGATATATTCATATGTTGTTTATAGTTTATTCATAGAGGAGGTTCAAAGGTGTGGATCGATACGGTTTTATTCCATTTATTTAAAATAGTAGTCTCACATGTGCAAGGTAAGGAGAAGAAGGAATATAAAAAAATCTAATTATAGTAGAGTTTAGTAGTAATTAATTACAAACATTCAGGGGCGAATCCAGAGCCTACTGGGCAGGTGCCCAGGCTTGATCAAATCCAATTTTTTTTCTCTATATTTAAGGTTTTTGTATTAATCTAAAATTTTGAAGTTTGAGTAAAGATTAATAAAATTTAAGTGTATATTCATAATCCTGATGAAATTATGAACAAAATGGTATATTTACATGTCCAATTTGATGCAAAAATTGAAAAAATGAATTTTAAGATTTTGGTGAAAGGTTGAAGATGATGAACAGTAATAGAAAAAGTTGGTTAAATATATATATTGGTGGCATTTACAATGCACAAATAGTTAAATTTGTGCACCATGCACAAGTTAGAGAAAATAAATTTTAACCATTAGATTAAAAAGAAACATTGATCTTTATTGTGGTCTACTACATTATAGCTTTGTCACTTTGTTTTCAACCTCTACCATCTTGCTCTTTTCTTCACCACAGCCACGGTACATCATCATCAGAAAAATCAAGAGCTTCTTATAACTTAGTCAAATTATCTAGCACCTTTAGGTACATCACCAGAAAGTAAATTATTACCCATATTAAGAACTTGAAGATTTTTCAATGAACCTAAACTATCTGGAACATTTCCTTCAATATAATTTCTACTCAAATCAAGCACATATAATGAAACAAACAGAGAAATTTGAGAAGGCATAGTACCCCAAATAAGATTATTACTAAGATTCAAACTTTTCAATGAATTACATCGAGAAAGATGAAGTGGAATAGGTTGGTTGAAGCATTATTAGCATGGTTAAGATGAAAGAGATTTGGAAGGTCACAAAGTTATTCCAACTTCAAAATTTAAAATCAAATCTTGCAAAATTTACCATTTCAAAATTTAACAAAAACCAACTTCCAAAAGCATAAACAACAAAATGGGTGAAGGAAAAATCAAAACTTTATCTAAAACTTGAAGCAAAACAAAGGAAGTGAAATGGATTTGGAGGTTCGGATCTGGTGGTGGAGGAGGTGATGCCGATGATGTTGAGGTTAGGAGAGTGGGAGATGGGGTGATGGTGGTGGAGGTTCGGATTAGGTTGGGTGGTGGTGGAGATATGTGACTTCAAATTTGTTGATGGGAGAAGAGGGGAGAGAAGAGAGACAGATGACGAGTAGAGAGAGAAAGTGAGGAAGATCTGCTACAGAGAGATCATGATAAAAGTATGTTCTTCTTTTAATCTAATGGTCCAAATTAAACTTGTGTATTTGTGCACCCTAAATGCCACCATATATATTAGTTATGCTGGTTTACATTAGTTGAATATGTGTTGGTCTAGTGGTCTGTTTTCTAGTTGGGCACCAAGATGTCTTGGGTTCAACTCCCACCTTTCCTCCTCAGCCCTTTATTTTTCTTCATTTTCTTTTATTTGTTTATATACATTATTAAAAATTCCAAAAATATATTTTTATTTTCTTTATCAAAAATACTAAAAATATCAACTTTATTTTCTTTTCATATATGGTAAAAATAGTAAAAAAAATGTATTATTATTGTTTTTCTTTAATTTTAATTTTTTACCTCATACTTAAATATAAGCCAAAATACAAAAAAAAAAATGTTTGCTTGCTTTTGTTCAAAACGGTGGGATATGGACGAACTCCGATCCTCATACTTAAATATAAGCCAAAATACAAATAAAAATGTTTGCTTGCTTTTGTTCAAAACGGTGGGATATGGACGAACTCCGATCTGAAAATCTTATACCAATAAACATTTGTGCATTTGCGGTTAAAATTGTGTCCAGGCTCGATATTATTTCTGGCTCCGCCACTCCAAACATTGATTAATTAATATTAAAATTAATTCTATGCAAACTTACTATTTAAGGGATTTAAAGATTGCCTTAAACTTAATATGTGTGTGTGTATAGATGTATGGAATCTATTACAAATATGCTTAATTTGAAACTTCAATATTCTTATGAAACAGAGTGGAGGACCCAACTGGGAGCTACCATTAGGCAGGAGAGACTCAAAAACTGCAAGCCTAAGGGGCTCAAACAAAAACATTCCCCCACCAAATGCCACCATTGAAGGTCTCTTAACATTTTTCAAGCGTCAAGGTCTTGATGAAGTAGACCTTGTTGCCCTCTCAGGTGGATCTTTCAACTTCTCCTTCGAAGCAATTTTTTGAATATATAACAAAGAGATGAAAAATTTCAAAAGTGATTTTTTAAAAAAGCTATAACAAACAGACCTTTAATAGTGTTACATAGTAATTAATGAGTGAGTCGCCTTCATTTTTTAAGTATTGTTTTTTTCTTCTCATAATGTAGGAGCACATACAATTGGTGTAGCAAGATGTGCAACATTCAAGCAAAGACTATACAACCAAAATGGAAACAACCAACCAGATGAGAATCTTGAAAAAACATTTTACTTTGGTTTGAAAACAATGTGTCCAAAATCAGGTGGGGACAACATAATTTCTCCCTTGGACTTTGGTTCCCCAAGAATGTTTGATAATACCTATTACAAACTCTTACTTAGTGGAAAAGGATTGCTTAATTCAGATGAAGTGCTTCTCACAGGGAATGTTAAGGAGACTCATGAATTGGTGAAGAAATATGCACAAGATGAGAGTCTCTTCTTTGAGCAATTTGCTTTGTCTATGATCAAGTTAGGGAATCTTCGTCCTCTCACTGGATTTAATGGTGAAGTTAGAAAGAATTGTCATCGAGTTAATTAAGAAACATGATTATATCATTATATGTTATTATAATTAAGTGATTTTGAGTCACAAAAGTAATAATTAAGAATCATTGAGTGTTATGTTTTTACTTATTAATAACATGATACGTATATGATAATATGAAGCACAACTATGTGTTTTGCATTTTTTTCTTTTTAAAATGTAGAAGGAGGGAAGAATTTAGATGTAGTAAACCTATGCTAGTTATGAGGGTTTGAATTGTGTTGCATATTCTATATATAAACTTTGATAAGTTTGGTCTTGAAAAGTAAGTTGTTAAGTGTTTATGTTGCTTCCATTATTTATTTATTTGTAGAAATTTATGTTGCCTCTATATGTCACCCTTCAGAAAGGGATCGATGCAGTAATTTTTTGTGCACTTAAGCTGCAGTTAGTAGTTCTGCTTGATCAAAGTTAGATTAAGACAATAAGATATCTTTAACCTACATAATTTGATTGACAAGAGGTTAGTTTTGTTCACACACCTTTAACATTGTGATTGGAAATAGCTCATTTATGTTGGCATATTCTTTTTTTCAAACTTTTGTACAAATCTCATGTATTGGCATAAAAATATAATAATTAACTAATACTTCCTCTATTCCAACATAAATGATACAATTTGACTATGTGTACTCATATTTGTGTAGATAATGTTTGTCATGTAAAATATATTGTTCTTTATGTAATTGATCTAATAATTTTTTTGGAAATTTTATCAAAGAAGTTCACAAAGAAATTTTCAGTAATTTGTAACATTGTATTTTCTTATTTTATAATGATTAGAACAATAAATATCAATTAGTATTTCATTATATTTTCATATGATTTAGCATTTAATACAAATATTATATGGGTCATGCTAAACAATGCACCTGGTGCACTTGTTAAACATACCGAAAATAGAAATAAAACAAAGTTAATGTTGATAAAAACAACTTTTTACACTTTCAATGCATTGAATGCACGAGTTTCATGATAAAATTTCCTTATTTATGTCCTTAACTATTTAGCATTTGTCATATTATATATACATTTAAAAAAAAAAAAAAAACTATGACCACCACACCTAGATAAGTTATAACAATATATACATTTCATGTGAATGTTTTTAAACATTTATGAAGAGAAAAATATTTTTGTTGATTGTTGGGTAGGATTTGATACATCAAGAATTGCATGTTGCGGACGAATTAATGGAAAACCAAAACTGAACCGTTATTAGAAACATAAATTGAATCAAACGGTTCAATTAATTGGTTAATCGGTTCGGTTAACCAGTTAACCGTAACTTTTTTTTTTTTTTTACTTTTTATTTTACAATTTTGATTTTTGACAAACTTAACTAGTTCATTATAAAACTAAACCGAATCAAAATCTAAACTTTTAAAAATTACTAATTGATAAAAAATTAGTAATTTTTCTCTCCATTTCATGCGAGAAATAAGTTACTAATATTTCTCTCTGATATCGATACATTTCATGTCCGACTCGAAATTTGTTTTATGACCTACAAGAGTATCGTCGAGTACATAGGGTTTTCACCTATGCCAACATTAGAAGGTGAATGGTCCATGCTAATTTGTGGAGCAAGATGTGCAACAGCGTTGGATTGGGAAGCCTGGGCAAGGACAAATGATCCCGTGTCTGGGGCGTATGGTCGTTTTGTCCAAGCTCAAGCTCTTAGAGTCCAAGCTCAATTTGACCAATCAAAATACAATGCTCATCAATTATAATGCATTTCTCGCAGGTATGATTGAACAACTAACTGGTCATCCACCTCCACCACCACCTTAATAGGTGAAAGAAGCTCCTCTATGAAAGAAGCTGCGCTGGGCTTTTTAGCTTGATGTTAGTTTTTGCAATAGAAAATAAATTTAGTGGAGCTTGATGTTCAGAATGGTTTGTTTGGAAATTTGTTTTGGCTATTGGATGGTACATAGACTCGACTTAAACGATAAACAATGTTTATTTTTGCATGGGTAAATAGTTTAGTTATAAAAAAAAAGGAAACAAAAAGTATTCACACACCTAGATAAGTCAATGAAATATAATACACTGGAGATATTCTTCAGCAACAATGACCACCACACAAATAACCCGCGATAAAACAAAACCAAGTGAAAGAAAGAGCAAGTAATAGGTCAACCCGCACGTTTGGTACATGAGAGAAACATAAATAAATGATGCATGCAAAATTTTGTTTAATTAATTTTATTTTTTATATATGAGTATTGATATTTAGTAAGAAGAAAAAAATAAACATGGAATATAAATAAAACGATACAGTATAAAAAAGCATGAAAAGCATGAAACATTAATGATTCATCTAACCACACCCCTAACTCTGATAATACTAGTGGTCTCAGAAAATCCACTAGACTCAAACATACACCCATCCACCTCTTAGACTATCATTGTAATTCCATTTCACATACCACCCCTTAATATATCACTAATTATATTAGCTACTCTAAATTATCACCTGTGCATGCTAATTACTGCACGTCTCTCATGACTGATCATGAACCAACATCATATAAACTCACACTGAATCTTGTTGTAAATATGTGAGCAAATGTGTTTGAGAATCAATGTATTATGTAGCTTATATCGTTGCGAACACGGTGAATCCGTAAGAATTAGGATAATCAGGACGATTCATCATGATTTTGCAGAAGCTTAGTGTAGTTTCTAAAAAATTAAGGTAGATCACAGCAATTCTAGCATACTCATCGTGATATAATACCAAACATACACAGACAAATCAATTAAATAAACTAAATAAAAGTATATAAATAAACTAAACCTCGTTAACAAATTGGGTTTCGATCATAACGGTGAAGTCGCCAAAACAGCGAGGACAACGAAGAACAGATGTTGACCCGAAGAAGAACTTTAGCCAATGAGAACAGTGACGAGGCAGCATCGGAGGAGAGGTCGACATGCGGAGAAGCGGTGCGGAGAGAAGGGAAGAAATTGGTTGGGAATTGCGTTCGTTTGAGAACTGCGAATTGCGTTCGGTTGCAGAGAGAAGAGAAGAAATCGTTTGGGAATTGGTAAGAATTTTTTATACAAGAAAGACAAGAATCAACACATGGCAAAATCTTAAAAGTTGATGGCGTATTTAATCTTCTTTTTTAATGAAAATCATGGGTGGTGATGAATATAAACAATGGTGGAGATCTATTCTTGCAATTCTTCTCTTAAATTTTTTTACTAAAAAGCTTACAATGGTGGATATATATATATATATATATATATATATATATATATATATATATATATATATATAATCCTAATTAAGTTT
Source organism: Trifolium fragiferum (assembly GCA_954870985.1). NCBI lineage: Eukaryota > Viridiplantae > Streptophyta > Magnoliopsida > Fabales > Fabaceae > Trifolium > Trifolium fragiferum. The sequence goes on from OX940796.1 coordinate 1,714,276, forward strand.
ACTACATGTGTAAACAATGTTGTTGTTGGTTGAAATGTTTAGTATTAAGATAAGAAGGCAAGAGTGAATAATTTAAAAATCTAAGAGCTTCTATAAAATAAATACTACATTTATACACACCTAAATATGAATTAAACACATGCTATAGTTGGTTATTTCTAACATTTTATTACTTGTGTTATTTAGCATGGATTTAGGCTATCCATGACTGTAAAAGCTTTGTTTAACATAACTGATAGATACAAAATTTTGTTTAACTAGTTTAAATCTTATTTCATTACAATAAAATAAATCCACAAAAAAACTAAATCTTATTCATCCAAATTTTTAATTTCTTGCCATTTGTTTTATGAAAATTCTTACTCTAATCTCCCCCTAAAATTACTTTCGGCAGATTTGGTGTAATATTTTTCTTTCAATGTGATATGATAATTTATTTTAAATTATTTTATTTACAATGTTTTTAGAAAAGCTAGAATCATTACAGTAGTCGGACAATATTAGCACATGGAAAAGGTAGAACTAAATCATACAATAGTGACATATAGGAAACTAGTGTGGTAGCAAGGTCTAGTGCTGAAGCAAAATTCCAAGCCATGGCACAAGGTATATGTGAACTCCGTTGGCTGAAAATCATCCTTGAGGATTTGAAGATAAAGTGGGAGGAACCAATGAAGCTTTATTGTGATAATAAGTCTGTAATTAGCATAGCTCATAATCTAGTGCAGCACGATAGAACAAAACATATTGAAGTAGATAGACATTTCATCAAAGAAAAGCTTGATAGTGGCTTAATATGCACACTATTTGTGTCTTCTCAAAATCAACTTGCAGATGTTCTAACTAAGAGACTAAACAACCACAATTTTGAAAGGATTGTATCCAAGTTGGGAATGGATAATACCTATTCACCAGCTTGAGGGGGAGTGTGGAGAATATTACAATAATTATAGAAATATGTTTATTTAGGAAATAAATAATATCTCTTCTATTAGTGTACAAATTGATATGATTAGATGAGAACTCCTTTATTCAAGGGATCCTCCATTAGAGTAGTATATTTATTCCTTCCTTAATTAGCATAGAAACTGTGTATATATTCTATGTACCTCTCAATGGTAAATATATCAGAAATTATTCATTCAGCCCTAATTTCTTACGCATACATTATACAATATTTAAATGAGTGGGGCAGGATTTAAAATATTTTACAAATTATAAAGAATAACAAAATAGATAATAAAATTCTACTGTCACCTTGGCTTTATATATCAATGAGTGTAAAATTAAGTACAGTAATAATTGGATGAATTTGATGCCATTTGAGTGGAAAAATAAAATTCTTAAATTTTATCTATTAACACGTATGATTAATTATTATGTTGTTTACATGTTTGAGTATATAAGTATTTCTTCATGCAAATTATGGTGGTCATTTAGAATTTAACATGCTTATATCTAGTATTAAGAGTTTATTAGTTCCACATTACAACTTTGAGGTCAAGTTTGTCAAGCGCCAAACGAATTCGGTTGCACATTTGTTAGCTAAAGCGGCTAATTCTTGGTTTAGGCACAATTTTTTTCATCTTATTCCTCCTTGTATTGAGCAACAATTATTTAATATGAAATGAGTTGAGTTTATTTGTGTAAAAAAAAAGTATTTCTTCATAGAACCATTGATTGCATTGAACACAGCCCTCAAAGATTGCATTCTAGGTTTAAATTTTCCACGACCAAGTCCTAAATCATAACCGTTGTTTAGCTTTAAACTTTCCACAACCAAGGCCATAGCTCCAATGCAGGTCATACACACTAAATAAATAATCCCTCAAGAGATATTTGTGACAGATTCTCTACACAAGGAGGTATTTCTTTGTCGTCACCTAAAGATTATTTTCTTTTGTTATTTTATTTTTTATTAATGTTTTTAATTAAATATTTCAAATCAGTTTTTACAATAAAAAATGCTACTGTTTGACACGTGTGACTAAATAATTGACATCTAATTAAAAATAAAGGGCCACACAGCGCCATGTCATCTTTCTGTTAAAAAAACAGACGGGGAGGACAAATTCGGCTAACGGGAAAAAATGTAGGTTTTTTTTTTACCATTTTTAAAATGTAAGGACTATTCTTGACTATAGTTAAAAATGTAAGGACTAAAAAATATTTAAAAACTTATGAAAATGAGAATATTCTTCTTCTTTGTCCTACATTCTAGCTTTCTCTTGTTATTATGAAAGTGAACCGTTGTTTAGACTAGTATGGTATCTTTGCATAGTTCATCATACATAATAATCAAAACAACCGTAAAATGTATCTGTATGTATAAATTTTGGTCCTTTTTTCAACTGTTTTATTTCACATTTTCGGCTCTATACTAATGATTACTCCTTTTCCTTAATGCTCAGTCCATTTTAAACCATTATATTCACACCACTCCATATGAGTTGAATACCTTTAACATTTGGCTTTGTCGTGTTTATTGTGTTTGCAGATATTCGTCTCTGGGACATTGCTGCTAGGTAAAATATGCTTATTTCAATTTTTAAGTGTTTCTGTTTCTATCGGGAATTTAGAATAAGGGCATGATGTATGGTATGATCTTTGCATTGAACAATGTTTGTATGAATACAGAAATTGCCTTTCTTTAATTTTTAGATCTCGGTTAGTTCTCTTAGACTTCATTATAATCTTGTCATTTGTTCTTACTGAATGAGAGTCATATCTAATAACAATTTCTCTTTTGTTGCAGTTGAGAATCTTCCCTTATAATGGTGGTCACAGCCGAGAGGTTTACTATACTCAAAGAATGCATAGGTTCACGCAATTTACACATTGTGCACTGAGCATTCTGTTGTGTTTAATCGCCTGCTTGTCTTTTCAAACGAGGTCGTATAGAAGATTTACTTTTCTGGTTGTGCCGAGTTTATAGAAATATTCTTATCCTGTTTTATGGCGGGCTAATCTTTATCTTTGGTACATAGGGTATTCTGTGTCAAGTTCAGCGGTGATGGAAGTTATGTGATTTCGGGAAGTGATGATACTAACCTCAGGCTTTGGAAGGCCAAAGCATCAGAACAACTTGGAGTAGTAAGTTGATTTCATTGTTGATTCCTTCATTTTCGTCTCGTTTTTTATACATGTGCGCCCATATGTGTGTGCGTAGGGTTCGTGTAATACTAAGATTGAAATCATTTTTATTCATCTATTGCTTATCCTAATTATTTATCTTCCGATAGACCCTTCATTCCATGAGAATAACTTGTTTATGATGACGCGACAGATTCTCCCAAGGGAAAAGAAGAAGCACGAATATAACGAGGCCTTAAAGAAACACTGCGGACATCTTCATGAAGTTAAGCGTATTGCAAGGCATAAACACTTACCAAGATCGATATTCAAAGCTGCGAAGCTTATGCATATTATGGCTGATGCTAAGAAAAGAAAGCAAGAGAGAGTTAAAGCTCATAGTGCCCCAGGAAGTGTTACAACAACGCCATTACGTAAGAAAAAAATCATCAAAGAAATCGAGTGAGATTTTTCTCAGCCAATGCATGCTGCAAAATGCGATATATATATTTATGAAGTGTCAAGAGTTTTTCTATACCGATTTATTAGGCAAATGGATGTAAATTATGCAGAAAGACGCGTTATGTTATTTGAACATCAAAATCTAGATACATACCTCTATTTATCTTATTTTTCATCTTCTACAAGATACATGAATTTTAAAGAGACATAAAAATAAAATGATATTGTATTTGACATCAAAATTTCGATGTCAAAATATCATTTCTCTCAATAGAATGTGAGTGATTGATCCCTAGCTATGTTGAAATTGTTATCTAGCTTATTGACTTCCTCTTGATGTTGTTGTGCTTGATCCCATATTTGGATGTTGATGATTTCTTCTTGCTTAATTTGTATTTCATCATTCTTACAATTTTGAAGAACCAAAATGCACATACCAACTGCAAACTCAATCCCATAGCCTGTAACAGTGGAAGAAATTGAACAAATACCGTGATTCACAAAACCAAGGAAGATTATATATATTTCACAAAAATGTTGATCCTCTGAAAATAAAAAATAAAGGGTAACAAAAATATGTGTTATACCTTTATGAGAAATGGATTATTGGAAGTTATTGTTAGGTATGTGATATATGGTGCAATGATCATCCTAGCAAATGTAAATATTGAAGCAAATAAAATCTGCACCATAAAAAGAAATTCAGTTGTTAGCTTATTTTGAAAATTTGATAATTCATACAAGTCTAAAGAAATAAAAAATATGCTATTGGTTCGGAAGTATCCACATATTATTCCAATGATTACTACTTTTTAATGAACTCTTGAAACAAATAATATTTTAATATCTGACAATTATATTTGTAATAGTTCACATTATATTTTTTAAAAATATAACAACTATTTTTAATATTATATTCGGATTAGTCGATCCATGAATCAGATACCGAATTTTCAAAAAAAAAATAAAAAAATTTAAAAGTACTTGTTAGCATTTTCTTTGAAATATTTGGCACTATGTCCTAGTGGTTTACTTACATCAGCAGACAAATTAAGGGGAGTGTCCTTGTAACCAAGCTTCTTGAGGATCTCCCTCAAATGCAAAAATGGGCTTGATATTTCTGTTACCCATATTGCCCCCACCATCTCTGAGCCACACTGTTCAATCATATATGGCAAAGAAAATTACAAACTTATTATGTTATTATCTCACCAAATAATCCACATTAGTTAACACAAAAAATTAGAGTAAATAGTTCTAAACAAATTTTTTTATTTTTAAAAAATGCAAAGTGGAGGCTTTGATGACCCAATATTTTAATCTATTTTTCTCTAATTAAACTAACTGATCTTAACTAACTTTCAACTAATTCTAACCAACTTTCAACTACCTTTGAAAAAGTCAAAATTATTTTAAAAGGGAACATATTGTCAACTATCATATATTAGCGTAGATTCAGATTCGCTACAGTAATAATCACGCTGTTTTTATGCAGTTTTCGATCTCAACCATTGATTATTGATCACATGATTCAGATTGATAAAGTAATAAGTCACTTAAAATGATCTCAGTTATATATATCAGATCAGTCAATCATAAGTTATTACTATAAAAGAAAATTGTGTCAATATTAACAACATGAAATCAGCTTTGATATTAACGTAGTTACGAATTTCAATTGTTTGATCAAATAGTTCACATTTAGAACTAATATTTTGGACACATGGTGTAATTATGAAAACGAGTCATTTTATTAATATCTCATAATATACATATATATATATATATATATAAATTATTTGAGTTATGAAATTACCTTTTGATAGGAGAGACCTGCCATGAGACCAACAATGCTTTACCAAATGATGGATAGTGTTGTCCCACATGACTTTTTCATCAAATAAACAACACACTATATCATATATTAGATATGAAACACTCACTGCTATAACTTCCATCTGAACAATGTTCACACATATATCTTCCACAATTAATCTCAAATATAAACAAAAATTAACACCAATTAAGTAAAGATTATAATACAAAAAAGAATAAAGAAATTTGCATGAAGTAATAATTAAGTACTTGTCGGTTGGAAGAGTTGGAGGCAATAGGACAAATTGGACATTTCCAATCTTGAACAGATAATGTAGCTAATGTTACTGCTAAGGTTGCATGGATTGTAGAAACAATTCTGGTGCAGAAATCAAATGAACGTTTTGTAAAGATTTTCCTTAATACAAGAAAAGTTGTTGTCCATGAAAACACTCCAACAACAATTATCTTTTGAATGTTCTCTTCCATCATCTATATGCTCTCAACTCAAAAATATGTTTATAAAGTTTCAACAGAAAAAATTATGTGTATGAAAATTGATTGGTAGATAGATAAATAGTAGAAATTTCAAAGGGAAGGGGAGAGAGAGAGAGAAAGAGAGAGTACTTTCTACAATTATGATTGATTTTTATGTGAATATGTTTATGATATAACACTATAAGTGACAATTTTCTCAAGTCTAGTACTAATTATAAATACTCTATTTATTTCATAATAAGTGTGGTTTAAATTTTTCGCAGATATATTAAAAAAACAAACGATATTGTCGAGGTGACTTTCTCTACCTCTTCATAATTTGAGGGTATCTATCATTTAACCAATAAGAATAAGTCAAGTAGATTTGTATGTGGTCCCCACAACTAATTGTAACAAACTTGTGGGGACTACATACAAATGATTTGTTTTCATTGGTTAAAGGGTAAATGCCCTCAAATTATGAAAGAGTAAATTAAAAGTATACAATTTTATTAAATTAACCTTGTCAATTATTGGTCAAAGTGTAAATTAAATAGTAACGACAAACAGATCAGCGGTGATTAAACGGATGATATTTCGCCACATGAAAAATTCTTCATTTTCCGGTTTTTAAACAGGACAATTCTCATTTACGAATAATTGACATCTTAGTATAAATAATAAATTATGGCACAATTTTTTGTTGGGGTATTTGACATTGAATTTTATTTATATAATATCTATACTATTATTATTTGCCTTCCTCAAAGTAAAAAGTACACTTGGCGTCCTCACGTTACTTCTCAAGGAGCAAATTCATATGTGGCACTATTTTAATAATGTGGCGTATATGTGGCGCATACGTGTCTTCTCTTTACGACCTAAAGGGACACGGTTCAATTCCCACTGACAACAAAATATTAATTTTATGATTTTTTTTTTGTCTTTCTTATTTTGCCTTGCTTTTATTTTTTTTACCAATTATTGATATTATTGTGAAACAAAAAAATAATACAGATATTAAGATTGGGATGAACTCTATAGGATAAGTACCAAAAAAAGAATCTATTATCAAACAAAAAAATAGAATTGCATTGATTTGTTTTTTTTTACCAATTATTCAATGTATTGCCAAAAAAAATAATAACGAACCTTACAAAATAAAAAACAAACAAAAATTAATTAAAAGATAATATATATTACAATAAATTACATTACCCTCTCTTGAGAGGTGCTTAAATTACATTACTCTCCCATCTTATGTTAAAATATATACTTTCCTCCCCTCTTATACAAAATATATTAGAGAAAATTACTCTCATCTCCCTCGAAAGAAATTTGAATTTCATCCCACTTCCCCTAATATTAAAACATACATTTTCCTCTTTTAATCAAACTTCATTTTAACTTTTTACACGAGCTTTATTAATTCTTTACGCAATTAGAAATAAATCTCTTCCTTTAGTTCATATATCTTTGAATATTTTAATGGAACATTTTATAAAATAATTAAGATGTGAGACCTAAAGTTATGTTCATGTTGTTTTGTATATTACACGGATTTGATTTAGTTCTTCATTCTATAAGAAATTACTCTCTCCTATTAGATCAAATATCTCTTGAAATTTTAACCGAATATTTTACCCATAAAATTAAAACGCGAGAAATAAGATTATAGTCTCAATTGTCTTTACTTTTTATATACGTTTGATTTAATTCTTCACACCGTAATAGATTATCCTTTTCTGTTAAATTAAATCCTTTTTGATATTTTAATTGAAAATTTTGTAAAAAAAATTAAGATGTAAGGCCTAAGGTTATAGTTTCAATTGTTTTTCTTTTTTACACGGGCTTGATTTTGTTTTTCACACCGCAAGAAATTACTCTCTTCTATTTGATCAAATTCATCTTAAAATTTTAATTGAACTTTTTACAAGAAATTTTAATTGAATTATTTGATCAAGAAATGCCTAAGTCTCAAATGTTTTACTTTTGATGGCTTTATTTATTTCTTTACGCCATAAAAGATTATCATCTTCCGTTAGAACAAATTTCTCTGGATATTTTAATTAAAGTTTTTACAAAAATAATTAATAATTGAGACATTAGGTTATGATATCAATTGCTTTACTTTTTACTCGGGCTTCATTTAGTTCTTCAAGTCGGAAGAGCGATTATCCTCTTTTATTGGATCATATCTTTTTGGATAATTTACTTGAACATTTTATATAAATAAATAAGTTATGAGGCCAAAGGTTATGGTCCAGTTGTTTTACTTATTACACGAGATTGATTAGTTCTTCACACCGTAATAAATTACTCTTTTCTGTTAGAGCAAATCTCTCTTGAAATTTTAATTGAACTTTTTACAAGTATTATAAAAAAAGCGTGACCTTATATTATAGTATCAATTGATTTACTTTTTACACGAGCTTGAATAAGTTCTTCACACCTGTAAGAGATTATTCTCTTATGTTATATGAAATTCATTTTGATATCTTAATAAAAAAAATTACAAAAATAATTAAAATGTCAGATCTAGGGTTATGGTCTTAATTGTTTTACTTTTTACACATGTTTGATTTATTTTTCACACCGTAAAAAATTACTCCCTTCTATTACATCAAATTCCTCTTGAAATTTCACTTGAACTTTTAAAAAAGAAAATTTTAAGACCTTAGAATACAGTCTCAATTGCTTTACTTTTTACACGGTCTTTATTTATTTTTTCAGACCTTAAGAGATTACAATTTTCCGTTAGAGTAAATTTTTCTTGATATTTTAATTGAAGTTTTAAAAAATAATTAAGATGCGGGACCTAAGGTTATGATCTCAATTATTTTACTTTTTACACGAACATTATTTAGTTTTTCACGCTGTAAGAGATTACACTCTTCCGTTAGTTCAGATCTCTCTTGAAAATTTAATTTAACATTTTACAAGAATAACTGAGATGTAAAAGATTACGAGCTTTACTTTTTACAGAGGCTTAATTTAGTTCTTCACACTACACTACAAAAAACTTGGTATTTAGCGGTAGTTTTTTAGTGGAGGTTTAGGACAACCCCTCCAGTTTAGTAAGGAATGACACGCTTGCTTTAAAATTCTTATGTATATTTGGAGGTTTGTAACCCCCGAAAATTGATGCCACGTTTCCCACTCTCGCGCGCCAGTTTTATCATGATTTTTCTACTTTTTCTTTTTTTCCTCAAATTTTAATTGTTTTAGAAAAAATAAAAGAGAAATCTCACTCCAAACGGGAAAGCACTAAAAAAAAACTGGAAAGCGGCGGCGGTATAACCGCCGCTAAATGCACCGCCGCAAAGCATTTAGCGGCGGTTATAACTGCCGCTAAATGCTTAGCGACAGTGCATTTAGCGGCGGTTATAACCGCTGCCGCTTTCCAATTTTTTTGTAGTGAAGAAAGAAGAATTACCGCAACCTCTCCGTCACAACCTCGCTCCGTCTCACTCCGCACCCTCCGTCTCACTCCGCAACCTTCGCCTCAGCCTCACTCTGCTCCATCGTCTCACTCACTAATGCATATTTTCACTCAATGAGGTAAGTTTTCGATTCTTTTCACATACTTTCGATTTCATTCTTTTCAACTTAGGGTTTCAGTACTTTGTTTCAATCAATTTCTCAAACTAGGTTTCAATTTAGGATTTCATTCTATACAGATCTAGATTATGTTTATTTATTCTTTTTCTATAGTTTGTACTTTGTTAGTGGTAACTATGTAAAATTCAGCTTTAGAAAAGATATTCATGTTGTGCATTTTGTGTGCTTTTTTAAGGATTTGTTAGATGAATAAGTTGATTGAAGGTTGATTATTAGAGTAAGGTAGTAACAACAAGCAAGAAACAATTAATTGAGCTAGCTGTAAGAAATTACTTTCTTCTGTTAGCTAGATGTAATCTCTCTTAAAATTTTAATTGAGCTCTTTACAAAAACAATTAAGAAGACCTAATATTATGGTCTTAATTGCTTTATTTTTATACACGGGCCTGATTTTAGTTCTTTCTACCGTAAGAGATTAACCCTCATTTGTTAGATCAAACTCATTTTAATATTTTAATTGAACATTTTATAAAAATAACCGAGATTCAAGGTCTAAGGATATCGTCTCAATTTCTTAATTTTTTATGTGAGTTTAATTTAGTTCTTCACACTTTAATAGATTACGCCTCCTCCGTTTGACCGGATATCTCTTTGAATATTTTAATTGAACTTTTTTACAAAAAATAATAAAGATGCGAGGTTTAAGATTTTGGTTTCAATTATGTTTTACTTTTTACACCGGCTTGATTTAATTATTTCCGTTAGATCAAATACATTTTGATATTTAATAGATTTTTTTACCTAATAGTCAAGATACAAGGCTTAAGGTTAGATGCTCTTGAATGAGTTCTTCATCCCATAAAAGATTATCCTCTTCCATTAGAACAAAACGCTCTTGATAGATTAATTAAATTTTCTACCAAAATAAGAATAAAATAAATATATGTGCACATTAAAGTCTAAAATCATTAATTCTAACAAAAAAGTCCAAAATCAATATATTTTTATGAATGAAAGCTAACTCATATATAACGCGGGCAATTTTTCACTTCTAAGTTAGAGAAAAATCAATATCCTGGAGAAAAATAATATATTTTTATGAATGAAAGCTAACTTAGAGAAAAACAGAAGAAACAAAGAGAGGAACAACAACAACAACATTTTTAGCATAGATCTCTAGCCCTTCTGTTTCAAAATCCTGGAGAAAAAATTCAACAGAGTTATGATTTATAAACAAAACCAAACAAAATAGATCTAAAATCTCATTGCCAAATAAACTCACCGAAACTGCTATATAACAACAGAGTTTGGGCATGCTTAGAATCATTTTTGAATACGGGACATTTATTTGGGCATGCTTAGAATCATGATATTCGGCAAACTATTCGGGTACGGTGGGGACTGATGTTGTGGGTGGTTGGCTGGCAATTGGATTAAGTAACGTGTGTCGACAGTGGCGGTGTACCGAGTGGTTTCAATGAGTTTGATGAAAAGTTTGAAGTTGTTGGTTATTGTTGTTGAAGTTCCGATGAAGACGAGGAAGAACACATTCTTTTATTTTAATTTTTCTTTAAAAAAATAAATAGGTATTTAACTTTTAAAATAGTTTGCTTACTAATTAAAAATGTCACTATAAGTTGACACGTGTCACCACGTGATTTGTTAGCTAATTAGAAAAACGGGTCCATACTGTGCCACATCACTATTCCGTTAACCAAACAAACGGAAGGACTAAATTAGATAACAGCAAAACTTATAGGATTTCTTTTAATCATTTTTAAAATGTAGGGATTAAAAACATATTTAACCCATGTATATATATATATATATATAACAAGCATTTTTAAAATTAAAAAAAATAAATTTCTAGCCCGTACTTGGCACGGGTGTCCATACTAGTAATATAGCCTTTAATATATTACTAGTATATTAAAGGGCAGACTGTAGAGTACTATTGTATTGTACCTCTCATCAAATTATGACGCAACTACCACGTTCATTATGGTGTTCATAAATTGAAAAATGAATAAGATAAATTTTTTAAGTAATTATTACTTATTCTTTGATAAGGAAAAATAAATAAATTACTTCTTTCCCTCTCATATATAAAAAAAAGGTACTTTAACACCATTTAAGTAAAATAGTTAATCTCTTTAGTAATTATTTTAATTCTCATGTAGAAGTAGTTAACACCATTGCTTTGAGATAATATGTTATTATATACGCTAAGTGCTTTGTACCATAAATAATGCTAAGTGCTAAGATCAGTTCGCCATTAAGAAAAGTGTTAACATCGTTGTGGAGGAGGGCCAATGGGAAATGAATTAAATGCAATCAATTTTTTTGTGCAATTATTTTATAGTCGTTCGATTATGATCAAACGATTTAAATAAATGTAGTTGACAAATAACTTTTTAGATCACGATCTTCTGATCTTGACCAAATAATTATAAATGACATAACTATATGACTGCACAGAAAAATTGATTATATAAAATCCTAATTCGAATTGATGGGAAGGAAATTGATACTTGAATGAAAGTCAAACTAATATGAGTTGGTAGGCATCATTTAGCAAATGAAATAACTATATATTTTTGATTGTCAGAAAATTAATTTAAGAAAATGTTAAACTGTACGATTGAGACAATGATTAAAAAACTAAAAATAATAATAATATAACCTTAAAATTTCATGAAATTTAGAGCTCCTCCTCCTTCTTTTTATCCCTAGTCGTCGCCCACTTTTTCTCTTCTTCTTGATATATTAGATAGGGGTGATTTAGGGTCAATTTAGGCCTAAAATCACCCCTCCAAATCGTTTTCTTTCTATTTTAATTAAATAAGTATGATTTTCACATATATTTAATATTTCTTTCGTTTGTTTTTTTGATTTCATTCTTTGTTTTGATAGTATTGTTGTCCCGTCTATGTGCGGTGTTCATTTATTTCAGGTTGAAAGATTAAGATTGATCCAGTGCAGATCGAATCAATGACTTTTGTGCCATCAACGCTACAGATCCGGAGGCATGAATATTCCGGAAACTTCAATATAGTCAAATATGTAGGCTTATGCAATGTGCCGTTTTATGCTATTAACACGGATGCTGTGAGTTTGTTCGCAGATTCATCCTTTTTGTTTTTAGCGATTTTGAATTTGTATTGCATCGATGTACGCTTATCAATTTGAATGAATGAATATCTTTTATTTAGTAAAAAAAAATAACCTTAAAATTTCATGAAAAAATTCTCTATATTTAAAACTTTTGTTACATATTTCCATTTTTATTTCTTTTTCTTCTTTTACTATTATTGTGTCAAAAAAAAAATTCTTTTACTATTACTCTGGATATTATTTAGCTTTAGCCTTTAATTTAAACCCACCACCAAAAAGTTGTGGGTGGGGGGTGGAGAGATGGTCCTACACTATGCATATTTCACGGCTTTAACTTTATAGCCTTCAATTTTTGTACCTTTGTGTGTGTTAATATTCACACAAATATGTGATTGTGAATCTTAACAAGCATGCAAAGGGAAGTTATGTAATTTGGTTAGCAATAATTTAATGTTTGTGGGTCACGCGTAACAATATTATGTTTTAAAGAGATTTGATTAATGTGTTTTTTCTAGTAGATCAAATAATTTTTATTTTCTAGTTTTGGTATATATATTGAAGAATTCGAGGGAGCAATGAGAATAACAACGAATCTATGATTCAAAATCATAAGAAGAGAAAGATTATATTTCAATCTAAAATTTTAAGACATTAAATATGTCCACATTAATTATATATATTCAACATTTTATCCATTTATAATTGATATACAATTTAATTACTCGCGGTTAAAACCCAACTATATCTGATAGAGAGTTACCTCTATCAAACTACAATTAAACTACTCCTAAAAAAACATAAAAGAAAGCAAGTAAAATAAATGATAAAATAACTTTATTTTTCATTCTTTTCCTTAAAGTGTGCCAAAACACTTACATATATAATAACCCTAATTAATCATAATCATAATCCTAATGAGTCTAAAGAGCATAAATTAAGCCCAATAAGCAACCCAACAACATAAATAATATAAATACAATATATTACTAATATTTAAATTATTCAATTAACTATTACTTAATAATTACTATTAATTAACTACTACTAATCTTCTATCAATAACTTAAACAATGCTAGCTATGTTGAAACTGCAAGCTAGCTAGCTAGGTGTCTTTCTGTTGATATTGTTGGTGTGCTTGATGCCATATTTGGATGTTGATGATTTCTTCCTTAATTTGTATTTCATCATTCTCACAATTTTGAAGAACCAGAATGCACTTACTAGCAACAAACCCAATGCCATAACCTGTAACAGTGGAAGGAATTGGAGATAATGTAATTCAGAAAACCAAGTAAGATTACATATATAATAATATATTATTTCATAGAAATGCTTCATCTGAAAACAAAATATTGTTATACCTTTATGAGAAATGGATTATTGGAAGTTATTGTGACATATGTGATATATGGTCCAATCATCATCCTAGCAAATGTAAATATTGAAGCAAATAATATCTGCACCGTACAAACTCAGCCGTTAGCTTAATTTGGTAATTTACACAAATTTATTTATTTTTACAGTAAATTACACAATTCTGAAGGGTGTATTCAATTGAGATTTTGAAAGGTAATTTTGATAAAAAAAATTTTTGAAGATTTTAAAAGACTTTAAGCAAATAAAAGATGTCATTGGTTCGAAGTATTTGCTGATTATACTAATAAGTAATTTTTAGTGGATTTTCCCCTATCGCGAAACAAGTGATATTTTAATATTTAACAATTATTATATTTTTATTTTTCACAGTAATACTTATTAGCACTATATTATAGATCAGATATATTAATTATGTTATAAATTTATGTTTATATTTCACATTACTACTTGTTATTGTATGTAGATTCACTACTATAGGATAAACACATAGTTTCACACCATAATTAATCATAGCTATTGATTTGTGATCAAACGATTATATATACCTAAATCTTGATTTTATACTGTAAAAATGATCTCATTTTCAACCACCGATTATAAATCGAACGGCGTCCTGTTATATATTCACCCAATCTATTCCCCTTGTTAGTATGTCCTAAACAATTTACTTACATCAGCGGTCAAATTGAGGGGAGTGTCCTTGTAACCAAGCTCCTTTAGAAGCTCCCTCAAATGCAAAAATGGGCTTGACAGTTCTGATACCCATAATGCCCCCACCAGCTCTGAGCCACTCTGCACAGTAATATATATGGCAAAAAACATTTACAAATTTATTATGAAATAATCCCCATTAATTAACACAAAAAAATTAGAATAAATAGTTCTAATCAGAATTTTTTATTAAAAAAAAAAAAAGCAAATTGGAAGCTTTGAAGTTTGAAACTTTGAGAAAGAGATAATCCAAAATTTTGCTAGTAGACTTGATGACCTAATATTTTATCTGTATGGAAAAAATAGAAATATCTTATTCTAAGAGCATCCACAATGGAGCTACTCATTTTTTAGTACTTAACCGGACCTCACGTGTACACATCAATTATTTATTAATTTTTAATAATAGTACCTAATAAGTACTTAATCTCTCCAATCCAACACTTCTTAAAAAAATTTAAATGGATCCTATTAATAACATATTTTACAAATAAAATTACATCATTAAAAGTGGATCCCATAAAAATAAGTTAGGTACCAATGCTTATTTAAGAAACAGTACATATTAGGTAGTATCTATTAGATACTATTTTCTGTTTTACTCTAATAGAAATACCTATTAAGTACTGATACTTAAGAAAATAAGTACCACCATCGGACATGTCTAACAAAACTAACCAAATGTTAACTAACTTTCCTCTTCCTTTGAAAATGTCCAAATTATTTAAAGAGGAAATAGATGGTCAACATACTGACTTTGAAATAGATGGTCAACATACTGACTTTCATCTGCCTTTGATGCGGTTACAGATTTTGACCGACTGGTCACATAATATATATTCAAATTTCTTGTTAAAAAAAATAGGCTTAATTGCAGTTTTAGTCCTTCTATTTTTAATTTTTTACAGTTTTGATCCTCCTATTTTAAAACTCGACAGTTTTGGTCCCTCTATTTTAAATTTTTTGCAGTTTTGGTCCCCCTATCATAATTTTTAACTAAAGATTGACGATATGATATGATTTAAACGATGTGTTATATGATTCATTAATGAAAAAAATACAAGCATAGATGAAATAGTAAGATTTTTTTTCTTCGTAAAGTTCATTTAAAACATGTTGTATCATCATATTTTAGACAAAATATATGTTAGAGGGACCAAAACTGTCGAGTTTTAAAATAGGGGGACCAAAACTGCAAAAAATTAAAAATAGGGGGATCAAAACTGCAATTAAGCCTTAATTCAAATTTAATATTTTGAACATGTTTTGTAAACTTGAAAATAAGCCATTTTATCAATATCTAATAATCAACTAATTATTAATATGAGAATGAGAAATAATTAAATTATTTGAGTGATTAATTACCTTTTGATAAGAGAGAGTTGCCATGAGACCAACAATGCTTACCAAATGATGGATAGTGTTATCCCAATTGATTCTTTCATCCAATAAACAACACACTATATCATATATTAGATATGAAAGGCTCACTGCTAGAACTTCCATCTGAACAAAAAAAAAAAACTGAAACAAAAATATATAGATAATATATTCCATATTTAATCCCAAATATAAACAAAATTAACTCAAATTAAGTAAATATTATAATTCAAAAAAAATAAAAAACAAAAACTACCTGTCTGTTGGAGGATTTTGAGGCCACAGGACAAATTGGACATTTCCAATCTTGAACAGATAGAGTAGCCAATGTTACTGCTAAAATTGCATGAATTGTAGAGACAATCCTATTGCAAAAATCAAATGAACGTTTTGGAAAGATTTTCCTTAATACAAAAAAAGTTGTTGTCCATGAAAAAACTCCAACCAAAATTGTCTTTTTAATGGACTCTTCCATTTGTCTATATGGCTTCTTTTTTAACAAATTTCTCTATATATGCTCTCAGCTAAAAATATGCAGTTAAGTTTTAATTATAAGAAAAAATATATGATTTTTATTTGTCAGAAAATATTAAAATAAGGAACAAGATTACAAGCATTTACTTTTTTTTTGAATTGCCAAATGTAACTATATATTAGAAAATATGGAATATGGTCCAAAGTACACGCATTTACTGCGTGCTGCTATGCAGTATAGCTGTTCGATTTCAAATCAATGGATCAAATTGTTTTATAGAGATTTTATGTATATAGAATATGAACCGATGATCTAAAATTAATGGTTACGATTCATTATGGTGTGAAATAATAGGATCCTTTTACCGCAGGCGACCACGACCCTGATCCTAAAAATAATAATGGAGAGTATGGAGTGTGGTACAAAGGAAGTGTACTATACTTGTCATCAAATTATGATATGCAACTACCATATTCATTGGATATAGGTGACCATATATAGAAAATTAATAAGACAAACTTATGATATAAAGAAGAAAAAATAAATACTTTAACACCATATAAGAAAAATAATTAATCTCATTATTTTTTAAAATAACTAAAAATAAGTAATTATAGATTTATAGTTTTTAAATTGTCCATTATAAAAAATTGTTCCATGAGAATAAAATAATTACTAAAAAATGAAATATTTAAGGACTTTTGATAGTAACTTTTTATGAAAATTTTATGAAAATGGGTAAAGTTAATGTATTAAAAATTAAAATATTTAACTTTTTAAATAAATAGTTTTTTAATTAAAATTCTTAAAAAGTGTTCTGGAAATATATTTATTTAGCTTTTTAAATAAATAGTTTTTTAATTAAATAGTGTTCCGTAGAAATAGTTAATATTATAGTTTATACTTTAGACCATGTGTAAAAAAAAACCTTTTATTCATATGTTATTATTATATATATAAAAAAATAAAATATTAGACCATTAAATATATTTCAATATTTTTGTTGCTTATTGAGACAGGAGATAATTCATATTCTTTCATCTTTTCACCATAAAAAAGTACAAACATTAATGGGAAGGACATTTGATACTTAAATGAAAGTCAAAGCTATATAAGTTGGTAGGCATGGTTTACCAAAATGAAATAACTATATACTTTCCCTTAACTGAAATCTAATTTAAATTTTAAATCTACCACATTACCATAAATTTAAACCTACCACTAAAAGGGGTGGGGGTGTCCTGCAAGTTTTAATCATTGGGATTTGTTTTGTAAGATATAAGACTATAATACTAGAATTGAGCATGAGATCATATAATGGAGAATTCATATGATGCACAGATAATACCAAAACATGTGATTCACATTTATCATGACTCACATTTATCTTTCTCTCTTATTTTTTATTATATACATTTTAAAAATACACATAAAAATCAAATGATATCATATTTGACACCAAAATTTATTTCAAAAAATGATTTCTCTTTAAAAAAATGTTAAATTCTCAAACACCGATGATTGACGAGTACTTGTGCACAACTTCAAATTAAAATCATATGGACACACATAAATAAATAAAAAATGATATTAAATAATATGGCTAGATTGTTTTTGTTTTAATTTTTTTCATTGAATGTGTGTCTAAATAATTTTCTTTTATAGTTGTGTCTATGTAAGAGTCGCTCCGGATTGATTTCTAGCTATGTTGAAATTGTGAGCTAGTTAGCTATCTTTCTCTTGATGTTGTTGGTGTGCTTGATGCCATTTTTGAATGTTGATGATTTCTTCTTGCTTAATTTGTATTTCATCATTCTTACAATTTTGAAGAACCAAAATGCACATACCAACTGCAAACTCAATCCCATAGCCTGTAACAGTGTAAGAAATTGAACAAATATTGTGATTCACAAAAATGCTCTGAAAATAAAAAACAAAGGGTAACAAAAATATTTGTAATACCTTTATGAGAAATGGATTATTGGAAGTTAATGTTACGTATGTGATACATGGTCCAATGATCATCCTAGCAAATGTAAATATTGAAGCAAATAGAATCTGCACCATTCAATCAACTTGTTTTAAATTCTAGTCAAAACTTATCAATCAAAATATTAAATTTCATTTTAATAAAAAATATCATTTCATTTTAAATTCTACTAATTAAGCTATACTCGCAAAGACATGTAAATGAATTAAAACAATAATCTATCGTGTGGTGCCAACATAGTTGAAATGTTTATCTCTATCTCAATATTTATAGACTCTTAATTTATCAAACAAAAACTAATAATGGCCAAAATGTCACTTTTTAAAGTGAACAAGTAAAAAATCTTCGATTCAAATTCCGACCATAATATATTGTAGTATCTCTATTAACTAAAATATGTTTGATGAATCATTTAAATGAAAAACTTTAAATAGTCAATAAAATTAGCTTTGAATAAGATAGATACCTACACTTTATTAGTCACTTTCTTAACCATAAACTGCACATATGCAATATTTAAGGCTGAAAGAAAATAGTACTAGTATTTGGTACCATGTCCTAGTGGTATATATACTATACTTACATCGGCAGCCAAATTAAGGGGGGTGTCCCTATAACCAAGCTCCTTTAGGATCTCCCTCAAATGTAAAAATGGACTTGACATCTCAGTTACCCATGCTGCTCCCATCATTTCTGAGCCACACTGTAGTCACATATAGAGTAAAATGTTACAAACTTATCATCAAATAATCCCAATTAATATTAACACACAAAGATAGAATAATAGTTCAATAAATAATATTCTCTTAATAAAAAAAATGCAAACTTGCAACAGTCAAAAATTAAGAGGTAGTCCAAAATTTTACTAGCTGACTTACTCTTGATGACCAAATATTTTAATGTATGTATTGTACTCCCTTGCAAAATAAATGTTGCAAACTTATGATATCACCAAATCCCCAAAATTTTAGTAGACTTATAATGGAAAAAGATTTGCTGCAGTTATAAATTGACGCTTTAACACGCAATAATATGCATCGTCCGATCAAATTTAACGGTGTAGATCATTATTACTAAAAAACCACAGTTTTAATGTCAACCGTTCGATCTTAAATTAACGGTTCAGATCGAAAACAGTGTGAAACTGTGAGTTTTTATTACAGCAGGAAATCTGAATCCACTTGTAATGACTAAATATTTTAGTAGACAAAATGTAACTGCTAGACATTACATATTAACACATGATAAAATTTGAAGTATTGAATAAATTGTCTTGGCGATATTTGGTGGGCAAAATGATATTTTTGTATTTTAAATAATTTGCGCAGAGAATAAATAGTCGTCCTATGGTTCAGTGGGAGATAAAATTTTTAATTTTTGTCCAGTTCATTTGCCCCCAGTTAATCCAGTCCCAAAAACATTTTTAAAATCAAATATAGTACAACTAAATTATCACATCTAGTACGTTATCTTTTAGTAAATTAAACGCAATCTATATGGAATCTGGATTTTCTACATCCACACATCAAAACTGTTGCAAATTTTGGACTGTCTCTTGAGGCGATGATTCAAATGTTGACTTTTATATTTAGGACACCGACATTGAGTGCAATTACAAGTCCGTGATTGCATGCAATCAAGAAACTTGTGGTTTTCGATCATAAAAGGAAGGTCTAGATTTAAGATAGAAATTTTATATCAAACAAAATTTAAAAATTGTCTTAAATTGTGAACCAGCTAATCAAAATATGATGAACTCAATCAATTGACCGCAAGTAATAGTGACCGCAAATCAATTTCTTAGACACATTTTGTAAAGTCAAAAGACAAAGTCATCCAAATAAGGTGTGAAAAAATCGTTCTAAATATAAGAAAAAGTTGATATATTGTTCATATACAACAATATTTACTAACTCAATTTTTTCTTATATGTAGAACCGAAGGTGGTAATATAAAACTGATAAATAATTGCATTATTTGGCGATTAATTTACCTTTTGATAGGAGAGACCTGCTATGACTCCAACAATGCTTACCAAATGATGGATAGTGTTGTCCCAACTTACTTTTTCTTCCATTAACAAACAACATACTAGATCATAAATTAGATATGAAAGGCTCACTGCTAGAGCTTGCATCTGAAAAAAAAAAAAAGTTAAATCATATATATTCCAATTTTAATCCTTTTATAAACAAAATTGACAACAATAATGAAAATTGCATGTAGTAATTATATATTTAATACCTGTTGATGTGAAGATTTTGAGGCCACAGGACAAATTGGACATTTCCAATCTTGAACAGATAGAGTAGCCAATGTTACTGCTAAAATTGCATGAATTGTAGAGACAATCCTATTGCAAAAATCAAATGAACGTTTTGGAAATATTTTCCTAACAATAAGAAAAGTTGTTGTCCATAAAAAAACTCCAACCACAATTGTTTTTTTAATGTACTCTTCCATATTTTCTCTATTATGCTCTTTCTCAACTGAAAAATATGCTTTTCAATGGAATAAATAGAGAAATATGCTCTCTATTATGAATGACAACGTCATAAGCAATAACTATATACTGACATTGAAAAAGTTTTATGTCAAAATATGAAATATGCTGTTATATTATTATGACAATGGGGTATATATACTAAAAAGGAAAACTAACTTGTATTGCAACAGACACCAGAAAAATGTTGCTAATAATTAAATGTGGACAAGGGCAGAGGATTGTATCTGTCATCAAATTATGACGCAACTACCATGTTTATTATACTTATAACATAGTTGTCCATAAATTTAAAATGAATAAGACACTATGCCATAAGAAAAAATATTATTAAATAAAATATATTAAAAAGATACAAAGGAATAAAATAAGAAGCTATTGAAAATAAAATTTAAATTCATTGAAGTAATAATATCGATCGTGTGTTAAAATTTGTTAACATTTACTAATAGTTACCGTTAAACATAGGGGTGTGCATAGTCAGTTATTTTCCTAAACCAAACCATATTCAAACCAAAACCATTATTTTGGTTACATGACCATAACCATAACCATTATTTTTTATAAATCGGTTATATAACCAGTTATAAATTTGGATACGGATACATAACCAGATATTTTTATAAAACTAGTTTAAAAACGGATAATTTTTAAATCCAGTTTTTAACTGGTTATTTTTAAAACTGGATTAATAAACGATTAATTTGATCTGATTTTTTTTTACGTAGACGAAAAACATATTAAAAACCGTAAAAAAATATACTTTTCTTTTTTTATTCTTTGCATTCATTCTTCTAGATTTCTTTTTTCCAATTCCAACGAGATAAGGTATACAAATTGGAGAGAATGAGTGTGGTTTGATTGGAAGAGAATATTGTCGATTAGAGTTCAATTGGAGAGATTATTGTAGATTTGTGATTTAGGGTTCATCGCAAATCACAATTGCATAGATCACACGCACATGGTGATGGTTTGTGCGAGAATTAATTTAATAAAAAGATATTTGTTTTTTTTTATTCTTTGCATTCCTTCTTCTATATTTCTTTTTTCCAATTCCAACGAGCTAAGTGTATACAAATTGAAGATAATGAATGTGGTTCGATTGGAAGCGATGCCGAGCTCAATTGGAAAGATTATTGTAGATTTGGGATTTAGGGTTCATCGCAAATCACAATTGCAGATATCAAACGCACATGATGATGGTTTGTGCGTGAATCTCTATTATATACATAGCGAGATTCCCACGGAGCCTTTTCGTGCATTCTTAAGAAAAATTGCTTATGTGGCATTTAATTAGAGTTATTAGAGTTTTTGCTTATGTGACATTCAATTAGAGTTTTTCTATTTTATTTGATATTTTTTTTATCTTCTATAACCCATTATTTAAAAAAATAACAAACAAATTTGTTGGATTTATACTATTAAATTAATCGGATATATCTCTCTAACCCATTGTTATAAAAAATAATTCTTGGATATATACAACTAAACTAGAGCTTTTTTTGTATCTTTTTTTTTATCGAGTTTGTATTTATTTATTTTTTTGCCATTCAATTAGAGATTCTCTAATATATTTTTATTGTAGAAACTTTAATATTATATATCTTTTTGTAGAAACTCTGATATTTTTTTTTGTAGAATCTCTAATATTATATTTTTTTTATAAAAACTCTTTCTTTTTGTGGGAATTGGTATTTTTAAATTTTAGAAACTCTAATATTATATTTTAATATTTTTATTATTATATTTTAATTGTATTGCATTGGTGGAATTGAATTAAAGCTTTTCTAATATTATATGTTTTGTGTAGAAATTAAAATATTATATTTTAATTATTAACATATATTATATTTTTAATGACGAAATATTATATATTTTCTAGATAAAAACCATGTGAACACTTCGGCTAAAATTTGATTGGACATGTATCTATTATCCAATCATTCAATTACATGTAATATTTCTATGTTGATTTGTTTTATAATAATAAAGAATTAACAACTATTTTTTGTTCATGGAGTAGCTATAGAATCCCGTAATGAACACGAAAGACAGATAGAATTAGAGAGAGAGTCTCGATGGTGTAGAATGAAAAACGGAGAGCATTATAAGTTATAACCCTCACAATTAAAAATACACATTGACAAATTAAAATTTGAATTTCGACTGTGGGAATTATCCATAATTTCATATTTTATCATTGGGATTACTTATTCAAAATTTTGTCTAGCACGATGAAACATGATCCCCGTGATGAAAAGTGTATGTAAATGATAGTGAGAACTGAGCACGAGTATTTTATTGATATTCATTAAAAAAATATTTAGAATTAATAACTTTTTTGTTGATAGAATCCTATAAAGTTTTGCAACAGAGGAGAGAGAGAGAGAGAGAGAGAGAGAGAGAGAGAGAGAGAGAGAGAGAGAGAGAGAGAGAGAGAGAGAGAGAGAGAGAGAGAGAGGATCTCTCGGTGGTATAGAATGAAAAATCGGAAGCATTTTCCAGAGAGAGAGAGAGAGAGAGAGAGAGAGAGAGAGAGAGAGAGAGGATCTCTCGGTGGTATAGAATGAAAAATCGGAAGCATTTTCCACTAGACCATTAAAAATACAAAATGACTAATTAAAATTTGAATTCTTACTGAGGGAGTACTTCTCATCTTATTATGCCCATGTAACATCCTTAAACATATATCGTATTTTCATACTCAAGTAAATTAAAAAAAAATCAATTTCATAAATAATTGAAAGAAAAATACAGGCAACATTCAAAATAATACTTCCTCTGTTCCTTTTTATAAGGAACAATTTGGAAAACAAATTTATTCCTTTTTATAAGAAACAATCATTAAATTTATACTTTAATTTCATTTTTACCCTTTCTCTATTTCAATGTTATGCATTAATTATAATAACATATTCCCTATGCATTAATTACACCAAGGTTATTTTTGGAATAGATTATAAAATTTTAGAATTTTTAATAAAAAAATATGATTCCTTGGTATGTGTATTTTTTCCAAATTATTCCTTATAAAAAGGAACTGAGGGAGTATAAAATAGAAAATGACATAGACAACCTTCAAAAGAAAAAAAAAACAACATAAGCAAATAAATATTATTAAAATGAAAATGATCATGTGGGAGATATGTAGAAATAGTGAGAGAGAGAGAGAGAGCGAGAGGGAGAGAGAGAGAGAGAGAGAGAGAGAGAGAATCTCTCACAGGTGTAGAATGAGAAACGCGTAACACTTTTGATCCCACTATTAAAAATGCACATAGACTAAATAAATTTTCATTTGAGGATGAATTTTATAATTATTTTATATTTAAAGGGTCACTATATAGTTCCAGAGATGAAGATGAGCGAAAAAATTTATCTCTTAATAGTGTATAACGGGAAGCAAAATAATATTATTCATCTCGCTTTATCTTATAACATTGTCAAACATATATCATGCAAAATATATCTCAATTTTATCTTATCATTTTTAACTAAATTGCTCAAATAATATATTAAAATAAACACATAAATAATATTTAAAAAGAAAATAATCCCGTGCACGGCACGAGCTAACATACTAGTTAATTTTAATAAAATGATACTTTTTTTTTTTGACAAATTATTATTATTTTTTTTTTGAAAAGGATTTTTTTTTTGAAAGAAACAAATTTGAAAAGGATATAATAACCGATTTAAACCAAATTCAAAAATTTAATTTGGATGGATAACCGACCAAATGAAAATGGTTTGGTTAATAACCATATACCAAAATCCGGATTTTTTAAAATAGATTTGGATCGGGTTATAGGTTTGGGCCTTCTAACCGGATATTTTGCACACCCCTAGTTAAACATAATCATTTTTTGTTGCCTATTTTCTCTCTTTATATTAACCCTTCAATTTTTAGGTTATAAGGAGTTCTGATAATTTAAAATTCATCTATAGAGTTAATGCATGTAATTTGGTTAAAAGTTATTTCTCATATGAATTCAATTTGAAGTCTCCTAAACCAATTTGTTTTAAAGGAAGTCGTTAAATACTTGAATTCAATCACCTTTTGTTGTTAATTTTAAGGGTTATGTTAAACAGTGCTCCCGTGGCACTTGTTAAGAATACCAAAAATGGAAATAAAAGATAAAATTAATATTGATAAAATAACTTTTTACATTCTCGATACATTGAATGTACAAGTTCCGAGACAGAATTTCCATATTTATATATGCTTAACTAGTGCCTCGGAGGCACTGTTTAGCATTGTCCTAATTTTAAAATTGGAAGAATATGTTGTTATATACTCCCTCGGTTTTAAAATATAAACAAAAGTAATCAATAAAAATTCATGTATCTTATTTAAATTTTATAATAGTTACGTCTATTTTTGTTGATTAATTTTTATTTACTTTATGAAATACTATATACCAAATGCTAAATATCATAGAATAAATAGTCAAATACCCCCCTGCAATTTCAAAGTTCGTCAATTACCTCCCTACAATTTCAAAATAGACAAACACCCCCTCTGCAATTGTAAAATGTCAATCAAATACCATCCTCTGTAACAATAAATTCTCGTTGATCAAACTCGAGCCGAGAGATTTCAATTTTCCGAGCTGCAGATAACGTAAATAAGTCATCATCTCGTTGATCACAGTTAAATGTTTATATTAACCAGCATAGAAGGTATAAATTTCAATTTTCCTAGCTGCAGATTATATAAAGAAGCCGCTATCTCGTTGATCAAACTCGAGCCGATGGATTTACTCAGCGATTGAGTCATTGAAGACATCGGCGGGGACGGTGACTACAATGGAGTGGTCGAAACAGGAGAATACATGAACGATAAGGATAACGTCATTTGGAGGGAGATATTTGATTGACGTTTTACAATTGCAGGGAAATATTTACCTATTTCAAAATTTTAAAAATGTATTTGACAAATTTTAAAATTGCAGGGGTTATTTGACATTTCACTCAAATATCATATGTTGACTATAAAAAACGTGCTAACATCGTAAGGGAGGAGGGCCAGTGGGAAGGGCAATGAATACTTGAATTAAGTGATCAAACTGTGGGGGATAATTCTACAAGTTTTAATCATTATGTGGACTTCACCCTCTGCATATTTAATTAACGGCCTTAACTTTATATATGGCCTTTAATTAACGGCATTATCTATCTGTACATTATTCGCAACTTGTGTTTGCAATAAAAGCTTTTTTTTGGTCAATAAGTTGCAATCAATGCTTGAAGAGTTGAAGGTGTCCCTCTCTTCCGCAACTCACAAAGGACTTAGATCTTCTCGATCGGTTTTTACCTCAATCTCTTTTAACATTAATTTTTAAAGGTTTAGATTAATCTGATGGTAGAAAAATAAAAGTCCATTATTAAAGGAGATACACTCTACCAAAATTTTGTGAAATAAAATCATCTCCTCTGATTGCCCTTTTCTTTCAATTGTAAATACAAATAAACCACCGATTGTTAGTTGGTTCAGTGGTGATTGTCACTGAACTTTGTAGGGAGGACTACAGTTCGATCCCCCACAATTACGATCAAAAGGAGGCTGAAACCACTTGATGACAGAACTGACCCCCGAACCAGATTCAACTGATAGAGAAAACCCAAAAAAAATACAAATAAATCATTCATTCTTTTTGTAAAAAAAAAAATCCATTCATTCTTAAAAATTTAAATTAATGGCATGCTAAATTATTATTTGAAAAAATATTACTCCCATCATCTTAAAATATAAGTGAAATTGGATTGCAAAATTTAATGTATGTGTTCCAATCTAACCTAAGTCCACATTTTTGAAAGGTTGTCTATTTTAGGGTTAATCCGTCACGAGGCTAAGAAGATTGACGAACAAAAAACCGCCTCGAACCCAGGCATGTTCGTGGGCCGACACCCTTTAACCTCGACTGAGGGCTACTATTCCAGATACGTCAAATAGTTTCACATCACTTAATAATTGAAACAAAACATAGTTTAAAAACAACACTTTCACCTTTCAAACCATCGAGTAGTTTAAAATTTTAATAAATCACACAACTAATTATATGTGTGTAGAATCTCATTTTAGTATGAATTGTGATTAAAATAACCTATTATATTATAAGAAATAAAAAAACCATGTAGAACATGTCTTATGTTTCAAAAAAAAAGTGAAATGTCAAATATCCCCTACAATTTTGAAATAGGTAAATATTTCTCTGCAATTGTAAAACGTCAATCAAATATCATCTCCAAATGGCGTTACTCTTACCGTTCATGTTTTTTTCTGTTTCGACCACTACACTGGAGTCACCGTCTCTGCCGATGACTAATTCACTAGTAAATTTCTCGGCTTAAGTTCGATCAACAAGATGGCGACTTCTTTACTAATCTACAGCTCAGAAAATTGAAATTTATATATTCTATGCCGGTTAATAGAAATATTTAACTGTGGTCAACAAGATGACGACTTATTTACGTAATTTGCAGCTCGAAAAATTAAATTCTCCCAAGTCGAGTTCGATCAACGAGAATTTATCATTACAAAGGGGTATTTGATTGACATTTTGTACTTGTTGGGAGTATTTGTCAATTTCAAAATTGCATGGGATAATTAACAAACTTTGAAATCGCACTTGGGGTATTTGACATTGTATTCTTTCGAAAAATGTTTCTCCCTTGTAAGTGTAACAGTGTCAGGCATGGAAATTGGTCAAATACGAGGTTCACAGATTTGTCTCCGCCATCGCCATGGACACGGAAACGTTCGGAGAAGTTTTGGTATCTCGATGTCAGCAACCCCAACGTTGTCAACAAAATCTGAAAACCGAATGTTTATTCTAGGAATGGGATTTGTGGGCCAAACCCTTGCTCGCAAGCTCCAAAACCAAGGATGGTTAGATAACAAGATTCTACTTTTGTCTTTCTCTGTTTTTATGGTTCTTCAAAGTTCATATTTTTCTTATTGGGTTGATGATTTTTGGTAGGATTGTATCTGGAACTTGCACAACTCATGTAAAGAAAAAGAAGCTTGAGGATATGGGGTTTCATGTTCACCTTTTTGATGCAAATTACCCTGAGTGAGTCTATTGGTAATGAACATTGATTTTTGCCATTAATGTTGTTGAGTAGTAATGTTATGCACATAAACCAACTATAAATTGAGAAAATGGAATAATCGAATGTAACATGTGTTGTCAGACACCATACACACCTTCAATCTTATAGGTTGTTAAATTGTAGCTATAATATCCGAGTCTATTCTAGTTTAACCAAGGTATTGGGTTCAATCCCGGCTTGGGCATGCAGTAGCGTTAATAGGAATAGTCTGCCGTCCATTTGGGTCCCACAAGGTTGATTAGTCTCTATAGTTGCTTGCAGAGGATACCCCGTTTATACACACAAAAAAATAGTACCTATAATTAGAACAAATTGTTATTGTTAATACCTTGTTTAGTATAAAATGTTGTCAAATAGCGGCTATAGTGGCGCTATAGCATTGTTGTGTGGGCATAATTTGAAAAAACTGCTTTTTTCCGCAATATGCGGTTGACAGCATTGCTTCAATCTGAAATGGCAGTGATATGTTATCGTACATACTATGAAAATATTTGTTAGATAATATAACAAGGTTTCTTAACTTTATGATATTCAAAGAAATGCCTGCAAATTTACCGATAATAAGTTGTAATTTTGGTATACATCGCTCTGATTTTGATTTTTTCCATTGTCTTTATCTTTTCTTTTTTCTTGATTAGCCATAAAATTTATTTTGCAGTGTGAGTATCCTACAACTACTGAGAAATTATACTCACTTTCTTGTTTCCGTCCCTCCTGCTGTGGGCATTGGTGACCCGGTATGATCTCATTATAACAATTCTTATGTGTTACCATGCTGAATAAATTGTATTCTGGGATAATCTCTTTCAGCTTCGCATTTTTATGTATATTTTAATGATCTTTAGATGCTTCAGCATGAAGAGCTTATAAGAAGCTATTTAGTCAATGGGGATCTTCGGTGGCTTTGTTACTTATCTTCAACTTGTAAGTCTTCATTGAAATTAGTAATGAGTTTAATGACCTTAAGTTATTAGATTCAGTGGATTGGCTTAAGGTTTGATAGATTACTTTTACAGCTAGCGAGAAAAAATCGTGTTAATAAAAATGGAAAAATTATATACTGTAAAGATAAAAATGCTAGCACGATTCTTCATATGCATAAAGATACTAAGATAGGATTCAATTTAGACATGGAAAAATGCTCTCAAATAAACAAAGACACTTTCTACCTTGTTTGCAGGTGTCTATGGAGATTGTGACGGTGAATTGGTAGATGAGGAGTAAGATAGTGTAACGAAATAGAACAATTTTGTCTTCCAAAATTATTGAAACTTCTCTGTTAGTTGGCTCTTATTGTGTATGTTGTAATGTTGCAGTTATCCTACGAATCCAGAAAACGAGTTGGCTAAATTAAGGTTAACTTCTGAAGAAGGCTGGTCAAGTTTGGCTCACGGTCTCGGATTCTCGCCACTAATATTTCGTCTGGGAGGCATCTATGGCCCTGGTAGAAGGTACTCACCTTTTTTAACTTATCTTCCAAGTTACATATTCTAATAGTTAAATAGCATATGATATGAAACACCGTCTCTTATCAAGAATATAAATTATGAAATTTGGGTTACGTTTACATGACCTGTCTCTCTGTCACTTGTCTATTCAATATTTGATATTCATTTGGCATAAACAGTTTTTTTTTTTTTTTTTTTTAGTGCCGTCGATACAATAATCAAGCAGAAGCCATTGTCAGAAGGTCAAAAGAGGCGAAAACACCGAAAATATACATCCAGAGTTCACGTTGAGGATATCTGTCAAGCACTTATGGCTACTATTTACGCACCTTCTTCCTCCAGGTGAGTTTCCATTATAATTAACCAACAAAGTGCATGTTTGGATCAACAGTGAGTTTGACAAAATTGTAGTGAGTCGCCGTGATTTTGACAAAAGTTACACTTTGGAGTTTTAACAAAATCACGGTGCCGCTGTAATTTCATCAAATTCGCTACCGTGATTCCTAGTTCAGAAAGTGGCTCCTCCTACAATTAATCACCAACCAACTGCCCCCTTCTCAACCTTCTATTCCTCTCTCTATTTATAACAATCCAACTAACTATAAACATTTTATTACATGACCTGCTCTCAACCAATGCCTAACTAAATGTGTTGGCCCGCTTATCCTCCGGTCCACCCTGCCTTTTCATCTCGTAAATCTTTGTTTTTTGGATTTATTTGTGGTTGGTCATATCATATGTCACACTTGGTTGTGAAATTTGTCTCAACAAACTAGGATAAGGTTTCCAACATTAAAGCAAAAAAGCAGGTTTAATCTGAAGTAGTTGGAAGGTGTATGATATGACTGTTAGATGAACTGTCTTGCTGATAGAAACCCCCATCTTTAGTTTCAAATTTTTTTTCAATACTTTCATCATGTGTATTGGAAAGGGTAAAACTTAGACGCAGTTCCTTACATACTGTTCTACACGAAAAATGCAAAACAACCGTAAAAAATTAGATCAACAAGTGCACTGTAAAACTGTTTTATCGTATAGGTAAGGAATTGCATCTAAGTTTTACCCTATGGATTTTATTTTTGTGACTGAAATTAAATGGTACAATTTAAAACATGTAGAATATTTTGTGTCAAATTTAGCAACAGTTGTAATTAGTAATTACACATGATTGAGGCTTAACCGACAATGCTATCGATAAATTGAGATATTAAATTTTCCATCATAATGAACACAAAATAAATGCAATTATTGTTGTCTGAAATAGTGGATATGGTGTGTGCTAATTAAAGTGTGTTTGTTTTGACTAAATGACTTTTTTATTTTCTAATTTTACTTTTTAAATTTAATTACGAAAGTTTCGTATGAGAAATAATGAAACAAATTTGTTAGTAGATTGTTTTTTGAACAAATATTTGGAGAGAGGTAAAATAGTGAAAAAGAAATGAAAACATAAAATGACTTTGGTTGTTGATTAGTCTTGGACATGTCATTTTCAGGGTGGTTTATCATATTGTTGATGATGATCCAGCTTCAAGGGAAGAAGTATTTGAATATGCAAGAAAATTGGTGGAGAAAAAGTGGCCAGACTTCAAGTTACAACCTCTGGAGCAAAACGAGTGGTCAATTGTGAAAACAAGGAATGGAAGAGGCGAAAAGCGAGTGTCGAATGCTCGGATAAAGAAGGAACTTGGGGTGCAACTACTTTACCCTGATTACAGATTTGGTTTGCAAAGTATAATTGATCAGATTGAGAATCCTTTTCAATTTTCATGATTGATCATATTTCCATGTCCATGATTCATATCATGTTGGTCAAATTGGAAATGCCATTGTAATAATATGAAATGTTGAATATGGACTTCAAACTTAGAAGAACTGGGAGCATAAATTGTTCTGGGATACCATAATAGTTTATTGACTCATCACAAACATGTCTTCATGCAATAATCATGAACCACATTGGTGTTAAGTGTTAACCAAAAGATAAAACCCCACTTTAAAGTAGAAAAACCATTCAATTAAAGATGAAGGCTATTAATACATTATGCAACATTTTATTCGTAACACATACTCTATCTCTTATTTTTTATTTTTACTCCATTAACACATACTCTCTTATTATTTGAAACTTTAGAGCAGCATAAATTTAGTAAGACCAACATCTGTTCGATAGTCTTGCCAACGAAGTTGTCAGAAGTATTTACGTTAACTCATTTTGTCTGATTCTAAACAAGTAGAGTTTATCTGATTAAAATTTTATTTTTATAATATATATACACACACACTATAATTTTAACTTATTCAATTATGACTGTAAAAAAAAAACTTATTTAATTTTTAATTGAATCTAAAATTAAGAAGTTTTTTTAATTTAGAAATTTAAGTGTTATGAAAATTTATTAAAGAAATTATAAAAAATAATATATTATTAATTTTAAATTTAAAAATCAATTTTATTACTAGATAATTCACATTTAATAGATTTTCTCTCATTCTCATGAATTAAGTGTGACTATAATCATGCATTTTATTAACAAATTAAACCAACAACTACATACCTATCAATATATCTAGTAAAGAATAGTATCTCTCCTTTTCATTTTTCATGAAGTAAATATGATTTTTTGAATCAAGCATGTAGTGTGAGAATGAATATTATATATGTTGAAATACAAAGTGATTATAAATTTTAACCCTTGTTATTTTAACTTATTTATATAAAACTCCTATTAGATTTATGTACCTACTATTATTTATCAATAGCTTATCATATTTAAATAATCGCATAATTTTTTTTTGACAATCTATTTTTTTTCTTTTTTTCTTCTTTTCGCACACATGCATAAAAAACAAGAGACATTATTGCAAACGCATTGTTATTTCTCTAATTATTAATTTACTCCCTCTGGTCATCTGTTTCCTATTTTAAGCAAAAAATTATTTTTTAACATAGTTGAGTAACTTTGTCAAAAAAATAACATAGTTGAATAATTGATATACTTAATCTATAATATAGAACAAATATACATCAGTTATTCAATGAACTTAACAAATGAAAAAAATAAATATCTTATAAGAAGAACAAAGGGAGTATACTAGCATGAAAAGTGCCTTGCAAATGTAAAAAATTTGTTAGCCCTCTATTTATTAATATATATATTTATATATAAAAAAACTTCTCTATATATTTAAACATATGATATTTTATTTATTACTAATACGAGTTTTTGTAAATTTTATTAATATGACATTATACGTATTATTAATAAAATTTGTGTCCTTTCTAAACGCATGTGGTGAAAACGTAAAACTTTAAAGAATTTTACCGATTTTATAGAGAATTAAATCATGTAAACTTGCTTTGACTTGCAATTTTAGTCAAAACGATCTTAACTCCGATTTAATATGAAAATTATATGTAAGACGTATAATCAATAAACTTTTCGATTTAAGATGAAATTTTAACAACCTTACTTACAAACATAACATCAAAACATACGCCTATTCCCCGCTTCACCCCTGCATAATTTCCTACGATGTAAAGTTTGCATAAATACAATTTTTTTGTGGCGGCATAAATATTATTCTTTCCGTCTCAAATCTTTTGTCCTTTTAGGTTTTTACTTTTGTCCCAAAATTTTGGTTCTTTTAAGAAACTAAGGTGCAATTAATGATGTTTTTATCATTTGTACACAGTGACGGAGCCACATACAAGCTTGTGAGGGCTCTGCCTTCACAAACTTTTGAGAATTTGTTTTTCTATATATAATATACGTAGACATTTGGCTAGGCTCACATCTATATATCACTGAACAGAAACTTGTTATTAGTGAAAAGCTTCATTCACTTTGACCCTATCCACCACACACCACACTCACTCCCTCATTCTTTTGCACTAGTAAAAAAAAAAAAAAAATAAACAAACAAACAAGCTCCACTTTTCATTCATCATCTGAATAAAAGAAAAAGGCAAGTTTTCTCCTAACATTTATGAATTCGGAAGCAGAAATTAAATTTGATCCATCTCTAAAAAATGATAATATGCGCATTTAATGATACAAATTTATATATATGGTGCCCCACTTTTCAAAATTTTTGGCTCCGTCACTGTTTGTATCCTGATTTGCAATGCAATGTTTATAAAGGTTGAGGTACTTGAAATGCACATTGGTATTGAGTTATATCAATGCTCCAATACCTTTGCAATGTTCCACCAACTCAAAGCTCCAATATTGTTCCCATTACATAGGACATTATATGTATTATTAAAATAATTTGAATCATTTTTAAATAATAATAAAATTGAGATTTTGATTTGAAAAAAAAAAAAAAACCACAAAGTTATAACTAAACTATACAATGAAGGAAATTTACAATTTAAGACAATTTTAACAACCTTGCTTAACATAAATATACAATGAATGAAATTTACAATCTAACACAAAATTTTAACATAATTTTTCTATAATGTAAAGTTTATATAAATAGTTTTTAATTTTCTATAATGTAAAGTTTACATAAATACTATTTATTTATTTTGTGGTGACATAAAAATCACCAATTGACAGTTAAAAAAATGGAAAATATAATAGATATGTATGATTATGGCAAAATTAAACAGTGTTTTTTAATGACAAAACTGATGAAAACGACCAACTTATGCAAACCGTGAAAAAATATTGAATTAAACCATATGATTATTAAACCTCAATATTTTGACAAATGCATAAATCTATATAGCGAACACACAGCGTCCTCCCCTATATCCATAACTCCATAACGTGAAACATCTTTGCAAGAAACATCTATTTGTTTGCATCAGCCTCCCCATGTTTCCTGGTGTTGCTACCAAGGGAAGCCTATGAATAATGTCATTTTGACTGGACTTTTAGTCAAAATTAATTAACTTAGTAGGATTTAAAACCGTCAGTAAAGTTAGACTACATAGAAAATATTAAATTCTAAATTGACAATGTTACATTACTTCTGTAAATAGAAAAGTGATTATTCTTACAACAAATGAACTCAATCTTTCTTATATCTTGCCCAAAAGCCTTTCTTTCTGGCAGAATCATTCTCAGATAGGGATCGGTTCCACTTTGACCCAAGTGAAAAGTGCTTCTTCAAGAAGGGCTTTCCAACTGAACTCCTTGTACTGGAACTAGCCTCCATCTTTGAAACTTTACCTCCCAATTCAATATCTTTTTGGCGATCAAAAACATCAAAACCACCATCAAGGTAGCTATCAACTACACGATTTCTGGAAATCTTGTGGTTCTTGGCCTTCATCTCTGCTTCGGCTCGAAAACCTTTTCTTGAAAACTTTGGAAAGTGCTTATCACCGCCAGCCATACAAATTGGACACGATGGATCATACTTATCTGCCTCTGTAGTCATAGTCTCTAAGCAATCTGCATGAAATGCATGACCGCATATTAGTACGGCAACAACTGAGAGGTCACTGTTGCCAATAAATTTGTGGTTGCCCCATGCTGATTTGTCAGACAGAAGCCTTGTGCAAGTCCCACAAGATTGTAGATCCATGGAAGGTGAATATGACAGCCTGCTGCTGGATCCACTTATCTTGCGACGACCCGAGCCAAAACACTCACTATCAAAAGACCACCTTCCCCTTTGTGAGGAGGCCACCAGCTCAGAAAAGGTGTGCATCGACCAACCATCAGAGGATCCACATTGGGATATAGCTTCAATTTCATTGCTGCAAGTGGAGAGTACAAATGATACCCTTCCTTCATAAATTGAGTTGTCCGGTGATTTTAGACCCATGATCTGATTATCTGAAATCTGTCTCAACAGTGGGTGTCCTAGAGATCGATGTGCAGATCTTGTTGGGGTAGAATTGGGAAGATGTTGATAACCATTGTTAGATAAAGGACCTGCTATAGGTGTTGAGAAAACTGAAGGTATTGAAAATGAATGATTTGGTATTGAAGATTCTCCTGGATTCTTGACCTAAACAGAAATCAAGATTCAGGGTGAGCATAGTACTATAGTACAAAACCTAAAAATCACAATATGTACCATAAAATTTATGGACTCAGATCAGATAATCAAAACTAACCACTGTAGAAAAATTGCTTGACATGGACAGATCTGCAACAAGCACATCGAGGAAGAAAAAAAAAAATCAATGACAAACATGGGAATAACAACCAAAAAACAAAAGTACATAAAAAGATAGCATCAAGAACTGAAAGTCAATAAACAATATCTAGCACCATTCAAAAAACGAACCAAGTACAAAAACCATATACTAGATGGGAAATAGCAAAAGAAAAGGCCACAAACAAAGTAACACATGATATAAAGACATATGTAAGATTGAGATCCTATGCACGTATGTCTTAAACAACAAAGTTTTTCATTCTTCATAACATATCTATAAACTTACGTGTACCTAACTAATTATAATAGAAACATACAATCTTGTTGTTTACTTAATGTTTTGTATTCATTCTTGTTGCCTTAGTATAAAATATTGATTAACTTTAATATTTGGATAAGCATTCTTAAAGGGCTTTCATAAATTTAATGACAAGACCAGTTAAGGGTAACCGAGGATCATTTCTCATGGATAATTGCTGTCCACAAAGGGTTTTCACAAACATGGAGATTGAATTCCAACTGTTTTAATTGTTGAGCAAAAGTAAGTCTCTAACCTCTAACTCAGACCCACCAAACATTATGTGATGGATTGCCAAAATATAAAAATAAGCCCAATATCCCACAAATCTATTCCTGTACGTCTAAAGCAGCAAATATGGCGAAATCTGTGTAGTGAATTGCAGAAAAATATCGCGGAACAATAGCTATTTGTTCAAATTCCGCTGCACTAAAGCACCGTTATAGCCACTATTTAACAAATTGAAGGAAATGCATTTAACAAGAGAGTTCGGATTGAAGAGTTAGTTATGGGAGAGAGAATGGCTGTATAAAGGGTCCAACCAACAGGGTTCACGTAAGGCTCATTCTCTCTTACTGTTATTGAGTATGTGCCATGGGCTAGGAGTTTCCTCCAAAGCTGGGAGCTTTGGCTCAGATTTTGTTTTGTAATCACACTTCAGTTCATACAGTAATATAATCTCCCTCAACTTTGATACAAAGTGTTCCTATCATTATCCTTGTGGTGAAGGACAAACTAATAGAAGTTTAGAGTTTGGCAATTACCAGAAGATGGTGTCATTACGTTTGCAGCCAATGCCTCACTGACAGGGGACTTCAGCGAAATAGTTGCGGAATTGTCCAGCATACTTCCCCCATCAGATAAATTACCTCTTTCAGAACTTAGCGAGCCTTTAAACTCCATGCTGGTATTTCTGCTGAATACATGAGACGTGGGATAGGAAGGATTCTGAATTTCATCAGCAACACGCCCCAGACTATCCCACCGAAAGCTCCATGATGGTGAACGAGTGACATCTCTATGCAAACTTTCACCTCCGGTTCTGTTAGTAATACTACGATCCTTTGCAGCAACACAACAAGCTGCACCCATAATAACTGCAGACATACAAAATGGTCAATATAAATAGTAACTATATAGAAAAATACTATTCAAGACATGCTTATAATTATAAATAAAATAAAAATCCAATAATCTTCCTGGAAATTACAATAGAAAAGTCAAAACCAAACCTTAATTTCCAACAATAAGAAACTGTAATCTTATTTCCTCCTGAAGAACAATCAAGAAGGAAATAAGATTAAACTGAGATTTCAAAGCAACAAACAAGCATTAACGAAGTCCAGATTCAAAAGCTCTAAATAAAGAAACACACCCTAATGCTCTGATTTTTTATGCCCTTACAAAACTAGTTCCGCGAGCATACCATCATAATATTCAATTATCAACAAACACTTCTATTAATTGCATCCAACAACTAGAAATTAAATACCAACCTCTAAACAACTTCTACAGCGCTTTCAACTGTGACCACAAAGGCTTTAAAAAAAAAAACAGAAGGAAAATTGAAAAATTCCAGCTTTTTATAAATCTCAATTGATAAGCAAAACCTGAAAAAACATTCAACCATCTAGCAAGTTAGTTCAAAACTAGTTCCAATACAAGATATCCATATATGTAACCTCTGTAGCACCAACACATCCAATCAAAGGGCGCGCGCGTGCCTATGGTAACATTCAATTAATTCATTTTCTCAGATTATTATCAGTGCCGATGTGTCAGTGTCGTGTCTGGTATCAATAGTGTCTATGTCAGTGCTTCATAGTATATGCGAAGCGATGCAGTAATTACAAACAGATATACATACATATTAATTACCAAATACAATACTATGATTTAACAAATATCAAGCTAAAAAAATGAAAGCTTGAATCAATAACAATACTAAGAATCAATGAATTACTTCAAAAATAACAATAATGATTACTTCAAAAATCAATGAATTAATTATTGAATTCAATTTAAGCATTTATATAGTTGCAATAAAAAATTTCTAGGGTTTGGAAAAATTCTGAATACAATTAATTCATGCATAAGATTGATTAAACTAAGAAATAAACGAAAGATTAACGTTGAAGCATGTGCGAATCTTACAGTGAAACTGGAAATTGAGAGAAAATGATTATGGAGCGGTCATCGTGTTCGAAACGCAGAAGCAGAAGAAAGGAACTGCGGTGCGGTTTATATATATAACGGCGTGTTCGCGGTGGAAACTGAAGCAGAAATCGTTATAACGGAAGTGTTAACGGTGCTGTGTTTCTTTCTGACTGTGACTTTTATTTTTCAGCTATTTTTTTTTTTTTCCTATTTTTTCTATGACTGTGACTCTGTGAGACACCAACTTCTCTTCTGTTTTTCTGCTTTTGCTTCTTCTTCATTTACTATGTGTGTTCCATTTTGAAGAGGCAAAAATTATTCTTGAATTTATTTTGACATTTTTTTTATTACTACTACTATTATTATTATTATTATTTAAAAAGCATCATTAATTGCAAAAAAAAAAGTAGAATTAATTTGTTAGTATTTAAGGTCCGCTTGGATTGACTTATTTTTAAGTTATGCGAATAAATAAATTTTTATATATTATTATAAGTTTTTAAACAAAGTTTATGATTAAAACAACTTATAAAAATATAATTTTTTTGGGTAAAAATTTATAAATTAACACAAAAATTTATTTATTTGCCTAAACTATTTTTATTAACTAAAAAATAAGTCAAATTCAAACGAGTCTTTACTCCATCTATTCTTTACTATATTATAAGAAGAAGTTTAATTTCTAAGTTCATAAAATATTTGATGTATTTATTCTATATTATAGACTACATACATTAAAAAAATTCTGAATTTAAAAGGTAAACGTTTTCATATAATAAGGGGGGTGTATTGGATTGAGATTTTGAAAGACTATTTTGACAAAAAAAGTCTTGAAGATTTTAAAAGATTTTGTAAGATTTTATTGACTTTGTGGGATTTTAAAATATTTTTTCGAAGGACTTTTTACAATCAATATTTTAAAATTATTATTTTTTTATATTGATTTTTTTTGTTAAATTTACTTTTACAAAAATATTTAAAAAAAGTTATATATTAAAACTTTTGTTAACGTTACTTTTGTTTTGGCCTAACCCGTGTAATCCTGTAGAAAAATAAAGCTTAACAGCAATGACCTTAAGGGGCAATGCTCATATATAATCAAAGCCTCTTACCGTGGTCACAACTTTTATTAGCAAGTGCATTCGCACATACATTCATCTCACGATAAAAATGAAACATCTTAATTTATATATTCACGGCAACAAAATGCATATTTGAAAATATATTCATTCAAAGTTATCAATTTTTGCCCTTTATCAAACACAGAGATGAGAGAGAGTGTAGAGAGAGAAGCAGAGGGGTGGAGGCAGAAAAAGAAGAGGAGTGATTTCTTTCAAAACCTAGACAAAATCACCACCTCCTTCTTTGTGACCAACTTCCCTGAGGATGCAACATCAGGTGATCTTTGGAAACTATTTTTGCAGTTCGGGAGGGTAGGTGAAGTATACATTCCTAAGAAGTTGGATAAGAAAGGGAGGAGATTTGGATTTGTGAAATTCAAAGATGTCACAGATGTGGAAGGTTTAAGTGAAAGGCTTGAAGATGTTTGGCTAGGTTCCTTTAAGCTATGGGTGAATCGCTCCCGGTTTGCTCGTTCCGATCCAAAGGTAGCGCAATCTTATGGAGAAGGCAAAGAGCAGATCAATGCTGGGAAATCGTTTCGTTCTGTTCTAGTAGGCTCCAAGGACTTAGGGGCGTCGCTGGAGGTGAGGCACAGTTTCAAGGCGCCGGTGAATGAAATCTTCAGGAAGGAGCTACAAGGAAGCATGGTGGGTACATTGGCTAGAGAAAAGGACGTGAAACGTATCCAAACCACTTTGTATATGGAGGGTTATAGATCCATCTCAGTTACCAACATGGGTGACAATATGGTTCTTCTTCGTAGCCCTATGGCTGGAGATGTGGAGAAATTATTGAGAAGTAAGAATGAGTGTTTGGAGTATTACTTCTCTGATATCAAGCCGTGGTCCCCAGGATTGTTTGCTGTGCATAGAGAGGCATGGGTTCAACTGTTTGGTATCCCATTACATATTTGGGGTGATAATTTTTTCAAAATGGTGGGGAACAAACTTGGTGTTTTCTTGGATTACGATGAAGATACAGCGAGCATGTCAAGGTTGGATATTGCAAGGCTCAAAATCCAAACAGGTTCTTGGGCATTCATTGATACTAGGGTGGAGGTGGAAGTTGAAGGGGAATGTTTCATCATTGGGGTGCTTGAAGAATCAAGTCACCGTGTGGTTACGGGTGTAAGTGCTGGGATGGAGGATCAAGGGAGTAGAGGAGTGCCTTCAGAAGCTTCAGGTGAGGCGGAGGGAGGTTACGCCGGTAGTGTTGAAAATTCTGGTGAAGATGATGATTCTCTACACGAGGCGGATGGTGACGTGATTGTGCATGGCCAGCATGTTGGGGTTTTCGAGGAGGAAGGAGAGATACCTAGGAAAGTTGAAGACAATAAAGAAGGAAACATTGTGCTGACATGTGAAAAGTCAACAAGTGTTTCTGACTCTGTTGAGGAGATTCTTCCTGCTATGCCTGGTGATGCAGGGAGTGTAGAGTTGGCTACTTGACAAAAAGCTTTAACTACTGCAGGTACTTTTAACCAGGCTGGGAGAGAGACAAGTGTTGGAGGTGGGGTAGCTGATTCAGATGAAAGAGAAATTTTGGAGGTGCAGCCCCATGTTGCAGCTCACGTGATTGGTAAGGTGGGGCCATCGGGTTCTTTGTTGGATCCTTTGCCCTTGGATCCGTGCCCGCCCATTATGGGCTCAACCCATGAAGTTCTTGACCCGAATCCAATGGGCCGTTTGGTTACCGGTTTCTCTGAATTGGCCTGTAACGGGAATGGTGTGACGCAGCGGGTTTCATCTCTCTCAGAACCTGATGACGCCCTTATCCCTCACCGGCGTAAGGCTCCTCCTCAGGTTGTGAAACACCGGCGTAATAGATCGGTTTCCATATTATCTCAGGTTGGAGTTCCAAAATGCGTTCTGTTTGCTGAAGCGGTGAAGGAGGGTGGGTCAAAGGCTCGCCGTCAAGTGGGGAGTCAAGAGGGGTCTGTTTCGATCAGTAAGGAGGTGGTTTCTTCAGAGCATATGGAGGATGTTGGGTTGCGGCAGATGGTTGAGGGGCAGCAGGTGGCGAATTTCATTCAACATGCGCCTGGGCCTATCTTAACACCAAATTCGGGTTTCAATCACATTGCTGAAAGTGGAGTCCTTTTGGCAGTGAATTCTGTTAGCCCTGCTCCTGAAGAGGAAAGAATTAAGGTCTTGGAGGCAGCAAGACTTCTTCACATTCAAAAGGAAGTTGGTTTTACTTTTGAGATGATGTCGGAGGATGACACTATTAAACAACTTATTGACCAAGATGTTTGTGATCAACAGAAGAAGATGGATTGGGAGCGAAGGATGGGTGATCAATGATTGTGTTGTCCTTCAACACTAGAGGTCTAGGAGGTTTGGTGAAGCGTAGAAGAATTAGAGAGATGGTCCGAAGTAACAAAGTTGATTTCTTAGCAATCCAAGAAACGAAATTAGAGGTCATTCCGGAGGCCTTGTGTTATAGTTTGTGGGGCTCTCGAGATTGTGAGTGGGCTTTCCGTCCTTCGGAAGGGAGAAGCGGTGGCATCCTCTCCATTTGGAGTAAGTCTCAAAATTCCCTAATTTTTTCCTTTTTAGGGGAAGGCTTTGTTGGGGTTTGTCTTGAATGGGGGAGGTTGAAGTTGATTTGTTTAGTTGTCAATGTGTATTCTAAGTGCGATATTGGTTCTAAACGTCGTCTTTGGAATAATATTCTCACTTGTAAAAGGGGCCTTGGCGATGGGAGGTGGTGTGTGGTTGGTGACTTTAATGCGGTTAGAAGGGTGGAGGAGAGAAGGGGGGTGAATAGTGGGGGTGGTGGGTCGATGTCGACGGAGATCATAGAATTTAGCAATTTCTTGGAGGAACTTGAATTGGTGGATCTTCCTTTGCTTGGGAGGAATTTCACGTGGTATCAACCTAACGGCCGTGCTATGAGTAGAATTGATCGAATTCTTATTTCAGATGAGTGGGCTTTGCGGTGGGGGAATGCTTCTCTTTGGTCCCTCCCTAGGGATATCTCGGATCATTGTCCCTTAGTCCTCAAATATTTGCCTAATGTGTGGGGACCTAAACCATTTAGGTTTAATAATTTTTGGTTTGACAACAAAAATTTCGTCAAAGATGTGGAGACCTTTTGGGTTAGCCAACATGCGGAGGGATGGATGGGTTTTGTTTTGAAGGAGAAGCTCAAAGGTCTCAAAAATTTTCTCAAGAATTGGCATAAAATTGAGTATGGGGGTATGGAGGCGAGGATTGAAGGGTTGATTGTGGAGATAAAGGAGTTGGACACTAAAGGGGAGTTGCTTGGTTTGTCCTCTTTAGAGCTTCAATGTAGAAAAGATAAATTTCAAGAGTTGTGGAAGTTTCTCAAGAGCAAAGAATCACATATTTTCCAAAGGTCAAGATCAAAATGGCTTAAGGAAGGGGATTCAAATTCAAAATTCTTTCACGGGTGCATCAAGGCTAGATCCAAGTCCAATTCCATAACGACTTTGTGGGTTGATAATGTGTGGTTGGAGTCTCCTAATACTATCAAAGCGGCGGTTACTTCTTATTTTGAAAACCATGTGAGGTCTTATTCTAGGCCGAGGCCTAAGCTTGATGGTGTTGTTTTCCCAATGCTCTCGGAGGTGAATAATTTGGGGCTTATTTCTCCTTTTTTGGAAGTTGAAATTAAGGAGGCGATTAGTCTTTGTGAGGGGAATAAAAGTCCGGGTCCCGACGGGTTCAATTTTGCGCTTTTGAAGAAATTTTGGGAGATGTTAAAAGGTGATATCCGTATTCTTCTTGACCAATTTTATGGTAATGCTTGCCTTCCGAAGAGCTTTCTTTCCTACTTTGTGACCTTGATTCCTAAGGTAAATGCTCCGACTTCTCTT
This sequence comes from Trifolium fragiferum, assembly GCA_954870985.1. NCBI lineage: Eukaryota > Viridiplantae > Streptophyta > Magnoliopsida > Fabales > Fabaceae > Trifolium > Trifolium fragiferum. The sequence goes on from OX940796.1 coordinate 1,757,319, forward strand.
TCCGATTTTAGACCTATTTCTCTCCTAGGATGTCTTTACAAAGTAATAGCTAAAGTCTTGGCAAGAAGACTTGCTAAGGTGATGGATGTTCTTATTGCTCCCAACCAATCCGCGTTCATTAAGGGTCGGAATTTGGTGGATGGTGTTGTTGTGGTGAATGAAGTGGTTGATTTGGCTAGAAAGTCTAGGAGAGATTGCATAGTTTTCAAGGTGAATTTCGAAAAGGCATATGACTCGGTTGATTGGGGATTTTTAGAGTATATGCTTCATCGTTTCGGTTTTTGTGACCTCTGGATTCGTTGGATTAGAGCTTGTGTGTTTGCCGGGGACTTGTCGGTTCTTGTTAACGGCTCTCCTACTTCGGAAATTAATATCCAAAGAGGTCTCAAACAAGGTGACCCCTTAGCTCCTTTTCTCTTTTTGCTCGTGGTAGAAGGTTTGGGTGGGGTGATGCGGAAGGCGGTGGAGTTGGATCTCTTTAAAGGGTTCAAGGTGGGAAGAGATTCTTTGGTTATCTCTCATCTCCAATATGCCGATGATACTTTGTGCATAGGGGAGGCTTCGGTTAGTAATTTGTGGACCCTTAAAGCAATTCTAAGGGGCTTCGAGTTGGTTTCCGGGCTTAAAGTCAATTTTTGGAAAAGTGGCCTTATGGGGATTAATGTATCTTCAACATTTATGGCAACGGCGTGTACTTTTCTTAATTGTAGAAGTGGGTCGATTCCGTTCAAGTATCTTGGTCTTCCAATTGGGGCGAATCCCAAGTGTAGCTCTATGTGGGAGCCTTTATTGGATCATCTTAGGAAACGCTTGTTTTCTTGGAGGAATAAATTCATTAGTTTTGGAGGTAGAATTGTCCTTTTAAATGCGGTTTTGAATGCAATCACAATTTTTCATCTTTCTTTCTATAAAATGCCGGTGTGTGTTTGGAAGAAAGTGGTCCGTATTCAAAGAGAGTTTCTTTGGGGAGGAGTGAGGGGTGGTAGGAGGATTAATTGGGTGAAGTGGGAAGTAGTGTGCAAAGAGAAGAGTAAAGGTGGGCTAGGTGTGCGTGATATTAAGGTGATGAATCTTAGCCTTTTATCCAAATGGCGTTGGCGCCTTCTCCATTCCGATTTTCCTCTTTGGAAGAAGGTGCTCCGGGCTAAGTACGGTGACCATATTGCCCATCATGTGGTATGGAGTGATTTTAGAATCCCTTCGGCCTCGTCAAATTGGTGGAAGGACATTTGTGCCTTAGAGAAGGTAGTGGATGGGAAGAATTGGCTCTTGGAAACCATGGTTCGGAAAGTTGGAAATGGAAGCTCTACTTTGTTTTGGAGGTCTAGGTGGATTGGTGATGGTGCTCTCTCGTCTCTTTTTCCCTGTTTATTTTCTTTATCTATACATAAGGATAGTATGGTGGATAATTTTTATGAGAGAGATGGGAATATGATTTCTTGGAACTTTTTGTGGAGGCGTCCTCTTTTTCAATGGGAATTTGAGCTTGTGTCTCAATTGGAAAATCTTTTGGAATCGGCATCTTTGTCTTTGGTGAATGATGTGTGGAGTTGGAAACCGGGCTCGGAGGAGGAGTTTTCGGTTAATTCTTGTTATAATTTCCTCTCAAAAGAGCTTCGTGTGGTGCCGGAGTTAGATGAGGAGGTGAGTAGAGTTTTTGCTCAAATTTGGGATAGCCCGGCTCCCTCTAAGGTAATAGCTTTCTCTTGGCAATTACTTTATGATCGGGTTCCGACGCGGTTGAATCTTGATGTGAGGGGAGTTCTTAATCCGACGGAGCCTAAGGATTGCGTAGGATGTGTGGGTATTGTGGAATCCTCAACCCATCTCTTTGTGCATTGCCATAGTGTGATCTCGGTGTGGTATGAGGTTTTTAAGTGGCTTGGGGTAGTGATTATTGCTCCTCCCTCGTTATTGTCCCTCTTTGAGATGATGAGGGGGGCGGCCAAGAACAACAAAGTTCGCCATGGATACTTGTTGATTTGGCATGCCACTCTTTGGTGTATTTGGAAGGCGAGGAACAAAGTCATTTTTGCGGATGGTGTTTTTGTCCCAAGTACTATTGTGGATGAGGTGAAAGTCTTGAGTTGGAAATGGATTTTAGCTAGATCAAAGGTGCCGGCGTGTCTTTTCTACGAATGGTCATGGGACCCGGGAGAGTGTTTGGTTCGGAAGTGATTGGTGTGCCTTAGTTTTTTGTTTTGGTGTTGGTCTTTTATTTCTTTTTTTAGCCTGGCCGTGTGTTGTTTAGCTGGAGGTGGCAGTTTTCCCTCTTGGGTGTGTATAGGGGCTGTATCGTGCTTCTGTTCTGCAGCGTGGGGAGTCCTTGTATTATTGCTTCTCATGACTGCTGTTTTGGTGCTCTTTTTTTCTTTGCCTTTGTGTGCTTCTCTTGTACCCCTTGTATTAGAGTTTGCTTAATAAATTTTGCTATTTCAAAAAAAAAAATTTGCCCTTTATTCTTTCCTCTTCTAAGTCTTTTAATTTTAATTTAACAAATTAATTCCATATTTATTTATTTATCTCTATATATATAATTTGAGAGCCTTTTTCAAATGGAAGTATACACATGGCATTCCCACAAACATTCTCCTCCCATATTGTTTTAGCATTCAATGATCATAACAAATTTAATAAAATAATCCAACATTAAAAAAAATAATAAAAGCAAAATGGAGATAGGTCCCAAATAGGAAAATATAGATTTTCATATTCAAATTAATCACAATTATTTTAAATTTAATTAATTCAAATAAATTATATTATTTTAGTATTTAAATTACTATTATTATATTAAATTAATTTATTTCAAATAAATTATATTATTTACGTATTTAAATTATTAGTTTTCAAATTAAAATAATTCTTGACATATTATAAAAAATTCTAACAAGTTTATATATTTAATAAAAATAAATTTTTGGAAATTTTTTTTATAAGAGTTTTAATCCATAAAATAATAAAAAAAAAAGATTTTTTATTATTATTTTTTATTTTTTTACAAATAATAAATTACTAATAGTCTATTCAATTTATTCAACTCAAAATCGAAAATTATTAAATGAGATTATTGATTTAATTATTTTTACCATATAAACAATTACTTTGCATTAAATTCTTTACTATTTTTTGAGATTCTTTGCTTCTTTGAAAAGTTTGTGAGTTAATTATTGATTTTCTACAAAAATATATCTAAATCATTAAATATTTTCAGCAAAAATACAAACAAACAGTACAATATTAAACAAATTATGAATTTTATTTAAGAAATTTAAATAAATTTTTTTTTTCTTCTTATTTATGAAATAAGCAAATATAATTGTAAATTTCGTAACGTAATTTTTTTATATCAAATAATGATAGAAAATATCATTTTTTTTTTAATTATATGCATCAACAAAGTCTGAAAATATTTTATTTAATTTGATTGAATTTATTTTTAAATTAATAAATTCCTCAATTTAATTTCTCCATAATTTATTAATCAATACAAATACAGTGGTTTTTTTTTTTTTTTGTAAATCGTGCAATATAGTTTCATCATATACTAATTAAAATGCTTGACAATATAGTTTCATCATAACAATAATGTGTTTTTTTATTACTTATTAAATTAATGTGTGATGTTCTTTTAATTTATTTAAAATATTTAAAATTGGGAAGCTTTATTTAATAGATTTTGTTTATAATTCAAAATTATAAATATTTTCGTAATCTATAACATAAAATCACTGTTTATTAATTTTAGTAACTTTATTAATACATATAATTATTATTATTATTATTTTTTGAAATAATAATAATAATAATAATAATTATTATTATTATTATTATTATTCATAGAGGAAACTATTTTTTTGTTGTAATTTTTACGTGACTTATATTTATATATTAATACGGATGTTTACTCTGCGGGAACATATATATATATTTGTACTCATATATTAATATGAGGCAATTTTTTTGTTTTATTTTTTGTAGTTTTTCCGAAACTTATATTTTTTTACTCATTCGAGGATTATTTTTTATTTAAATGAGAACCTATATTTCTATTCATACATTAATATGGGATCTATTTTATTTTTGTAATTTATATTGTAGTTTATATTTCTACTCATGTTAATGCGAATACTTTTTTTAAAAGATCTATATTTCTGCTCACATATTAATATGAAAGACTTTTTTTTTTGTAATTTATACGAGAATTTATATTTTTATTAATATATATTAATTTGTAGGCCCATCTTCTTCTTCCTTTTTTTTTTTTTTTTGTGAAATCCATAATGTTAATTACTACATAAATTTATATTTTTTTTCATATATTAATACGAGATCATTATTCATGTATTATATATGAGATTATTACACATGAATGAAAAGAAGACGGCCAATAAGCTGCGCCGTTAAATTTTTTTGTATAGCAAAATTCAATCTTTTAAAAACTACATTCATAAACCTATGCGACATAACATTACTATGCATGACATTTTGAACTCTAGTTAGAAGGTCTACCACCTCTGGGGCTAGAAAGCAAAAGTGTCAAACGCAAACGGTATATAAACATGTTGATTGTCAAAGCACGCTTTCCCATGTTTGACCATTTTTCTTGAAGCAGCTTTGAAGGTTGTCCGTCCCACTGTAAAATCTCCAACCCCTAGTTCAACACGTGGGGAAACTTCAGTCAAATCTACACAAGCATGTTTCCCTCCTACCCATCCATATACCAGAATATCCGCAGGACAAGTGTTGATCTCCCTTCTAGTGGGTCCGTCAAGAAGTTCACTGGTGCTTCTTTCTTCATAGAAATTCACGCACGCCTGAAAATATAAAAAAACACATCTCTCACCAAGTCATGCCTATATTTGAATCCTGGAAGCTCCCTACAATGGGTTGTATGCTCCCCAAAAGTGTTAAGACTTTACGACAAACAGGGCAAACTTCATCCTTAGAAAATAGCGGAATCATGAGGCGGTACCTAAGGATAGTACGATACTCTAATGGGAACATGTGTTGGCGTAACCCGTCAATGGGGATAGCTAGGAGAAAATCTTAAGCATGTGCTGCTTTCAAACACCTCAAAACAGTTTTTTGCCTGGTGGTCATTTCAAAATCAACTTCCATGTCCTGAACAATTTTACCAAAAAGGACACTCGCCAAAACATGTTCGGCTTTAGGGGGGACGATGTCTATTTTTTATTGTAATTTCTACGGGAACATATATTTCTACTTATGCATTAATATGGATAATTTTTTTCATTTATAATTTCTACGGGATCTATTTTATTTTTGTAATTTATAATGTGGTTTATATTTTTACTCATATATAAATGCAAAAGTCTTTTTTTTTTTTTTTTTTTTAAATTCTATGTGGCATATATTTCAACTAATACATCAATAAGGGGATTTTTATTATAATTTCTATGGGAATATATATTTCTACTTTTAATACGGATAATTTTTTTTATTTATAATTTTTATTCAGATCTATATTTTACTCATATATTAATAAAAGAACCTATTTACTTTAGAATTTTTATGGAATCTATATTTTAAGTCATATATTAATAGGGAGATTTTTATTTTATATATTTCAACGGGATCCTATATTTTTGCTTAAATATTAATACGGGAATCAATTTTTTTTGTTATTTATATTATAGCCTATATTTCTACTCATTTATCGAGACACAAATATTTTTTTTTGTAATTCATGTCCACCTGAAAGTCTTTTTGCGAAATCTATAAGTCTTTTCCTTATAATTCATTACAGTTAGTTTTTATCAGAAATAGTTATTATAATTATTAAATCATATAATATTGTATATATTTATGTAGTTGCAAGTCATTAACTATCTTTCATTAACAATAAAATTTTTAATTTTTGAATTTAATGTAAAATATATTAAAATAGAAATCAATAAATCTACAAACGCATTTTTACTCGTGTTTGGCACGGGTCTGGATACTAGTTTTAATAAAATATTTGCATGTTGTTGAATAAGCATGTTGATGCTTTATTTTCCAACACGTGGACCGCAATATAGTCTTTCACATGGATGCAAATCTCAATTCATTCTTTTTTGTAATAATTTTCAGATTAAGTACACCTATAGTTTTAATTTTAATAAAAAGGGTACACTTTGTGTTAAAATAAGATCAAGTGCCAAACTTATTTCAGCTGAAATCACATTTTATTCTTTTAACCCTCTGACTATGGGAAAACCATTGACTACCCTCCATGCTTCCACTTCCACTTATTATGAGTTTGTAATATAGTCTCACTACGACTATAGACCTAAAATGTTTACCAAACAACTTCATTTAATGTTTTGTATACGCAAGAATACTTAGTGACCACTCTTACAAAGAAAATTATGAAAGTGACTTGACCTTAGTGACCTAAATTGAGATTACCTACTCCTCAACTTTGCTTAGTCAACCTTTTATTTTAGAAGTCAAATAAATCATGAAGTTGCCGACTTGGTGCAACCCAAATGCAATTTTCCACTTGTGGAAAATGTTTTGATTGTGACTCTAGTAATGTACGTACTCAATGTGTGGCATAAAAAAATGTCATATTTGTATTTTTATTTATTCAAATAAATGAAATTAATTTTATCATTAAAACCAATATAATTATTCATTGACCACTAAATTATTTGATAAAAACATTTAGAAGATTTCTCTTCCGGCCCCTCACGTTTTTTTTTCACCCTTTGAATTTCTTGTTTTGTCATTCAATAAAAAATTCGGTTTTTATAAATCGGATTTTTTTTCCTTGAAATATAACTTTGGTTTCTAGAAACCGAAATTTCCTGAAATTTATACTAGAAAAATTTTGGTTTATGCGAACCGAATTCTTTATCAAAGGAAAAATCAAAATTTTAAGGGGTAAAAAAGAAACGCGGGAGCTTGAAGAGAAATCTTCAAAAACTTATACGAACCAAAACGTTTTCAGTTAACAGCCTATGTACAAACATGATAGGAAGATTTCTCATCCCACCCCCATGTCTCTTTTTCACTCCCCATGTTTCCGTTTATACCCCTTAAAAAAAATTTGGGCAAACACGAACCAAAATTATAAACGGTTGAAAACACATGTTTTTCTCTATCGGAAAACTTCGATAAATAAAAACCGAAGTTTTGTGAGGTAAAATTAGGGGTAAAATTAGATTATTAGGGGTGAAAAAGAGACGTGGAGGTGGGAACAGAAATCTTCACATGATAGAGCCCACTTTTTAAAACAGACTGGGATCAAATGGCCCAGTTTTGGGACATACACAGTCCAATACAACATTTACTAACACCAACAGTTTTCTAACATACACCCGACTGTCACCGAATTTGCATAACCAAAATGCTTTCTTAGCATAAATGTGAGCAAAACAGAGTTCCACCATTCCTCGCCAATCAGTCAAGCCTTGCTATGCTTCAAGTTCTTGCATAATTGTTTCTCTTATTTTATACTTTTCTTTTTTATGAAGGAAGAAATAATGCAAGGGAAGAAAGATGATCATACCATACTCCCTCCGGACTTTTTTTTAAGCAAAAATTCTCTTTTGCGCACTTATTAAGGAGTTGACTTTTTATCCTAGTTTTATGTGTAATTTTTAGTGCAATTTCTAAAATGTCATTTTGCCTAATATTAAATCTACTCCTACTTAGATGTAATCATCATTAGTACTACTCCAACATAGATTACTTGTAGAAATAAATAAATGCATGTGTAGGGGTGTTGTTGGAAAAAAAATATTAATTAGAGTTGAATTTAATGACTTTTGTTTATATTTAAGACCAAATTTTTTTGTTGACATTTGCTTATAAATAAGGCCGGAGGAAATATTGTTTTTATTAAGTTTTTCTCACAAATAATCATTGTAATGTACTTTTGTAGGTCATTTTGTGCGATAAGATTGACATTGATGTCGATGATGACCGACGATTTATGACTTGTTTAGTAACACTGAAAACTCTAATTGATTAAAGTAATAACTCAAAACTACGGTCACTCTGTAGTGGGAGATGTAGACACACTTTGTCGAACATTACTTGTTTCAAATTTATGGGGACTTTGTAATGTAAATTTCCGCATGAGGCTCATGATATATGGTGGCATGCAAAGCATACATGGAAGGTGTTTAAGTAGGTTCTTTGGTAAAAAACAAAAGGGTTTTATTATGTTTATGAGGGTGACAAAAGTTGCAGAGAGAAGTTTAAGAATTCTTTACGTTTACCAATGGAAGTGCTTTCCAGAGAGTTTGCAAGAATTTGGAGCCAAGTACTCAAATTCTATTGCTACAGAAGAATATTCTCTATGAAAACCCAAATTTTGAGACTTGATTCAAAAGTCTTGTTTACATCTACCACAAGCAATTTTTTTTACTTATTTAATGAAAAAGTATTTAGTAATTAAATTAAACTAAACAATGTCACAAATCACAATATATACCTTATATGGGAACCAGATCTTTTGCAGTCTGCCCTCTCTAGTTTTTTCTCCTGTGCAGATCTGAACCGTCCATCAATAATATTAAAATGCTGATTGCTACAGTGTAATGGTAAACAACGGTCGAGATCACACAACACGGTTCTGTACTTGGAGAAGATCTGAATTCCCTTATATGTTTGTGTTGAACTGTGGGGACAATTTACAATTTCTTTCAACCGATAATATATTAAGTTTTGAATAAACCATCAATTATGTCTCTTAGCTATTAGCTTCACTTTGTGTAAAAAAAAACTATTAGCTTCACACTTCAATTTAATACATAAACTATCTGAATAAAATAAGTAGTTTTTATCTTCTATTATTGATATATGTTAGAGACTAAATTGATAAATCTTTATATATTTTAAATATTGAATTGAAGAATTTAATATGGTTTAAGGAGTAAATTTGAAAGAGAGATGTAATTTAGAAAATAAATTGTTAGTTTATTATTAAATTTTATACTATGAAGATGTAACTTCGTCAATAAAATTATATATTACAATTATATCACTTAAAAAAAAACATTTATTTGTCAAAAAAAAATACATTTGAAAAATTACAGAGTCAAATGTGTTTCTCCTTGTCTTAAATGCTAGATCATGCTTAACTTTCTAATTTCCTTTTTATGGTCATTGATAGAGTTATGTTTGGAAACAAATTTCATGAGTTTAAATCGGATGAAAACATTGTTGAACTCATGAGTGAAATTATAGGTTTGATTCCCACAAAACATATTATTAGAAAGGGGTGATGAATTTTAAGAGTGATTCAAGTCATTAAAAATTTAGTCTTCAAATTAGATGAAAGTAATCACTTTTCTCCTCTTTGAATTGATCAGAATTTCTCCATTCACTATAAATTATTTGTCCGTAAATAATTCTTACCGAAATATATCTTTTAATAGCATAATTTTATTTTTTTGATAAATTAAATAGTGTGATTTTTAGTGTGAACAATACAGAAAGAGAAGAATAATTAAAATAAAAGTTGTGAACATATTTGATGTTGCCATCAAATAAAGATGATCATTACTTGTAATTTAAAAAAATTGATAGAGACAAATACCTTTTATAAGGGAATCAAGCACCTCTTTTATTGGTAAGAAAAAGAACATTACTATTTTAATATCAAGTAAAGCACACTCACATCATACAAAGCATAAAAGCACTTACAATACACAACATCTTTTTTTTTTTCTCCATTCAAAATATTGGACAATGTTGAGTACTACTAAAGCAACCTATCAACAGAAACAACCTTAGACACACCTTAATAATTACTAATTAATATTAAGCTCTACAAATCTAATATAATCTTAATAAAATCTATCTTATTAAATATAGTCTCACCCTAGTCACTAATATATTAACCCTCACTCAATAATTCCACCACATGCATGAAACAACTCCAACTCAAACAAAACAACCTTGGACTTTAACTTTGTTTTTTTTTTTTTTCCTTCTTTTAAGGTACAATAATTCACCACATAAACATGTCTGAAGAGGCCATAATTGGTTGTTGATTAAGATATGACATATTCATTTGATTAATGAAGTAATTATCTGAAATTGTTGAAAAACAATCATTATATTGATAATTAACTTCATTAGTAGTAGTAGTTGTGTTGATGATGTTGATGATATCATTCAATGATTGTAACCTTTGATTAAGTTCAATCATTTGTGCCCTTAAAACACAATTCTCTGCTTCAATTTTTAGGTAGTGTTGTGTTGTCATGTTCATCCTTGTCATGATTTCATTGTTTTCATTTCTTAATCTTTCCACCTCAACCATTAAATCATCCATGTGTTTCTGCTTCCTCATCCTTGATCTTCTAGCCGATTCGCGGTTCGATTGTTTTCTCTTCCTTTTTCTTTGATCCATAAGAACTTGTAAATCTTCCTCAGATCCATAGCTTTGAGATTTTGTGAACACACTAGAGTTTCCACTAGAAGTGGCCATCATAGGATAAAAATATGAACAATATTTTTTAATTCCAAATGAAAGGAAAAAAAATAAAATAAAGGTTGGAAATCTTATCTTAAATTTTGGCTTTTTTTTAAATAATTAATATAGCTAAATAATTATAACTATGTTATAAAATGAGAACTATATTAGATAATTATGAAAACACATAGAACCAATAAAGGAAGAAACAAGAGAAAGATTGAACTAAGTGAGTCCTACGTCTTAGGGAAGAATCTATGATAAATCCGGAACGAAGGATTTCACTAAGAACAGGAGACATGAATGTGAAGCATGAACAATGTTATGAAGATGTTCAGCATCAATATTAAAATTAATTATTAAGAAAATTTCATGTGGAGAAAAAGAAAAAAAAAGAAAGAAAACAGAACAAAACAGAGCAAAACAGAGGAGAATAGAGGTGTGATTAGTAAAACAAGGGGTGAGAGTGGGAAAGAGGAGAATAGAGGTGTGAATAGTAAAACAAGGGGTGAGAGTGGGAAAGAGGAGAAGAGGAAGTAATAGAGGGAATTGAAGGGTTAATTTATAGAGAAAAAAAAAGGCGGGGGGAGAGTGGAAAAGAAAGAAAAACGTCATTTTTATTTAATTAAGAAAATAAAAGTAAAGAAATTGGGAAGAAGAGAAAATAAAAAATTGAAATTGGAGGTGGGAAAAGCAAATGGTGTAGGGTATGGTGGTGGGACAGGTAAAGAGGGAGGCGTTATTTGGAATGTGGGGTGGAGAACAAACAACTTTCTCAACCCTCCAATTCCAACTAGGGGAATCATGAATTAGGATTCTATGATAGATGTGTCATTAGAACATCGATGATCGTTCGATTGAGATTAAATAATTTATAAAAATATGTTTTGTATTTTTCAGACTATAAAATTTATCAATTGTAAATTTAGAATCGTTCAATCTCGAATAGACGAATACAAACTCTGATTGCATGAATGCATGCATTCTGTGACAACACAAAATCTTGACTTAGCATCATCGATTTATTGTTTGCATCATTATATACCAATTCTCCTTTTTCCTTCTTATAAGGTAATATTCGTCGAGAAATATTTTTTTGAAGAGGCTATTCATCGAGAAATATATGCAGCACACAAGGTGAATTCACTTCTCCTTTCAACTAATATTTTCAAAATGCAAAAGTTAAAGTTTGAACCTTTAATCACTTATTTAAAGAGTTTAAATTTCTAACCACTTGAATCAATTTATCATTCGTAATCCTAAAACATGCAAGGAAAAAACAAAACAAAACCCAAAATATAACGCCAAAAAGTCGCTTGTTGAAAAAGTGCTTTTGCAAGACACATGAATAGAATACTAACCTCAATTATTATTGATGGAGTGTAAAGTTGAGTAGTGTTAGTGATATAGGTCGATATATCATATATGTGAGATATCAAAGTGGTCCCTTAAGTGTTAGTAACCTCACATTGGGAGGGAAAGATATTAATTAGTATCCTCAAAGCTGAAATCCATTTGCAAGCATCTTGAACAAACTCACAAAGGGATACAAACACTGAAATATAGAGTCATTACATGTAAAGGGTATAAGCCTATAGGTTAGGTTGCTATATATTTCTTCCTTTCTTTTTGGTTAAGGTTGCTATATATTTCTATGTACCCAAAAGAAAATCAAGTCGATATGTTGGTATAGCTTTTATAACTTTCTTTGCTCTAAATTTTGCATGAAATATATTTATTTTTTGGAAGGAAATATACTTATGTTTTTTAGGAAAATGTATATTTTCTATTCTTAAATACATAATTGAAAATCACATAATTGAAAATCACTATGAACACATATTGTGTCGTTTTGATTATTCATGAATTAAGGTACGAGGTACCCGCACTATATTACATGTTTTGAACCACAATTCTCATTTAAAGAAGAGTTATGCATCTTTTTTCATACCTAATGTATTGAAAATGTTATTTAAAATTATCTTTGCATTATTATATACCTACAAATGAATAAGCTCTAAATTAATTATTCAAAATTAAAATCAGTTTATGTGTGACAAAACAGGTAATAGTCAGTTAGTGAGGTCATGCATTGTTCCCTTGGCCTAACTTTTGAAGTAATTATATTGGTTCCTTAAAAGAGTATGTTTAATGACGTTTGCATACAAACCCAAGATTTTTTCAGTCTTCATTTTATTTAAAAAATTATACCTTTTAATCAAATATTTGTATATTGTATTGTATTGCAAATTTTGTTAATACAAGTGTTCTATAAAAACAACTACTATTAACAAATAGTATTTTTTTTTTTATAATACTAATTAACAATTACAATATACTTTTTTGTTAATCTCTCTTCTTTTATTGGATTACTACGATATTAGTACGAAATTGTCGCCATTATTAATAATGATTAATTTTAGTCGAGAAATTTATAGAGCACACTCAAGGTGAATTTCCCTTTTATAATCAATTTTTTTATACATATGAATTAAAAATCGAACCACTAAACACATATTTAAAGACTTAATTTTTATCACTTGAACTAATTTGTGGTTGGATTTATCTCTCTTTTGTTTGGCTTCCATTTGGATACGTGATTAAACTAAATTAATATACACAAGTGGAATGCTATGTTACCACTAATGAATTATTCTAATAAAAAAACCACTAATAAATTATGAAAGAGCTACTAATTTCTATAGTTTGGTCCCGGACAATATCATAAAGTTTTACTACGTCATGGATAATTAAAAGTGATTAGCAAAACTAGGATCTTCTTGCAGCCGAAAGAATATACCCTAGTAGTGCTAATTTGAATTCACTGTGAGTTTATATACTCAAATAAAGTTTGGTTCTTGCTAACAAGTGTATCCAATGTATTCTTTAAGCATACTATTTATAAAAAAAAATTAATCAAAAAATTAAACAGTACAATTTTCTATGTATTGACTTTATATATATATTTTTTTTATAAAAATTCTATACAAACTTAATATTTAAGGAGTTTAAATAGAGCACCGAATGCACTCTTTATCATTTGCCATAAAATTTTACCACATCATGATGGATAACGTGTGTTAACATGAATTTAAAATGAAGTAGTTTGAAATATGTTTTTTTTTTTAAATTGAAATGGAACGATCTTAGTGTGAATATATTAACTAAAGTAAAAGCAAAACTTTTTATATAAAATGTGAATGTATTAACTAAAGTAAAAGCAAAACTTTTTTTATAAAACTAAATAATGGTTTTAATTTAATGCAAAACCTATTTTTTATGATATCATTGTCATTTGTCATTTTGAGGTGTGAAGACAAAATCAATATTGGTTTATAGGAACCAAATATCTAAATTTCCATAGAACCATGTTTATAAGAGGCAATTCTAAAAGACTAAAACTTTCCATTGTAAATCCAAAACCTCAAATAATATAATTCTTTTAGCCTAAGATTAAGTTACTTTTTTCTTACTAGAGCTTTTAAAAATTGTTATTTAACCTATTTTATTACTTTCTAAGGGAAAAAGAGAAAAATAAATAGGCCAAACGGTATCATAATAAAGGTCCGTTTGGATTAACTTATTTTTGAGCCTATGCAAACAACTTATGCAATATAAATTAGGTTTTATTATATTTTATAAGATCAAACTAATGAAAATCGTATTTTTATAAGCTATTTTATCATAAATTTCTTTGACAAACTTAGACACCGTTTGACCTGACTTTTTTAGATCTTAAAAGCTATCTGAAAATTAAAAGTAAAAATAAAAGCTTTAAGTAAAAAGGTAAAGCTGTTTGGTAATTGTTATTTTTTTTTTTAGCTTCAAACTAAATTAAACTAAATTTGCTAAAAATAATAACAAACTTTAAAGAAAAATGATAACATCTAATAATGTTGAAATTAAAACAAACTTAAAAAAAGATAATAACAACAGATAATAATGAAATAAAAATAAACTTAAAAAAAGATAATAAAAACTACTTTTTTCCTAAAAGTAGATTTCAATCTCTTCTCTTAGAAGCTTTTTTTATTCAATTTTATACATTGAAAAAAAATTATTTTTTATGACGAAGAGCTTTATTAAAAATATATTTGCCCAAACTTTTTATTTTAAAAAGAATAAAAAGCGAAAAAAAAAACTGGAACAGAGCCTATAATAAAACATAAAAATTGAATAAACTATTTTTTAATAAGATAAAAAATAAGCTAATGCAATCAAACTCTATATCAAATTAAGAAATATTAATCTTTAGCAATGCGTGTGTAATTTGTCTTAGAGAGTTAATACAAAAACAAAAGTCACTTGAAATTGGATGATCTCATCAGCTGGCCCACATTCTATGGTTTATTTGTTTATATATGGCCCAATTTACCAATTAATTAAGCATTATTAATTCAATTTGTCACTAACTAGCCAGCTATTTGGTCCTAATAGCATCTGGTAGCTCCATTTTAATTGAACATAGATAGATCTCATGCTACTGCTTTCAATTTATTTTTAACAAATGAAGATGAACTAGATTATTTATTTATTTGTTTAGTAGTAACAATTTTTATTTATTTGTTTGAAAAAAGATTAAATAAAAAAATGCCTAGAAGAATTTTCTGGAAACCACCAAAGGAAAAGAAAAAAGAATATTCCAAATCATGTTATGTTATGTCGACGATGTTCATTTCCATTATTATTACAACCTCTTGTAATGGGTATGGGTAGTAGTAGTAGTTCAATAATTTGATGTGATCACCTCTTTATGTTTCTTTCTACTACTACGTACGAGTTCTTTAATTATTATCATAAAAACAAATTGAAAATGGAGACAAGGTTTGGAAAAGAGATTGATGGTCGGTTCATTGGCCCAACAATATGCTTTCCTACTTTCAACAAAAGGGGTCCCAAATTTAATTTTAGTCTTGTATCATTCATTGAAAAAAAAAAAAAAGACTCTGAAGTCATCAAAATTGTCCTCCATCGGTCTCATTTTTATTTTTGGTGTACGTAAAAATAAAAAAATTAACTTTATATGGGAGATAATTCTATTTTAAGCGTATCAAATATTGAATTACAAATGATATTATCTTGACGTGTCAAAATTCTTTCACTCTTTTGACACTTTGTGGGCAATTAAATTCATTTCGTATGGTTTTGAGTTGGCATTGGAGTCAAAAGTTAATTTATGAAAGAGTGATATTTTTTGTGATGATTTATGACTAAATGCATCCAACGTTTTTTTCATGCACGTACAATTGATGCAATTATGTTCAAATTTTGGATATTTTGGTGGGTTCAAATATGCATCTTGGATTCTAGTGATTACGAGTTTACACATATGAAGTTATTAGTAACTTGTTAGAAAAAGTGTCATCTCTCGATTGATAGTAGGGTGGTGTTGGTTAATTCAGCATTCTCGTCATCAACTATTTTTGTGGTATAGTGGTCGTAGTGGATAAAATTTATTTATCAAAAGGATGGTAGATTGGATGTGAAGGATTTGAAGTGGTTTACCATTTCACATTTGGGTAAGTAGAAGTGACATTGCTAAGTAAATTCATGGGTTTGTGTATGAATTTCTTTCCTTTATATGAAGCAGAGTAATGAGATAAGGGCGGCAAAGAATAATTTTGAAACAATAAATGTATAAAAATAATAATATTTTGATCTAGCTATCCAAGGTGAATCAAGAATTAACAATTTGTCCAAATCTTAGGATTATACCAAGAGCAATTTTCTTTAAAATCCTAGCCTTAATTGATGGCAAAGACCTTAAAATTTTCTTAAAACAATTCAGAAAATGCATTCCCTATATATAGGCTCGCTAAAGTTCGCATCCCACGAACTCAGCTGAAACTTTTGCCGTTCTACTTCGCATTTCGTGAACTCTGTTCGCATCCCACAAACTCAACACAGAAACTTTTGTCTTTGAATTTTTCAAAGCAATTCCAATAGTTATGCTCACAAAAGTTATTATTTTTTATTTTTTGTTATTCTAAGGCCCAAAACATACAAAGTAAGCTTTAATTTTAAAAGTTGCCAAGAAATTTGACTTTCACAATTATGCACTCTCTTTTGCATGTACGTGATATGTTACAAAATTGGAAACGAATACACTCTCTTTTGCATGTACGTGATATGTTACAAAATTGGAAACGAATACTATCTTATTCTTAGATATATACTTCACTTGCAAATCTCAATATCTCATTGTCAACTTGAGACATCACAATAAAAAGACTATGCCATCAATCTTCACGTACCACAACACTAGCTAGAACAACTAATAAACTAATATATTGTTATACGGAATATGTTTATACAAGTTCGAACTCAAAAGTTTACAGTTATTTATATGAGTTTATTGATGAGATATTTGTGGACTTCATTTAAAACTTTTTAAGAGGTGTTGAGTTGGAATAATTGTGTGTTTAATAAATATTATATATTATTAAAAATTTATAAATGTGAAATCTATACAAGTGGAATCTAATTAGCTACTTAAAATTGGAATGCTCTATTGTAAATGCTCTTACAACACTTGGACACACCGGGTGCACTAACCAACAAGTTGTGGTAGATTGGAAGAGAATTTTCTAGCAAGTAAAAATACAAACATATTTTAACAAGAAATGAGAAACTAATAGTACAAAATAGAGATGGTGTATGGGTTGGTTCTTTATGAAGTGCGTTTGCTTTGAAGTGAAGTAGTTGTTTACTTACGTATAACGACCAATATGTACTACATACATGATAGTACTATATGTGAGCATGTGCATGCATCATGTGATACCGCTGGCTTTGTTTGTACATAGCAAAAAAGTGGCACTCAACTCAAACTCCATTTGCTCCTTTATCATCTTTATCATATATAGCCCAGTACGGTCTATGTTTAGTTACCTAGCTTTTGTTCCTTTCAATCCTACTGCAAAAGAAACGAATATATCAATGTACGATTGCATTGTCATTTTCTTCTTCTTCTTGTTTTTTTTTTAATTGAATTGAAGTTTATTGTTGGATGTATAAATGTGTTTAGACATTCTAATCGTTTAAGTTACCTAATGAAATTCAAATCCATTTAAGGGATACGTATATTAATCTTTCAAGCTCTAGCATTGCTTTTTATGGTACTTTCTTTGTGTTGTGAGTGGAGTTTCTGGTAATCTAAAATTCGTTATAACTAATCAATTATTAGTTGCTTCAGTGATAATTGGTGTTGAATTTGGCAGTGAGGACCACAGTTTGATTCTCCGCAACTACGATCGAGATGAGACTGAAACCACTTGATGCCAGAACTGACCTTAAAATCAGATTAATCTGGTGGTGAAAGAAAAAAAATTTGTTATAACTGCAAACTTTTGTTCCAAGACAAACTAATTAAATATCACTAATGACAAGAAATAAAATGTGTAACATTGTTCAGATCCGACCTCAAGTTCACATCTCCGAGATATTGTCCGCTTTGGGGTTAACCCGTCACGGTTTTGTCCTTTGTAGAAAAGGCGTTTCGGTTGGTTAGAGGAGTGTGACATATTGTATATAAACTACCATTAGTCTCGAGTTCCAAGCGATATGAGACTATTTGGTGTATCCAGAACAGATGTCCCCTAGTCGAGGCTAAGGGGCTGGGTTCGAGAACGAATTTTATCGTTCTCACAGACGGCGCCACTGATCTTACCTTGATGAGAGTTGACCTCGTCGGTGTTCTTTGTGTCGTAAAGCCCTTGTTGAAGTGGAGGGGGTTGTGTACCTGTATACACTCCGACTCTCAAGTCAGTAAGTAGTATATGATGGTTTTTAGAGGTAAAGAGTTATGTACCTGACTCCTGCAGAATGATGAGTTTATATTGTTAGTGTAAAAGATGAGCTTCTTCATTATTCGCATTATGCACAAGTAATATGCCTTATATAGGCTACAGAGAAACGCGCCTGCCCGCGCCTATTGCTGCTAGAACGCGCGCGCCAAGGCAGGCTAGCTTGACCAGAGCTTGCTTAAGGCCCGAGTAACAATTCTAAGGCCCAACAAACTCTCCCTTACTGTTGATCACTATACACAACTAGATCAAGCAGTATTACATCAAAGACAAAAGAAACAAAAACTAAAGAAAAAACAAGTACACAAAAAAAACTTCACTTTTAATTTCCCAATTCTCTCATGCCAAGACCCTCCCTGAGCCTACAAAAGGTGTCAACCTTCAAAACCTTGGTCATGATATCAGCCAGTTGATCTTGAGATCTGCAGAACCTGAGCTCAATGATTCCATCTTTGTTAAGATCCCTAAGAAAGTGATACCTAACATCAATGTGTTTGCATCTTCCATGCAACATAGGATTTTTGGACAATTTGATGGAGGAGCTGTTGTCACAGTTTATGATAGTACTACCTTCTTGCTTTATTCCTAAATGAGTAAGCACATTTCTCAGCCAAATGCATTGGCAGGCTCCTGAAGCAGCAGACACAAACTCTGCTTCTGTTGTGGACAGTGTAACAATGAGTTGTTTTTTAGAGCACCAACACACAGCACTAGATCCTATGGTGAATATATATCCTTAGGTGCTTTTCCTATCATCATAGTCACCAACATAGTCAGAATCCGTCCATCCTTGCATCACAAGCTCAGTTTCACTTCCCTTATTCTTGTACAAAATACCAAAACACAAAGTCCCTTGTAGATATTTCAAAATCCTTTTCACAGCTGCAACATGCACTTCAGTAGGTCTTTCCATATACCTAGCTGCTAAGCATATCAGGCCTGTAGCTAGAAGATACATTAGGCACCCAATCATCTGTTTATACAGGGTTGCATCAGCAGCTTTCCCTTTCTCATCTTTCACAAGTTTGCATCCAGGGACAATAGGGGTACAAACCTTGTTGCATTCCTCCATTCCAAACCTCTTCAAGACTTCAGAGGCATACTTATGTTGATAGATGAAAATTCCCTGATCACCTTGTTTCACTTCAACACCTAGGAAGTACTTCATCTTGCCCAGTTCAGTCATAGCAAATTTTTCTTTCATGGAATTCTTGAATTCTTCAGTTAACAATTCATCATTACCAGTGTATATAAGATCATCAACATACAGACTCACTATGAGGATTTTGTTCATTCCATGTGTTTTACAAATAAGGTAGGCTCAAAGGGACACTTTACAAACTTCTCAGTATTGAAATAACCTTCAATCTTACTATACCAAGCCCTTGGTGCTTGTTTAAGACCATAAAGAGCTTTTCTGAGCTTGTACACTTTATTCTTATCTCCTTTATGATATCCCAATGGTTGTTCTACATATACCTCTTCAGTTAGATCTCCATGGAGGAAGGCACTTTTCACATCTAACTGAAAAACACACCATTTGTTGTAGGCTGCAAGTGAAAGTATTGACCTTATAGTATCCCATCTTGCCACAGGTGCATACACCTCACTATAGTCAACACCATGCTTCTGAGTATAGCCTTTTGCCACCAACCTGGCTTTGTGTTTCTCCACCTTACCTTTCTCATTGTACTTAGTCTTGTAAATCCATTTCACACCAATGGCTTTGAATCCTTCAGGTAAGGTAGTTAGCTCCCAAGTGTCATTTGATTCAATAGACTTTATTTCACTATCCATAGCTTTTCTCCATATCTCTAGCTGGTAGTGGCAGGCCTCTTCATAAGTATTGGGATCTTCACTAGAGGTAAACATGGCTATAGCCAAGTTTTTCATTTGATTGTCAGCATTTTCCAGGTCTGTGACATAGTCTCTCAGGTAACCTGGTGGATTCCTTTCTCTTGGTGGTAACTCATTGGAATCTTCACTATCATATTCAGAGCTAGCTGTGTCATCAACCTGCTCATGATGAATGTTATCCTCTTCTTCTGTGTCATTGACAACTTCAACCTCATTTTCTATTTCAGCTTCATCTTTATGTTCACTTGGCATTGCTGCAGCATCAGGCCTAACTGGTCCCTTATTATCCCAATTCCAACACCTGTTTTCTTCAAAGACAACATCTCTGCTGATGATGACATTCTTGTCCACAGGATTGTACAGCTTGTAGGCCTTTGATTCCTCACTTACTCCCAGGAGCACACACATTATGCTTTTGTTATTTAGTTTTTTTTCTGTGAACATCAGGAATGTGTGCATGTGCCATACACCCAAACACTCTAAAATGGTGAACTGATGGTTTTCTTCCACTCCAAGCTTCTTCTGGAGTAAGATCCTTTACTGCATGAGTAGGGGGTCTATTCATCACATATGTAGCCCAAAGAACTGCTTCAGGCCAGAATCTCTTTGGAACATTTCTAGTTGAGATCATGCTTCTAACCATATTTAACAAGGTTCTATTCTTCCTCTCTGATACTTCATTTTGTTGTGGAGTATAAGTTGTAGTCAGTTGTCTCTTGATCCCTTGAGAACTACAAAACTCATGAAATTCAGTTGAGGTATATTCTCCACCTCTATCAGACCTAAGACACTAAATTGAACACTCTGAGTCCTTTTCAACAAGAGTTTTGAACCTTTTGAAAACCACAAAAATACTTGATTTTTCTTTTAAGAGATAAGACCAAGTTTTCCTACTATAATCATATGTGAAGGTTGCAAAATACCTGTTTCCACCATTTGAATGAGGTGTAATAGATCCATAGATGTCTGTGTGCACAAGCTCAAGTTTCATAGAGGCTCTCCAACTTGTCTGCCTTGGAATGTTCTTTCTCTGTTGCTTGCCTGCCAAGCAATCAATGCATTGTTCTTCACAATCTTTTAAAGCTGGTAATCCTTTCACCATCTGCTTCTTTATCAATGTCTTGATCCTTTTGTTTCTGAGGTGAGCATACCTATGATGCCACAGCTTGCTCTGATCAGTAGTAACAACTTGAAAGTACTTAGGTAAAACTACAAGTGCTCTAACTATGTACATCCTATTAGAGGTCATTGCAGTGCTCAAAATCAACCCTTTTTCATCATGAAACAACTTACACACATTGTCTTTGAACACTATGGAGAGATTCTTCTGCTGAAGTTGTCCTACACTGAGTAGATTATTGCTCAAGCCTAGCAAGTAATACACATTAGTGAGGACTAGAGTCCTGCCATCAATGCTGAGTTTCACACTTCCTATTCCCATTATAGCCATCTTGGAATCATTCCCAAGCTTTACTGATTCTCTGAAAGAATCATCAAAATCAAAGAACCAATCTTTAATTCCCACCATGTGATTACTACAACCACTATCTATGTACCAAGCCTCTTCTTTGCATCCATTTGCCTCATTGTTGTAGGCCATGAAGAGCATTTCTTCCTCTCGTGCCTCAGCATAGTAGTTGGCATTGTTATCCCACTCAGGACATTCATTCTTGTAATGCCCAAGTTTGTGATATTTGAAGCATTCTACAAGTTCCCTACTTTGCCTTCCCCTGCCACGACCTCCTCTTGAGGCGCCTCTGCCTCTACCGCGCCCAGCATTGCTCATCTTCAAGGCTTGGTCTTCACTATGTTCTTTCTGCCCCTTCATTCTTTGTTCATGCACAATGAGACTACTTTGCAATTCATCTATGGGCAATTCATCTATGGACAATGTAGTAACATCATTAGATTCCTCTATAGAACACACTACGTAATTGAACTTACTCGTCATTGATCTTAGAATCTTTTCTACCACCGTCACTTGTTCCACCGTTTCACCATGTGAAGTCATTTTGTTGGCTATGGCAAGGGTTCTTGCAAAATAGTCATTGAGTGATTCCTCCTCCCCCATAGCAAGAACCTCGAAATCACGGCGCAAAGATTGAAGTTGTGCACGCTTGACTTTGGTGGAACCTTGATACTTGCGTTTCATAGCATCCCAAATATCCTTTGAAGTGTTGCGTACCAAGATTGTCTCCAAGATTGATCTATCTATGGCCTGAAAAAGATAATTCTTCACCTTAAGATCACACAGCTTACTATCCTCCGCAAGTTGTCGTTGTGCTGCCGTGGCGTTGGGTGGAGCTGTGACTACGCCAACTTCGATCAAGTTCCAAAACTCCTTGGAACGGAGAAGATTCTCCATAAGCATTGACCAATGCTCATAGTAACCATCAAACTTTGGAATGAATGGTTGTACAAACGTGGATGTCTCAGCCATGAAAACGAAGAAGAAGAGAAAAAAAAGATGGAAGAACGAAGATGATTACTAGAAAATCAACAAGAAAAGAAACGGGTGCAACCGTCGAATAGAAAAACAAGAGCCTTTTGGATCGTTTTCTTGCTCACTGATACCACTTGTTAGTATAAAAGATGAGCTTCTTCATTATTCACATTATGCACAAGTAATATGCCTTATATAGGCTACAGAGAAACGCGCCTGCCCGCGCCTATTGTTGCTAGCACGTGCGCGCCAAGGCAGGCTAGCTTGGCCAGAGCTTGCTTAAGGCCCAAGTAACAATTCTAAGGCCCAACATATATAACCCTCAGCGCTGGCAAGACCCTTGATAGGCAATAAATACCCATCAAGTGACTGTCGGAAAATAACTGAAGAGTCATGATAAATAATAAATGTTCATCATTCTGATGTCGTGCATTATGTTTCCCTATTCGTGCACGTTGCACTGTTTCTTGGGCTGTGCTCAGTAATGGTGGAGATTGGCCCTTATAAACTAAAGCTCTTTAAGATTTGAGACTTTTCTTACTTAAATATCAATGAGTTTTTTCAACTTAATTAACTCACCTTATAACTTTTTGGCTATTCCTTATGGTCTATGTATGATTGATCCAACATTGGCTATTGGTGTCATTTCATATAGATCTTTTCCGTCCTGTGTAATTTTATAAGCACTTGCTAGTATCTACAGTGCACGTGTGCACTGATAATAATTAATAAGTACAGTTTCAGTTTTGGTTTTCCTTAATCCCTAAGGCAAATTAATTAGGCCATGTGTGATAAATTTATAGTATATCTTTGCGGGGTATAATGTCCCCTAAGAATGGAACTGGTTGATGAATAGAAAACGGGCAATAGTTCTTTTACATATTTTTATGTTTTAGTGCGTTTTACTGCCCATATAAATTTATTGACATGACTAAATAAATAAAACTAGTGGAAATATTGTTGAAGCATGCACAAGTTGCTTTGTTTATTTACTACGAAATATTCCATATATATGCTGTTTCTCATAGCTCCATAATAATATAAAAACACACAATTATATGTGATTAATTGAAATTATGTGGTCAAAAAAAATAAATTGAAATTCTCTAATTTCAGCAAATTGAAGAATTGTTATATATATAGGCCAATGCTATGGTGGACCACCTCATCAAGTGGTCCACCGTGGACAAGTGGTCAATACTACTATAACGAATACGAATTTTACAAAATCCACCGTTGGATTGAAAGTTTATATCATATAGATCATCCATAAAAAAAATTAGAAAAATTTAAAATCATTTAATATGTTATTGAGATCCATAAAGATTAACGGTTTATTAAATACTGTAAATCTTAATGAGTCCCAAAAACATATCAAATGATTTTCAATTTTTCTAATTTTTTCTGTGGATGATCTATATGATATAAACTTTCAATCCACCGATCGATTTTGTAAAATTCGTATTCGTTATATGGTTAGTCCACCATGGACCACTTGAGCAAATGGTCCATATTAGAAATTCCCTATATATATATATATATATTTAATTTTTGGTATAACGACCCCATATATAATTATTGCATAAGATGAATCTAAATCTCAATTATCTAAGAGTAGTTTTTTTAATTGTTACTACATCTAAAATACTACAGCGAAATAAATAAAGTCTGATTAAAAATTATCATTGAAAATTTAAGAGTAATGTTTAATGATATATCAAATCAAATTTTATGGACTTAACCTACTTCCAAAACAATGCTCAATTTTTAATATAGCCTTCTTGAAAAGTGTGGTATTTGGTTTGGATATTTTATTTACGGGATGAATCTCTTAATTGGTAATATTTCGATGTCTTCATTAACTGAGTTATTTATTTCGGACCAAGTCTATTTTTAGATGATTTGTATCTTTACTACAAGAATTTCGTACCTGAATTGTGAAAATAAATAAATAGATCCGGGTAAAAGAAAAAAGGAAATAAAAAATAAAATTAATATTAAAAAGATAACTTTTTACATTTTTAAGGTGTTGAATATACAAATTTTAAAATAAATTTTCCTTGTTGATAATATGTTTATCCAATACCGATGTCACTGTTTAGCATTTTTTCAAAATAAAAAAATAATGCAGTTACAAATTTAAATGAGTCAAGACAAATAATTTGTCAAGAGATGCAGCATTACATTTGTGTTCAAATAAAGAAACTATGTTGAGACTTGAAAGATAAAAAAGTACATACATATGCATGCATGAGGCCACAATATTTCATGCATGCTCATGGAAACATTGAATCAAAGAAAAAAGCCAAATCAAACAAAGGTAGACAAAATCTCTGGCTGCTGATCGAATGTCATATAATTATATTTATATATGTTAATAGAAGGAAGTTAGAAGACCGAAAGGAAAATTAAAGTCATGAATATATGCTTAAAAAAACATCATTGCTTCTTCTAGAAACTGACAAAAGAAAAACAGCCTCATGAATATATGCTTAAAAAAACATCATTGCTTCTTCTAGAAACTGACAAAAGAAAAACAGCCTCAACAAACTCTCCACTGTTGTTTGTTGACTATACATAGCTTTTCCATTTTTCAGTTACTCCCTCTCCTCGTTCGTACTCATATCATATATGGCATCCATAATGTATAATATGTAGGAATAGGCATGCATTATGTATTATAAATGTTTAAAATTAGAAGCATATATACTTATGAAAAATTCTAACATCAAGTGGTCCATGGTGGACCATTCATAAAAAACCATATAATGAATACGAATTTTACAAAATACACAGTTGGATTTAAAGTTTATATCATATAGATTATCTATAAAAAAATTTAGAAAAATTGAAAATCATTTGATATGTTATTGAGACCCATCAAGATTAACGGTTTATTAAATACTGTAAATCTTGATAAATTCCAATAAAATATCAAATGATTTTTAATTTTTCTAAAATTTTTTATGGATGCTCTATATGATATAAACTTTCAATCTACCAATAAATTTTGTAAAATTCGTATTCAGTAGATCACTTGTCCACGGTGGACCACTTGTAAAGGTGGTCCACCGTAGCATTAGCCCTCTATAATATGTGTACATGTAGGAATAAGAGCAAAAAGCATGATATGCATGCATAAAATACATAGGAAAGAATTATCAATGAATATGTAGTAAGAGTTCTTATCCTTTTAAATATGTAGTCAAGAGTTCGGTCATAAGAGAAAATCCACTTTGGGTATCTCATAACTCCCCGATAGAGATTAGTCTATAGTTTGATATAAGAGAGAAGAAACATTTTTGTATGTCTTATAGATTTTTTGATCGAAATTAATTATTAATAAACTGTTGTGGAATATTCGTGTATATATGGCCTATATCTTCGTAGCCTAAAAAAATAAAATCATATATTTAAATCAACTGACAATATCAAAATTATTAGATTGAATATCATTCATGGTTATTTAGATTCGAACCTAAAACCTCTTTTATATATACTATAATTTTTCATCATTTCATCGATAAACCCAAAAATATTACATCAACGCTGTGTTAGACAAATGGGTGTAAATTGTGTGTAATAAAAACTTAATTTTTTGAAATGGTAGCTAACTGGAACTTTCATATGAAACTTTATGGAAATTTAGAAAAGCATGAAAAGACGGAATATGCCCATTGTGAATTAACCTGAGCTAGCTTAGGCATTAATAAATTGAACCTCAATAGTTAGTTCAACTTTCTTAATGATGGGCAGATATTAATTAGAAAGTACTATTGATAATGGTAGTGGCTAGACCAAGAAGTGGGTGGTTGGTTACGAAAATTAAGCTGTCAAGATTAATTTGACAGATAAAAAACGTGTTTAATTTAATGGGACTAATATGTGTATAAGTATAAGTATAATAATAAATCTTTTTCTTTTGTAGATAAAAATGTCCCCTGAGTCTAACTCAGTTGATAGGACATTTGCACGTAAAGTGCAGGGACCGGGATTCGAACCCTGGTACACCCACTTATTCATCTTTAAGGAGTGAAATTCTAGCCATTAGGCTACTTCACCAAAAAAAAATGTGTATAATAAATAGTAAAACAAAAAAAGGGATATATAAATCATAATCAATCAATACTCTAAACAAAAGAAATCATAATCTATATACCCGATCGGCTCAAAATGGGGCAGTTTCTTCCCTTGTGTCTCTTAATTTAAAACTCAAAGTGCTTGATATCTTTTTAATTTTAAATATCAATCCATGTTTTATATATGTGCTGATTGGAATCGTTTATATTGTTCACTAGATAAAGAATTGTGTTTGGTTTGTCCATTAGTAAAAAAGACAGATCTTGATGAAAAAATTTAAGTTCGAATAGGACTTATGCATCTGGGTGAAAGTATTTATTTTTTCCAAATTTATTGTTGTTGGCGCAGCTACAAGCAACACATTATAGAATTTTTGAACCCGTGTTTTTCGCTCAGCTAAGAATCACTCGCCAATCGAGAATTGCTTCACTGCAATTATGTGAAATTTGCAGAGAAGAAAGAAAATGGGAAAAGAGATGAACAAGGGATGAAACAATGATTCACACAACACTGAGAGAGAAGAAAGTTAGGGAAAATAGAAGTTTTATTCATCCACTAATGGACCAAAATTCAAGTGATTACGATTCATCACCTATACACTTCTATTTATACACATACACAAAGCTAAACGGTTATGAGTTGGTTTGTAACTGCCTACAGCTGTCAATTAACCACCACTCAACTAACTAACTTGTCCCTCTAACTAACTAACTAACTAACTAACAAAGCTGTTACTTTACTAACAAGTAACTTGTGACAGTTGCTTCACACACAAGTAAGGCTTTGGAAAACAATGAATTATGCACAATTTCAACAATTGTATCTCAAAGAGTCTCTTTATTCGATACATGTATTGGGACTACCTTGAAGCTAGGCATAGCAAAATCACTTATGCTCGCGAGTATCCGTCCGCCCCGCTCCAATTTTAACGGAGAAAAATTCAAGTTGATTGAATTTAGATTTGAGTTATTCTCGATTTTAAAAGTTGGGATTGAGGCAGATAAATGAGATATTGATATTCATCCTGAATCCGTTCATAAACCCGCCCCGCTCATTTTTTTTAGAGATCCTTATACAAACTTTAAATTGCTTTCATAATTGTTTTTTGAATTATTACATTCATATTTTTAAGTTGAGTATTAATCAATTTATTTTCTTAATTTTTTTTTTGATATAGTTCTCTATTTATTTTCTATGTATAAATATTGTTGAACCAAAATAATATTCTACTTTTAACTATTTCTTTAATAAAAAAATAACAAAGTGCAACATAGATTCATATGGAGGTAGACTCTCACGGGGATATCTGAACCCTGTTAAGTATGAGTTTGGGGTTTTAGTTTTCATCCCCATAAAAATTGGAACGAGTTTCAAGATATCCAAACACTATAGGTTTAAGATGGCAAAATCCGTCCCCCCGCTCCATTGCCATGCCTACTTGAGGCTTTTGCAGCAATGAGGGGTGTGACTACCCCTTCTAGGTAACAACTAGTATTGGATAATGCTAGGTCCAAGGTTTGGGCCGAAGTCAAACAACTGGGCTTATAGAAATATGTAATGGGTAATTAGTTTTTCTGTGAGAAGTTTGTGACATGTCAGGGGGTGTATATAAGATATTTTGTTAATATTAAGCTTTACCATCATATACCTATGGCTGGGCAGAGGTATACTTTTACTTTGCATATATAGGTAGTGATAATTTGCATGGTGAAGAACATAAAGAAAAGGTTAAAATTAATTATTTTATTTTTAATTTACTTTCAAATTATTTTATTATTTATATTTTATTAATTTTCATCTTTTTATTTTAAAATATATTTTATAAAATACATTAGTAAATTAATTTTTTTATCTTATCCTATTGATAACTCAGCTCAAATTCAAGATAAACTTTTTAATCAAAGAAACAAAATTAGATAATTTTTAAGATTAACGTATCAAATCTTGCCGCTTCACCAAATACTAAATTGAACTATTAAAGGTTGTTCTATATATTGTCTTTTTCGCAATTTAATCCATTTATTGTCCATTTGTCTGCATTAAGCTTCACCTGCGGTACAATTTCGGTTACGTACTTATGTGGGAAAGGTAACTTTCACTTCTCACTTTCTTTTTCTTTCCTTTGACATTTTTCATTTCATTTCTCAAACAAACAAACAACAAAAAAAAAAATCTCTTATCTTGTTTCGGTGATCGCTCCCAAAGCTTCCTTCTCTTAATCGCAATAACCCAAACAAGGTATCAACAATAAACGATATTGCTATCAATTATTACATCACTTAATTTATCAATTTAACGGTTAATCAAATTTTTCTTTGTTTAATCATATATTTGTTATCCTTCTGCGTGCAGTGTGTGTGCATGTTTAATTTTATTAACAATCTGAGGTATTCATGTTTCAACCGTTTTAATTTTGCTTTTTTATTCCAGTTTTCGTTCATTATTAGATCATTACTTTACTAATCTACCACTAAAAACAAAGAAATTGAATTTATCAATCTAAGATAATCATCTATCATGATCAGCGCCTATTTATAAGCTATTTTTATAACAAAACCTAAAATAAAGTTAAATTGTTTTCGTATAACGTGTAAGCTATTTTCATAAGCTATCTTGGAGAGCTTATGGAAATAAGCTGAAAATTGATTATGAACATGTCATAAGTTGTTTTCATACGTTCTCTCAAACAGGCTTACACGTGCTTATAATTGGTAAGCTATTTTCATAAGCTATCTTGAGAGATTATGAAAATAAGCTGAAAATTGCTTATGAACTTTTTTGTTTGACTTGTAGATGACAGGATTTAATTTATATTTACCGACATTGTAAAATGTTTTTGCACATGCATCAATGATTTGGAATCATGACACGTAGACATTTGAGGCTATATTTTAGGAATAAGTATACAAAAGTGGCACTCTGATGCGATTTCATTGGATGCATGTGTAAAAAAGTTTTAATCCGTAGATAATAAGTGCATGTCGGGACATGTCATTAAATATTGTTAAGTTGTTAACCAATTTGTGTGCATTCCTAAATTTTTTGTATGCTAAAAGCTACAGCTACATAGTCCAAAATGAAATTGTTGCCGTTGATAAATTCTGCGGAGTTATTTTGCATAATTGGATTATTTTTATTTCTTAGACGATAATGTGGACATGGTAATTTTCTTTGTGTGCGTGCAGGTTTTGAGAATGGGTTCTCTGCAAGGACAAGTTATGTGTCCCTCTGTTAATCCTAAAGTTGCAGGGTTCTGTAGCCTTCCTATGATTGGGCCAATGAATGTTAGTTGTGTTAGAACTGAGTTTTGGGGACTCAAGGAACTTAGTGGCAGTGGCAAGACTAAGACGGGTTTCCTTTCTTGGCACATAAACACGCGAAAAAGCAAGACAATAGTGCATTGTACTTTAAATCCGTCCTCGAACGATGGCGGAAGTATGGCAGAAAATTTCAATGAAAAAGATGAAGATTATGTTAATTCAAGTGTGATTGAAGCTGGTATGTTTAGCTACTAAAAATAGGATTAAAAACAGATTTTGAAGTAAACGAATTATGAAAAAATGATCACATGTATGTTTTTAGTTGATTGGTCAAACTGGGCTAACTAAGTATGTATTATTCTAGAGCAAGAAGCTTTTGCAAAATGTGTTTAAGAAACAGACTTGTTCTGTGATTTTGTTGACTAGTTGAGGTGAAGAGTGGAGCGGATGGTTTCATAATCAAAATGAGGGATGGAAAACACTTGAGATGCGTCCAAAACAATCCTCAGAGAGGCCATCTACCAGATTATTCGCCACATCCCGCTATTGTTTTGAAGATGGAAGATGGTCTACTTCTCCCTATAATTGTTTGTATGTCTTTCTCACACGCTATATTTGTTTCATCATAGAAATTTAATTCTCAGGCTTGATTTTGATAACTATATATCTTTACCATTTAAATTTCCGGAATGTCTGTATTTGCAGTGGAGATGCCAAGTGTCTTACTAATGGCAGCAGTACGCAATGTTCCAATTGTATGTCTTGTTTGTCACTTGAATTTCACTATGTTACCGTGACATCCATCTCAATACTTATTTTCCCTGTTCTTCTAAGATATATAATAAATCACATTGTTTGATCCAAAAAGATTCTGGCTCTATGTAATTTAGCCACATGAATACTAACTATACGGTTGTTGTATCAGGCCAGGCCTACTTTATATGATGCAGTGATGGAGATGGTTGATAAAATGGGTTACCAAGTATGGTTCTGTTTATTTTTATACTCTTATTCCTAATCCTGATTTTATTGTGGTCTGTCCATCAGATTCGATGATCATATTAATAATAACATTATGTCATTTCGTTCTTCTGCAGGTTAGACTTGTCAGAGTGACTAAAAGAGTCGATGACGCATACTTTGCCCAGTTGTATCTTACCAAGGCATTCACTTTGTACTCCTCATTCCCCTCAGTTCTCACCCCTCAAAAAGGATAAAAACATGCAACATTCACCTTGAGTTCTGTTTGACAGTTTATATATTTGGTATAGGTTGGAAAAGAGGCGGAGTGTAGGAGCTTCGACCTTCGACCTTCAGATGCTATCAATATTGCAGTTAGATGCAAGGTAGTCTTTGTAAATTCATACATTCAACTACATCATCACTTGAAGCATATTGCATTCTCCTATGGCTTGTCGTGACAGTTGATCATTTTTAGCATGTTTGATGTTAGAAAAGTCAAGTGGTGACATGATTTTTTTTTCTAGCATTATCCTTTTTCAAAAAGATTCATTATTGGGGCAAAGTTATATACATGGATGCATAATTGCATCATATTGGCTGAATGGCAAATCCTTAATTGTAAAATGGTTATAATTGAAAATTGTTTATCAAACATTTTACTATTTTTATGAATATTGTAGGTGCCAATACAAGTCAACAAAAACTTGGTGCACAGTGATGGAATGAGAGTAATTGAATCAGGCAAAGTGTCAATACAGTTCCCTGGTTTTGATGGCCGATTACTGACAGAAATGGACAAGTATGTTTCTGAAATACTATGCTGTTATAAGGCAATGTGACTTGTCTGTAATTTTAGTCCTTTGTATCGTAAAAGACATCTCTTAACTAAAAGTGACATTGCAGGCCAAATGGTCAACCCTGTGCTGAAACCGACGAATTCAATCTTTTGAACAACATGTTGAAAGCTGTTGCTGAAGAGCGTTACAATGATGCCGGTAATATTGTCTTCTGATCATTTCATTTACTGATTATGATTAATGGCAGGAACTGTCAATATACCAGTGATTTTGTTCATAGGCTAGCTATAGGTTAGGGCTATGTTTTGATTGCTCTTATTAGTATTTCCTGTCATGTTTTTTTTTTTGGTCAAGTAGCCAATTTCACCTTTAAAGGTGAATAAGTGGGAGTACCAGGGTTCGAACCCCGGTCCCTGCAATAATTTGCAATGTCCCTGTCAATTGAGCTATGCTCAATGGGACTCAACTCCTATCATATGTTACTCTCTAATGGTTTGAATAAAATCCACTATCTTTCATACAAGTTCCACGCTTCTTTTGTGGAGTGCAATATATATAAATTGTACTTCTCTCATCTTGTTATATTTACATCTCATGTTTCTGATGCAACTCCAGCGTTGTGGAGGGACAAACTTAATCAACATAGGGCTGGTAAAAACCTCAAGAAAAGGTATGAAATTAATTTTATGACAAATTTACACAGGTATAAACTTGACAATTTTATTTTGTTGCAGATCCTAATGGACCTCTTAAATTGTACACACAATCTAATATTCGGATACAGTGGATAGCAGTCTCGTCTCTCCCTTCCTTCTGCAGCCTATATATATATGCTAGCATTGTGAATATTTGTATATGTTTAAACATTAATGTTAATATATCATGTGTAACTTTCTCATGCTTGTTTCAAACCTCAGAAGCTGGTTTTATGTAACTGCTTTTAACTTATTTGGGACAATGCTGTAAATAATTACCTAGTTCTATGTTTTGTGCGTGTTTTTTTTTTAGGTAGACTTGCTTATAGAAAACCTTAAATGCATGGTTACGTTGAGCAATCAATTGACCACTCACTTCAATTCAATTCTTATCTTAATTACTCTGAATAGAAAATTTTAAAATGATTGTTGCATTTTGCATCGTAGTGCTATTAAAACGATAGTGACAACCCACAACGGCAGGAAAAAAACTGTCGGTGTAACTATTAAAATTAGGGATGTCAATGGATATTAATGGACGCGGATAATGTGATATCCGTGTCTACTCCGTTGGATAAATATTATATTCGTATCTTCTTCATATCCGTGCGGATATCTGCTAAGCGGATAATCGTGACATTTTTTTATAAAAAAAATCTAATTATTGGAAGAAAAAAAAGTTAGTTTTTTTAAAAGAAAAAATATTACTACAACATAATATTTATATATTATGCGCTCTTTTTTTTTAATTGCAAAAAAGAATTTTATTAAAAAGAGGAGGAGAGATATGTAGGAAATTGAAAAACATTTCTTCAAAAATGAAAAAGAAAAATTTCTATATAAAAAAAACATAAAATAAAAAAATACTATTTTTTTTATACAAGAAAAATACTAGAATTTATATTTAATTAGGAATATATAAGTAATTTTGCTAATTATTTAGCGGGTATGGATATCCGCGGGCGCGGATGGTATTAAACCTGCATCTGTATCCATTAAACGCGGATAATTGAAATATCCACTTATTTTGTCCGTTAATATCCATTAAAGTATCCGTTCTGTACCTATTGCGGATTTTATCCGCAAATATCCGCAGGTATGGATATCTTTACCATCCCTAATTAAAATTGTATTGGAATTTCACTTGGTTAAGGTTCTAGTGTGGATGGATCATGGATGTACATGTGTTTTGGGCAAATTCATATCATGATTTGTTATTAGGAGTGTGATTCAAGTCTATTTAACATGATAACCCATTTGGATTGATCTGATGGTATTGGCCTGTGATCAGAAAGTGTGTTTTTTTTTTAATATCTCAGATTCGATTCTTACCGGTGCCAATTTGGATGAGTTAATTTAACTTCTTAAAAAAAAAGTCTATTTAATATGGTATCGGTGTTGGATTCAAGTCTAGTTAAGTTAATTTTTAAAATTGAAGATAACCTGTCACTATAACTTAGCTATATTGTCTTATTTATAGGGATAAATGATCTATTAATTTACAACAATTGATCACAAACACAATTATCATCAAAGAATCACAAGCACAAAACACTTTCAATTACTAACTCTTGATAAGTCAACTTTACCTTATAACTTAACTAATTACTACCAAATTTTTTCAAGGGGCTAAGCACAACCAACATCTAAGATTTTTATATACTGAAATAAAGATTGTAAGTTTTATTTTGAATATTTTTTATTTTTTTATTTTATTTTTATTTTTCTTTTGCAAGACAATAATTTATGTAAACAAGTAAACAACAGTCTTCGATTTTTCACATGTCCTAATCCACTAATTGTAAATAGAAGAATGTCAATTCCACGGGGTCTATACAATAGGGTGAATGATGTTATTATAATACCATTAATTATAGGGCTATTAGAAAATCTTACCTTTTAAAAGGTCAAATAATGCCTTCGTCCATACTTCCTCCGGCCTCATATATAAGAAACAAAACAAAAAAATTTAAAGTCTTAAATATAAGCAAAAGTTTACTTCAATTATTAACTTTTATGACATTATTCCAATTTCAACCAATAAATACAATATTTTATATTTTTCAAGAAGAGTATAATGTGTTTTTCTCCTCAATTAATATATTTTAACTACTTTCTTAAAAAAATAGCTTTTTTAAAAATTTTCTTATATACATGACTGGACCGATTACTTGCTTTTGGCTCCTAGCTCGTGCACATTACATCATTACTAAAATATTGATTGATTAATACTCATCAACTTTATGTGAGTTTACAGTACTAGCATTTGTTATTTCTTAATAGAATAGTAGTTGAATAAACTTAATGGAAAAATAAACTCAATGAAATTTTATTTATAACAACTTTATCTATAACAATTTTATTTATGTTTAGATAATATAATGATATTAAAAAAATCACATTAACTGGTATATAATATTCTTCTTTTTGGCTTGATTCAAAAAAATACTATATTCTTTTTGGGTAACAAGAGAGGCCCATATGCATATGGCCAAATAAAGAATATAATTTTTTTTTTACAAATAATATATTGGTGGCGGCTTTGGCAAGCTGAAAGAGGTAACCATCTCTGACTTTAATTAATAGTTATAGTAATTCATCTTTTTAACTTCTTTTTCATCAGTTTCACCGTTTCTTAATTTATTCCAAATTCCAATATTAAATTTTTTTCCTTTTTCTGCCGACACCTACTATAAAACAAATCAGAAAGAAAAAAAATATTCTAAATTTTGTTCTGTTTGAGTTTCTTTCCCCTGTTTCATACTTTCTAATTTCATGCTTCCATTAATTCAGAAACAATTCAACGCTTTTTGTTTACCAATTCATTCTCCATATGTCAGGTCCTCTTGATCGCTTCGCTCGTCCATGTAAGAATTTTCTTTAATTTGTTTATTTCAATTTTTATGAATTCTTTATTAAATTATCTTTTGATGAATCATGAATCCAATTCTCTTATATACTGATCTAGGTCACTGAATTAACTATAATTGAGATTAATTGAGCTGAATTTAGATTAATATTAAGATTAATTAATACATATACATACATAATAGTACTGTATTATTAGTATTATTAGGTTTAACAAATTAGTAATAGTTTTTGGATAATCTCATTTTCATATCTGAAATGTTGATTAAAATAATTTTGATTATACGGTTGAAATTATATATTCAAGATAATTACACAGTAACGAAAGATAAAAAGATAAGCAGGCAACAATTTGCGCCGCTAACAGTTTCTGATATGAATTTGTTTATATGTCATTGAATTCTGCATTTGGTTTTAATTCTGGATTATTGAATTGAAATTTTGTTGATTAGGTTTTGAAGGTTTTTCTGGTCATCATGATGAAAGAAGAGAGAGAAAATCAGATTTTGAGAATTCGGAAGATGATCGGCGAACAAGAATTGGGAGTTTGAAAAAGAAAGCGATAAATGCTTCGAGTAAATTTAGGCATTCTCTTAGGAAGAAAAGCCGGAGAAAGAATGCGAGTAGGAGTAATTCGCTTGCAATTGAGGATGTTCGAGATGTTAAGGAGCTACAAGCGGTGGATGCTTTTCGACATTCGCTTATTTCAGATAGTTTGTTGCCGTCAAGACTTGATGACTATCATACGTTATTGAGGTTACTGGCTTACTTACTGCTTCCTATTGATTCCCAGCTAATTTAACTATGTGGATGAGAAAGATATCATTTTTAATATCATAATAATAAATGCATGGTTAATTGATTTTGTTATACCTCTGATTAGTGATTAGAGTCACCAAATTAGTTTTTGAAATTATAAGTGTTTGGGTAATTTGGTTTCTATAATTAGTGAAATTCCAAAATAGTTGAAGAAATCGAAAATTCTCGATTAGTTTAATCCTTTTGGTTGTTCAATTCGGTCCCTAAACTGTCTTTGACGTAGTAATATGACTAAGGATTTTCTATCTCAGAGATCATTTTGGAATTGTTTTTAATGTTATAGTCCAAATTTGAACCCTACAATTACTGAACTAAATCATCGAGTCATCTATGTAGATTGGTTTCAATCGCTACATTTTGTGCTTTGCATAGAGGATATCATTGCAAATTTACACTGGAGATTTTACAAATGACGTGTTCACCTTGTATTAAATTTAAAATTTGAATTATCTGACTTTTTTGTAGATTCTTGAAAGCAAGGAAATTTGACATTGAGAAGGCGAAGCAGATGTGGGCCAACATGATTCAATGGAGGAAAGAGTATGGTACCGATACAATTATGGAGGTGAGTCATCTGATCCGAAAATATACCTAACCTTTTATTTGGTTTTCATCTTTGGCTGATCATGTTTGAATCGATCATTTGTACATTTTAGTTTTCTTGAATCCGTTGTTCATACAATACTTGCTTTGGTTTTCTCTCTAGGATTTTGAGTTTAGTGAGTTGGACGAAGTCATGCAATACTATCCACATGGTTATCATGGTGTTGATAAAGAAGGAAGACCTATTTATATTGAGAGACTAGGTAAAGTTGATCCCAATAAGCTTATGCAAGTAACTACCATGGATAGGTATTTAAAATACCATGTACAGGGTTTTGAGAAAACGTTTGCTGTTAAGTTTCCTGCTTGTTCTATTGCTGCAAAGAGACATATAGATTCAAGCACAACCATTTTGGATGTTCATGGTGTGGTAAGTTTACTGTATAAATGATTTTTATATGAAAGTTTACTTGGCACCATTTTGACTTAAATTTAGTCAATAATGTGTTTGTATTACTCTTATGCTTTGTAGGGTTTCAAAAACTTCACAAAGACTGCACGGGAGCTAATCACGCGGCTGCAGAAAATTGATGGTGACTACTATCCCGAAGTATGTTACTTTAATCATAACTTTCTTGATAGTTTTCAATTCTTCATGGTTTCTGAAACTTATTGTTTTATTCGCTATGCCGAAATGTTCATAATCAATGCAGACACTCTGCCGAATGTTTATAATCAATGCTGGTCCAGGTTTCAAGTTGCTTTGGAACACAGTGAAAACATTCATTGATCCCAAAACTAGTTCAAAGATAAATGTATGTATTAGTTATTTGAGTTAGTAACTATATTTGTTTACTTATATAGTATTTCAATCAAATAGCAATCTTTTACAGTTGACAGACTAATCTATAGTATATATATATATATATATATATATATATATATATATATATATATATATATATATATATATATATATATATATATATATAGCATTAACTAAATTAATAAATACTCCGATGTTTCATTAGGTTCTTGGAAACAAATTCCAGAATAAGTTGTTTGAAATTATTGATGCCAGGTAACTACACATCCATGTTCTTAATCGTGTTATTTCTCAATCAACTTGGATTAACATTTGGACATTCTCACCATCTGTGTGGTTTTTCAGTGAGCTGCCAGAATTCCTTGGTGGTAGTTGTACTTGTATAGATCAAGGCGGTTGTATGAGGTCTGATAAAGGGCCGTGGCAAGATCCAAACATTTTAAAGGTTCTGTTCTAATTGTGTAGATTTTAGACTTTGTTTCTTCCTAAATTATATACCAGTTATCTTGTCATGGCTTCTGCTATGCATCTGTAATTCAGCTAAAGCAGTAGTATGTATGCAGATGGTTCTCAATGGTGAAATACAATGTCCTAGACAAATAGTAACGATTTCTAATGATGAGGGGACAGTGATTCAATGTGATAAGGCATCTTATCCAATGGTATAGTTTCTAATACCGTCTTAGATACTTCATATATTAGAATTTTCAGATTGTATATTTCTGATAAGCTCTTTGTTTGGATTTTGGGGGCAGATAAGAAGTAGTGATACATCAACAGGAGAATCAGGGTCTGAAGTTGAAGATATCACTTCCCCCAAAGCAAGTGGGAATTATACAAACCCTAGGTTGACTCCTGTCCATGAAGAAGTAAGTGGCCGTGGGATTTGATATTGTTGTTGCAAAAGCAACGAAACAAAAGATAAATTAGATCTACATACATTTTACTCTGAATTAAATACAACTGTTTTGGTGTTTGTCCAGGCAAGGTTGGCTGGTCGGGCTGGTCTTTCTGTCGGTTTCCCTGAGTATGATGAGTACGTTCCCATGGTTGACAAGACTGTCGATGTTGCATGGAAGGAGAAACAAGTGACAACTCAAAACTCATATAGCACAACAGGTTGGACATTTGATGCGATGCATAGTTATTGAATTTCGATTGATATTTTACTAGTTATTGGCATTTAAGAAAAGTATGTATGTTTGTTAGTAATGTATTTGTTATTTGTTGCAGAAAAATATCTATTGAGGACTGGAGGATCGGATGGAAAACGTGCATATATATGGGCTATTATCATTGGCTTCTTTGTTGCCATCTTTACCTTTGCTCGTTCAATAGCATTTCGTATGACTAAGGGAATAAAGGACAATGACTCTGATTGCGTCCAACCAACAACCAAGGAGGAATCTCGTCCCCCATCACCTGCTCCCAGATCGCCAAAGGAAGAACTTGTCCCGTCTGCTTTGAAACGCCTTTGTGAGCTTGAAGAGAAGGTTGAAATGCTGCAGTCAAAACCTAATGTAATGCCATGTGAGAAAGAGGAGCTTCTGAATGCTGCTGTTTATCGCGTAGATGCCTTGGAAGCTGAATTGATCGCTACAAAGAAGGTAATTGCATTTCGCTTAAAAAATTAAACTTTCCTTGTTTGCTTCAAGCTAAATAAAATGAAATTCCTGTTGTTTTATTAGTTCTCAATTTCAATGAAAACTATTGTCTTTTGTGATATCATTGCCAATTAATTTGGTAACATAGATTAGCTGAGTGCTAAACTGTTTAATAAATTTGGTATATATATAAAGACCAGTGTTTTCTATTTATTAAACAGGCTTTATACGAAGCTTTGATTAGACAAGAAGAACTTATGGCATACATAGATAGTCAGGAAAGAAGAAAATTCGAGGTAAGTCAAAGATATTCGCTTTTTCTATAGTTTCAAAGTTAAAAAATCCAAATACTTTATATTATCTTGCATGTTAAGTCTTATATGTACAATCTGTTTTTGTAAAACAGAAAAGGAAGTTTTGCTCATTTTGAGACAACTGTAAAGAACGGAGCTGTTGCGCGAATGCGATGGATTTTAATTTTTCTTTTTTCTTTTTCTGCTTGTATATTTCCACTCCCATTGTCTTCAAGTTGGCTTTGTACATTTCTGTATAAATTTATTGTGTGATGGAACTATATCTGCATATGACTACTTATCTATCTAAATTTTAATATTGTTGAGTTTGAGTGTTGAATTGTAAATTATTAATTGGATGACATTTATCAAGTTCAATTTAAGTTTTAAGTTAAAGTTTGATCCACAGTCATTGTCAGAACTTTTATAATTCATATGCTTTCATCCAAGCCTTTATGATATTATTAGGAAAATTTTCATTTGGAAAGATGATCATTACAAAGGTCTATATTGGTTGGTGGAATTTGGTGGATATAGGTGTTTGTATGACTCATTCCTTAATGTAAAGGACTTTCAACTCTATTGAATATTCAGAACTTTTTTCAATGATTAATAGGATTAACAAGACTACCACGTATCTTTCATGACTAAACCAATTGTTTTAGTCTAATTCTTTGACGTAGTTTTTGATGTATTTTTTTATTTTGGTAAAGGACAAGCTGTGTCAGCTTACAAGTTTTGTAGCTGTATTTTTTTTTTTTTTAAGTCGAGAAAGTGCAAACATATACATATAATATGGACCCAAAATATATCTAAGGAGTTTCTGACGAAATCTATGGAACTATTATCGTTAATCAATCAATTTATTTATAGGATGATTGATTACGAATTTATTATGATTGATTACTAAATAAGGAAGTGAATTAATTTTTTGGTACAATAAGGAAGTGAATTATACTTATAAATAAATATAATAAATTCATATTATTACAAATTTACAATGAGTCATCGTGTATACTTTTTTATTTAGTTGCCACCATATTCATTCATTCTCTCTGTCGTTCCTCAAAACACACCACTCAGAGTCGCCGCCGTTCTTCCACCGGTCAGTCTTCTTCTCATCCTCTTTATTGTTATATTTTAAAGCAAAATGTGTAGGTGTACAATATGGTTTCATGCTAGATTTCAATTTCAGTCAGTACTATTCAAATACAAAATTGAAAAAGTGAACACTACTATTAGGTGTACTATTATACTACTATCCGTAAAGAAAATATAAATAAACCCACAAAATTTACTATTTTTGATTTTTTTTCTGGAATATAATTGTTTTTCTTACTAATCCTTTTAATTA
The DNA here is from genome assembly GCA_954870985.1 of Trifolium fragiferum. Lineage (NCBI taxonomy): Eukaryota > Viridiplantae > Streptophyta > Magnoliopsida > Fabales > Fabaceae > Trifolium > Trifolium fragiferum. The sequence goes on from OX940796.1 coordinate 1,797,964, forward strand.
TTTTTTTTGACAAATAATCCTTTTAATTGACAAATAATCCTTTTTCCATTTCATAAAAAGTGTTTTATGTTTTTTCTAGTGGTTAGAATTTAAATAAATGAATCTACCAAAAAAAAAAGAATTTTAATAAATGATCCGTCAAAAAAATAAAATAAATAGAAAATAGGTGTATCAGAATTTCAATATTAGCCACTATATATTATATGTAATGTTCCTATAAATTGAGTTAAACTTACATGAACATATTATATTTTCTTTTTGTCTCAAAATAATTGAGAACATTTACAGTCTCGTAAAATTTTATCCACTAAACTACATGAATTTTTTTTTTTTTTACTTATTTTTGGTTTCTTAATTAATTGATCCTTTTTTACATTTCTTTTTTTAAGTGTTTATTATTTAATTTTTAAGTTTAACTAATTATTTTTTTTTCTATTTTTTAATCAATCAATCTATTGTATTTGGTTGTTCAAATTTTTTTTTGTTAAGTAGACTAGTGGCTAAAATTTTACTTTTCAAGATAAATAAGTGAGAGTATTAGAATTTAAACCCTATTATTTATATATTACATATAATGTCCTGATCAACTAAACTATGCTCATTAAAATATGAGATACTAAACTAATAATATTAGCCCACCTGCTTTATAATCTGGTGTGGGCAAGCTTACTTTAGCATGGTGATCAATCAACTTCTATAACAGGTATACAACTTTGAATCATATCCATCCAATTAAAATAATATTAAATCAATGGCCAATGTTATCTTGGTCCAAAATTGACAAATCTTTTCATTGGTCCAAATTAAAATAAACTGCTTGTTAATTGTATTTCTAGTATTCTGTCCAAAAAAATTGTATTTCTAGTATTTGGTTACTACTCTGAATTGTAATCGGTCATTAACTGCAAAATCATAATTGTTCAAAACAATTGTTTACATAATCATTCTCTAATTTGTACGTAGTTGTCTGGTTTTTCATCATGCATTGCATAATCATAATAAATTATATTGGCAACTTAGCACCTTTCTTTTGTGGCCTTTTAATTGTAGCAGGAAGTTTTGGAGGTTTCAGTGTGATACAGTAGCCTCTTTCTACTAAGAACTTGAAGTAATGGAACCAAAAATTTGGGAAAATTTTCCTGAAGATCTATTTAAGGATGTGCTTGCACGACTTCCCATTGCCACAATTATCCACCTCCGCATTGTATGTAAGCAATGGAATAACTTGATAACCTCTCAAAGTTTTTCTCAGCACCATGTTCAAGTCTCACAAGCAAAACCATGGTTCTACATAGTTTTTGGAGATGACAAAGCCATGTATGAACCCTTTGCAAAAAGATGGTATCTTCCTAATACATTTGATATTCTTGCTTCACCAGTTTCTTCTGCAGGGGGTCTAGTTTGTTTTTTTGAGCATGTTTATCGAAATTTGTATGTTTGTAATCCACTAACTGAATCCTTCAAGAAGTTGCGGGCTGGGTCAATTAAGATTTGGGATTGTTTAGGGATTACAATGAATGGAATTGGAGTCTACAAGGTCCTTCGATTGAGTCGTTATAATAGAGAATATGAAATTTACGATTCGGTAACAGAGAATTGGAGCCATCAAGAAAAGATACCCGAATGCATTAAGAAGCCAAACTATATCATTCGTAACCCTGTTTCCATTAACAACACACTTTACTTCAAGCATACTGGTCCAGAAGGGATTGTTTCCTGCAACACGTCAACTGGAGTTTGGACACAACACTTGATCCAAGCACCGTTGCATTCGTCGAGCTTAGTAATTGCCGAGTCTGATGGACGAATCATGCTTGTGGGGATGCTCACAGAGAACGATGCTAAATCTGTATGCATATGGGAGGTGCAGAAAGTGACTTTCTTATTGAACGAGATTGATAAATGGCCGTGCTCTGAATTTAACGGGAGGGTGGTTGACCTAACTTGCTGGGGAAACAACGGTTTGCTGTTGTGTTTCATGGAATCACATCGTATGCAGCGTATGTTTACTTACAACATAGCATCTAGGAAATGGATGAAGGTTCATGTACCATATGGAATAAAACCCCGTGCGCCGATCTATGTATGTGGTATTGCATTTCAACCATGTCTGACTGCAGTTCCTTGATTTAGTTTATATGATACAACATAGGTGCAATGCAATGCCCGATAATATTCCGTCAAATCATATTGTTCTTTGTCTCACCCTCATGTTACATATTAATTAGTTATGACTCAGTTATAATTCTTTTAGGTTTGTTAGAGTAGTTTTTAATAAATTATCATGGGATTCTTTTTTGTGTTGCTATTGTTTTTGAGTAGTCCTATTTGTGTTGGCCAAACTCTCTTTGCACAAAAAATACAAAAGACCTCATCATGAGCTTTTACAATGTCTGTTTTAAGCTTAAAAAGTTAATGGGGGCACATTTGATACTTTAGGTAGTTGTAGACTCCCATTTATGCCCCAGGTTCTTTTACTGGTTTCAATTGAGTAGCTTTACATAGCTCTCCGGAGAATGATAAAGAATATTTTGAAACAATGCACAATGTACAACTCTCCGAGCATGTGCTTGATTATGATTGTGACAATTTCATCATTGATGATCTCATCAATGATGAAGTTGCCACAATCATAAATCAGATAAGTGCGCTGAATATATATTGCACATCGTCTCAAAATCCTTTTTATCATTCTATAGAGTGTAGCTTCAAAGCTACCGCAATGTTTCAGTTTTAAATTTTTCTAAACACACTTAGTTACCATTCTCTGGTTATGCATGTTTTTTATTTGTTCCTTGTTTGCTTAAACTTTATGTTGTAAGGCAGAAAAGACAAGCTGAATTGTTTCTTACAATAAGTTAACAGCAGAGACAGAGAGGTTGTCTTATTGGTTCTTGTAAGTTAGTTGTATGTGTCAATGGAACAAGTCGGTAACCAGACATAATAATGTTGTTGTCGTATCTTATGTATATTTCTACTAACCATCTCACATAAACAGTTGTCTCTTCATTAAAATATGGAATCTCAATGTATTTATCTGAGAACAAGCTTCCACAAACCAATGCATCAACATGCAGAATACTAACACTAAATATATTTATAAAAAACAAAAATTTATTTTGAGTTATCATTTATGAGACAACAAATAATGGAAGGAATAGGAAACTAATACAAATACAATACACAAAATCATTATGTAAAAGAGGCAATGTGACAGTCTCGGTATACAGAAAATTGATAGTAGGGTAGTACAGCAGGTTAGGAGGGTAATGCAGCAAAATATTCATACCAAGTTTCTTCACTTTTTAACTAGCATCACCGCAACAGCATTTTGTAAGGAAGAAATCTATGATATCTCAGTATGCAACTTGAAGACCCTGCAAGTTTGCATCTTTGTTTCTTTCGTCATCCCGTTTTGATCATTTGTTTGTAGCAGCTCACTATCTTCTTATCTAACTCATAGTAATCTTCCACTTTACTCAAACGCTTTAAATCGAGGTCAATAAAATGAACCTAATACAAATCAAAATGCAACCAAGCTAAGACATTTAATCTCACTAGCAATATAGCTGTTTTATTTTTTGTAGATAAAGATAAATAAAATGTACTCTCCAAAAAATTAACTGAACATATTCATATGGAACACTAGACACCAAAAATTTATACCAATAATAATAACTGTAAAGTTCTGCCTACCTTATAATCAAAGGCTTGCTTAGTTGCCTCGAGATATACAGAATTGTAGGCAGATCCAGAATCATCCTCTTGCCTTGGTCTAAAACATAGCATCAAACTGCAGTCTTTTGCAGTTGCAGCTATCAGGTAGTCCTTCACGATTCGCAAGCTTTCATCCAATGACACAGAATGCAAAGAGGTAAATCTTTTTGCCTGTTCTTCACTCAATTCTCTACACACCTTGCACTGTTGAGAAGTAATGTCATAGTAAGCATGAATGACTCCTTCTACGTCAATACTATCAAGCTTCTGAACCTCCAGGAGCTGATTAAGGACTCCCGCTTTTTGCACGGCTTCAGTAACAAGAGTAAATAAGTTCTCCGTACGTTGGCCATCATCAGCTTGAATGACTGAGTGAAGTTCATCTTCAAGTACTTTAGCAATACATGCATCGGTACTTTTAGCACCACCTCCTAGTCCTCCAAGTATGAGAGAACCATTCAAGAATATACGAAAATTGTTTTGAGGAGTGGTAAAGAGATCTTTGATAGCTTTATGAACTCTTTCCTTGGATCCAGAGTATAAATCAAGTGGGTCGTACACACTCTGCTGTGAAATCTGCAAACATATTGAAAATTTTCCAACAGGTTTAGTCTTAGAAAAAAATAACGAATATTGTCTCTTAAATCTTAATACATCAATCAAAACTCAATAGACAGATGATTAAATGTTGGCTAGAAGCTATAGGACCACCATCCAAAGTTAAATTTGAGGATGTACCTCTCCACGTTGCAATTTCAGAGCTTGATGCATTTCAAATCGAGTTACCCTCCTTTTGATAGCAGTTCCTTCAGATATGAATGTTGAATGAGGAAGAAATCCGCATTTAGGCTAATTTTTGAGAAACAGAAAAGTTAAATGTTACAATCAATCCAAAGGACAATAACATGATGGGAGAAAATAGAGATATTCATTCTAAACTAATGCTATTCTTTAATGGAAGAAAAACAAACCAAAAGACAATAACATAACGGAGGAGACCATACCTTTATCTCGACTGATATGCTGGGGATAGATTCTTGATTACCTGAAATGAAACTGAAAGCTTACTACATAACTTTTAATTATCTGACAAGTTTGTGTACAATAGTTAAAAGACATAAATAAACTGCTTAACACTACTTACTAGGTAACTACTACCAGGGACAGCACTCATAATGAAAGATTATGCGGCTTACTATAATATTAATATCACATCAAATTAAATTTGACCCAAGTAAACTTTCCTTCCTATATTACACTTTTTTGCTACAAGTTCTCATATAAGTATAACACTAAACATTTACACCCACCAGTAATGCATGTTCATTGTTCATATTCCAACCAATGGGAGGCAATGTAATCCAAGCAGTGTAGGGAGTTTCAAGTTTAAATACTAATTTCTCACACATGTACAAATACAGTTGATGATTTCTGAGCAAGGTAAGGTATGCTACACAATACAGTGCTAATATTTAGATATTAAATTCAAATGAAAAACAGAGACATGGTAAACAGCAGAATCAAGTGCAATGATACTTGTCTCAATACCGTGAGGAAAGATTGAATGATCTGACATGAGAAGACCAAAATCGCATTGTGTATCAACCCGTGAATCTTCAACTCGCCCAGCAGGACGTTGACTTAAAATGTTCTTCTCAACCGTCTCAAGGAATTCCTTGGTCACCAGAATGTGAGTCTAGAAAATACGAAAATAGATATAGGTCAGAGAGAATAATCACAAGAACCTACTAATGCAACACCTCGACTGCTTTTTATTAGTAAAAATAGGGCAATTCACAAAAACTATTTTTATCAGTACTAAAATTGTTGATTTGGAATTCTCAAGGTAAGCACCCGTGATAATAAAAACAACCATTTTGGGTTAATGAGATTCCAATATGACAATAAAAACAGAAGCTTTTCCATTATTGGATCTCAAACATCAATCTAGCACAGGAAAAGGAAGTAGCAGGAACAATGCAACAGTGACTACATACCCCAGCATCAACATACTTGGAACCAAGCAAAGGCTTCATGACAAGATCAACATATAGTTGCCCAGCAATTTCCTTATCCGAAGAGGAAATAAGTTCATGTACATCTTTCCAGATGAGACGTTCATGTGGAGTCAGAGCTATGGTATTCCTCACTCCCTGCAACGCTGATTCCTTCTTTGGAGACTTCCGAATGCGCATCACTTTCCCAATCTAAGTAAGAAACATTTGGACAAACTGTTTATTTATTTAGATCAACAGCTAAATTAAGCTCTTATGAACATGTCAAAAATTATTTCCATAAGCTCTTTTCCGAAACAGTGTCAAAAGTGTTGATACCAGTAGATAAGTTCAAACAAGTCAAATCAAAGAGATCTTGGATGCTTATTTAATAAGCTAACATGCAAATTTTATTGAAATAAGCTGAAATAAAGGAATTTAACTATCCAAACATGAAACAATTCAAACAATGACAAATTCAATAAACTCTCAACAAAATACAAGTTTGCCTTAGGATAAACATTAACTTAAGCAAAATTCAGTTACAAGTAGAAACAAAAAGAACAAGTAAAAACTCACATAAGAAGGCGAAGAACCAGTGTAAGAGAGAACAATATTAGCAGCACCTTCACCTCTATAAACCCAATGAGCTGCATCTTCTTCAGTTAAAGTCAACTCCATCTGTTTTTTCACATAAAATTTTCAGTGAGGCATTTCATCAAACAGTTTGACAACACACTCCAAAATAGAAATAATACATTGAGTTTGAACCACAAGAACAAAGTAGGTGGGGTTGTGAAAGATACCTTTTTGTTGTGTTCCTCTGTGATCTTGTGTTGTTTGATTGTGTTGCACCAGCACTGTAATGTTTTTATGAGAAGTGCTAAGAACATTTTTTCTCCAATGATCTCTTTAATATTCATTCTCTTCTTGTATCAACAGTAACCTGTTTATTAAATTATACTTTTAAACTTATCTTTATTAAAGTTAATTTCTGACTCTGTTTCTGATTACTAGAGTAAACTTGAAAGAAAAGAGTAAAACCTAATTTTGTGAGATTTTGGAATTGGGAGAAAATTTACAAGTGTGAAGAAATGAGAAATTGAACAATTGTTAGTTTGTTACACTACCAATAACATAGTAACTTTTTTGACAACCGGGTGTTTTGATTTTAATCTCGTAAAATAAAATTATTTGTTTTCATTTCTATAAAAAAATAATTATTTGTTTTTAGTTTTTAATAGGTAAAATTTTGACATTTTAATACTAAAATTTTGACATTTTTATATTTAAAATGTGTCTATATTATATTTATATATCCTCCATTTTTACTGCATATTATAAGTTTATAAGTTTTGATACATACTTGGATTTTATAAGTTTTGATGCATGCTGTGACAACAACTTTTTTTATGGAAACTTTAGGGAGCCACAATTATTTAGACATATTCACACAAATTTAAAAATAAAATAAAATTATCATATAAATTTATATCATTTTAATTCTTTTTTTTTTTTACACCACCAAAAAAAAATCTTTGTTTTTTTAATTTTACTTGTTGTAAGTAAGTCTAACACCATTTATATGATTATTTTTTTCGGTTTTCACCACCAGTTGAATCTGGTTCGGGGATCAGTTCTGGCATCAAGTGGTTCCAGCCCCCTCCCGATCGCAGTTGCGAGGGATCGAATCGTGGTCCTCCCTACCAAGTTCAACGTCAATCACCACTGAACCAACTAACGATTGGTTACATCATTTATATGATTAATTTTGCAAAGTAATAACAGGAAATTGTAGTATGTTTTGGACTGCATAACTTTGTATACTACCCTCTTAAATATTCAAATGATTTGCTAAAATATTAGTTATTTAGTAAACGTTTTATCAAATTCTTTGTCCTCTCATAGAAATTAAGTTTCTTAAGCCACAATCACTCCCAACCAGCTGAGATTAAATCAATGTCGAAAATAGAATTCCAAAGTCATTGTTATAGTCTAAACTATAACATTTTAAGCGGAGAAAAATTGTCCTGAATAATAAACATTTTTCGACACAATGAAACATTTAATGTTATTTTTCTATACTATATATATATATATAACTACTTATTACTTTATATTTTTTTCAATTCTTTATTATTTTTTTAAGCAAACAACATTTTACTAAATAAATAAAAAAGGGAAGTACAAAGAAAGCCGGGAGGACAAGAATCTGACCCAGCAACCACACAAAAAGCGTATATACAATCCAAAGAGGGTTAAACAAATTCAACCGGACCAAATCCAGTGAAAGATCCAAATGTAAAGCAATCAAATACACATCAAAACACAATTCAACAAGTCCAACGTGGGACTCGAAACAAAACTGCGAAAAAAGAGATGTGTAAAAGATACGACCATTACAACAACCAAAAGAGGCAAACTAAGAAATCAATCTATCTCTTAGGGCACGATGATTGAATCCGACCGTCAACACGGAAACAAAGACAACAACCAACAACTCGTTAAAGCAGCCACGAGTATAAGGCCATTTCTAGCCATATCAAGAGTCGTTGACCTTCCCAAATTCTCTAGCGCCGCAGATGCAGATTGAAAGTTGCTCATATTTTTTCGTTTCTATATAATTAATAAATAATAATTTTGTAAAGTTGCTCATATTTTTTTGTTTCCATAACAAATTAATTACTTTCTCAAAATGACTTATAATTTTGACAAAGTTATTATAATTCACACACATAAGTAGAAGAATCGGGGTTCGAACTCCAATCATAAAGAGGAAGAAAGAAGATGGAAGAGAATAATAGAAAAATTAGTAAACTGAAATGCTACATGAGGAATATATAATTATTAGAAGTTGTATTGCCACAATTAAAAATTAATACATTTTAATGGATCATTATATTTTAAGACATGCACATTGTATGGTAATCTGACCCAATTTCATGTGATATGGGTGACATATGTTCCATCTGTGTTCACATGAAATCTGAGAAGTCATATACTAATTTATTTATTTATTGTTTTCACCACCAGTTTAATCTAATTCGGGTGTCAGTTCTGGCATTAAGTGGTTCCAGTCCCCTCCCAATCGCAGCCGCGAGGGATCGAACCGTGGTCCTCCCTACCAAGTTCAGCACCAATCACCACTGAACCAACTAACGATTGGTAGTCATATACTAATTTAGGTTACTCTCATCTATATGTTAATTGAGAGGCTGGCTATTGTTCTATTTATGTTTTATACACATGCTTCTAGACTATAGTCATGTACATATTAATTCTTTTGCATAATTTTAGTGTCCTCTAATTGAAAGGAACATTCAAAATCTCAATCCCACAAGAAAAAATGGATATTGTGGAAACTCTTCACATGAACAAAGGAGCTGGTGAAACTAGCTATACGATGAACTCCTCAGTCCAGGTATATATTGATTAGTATTAATTGTATATAATTAGGTTGTATATATATATATATATATGAACAGTACTTGCTCTTGCACATCAATCTATCATTTTTCTTTTTCTTTTTCTTATGACATAATCTATCATTTTTATCTCGTTCTCTCAATCTTAATGAACATGGTATCAAAGCATTAAAGCTCCGGTAGTACATAATTAATAAGATTTTTTTTTTCTTTCACCACAAGTTTAATCTGGTTCGGATGTTAGTTTTGCCATTAAGTAGTTCTAGCCTTTTTTTGATCGCAGTTGCGGAAATGAACCGTAGTCCTCCCTACTAAGTTTAGCGTCAATCATCACTGAACCAACTAATAATTAGTGTATATGTAATATTAATAATTAGTGTATAGGTCCCAAAACTTTACTCCTTTAGAGTTTTGCATGAGGATTAAGAAATAATAAATATTAATAATTTAAGTTATTTTTACTCTTACTTCTACTACAAATATAATAAACATAAGGGTTAAATAGTGGTTACCCCCTGCAAAGTAGGTCGGTTTTGAAATACCCCTCTGTAAGTTTTTTTTTTAAGATCCCCCCCTTGCAAACTAAAGATTCTTTGGAATACCCCCTTGGAGTAACACATGGGCAAAGAATCTCCTACGTGGCACCTCCACGTGGATTTTTATTAATTTTTAATTTTTTTTTGCCACGTGGCATTAAAAATTAAAATTTTTTTTCCCTGATTTCTTTCTTTTTCTTTATTAAAAAAAATTCTGATTTCTTTCTTTTTCAAAAAAAGACCTAAAAATCATATCAAAAAAAAAAAGACCTAAAAAAAAATAAACAAAAAAATTATATTATAGTATTTATTTAATGACATATTGATATATATTATAAAGGGTTAAATATAAAAAATAACAATTATATAAAAAATAAAAACATAAGGAAATCAAATTAAAATATTTATAAAAAAAAAATATGCTAACCAAATTTATTTTTTTAAATAATAGAGAAAGAGAGAGAAAACTTATAAATTATAATATGTCATTTAAAAAAACAAAAAAAAAAAAAGGGAGTGGGAAGAACAAAGAGCAACAACAACATCTTCATCTCTCTCACATCCTCATCAGTCATCATCACGTTCATTTCATCTCACCAAACAACAACACCCACATAAATTTCATATCTTCATCCTCAACATAAATTTTCATCACTAAACTCAAATACAAATAGTTAAAAACAACACCCACATCAATTCATTCCTTCAAATATTCATCACTATCAAAATCATTAAACTCATTCCTTCAAATCTTCATCCAAATCTTCTTTATTAACTCATTCTTTGAATTTATGTAGAAAAATAACAACACCCACATAAAATTACAACTGGAAAGCACAAAAATTATAAACAACAAACAAGGAAACCAAGATTTTTCCTCTTCTTCACAAATCAAGGAGCACCGTACAAACTTGAGCAACCCCAGAATCACAACTTGAGATGCTGGCGTAACAACTTACGGAGCAGTGGAAATGGCCACGGACATGGTGGAAACGACCACAATTGCAGCGGCGCCGACGACAATTCGCGAAATCATTTGGGGGTTTAGGGTTGGTTTCTGAGTTCTAGAAAACACTAGAGAATATGTATAGAGCGAATTTCTAGATTTATGTTTTTTCGATTTGGGGGATTTCAATTTTTAGGGTTTAGAAGTTTCAATTTGGGAGAAAACAAAAATGCAGAAAATTTCAATTGCCTAGTTTCTCCATTTGCAGTACAACTACAAATTATTTGTCTTGGTTGCTACTACAAAAAATCTAAGAATGAGTTACAAAAAATCCTTATCATTTGATTTGTTGTTCTTGTGTCGTTGATTTTGAGTTTCTGAACTTTATTGTTGTTCATCCTTATCATTTCATAGTTTTGTTGTTCAACAATTCTAGTTTTTGATTTTACCAAAAGAACATATCTTAATTTGTTGCAGATTTTTCCTTTTTAATTTGATTTACTTATTGTTGATTTATTTATTTTTAATTTTTGCTTTTATTTTTTGGATTTATTTTTCCTTTTTGGACTAAGGCTATGTTTGGCCCTACTTTTTTAAGGTTTAAAAGTCACTTTAAGCTTAAAGTTGAAAATATGAAATTTAAAGTTAAAGTAGAAGTTGTTTGGTATTTTATTATTTTTTTCAACTTAATTAGTACTTTTAAGTTACAATCTGTTTGGTGAAATATTTCTAAAAAAAATTATATTCAAATATAAATTTATCATAAATAACATGAAATTCATACTTTTTTAATAAAAATGCATAAATTATTTTATGAAACATTATCATAAATTAAATTCAAAGAGTTTAAAGAAATAATCCATAACTAAAAATATAAATCATCACAATCTTAAACGATTTTGTCTTCCAACAATCTAATGGCTATTTGATTTCTAGCTCTATCCATATAGCTCCCATCTTGTACTCTTCTAAGATTGTATGAACTCATATCCTCATTAATATTTCTTTCTTCTTCGCGCTCGGGTATATGCCCATGAATATGATCACACTTGTTAAATTTCACATCTTCAACACCACATATTCGAATGAAGTTATGGAGCGCTGTTGTTGCAATTATAATCTTTTGTTGTTTGAACTATAATCTTTTGTTGTTGCAACTACATATTCTTTTTTTTAACTATAATCTTTTGTTGTTGCAACTACATATTCTTTTTTTTAATTAAGATTATAGTTGCAACTACAAATGCATACAATTAAGGGGAAAAAAATATCATTTTTTTTATTTTTTGTGAATTATAAATATTGTGTAGAGGAAGATAATATCATTGACAACTCAAGCAACAAAGAAAGCTATTATGGAAATTCTAAGCTCAAAGAAAAGGCCAATAACGAAGATGGGAATTGCTGACTTAGGTTGCTCATCAGGACCTAATGCTTTAAGGGTAATTTTAGAAATAGTTGAAGCTATAAATGCAACCTCAAATATGTTGTATCTGAACGACCTTTTCACTAATGACTTCAACTTGCCATCTTTTCACAAAAAAATTAGCCAAGAAAATAAAAATAATCAAACTAAAAAAAATAATACCGGATATTTTGATTCTACTTGTTTTGTTGCCGCTGTACCGGGAACTTTCCACGGTAGACTCTTCCCATCTGAGTCCATTCACTTTCTTCACTCTTCTTCAAGCCTCCATTGGCTTTCTCGGGTATTTATTTAAAAGTTTAAATACAATTTTAATCCTTTATTTTATTTAAATTAGGGTTTTAGTTCTTTGTTTCTAAAACCATATTTTTCGTCTCTCTTTTCTACAGGTTCCTATTGGTTTAAAGGACGAAAGTGGGAGAGGATTAAATAAGGGAAAACTCTTCATATCAAAAAGCAGTCCCAATTGTGTGTTAGAAGCTTATTCACAACAATTTCAAAATGATTTTTCATGTTTCCTTGAATCACGTTCTCAAGAGATGGCACATGAGGGACGCATGGTCCTTTCTTTGATGGGTAGAGAATCCATGGACCCAACATCAACCAATGGTTGCTATCAGTGGGAACTTTTAGGACAAGCCATTATGACCATGGTTTCTGAGGTACATACAATGACATCTAATATGAACTTCTTAAAAATGGTCGATGATGGACTTTAAATTTTTTAGTAAAAACGAAATGTTATAAATCTATATTATTTTATATTTACGAATCCCTCTAAGAAATTTATATGAAAACTTTTATAATAATATTAATGATTGACATTAATGACTAACAATTAATGACTAACAATTAATATTATTTTTTATTTTTAAATTCTTAAAATATTATATTGCATTTTTGAAAAAACCATATATCTATATTATTTTATATTTACGAATCCCTCTAAGAAATTTATATGGAAACTTTTACAATAATATTAATGATTGACATTAATGACTAACAATTAATATTATTTTTTATTTTTAAATTCTTAAAATATTATATTGCATGTTGCAAAAAAAATATTATATTGCATTTTTGAAAAAACCATATATTGGGAATAATTTAAAACCATATATTATTAATAATTTTCGAAATTATGTATTTTAAATTCTTAAAATATTTTATTGCAATTTTGAAAAAATGTATATTGGGAATAATTTAAAACCATATATTATTTTTTTGAAAAAACCATATATCTATATCTATATCTATATCTATATTATTTTATATTTACGAATCCCTCTAAGAAATTTATATGGAAACTTTTACAATAATATTAATGATTGACATTAATGACTAACAATTAATGACTAAGAATTAATATTATTTTTAATTTTTAAATTCTTAAAATATTATATTGCATGTTGCAAAAAAAATATTATATTGCATTTTTGAAAAAACCATATATTGGGAATAATTTAAAACCATATATTATTAATAATTTTCGAAATTATGTATTTTAAATTCTTAAAATATTTTATTGCAATTTTGAAAAAATGTATATTGGGAATAATTTAAAACCATATATTATTTTTTTGAAAAAACCATATATCTATATCTATATTAATATATATTTACGAATCCCTATTGAAACTTTATAAGGAAACTTTTAAAAATAGCATTAATGATTTGTATTAATTACTATCAAAATTATTATTATTTTTTTTAAAATAACATAGACTACTAACACTAAAAAATATTATAAAAAAAATGTATATCTATATCTATATCTATATCTATATTATTTTATATTTACGAATCCCTCTAAGAAATTTATATGGAAACTTTTACAATAATATTAATGATTGACATTAATGACTAACAATTAATGACTAAGAATTAATATTATTTTTAATTTTTAAATTCTTAAAATATTATATTGAATGTTGCAAAAAAAATATTATATTGCATTTTTGAAAAAACCATATATTGGGAATAATTTAAAACCATATATTATTAATAATTTTCGAAATTATGTATTTTAAATTCTTAAAATATTTTATTGCAATTTTGAAAAAATGTATATTGGGAATAATTTAAAACCATATATTATTTTTTTGAAAAAACCATATATTGGGAATAATTTAAAACCATATATAATTTAAAACCATATTATTAAAGTTTTGTTGTTATTGTTAATTGAATGAATAAAAAATGTGGTAATACAATGGTTAATGCTTTTAATTCTTCACAAATATTTGCCAATCAGTAGTCAGTGATTATAGTCGTAGCATCATTTGTTTCCTTTCTTGCACCATCACACGTTTACGGTCTTTCAATAGTCTTAATTAACTCTCAACAACAATGAGACTATATAAGTGTACTTTGCATCCTCTCAAAACCAATACAATCAACCATACAATTCTTACTCATATTACTCTTTTATTCTAATTATTATTATTATTATTCCGATTATACTCTTCATTTTAATTCGCAATTGCATTATCTATTTTTTTTTATTGTAATTCTCCTAATTTGATTTCAAATCTCATGCAGGTCTTGATACAAAGGAGCATGTTTTTTAATGAAGCAAACATTTGGTCATTCCATGTTAGCGAATATTGGTTTTCTTGTCTGTACATCTTGCTAATTTAAATTTTAATCTAATTTGTTTTGCAAAATATTCATAAACTTTACTGAAAAATTCACAAGGATATATAGATCACAATTCACAGGGATATTTGCAGGTTTTGAAGGTTTCTTACTATACTATTTGTCATGTGTTTCTAAGATATTGGTATCAAAGTTGTTTTTAAATTTGTTATAGTGTGAGTTTTAATTTATGGTTTTTAATTTTTTTTACAAAATTTTGTTTGTTTTATAGTACAAGTCTATTTTTATATATTGGACATGTACTATTTATATTTTTTGTTTATTCTCATACTTCAATTCTTCAAACTTAGATTTGTGCTTTCTAATTATTTGATTTTATATTTCAACCGAATGAAATGTTAAAATACATACGATTTTACATAGAAGGGGCAAGAGACAAACAAAACCTTGACGTAGATAAGAAGAATAAATATTTCAAGATTCAATATATGGATACTATTGAAAAGCTTATTATTTAAATTTAAAATGAAGCAATCTTAAATTAAAAAGAAAAAAGAAACTTTATTTTCATTTGATTACTCAAACAAAGTTAGAAATAATATATATGCTACATTAAGTTTGCTACAACACAAAATTGGTCAAAAAGACAAAACATAACAAACATTTTTTCAACAATAAAAAAAATGAAAAACCCACAACGTAAACGTACAATTTTTTTTTTGGTAGATTACAAAAAAGTCCAGCTTTCATCAACAATAATTCTTCATATGGTAAAGGTAATAATTGATAATTAATATTCATTAGTAATTAATAATTTTATATACATTAATTATGACGGCAAAGAAATTTCAAATACTATTGTGCCTATTTGAAATTTGAAATCATACTATATAAGGCAACAAATCAATGGCTTTAATAGAAATTTTTTACTAATTGAATGTGTACGTTTATTTTTAATTTAAGGAAAATATATTTTCATCTTTGCATTGTATTGACATTCTCATGTCTTTGCTTATAAATAAGATTTCTTAGACTTACCTTTTACACCATTCTTGAAATATAACATACAGTTTTTGTAAGTGTTCTCTAAACGTACCTCTATTTTGTTTCTTTATTATATTACTTTTTGTTTTCTTATTTCTTATTCTCATATATTATTTTCTGCAAATATATATTTTAATATCAAATCGTTAATATTATTGTTTAGGTGAATATGATGCACAATTTTTAATACAAAATTTTAATTTTTTATTATAATTTGTCAATATGATATTTTGTGTTGAATTTAATTATTTATTATATTTCATTTGTAGGTGTGTAAGAATATTATGAAAGGGATGAATATTAAGACTAAGATGAATGCAACTGAACTTGATGGAGTAGTGATATATTCTTTTTTATTTTTTAAATGGATATGTATGATCGATCATAAAAAAGTAAAATAATGATCTATATGTATCATTATTCTTTTTTTTTTTGTGCTTATATTTATCATTATTTTAATTGTAATTGTTAAATATTTTATTTGACAGTATTTTATTTGTTATCATTATAAAGTTTACCTTAACAAAATTGATATATAATGTTATTAATCTAGCACAAGTAGTCCAATACTGCACCAAACCAAGAAAGATTTTACACATCAGTATAAGTATTGTGTATTAATTCCTCTAAAAACAATTTTGGTGTGCCAATGTTATAGGCTCTCTTCATTTTGAGAGTGTTAGATTGGATCTTCTTTTCCATTGTAATTATTTTATTCTCTTAATATAGTTTTCTTGGTTGTGTCAAAAAAATTATAGTTTTCTTGGATGCAACCTCTTTACCGTAAATAATGTACCAAAATATGATTATGTGTCGAAAGTGTTTCAAAAAAACAAGTAATATGTAATATCATGGTTCAATTGTTCATTATAAATAATACCAAATGTTAAATTAAGCCTTTATAATTGTATCTAAAAAATAAGTTAGGATTTTATATAAATATTTTCTGATATCGTTTATATTTTTAAAAATATAATAGTAAATTTTTAAAATTCTTAAAGATTTTTTTTAGTGCTTATAAAATGCTGGAGCTGTATAGAATGAGTTATTTTGTTTTTTATGTGTTTATGTATGTAAATTACAACCGAATAAATTGAGATTCTGTCTTAATTTTTTTCTTTCTAAAATGGGTATGAAAGTCCATTTTTAGTTTGACTTTTACGAACTTCTTAGCGCATTGATGTATTACATACTATATTAATAATAAATAATATGTTTAAATGTCTAAATAAAATCTAGCCAATTAATAATATGTTTGAAGGTCTAAATAAAAGACACATTCTATTAATACTAAAAATAATATGTTTGGAGATCTAAATAAAATTTCATAAGCATTCTAACAAAAAATGTTGTATTTTTAAGCTTGACAACCTCCTTATAATTTACCAGTTGAGCTATATTCATAGGACTATAAAATTTTAGAAGTATATGAATGAAAATTTAATATAAATTCTGAATTTGAATCTTACATTAAATTGAATAAAATTTTAAATATTTGCATAGTGAGACGAAGTATTATATGTTTTTTTTCTGATATGTTTGTGATGTGTGGATCATCTGAATTTTTATACACGGGATGAAAGTTCTCTAGGTTATATTAGTGGTTAGACTCAATGTAGAGAAATGCATAATCTACGGTTTGGAGTTTGATTCGCCTAATAATGTCAAAATTTACCAACTTAGCTATATTCATAGGACCACTTGAATGAAAATTTTACAAGTATGTGAATGAATGTTTGATATAAGTTCAAAATTTGAATCTTGCATTAAATTAAATAAAATTTTAAATAATTGAATTAATCATTATATATTATATTGTCTAATTACAAAAAAAAAAATATTATATTAGATATATTTATGATGGGGGATTATCCGAATTTTTATACACGGGGTGAAGGTTCTCTAGGCTATATTAGTTGATAGATTCAATGTAGAGAAATGAAGAATCTAGAGTTTGAAGCTCGGTCCGCCTAATAATATCAAAATTTACCAACTTAGCTGTATTCATAGGACCACAGGGATGAACATAGAAAAATTAGTTTTAAAATTTCAAAACTTTGGGGTGAATTTTTAACCACTAGACTACCTGAAAAAAATAAATTCAAAACTTTAATTTTAAACGTAGAAAAATAAAACTTTATGATTTGGTCTAAGATTTGATCATTGGCAAGACCATATACAAATTATAGAAAGTAATTTATATTTTATAAGTAAGAACTAACCCGTGCATTGCACGGGTAACTTATACTAGTTATAATAATAAAATATGAACCATGTCGTCTAATATGAATCTTTAAAAATAATTTATAGATAAAATCTTATCATTTTAAGAGTAAAATGTATTTTATAATAATAATAATAATAATAATAGCCTTGCTATTTGATACCAGAAAGAAACACAAGATGATAATCAACCCCATGTTTTCCATTAAAAGCTAAATTTATATTAATAAAGCCGATTTTTATTAATAAATACTAATAAATAAAGCCTTTTTAGTAAAGAAATAACCTAATAGAGCCTTTTGTCAAAAGAAAAAAAAAAGAAGCAAAACTACGCAATTACATAATAATTTGATTTGATTTGAGACCTATACACATTATAATTATAGATTCTCTTTTATTTGGAGGTTTAACGAGCTTTAAAAATGTTTGATTTTTTTGAGAAACCTAAAGCTAGGATTTGGACTTTAAGAAACTTAAAGTTAGGATTTGAGTTGTTTTATATTTGGACCGGTCCTGTAAAATATCTTTACAATATCGAATGTATACAAATTAATTTATTTTTCATAATAAAGATCTCTCTGAAGGGTTTCATGAACCTAATTCAATTGATAGGACATTTACACGTAAAGTGAGGGACCGGGATTCGAACCCTGTTACACCCACTTATTCACCTTTAAGGGATGAAATTCTAGCCACTAGGCTTCCTGACAAAAAAAAAAAAACTCCTCAAAGGAGTCATGCAAGATTACTATATATTTTTTAATTAATTTCAATAAAATATTATTTTTGTTCTCCATTTTATATTAGTATTAAAATGGTAAAGATTTATCTTTATCCCATTTTTATAAGAGGTTCATATTAGAAAAACATCACATTGAATGTTTCTGTAAATTAAAATAGTTTATACTATGGTAAATACTTTTTAAACTCCAAACTTGTTTCTATTTATTTACTTTTGGTGCATAGGGTATTGTTGAAGAAGAAAAAGTGGATTCTTTTAATGCACCATACTATGCATGTTGTTATGAAGAATTGAAAATGGTGATTGAAAAGGAAGGGTCATTCATGGTGGATTTCCATGAAACTTATGAAATTGATTGGGATGAAGGGATGGAATTGCAAATGAGAGGAGAAGGTTTTGCAAGGGGCATGAGGGCTTGTGTTGAGTCCATACTAGAATATCATTTTGGGAGTCATATAATGGATGACTTGTTTAGAAGGTATGCCCAACTTGTGGATCACCATTTGTCTAATACTAGGGCCAAATTAATCACTTTCATAATTTCTCTAGTCAAGCAACACTAGTAAAGCACCACCCATACTATAATATATGGGAAGAGAAAGAAAATAAATTTTTATTAGTGATGGTGTTTCTGGTATTGGTAAAGAAGATCATGAAAATAATTGGAGGGTTCATGTTTTTTATTTATGATGATGATGAAATTGATGATGATTGTAGTGAGAAAATTGATGATGAAGTAGATTGATGCTCATAAATTTTCAATATTTAGTTTAATTTTTAAGTTATAAAATTAATATCTACAACTAATTAAAAACACGGATGTTAATCTATTTTTATCCAAGTCTGTTGTCCCCATTACATTTACATCGTTAAAATTATTTCAATCATGGCGTCTGACCTAACAATTTCAGCATATTTTACGAGTTGAATAGGACTTGTGGACACATTATGTGATTTTTATTAAGATGTTTACATTTAAAAACTGAGGTTCACTACTACATTTATGACTTTTAGTAACACCACCTTGCAACATTTGTAAAAAGTGTTAGTAATATAGATGATTTTGTAACACATTTTAAAAATTGTTACATTCCACATTGACTAATTCTAAAAAATGTTGCAAGGTTAGCTTTTAATCATATTATTTCTCTCCCGCGTGTTAGAACTAAGAACGTAACACGCGTCTCATTCCTTTCTCTCCCAAATCTCATTTTCTCAAGCAAATTGCACTTTCTCTCAATCCCAATCACACTTTCTCATCTCACACGGTCTCAATAGCAATCACACTTTCTCTCCCAAATCTCATCTCACACGATCCTAAAATTCAATTTCTCACTCGCAACTTTGAAATTGAATTCGATTCACTCTCAATCATAAACCACATAGGGTTCTTAATCTCATCTCGTGTGATCTCAATTGTAACTCTGAAATTGAATTTCACAATCATAGCTCACACGATCTGATCTGAAGCATAGTCGCAAATTTCCCGTTGAATTTGATTCAGTCACAATCGCAACTCATCAATCGCAGCTCGTACGTTCTCAATCGCGCAACAAACGCTTTCACGACCTTTTGCCGTCAAATCGCAACTCCTCAAAACCTATTTGGTGAGTTTTTATTCTGTTTCAATTGCAATTTAATAATCAACCATTCATGTTGTGATTGCATCTATATTTGGTGAGTTTTGTTTAAATCTTTGATTCTGTTAGATGAATTTATCACATATAGTGTTTTTGTTCTTATCATTGAGATGAATTTATCAAATATATTGTTTTTTTCTTATCATTGATCCTGATGTGTTCATTGTTAATTTGTTATTTTGATTTTGCTGTTGTTGTTGTTGCTCATGGTACAATGCATATTTTCTGTTTGATAAAATGCTTCAACCAAACTTTATGTACAAATGAGAAAAAACTATTAGCTCAAATATTACTTCAAACAATGTATGTTGAAACCTTATGAGCTAGTGAAAAAAACACTACATGATAGGTGAGATAAGCTAGTTTACCAAACACCTCTGTTTTAGTTTAACAAGCTTACAAGCTAGTCAAATCTGCTCATAGCTAGTGCGTCAGATTTTTCAAATAGAGCCTTAGCCATAACATTGTCAACATACATTTATAATTGAAATTAAGTGGTGAGTTTATGCCCATTGTGCTTCTGAAATCAACAAAGTTCTATAAGGCCAAATTTGGTTTATCGTAATCAGTTTTTCTTTTTAATTAACTTAATAAAAGATATCGAGAAGTTAATATCAGATTCTAATTATTGATCTTCTCATTATATTGTAATTAAATGGTTTGGTACTAATTATGGCTATGAAGGAATACCGGTGAGTTCATGATGTCAAGATACCGAGAAGTTGCCGAAATAGTTCTCAGATATCTAGAGCATCGGGATCGGCTTGTTCGCCTGAGCATAACTTCGTTGCTACCTCGAATTACACATTTTCTGCGCGACCGTTTTGTTACCAACTATTTAACAGTATGTTAATTTGCCTTATTACTTAACTATGCTTTTTAAACCGGGAGTAGGAGAATGAATGATTTTCAGTGGTTTCAAAATTTTACTTTAATGCCTATTGAAATGAAATTCCTTGCAGATATGCATGAATCATATTCTTTCAGTCTTGACAGTTCCTCAAGATCGTGATATTGGGTTCATTGCTCTTAGAGAGATGGCTTTGGCACTGGACGGGGAACTTAGTCATTATTTGCTGACAATATCTACTCATTTACTTGAGGCGGTATTTTACTTTAGAGGTTGTAACACCACTTTACTGTGTTGATATAGGGCCATGATCTACTTGAGTTTGCCAGGGAATCAGTTGATGCAGCTCTATGTTGTTGCAAATTAATTGCTACTTCTTTCTCTGGTATTGCGAGTGCACATTTTAGTTCTAACATGTTGTCCTGATCAGGGGGGAAGCGCCGTCGTCTTGTTGAGGAGGTTTGGTGTTTACAAATATTTATTTTTGATAAGTTTTCCAATTTATTTGTTCTTGAATTATTTTATTTCTAAAACCCCATCTTAAGAACCTTTTTGTAATTGGAATCCTTATTGTCCAATGTCCATTGCTTGGCTTAGGGTAATACACGCAGAGCGACTAGAGAGTGCTCTGTGGTATTGCAGAGTTTATTGTTTTGTATAAGTTTCACTCTTTCAGTTCTTCTAACGTGGATGCATTGTCATCCTCGTATTGTAATCTTTGCGGTATTTGATTTTCTGCAGTTTATGGAGAAGCTTCTCATTTCTGCTGTTAAAGACGCTGATGTTACCGTACGCCACTCTATCTTCACTTCTGTTCACAGAGATAGAGGTTTTGATGAGTATTTGGCACATGCTGACAATTTGAGTGCAGTATTTGCTGCTTTAAACGATGAGGTAGACTTAGACTGGATACCTTGTTTGGTTAGTTGTCATGTTGCTATTGTTTGATTTTCCTTATGCTCGATCAACCAATCAACATCACTCTATATTCATTATTAATATCACTTATTAATGCTTACTGAAACTCTAGGACCTACTGCTTTGGTGTTTTTATCTGTTGCAGGTAGGCTAGGATTAATTATTTTTTAGTTTCTTAGAGAGTTCTAGAGATTAGAAAGTTTGTATCAAATATAACCTCTAACCAGTTATGTATTTTCTGTTTTGATTGAATCATCCATTTAGATTACTATCTTTGCTGTCAAATTAGTTATTCCTGACAATCGACCAAAAGCTTCACTTGATTTGTCTATGGTTGATGTTGATTTGCTTTAAACATGTTGTTGCTTATGTTTTCAGGCCATGAAGGAAAGGATGAGTGGTCTTGCTCATAGCTTAGGAATGCCACGGGACTCGGTGATGGATTGAAGTGATGACATTGAAGACTGGAACCTCAAGTGAAGCTTGCAAAGATGGTGTTTCAAAAATGTTACCACTTTAGTTATACTTATGTAAAAAAACTTGTAACACTTTAGTTAGTGAAGCTTGTAACACTTTAGTGTTGCTTAGAATGTTATTTCATTGTCTTGTTATAAAAAAGTGATGGTTTTGATGCAAAATTGTGATATTTTTAGTAACATTTTTTTCAATGTACAAATACAAATTAGTAACATTTTTACATGTTACAAGATAAATAAACCGGTAACATTTATTTAATGTTACTAAGGACAAATTCTAGTGTTACAAAAAATATATAAATCGGTAACATTTATCAAGTGTTACTAATAGTACTTTTAATGTTACTAAAGATAAATTCTAGTGTTACAAACGATATAATAGGTAACATTTATCAAGTGTTACTAATAGTACTTTTAAATGTTACTAAAGCCTTTTAGTAACATAGGTTTTACATAACATTTGATAAAATGTTACTAAATTGAATTAGTAACATTTTTCTTGATTTAGTAACCTTTTTAAATGATACTAAATCTCAAATTTGTTATAGTGGTTAAATCTAAGAAGTATTGATTCATGGTTTCCATGTATGGTTTATGAGAGTGAGCAGAAGGTGCCTATCAGCCTATGAGATGAAAGAGAATGATAAAAAAATTAGTAAACTGAAATAATACATGGGTGAATACACAATTGTTAGAAGTAGTATTGCACAATTGAAAATAAATCACAACAGAGATTTTAATATTATAAGTGCTATTTTGATGGACCACTATATTTAAAAATAATTAAAAGAAACAATTTTTTAAAAACTAAAAAAACCTACAAATATAATTTAATATAATTGTGATACATTTCTATCACTTAAATTGAATAAAACACGCTTATTTAAGTTCAAATGAAAATTAAAGGGAAATAAGAGCAATTCACTAAAATTATTTAGGGTGACATTCAACATAAGAAAATCTTGAGAATACAAAACTCGCGAATGGAAAACATTGATTTTTAAAATAAATTAGCAAATATTGAAAGACTCAAACCTAGCTTAGCACAAAGTACTCCATTTAGATTGATTAATTGGCTGATAATGATATATGGGAATGACGTAATTTTCTTCAAATCTAATAAAATTCCTACACTTCTAAATTATCCAAAACAATATTGGTGATAAAAAAAACGATAAGATATTTATATTTGTTTGCTCCAATTTAATTTATTTGCAGATCGATATATTGATAAACTCATTAATAAACCAATTCCATAATACATTTGTAAACCAATTCCATTAAGTATTTGCAAAATATCACCGAAAGAAAATATGGTTAACAGAGTCAACATTTTTTACAAAGCAACAACAAGAAACCATAATCAAATTTCTCTTCCTCAAATTGGACTATTCGAAGAAACCAAATTTAAGAAGGTTGGTCTACTAGTCTAACCATCTTTAAAATCAAGCTTTCCAAATAATTTGCATAGATTTTTTTAAAAAAAAATGAAAAACTTATGTTTTTCATTGAAGTAAGAAATACCACTTTTTTTTTAGAAATGTGGTCCTAGGTAGGACAAATCACTGCCATTTGTTCCAATCTCTTTTTTTTTTTTTTTGTTAAAATCATATTGTATTAACTATTAACTAGTGTATTAAGTAGAATTTAGATAAACATAATATTTGGTTCTTGATGAAATTAATGTTGAGAAACTTCTTAAAATTTGGAAAATTACAACAAACACACAAAAGAAGTGGAAGAAAAATAATAAACTGAGATATATCTCATCTGGTGGTCGACAACAATTTGGTGTATGTGAAACATGAGAAACTTGTATTTTTTCTTACACAAAAAAAAGGAACTTGTATTAATGAATAGAGTCAATATACATTTGGGCCAGAAAATGAGCTACCTTGTTCATCATCATGCTTTTTTTTTTTTTTTTTGAAGAAGTTAAACTAACTCTTTTAAATTGGCATCAGAGAGAATCAAATCTGAGACCTTAAAAAGAGCATACTCTCAGGTCTCAAGCCAACACCACTAGACCAATCCAAATGGGTTATATCATGCTTAACATGGCTAATTAAATGCAGCGTATGGAAAAACCTAAGACACTTTTTGTTGGCTAATATTGTGAAATAAGATTCAGAATTTCACGGGCTTCAAATAATTAATAGCATATACTACCATCACTCTTTTATGATCAGTGTTCAAATATCTCATATACCACGTAATTTATAGATGAATTTTTTCCGTCTCTAATTTTCCCGTCCAAACAAAGGCGGAGCTAGGATCTAATGTTGAAGGGATGCAGACTATTAAATTTTTTGTTATGTTAATTTGATTTATATTATTTTAAGGCAAACTAAATTGATGAAAACCATGTTAGATTGATCGTTAAATTCAATATAATTGAAGTTTTTTTTTTTGGTCAAGGATATAATTGAAATTTTAAAGCATCAACAATAAATAAATTATGCAATTTATAATTGAAGTAGGGTTGGATATGAGTCCAGTCAAATTTGTCTTAGTTCGACTCGATAAGAATTGATTCAGCTCGAAACGTGGATCGATTCGACACAAATCTTTTTCAACTTAAGTTTGTCTCGATCTTTTTATGTTCAGAATGTTCTGTGAAAGTTAGTGAAGACTCAGTTACTTGTTCACCAAGTTAACTGAGTCACTTTGCTTCTAAACCATTTTACCTATCTTCTAACTTCCATAACTACTTGTAATAGTTAGTTGTGTGAATAAAAATTTTCCATTCTTCTCTCTTAGCTTTGCCTTTCATCGTGTTTCATTCAATGTTCACACACTCTCAAGCTCTAGCTATGGAGTTTAGCTTCACATTTCACATGGTATCAGGCCTCCACTGAGGTACTACCATTGCTTGCTCCATCTTTCTTCTCCGATCCATTCTTTCCGCTGCTCATTTTCTCTCCATTGCATTCAGCATTTTCTGAATTGCACCCAGCTTCATTCTTGGTTCTTTCTTTGAACTTTATTCCTTTGTTTTTTGTGAGAATCGCCCTTCATCTTCTTCATCATGTCTGCTAGTAGCTCTGCTAGTGTTAATGGTGGCTTCCCAACTCCTCAGAATAAGGGTTATCAAACCGATACGTTAAACCCTTACTTTCTTCATCTTAATGAAAACCCTGGTAATGTTCTTGTTTCTCCTTTACTCTTAGGTTCTATCTACCATTCTTGGTCCCGTGCTATGACAGTTGCTCTTAGATCTAAGCACAAGCTTCATTTCATTAACAACACTCTTCCACGTCCTATGGATGATGATCATGATTCTCTAGCTTGGGATCGTTGTAACACTATGATAATGTCTTGGATCAGCAGTTCAGTGGAACCTGAGATCTCTCAAAGCATATTATGGATGGAATCTGCCTCAGAGATGTGGCAAGACCTCAAAGATCGTTTTTACCAAGGTGATATCTTCAGAATTTCTGACATTCAAGAAGAAATCTACCTCATGAAGCAAGGTGATTCTTCTATATCTTCTTACTATACTAGAATGAAGAAATTGTGGCAAGAATTAGATAATTTTCGTCTTCTTCCTGAATTCAACTGCATTGCTGATTGTAATGCTCTTGCCAAGATGAAACTATATAAAGATAGTGATCAAGTGATCATATTCTTGAAAGGGCTCAATGAACAATATTACCCTGTCAGAGCTCAAATCATGCTCATGGATCCTCTTCCCAATATTAGTCGTGTCTATTCTCTCTTAGTTCAGCAGGAAAGACAAAATGTTGTCCCTTTAGATGAGTCAAAATTGATAGCTGCTATGGGCAATACCTCTCTAGGAAGAGGCCAAGGCCAGTATCACAGAGGAAGAGGAGGCACTAGAGGTGGCAGGCCTAGTACTGGCAAGGGTAAAGGTAATAGACAATGTTCATTTTGTGGTCAGACTAACCACATTATTGACACATGCTGGAAGAAGCATGGCTATCCACCACATCTTCAACACCTTCAAGAAGCTGGGAAGGTAAACAACATTAGTGGTACTTAAGATGAAGTGCAATCTGTTGGTTTTGCTGAAGAACAAGTTGACTTTGATTCAAGTAAGTTGGCCTTCACTCCTGAGCAACACAAAGCACTTCTCCAAGGCTCGTCTTCATCTCATTCTCATAGCATTAACCACATCACCACCAGTAATTCTCATGGTACAAGTATCCTTTGTACTAACCCTAATATAGCCAATTCTGACCATTTTATCTTAGATACAGGAGCAACAGACCATGTCTGTTACTCACTCAAATTTTTTCAATGCCTGAAGAGAGTTAATCCTATTCACATTAAACTACCAAATGGAACCCTTGTTTCAACTTGCTATGCAGGCACAATTCTATTTGACAAAAACCTGTACCTCACTGATGTTTTATGCTTTCCTGATTTTTCCTTCAATCTTATTTCTGTGCCTAAGCTAGCTTGTTCTCTTAAATGTTATTTAACTTTTGATAATGCCGAATGTGTGATACAGGACACCAACTCAATGAGGAAGAATGGTGCAGCTAGGTTGGATAAAGGATTGTATCTGCTGACTCAGCCAACTGTTAGCCTAGGATCTGTTTCCTTTAGCTCTATTTCTCTTAATTCTGTTAAACCATGTACTCAAACTTGCCTTAGCTTGTCTCAAAATAAAATTGTTGATTGTAATGTGTGGCACAAGCGTTTAAGCCATGCTTCACACTCCAAATTAATTGAAATAAACAAAGTCTTTCCTTACATTTCTGTGCCAAAATCCTCTATTCCATGTGATGTCTGTTTCTATGCAAAACAAAAATGTTTACCTTTTCCCAATAGCACTACCATCTCTAAAAATCTCTTTGATATTGTTCACATGGATATATGGGGGCCTTTATCTATGCCCTCTATTCTTGGCTACAAATATTTCTTGACTATTGTTGATGACAAGAGTCGTTTTACTTGGTTGTATTTTTTAAAACTTAAGTCAGAAGCTCCTACATATATCAAATCTTTTGTTTCCATGGTCAAAACTCAGTTCAACATTAATGTCAAGTCCATAAGATCTGACAATGGACCAGAATTTTTACTCAAAGAATTTTACCTTGAAAATGGAATAATTCATCAATGTTCATGTGTTGGTACTCCTCAACAAAATGGGATAGTTGAAAGGAAACACCAACACATCCTTGGTACAGCCAGAGCCTTATTATTTCAATCCAAAGTTCCTAATATTTTTTGGGCTCATGCTGTTGGATATGCTATCCATATCATTAATAAACTTCCCACACCTTTCTTGGCCAACAAGTCACCTTATCAAATCTTACATAATCACTTACCTGATTTTAGTCTTCTCAAAATCTTTGGATCACTGTGTTTTGCTTCCACCCTTTCCCATAATAGAAAGAAGCTTGACTCTAGATCTAGAAAATGTGTCTACCTTGGTTACAAAATAGGAGTCAAGGGTCACATATTGTTTGATCTACATTCTAGAGAAATCTTCATCTCTAGAGATGTTGTTTTCTTTGAACACATCTTTCCATATTACATATCTTCTCACACCACTGATACCTCTCCCACTCCTAATACTCATCCTACCAATGACATATTTGATGATGTTCTACTACCTTCAAATGAACCTAATCATGTTCATCCTTCTGTTTCAGTTCCCTTAAACAATTCTACCCATCATTTTATTCCTCCTTCACCTGCTCATTCCTTACCTAACACTGACCACATTATCTCCTCTAATGAGCCTATTACTCATCAATCCACTCCCACTACATCTCCTTCTCCCATTCCTCCACCTGTTATTCTCCAAGACAATCTTCTCATGCCTACCAGAAAATCCACCAGAGTCACCAAACCTCCTCCTTACTTACAAGCCTACCATTGTACCCTTATGCATGATACAATTCATAATTCAACAAAGCTTGCTACTGATTCTTCATCTACAAGTAAGTATCCTTTATCTTCACATTTATCTTATCATCAACTCTCTTCAAATCATAAGAATTTTGTTTTTAATCTCTCAACCATCACTGAACCCACATGCTATGAGGAAGCTATGAAAAATGAGAACTGGAGAAATGCTATTAGTATTGAGTTACTTGCTCTCAGTAAGAATAACACTTGGACCTTGGTCAATTTGCCTTCTGACAAAAGAGCCATAGGCTGCAAATGGGTATTCAAGTTGAAATTACATGCTGATAGATCTGTAGAGAGATACAAGGCCAGATTAGTTGCCTAAGGTTTCACTCAAACTGAAGGAATTGACTACTTAGACACTTTCAGTCCTGTTGTCAAGATGACTACAGTAAGAGTCCTAATGGCAATAACTGCATCTCAAAACTGGCCTCTATTTCAACTAGATGTTAATACTGCATTCTTACATGGTGATCTCACTGAAGAGGTTTACATGAAGCCACCACCAGGTCTCCAACTTACTCACCCTGACCTTGTTTGTAAATTGGAAAGATCTCTATATGGATTGAAGCAGGCCAGTAGACAATGGAATACCAAGTTGACTGAAACTCTCATCTCTTCAGGTTACATTCAATCCAAGGCAGATTACTCTCTCTTCACCAAGCATACTAATCATGGTTTCACAATTATCTTAGTATATGTTGATGATCTTGTCCTAGGGGGCACTAATTTAAATGAAATTACTCAAATCAAGCTTCTCCTTGACCAGAAGTTCAGCATCAAGGATTTAGGGGTTTTGAAATACTTCCTTGGCTTTGAGGTTGCTAGATCAACAACAGGTATATCCCTTTGTCAGAGAAAGTATACCTTGGATTTACTCCAAGATGCAGGTTTGTTAGTAGTTAAACCATGCCTTACTCCCATGCAGCCCCAGCTTCAATTATCCAAATCTCAGGGTGAACCTCTCACTGGTCCTACTTCCTATAGGAGATTGATTGACAGACTACTTTATTTAACTCACACTAGACTTGAGATCTCATATGCTGTCAGCAAATTGAGCCAATTCCTTGACTCTCCTACTACCACTCATATGCTAGCTGGTTTACATGTTTTGAAGTTCCTCAAAAATCACCCAGGTCAAGGATTGTTTTTTAGCTCTTCTTCTCCTCTTACACTCAAGGGATTCTCTGGTTCTGATTGGGGTGCTTGTCCTGACACAAGAAGATCCACATCAGGCATTTGTTTTTTCCTTGGTACTTCACTCATTAGCTGGAAGAGCAAGAAGCAAACAGTGGTGTCTAGATCCTCCTCAGAGGCTGAGTATTGAGCCTTGGCACAGGCTGCCTGTGAAGGCCAATGGCTTCTCTCTTTGCTGAAGGATTTTCAAATACCACACCCTTCACCCATTATCTTGTACTGTGACAATCAATCAGCATTACACATTGCAGCAAATCCTGTCTTTCATGAAAGGACCAAACATATAGAGATTGATTGCCACCTTGTGAGAGACAAGATTCAAGCTGGAACTCTTCATCTTTTACCAGATCTAAGGATCAAATAGCTGACATTCTGACCAAATCTCTGCATCCTGGTCCTTTTCATACCTTACTCACCAAGCTAGGAGTTATTGATATACACTCCAGCTTGAGGGAGGCTATGAAAGTTAGTGAAGACTCAGTTACTTGTTCTGAGTCACTTTGCTTCTAAACCATTTTACCTATCTTCTAATTTCCATAACTACTTGTAATAGTTAGTTGTGTGAATAAAATTTTTCCATTCTTCTTGCTTAGCTTTGCCTTTCATCGTGTTTCATTCAATGTTCACACACTCCCAAGCTCTAGCTATGGAGTTTAGCTTCACATTTCACATGTTCGTTTAGTTAATTTACTTTTAAAAAAGTCAAATCTTGCAATCGAGATCCAAATTATATGTTCGAGTTGACTTGATATATATTGTGAGCAGAATTTTCTTTTGTATCGACTTCAAGACTAAAGCAATTGAGAAGGGTGTAGTGGTGCAAACCTTTAATTTCAAGAGAAATGTGTACGGTTCTTCTCTGGGTGATCTGGCAATACTAATAATAATATAAACACAAGTTGTATCTTCTTTCCTATATATATATATATATATATATATATATCCCTAATTCCACTAATAATATCAATAATAATCAATACCAAATGTAATAACAGCACTATATATAGGCAATACCTCCCTCTTCTATTATTCTTGACAATAGTCACCACACCAATAACACCACTCATTTATGTTAACATAGACATGACCACAACCCAAATCTTATAAATTGGGTACACGATTCAGTGATGCTTCAACTAACCAATAAAACAATTGGTAATATTTCTTTTTGTAAATCAATCGACCTCTGCATGTAAGTGCATAGATTAATTTTTTGAATCTTGTAGAATTTAAATGAATGACAAACTCTTTCTAAGAGTTTTAACATTGATGCATGTCTAAGTCAGAAATTAAATCCAAAACCATGTTTGGATTGGTGGTGAAGGATGGAATGGAGTGGTAAATATTTATGTTTCATTGTTTGGATTGGTAAAAATTCAATGGAATGGAGTGGAATATGATGGAACCCATTCCATCCTATACCATCCAATCTTCTCATTTTTCATTCCTCTCAATTTGGGGTGTATGCAATGGAATGAAAAATACCCAAACAATGGAATTGTATATTTGCTCCATTCCACTCCACTCCATTATATTTCATTCCGCTCCGTTCCATTTTGTTCCATCAATCCAAACATAACCATAATAAGTTAGAAAATATCAGCGTCATCTCATTTAAGTGTTCTCTTCTCGAATAACAATTAGTAATATTAATCACGTAAAAAATTAACTAGTAATTAATAACGTTCTTTTTATGGAATATTAATTAATAATGATGTTGTTAGGCAATTCTTTTATTATACGTAGCTATATGTGTAGGGACCCCTTGCATGATATGGACTAACTAATGTTGTACCTCCACATGTGGTAGATGATCAGGCTGGAGTTTGCTCTATGCCTCTATTTATACACGCATCTCTAGACTCTAGTCACGTACATATTCATTTGCTCAAGATATAGTGTCCTCTAATTGAAAGAAATATTCAAAATCTCAATCCCACAAATATCAAAAAAAGAAAAAAAAAATCTCAATCCCACAAAAAAGAAATGGAAACCCTTCACATGAACAAAGGAGCCGGCGAAACTAGCTATGCCATGAACTCCTTGGTCCAGGTATATATATTATTGATTGCCTTTTTTAGATCCTTCCAAAATTTTTGAGAGAGAGATAAATTAATTGTATAAAATTAGTATGTAATTTAATACAATTAGTTCTATATGTAAAAGTAATTTTAATAAGATTCTTCGAAAAAGAAATTGGATAAGTGATTAATGTACTTAACTTAATAATAATTTATTTTTTTTGAGAAAAAATGGATTTCAAATTATCCAAGTTTCTTAAAAAATTATTTTCAACTTTTTTAAAAAAATTATAGATCATCTATATGATATAAACCACCAATTCAACGGTGAATTTTATAAAATTAGTATTCCTTATAATAGTACTGATCATTTGTGCTCCACCGTAGCATTAGCCTTAAAAAACATGCGTATATGTTTACATCAATTCATATTTAAATTAAGCAATATCGTGCGGTATAAGCTTAGCCTAACTAAATTATCACGTGAGCATGATTCAATTTGTATGAATATTGTAATATAAAGAGATTGAGATTTATATCTGTGATTTTCCATTTGTTCAACTTAAATTAAAGTGTAAAATTTTTGTCATTAAACTACATGATAAAAATAAATAGTCCAATCGGATATTTATGGATGGGGTCTAAGTTACAACTGAATCCAATTGTTGACATTCAATTGCACTAACCACATATAAATGTCAAGGATTCAAATTTAGGTTTATAATCGTGGAAAATGCTAATATGGATCACTTCTTCAAGTGGTTCATGATGGACCTGTTATGAATAACATTATAACAAATACAAATTTCATAAATTTCACCGTTGGATTGAAAGTTTATATTGTATAAATTATTCATAAAATTTTTTAGAGAAATGAAAAATCATTTGATATGTTATTAATACCCATTAAGATTAACGATTTATAAGTTTTTATCAAATACCGTTAATCAACATATGAAATTATTTTCAACTTTTTAAAAAAAATTATAGATCATCTATATGATATAAACCACCAATTCAACGGTGAATTTTATAAAATTAGTATTCCTTATAATAGTACTGATCATTTGTGCTCCACCGTAGCATTAGTCTTATAATTGTATCGTACTTTTAGTTGTACTATGTGTTTTGTTGAACACAAATGCATACAATTAAGGGGAAAAAATATCATTTTTTTTTATTTTTTGTGAATTATAAATATTGTGTAGAGGAAGATAATATCATTGACAACTCAAGCAACAAAGAAAGCTATTATGGAAATTCTAAGCTCAAAGAAAAGGCCAATAACGAAGATGGGAATTGCTGACTTAGGTTGCTCATCAGGACCTAATGCTTTAAGGGTAATTTTAGAAATAGTTGATGCTATAAATGCAACCTCAAGCTTGTTGAATCATCAAGCACTAAAGGAAGTAATATTTTATATGAATGATCTTTTCACCAATGACTTCAACAACATTTTTGCTTCTTTGCCATCTTTTCACAAAAAAATAAGACAACAAAAGAGTAATTATAATAATAATGGGAATATTGGCTCTAATTGTTTTATTTCTGCTGTACCGGGGAGTTTCTATGGTAGACTCTTTCCAACTAAATCCCTCCATTTTGTGCACTCTTCTTCAAGTCTTCATTGGCTTTCTCAGGTTTGTCCTCTAATTTACTTAATTAATTTTGATGTCAAGCTCTTACCAATATACTACATTTTATGGACATTTTGACTAATTAATTAAGTTCAAGTGTAACATAAGGATTTAACTGTAAGAATTATATTTATTGGAAGACGTGATTTTAAATTTCTTTATATAGACCTATTTATGGAATAGTTAAACCTAAATTTTAGTCACACAAAAGACTTTGGTTCCCAAAATACAACATAGTGTTTAATATATTTAGTACTTTCTCCGATGTAGTATAAATATTTGAGCAACTTATCCTCCCATTTTTGGCCGAAGCTTGAATTATGTTCATCTCTTCTTTTATGTTAAAATATACTCTTTAGTCCATTTTAGCAAAAATAAATATTTGTGTGATAACAATTAACTTTAAATATTTTATGTAAAAATAATTTCGAGTCATCCATTAAGAAATTAATTTTTATTTTTTTGAAAATTGTATTATTAATTATATGATATGATTTTAGAATATAAAATTCAATTTAATGTATTTTTAAAAATTGGATTTGGTAATTTATCCAAATATTTTATTTTATTTTGTATAATTTCATATTTTATTTACAAATTTGATTATATAATTGATAATTTTATCCACAGGTTCCTTGTGGTTTGGATGATGAAAGAGGGAGAGGGTTGAACAAAGGAAAACTTTACATATCAAAGAGTACTCCCAATTGTGTATTAGATGCTTATTTACAACAATTTCAAAACGATTTTTCACATTTCCTTGAGTCACGTTCTCAAGAAATGGTAAATGGGGGACTCATGGTCCTTTCTTTTATGGGTAGAAAATCCATGGACCCAACATCAGCCGATTGTTGTTATCAATGGGAACTCTTAGCACATGCACTTATGACCATGGTTTCAGAGGTACGTAGTCACATATTTCTTATTTATCTATCTATCTTAGCCAAAATGTATATAGTTTTACTGATCGTTATAGTTGGTTCAGTGGTAATTGTCATTGAACTTGGCGGGGAGAAAGAAAAAAAACTGTATATAGTTAATAGGTTTTAAGATACATGGCACTTAGGTATCATGGTCCTTATTAAAGTCCAATTAATATATAGTTTTTAAACTCTAAACTTTTTTGCTATTTATTTATATATTTGCTCATGGTAAATAATAGGGTCTTGTTAATGAAGAAAAGGTGGATTCTTTTAATGCTCCTTACTATGCACCATGTTTTGAAGAATTGAAAATAGAGATTGAGAAAGAAGGTTCATTCATGGTGAATTCATATGAAACTTATGAAATTGATTGGGATGATGGTATGGAATTGCAAAGTGACCATGATGATTTATTAGGAAGGAAAATGTCAAGTGGAGAAAGAGTTGCAAAAACCATAAGAGCTGTGGTTGAGTCAATGTTGGAATCTCATTTTGGAAGTCATATAATGGATGATTTGTTTCAAAGGTATGCTAAACTTGTGGAGGATCATTTGTCCAAGACTAGGACCAAATACATCAATTTGGTCATTTCTCTTGTCAAACGACAATGAAACACAAACACTATGTTACATGTATTTGTTTAATAAAATGTGGAGTTGAATATACTTGTTCACAAATTATGAAAATTTGTTTTGATGAATCCAACGTTAATAATGTTGATAGTTTTGGTTTATGTTGATTCTACGTGTTGTCCACTTCTATTCTAGTACAACTTTCAAACTCAATCAACCTCATGCATGAGTAATATGTGAACAAAGGATAGTATGAGTCCAAAAAATGGAAATGGTCCTTGTATTTATTTGTTTCTATTTTCATTTTTAACTTTATTTTATATTTTTTTGAGACATATTTGAATTGACTTATTTTTAAACTTATGAAAAATAGTTTATGCAAATAATTAAATTTTTATGTTAATTTATAAGTTCTTACTGACGAAAATTGTATCTTTATAATTTGTTTTGTTCATAAATTATACATTGACAAACTTATAAATAATACATAGAAATTTATTTATTTGCATAAGTTATTTAGCATAAATTCAAAACATAAGTTAATTCAAACGTGAGGTATTTTAATATGTATGATTGAGTGGGGTTGATTAAATTTGTTCACATCTAAGTCATATATTGTTCCTGTGTGGAACTGAGGGGTATATATTACCTGAGTTTTGTGGGATAATAGGTATTGGATTATTGCTCTTGTTAAAATTGTATCTTTCTTAAAAATGCTTTTGGGGTTGTATTTATAGGGATACAGGATGTTGAAGATATAGGTTAGTTACAAAATAGTGTTAGTAATTGGTTAGTAGTTAGTTAGTGTTTAGTAGTGCATAATGCCTATATAAAGATGTAATCACCTCATTAGTAGGTATCTTTTCTCATTTTGTAATATTTCACTATACTCAATATAATTTCATCTTGAGTTTTTCTCTCTCTTTTCCATGGATGCCATGTTTTTTAACATGGTATCAGAGCAAATTTGGTATCCACCTTGAAGGAATTTCCGCTGCATTTTTTCTTGAGAAAATTCAACTTTCTCATAGTTGATTTTCTTTCTTGATTCATTTCCATTCTCCTTTTCTTTTATCAATTCCTTCCATTATATTTTCTGTTATACTGTTACCGAGAAAATCACTTTTCTCCTCTTCCGATTTTGATTCGGTTTTGCAATTATTCTCATGATTCTAGATTCAATTTCTTTTTAGAGTTCTTGCTCGATCAAAATTTCCAGTTTGTGAATTTGTCTATTTCTTGTTCGATTTGTTCCGATCAATTTCTGTTACCATCGATTCCTGTTTCGTTCCCTCTTGCGATTCCATTTTAATCGCAATTTTGTTCTCACCTGATTCCCAAATTCTAGGGTTTTTGATTTCAATCTTGATCACAATATCTTGTTCGACTTCGTTCCGTGTTCTACGGATTACGATTCTGTTCGCTCACAACATCTTGTTCGGAGGCATCGACGGTAGTTGGTGGTGAGATTGCGGTTGATTCCGATCCTGCGGTTGATCTGATTTGACGATTCTTAAGCTTTGGATTCATTTGTGAGTGGTGTTGTGTTCACCATAGAAGATACTGGTTGCAAAATTGAAGTTTGTTCGTGATGCATCCTGATTACTTGTTTGCTCGCTATGTGGTTACCTTGGCGGTGGTTTCCAATGTTCATCAGATTCCAGCTCTATTCAATTTTTGAGGTTTGTCTACATTGTTCATCAGATTCGGTTGAAGGTTCGGCTGTTTGATTTATCGATTTGGTGGTGTACTTTAGTATTCTTGAAGTTTTGCTGGAGATTCTCTTTGATTCACTTCCAAGATATCTCTTTAATGGATGATTTCATAGTTTGATTCTCGTATTTTTCTATGTAATGTGTTTTGGATCAACTTTAGCTCATACTTGCTCAAAGATTCTTTGGCTTTGAATATTCTTTGAAGTATGTGGTTGTTGCTGCTTGTTGAAGATCGATTTTAGTATTAGTTACAAGCTATTGTTTGTGATTTTATCATCCTTTTTTTGGTTCCACTCCTTTCTCAATTGGTGTATGAGTTTCCATGAATTAGATTGCTACTATTGGATATTCTTTGGAGGTTGTTGATATATATATCAAAAGATTTGGCTACATTTTGTGTCATTCTTGGAGTTGCTTATTAAAATGAATTGATGCAAGGGTTGTACATGAGAGATTGAAGACATATTGGGTTGGTTTTCTTTGTCTTCTGTGTGTGGATTTTTTTTGCTGCTCCAATGCTTTTTGATTGCCTTATGCAGTGTCTACTAGAGTTTATCCACTTCAAAAATTGGTGAAATGCTAGGTTGGATTAATGATTTAGTTGCTATTGGAGATATAGGTAAAATCTGTTTTGGAGAAGATTCAGTTTGATGATTCTCTTCATTCTTTTGGATTCATCGATGGATCGTTTCATATTGTGCCTTATGTGCACCACACTAGTTTAGTGTTCTATTTCTACAATGGTGCTGGTTCTACACTTTGAAGGATGCAAGAGATGATATTTGCTGAAGACATTGTTTTCCAAAAAGTTGGTTTCTTTGTTGTGCTAGAGCACGGCAGAACTAAAGCTCTCTTGTACACCATAATTTGGTATCTTGCCTCTTTGTTTCTGTTTAGCCTTTTATGGCTTGATTTTAGCTTCTATCCTCGGTGGTTAAGTTGGATTACTTCTACCTTCAATGATGGTTGCTGCTAGTTTTTCTCTTATTGTGAAGATTGAAGACCGGTTTGAGTTCTTCGGTCTACTCTTTGATTAGCCATATTGGCTTTGTTGCATTTTTGCATATCTTGAGCAGGTTATATTTGCTTGCCTTTCTCGATTGATTAGATGGTTTTTTTGATGTGTTATCTCATCTTGAGCACAACATTGGTATTGATGTTTCACTCTTTAGCCATCAACCATACTACTTGATCTCTCTCTTTTTCTCGTTGATTTGTTGGTCCTTCGATGAGCTAATTATCTTTAGCACAACTTGAGTATTGTTGCTTCACTTTGTAGACATCGGACCTTTTGACATTCACTTCTTTTGCTTCTGTCATATCTCTTGATGGTTAAGCTTTGTGCCCTTTGTTGGCTTTGTTCATGATAGCTTCTATTAAGTGGTTATAGCCTTGAGTTATGGCTTCTACTTAATGGTTAAGCATCTTGTCTTATGGCTTTGATTTTGGCCGATGTATTTCCGGCATCTCTCATTGTATTCTCTTTAGATTTGATGTACTTTTGTATTGCTTATTCCAAGCTAGAAGTGTTGTGAACCCCTTCTAGCTTGCGGGAGGCTGTTGAAGATATAGGTTAGTTACAAAATAGTGTTAGTAATTGGTTAGTAGTTAGTTAGTGTTTAGTAGTGCATAATGCCTATATAAAGATGTAATCACCTCATTAGTAGGTATCTTTTCTCATTTTATAATATTTCACTATACTCAATATAATTTCATCTTGAGTTTTTCTCTCTCTTTTCCATGGATGCCATGTTTTTTAACACAGGAAGGCCTAATTGTTTGAATAAATGTCCCATGAAC
Organism: Trifolium fragiferum; assembly: GCA_954870985.1. Classification (NCBI taxonomy): domain Eukaryota; kingdom Viridiplantae; phylum Streptophyta; class Magnoliopsida; order Fabales; family Fabaceae; genus Trifolium; species Trifolium fragiferum. Next base: position 1,836,247 of record OX940796.1, read on the forward strand.
CCACGATTCCTATGTTCAGGAAAGTGATGAGTTGTATTCCCGCCTTTTCATGTTGATCATGGGTCCGAAACATGCTTTTCACGTGTCATATAAGTGAGTGGGTTATTGGGCCTGAATTGTAGGGTTTTAGGATTCGGAGCCCCCTAGGTTGGGCTGGGCGACCCGAACTCGTTAGTGATGGGCTTAGGCGGATTGGGCTTGGATTATATCGCCCGGTACATATATGTGTTTCTAAATGGTTTCTGCAAAATATATGCATCTCTAAGAAGAAAAATTGTTTTATTTTCCCTTGAAGTTATTCTACAGTGGTGTTCAGATAAATATACAAATTGGGATTAAAAAAAATTATGAATGCACATATCATATATTTGGTCAAGATACGATTTGATTACTCCAAGTCTCCAATGACCCTAAAAAGATTGGGAAATGATGAGAGCCTGAACATTAACCATTAACCAAGGATCATCACATTAGGTGCAACTACATAAGTAGATTGAACATCAAATCTTTACTGAAAATATTAAGATATTGAATAAATGATTCCACTCTTCTTCTTTTTTGATTAAATGAATCTCCTCACTTTTATATATATTGCTCAACACCAATATTTTCATCCAACACTAGTAAAAGTACTTTACAAATATAAATTTTTAGAGGCTAGTCCCCGTTTATATTTATAAGTAAATTTAATTTATTTATTTTACATTGAAAAATTGATGTATGTGGTCTATAATATAGGTAAGATATAAACTACATACATTTATTTTTTAACGTATAAAAAAGTCAAATTTATTTATAAATATAACCGAAGGAAATATTACTATATCATTATGATGTCACATTAGACTTTAGATTAGATTCCTAAGACGGCCTTCCTTCTATTCAACAAAATCACAAAATTGTTCAACCTATTTGGATCTTCAATAACTTTCACAAACCAAATCTATGGATTTAAGAAAAAAAAGTCTATTTATGTAAACATATGGGTATTACCGACTTCCAGATTCTAGGATTTGGATAAGCTACTAGAATATCACACGGGTTCATCTTGTTGAATTAAATCTTGGTTGTTGATTTGAGATTAAATATTCAAATTTCAAACTCTATTTAACATGATATAACGATCTTAATGACCGATTATAAAAAAAATAATCAAATCTTTCTTTTTTTTAATTGAAAATGATATATAAATGTATTATAGTGTTGTGTTGTAACTGCAGGAAATTATATTTTAATAACTTGATTGTTAATACAATTTTACAAAAATGTTTTCAAAAATTGTTTCTATTTATCAGTTTTTAAAATTAAAAAAGTAAAACAAATTTAAGAAATTTTGGTTTTCTTTTCTTAAAAAAAGTTTTTTTAAAACACTTTTATAAATACATTTTAAAAACTAAGAACCAAAATTATTTCAAATTGGCCCGGAGTGTTTTAGTGGTAGGGATTGAACTAGTGAACTCTCCAATTGAGAGGATCATGAACTATGATGCAGCATCACTAGTAAAGAGGAACAGATCCTCTACAAAGCAATTTTCACTGGAGAGTGTAAAGTGTACATCTATGTTTTTCAATTCTTTTAAACTCACATGTGACATAAAAATTAGAGGGTTGGGATTTCTTTCACTGCATCTGCTTCACATGGGAGAGAATCCCTGTCCCTAGTAAAAGTACTCTGCAAATATAAAATTTTCACTATTGCCATATGGCCCATATCAGTATGATGGCACATGAGATTTTGGATTAGATTCTTAAGACAATCTTCTTTCTATTCAGCAAAATCATAATCTTGTCCAACCCAGAAAAAATTATGTGTGATATTTGAATCTCCAAATACTTTCACAAACCAAATCTATGGATATTTTCTTCTGTCATCCTCCAAATTCAGAAAGAATTTGTGGTGATGATATTTGGATTGGAGTAGAACTTTTTTCAGCTGTAAAATTTTGACTCATTCACAATGGACAATCATATCCATATAAGATCACAATATAATGGCTATAACTCCTTTTCTAAGTCCTCCCTAGTTTAGCTCCAAGAACTAGAGCGCCATCTAATTCTTAATTTACAAGATTAAAACATAAGTAAGCTTTAGACCCTACCCTAGTTTCCTAATAGTATCTCTTTCTCATTGTAGCAGTTAATAGTACCCAGGTTCAACAAAGTTTCTAATATTTTAGAACCATACAGCACATCCCTAGTAGATAGATTGGTTGAGCGAGTGCGAGTTAAGTGATCGGCATAGAAGGAATTTTAAACAAAAGGTCCAATATTCGAACCTTAGAAATCTAATCTAACATAGCTACTAACTTCCTAACATTTAAAACATCCTTTTAGAACATACTCCACATGCAACTTCCTTTTGGAACAGGATAAAATCCAGATTCCTTATAAGGGGGAAGAATCGTGCATTCAAGCAGCCAAAAGATCTAAACCATTGGACAAAAATCAAACCATTTACGCTCAAACTTTACCAAAGCTTATTTATAATAGAACCTAAACTATAACTTCATCCAATCCAATCCAATGATCCAAATTCACAACAATGTTATTGATGACAGATGGCAGAGAGCCAAAAATCCAACATAAAGCACCCCGCGCCGCCATCCATCACAAAATAGCCATATCGGTTTTCCAAAAATCCGTCATGGCCAATATTTTACAACATTGATTCACGATAGCACAATGTATGAAACTTAGAGATCCAACTTCAATTTTATTCCAGACTAGGATTCTCTAACCACAGTAACTAACTATCTATCTCTCTTAAAGTCTTAACTAATCATTCTCTAACATCCAAATAATTCATTTTAATCACCAATCACTCTCCTAAAATACACTAAACTCACCAACTACAAAAGTTAAAGAATCCACCCCTCCATCAAAAATTCTATCAACAAAATCAATGCATTAAAATCACATTACTATCAAACAAAACAACATCACATAAACAATTATTTCACCACATTTAAAATACAAAAATAATATTCATAGAGGCAATTCATCAAACACCATACAAGCAATTACAATTTCAAAATGAAATACTCACTAATCAAATACTCACTTCTTCTTTCCACCACCACCACCACCACCTTTAATCCCTTTACGTCTCGAAGGAATAACAATCTCACCTTTAAGTACAGGAATTTCCATAATCTGCGAAAGTTCCCCGAACTTCTTACGAAATTTCTCAACCTGATCATCACTCACCATATTAGCAGTACGGTTACCAAGGTAAAATGGATGGTTCCCTGACCAAACATCAACAACATACTCTTTCTGTGTTCCACCAGTTGTCATAACAAGCTCATTGTTACAATAAACCTTAGCATCCTCGTAGAAATCTGGGTGTATGTCTTTCTTCTTACAAAATACTCCAAAATTGCCCACTTTTTTTGCTTGCTGATTCTGCAACTACAAACACACACAAAAAAAAAAAACAAGTTTGTTAGTTTAATTCAGAAACAATAATATGAATAATTTGAAGATGTGATTGATTTGTACGTTTTTTGTGGGAAGTGGAAGGAATGGTTTTCCTTGTACAAAGGTATTGGTTATGCAGTGTGCCATTTTCAGATATGAGATAGATTAGAGAATTTGAGATTGTGTGGATATATGTTGTTTTTGTTGTTCACTGTGTAAAATTGGGCTATTTTCTATTTCATATAATGGCCCATTAGAGAATGGACGTTTCTTTTCACGCCTCTATCCTTCTCGCACGCCCTTTAGAAATTCAAGTATATCTCTCGCGAGATAATCAGCGCGTTTTAGGTTTACTAATTAAAGTGTAAACTTAACGAACTAAATTCACGTTTTAAGTAGCGAACTATATTTTTTCATAATTTGTGCCAATGAAATTCTTGCTTTTAAGTAGAAAACTGTATGTTTTTTTAAAAATTTTACATTCCCTTTAACACTCACTAGTTATCTTGCGAAGGAGCTATTCTTAAAATTCTAAGAGGCATAAGTGTTGCGTGTTGCCTTGAAAACTCAGAAGCGCATAAAAACATGTTGATGTTGACTGTGATGGGCGCGGGTCTACTGGCGCTGGGCACAAGGAACGTTGCAGAAAGTGAGTTTGCTTCTACTACTTGCGCTAGGCACGGGTACACAAGGTCAATATATACAAGTTGCGTTTTCTGATGTTTTCTAAGAAAATTTTAGGGTTTTTGCCGTCAATTAAGGCTAGGGTTTTAAAGAGGATTGCTCTTGGTATAGTCCTAGGGGTTTGGGCAAATTGTTCTTGATTCACCTTGGGTAGCTAGGTCAATTGAGTCTCTTGGTCACGGGAAGAGATTCGAGATTAGTGTAGAATTAGGATTAATTCTTGTAACCTTATTTGGAAATTTTTTGTGTAAAGTTTCTTATTAGGTTCATTAACATCGAATTGGGTAAACAAATCATCTTGTGTTATTTATCGCCCTTATATTTTAATTATTTGGTTTTATTTGCTCTATACATCAAAGTTATTATTGTGAATTTATCAATTGAATTCACAACAAACGGGTTGGGAAAAAAACACTCAAAGAATTAAAATGTATGGTTATGCTTTAATACGTAATATTAATTTCATTTTGATTTTTTAAAGGATTTTTTGCTTGTTATCATATTGGTACGAAATTTCAACCGCCGCCGTAAGAGAACTTGTGAAATACACAAGGTGGGTTTTCTTCTCTAGGTTGAATTTTCTCCATACGTATAAGTCAAAATCAACCTCTAAACACATGCTTAAGATGATTAAAGCTCATATCACTTAAAATAATTATTTTTTTTTAATGTAAGCTTGGATCAATTCATTATTGCTATTGGTAGGAATTTTATTTTTGATGTTTGATACATAATATTAGCTTCAGCATTCAAAGGATGGCGTAATGAAAAGTAATAACCACCAAACAACAAAACCATTTCGTTCTGGTCGAAAAAAACAAAACCATAACCATTTGGTGGTGGTATGTAAAAAAAAAAAGTATGTTCCAAAAAAAACCATTTGGTAGGTTCACGTGCTCAACTTAAAGGTCATCACTCTCGAAGGACAGGTAGAAAGCAAAGGGTTAGGCAGTTGGTTATAAGTAGGGAAAACATGTTTTTGATGTGAGACCCTTTAAGTTAAATATTTATTTCATTTTTATTATATTTTTTTGTACTAATATTATATATTTTTAGTTCTTACAAGTTTATTCCTGCGCATAATTTTAGTCTATATTAATTAAATTTATTTAATTATTATTTAAGTTAAATTTGAGACCCTTTAAGTTAAATTTGTCGACAAAAAAAAACAATTAAAATTTTGGATGGTTTTTTTATACATGTTTAAAATATCGTATATTAATATAACCATAAATTTGAGTTGCCAGAAAAAATACAGCATCAAAGTAATTTGTTTAAATTACTATATTTTTTCAAAAAAAGTAGTGCAATGTGATTTTATACAAATAAATATAATATCAATGGACTATATTCATTATTGATATATGAAAATAACGCGGGACACATATTTGTCATTAATAATTACAAATAAACATATTTTTTTATATTATCATATTTAAATGAGTTTATATTTATAAACTTATAATTAATTTTATTTTTAAAGGAGGATAACTATAATTAATAGTTGTCTTGTGCATTTCACATGACAAATTAAGGGTGAACATCGGTCGGGTTCGGTCGGATTTGGGCCGAAAATCATCAAATCGATAAAAATCGCAATCTTTTAATTTGGACCCAATTCCGACCGTTTACGTCTTCGGTTTGTTCGGGTTCGGGTCATACAGGTGACGAGTCCAACGGGTCAGTTTTAACGGGTTATATTGAAACGTTGATGTTACATTTAAAACTTCATTGATCAAAAAATTATTTGTTTTTTGACAATTTGTTCAATGTTCCGTACATAATGCAACAAAAGATACAATAAAAATGATGAGATGAAGTTAATTTGTTTCAAATTTGTAAATTCAACGACAATAATAGATAGTAGATGAGAAGTAAAAATTAAGATAAATAATAAATATTATCTTTCAGATCTTCTTTATCAGCATATTACAAGTTAATGTTTGTAAAATACAACATTTTTCTCCCCTATCAAAGATAGATAAAATTAACAAAGTGAAGAACATATGATATTAAGAGAGAGAAGAGGTGTTCGAAATTAGAAAAAAAATTAATTTGTATTTTAGAAATTGTTCGGTCGGTTTCGGTTATGAATAGACGGATTTTTATAGACCCGCACCCGCCCGTATACAACCATTCATGACCGATTTTTCACAATTGTTGACCCGAGACCCGATCCACACCCAACCAAGTGCTTCCATTTGTTAGCGGTTATGTCGGTTTCGAGTCGGGTTGCGGGTTTGTGCTCACCCCTATGACAAATATCAAGTAAAATATAAGAAAAACACTTTTGGTTAAGAAAATTTAGAAAGAAGAATTGCAACAATAAATCTTGACTCTTCTTTACATCCCCACCCTAACTATAATTAGTAGTTGTCTTGTGCATTTCACATGACAAATATCCAGTAAAATATAAGGAAGATTAAAAACTTTTGGTTAAGAAAATTTAGAAAGAAGAATTGCACAAATTATTATTTGAATAATTAAAAATATTTTGTTAAATGATATTAAGAACAATTTATGGTTTATAAATTTTAACTCAATTGATAATGTTAATATTAAGGAGCATCTCAACATGCTTTGCCGTCCTCAATTACAGAACATAAGAGAATAGCAAATTCATTAGAATTGGCCTGAATCAAGACATGTTCATTAATTCTACAAATCACAATTCGATGTATATTGAGTAATGTATGTATATAAGGTTACGTATTGTAGGATGGCATGGTGTAAGGTATTAGGTATAGGTTCATATTTAAGAGAATTATTTGACTGACATAAATGTATCTTATTTTTTTTAAATACTCTTCTTGATTTAATATAATTGTCTCATTCGAATACAAAATTGGTCCTAATAAAGACTTCCACTTTTGGTTTTTAATATAGGGGAATGTTAACTTGTGCCCTTAAGGGCACATGTTAAGAACACCAATATGAAAAAAAATTATTACAACTTGTGTATTATTCAATCATCTAAAACATTAAATTCTCTATATCATTAAATGCACATTTCTATCTTTAGGTAGTTTATTATGTACCCTAAAGTCACATGTTAACATGACCCTTCAATATAACTTTAGTTTTTCGGTTCATGATGTATTCATCCTTTAATTAACACAATTGATACCAGCCTTAATTAATTATAATAATCTAATAAGATGAATGAGTCATGTATTGTAAGTGTAAATAAATTTTATACTGATCTTCGATAAAAGTAAAAATATTTAAAAATGTAATTACAAAATGAATTTACGAGGATATATCATAAATTATGATTATGATATGATTATGATATTCAATCTTTTCTATCACATTGACATATATGAAAAAAAATTGTGAATTTTCATCTTGTAACGGCCTATTTTATTTTTGATAATCAAAAAAGGTAATTATAAAAGATCTTTCAAACACGAAGAAATTGTTCTCGTCCTCAATATTGTCCAAAATTTTATCTTTTTTCTTTAAAAAAATATAACTAGCAAGATTTTCTTCGATGGATCCGTTTTGTTCTTGTTTAATTTTTTCTATTTTTGAGTTAAATGTCGACAATATATCTCTACTAAACTCCTATACGTTATAAAAGATTAAAAAAATAAACTCATAAATGTTACTGTATCACATCATTTAGTAAGTTATGTAACAATGTCATTATCGTATAGATTTATAGATCATGAATGTGTAACTCGTGTAAAATATTGCACAGGTACGTTACTTAATCTAACAATCAATTTTCTTTGATCTTACCTTCCTCTTTTCTTGTTTTGGTGAAATAGATTAGTTGTGTCTTACATTCTTGTATTAGTTCATGTAAAAAATTTGTTGATTGGCAGGTGAAGGTCATACTTTTCATAAATTTGTAGGCCATACATATCCCTACGCATTATACTTCCTCATTTGGAACGTAGCACAAAATCTTCTACTATAAAAGCATCACCAATTAACACATTGTCTCCATTCCACCTTCAAGGCCAAACAAAATCAAAAGAGCAAAAAAATAGACTAGGGAATAAAAACATAGAAACAAAATCATGGGTTCTTTGTCCGAAACTGTCTGCGTTACGGGAGCTGCGGGTTTCATTGGTTCATGGTTGGTCATGAGACTCATCGAACGTGGTTACACAGTTAGAGCCACCGTACGCGACCCAGGTCCTTGTTTCCTTCCTTTTAATGCCCAAGTCAATTCACATGTTTTATACGAAAAAATAACTATTCTAACAAACATTTGGACCTAGGATTTCAAAATTTAATGCAAAAATTTTGGTATGCAGATAACATGAAGAAGGTGAAACATTTGTTGGAACTGCCGGGTGCAAATAACAAATTGTCTCTTTGGAAGGCTGATCTTGATAAAGAGGGTAGTTTTGATGAAGCAATTAAAGGGTGTACAGGAGTTTTTCATGTTGCTACACCAATGGATTTTGAGTCCAAGGACCCTGAGGTATATCTATCTACATATAATTATACAAGTTTTTAGGGGTCTATCAATTATTTCACACTTGACACACACACCACAAACAATAGTCTATAATACTCTCTTCGATACTTTTATCGAAGATCCTTATCGAAGATGCTCTTAAACATTATAATTTTTGTAACCATCTATTGCCACATTTATAATTACCATTAAATGTATGAATTGATTCCTTTTTAGCCAACGATACTCTCCATTAATCCACCATAATGACATTTTAAAAAATTATTCTTTTTTGAGTAAAAAAATTAGTACGATTCTTTAAAAAGGAAAATTCCAAAAATATACAAAAAAAATTACAATTATTCATTAAGAAAATGAACTTTTTCATGTTGACAACTTGTTGATGTGTGGCCAAAACTAATGAAATGTATGGTCGCAATCACAAACCTAACATTCTAGTCATATATAACCTATAGAGGTAGCTATAACAATATGTAAATTTCTTGAATTTGGCCACGACCTTGACTGGTGATGCCTTTTAGTAGAAAAATAAATATAATTGACATTGAAAGTTAGTTATGAAAATTTTGAAATGCAATGTAGAGGAAAATTAATTGAGTTTGATATTGTTTGAAATTTGATTTGAATTGCAGAATGAAGTGATCAAGCCTACGATAAATGGAGTCCTAGACATTATGAAAGCATGCCTCAAGGCCAAAACCGTCCGTAGATTTGTTTTCACATCATCAGCTGGAACCGTCAATGTTACTGAAAATCAAAAGCGCTCATTTGATGAAAGTTGTTGGAGTGACGTTGAGTTTTGCCGGAGAGTAAAAATGACTGGATGGGTTAGAAATTTATTTTCAACAATGCACTCTCTTTCAAAGCACTTAAATATTAGCCTAGTTCATAGTTGTTCATGATTTGATGGTTTAAAATTGTGGTTGAATCGATGATGATTAAACTTAACATTTTTTTATAATAAATTTTTATCGATTTGGGACTAATTCGACTAATTCTAAAACCAATCTACTTTGTTGGTCAGATAAATTCGATAAACAATTACTAATGATTTTATTTGCTTCGATTTTGTTTAGATGTATTTTGTTTCAAAGACACTTGCGGAGCAAGAAGCATGGAAATTTGCCAAAGAGCACAACATGGACTTCATCACAATCATTCCACCACTTGTTGTTGGTCCCTTTCTTAGTTCATCTATGCCACCTAGCCTAATCACGGCCCTTTCCCCTATCACTGGTACACATTCTCGAAAGATTTGAACTTCATCTCTTAAAGTTAAAATGTCAAAATCTTATCATCGAACTAATGTTTTATAGACGATAACATGTTTAATAAATTTTTTTCACATAAATTGACAGGAAATGAGGGCCATTATTCGATCATAAAGCAAGGTCAATTTGTTCATTTGGATGATCTTTGTGAAGCTCACATATTCTTGTTTGAACATTTGGAAGTAGAAGGGAGGTATATATGTTGTGCATGTGAAGCTAATATTCATGACATTGCAAAATTGATTAATGCAAAGTACCCAGAGTACAATGTTCCCACAAAGTAAGTACTCCATGCTAGCTACTTCAAGTATTGATCATTATCATGTTTTGCATAAATAATAGATAAGACTATGTGTTGATGGTTCAAATTGAACTTTTAGGTTCAACAATATTCCTGATCAATTGGAGCTTGTAAGATTTTCTTCAAAGAAGATCAAAGACTTGGGATTCGAGTTTAAATACAACTTGGAGGATATGTACACCGAAGCAATTGACACATGCAAAGAAAAAGGATTTCTTCCAAAATTTGTTGAAGCACCTAAATGTATTGAAGCTCCTAAATTTGTTGAAGCTCCACTAAATGGAGTCACTCATGGATAAACAGGAGCTTCTTTTGCTCTAAATTCATAAAAATCTCATTGTCCGAGTTTACCATTCGATGGGAAAAGAGCATTGTTTTGTCCGAATATATTCATCCAGTCGCGAATAAACAGTGTTTTTCCCCGCCTGATTAAATAAATCTATAAAGTGTGATTTTTAAGAAATCGGCGAAGAATAAAAGTAGACCACTAAATAAATAGACTTTTTAGGTCTTCATGTGTGTGATGGATTTAGGATCTTGTTTATCTTCATTTGTTCTTGATTGAGATTTTCAAATGCTAGCTAGCCTGAATATTCTTGCAAGCCCAAGAGCCCATTTATCTTTTAATAGTTTTTATTCATGTTTTAAGTTGTTGACAAAAAAAGTATCATGCTTAAAATCTTACAAGCTCATGACTGCTTGGGGGCTGTGTTTTTTCCATTGTCGATAGGTTCGCTGAGTAGAGAACGAACGACTTTGATCACTATGTGTTCCATTTTATTTTATTTTGCAATTTTATACACTTACATTGCATCCTTAATAGCGAGATGAGTAAATTGGAAACACCAAGAGTACGTGAGTGGAACGAGGGGTGCATAAAGTATCTCTCTTAAGTCTAAATGGCAGGAGAATGCAATCCGATTGAAAGTCAAACTTTACTCTCTTTGATCCTTGTTGAGATCTATTCAAACAAAAAAAAATAGAATAAAGTAACATTTTTTATTTTTTTTAAACAAAAGAGACTTGCTTAGAAAGCAGAATAAAGTAATATTATTTATTTGATCCCTTAAATAAATCTTGGTTATTTTAAGGGTCATGCTAAACAGTGCACCCGGTACATTTGTTTATACAAAAAATAAACATAAAACATAAAGTTAATGTTGATAAAGACAACTTTTTACACTTCCAATGTATTGAATGCACAAGTTTTGAAACATAATTTCCTTATTTATGTGCTTAACTAGTGCATCGGATGCACTGTTGAGCATTTTCCCAATAATAATTAAGAGTGTGTTGATAACTCACATTATGTGATGATAATTAGGCCCTTGACACTTGATTTATTATCTGCTAATATGGTTTGCATTCAATGTTTAGGTTTGTTTTATGCAATTTCGAGTCTAGTTTGTACTTAGGAATAAAATGCAATCTCATCATGTAAAGAGAAGTTCTAGTGTCAAGACAAACCACTGAATCCCTCTTAAAAGGTTTATAGCAGATGTAATTGCTAATTAGAGTCAAGACGTCCATTATCCGTACAACCATGAATGGCGGCTAGTCAGACAAGCAATCAAAGCCGCCGCGTATCCAGAAGAATGAGCGAGCAACGCTAACAAGAGGAAAGACAACTGGCAATTTCCCATGTGCAGAATTGTACTATCATCGTACTATCAAAATGGGGGAATATGTTTTATTTCTTTGGATTGTCTTATCCTCATCAGGGTGGCCCATGATCTGAGGTACAAGCACTATATAAAGAGAGCCTCGACCCTAGAATTAGTGTGCTCAGCTTTTGTGAACAAGACATAGAAGAAATCACAAAGCAAGTTTCTTGGTGTGTCGTCGCTGCAAGTCTGATAACCGGAGGCGTGACGGTTGCTGATCTTGGAGTTTGAGACATCTTCTATAAAATATCACGTCAATAGGTTTACATTCTTAGAATTTACTCCCTCCGGTCTCATATATAAGAAACATTTTATTTTTTAGATTCATTATAAAATGAATGTATCTAGACAATATTATAGTCTAGATTCATTCATTTTACAATGAATCTAAAAAGTAAAATTTTTCTTATATATGAGACCGGAGGGAGTATTTTAATATGTAAGCTTATTATTCTGGTTGTTATGGTTTCTAAGCTCACAATGAGCTAATACTCTTGAGGTTGGAATTATGTAAAGTTTAATGAAAGTTTAATGTTATTCATGTGATGTGATATGTGTTTTTATGCTTCTTTAGTTCATTTGATATTTTGCTATACAGTTATGAGACATCTAATGATAAATCAACTTAATGAACTAATATGATTAAATAGAGGATGAACACATTACTCTGACTTAAGGACTTAGACATAAGCCTTGGGGCCATACAAGCATGATAATCTGAACTTGAATGAATTAAGCATGACCTAGACATAGGAACCACCTTATCCCTCATTTCATAATCTAACGTTGTAGACATACACCACAAGGCAAGCGTTGCTTACATAAGTCTTGCCTTCACTTAACATTAAACTAGATTTAAATGAATCGTATTTCCATCGCTACTCTCACAACTGTTAATCAAACCCCTTTTTAATCTATTGTTTTATTTACTTATTTGCTACCCTGAAATGATATTTTCTTACCTTATCACTCATAAGCATAAGACTACTTGAACTACTATTGGAACAAAGCTCCCTTATCATAATTTCTATGGGAGCGATACTTTTCTTATTACTTTACTACAGATAAGATTGTATATACTTGCACATGCGCCTTTCATCTAATATTTGCAACACATGTCATTTTTATGTTACATAATTTGGTTAGAAGTTGATGGAGAGAATGGGAGGGGAGTTGGGAGAATAATTTTAGTTAAATGTGTTTGGTTCAGTTTTCGGAATGAGAGTGGAGCAAAACCTCTCAACTCAACTTTTGCTTCCACTTAAATTCAGTTTTCATGTTCAACTGTTTATGAGATATAGTTTTTATACAATATGAAATATAGTTTCAAAATCATGAAACTATGTTAAGATTAAAAAGATAAAAGATAGATTAATTTTAGAATCTCTTCCTTCCTCCTCTAGACCAAACATATATGTAGTCGAAGTCCATTCTTTCCCCTCCACCTCTTTATTTTGAACCAAACACAAATAATTGAAACTCCTCCCCTCCTCTTCCCTCTCCTTCCATCCTCTCAATTAAAATTCATTCCTTCCACTTTCCTCCGGTGAACCAAACAAATCCTAAAATGATGTCAACATCAAATAGAACATTTTTCTTTGCTTTTCAAAATTAAATAAAGATTCCAAAAATTTCAAAATTAAGTTTTTTACGCAACATCAAAACATTCAACTTCATCAAGATGGTCATCTTCATTGTTTTCAACCAAAATATTTTCCTCTTAGGTATTTAGTTGGACACACATTCCATGCTATTCATGTAGGTGATATAGATGGGTCCATATAATATTTAATATTATTTTATATTTTTCAACTATTTAAACCACTCAACCATATTTCTTAAATATTCAAATCACTCATCCAAAACTCTAACATAGGCCCCACAAAATTCACAATAAAATTTCAATTTATATTTTTTTTTTGAAGAAGTTAAATTAGCCCATCTAAATTGGCACCGGTAAAAATCGAACCTGAAACCACAAAATTCACAATATAATTTCAATTTATATTTTATATCAATATACAAAATGTCTAATTGAAACAAATTAAATCAATTATATCAAAATGCATAAAAAATAAAATAACACACACACATATATATATATATATATAATTTAAAATATTCAAAAAATAAATAAAAGCAAATTAAGAGCATATAAAAATATATTAAATAACATACTACATCACAGATAAGTTATACGAAAATACAAAAAATGAAAATCATAAACATTAAAATAAACTTCTAGCATAAAATATAACAAACGTTTAAAATAATTTCTAATTGTGGTTATTCTCGTGTCCAGAACGTTCCCATATGTGGGTTTAGAATATTAGATGAATTTTTAAAGTATGAGGTATTTTATTGATTTGGGATAAATGGTGGAAAGCCATCATTTTGCATGAAATTGAACCAAGAATTTTGGTAGTTGAGGTTCATTGGCAAATGAAATGTCTGGAAGAAAAAATTTAGAAAGAAATAAAATAAATGATTCAAATTTAGACTAAATGTGGATGGAAAATTGTGATAGATTGAAATTGTTGATCACTTATTTATTTTCAAATTATATTTTATAATTAAGCAAAAAAAAACTTGTAAAAAAAATTAACATGAAAGTGCAATGGTAGTTTTTCTAACGGTAAGTAATAAATACTCCCTCTGATCCTTATTATAAGAAGTTTACTTTATAAATTCGTAAAATGTTAAATGAATTTATGCCATATTAGTTATTAGATACATTAAACATTTTTTGAATTTATAAAATAAACTTATTCTTATCAACTTCTTCTATTATGTTATCCACAAAACCTTTTGAATTTGAAAAGGAAAATGTAATACTCCTATATCCATTTATGGAAGTGGTACTTTTCTTTTGTCACACCAAAGCACTCAATTATTCATTTCATCGTAACAAGATTATCCTTACATGGCAAAAGACACAGTCATTGGCCGGCGATATTGCTGCTCTTAGACACGCATGCATGAATGGATTTTATAGAATGCTGTTCATTCTCTATAATAACACGTGTTAAATAATAAATAATGTAAAATTAAAAATTCTAATGTTAAGAATTGCATTACGCAAGAGAGAAGCTAGTTAGCTCCCACTTACCAGCTCTTGATTGACTTCAGCTAACAGCCTAACACTATATACCGTACCGGCAGGTGATCACGTGAGAATTCAAAATGCTATGATATGTGTTACTACTTACTAGTAGTAGTAACTACTACCAAATCCCAAAACTGTATTGGGAATATTATATTTTCTCAAAATATTAAATTATTCAAAAAATGAATTTAATCATACATATTTGAGAGAGAAAATAAAAAAACTACTCCTTCCGGTCCTTAATTATAAGAGGAAGTTTGCTTTTTAGATTCATAAAATGTTGAATGTATCTAGTCCACATTATGAACTAAATACATTAAAAATCCCATGAATCTATAAAGCAAATTTCTTCTTATAATAAGGAATGGATGGAGTATTACATTTGGACAGTCCTAACTCTCGGATATTCATTTGCATGACATTTCACTTTTTTCTAAACACAGACATCTTTATGATTAGATGTGTCACAGTGTTCGATACTTATATGACACTCGTACGACATGTGTTGGATAAGTGTCTAAAAAATATTTTATCTTTTATTCCGAATACTTCTTAGATCGGTGTTTTATATCTATAGAACATTCGTAAAAACATGTCGGATAAGTGTTCTAATTTTTTTCTTTACATCTACTCTCCTTAAACACGTTTACAAGGATTAAAGATATGCCGAAACATTAATGTTAATCAATAAGAAAATAAAGAGATTACATTTTATTATATCATTTTTAGTTTTTCGAGAGTGGATGAATGAACAAAGATTAAATATACTATCATATATTCTTTTAAAAAAAATTAATGAAAAAATTGAATTTGAGTGTATGATGAGTGATTTGTTGAGAAAATAATTTGTTGGAGTTTAATTAACAATATAAATATTTCAAAATATTCCTAAGATAATATAAAATTTCCTCCATATTTATAAAATCCGTTACCACTTACTCTCCCGCTCAAGCTTTTTCTATCTATATATAAATTGAAGCACCCACCACATAGATATATACATTGCCTTCCTTTCAAATTTCAAGCTGAATTGAAGAAGAAAAAAGAGAAGTAAAGTAAAAATATACATGGGTTCAGAGTCGGAAATAGTTTGTGTTACTGGGGCTTCAGGATTTATCGGATCGTGGCTTGTCATGAGACTTATGGAGCGCGGTTACACGGTTCGCGCCACCGTTCGCAACCCAGGTTATATTTCCAAAATGTTGCATCATTTTTCATGTCGATGATGCTTAGATTAATTAATTAATTCCTTTGTTTAACATCTATGTACTATGAAAATAATATAACACTAATTAAAGTAAAAATGCAGATAACATGAAGAAGGTGAAGCATTTGCTGGAACTGCCAGGTGCAAATAGACAATTGTCTCTTTGGAAGGCTGATCTTGACAAAGAGGGGAGTTTTGATGAAGCAATTAAGGGGTGCACGGGAGTTTTTCATGTTGCTACACCAATGGATTTTGAATCCAAGGACCCTGAGGTTTAATACATGTTGAATAATAAATAAATTTACTAGTATCATGTTTTTAAATAAATCTTAAACAATTGATATCTATAATTGATAAATTAACTTGTGAACAATTTTATTATTTGTGCATATTTTGGCTTTTCTTTTGTATATAGAAGATATATAAAAACTCAACTTCTGATTATATTTTTTTCATAAGTAAATGAATGTTATAAAAAACTAGTTCTAATTGCATTTTTAATATTTCTGTTTTATTGTGATCACGAAAACATTTCATCTTTTTTTTTTAAAAAAATCTGTCTTTTTATGCCCTAGTATTGTATAATTAATTTGTTGTAAATTTTGTCTCAATTCTGACTTTTAACGCTTAAAATGATGATTTTTGGTCCCCAAAAGTTATAAATTTTTGCCTCGACCAAAAGTGGTATTTTCTATTTTTGGGGCAAAAAATGAGATTTGATCAGAATTACAACAAATGTGATATATCTGACTAAATTTTGAATTATCAAGGATCTCTCCACTTAAAATCATATGATTAACACAAAAACATAATATTTGAGGGATACAAAATTTGAACTCGATACCTTGAAATTACAATATAATTCATATCACCTAATTAACTAGCACAACAACATGTGTATATTTACTCTTGGAATTTGTGTAATTGTTTTTAAAAGTGTATAATTTATCATTTTTAACACAAATTCTAAGTTTTTTTTTTTGTTTTGTTTCCTCTATTTATGTCCTTACGACACTTACTAGCTATAGTTAGCAAAACTCTTATTTTATTTTTTACCTAAAGTAATTGGAAACCGATTAAAACTACAGAAGGAAGTGATAAAGCCTGCAATAAATGGATTAATAGACATATTGAAAGCATGTGAAAAGGCAAAAACGGTTAGAAAATTGATCTTCACATCATCGGCCGGAACTGTGGACGTTACTAAGTATCCAAAGTCTGTTATTGATGAAACATGCTGGAGTGACGTTGATTTTTGTCGTAGAGTCAAGATGACTGGTTGGGTTAGTAATTAATTACTATGTGTTTAATAGTTAATTAATTTATTTTTAACAAGAGAAAATATTTTATATTTAGTGAGTTATTATTTTTAAATAAAGGTTATTCTATGAAATAATGTTATTACCTCATCCATGTTGTTTTTGTAGATGTATTTTGTTTCAAAGACCTTAGCTGAGCAAGAAGCTTGGAAGTATTCAAAAGAGCATAACATAGACTTTGTCTCCATCATTCCACCTCTTGTTGTTGGTCCCTTTCTTATGGCCTCAATGCCACCTAGTCTAATCACTGCTCTTTCCCTTATCACAGGTCCTTAATCTCTAATTAAATTTCTTATCAAATTTTTGATTGATTCTTAATCTCTAATTTGATGATTTTAGGGATTAATAGTACATGAATATTTTTATTTTATTTTTTCAATTGAGGACAATAACATTGATAAAAATCGATTTAGAGATTAAATTTGACATAAATAAAATAAATTTTATAAAGTATGAAAATGTTTTTAACCTCAAAAGAGTAAAATATTTTAAGGACAAAATAATATTTAAACCTAAACAAATTATTTTTTTGGTGATATTATTGCAGGAAATGAGGCTCATTACTCAATCATAAAGCAAGGGCAATACGTCCATTTAGACGACCTTTGTCTTGCTCATATATTTCTGTATGAGAATCCAAAAGCTCAAGGGAGATACATTTGTTGTTCACATGAAGCAACCATTCATGAAGTTGCAAAACTTATTAAAGAAAAATACCCAGAGTTCAATGTTCCAACAAAGTAAGAGTTCAATAGACATTTTTTTTTTTTTAGTAATAGTGCATATAGAGTTGTTACAATAATATTTAGCAACGGATTTAGCGACAATCCAAAACTTGTCCCAAAATTTTAGTGAGGGAATTTATCATCCGTCACAAATTGCAATAGAATAAAATCGTCACAACGGCTGTCGCTAAATATGTGACAAATTAGGGAGCAATGTCAGCTAATGTATGATAAATTTCAAATTTCCTCACTAATTAGGGATGGATTTCAGCTTCCTCGCTTATGTTTGACAAATTTCAGCTTCCCTCACTAATTTGTGACAACTTCAAAATTCTCTCGCTAAAATTTGTGATAGATTTCAAAATTTCTCACTTATAATTCTAATTCCATGAACTTCTAATCTCTTAATATATAAATTAATAATATATTAAATAATATTTCTATTGAAAGAATAGTAATGAATATATTTAATAATTTGAAATATGATAAAAAGTATGCTTAGATGAGCTTATACATGTATCATTTGGTTTCTCTATGGTTCAAAATTTGGGCACGGTGTATGCTTGGTTTACACCCAAAAGAATAATTTGAAATATGAGTTATGTTATGTATTTGTTGATATTTTAACACTTGCGATTTATTCTATGAGTTATTATAGATATCTATTTGTTCACTTAGAAAAGTAAGATACAATAAATAAAAGATTTGCTTTGCTAATTTTGTGCATTTTATTTTTAGATTCAATGACATCCCAGATGAATTGGAAATTATTAAATTTTCTTCAAAGAAGATCACAAACTTGGGCTTCAAATTTAAGTACAGCTTAGAAGATATGTTCACAGGAGCTATTGAAACCTGCAGAGAAAAATGGCTTCTTCCTGAAGCTGTGGAGACTCCAGTCAATGGTACCAAGAAGAAATAAACATGATTTTGTGTCTCACATGGATTCATTGTCTACTTTTTTCTTTTGTTAGGGATGTGCAAATAAGCTTTGGTTGAATAATGTTAGTAGTTTCTAGCTGTGTAGTTGGCCTGGCTCGTGCCTAGCTTCCTAGGTGTTAGTCGCGCGCGCGTTCAGGTGTGCCTGGCAAGGCTTAGTCTTAGACGCGGGCTTAGGCGCGGACAAGCCTTAGGCTTGGTTGTATTTTGTCAAGTGCATTAGTAGCCTATATAAGGCAATGCACTATTGTTTTGTTGTTTAATGAGAACCATTTCGTTTTTACTCTAACAGTGGTATCAGAGCCTGGTTCTAGGCCTTTGATCAAGATCATCGCAACTGATCTTGAAACCGTTTCAACCGTTTCAGTTACGACCAACCACCACATTCATCTTCTTCGTTGAAGTTCTGCAACAATGGTGGACAACTCACTCACTTCACACACACTCGTTCCTAAGTTCGATGGCTTTTATGACCATTGGGCGATGCTGATGGAAAATCTCCTTCAATCAAAGGAAATTTGGTCCTCCATTGATCCTGGAATGACGGTGGCTCCGGAGAATGCAACGGCAGAGCAAGTAGAAGCAGCTAGAGTTAGCAAGCTACAGGATCTTAAAGTCAAAAGCTATTTGTTTCAAGCAATCGATCGCACGATCTTGGAAACAATATTGACTCGTAACACTTCAAAGGAGATTTGGGACGCTATGAAGAGAAAATATCAAGGTTCAACAAAGGTTAAGAGAGCTCAGTTACAAGCTCTGCGTCGTGATTTTGAAGTTCTTTCTATGAAGGAAGATGAAACTGTTGATGAGTATTTTTGTAACACCCCGTTTTTCAAAGGCCGAAAGGTAGGCACTTTTTTTTTTTTTTTTAAAACACGAGACAGAGTGCGCGGAAAATATTTTACAAGAGCCGGCATTATTCATACAACAGGCCTAAAGCAATAATAGTACGACCAACAAGGTGACTGAAATAGTACTATATGCATCATAGTGCTTCTCGGAGAAGCAAAGTGTGTACCTGAATACTTACATCCCAAAATATCGCAGTCTAGACCACAAGTATAAATACTTAGATACAGTTTATCCAAAAGAGTCAGAATAAAACTCCCTAACCAAAAAAAACACGGTGTACAACGCACCGGCATAAACCTAACTAGATATACCACGCCACTCAATCACTGGGGGCTCAAGAAGCTATCGTCGTCCTCACGACCCACGGTATCAGGCGGGAATCCATCGTCTAGGGTGGGAGGAGCCCGTTCATGTATTATGGCAAGGGTCACCACACATATACATATATATAATACACACCGAATATACGCATACCAAATACGGAAAGTAAATAGACATTTAGCATTTCCTTCTTAACAGGCATTATAATTCAAATTCACACAAAGCCTATCAATGCAGACTCTACAATGAGCGTGGCACCAATCACTGGCTGCCACATGCATGAATTCCGGAATTTAACCTCTCCGCAGAGAGTCGTGATCTTCTAATCACTAAAATCAATACAATCACGACGATCTTCTAACCGAAGGATTAGGGTGGATCTTCTAATCAAACCCTGTGATCTTCTAATCACGTATTGTACTCAATAAAATCCCGCAGGATCAAGGTGGATCTTCTAATCGCACCCGGTGGTCTTCTAACCACAACAATGAATGCATGAGCATACAATACATCTTATCTATGCTGATGCATCAATTACATACCAATCATGCATATGTAATTCTCAACCACATGTCAATGCATATATTTCTAACAAAATCATATGTAAGACAATCGCACAACACATACATATGTTCTCAATATCATATGTAATCCAATCACAACAATCATACATAGATTCTCAATCATATGTAATCAACACATGTATCATAAACACTTTCTCATCCCGAGAATACATCACACATACATGCCAAGCACTCAAAACACACCACAAACAAAGCATACACACATGCTATCAACGGAAATAATACAAAGAGAAAGATGCCCTTACCTCGGCAAGCTTCCACAACTATTTCTCGCTCAACTCTACAAATCGCGCTTCCTAAAATTTAAGCAGCGTAATGTCAATAAAATACTCCCACTGTATTCTATCGAAACGAAACTAAAACCCAAAAATCTAGAGGGGTCTAAGGTACTTTCTAACACTCTTCACGTTTTTCCCATTAAATGAAATAGTTTCGTTTCAAAACATAACCATGAGATGCATTTATTTCTAACTCCAATGTGATCATTTTCATACACCAAAACCTTTTCAATCAACACAAAAACTCTTCAAAGATTTTTCTCAAATGTTTACCTCTCAAAACACAATTCTTGACAAAATAGTTTTCAAACTAAAATGGCCATAACTCATTTAATCCTTGTCCGATCAAGACGAGCCATACGCCAAAATCTTCGTCTCAAAAAGACGGATCAAATGGTTAAGATTCTAGGTCACAAAAACAATTTTCGAATGACCTAAATGCCCTTGTAAACTTCGGCCAGAATTGGAATTATTTTAAAACCATTGTTTTTTTCAAAATCAAACATAGTTTAAAACACTTAAATCATCACTAGTTTTCCTCAATGATCAAGTACACACACTAAATCATTTTGAATCCAATAATACCATTTTTCTTCAAAACTTCTCAAATCTTTTTTTTTTCACATAAATCTCCAAAACATTCTTTACAAAGACCATGATCATTCATCACATTAAATGATCATTTTCTTATCATTTTAGAACTTGAAAAATTTGAAACCTCATGGCCATACACCAATGCATGTCACGGCCATTTTCATCAAAACACACTAGCACTCAAAATTTTCCATTTTAAAAGCATAGTATTAACCAATTAGTTTCCAAAGTCATGTATCCTAACAATCCAAACCATTTCAATTCAAACACAAGATTTCACAAAATAAAATGTTAACTTAGCATTACAAATTATTAGTTTTCATTTTTAAATAAGAACCACATAAACCATTTTACTTAAAAGCTCAAAAACAAAATCATTAACACAAACACCAAGCAAAAATTCATGTTCTTGGTCAATTAAGATTTTTTTCTAAAAACCCTAGCTACTAACTCTCATGGATCTTGTAGCAATCACACATGAAATCTATCTCTAATTAGCATGGATACTTACTAACTCTCATGGATCTAATGATATTAACCAAGGAAAATTTAAAACTTCCTCCCAACAATCAACAAGGCCTCACGGCCAAAGAGAGAAAATGAGAAAGGAGAATTTTTCTTACCATAAAACTTAGCTCATATGCACCTCCAAATTACAAGGATTAATATTGATTCCAAGCTTTTCTCCTAATTCCTTCTAGATCTCCCACAAAAATGGATTTTAAGCTTACTAATCTTAAAAAAGAAAAGTCTTTGTGATGATCAAGAGAAAGAGTGGTTCCACGTGAGAGAGAAGGGAAAGGAAGGAAATGAGCCTATCATGGCATTTCTATTTAAAGAGACATGAATCATCCTAGACCATTGGATCAAATAGTATAAAGTTCTAAGATGAAATCCTAGCCATCCATCAAATCTTGGTCACCAAGTAACCTCACATAATATCTAGATATTATGTGAACTTGCCAACTCATCTCACTCAGTCTCCACGTTCGCTCTTAAACGAGTCGTATTTCGCGTACCGATAAAATCGCAAAAATAGAAAATCTACGAAATATAAGTTTGCCGTAAACCATTTCTAAAAATTATCGCCAAACTTGATTCTCCGACTGAAATATTTATCCGAAGCTCCCACAATTATTCTGAATCTAGATTCTAACTCGCGCCGATATATAAAGTCTCTATTTAAAATTCGACAGAAAACAGAAGCCGTAAATTTTCCAACAGCGGGTACAGTTTTCTACTCGTTTTTCTAAAAAAAACGGAGAAAGTCAAATTTTGAAATTCTGAAGACACAGAAACGTTCTCATATATAAATAAAGACTAAGAAACAAAAGTCTGTGCATTTCCAGTGCACGAGCACAAAACAGGCTCCAACTCAGCAAAATTCTATTATCGCGACAATACTCACAAAACCACTTAACCAAAAACCCTAATATTCTTAGCCATTACTTACTTTCCTCACACAAAAGGTACCGTGGAATTACGGGTCTTACAATTTTTCAAGAACCCTCGCAATTGCCAACAAGATGACATCTCATGGTGAAAGAATGGAGAAAGTTACAGTGGTTGAAAAGATTCTTAGATCCATGACTGAGAAATTCAATTATGTGGTGTGCTCTATAGAAGAATCAAATGATGTAACCACTCTCAGCATTGATGAATTGCAGAGTAGTCTTATGGTACATGAGCAAAGAATGAAACCTCATCAAAATCACACTGATGAACAAGCTTTGAAAGTTTCCAACAATGGCAGGGGTGGAAATTCAAGCAGAGGAAGAGGAAGATCTAGTGGGAGAGGCAGAGGTCGTGGCAAGCAAAGTAAAGAAACAGTGGAATGCTACAAGTGTCATAAGCTTGGTCACTATAGAAATGAATGTCCTGAGTGGGAGGACAATGCAAATTATGCTGAGTTACAAGATGAAGAAGAAACCTTGCTAATGGCAAGAACTGAACAGGATAATGTGACAAAGCAAGAAGCATGGTATCTTGATTCTGGGTGCAGTAATCACATGGTGGGAAATCAAGAATGGTTCTTTGATTTTGATTCAACATATAGGGATTCTGTGAGATTAGGAAATGATGCTAGAATGTCAGTTATGGGAAAGGGCAATGTGAAATTGCTCATCAATGGCAAAGTTCATGTTGTCACTAATGTTTACTATCTCCCTGGGCTCAATACCAATCTCCTCAGTGTTGGTCAATTGCAAGAAGGTACTGATGTTGGTCTTTTATTCAAAAACAACACTTGCAAATTATACCATAATGATAAGGGTTTGATCTTCACAACCAATATGTCACACAATAGAATGTTCATTTTCAATGCATCTGTCATACTCCCAATGTGTTTACAAGTTTCAAGCCAAGAGAAGTCTCAGCTATGGCACAATAGATATGGTCACCTAGGTATCAAAGGACTAAAATTGCTTAAGAAGTTGGATATGGTGAAGGGTTTGCCAGAAATTGAAGATATGGAGGACAAGTGTAGTGATTGCTTGACTGGCAAGCAACACAGACAAGCTATTCCAAAGAAATCAAAATGGAGAGCATCAACAAAGCTTGAACTCATCCATTCAGATTTATGTGGTCCTATCAACCCTGCTTCAAATGGTGGAAAGAGGTACTTTATGACTCTAACTGATGACTTTAGTAGAAAGACTTGGATATATGTGTTAAAGGACAAGTCTGAAGCATTTGAAAAATTCAAAATTTTTAAGGCTCTTGTTGAAAATGAGTCTGGCTGCAAAATTCAATGTTTAAGGACTGATAGAGGAGGTGAATATACCTCTAATGCATTCAATAGTTTTTGCATTAGTAATGGTATTAAGAGACAACTTACCACTGCATATACTCCACAGCAGAATGGAGTATCTGAGAGGAAGAATAGAACATTGTTAAATATGGTTAGGAGTATATTAGCCAGTAGAAATGTACCAAAAAGATTTTGGCCTGAAGCTCTTATGTGGAGTACACATATTTTGAATAGAAGCCCTACTGTTTCAGTTAAAAATATGACACCAGAAGAATGTTGGAGTGGCTTAAAACCTTCTATTGCTCATTTCAGGGTTTTTGGATGCATTGCACATGTGCATATACCAGATAATCTCAGAAAAAAGCTTGATTACAAGAACTTTGTATGTGTTAATCTGGGACTGAGTGAAGAATCTAAGGGTTATAAGTTGTATAATCCTGTAGATAAAAGGATTATTGTCAGCAAGGATGTGGTTTTTTATGAAACAAAATCATGGAATTGGGATAATCAACAAAGGAGCACTGGTAATGGTGAATTTGTTGTAGAAGAAAACACTCAAACTGTCATTCATCCACAGGAAAATGCAGGAGATATAGCAGGTAATGATATGGATAATCACAGTGAGAGCACTGAAGCTGAAGATGATCCAGCATATCACCATGAGACAAGCAGTGGTTCTGAAAATGAAGAAGAGCTAGGTCCTAGGCAGAGGAGATTGCCAAGTCATCTTAGGGATTTTGTTGTTGGTGAACAAGCACAAGGTGAATTCTTAGATGACTTTACTGAACAGTTTCAAAATTTGGTATTCTATAGCAACAATGAAGATCCAGATACTTATGAAGAGGCTTGTAAGACTCAAGTATGGAGAGAAGCTATGAATGCAGAGATTAAAGCTATTGAAGATAATAGAACATGGGAATTGACTGACTTACCTGAAGGAGCCAAATCCATAGGGATCAAATGGATCTATAAAACTAAATTCAATGAATCTGGGCAGATTGACAAGTGTAAAGCTAGATTGGTGGCAAAGGGTTACTCACAGAAATATGGGATAGATTACAATGAGGTTTTTGCACCAGTTGCTAGATGGGAAACCATAAGGACTGTGTTAGCTTGTGCTGCAAGCAACAACTGGGTTGTGTATCAATTGGATGTAAAAAGTGCATTTTTACATGGTGAGTTATCTGAAGACATTTATGTGGAACAACCTTTAGGGTATCACAATGGAGATAGTAGAAAGGTGTACAAACTGAGAAAAGCATTATATGGCCTGAAACAGGCACCTAGAGCCTGGTATAGTAAAATTGAGTCTTATTTCAATACAAGAGGCTTTCAAAAATGCCCTGCTGAACATACCTTATTTGTGAAAGTGGAAGATCAAGACATTCTTATTGTTAGTGTGTATGTGGATGATCTGATAGTAACAGGAAGCAGTGAACTTCAAATCAATGACTTTAAGCAGTCAATGATGAAGCAATTTGCTATGACAGATTTGGGGAGAATGAAATACTTTCTTGGAGTAGAAGTTAGTCAAACTGAGGATGGTATCTTCATTCATCAAAGCAAATATGCTACAGAAATACTTGAGAAATTTGGCATGACTAGTTGTAACTCAGTCAATAATCCAATTGTCCCTGGATGTAAATTGGTGAAAGATGAAACTGGCAAGGCAATTGATGCTAAGAAATACAAACAGCTTGTAGGGAGCTTGATGTATCTATTGGCAACTAGGCCAGACTTGGCCTTCTCTGTGTGCTTAACTGCAAGGTACATGGATAGGCCAACAGAAATGCACATGGCTGCAGTCAAGAGGATTGTGAGATATTTGAAAGGAACTGTTGGATTTGGAATTTTGTACAAGAGTTCAAGTAAGAAGAGCAATGCTGATATGGAATTGTTTGGTTGGACTGACTCAGACTATGCAGGAGATTTGGATGATAGAAAGAGCACATCTGGTTATGTGTTTATGTTTGGCAATTCTGCAGTATCTTGGTCCTCAAGAAAGCAACCTATAGTAACTTTAAGCACCACAGAAGCTGAGTTTGTAGCAGCAGCAGCTTGTGCTTGTCAAAGCTTGTGGCTTAAAAACGTGCTTATTCACTTGCAGCTTATGAATAATGAAAAGATTGTCATATACTGTGATAACAGTTCCTCCATAAAGTTGACAAAGAATCCTATTCTTCATGGCAGATGCAAGCACATTGATGTGCGTTTTCATTTCCTTAGAGACTTGACTAAGGATGGTGTGATTGAGCTCATTCACTGCAAATCCCAAGACCAGCTTGCTGACATTATGACTAAGCCTCTCAAGTTTGAAGCTTTCAGCAAACTAAGGAGTAGCTTAGGTGTGGTTAATGTTGTATGTTTAAACTGAGTTGCTTTAAGATTTTGTGGTTTTCAGTTTAAGGGAGGGATTGTTAGGGATGTGCAAATAAGCTTTGGTTGAATAATGTTAGTAGTTTCTAGCTGTGTAGTTGGCCTGGCTCGTGCCTAGCTTCCTAGGTGTTAGTCGCGCGCGCGTTCAGGTGTGCCTGGCAAGGCTTAGTCTTAGACGCGGGCTTAGGCGCGGACAAGCCTTAGGCTTGGTTGTATTTTGTCAAGTGCATTAGTAGCCTATATAAGGCAATGCACTATTGTTTTGTTGTTTAATGAGAACCATTTCGTTTTTACTCTAACATCTTTTTCATATGCTATTAAATAAGGTTTATGTCATGAATTATTTGTTAATCATAATGTTGATGTTTATGAGGACAACTTACTATTTTATTTTATTCGCACGGGTCGCACGCACATACGATCGTGATAATTATTAATTTTAAAATAAAAATTAAAGAAATTAATTTAAACAATATCAATAACAAAAATTATAAAATTTATTGAAAATGACAAAAATTACTTCTCTTTTTCAAAGCCAAGTGAACTATAAAATTTGCACCATAATATATATTGATAAAGAAAAGGTAACAAAGAAGGGGGCAGAACCAAACCCTTCAAGAAAAAACAAATCTAAAGGCAAGGAGTCTGAATTTATTATGATTATAAGCCTCTAGGGCCACACTAAGTAACACATAAAACCTGTGCAAAGATAAATCAAGAGAAGCTAACTCGTCCGCTAAGCTATTACCTTCCAGTGATATCAAAAAAGTCATGTTTCTAGAAAGGGATAAACAGTTCAACCATCTATTACGCAGGTGCCAAGGAACCATAGAGAGGGAATTGAAAGCTAAGTTTACCAGTTTCGAGTCTGATTCAATCTAAAGATTAAGCCACTCCCTCACATGAGCAAGCTCAATAGCATGTATAATACCTATTAACTCCGCATGAAAGGCAATAGATATACCTAAATTAACAGAAAAACCACCAAGCATTAAGGTATTATAATTCCTAAAAACTCCACAACAAGAGGCTTGACCGGCAGGGCCGGCCCTGCGGGTGTGCAAGGTGAGCCACCGCGCAGGGCCTCAAACATTTAGGGGCCTCTGATTATTTTTATCGGTTTATTAAAATTTTTATATGTGTAAAAAAAATTACTGATTTTGTTAATACTAAAAATATTTTACTACTTAGAACTAAAAAAAATTTAATAGACGCATTGTTATTTTATAAGCAACTTGCGATTGATTGTAAAAAGAAGAAACAACATTATTAGAAAGTTTTTTTTTTAAAAAAAACTATAAAGTTGATGATAAATTTTGTTTGAAGATGTATTTTAATGTAATTGATTAAAATATGTCTCTTTTGGATGTTATTTAATATGATTACTTTTGAGTTTTTTTATGTTATTTATAATTAAAATAGAAAATGACTCTTTTTAAACAAATTTTTTTAACTAGAATTTCATTCTTAATATTTGATCAGGGCCTCCAAATATTCGGGACCGGCCCTGTTGACCGGGACAAGGCATCCAAATAAATTCCTTGATTAACGAAGCTCCTTGACAAAAATTACTTGTCATTATTGTTAATTAAAAAAACTACAAATGGTATCATAAAATGTTATATAAAGATTAAAAAAAACGAAATATTTTTAAAATAGGCATTATTTTTATAAACTGTACTAGTATTTTAGTGAAATAATTTTTTTAAATAGGCGTTATTTTTATAAACTGTAGTATTTTAGTGAAATATTTTTTTAATTAAAAAACATTAACCCCTCATATTCATAACTCTCTCTCAGCTACCACTTAAACTTTCTTTTTCTTTATAGAGAACACTTTATTTTGAATAATAAATATACTCAATCATCATTTTATCTTTATGGTGTGTAATCAAATCATCTTTTAATCAATTTTATACTGTTTGTAGTGTCTTCTTGACTGCGCCTTTCCATTTTCAGCTTAAGCAAGGGATACTAGTGCATGCAAAGGGATGGGCTGGATTATGAAATTAAAATTGAAATGCAAACAAATTATTGACCTTATCAATTACCAGCACCATCATGATGAAAAGGAAGTTTCCAATCTTTTGAAAAATACACAAGCTAATAGGGATGTCAATGGATATCCGTGGACGTGGAGTGTGTGATATCTGTGTCCGCTCCGTTGGACAAATATTATATCCGTGTCTTCTCCATATCCGTGCAGATATCCGCTAAACGGGTAATCCACGGATATTGAAGTATCCGTGGATATTAACATATATTCATGGATGACATTTTTTTATAAAAAAAACCTAATTATTGAAAAAAAAAAAAGTTAGTTTTTTTAAAAGATAAAATATTACTACAACATAATATTCATATATTATGCGCTCTCTCTTTTTTTTTTAATTGCAAAAAGGAATTTTATTAAAAAGAAGATGAGGGATATGTAAGAAACTGGAAAAACATTTCCTCAAAAATAAAAAAGAAATATGAAAAGTTTTCTCTATATGAAAAAGAAACATAAAATAAAAAATACTATTTTTTTCGTACAAGAAAAATACTAGAATTTATATTTAAGCAGGGATATATAAGTAACTTTACTAATTATTTAGCGGGTATAGATATCCGCGGGCGCGGATAGTATTAAACCTGCATCTGTATCCATTAAACGCGGATAATTAAAATATCCATTTATTTTATCCGTAGATATCCATTAAATTATCTGCTCCGTGCCCACTGCGGATTTTATCCGCAGATATCTGCAGGTATGGATATTTTTACCATCCATATAGTCACATATGTGAAGACCACAAAGATTTCACTGCCTTGAAGCTAAAACAAATTTATCAAAGATTAATTAATTTAATAAAAAATATCAATGCTTAATTTTCTTAATTCCTTTCAAATATCATTTGAGTTAGTACCCTACTTTTCCAATAAGAAAAATTTAATAACCGTGTGCAGTAAAAATTACAAAAACAATAGTAATGCTGGTTTCCAAAATAACAATGCATGCATAAATATTTTCACGTTATCTCCGATGTTAAGAGTCTCATATTAGCTGTGAGATCTTTTTATTACATATTAATTATGAGATGGTTCATTGGTTTGTAGATAAATTTATAAGCCGAAATAATTTTCAGTTTATAAACTATTTTTGTACAATTAAGTTAAACACAACCTAAATTCTAAAATTATATCATAGCATCCTCCCAAATTTCTGGTATCAAGATAACCACAATCTGTACCAACATACAACCGAGCTCAGTAGTGTTAAATTTGTACGAGTTTATAAGTTAAGTCACCTACTATAAAATAATTTTTATATTATAAATTAATTTTATGAATTTAAGGGCTCGTTTGGCTTAGCTTATTTTAGAACTTATGCAAACGGCTTATGCAATATAAAATAATCTAGGCCAACTTAAATTCTAAGATTCAGCATGACATAAAGCCCGTTTGGCCTAACTTATTTTTGAATTTATGCAAATAGCTTATGCAATTTTTATGTATTATTATAAGTTTTTCAAAATAATTTATAATAAAATAGTTTATAAAAATTCAATTTTCATTAGTTTTGAAATTATAAAATAATATAAAATTTAATTTATATTACATAAGTTGTTTGCATAAACTTAAAAATAAATTAGGCTAAACTCATACTGCCAAAATCTAAATTCTTCCTCTCTCTTGTCCATTTCCCGTGAAATAATTGCTTGTGGTTAGCTAATTTCCTCTCTTTATCCTGTCGTAAGCTTCAATGACAAGACAAATTATCATGTTAGATCTTTAGGATTTTTTTTAACGTGTGCACTCTTATACGGAGCACAAGATAAATAACATTAATTATCTATTTTTCTTCAAAAGATATTAATTATATATTTTTTCTTTTACAAGGTAATAATTTATTTTTATTAATAATCTACTTTATATACTTATTTTATAAGGTATAGTCTTGGCTGTCATGCCCCTAAGAAATTGTAAAGTTGAGCAATTCTTCCATGGTTAAAATTATTTGGTCACATTTACATATTTAAAAAAAATGAAAAATAAATTAAATAAAGTATCTTTTTAATATTTGTACCCAAAAAATGTATATTTTTAATATTATTAAATAATAGACTACCTATAATGAATAAAGTTTAATAGAATCAGTCTCGTGAGTTTAACTCAGTTGGTATGACATTGCATTATATATATAGGGGGTTAGTGTTCGAACTTCGGTCATCTCACTTATTCATCTTAAGGTGAAATTTCTATTCACTAGCTACTTGACAAGATAAAATTAATAGAATCAAAAACAATTTTAAAATATTTATAGAGTTAAGAACCAATTTAAAAGCATTAGAGAATACTTAATTTGATAATTTAGTCGTAACCTATTTAGAGTGCGTTTGGATTAACTTATTTTTGAATTTATGCAAAACAACTTATGCAAGCTTATAATATATAACAACTTTTATTTATTTACATAAGCTATTTTCGGAAAAGCTCAAAAATAATATGAATCCAAACATGCCCCTTAGTCTCTCATTATATATAGCCGCATCAAAGAAACCAGAAAAACTATGAAGAGAAAATGGCAACACTTTCTTGCAACGTTTCAATGCGATCAGAGAGATCAAGCTTCCTCCCACCTTTATTTCCATCTTCTTCTTCTTCTTTATCTAAAATTTTCTGCCATCGTGCTAATTTCCATCACACTTCCATATCTTCACATTTTCCCCTCAAGATATCATGTCGTGCCACTTCCGTTGAATCAGCTTCTGTTGTGGGTAAAACCTTTCATCTCTTCAATCACTTAAAAACGTTGTTTTTATTAATTAAAATCTTATTCTGAACGGAAAATGAGGAACAGTTAAGCTACATAATCATAATCTAGATGCTTATTATAACTGCGCAGCAGCATTTGTGTTGTGTATTTATTTTAATTTTTGTGTCGAGTAGACTGATCATACACGTTAAAAATAAAATAAATGGATGACATGCAACTAGAGAAAATTTATGCCACAGAACATTTACTTTTTAAATACAATTTTGTTGGTACAATGGTTTTAAAATTTTGAATGTAACGGAACAACAAAATATAATATTGTGATTTAATTTGCTCATTTGATATGTG
Organism: Trifolium fragiferum; assembly: GCA_954870985.1. Classification (NCBI taxonomy): domain Eukaryota; kingdom Viridiplantae; phylum Streptophyta; class Magnoliopsida; order Fabales; family Fabaceae; genus Trifolium; species Trifolium fragiferum. Next base: position 1,868,179 of record OX940796.1, read on the forward strand.
TTGTTTTTAAAATCTAATACAATATCTTTTACGTATAATTGCAGAAACCGAATCCTCAAATTTTGTGAAATTTAAATATAGTGTAAACTCTTTATAAAATAAGTTAAATTTTCAATACACATCTTAAATTGATGACTCTAGAAAACAAATTAAATTTCTTTTTTGAAGGAGAGTCATGTTATCAACTCTTCTAATACCATGTTGATATTGTGTGTGTGTGTGTGTGTATATATTTTATAATTAACATACTATGATGGAAAAAATTAATTATCTCATCTAAAAAGTTATGTTAGAAAAATAATATAAATTGCTAACAAATTTAATACTACTTTTAACTTTTTAATTTATTGTGATTTATAGCCAATGAAATCGTTTATTTAAAAACGTGAGTAGTAATCTCAACTATTTTTCTTTGATAGTTGATATTAATTTAATCTCTACTATACGGACGTATTAAAAGTAAAACAAGTAATTTTAAAAATAAAAAAAAAAGTAAAACTAGTAAAAACAAATGATTGGGTTTAAGTTACTAATAAATTATTTGAGATAATCTGAGTTCAAATATTAACAAATACTTCAAAACCAATTAATTACTAATATATGCTCTTAGTAAGTATAAATTATAATATGATGGTGTTAGAAATAATATAAAACCATTGATGTGCCAAATCCTAACAGCTTAAGCTTTTGGGATAATTGGTTATTTGACATGGTATCAGAGCCTCTATGACTAAGTGGTCTAGGGTTCGATTCCCACTCCCCTCACTTTCTAATTAAAAGTGGAATTTAAGCATATGGTAGGTGACAGATGGGAAAAAGTTGCTTCAAAACCAACAAAACGTTGGGACAAAAATAACAAGGTCTTACATATTCTTACTCTTTCCATAATCCTCTGCAGAAAAAACCAAGGTGAAGGATTTTCTTCATATAAATGATTTTGACAAGGACACTATAAAGAAGATATTGAATATAGCCATTGAGGTGAAAGAATTAATACAATCAGGGGACAGGACATTTCAACCATTCAAAGGGAAAACATTGGCAATGGTATTTGCAAAACCATCATTGAGAACACATGTCTCATTTGAGACTGGCTTTTCATTGTTGGGTGGACATGCTGTTTACTTGGCACCTGAGGATATCCAAATGGGGTCGAGGGAGGAGACTCGCGATGTTGCTCGCATCTTGTCTCGCTTTACTGACATTGTTATGGCTCGTGTTTTTACTCATCAGGTATGCTGACATTTCTAAAAAATCGCACATGATTCTAAAAATAAATGTCCAGACATGAAAGAAACTTGTGTTTTTATCCAAAAAAATTCACTCGGACGGCACAAAAAATGTTGTTTTCTTGTGGGAAAAGTTTCTTGTGCTATATAGATTATCTTTTTGTCTATTGCAGGACATAATTACTCTTTCAAAGTATGCAACTGTACCAGTCATCAATGGGTTGACAGATTACAATCACCCCTGCCAGATAATGGCTGATGCCATCACTGTAATTGAGCACCTTGGTCGGATTGAAGGCACAAAGGTCAGGATATGTTGCTCTGTTTAAACTTTAAATAGTTTCATTGTTTCCTTCTCATTCTTCATGGCATGCATTGCTTAAGAAAAATATAAATGTATGTTGTATGAACTATGAGCATATTCTGCAATATACATCAGGTTGCGTATGTTGGAGATGGAAACAATGTTGTCCATTCATGGTTGGAGCTGGCAAGCTTATTTCCTATTCACTTCACCTGTGCAACTCCAAAGGGCTTTGAACCAAATGCAAACACAGTAGAGAAGGCACGCCAAGCTGGAATCAGCAAGATTGTGATAACCGATGATCCCAAAGAAGCGGTCAAAGGAGCTGATATTGTTTATACAGATGTCTGGGCAAGCATGGGGCAAAAGGAAGAGGCTCAAAAGCGTCGTTTGATGTTCAAAGGATTTCAGGTAAACTACATAATGTAATATTTCATCCAGAAAAAATAAGATATTTTAGGGTTTAACATGAAATAATAATCGTGTTCTACAGGTGGACCAGAGCCTCATGGATTTAGCTGGCTCGAGTGCATTATTCATGCATTGCTTACCAGCAGAAAAAGGAGTGGAAGTGACCGAGGAAGTTATTGAAGGTCCAAACTCAATTATCTTCGCGCAAGCCGAGAATCGATTACATGCACAGAATGCTATAATGCTCCATGTGCTTGGCAAGTAATAGTTAGCTTGGTGAGTGATAATAATCTTGGCAGAATAAAATAAAACTGGTGTTATGTCCATAGTTGGCACTTTGAGAGTTGTATGTGTAATTGCAAGTGTTTAGTTTCAGATTTCTATTATCTATGGTTCCTCTGGTGGGTATTATTATCAGTTGTTATGTACTTTTAAGTGGTGTGCAACCTTTTTTATCTGGGAAAAATTGTAGAACATAATAACAATGAGCTATATATATATATATATATTGGAAGTTTTCACATGCAGGCCATCTAAATTTGCCTACTACATTTAAATATGATCTTACTTTAAATTGAATTATTCACTTTAAAAAATCGTGACCACCAAGCGCATGACCGTCAGGAAGCACAATTATCAGGCACTGTTCACCTTTCTTCCATGTTGAATCTGTTCCAAGCTTCCTGAAGACAATCAAAATAATCAGAAGGATGCTATGTTAGTAACGCCAATCTCAAACTCAAGATATATTATTCTGTCTAAGTTTAAAGAGAAAAAGTTTAAGGGAACCAATGTGATTGTAACTTGAAATTAACAAATTAATAGTAAAATGCGTTAAGGAGAATGCAATCAATGTTTTTCATTTTTGGAGAAAGAATGATCAATGGAGTAAATATGAAGAACTATTTTTCATGTTGTATAGTGATGGATAATGGATGAAAACCAAACCTTTAGAAGATCAAAAACCTTCTCACAAGTGTACTTTTGCTGAACGCTAGCGCCTCGCTGCTGCAGCTTGTCGGGATGCACACAAAGAGTAGCTTTACGATAAGCTTTCTTTACAGCAGGTGTGGTTACTATTTCTGTTAAAGGAATTGGTTGCCAGCCGCTATCGGGTCCAAGGATCTGTGAAATTTGAATTTTATCAATAAAATTTCCAAAGCAAAAATGGATCTACTGAGAAATGCTATTGACAAAACTAAAATGGCAAGGTAGTAGTAACAAAGTTAAATAAAATGGCAAGGTAGTAGTAACAAAGTAACAAATGAAAGCAACCACCATTAGGTGTACTTGATGAAAGTGACTTCATCTTCCCATTACCTTCGAAGACGTGACACTGATTCTTATCAATCCATTCATGTGTCTTCTTAACTTAATATTTCAATCAAAACATATATAAATCCGTTCAAGGTAAAATGAACACTTCCTCCATATCAGCCTAGTTCAGACTCCCCACGAAAGGGTATTCTTCTCCTTTTAGTCACAAATTACTAGAAAGTTTTTAAATTTCTTGTTTACTCCAGTGAAGTTTACAAGGTTCAATTAAGGAAAAAAATCCATGGCCATTTGCAATATATTAAGAAATAACAATCTAAAGCAATCATTAGAGGTCATATTCTAAAAGGAGGTATATTTAGAATGTTCATTCATACATATTGTAATGTCGAAAGCAATGCTCTCAAGTTTCCTGCCTTCCCACTAGACCACCTTTTAACATCGGCATCGAGAGCTTCAGCTACCCTCTGCAGGAACAAATATTGCGTAAGACAAAATGAAAAGCAAGTAAAAATGCAAAATGCAGAATACAATAGAATATTACATTTCTCTCCTCTTGCTCTTTCTGCACAAGCCGATCAAGCATACTCTTTTCTGCAAGAGCCTTTGCCTGCATAATGTATAGAACAATCATTGCAAGAACCACTTGACATATAAACCAGTATGTACAAAACTCGTGGACAAAACAAGTAACCATACCACACGTTCCCCTATTCTCTGATGCCTCTCGGACCTAGCTTTACATCTCTGAGCAGAGTCGGCATTAGCTCCATCGAAGACCTCGGTAGAATCACGAACTTCAGAGAATGCAATTTGTACAAAATCAATAAATAATCGATGAAATAAGAAAAAGATATGAAACATTTCAGGTAAAGCTGCGTTTTAAATTCACATACCTCCATGGCTTGAAGACTTCGAATGTTGCTTTGTTCCATTACCTCTTGAAGCACCGTGTTTCTCTGCAACAGACTTGTCAGATTTAGTTTTTGCATCAGAAGCAGCCTTCTCAGACAGTGCCCTCTCCAGGGCACGTGATCTTGCCTCTGCAGTTGCTCTCTCCACAGCAGCACGTTCAGCTTTAATTTTTGCTTCTATAGCAGCCTTCTCAGCCGGTGTTTTCTCAGTTGCTTGACTAGTGGCTTTTAGTCGTTCCCGTCCATTCAAAATGTTCTTTTGACGTGCTTCAGCTGCAACTTTCTCCAAAGCTGCCCTTTCTCTTGCATCAGCAAATGCCCTTTCACGAGCTTCACGAATAGCTCTTTCTACAGCTAATTTCTCCTTTTCTCTTTCTCTATCTTTTGCTTCATCAATTTTCTTGAGGAGTTCCTTATCCACCTCTACCTTTTGTGACTTGCCATTGGCTTTCTTCTCCTCCATTGTCATGGATGCTTGATGACTCTCCTCTATATTTCTATGAATTGATTTAACCTCCTCTTCTTTGAAAGAGCTTTGTTTCCATTCAGAAATACTAGGTATCTGGGATGCTTCTATATCATGTTCATTGTCAAATAACATTTCCTCACTAGAGGAGTTAGATCTATTCTCATCGATCTCTTCATCTGACACAACTCTAGCCTCCTTCACATACTTACATATTCCTATAGACTCGGGAGTTGTTTCTTCATCAAGCATAGCCAAACCACAATCAGATTCTGCCTTTTCCAAACACTGATCTTGATTTTGTCTAACCATGTCAGTTTCACCAACATTTGTAGAATCATCTTTGGTGATAACTGTTTCAAATGTATTTTTCATTTGATACACTATTTCACCGAGTACAGGGGCACCTTGATCAAAGGAAGAAGTCTGTCCTGCATGTTTCTCACAGAAATCATGAGTCTCTTGAACAGATTCTGGCTCTTCGTATTTCTCTTGATGTTGTATCGAGGCATTACTTGCTACTATTATATCATCCTGCAGATCACATGAATAAAACTCTGGAAGTACTTCAAGAGTTTCATCATTTTCATTGACTGTATTAGAAACCTGAATTTTGCTCAACTTCTCAGTTTCATCTGGCTCATAGCTAGAACTGGGTTCTGTGTCGATGCCAGATTCCTCTGCTCTTATCTCTTCATAAATTGGATCAGTTTGAGTCTCTATAACTTCTAGCACCTTGCTATTTTCCCTTTCCATCTCATTTTCTTCCATCAGATGTGTGGCTCCCTCAAGTTCATTTTCATGAGCATGTCTATCTAAATCACAAGCCTTTGTATTTCTTTCGTAAATCTCTTCATCATCGTGAATATGGTCAACAATATCCTCCAGTATTTCCTGCACATATATATCACCAAATGTACTATCAGTGGCTTCTCGAGAATTGGAATGTTCTACCTCTTGATTTACATCCGAAAAATCAGATGTATTCCTTCTCTTTTTGTCCTCTAAACACCCTGAGTTGTATATTTCTTTGTCCTTGCTTATTAATTCTGAACGATCAGGACTGCACGGCCCCTCACTGTCTGTTGGCTCCAGAGACTCTGTCAATTCACATTCTTCCAGCCCACCGACCAATTCAACTTCATCATCACTTTCTTTTTGCTCTCCAGAAATGTGTTTCTCACCTTTTCCCAGTTCCTGAATAGCTCTCAATATTTTTTGGCATTCTTCAGGATTAATGGACCATTTAGCCTTCTTACCATCTTCTGGCTTATAGGCAATATTTTCTTTATTTCCTGTCATTGACGGTTTCCCACCTAAGTTAATTACATGGCCATTTGGTTCATTAAACGGTGTAGGGTTCTCAATTTCTCCTTTAACCTTCAATATTTTGTCTTTCCCTCCATTGTCAAGTGTCTCCCGAATCAGTACTGTTTCACCAACAACTTCTTGACACTTGGGCTTAGTTTCATGGACAAGTTCTCCGCTAGAACCTTCTTCGTTATCTGCACAAGCTTCTTCTTTATAGTTCTCCTGTTCCAAATATTCCTTAACCATTTCTACTGAATAATCAAATTCTTCTGGTTTTACAGAAGCATTCCTATCATATGGGACATTCTTAGCATTTCCTGCCTCTTTAAGCTCAAGATCTTTTCCTTTCTGATCTGCTTCTTTCAGTTCAACATCTTCCTTATGTTCTGCTCGAGACAATTTCAATTTCTTCTGTTCTTCTTGTACAGCTTCGTTGGCAGTACACATTTCTTTATTCCCAATATCTGATCTTACTTTCTCTGCCTCTTTAAGCTCAAGATCTTTTCCTTTCTGATCTGCTTCTTTCAGTCCAACTTCTTCCTTATGTTCTGCTCGTGACAATTTCAATTTCTTCTGTGCTTCTTGTACAGCTTCGTTGGCGATACACATTTCTTTATTCCCAATATCTGATCTTACTTTCTCTGTTCTCATTGGCATCAAAGCATCCATTTCTCCAAATGTTTGCCTTGAATTATTCTCTTTGACTTTCGTTGTTTTGTATGCAAGGTTAGCTTCCTTTTTTTCTCTGACTTTCAAGTCAATACTAGACTTCTGTTTGACACGATCAGGATAGCCTTCTTTCTTTCTTCTCATCGATTCTTTTGCAACCTTTATTCTTACTTGAGCCTCTTCTATTGCCTTCCTTAAAGCAGCTACAGAAGCTGCTGCAGCTGAATTTGAGTCAACTGTATCCTCGAAGTATGTTGGCGAATCAGCACCAGCAGGACTGACATATCTTCCACTTTTAGATGTTTGGCAGTTGGTTTCCGTTGATCTTGAAGCATCAACATTATTATTATTATTATCCAAATTAGCTGTCACAGTCTGTGAAGGAGGAGCTTTGACTTCGTGAATTCCATCACTTCCATTGCTAATCTCACATGCATCATAAAACAGGTCAATAGAGTCGGACTCGGATCTATTTATATCTTTCCCTGAATTGTTGGAAGATTGTTTCTTGGCATTATTAGGTGAAGGATCGACAAATTGTTTAGCACAATGCCCACCTTCTTTTATCCCCTCAGCACAATGACTACCAGAATAAGTATCTTGTGCTACTGGTGCTGGTGTTGACTTTTTAGCTCCGTTCATCTTCACTGAATTGACTTCTTCAATTAAACGAGTGTAAGCAGGAACAGCATGGAGTTGAGCTATATGTGTTGTCCCATTTGCTCCATTTTCATTTCCTTGGCTAACTTTATGATATGACATATTGATCCTTTTAGCACCATTAAATGAAGGTGATACCGCCGGAATTTCCTTTGAAGAATTAGTACGATCTTCCCGGAAAGATTGTTCTCCACTTTTGACTTTGCTCCTATAGAATAACACATGTCAAGAACACCATTAAGGTTAATGTTTGTATTTTAAGCAGCTAAAAATGCAACAAAAATTGGTACAAAATGTACAATAAAGTAGATTTTCAAAACTAAATCTTCAATTCTCTATCTTTCCCGGAAGAACAGCTTACGAATCTACTTAACATTCAAAATCATACGCCCATACCCCGTTTGGAAAGCTTTTGCTTATGCATGCTTGGATATGCAATGAGTTTAGCAGACGTCGTCGCCGGGATTTTGCAAAAGCTGCTTCACCCAGATTTCTATAAATTCACCGTGATACCAAACATGCACTTAATTTTGTATAAAAAGTATACAATTACAACAGTAGATTCTCAATGATTCCAATTTTATTTTAGAAATAAAAAAGTGAAAAAGATAAAAAAGTATCACTAATTACTAATTTGCTATGAACTTTAATGTCCACATTTCTTGCACAAAAGCACATCACAAATAAAATAAAATTAAAAAAGCAAAAGAAAAAATGCAGTTAACTTCTCATAGAAGAAAAATCACATAACCGACAAAGCGAGTCAAAAAGAAAATGCGTTAAAATCTAAGAACAAACATTCTCCAATCCAATCTAGATTTCATGCAAAACACCAAAAAAGTAACAATTCAAAATCCAAAATAGAATGAACAAAACCCTAAAATACAAAAAAGATTGTGTCAACGAGTTAACTCACCGTTTCGCTGCTCCGTTTGTGGAACTACTTTTCTCTTTATGCTTAACAACCACCACCTCCTCGAACGGCACAGCAGCGTCTAGATTCTCGAAACCGCCGAAGACATTCGAGTAATCGAGCTTCGAATGACGAACATCTTCCGTCATTACTCTCCTCTCTTTAAGCTCCGGAAGTTCGAGAATCGGAATCGAAGAAGAAGCTCCGGAGCTACCGAAAATCTCGTTGTAATCATCAGATTGAGAAAAACTCTGAGCTCTTATCTTGATAGGAGTAGCGAAAACGCCGTCGTAAGCAGATCTTCCGGAAACGCCGTAGCTGTTTGATAGTTTCTTTGTTAGCGTTGCTGTGGTGGCTCCGAACTCCATAACGACGGCGACGGTGACGGAGAGATTATCCTCTTTATTTTTCTTCGTTCGTGTGCGAAAGTACGAAATGATTTTTGCAGAGTAAGAACAGCACGAAACTGAGAAGAAAAAAGAGTGAAAATGACTTTTCCCAACGGAATGAGAGGGAAAAAAAAAAAATCGCGGTCTTAACCGTCAGAAGAAGAAAAAAAATAACACTATGAATGAATGCGTGTGAGTTTTGGTAACCGGCTATTCTGGTTCTTTATTAGTAGCCGTTGGTTGCTTTTAAGAGGTGTGGCAACCGGAAGAAGCACTAGTGACCGGATGAATCGGTATTTCTGAATTTAGTATTCAGACAAAAACAAATACCTAAATTAGTAATGATATTTTTATATGGGAGACTATTTTATTTTTTATTTTTTGGTAAGTGGACACTATTTTAATTTTAACTATTATTATTACTGAAATAATATGGATCCTGCTAAACGGCATATCTAATACACTAATTAAGCATGCTCAAAAAATAATAATAATAATGCTAAAAAATAAATTTTTATACTAAATACACAAATTTCAAAAAAATATTTCTATATTAATAACTAGTGCACCAATGCACCGTTTAGAATTTTCCTAATAATATATATACAAGAACAATTGTCTGTGACGCATATAATTTTGGTGTCAGTATCAAAATGGTTAAACCGTGTACATATTTACTCGAGTTTAGATATCTAGAACTAGAATAGAATTTAATTTCAGGTGATATTTATTACTTTCTTTTTTTATTTTAAGATTTTGATTTTTTTTAATTAATAAATTAATGTACAGTCAATGATATTTTATCATTCATTTGTATTCTAAGAAAAATAAAAAATGGATAAAAAAGTCTTGAGGTCCGTTTAGCCTAGCTTATTTTTAAGCTTATGCAATATAAATTAGGTTTTATGTTATTTTATAAGTTCAAACTAGTAAAAATTGAATTTTTATAAACTATTTTATCATAAACTACATTGACAAACTTATAATAATACATAAAAATTACATAAACCGTTGGCTTAAGCTCAAAAATAAGTTAGGTCAAACAGATCATTAGCTTATTTGAGTCTAACAAGATCAAAGAGTAATATCGGATGGTGTACTTATTTTTATACACAAAAAATTATATAATAATTGATTTGTCATATGTAAAAATGAGATAGATTAATTTTGTTCTGGTCTACTATTAAGTATGCATATCATATTTTAAATTTATCAAACCATCAAAAAAATTTCCATTGTAAAATGCGATTTCAATAGATTAAAGAATGTGAGTGTTTTATATAAATCACATTTAGTCTTGACTTTCAAATGAAGTTGAACTTGCATCAAATAAAAGAAAAGTGGAGTTGAACTTTTAAGTGTATGAGAACTGTTGTCATGTAACACCAACCTCTTCTTTTAGCGTCAGTGTTATGATTTATCATCACGTATGTCACACCATGTTTCGAAGTATTGTTCACTTTTTGTTGCGTGTGAGCTCTCTCACGGTTTATCACCACAACAAATTTCATATTATTTTTCAAAATTTATTGATTTTTAGTAAATAGTTAACTTACAATCCACAATGCATAAAACTAAACTCATACACTTTAAGTGTAAAAAAATTGCGAAGTGAGGTTCAAACTTAAACTTTTTCGATAATTAATTTAGTAATTATAATACAAGCTAAACTATATTTATAAAGGTTGAATTGGACAATTAGTACCTAAATGTATTTGTTTGTTTCATATTGATCTCTTGACTTATTAGGTTACAAATTGACCTCTTAACCAATTAATGTCACAAAATGATCTTTTAACTTTAATTATATTTGTCATACTGATTTTTTAACAAGTCGGCAGTGTATTTATCTCGCGTTTAAGAAAAGTGTATAAACTCATAATTATAAGATTACTTATAAAAAAAAATCACTTATGCCTTAATGTAATGAATGCAAAAAAGTAAAATTAAATATTTTTTATAAAAATTAATGAAAATGATCAATATGACAAATAAAATTAAAGTTAAAAGATTAATTTATAACGTTAATTAGTTAATAGACCAATATAAAATGAATAAATAAATTAAAAGACCAATTTTTCAATTTAATCTTTATAAAAACTATGGAGAATCTCTTTAATGGATGATTTGCAAATGTCTTTTAAATTTTTTAAGGTCTACACACTTACCTTTAAGAGTCTCATGACTCAACTAACATAATTTTTTTTGTCATTTAATAATCTTTATTCTATTTAGGTCTACACACTTACCTTTAGAACCAAAAGAAAAAAGTTCTTTTATATTATTTTACTCCTTGTTGTCGTTTTGCTAGTAAAAAGTACGATATTATAACGTCATTATTAGGGATAGTTTGGGTATGACAGTGTAGGTATGAAAGGGGGGTGGCATTAAAAATGTTCTACTTTGTCTGGTTTGTTGTGCTGATGATGCCTACAGCTGTCTAATGCTTACTCCTTGGTCATCACCAGAACATGTTCAATTGTTCATACCTTTACTCGTTTTTTTTTGTTGGCTTCTTCTTACCTGGACTGTTTCAAATCAAATGGACTATTAGATTTCTTTTTCTTTTACTATGAGTGACAAAAACAAATTAGTATATACAATTTTGAGGTTCTAGGTTTAAATTGAATAAAGATGTTCAATATAATAATAATAGTTTTTTTTTATGGGGTAAACTTGATTATTTGATGGGGAATATAATAATAATATTGATATTGATAATTGAGTTAAGATTACAAACTTATTTTATCTTTTATTTAGATAAAATTATCTTTGTAATTTTTTAAGTTTGATTTTTATTTTAAATTGGTCATAAAGTAATATTATATTTTACCTTCCATCTACATGGTCAGTTTTTACATTATATTCATAGTGTTAATAATTGAAACTTTTGTTTTTAATCAATATGAACGTGAATTCTGAGAACGCTCTGATCTCGTTTTGACATTTTTGTTCTTATTCAAAATAAAGTGAATAATATTCATGTAAATTGCGCAATTAATCATGGCTTATTAAAACACTCGCACGCACTTGTTAGATAACAATGAGATCAGAATTATATTAAAATATAATTAAGATGTTTGTTATCTTTAAAACATCAAATTAAAACTTTGCCTTAACAGCGTCTATACAGTGTGATGACTCTACGTCATTACATGCTCCTTAAGCTACTAGGAAGACATACTTTTTATCTATTTTTCGCACAAATAAGAAGAAATTGCATCAATTACAAGTCTGGAATCACTAAGAAGGAAAAGAGGAAAAAGAGCCAAATCTGCTAATTGCGCGCGGCGCAATAGCAGGGCAGAAACAACGTTTGATTCTGGAGCCTCTGCGCGCGGCGCAGGATTTATTGCGCACGGCGCAGGCACGGGATCCAGACCTATTTATTCTGATTTTTCAGTCAAAAGAAGGGGTAAGAAATTTGACGGCGGAGAACAAAATTGGCAGACGAGTTCAGAGCTTCCAAAGGGCGGATTTCACTGTGGAAACACATTCAATCCATTCTTGTAATGAATTCTTCTTACTTGATTGTTGTAATTTCTATTTCAACTATGTCTAGCTAAATTTCTATGATTGGATCCTAGGGGATTCTAGTTGTTTTTATTCTTGAACCATGTAGTTTCATTTGATTTATCTATTGAATTACGAAGTTAGTTCCAGTCGTTTATTCCTTATGCTTAATGCTTTTCATGATTTGGCCAATTGTGCAATGAATTAAATTGTTTGTTTACTAAGACATTAGAGGCAATCAATCGACCTAGGAATAACCGTTCAATTAACTCTCGCTTTAGAAATATAGGGTTGTTAATTGAGAATTCTGAGATTAAAGGGCTAAAACCTCAATTGATTATAGGTCATCCTAAGACAATAGGGATTGATAATCAATTGAGAGGATTATGTGCCAAGACATTGGACATAGTTACTATTTTTAATCGAATCGTGGAATTAAATTTGTAATTCGTTAATAACCATGAACTACCAAGAATAAAAGCAATTAGATGAACCAAAGTGGTCCAATCGCCTTCCGTAATCAATTTCTACAATAATTTTCTATTTCCTGTGTTTATGTTAAGAAAAACGTCAATCAGAAATACCCCCCTTGTTCTATATAATTTTGAGTTACATACGCATTATCCTATTGTTCGCGTCTGATTCGGAACAATCCTTGTGGAAACGATAATAAAACTAAACTTACTTTTGTACTTCAACAAAATGGCGTCGTTGCCAGGGATTGTTGAGTGAATCAACAAGGCAACGGAACATACGTAGAGTAACTTTTACTTTTTGTTTTTAATTTTCGTATTTACTTTGATTAAAAAGAAAAATTTAAAAATAAATTCTGCATTCGTGTTAATTCTTTTGTGTAGTGCATTTACCATTAAAGGTATTTCTTGTTTGTGTGCATGCGAGGTAAAACTCAGGACGAATTGCAATACGACCCTGAGATTGAGAAAACTGCAAAGAAGAACAGGAAAGCTGCTAGGTTAGCCCGAGAAGCTGCTCGGCTAACCACCACCACAAAAGAAGAAGGCGAAGGAGAAGTTTCGAGTCCACTCACTTCGGACGACGAAACTAGTACCATGGGCGATAATCCACCACCTCCACCACCTCCTAGAAGGACCTTAGGAGACTACGGGCAAAGAAACAACGCTGAGAATCCTAATATAGGTTTTCAGCCAGCAAATCCGGTGTCCTTTGACATCAAAAACACTGTCCTAAATGCTCTTAAGGAAGATCAATTCACCGGGTCAGAGACACAGTGTCCAAATATTCATCTGGCACATTTCTTCGAGGCATACAGCTACACTGATCCGACTGGCATATCTGAGTCAGACAAGAGACTAAGGTTGTTCAAATTGTCTTTGACAGGGCGAGCACGTGACTGGATCGACACTTTACCACCACGCACCATCGCCACTTGGGCAGAACTTGAGGTTAAATTCCTGGATAAATATTTCCCAATCCATAAATTTTTCGAAAGAAGAGCAGAAATTACAGGTTTTGAGCAAGGGGATGCAGAGTCACTACATGATGCGTGGGAAAGATTTAAGTTATGTTTGAAGAAGTGTCCGAAGCATGGTCTTGATAGTCATCAACAGATGCAGTACTTTACACAAGGCTTAAGGCCTCATACTAGGATGTTGCTGGATGCGTCAGCCGGTGGATCTCTGAAAAATAAGGATGAAGGTGAAGCGAGGGAGTTGATAGAATCCATGGCCTAGAACGAATACCGAGTTCAAAACGACCGGGGCTCAAAGAAGAAACCCGGAATGCTGGAACTTGATACAGGGAATGCTATCTTGGCTCAACAAACCAAGATGAACAACACAATGGAGTCCCTTTTAAAGGTTTTTATTACTACTCCTAATCCACAGGTACAGGCAAAAGTAGTTCAAGGTAGTTCTTGTGATTTCTGTGGTCAGGGTCATGCCAATGGAGAATGCTTCCCAGCTGGATCGGAGGAAGCTAATTATCTGGCAAACTTCAAAAGAGGCAACTCTAACTACAATCCAAACTCTAACACTTACAACCCAGGGTGGAGAGACCATCCAAACTTCGGTTGGGGTGGAAACAAGAACCAGAGTGCTACTCAATCAAATCAACAAGCTCCTCCTCCTTCCAACAATCAACAGAAAGCTACAGGTTCTTTAGAAAACACACTCTCTCAATTCATTAAATTTACTCAAGGGAGTTTTGAAGCTGTTAAGATCAGTCAGGATCAGATGAAGGCTAATCAAGAGATTGCTAACAAGAATAATGAAGCCTCCATCAAGAATTTAGAAACCCAGATTGGTCAGTTGTCTAGACAATTTGCAGCTTCCCAGAACAACGGGTTTGAAGGCTCGGCAATGGATAACCCAAGGAATGAAAATTGTAAGGCTATCACTTTAAGAAATAGAGTAGTCCCTTCACCTGAAGTAGTACCTAAGAGAAAGAATATGAGTGAGGGAGAAGTTGAAAAGAAACTGAGCGAGGAAGAGGTTGAGAAAACTGTGAGTGAGGGCGAAGTTGAAAAAGAGTGGGAAGTAGTAGAACCTAGTGAGAGTGATTATGAGGATGTAGTCGAAAATAAGAGGGAGAAAAAAATTGAAAAAGATAGAGGTGTGGAAAAGAGTAAAGAAAAATCACCACATGCAAGGTTACCATACCCACCACGGACGAAGAAGGTAAAAGCTAAAGATCACCAAAACTTTAAAAAGTTCATGAAGATGCTTCACAATCTCCAGGTGAACATACCTTTTGCCGAGGCGTTAGAGCAAATGCCGGTTTATGTCAAATTTATGAAGGAGCTCCTGACAAAGAAGCGGAAACCTCTTGAAGAGTGTAGTGCTATAATTCAAAAGAAGCTTCCCCAAAAGAAAAAAGATCCCGGAAGTTTCACCATACCTTGTTCCATAGGTAATATCACATTTGGTAGAGCTCTATGTGACTTAGGGGCTAGCATCAATCTAATGCCCTTATCCATGATGAAGAGAATTCCGGGGGCGGTAGCAAAACCGACCAAGATGCAACTATCATTGGCAGATCGTTCAATTGTTCACCCATATGGGGTCCTTCATGACGTACTCGTTCGGGTTGCAGAATTTGTGTTTCCAACGGATTTTGTGATTCTTGACATGGATGAGGATAGCGAGATGGAGTCCTTGTTATTGGGGAGACCGTTTCTAGCAACGGGAAGAGCTCTCATTGATGTGGAAGTAGGAGAACTCATGCTAAGAACTCATGGTGAGTAAATCATGTTCAAGGTGTTTGAATCGATGAAGCATCATGATGATGAGTCGGAATGCTTCCGGGTTGATGTCATTGAAGACGTGGTTAGAGATGTTCGCCAAGAGGAAAACCCCTCTCCTCCATTGGAACGTGTGATAGTGAATTCCATTGATGATCTGGAGGAAGAATGGGAAAAAGAAATTGAAATTTTCCTCCGTCAACTTGAGGCAAGTAAAGTGGAAGACCAACCTATAGTTGAGGCCCATATTCCAACTTTAGAGGAATTGGTGAGAAAAGAAGTGAAGAAGCTTGTTGAGTCTGGTATGCTTGAGCCAACTCATGTGGTCAAAAAGTCCAAAAAGCGTGTTCCCAAAGCCAAAAAGAGGAGTGTGCCGAGGAGCAAGGTTGAATCAAAGATGACTTATCCTCCCTAACATTGGTGTGATGCGTCAAGCTTAGGGACACTTTCATGGGAGGCAACCCATGGGTTTGATCTTTCTATCCCTCTCGTTTGAATAAGTGGTTAATTTTGCATGTTGCATGATCTTAGATTTGTCTTTTGAATTGTTGTTTATGCACACTTTTATCTTTTGGAAATTTACAAAGCTTTGATATCATTCTTGATTGTTTTGATATATGACTTGTGTGGTGTTGATTTAGGCACGGAATTGTGATGCTTGATGTGCAACGGATTCTTGCGATGTATGGATTGAAGCACAAGCTAGGGGACATTCACATGTTTGATGGCATAATGATCCAGCCCTATAAAACCGTGAGGACTTGAGCCTATACACTCTATTTGTTTGATTCATGTGAGTCCACTACTTCTCTCTCTCTCTAGAACTTGCTTGAATTCTCTTGGTTTATTGAGTAGCGTTGATTAGCACACGAGGCAAGTTTGTTGGAACCTTGAGCCTTTGTAGCCTACCCTTACATGATATATATATCTTTTGCTAACCCACTTTGAGCCTTAAAAACAAATTTTTTTTGGTTGATTGTCTTCTTAACCCTTGTTTTTTCTAAAAAAATGTTTTTCTTGGAGTTAAGTTGATTGTTTTTTATTTATGATTATGGCATATGAATAAGTTTGGGGTTGCTTTTGGAACTAGCAACATATTAAGTTTGGGGTGGGTATACTAGAGTATCCATGTTTGAAAATGTTGAACAAATTAGAAAAAGAAAAAGAAGTCCAAAAGGGAAAACAAAAAAACAAAAAAATTGATTTCTGGGAAAATTTGTGAAAAGAAAAGCTAGAAAAAGCTTCATGTGTGATAATAAGTGGTCTCTAGTTTATCCTTGAAAAAATGGAAGTTGTATGTTGAAAATTGTATGAAAAGTTTATTCTTACTCCAAGTTTTTAGCTCACTTCCCAAAAAACATCTACCTTACCCTAAGCCCCATTACAACCTATAAAGTCCTCTAATGTGTGCCTTGATATGTTATTTGATTTATCGTTAGAGTTCTTGCAAGCTTATGGTAGAGGAGTTTAGTATGTGTTGATTGAGTGATAAACCTACCAAATAATTGAGTGAAAGTGAGTGTGTGAAGTGATCATTGATTATCAAATATTGTGAATGTGTCTTTGGTTGTGTGGATTGAAGTCTTTGTAGGAAAAAGTTGCATTGAAGGTGGATCAATTGAAGTGCTTGATGAAAAGATTGCACGAGTTGTGTGTTGAAGGAATTCGAAGAAGATATCAAACGTTTGTGATTTTTCGGTTGATAAACGTGTTCCTTGAGGACAAGGAACGAGATAAGTTTGGGGTTGTGATGACTCTACGTCATTACATGCTCCTGAAGCTACTAGGAAGACATACTTTTTATCTATTTTTCGCACAAATAAGAAGAAATTGCATCAATTAAAAGTCTGGAATCACTAAGAAGGAAAAGAGGAAAAAGAGCCAAATCTGCTAATTGCGCGCGGCACAATAGCAGGGCAGAAACAACGTTTGATTCTGGAGCCTCTGCGCGCGACGCGGGCACGGGATCCAGACCTATTTATTCTGATTTTTCAGTCAAAAGAAGAGGTAAGAAATTTGACGGCGGAGAACAGAATTGGCAGACGAGTTCAGAGCTTCCAAAGGGCGGATTTCACTGTGGAAACACATCCAATCCATTCTTGTAATGAATTCTTCTTACTTGATTGTTGTAATTTCTATTTCAACTATGTCTAGCTAAATTTCTATGATTGGATCCTAGGGGATTCTAGTTGTTTTTATTCTTGAACCATGTAGTTTCATTTGATTTATCTATTGAATTACGAAGTTAGTTCCAATCGTTTATTCCTTATGCTTAATGCTTTTCATGATTTGGCCAATTGTGCAATGAATTAAATTGTTTATTTACTAAGATATTAGAGGCAATCAATCGACCTAGGAATAACCGTTCAATTAACTCTCGCTTTAGAAATATAGGGTTGTTAATTGAGAATTCTGAGATTAAAGGGCTAAAACCTCAATTGATTATAGGTCATCCTAAGACATTAGGGATTGATAATCAATTGAGAGGATTATGTGCCAAGACATTGGACATAGTTACTATTTTTAATCGAATCGTGGAATTAAATTTGTAATTCGTTAATAAGCATGAACTACCAAGAATAAAAGCAATTAGATGAACCAAAGTGGTCCAATCGCCTTCCGTAATCAATTTCTACAATACTTTTCTATTTCCTGTGTTTATGTTAAGAAAAACGTCAATCAGAAATACCCCCCTTGTTCTATGTAATTTTGAGTTACATACGTATTATCCTATTGTTTGCGTCTGATTCTTGTACTTCAACACAGTGCTTGCAAACACCTTTGGTTGGGTGGTATAAATGCAATGTCGACGCAAAATTTCACAATACAATAGGAAGAACAAGTGTGGGGTGGTGTGTGCGGGATCATATGGGACAATTCGTCATGATCAGTACCTATTGGATGCAAGGTATATGTTCTATAATTGAAGGTGAAGCTACATCGTTGATGGAAGCTATGAAGGAAATGACTCGGCAACGTATCTCTCGTGTCATTTTTTAGATTGATTTTAAAAGTGAGTGGATACAATTTACAACGTGCAATTGGGAGTCTCTGAGTTTAGCTCCTTAATTTTAATATCCACAATGTATTGTCTTTAAATTCTAACTTTAACGTGACGTTTATTGAGCGACAAACAAACATGGTGGCTCACAAGTTTACTAGAGTCACCATTTCTTGACATAGTCGTTAACCGTTATTATTTAGGTAGAAATTGGATCCTCTCCAATTTTTTCCCTCATGTTTTCTCTCCAATGGTAATCTTAGCCATTAATTCAATTTATTTTTCTCTCTTCTTAAATGTTTTTATGCTCTTTATAATTTATCAACTATTAGATTGACAAAAGGAGAGAAAACATGAGGGGGAAAATTGGAGAGAATCCAAATCCATTTAGCTACCTACTTGTATTGAAACTTTTTTGATTAATGAAATACTTTGAGTTTGTGATTGTAAAAAAAATACCACGAAAAAAATAATTTAAAGAACCATAAAAAATATCAAAAAAGACAATTACTTAAGTAAATATAAAGTCTATTTGGCAAAAATAGTCAGAGGTACATGCCTTTAAAACTTCTTCTAATTAAAATCTATTAGACCAACATATTGATGTGTATGTAAATAGGAAAATGTTAACATAGGTTAGTGAATAACCAAATACAAATATTATAATCTTCATTTCTGTGATTCAATTACTTAAAAGTTTAAAAATGCTTTTTTTTTTTTTATACAATTGTTATCTTTTCAAATATGTTAACATATAATGTTGATTTTAAGATACATATTAACAAGATAAAAAAAAAAAAAAAAAAGATGCATATTAACAATGTGTTGAAAAAAAAGATACATATTAACAAGATCAATGTCAATAAAAAATACTATAATTATTACTAACTTTGAACATTTTGATGTAAATTTGTGTGAGAAAATAACATACTGTAAATTATTGTAGAATGTACTATTGTGTGGGAACGGCAATTAGAAATAGAAATAGAAATAGAAATAGGTTCAAGCAGGCAATAATCAGATGGACCATTCTTTCTTTTATTTTCTTTTGCGACAAATCAGAGGGACCATTCTATATTTAATTCGCCATTTGGATTATTCACTTTTGGCAAAAGAGGTGAGATCTAATTATGATCCCCTTTTCTTCCTTTAGACCTTTACCATACGTTGCTATTCCCATTCTTTCACTTATATATTTTGAAAAGAGTGAACTAAAGAATCTTGTAATTATCTTATTTAATTTTCAATGCACATTTGCCATCTAAATCCCACTTTAATTTATCATGCATATATAAAAAAAAATTAAGAATTGTATTTTTTTTTTTTGAAGGATAGAACTTATGATAGTTTTTCTTAAAAATGTTTTGGCTGTCATCTTTGAAGAGGGATAAATATAAATATATTTGTACGTGTTCTTTAAATTTTAAAATTTTTTCTATTTAAATCAATGCATCTTTCTTTCATCCTAAGATTTATAACAAAAAGGAAAAAGAAATGACCCAGCTAGCTGGTTGCTTTTTAGATATATTACTTGAAAATTGAAAAGGAATTGTGAAATACATTATTAAAAGAATAATTTAATATTCAATTATTTGAAATATTTTTTAAAAAAATAGTTGTTTTGTTTATTTACCACAATAAAAATCAGTTTGGGAGTTATGAGGTTGAATTGCTAGCTTGGGTGAAAAAGTTAAGAAAGAGAGTTATAAGTAGGGTCGAGCATAAGTTGGTTAATGTTTCGATTAAATTTCGGCCGAAAATACTAAATCAATAAAAATCGTAATCATTTAATCTGGACCAAATTTTACTGTTTATATCTTCAGTTTGTTCGAATATCGGCACATACAAGTGACAAGGTAAAAAAGTTTGGTTATTAGAGATTAAATTGAAAACTTTGTTTGTATCTAAAACTTTGTTACACAACATTTTGAAATTCCTCAGACACAATGTACAAAAGATAGAAGAAATAAATGAAAATACAAATAGGGTGAGGTGCAATTTGTAGGGGTAAAAAAGAAATGAGGGGTGGAAAGACAATTTTCATATCACTTCCTCGTTCTCTCTTATTCCCGTTCCAACAAAAAAAGCCCATAAACCATTGGACTAACAAAAAGCCCATAAAGTTTGGCTTGATTAGAAAGAAAAGAAGAAACAAAACCTCACTCTTTACTTCGTAGGAAGAAGAAAATCAGAAACAAAATCTCACAACTAATTTGATCATCGCAATCGGAAAATTCAAAGCATCATCATGTTCAGAAATCAATACGACACCGACGTTACCACATGGGCACCGGCGGGAAGACTCTTCCAAGTAGAATACGCAATGGAAGCAGTGAAACAAGGTTCAGCCGCAATAGGTCTCCGATCTAAAACTCACGTGGTTCTCGCTTGTGTTAACAAAGCTAATTCTGAACTCTCTTCTCATCAGAAGAAGATCTTCAAGGTTGATGATCATATCGGCGTTGCTATCGCTGGTCTCACCGCTGACGGCCGTGTTCTTTCTCGTTATATGCGATCTGAATGCATTAACTATAATTACACTTATGAATCTCCGCTTCCGGTTGGTCGTTTGGTTGTTCAACTCGCCGATAAGGCTCAGGTTACTCTCTCTTCGATTATTACTCGTTTGGTTATAGTTCTATGTGTTTGAATTAGGGTTTTTGTTTTTCTTGATTTTGAATTTTGGTGCTAGGTTTTTTTTAGGGTTTAGCTCAGCAATTTACTTAATATTAATAGGTTAAAGTAGTTAATTTCGACGGTATATATTCAAACACAACCATGATTTGATTTGTTATGTATGTGTATGCTAATATTGTCAATAATATTTGAGATTGTTTACTTTAGCATCTTAACTGAATGGTTCACTTTGGAAGAACTAAACGCTTTTAATGAACCCTAGATTTTACTATGATTAGAATGAAATGCGACCGAAACATTTTCGTTCTGTTTACTTTTCAAACACATTTTCAATTTTCATGTGGTTAAGTATTTTACTTTTTAATTGTGATAGAATGAAGATGGAAGCTGAGTAGAGATAATGTAATTCTGAAAACATGGAAATAACAATGTTTAGATTTTTTTTTTCTTTCTGGATTTTCAAAATGTATTCTAATGTTTATTTTATAAATGAAAAAAATAGAAATATAAGAAACACAAAGTAAAACATGTCCTTAGTTTCCTTTTCACTTTGTCATTTTTGTGGGGGAGGTACGAGTTTCCGAATCCGGGTATGCAAAGTATTATGATAATGTTTGTTGTTGGTCGAGTCTTTGTTATTTACCTGATTTTTGACGCAGCTGACATTGAAGGCCGAGTAGGGTTTTAGGTTAGCTTTTGGATTAAAATAATTTTCACTTGCAGAATAGTCCTTGTAACTTAATTGTGTTTGTGAAGAAGATAGACTAGAAAATATTGATATGTAGAAACTTTAATTGTGTTTGTGAAGAAGATAGACTAGAAAATATTGAGATGTAGAAGCTAATTCGTTATAGGAGTATATAAATTTGTGTAGAGAAGTTTGTCCAAACTTAATCTAAATATGAAAGACACATCTTTTGAGCTTTGAGCTGTTATTTGGCATTACCTATTGTGTATACTTAATACTTTCTATTTTCTAAGTTTAGATAAATTGTAAAAGCTGTGTTGATAGTGAGACTGTTTACTGATTACGATATTTTGTAATTCATATGATAAATTAAGACTGGTGTAGTTCTTCAAATTGGGATCAACTCATGCATCTTAATGAATGCCAATGGAACTGTGTAGTGTATACTGATTTTTTTCCATCCATTTTGGATGTTCTAGTGTTAGACCTCATAGTTATGGGAAAGTGAACCTAGAAACCTCACTTTCATTCTCTGTGGAGGCTTTGTAAATAATTTCCTAAATACAAAATTGCTGTAATTGAGTATAGAATTTCATTCTTGATGTATCCGTAACATCTCTCTTGCAAGGTTTTGAGGAGGGAATCAGTGGCACATGATTTACATAGCATTGTAGTGGTCTATAGGCATTAAATAAATGTGCTTTGTCATATTGTCATGAGAGAGGGCTTCGGTTCAATTTTTAATTGAAATTTCAATAGCTCATAGCATAATAAAGGTGTACTGAGAGAAATCCTGAATGGAACTAATATTTATGTTTGAAATTTCAATTTTCAAGTTATGTATCTCATCGTTGTTTTAGTTAATCATTGTTCTATTGGTTCAATATAACTTGCTTGTAAAAGAGAACTGGTTGAATGGGTTCAGCTAATCAAAGTAATATTAAATCTGTGTTTGAATTGGATCTTCTTACTGGGTCTAATGATCTCTCAGTGATAGAGATGCAAGTATGGTAAACAACACTTTTAGACGTACCCCCTCTTTCTGCTGTTTATTGATGTAGTTACTTTAGGTATAGCTTATGTGTTTAATTTACAATAAACAAAAAAAAGGGTGTGTTAATCATCAGCCTGCTCTGCAATCTGCATTATTTTATGATATATATGGTTAAGATTGTGTTTTATTAATAGAAAGTTGGATGGGGTCGGTATTGGAGGCAAAATTTTTGTTTTATCTACTGAATTACATGGAAAAGAAACATAATTATCTGCAAAATTTATTAGAACTGAAAATTCTCTTTCTAAGCAGTATTCTTTATCCAATTTTGAGTGGCAGGTCTGCACTCAGCGATCATGGAAGCGTCCTTATGGGGTTGGTCTTCTGGTAGCTGGATTAGATGAATCAGGGGCTCACCTCTATTACAACTGTCCAAGCGGAAACTATTTTGAATATCAGGCTTTTGCAATTGGTTCACGTTCACAAGCTGCAAAGACATATTTGGAACGCAGGTTTAACAACTTCACGGCCTCCTCCAGGGAAGATTTGATCAAAGATGCACTCATTGCAACTAGGGAGTCGTTGCAAGGTGAAAAGCTCAGGAGCTCCGTATGCACCATTGCTGTGGTTGGAGTCGGTGAGCCATTCCATATTTTGGATCAAGAAACTGTTCAACAGTTGATCGATACTTTTGAGATTGTGAGGGAGGAAGAAAGTGCACCTGCTGATCCTGAGCCAGCAGCTGAGCAGGGTGCTACCGCAGATCAAGGTGCTCCCGCAGACGGCGCTGAAAACCAAGGTGGCGCTGAAAATCAAGGTGGTTCTCCAATGGACATCTGATAAGTTATGATTCAGTTCTGGAGGTGTCAAAAACTGTTTTTAAAAATGAATAGGTTTCATGTTGAGTGTGTCATAGGAGAAGATCTCTTTTGATGGGTTTTCTTTTCTTAATCTTGTTTGTTTTTGAAATTAATCCATGGCTGATCATTGTGAACATTCTAGTAGCTGCATTTGATGGATTTGAACACACTATTTACAATATTCTCTATGATACAATTGAAATTCATGATAAAAAATGTTGGGTAAAGGGGTTGAGTCTAATGCATAACGAATATATATTTTCACATGAAACATTGGGTATCCTTTAGTAGGCTAATGCTATGGTGGACCACCTTCACAAGTGGTCCACCGTGGACAAGTGATCTAATCGAATACAAATTTTACAAAATTTATTGGTAGATTGAAAGTTTATATCATATAGAGTATCCATAAAAAATTTTAAAAAAATTGAAAATCATTTGATATTTTATTGGGATTTATCAAGATTTACAGTATTTAATAAACCGTTAATCTTGATGGATCTCAATAACATATCAAATGATTTTCAATTTTTCTAAAATTTTCTATAGATGATCTATATGATATAAACTTTCAATCCAACGGTGGATTTTATAAAATTCATATTTGTTATAGGATTTTTCATATTAGAATTTTCCTCCTTTAATATTGTTCAATGTTTCCATAAATTGTTATATTGGCAATGTTTATTTGAATTGGTTCGAGGGAAGATTCATTAGTGGTCTGCGGCGAATCTTGGTCAACCACGGTGTGTAGAGGGAATGAGAAAACAAAACTATAGGGTGGTTGGAGCAGTGAATATTTCATTGCATATGTCTTTGTAGTTCTACCGTGCATGGACTCGAGAGTCGAAATTTAAAAATTCCATGTAAGCGATAATATCAAGCTTGTGGAGACGAATTTGTGTAGCTTATATTAGCTTGTATTTTTATCTTTTATTGTTTCCATTGTAGACCTTTCTTTAAAGTAAAAAAAATACATTCGAGTTCATTTAGCAAATCCAGTGTAATTCTTATCCTAATCATGAAAAATCAATGAGTTACTTTCAAAATGATTATATTAACAATGTTAAATTAAAAGCTTAAATTTTTATGATAAATTCATACAACTCATATTGTTTGTTCAATCAATAGTTAATAAAATTGAAGCATCCGTGAATTTGGCGTTCTAAACGGCGGTAATTGCAAATCCTACTTTCATCAAACTCATTATATACTTGAGTTTCCATGAAAAGGTCCAACTTTCCAAATTTCATACATTTGTGAAATTTCTATGAGATGAATTGTAAATGAGAAAGAAAAAAAAAAACAAAGGATGATTTATTTGATCAGCTCCAAGGATCTCAATGCTTCTCGAAGATAGACTTGCGGTCAGGGTACCACCAATTGAAGATTAAAGGTGCAGATATTTCTAAAACAGCATTTCGCACTCGTTATGGACATTATGAGTTTTTGGTCATGTCCTTTGCACTCACTAATGCTCCCGCAGCTTTTATGGATATGATGAATCGGATTTTCAAACCATTCTTGGACCAATTTGTGGTGGTCTTCATTGATGACATCCTAGTGTAAGATAATATTTTGTTGTAAATGGCAATTACACGGACAAATGAATATTTTGGAATTGTAAGAAAAATAAAGGAAACTCTGTCAAATTTTTATTTTTTTAAGTTCTAGATATGTGATTATATGTGAAATTTTTACATTAGGCTTGCCAGGCTTAATTATTTTCGTTAGCGGTGGTTAGCCTGCGCGCCGGTCATGATTTTAGAGAGGGTCATGACAAAGTTTTTCTATGAATGAATTAGACATTTTGGCCATGTTAAAAAATTTGAACTTTGTTGATCTTAATTAAAATTGATAATATAACCATTAGTTTAGAAATTTAAGTGCTACAAATATTAATTAAAGAAAAAATATATAAAAAAATAGTATATCATTAATTTTAAAATATAAATTGATTTTAAATATTAGATAAATCATACATAACTGATTTTCTCTCAACATCACTTTCATAAATTAATATGATTAGAGTCATGCATTTTAATCGCATAGAACACCAACATCTATATATCTATTACACACCATATATTTTGTAAAAAATACATATCTATCTCATTTTTTTCATGCAATAAATATGATTTATGAATTCATGCATGTCAAGTGAAAATAACTATTTACCTATGATTGAAAAACAAAGTGATTGTAATTTTATTTTAATGAAACTTCTATTACATTTATGTATAGTATTTATTAACCGTCAAACAATTTATTAAATTTAATTGATCGCATCAAATTATGTAAGATTTATTTTATAAAAAATCTATTACTTATTTGTTTCGTCTCTCATTTATTTTTATCTATTATTTTCTATTTTCTTCTTTTCATTTTTTTTATACACATGCATAAAAAAAAAAAAAATTTAAAAAATGCACGGGTACAAAAAAAATGATACCCCTTTAACCATTAACATATATTAATATAAAAAATTAATTGTTCCTCTAATTTTTTTTGGTAAAGAAAGAGGGCATAGCCCAGTGTTTCTCTAACTTTAATTGTTTTTTAAAAATGTTTCATGTACACCCATATATTTTCATATATATGCTACACTTAATTAAAAATTTAAAATTATGACAAGTCAGCTAGTATATGCTTAATTGAATTCACGTGTTGAAAACTTTGGTCAATTCATTTGGTTGAATTAACATCAATGTTGGTCGTAAATTGAATTAATCATCTTCACTAAACTGAGTTGCTGTTTGGTACAATATTTTTTTTAAAAAAAATTATTAAGAATAATAGAATATTATATATGCTTAAAATAAATATTATAAGCAAACTCTCTTTAATTATTAATTATACATATTTTTCTACACTTTAAAATAAATAATACAAGCAAACTCTCTTTCTAATATTAATTTTTTAAAGTACAAAATTGAAATAAGTTCCCCACATAGGTCTGCCGCATCATAAAAAATGAACTATGATAAACAATAAAATCTTCACATTACGGTGGAAAAAAAAAATATTAACTCTTTATTTATTTAAGAAATGGAAAGTATCCTAACCCAAAATCTACTATAAAAAACTAATGATCAATAGCCGCGTGCAACTTTGTTTTACTATTCCTTCCGATTTTATATATAAAAGTAATGAATTTATTTTAAAAATAATGAATTTGCTTATATATAGAATCGGATGGAGTATTTGTATTTTTTTCAAGTTAAACAACAACTTTATGCCTCCCAAAATTTTAGGCTTCTCTCATGACTTTATGTCTTCCGGCATATGTGTAGTGTAGCAGACTATGATTTCATTGTGGTGAAATCACTTGGGACAGTTCCCACATCACCTTAATATAAAGCAACTAATTAAAGTAACTAATGACCAAAACAATGTCCACCTAAATACCATGATTAAACAATCATGTGAAACTCACATGCATTGGATACATCAAACACTAAAGATTCACATACAGAGAACTTTCCTTTTTCCAAAGCAGATAACAACTTGAAATGGAACAAATGATTCCTCGATCTGAAAAAGAGTCATACCCTAGTCTGGGACATGTTTGTTATTATTGAGAAGAAAAAATAATCCATCTTCCATGAATTTGAACAAAACAAGTATACTACTTGATGTCACTTCAAGCTTTGAATTAAAAGACACTTTTCTCTTAATAGATATCATTGTGTGGAAACCTTTGTTTGTTTATCAGGTAGGACATTATCTGGAAGAATGAGTTCTGGAGGAATCTCACGAACAACGCCCAGCATTGAGTCATACTCTTCGTCTTTCCGTGCAAATTTCTTTCGGAGCACTTTCTCAAACTCAATTTCATCAAAAGGTTTGGCATTTTCAGCTGCATGGACCTGTGCAAGGTTACTGTAATTGATGGCTGACTGGGAGATAAATGTTATCTCTTCAGCAGTGAGTTTTCTCAGGAACTTTGCTGGGTTTCCTGCCCAAACCTACAAATATAGGCAATTTAGTGGTTAAACAGAATTATACTAGCGTAGTTTTAGCGTAATTAAAACTAAAAGTTCAATATGTAGTCTATGTAAATATTACAAGCGGCGTTAAGGAGTGCTGACATTTTAGTTAATGATAACATTAATGAGCAAAGGCCGCCATACTTAAAACAAGAGGTGTTAATTATCGCAATCACAAACCCAATTTACATGAATTAGTTCACAATGGGAGCAACGAGGTGGAGTGAAATAATAATAGTAGTAAGATCACTGAACATAGTATGCATGGTCAATCTTTGTTGCTTTACACATCGGCAACAATCACATAGCCTTTTTTCACTAGGTGCAGTACCCTACAGGGATTGATCAACGCCATAACATCGTGTATTAGTACTAGGTATAAAGATAGACCAATTAGTGCTAAATCTGTCAATGATTAGATCTATAGTTTAATTAGTTTCCCTCCGCCTTTAGCTATAGGACTATTTGCTAGGAACGTAGTAAGAATAGATGGGAAGCTGAGATTTGGTGCAATTTATGAAGGGATTCTCATCTTATATGATTTCGGAACAACGGAAGAAGTTTACCATCGCAAGGAAATGCATAATAGAAATAAAAAAAATACTGGATACACGACATGTTGAGAGGCTGCAATGTTCCTTCCTACTACTGATTACACCGCCTCCACCCCTAAACCTTCTTTCCCTCTATCTTCTCTCCACCCCTAAACCTTCTTTCCCTCTACCTTCTCAGTTCTCACGTGTTCTGTTATAATAATCCCCATCACTGGTCCCTTAAACATAAACATTCTGTTATATTAATTTATATACAATCCCACCCTATTCATTATTGTCCCTACTCTCTCCCTCTCCTTGTTTCACAGTCAGCTGGTCTAACACTGTCCTTATTGGTGATTCTACACATCCAAATCAAATAAGATGAGATTCAACCATATTTTTTACCGTGATAGCAACCTAAATTTTGCAAAGATGGTTTCTTTAAGATATGTAAATAAAGTGACTATACAAAATCAGAAAGAAACACACACACACACAAAATTACATGCCACCCCTTTACGTAGATCTGTGGTACTGTAATAATTAGTTAATCTAAAACACACATAATAATCCAAAAAATCACACACACACATACCTCTCCAGTTGGAATCCGTGAATTCTGTCTAACAAGAGCACCAGCAGCAACCATGGCATGTTTCTCAACAATGACACCATCAAGTAGAGTTGCACCCATACCAACAAAAGCTTCGTCCTCGACAGTGCAACCATGTAAAACCGCACTATGACCTGCTCAGTGCAAATTTTAACATCCATGAGAGGAAAATGTGATATCATTCATGATCATGGAAAAGTATTACTCTAAGACTCACCTACAGTAACATTATCCCCAATAGTCGTAGGCAACACCTTCCCACTTAAATTTGACTTTGCAACGTGCACCAGGGAGTTATCCTGAATGTTGGTTCCACTTCCAACACTGATGCTGTTCACATCACCTAAGCATAAAGTGAAGTTTGAATATGATTACAATTTATATCTACAAAGCGGAAACTCAACCAAAAAAGTCGCTTATCAATTACATTAGACGATCAGAGAAATGAAACATTATTGTATTGGACAGGTTTTTCCTATGTTTTTGCAATCAGGGTGACCCCAATAGTTAAAGAAAATGCCTTTAAAATGTATTCCATGAATAGATCTAGTCAGTTGCTTACTAAAGCGGCAAATGATAAACCAGTCAAAAGTTTAATGTCTAATTGATGAAATCAAAGATCTTACCTCTCATGACACATCCATACCAAATGGATGATCCTCTGCCAATATGAACATCACCGATGACAGAGGCACTTGGGGCAATAAATGCATCCTTGTCAACATTAGGAGCCTTGTCAAATATGTTCATCAGAGATCGATGCCTGGACACTAAAAACAATAACAAAGAGGAATAATTGATATTATGTTTAAGGAAAATCAAGTAAAGATAGCCCCTTAAACCATTTTTCCACAAGTTAAATGATGAAGAGTTATTAGAAAAATAAATAACACTAAGTTATTGAAGATTTCATAACATCAAAAAACGAGGAAAAATGAAACAAATTATAAACACTAAGAGGTCCTAGCAAGATAATGCACAAACAAATCCATAAATTACTATTGCCATGCCAATTCAGA
Organism: Trifolium fragiferum; assembly: GCA_954870985.1. Taxonomy (NCBI): domain Eukaryota; kingdom Viridiplantae; phylum Streptophyta; class Magnoliopsida; order Fabales; family Fabaceae; genus Trifolium; species Trifolium fragiferum. The sequence goes on from OX940796.1 coordinate 1,897,790, forward strand.
TTCTAATCGCATCAATCAACATTATTTCTATGTAAACCCAAAACATTCCCAACAAATTTAAGCACTGCATGTCTGTGAGAATAAGATTGAGAAGCATGTGTAATTCCAATATAGTCGAGTCACTTTAGGATACAAATATAGAGGTTTTAAATTTTAATGTGCCTTGAACATTACATTTCAACATCCAACTCTTTAATTTCTGTGATGCAAGAATAACAACACTTTTCATCTTCTGTTTTCTGTCGAAGTGTCAATGTCAAGACAACATTTGGTATCAAAGCATGACTTTTTTCATCTTCAAGTTCTAACATATCTGTGACTTTAAAAGATTGCTGCTTATTTTTCTACATCCAATTGGAAGAACAAACTATTTTAAAAAGTACTACCTTCGTCCCTAAATATAAGACCCTATTGAGATTTTTCTTTTTCCGTTTTTATAAGACCCCTTTTAAATTTTCAAAGACATTAATTATTTCTTTACCAACATATCCCTGATTATAATGCATATTTTTCTACAATATGTAATAAATACTCTAAAGAAAACATTAACTCATTCTCTCTCTTGAAGGATAAAATTGTAAAATCAATCCAATTGTCAACAAATTTAATACTACAATCAACTCTCTTGATATCTAAGATGCATATTCCTCGTTCGAATTTTTGAATTGTAATTTAATTTATTATGTTCTTTAATGTTTTCAAGCGCATATATCCAAATCTATCCTATGTCTTTGAATAATAGTAATTTCATATTGCGGTTGTATCTTATACTCATATCGTACATGTGCATCATTGTTTCACTCTCCAAGATTCCAACCATAAATCTTCATCAAATATGTTACATAAAGATTTAGTCAAAAAAAAAACATGTTACATAAAGACCAGAAACTCAACAAAAACCAACAACCAGACTATATCCTACTATATGAGGTCGGTAACATGGATCAAACAACGCCATAATATTCTATCATAAAAATTGAAGCTCAACATTTGACCAAAAAACAACAATGATTTAGCATTATACAAAACAAGGCCTCTCAGTAATTTTCACAAGTTTCTACTACACCACAACCTAATATAATTATATATTCAATCTCCAGAATCTCAGTGTGTTTTTCCCTATGAAACACGTACACTCTTCATATTATGCGTGTCCCGGTGTCAAACACCAACCCGACACTGATGCTTATAATTACATCGAGTTATGTCATTTTCTCAAATTATTATCAGTGTCGACATGTCAATGTATGTGTATGTGTCCGTGCTTCATAGTTTGTTTGCTTGTATGCTAAAAACAAATTTCACACATTTCTTTCCAACATTTTCACACAACCATACCATCATATTTTTTAGTGCCAATTATTATTCCATTAAACTTTCAATACACAGAGCACAAGTACTACTAATAAATAAGTAGAACAATAATGAAAACCTTAAAAAAAATGATTATGCCACATTTGAAGAAATAGAATAGAGAATTGATCAAAGACATAGAGGAAGGGAAATTACGGAAAGAGAAAATGGATCTAAGAAGAGAATAGTGACTGACGCTGTTCCTGAAAGTAGTAATTGCCTTGGAGACGGGAACCGAGGCGATCAATGGCTTGACCGGTTTCACGAATCCAAAATCCAACGCTGTATATAGCTCTGCCTAATGTTCCCATTTCCGATTCCGATTTCGAATTCGAAAATTCGTCAACCAATTTGCAACAACCTCTTTGCGATGTAATGGAATTGAAGAAGAAGGAAATGGTGATGGTGGCGAGTGGAAGAAAGGAAGGAAACACTGTAACGTTCTGTGTTGCCTGTAGTGGCGCGTCGTAGGTTAGTATATTCCCCTTTTTGGGAGGGCAGGGTAATTTGGGGTTTTCAATAGCAGGTTAGTTTTTACTGTTAAAAAAAATGGCTTAATTGCACTTTTGGTCCTCCCATTTTATCAATTCTGCGATTTTGGTCCCCCTATTTTAAAATCAAACATTCTAGTCCCCGTATTTTGATTTTTGTTGCACTTTTGGTCACCCATCCTATTTTTTGACCAAGTGGCAACCAAAACGTTTATGTGGCAAATAAAAGTGCCACATCAATAAATATTTTAATTATAATATTAATATTTTAATGTTCAATATGAAAGAGATTAATTGTTTTAAAAAAATTGATTTTTTTAAAAAAAAAAAAATCTGGAAAACGAAAAAAAAAAAAATTTAAAATCTGAAATATTAATTTATTTTTAGAAAAAAATTGAAAAAACAAAAAATATTGATTTTTAAAAAAAAACCGAAATATTAATTTTTTAAAAAAATATCTGAAAATTTATTTTATATTTTAATTTTTTAAAAAAAATTAAATATTAATATTTCAGATTTTTTATAAAAAAAATAGTTTTTTCTGTTTTTTTTTAAATTAATTTAAATGTTTTTCGATTTTCAGATTTTTTTGATATAATATTTCAAATATTATTTTTTTATTATCAGTAATATTAGTTTCTTAAAAAACTGAAAATAAAATATTATTTGAAATAAATCTGAAATATTAAATAAATTTTCAGATATTTTTAAAAAAATTAATATTTCAGATTTTTTTTACAAAAATATAATATTCTTTGGTTTTTCATATTTTTTAGGTTTTTTTTCAGATTTTTTTTAAAAAAAAATATTTTTTGGTTATTCAAATTTTTTTTTTAAAATAATATTTTTCATATTGGAATTTAAATACCTAAAATTAAAATATTTGGTGACGTGAAATTTTTATTTGCCACGTAAGCATTTTGGTTGCCACTTGGTTAAAAAATAGGGTGGGGGACCAAAAGTGCAACAAAAATCAAAATAGGGGGACTAAAATGTTTGATTTTAAAATAGGGGGACTAAAATTGCACTTTTGACAAAATAGGGGGACCAAAAGTGCAATTAAGCCAAAAAAAATAGCAGGTTAGTTATTTTTTGTGTGTTTCACATTAGGGAATAAGGAAATTTAAAAAGAAGAATTGCAAGAATAAAATTTGACCTTGATTATGGGCCTGTTTGTTTCAGCTTTTAAAAAAATGGATTTTTTAAAAAAAAAATTTAGAGATTTTTTTTAAGAGATTTTGAAGAAAATCTAAAGCTATTAGCCGTTTGTTTACAATCATAAAAATCCATTTTTTTAAGATGGTGAGGGATGATGAGTGATAAAAAAATAGATTTTGATAAAAGCTATTGAAAATAGATTCTCATTTTGATGAAAAAAATGATTTTTTTACCAAAATAATTTTTGAAAAATCTGAAACAAACACAAGTAGGATAAAAAAATAGATTTTTTTATGAAAAAATAGATTTTTTTGAAAAAAAATCTTAAACAAACGGGCCCTATATCTACCACCACTTATGATTTTTATAAAAGAAGGAAATTAAATGAAATTATCCAATTAAGATTTTATCATATGTTGATTTTTGTGTAAAAAATTCTTACTAAATAACATTGCTAGTCTAATTATTGGAAAAAAATGCCTTACCTTCATTTTAAGGGGTTGGAACATGTTGGTGTGTCAGTTTGTAATATCTTGTCAACTGTCAGACGACAAAAGATGTGTTATTTTATTTTTTTTATCAAAAAATAATAATTCAAATCTCTTTTACTGTGCAGGTATGGTCCAAAATTGTTCCTAAAGAATTACATAACTAATTTTTTCTCTTTTGATTACAAAAATTGGGTTTTCCACTATGTCAACATCAATTGGTGGAAATTACCCTTCATGATAACCTGATGGCATCTGTGGGCATGACAAAATAAAATAGTTTTTGAAGAAGGTTTCTAGCGTCCAACCAACACTTCATACATCATTCAAAATTTTGTCAGGGCCAGCTAAACGAGTTCTTTCAATCAGCGACAGGGTTTTCCTCAGAATCGAGAAATTGTCTACATTGGTTGGAAGAGGCCTCGAGAAGATTGGGTCAAGCTAAATTGTGACGGGTCTTACAAAGACTTTGGTGCTACTAAGGGCAGCGGTGGCCTATTTCGGAACTCATATGGCAGATGGATCAAGGGTCCAAAGATTGGAGCGTGTGATGCTCTTCATGCAGAGATGTGGGGCATGTACCTGGGACTCGACATAGTTTGGAGGGATGATTTATCTCATTTGATTGTGGAAAGTGACTCAAAGGTTGTCATAAACATGGTCACAAACAAATGCATTATAAAAGGGAATACCGCTTCGCTAATTCGGCGTATTCAAGACTTTCTTTAGAAAGATTGGCAAATTCGTTTTGTGCACACCTGGCGGAAAGGCAACAAAAGTGCGGACTGGTTGGCTAATTTTAGTCTTACTTCTATTTCTTGGAATCTTGTTACTATGGAGTCCCCTCCTAGTGAGCTTAAGCGACTCCTTTTTTATGATATCTCCGGGGCTTACATGCCTAGGAGCGTTGGTTTAATTCTTTTTTTTTTTTTGTGGGCTTCGGCCCTCTTTTTGCACAAAAAAAAACTCATGCGATAATTGAATGACATGTTTATTAATATAGAGAACGAGACATGCTCAGATAGTGTAAAATATTTTTACACGGTCATTCAATACCAACAATGTATTTCGCCGAATCACCACACTATACTCCACTTTTATGATATGATGTGAAAGAATAGTCAATTTTTATTAGATGTTCGTGTAAAAATATTTTAAACTGGCATAGCATATCCATTAAAGTCTTATTAATATGGGTTAATAGGTCTTTACCCCCTGCAAAGTAGGCGTGTTTTGCTTTACCCCTTGTAAAAAATTTCTTTAAGTTTCCCCCTTGTAAAATATATATTTTTTATTTTCCCTTTTGAGTGCAAGAAATTTGCACTTTTTAAATCGATTGAACAAAATAATCGATTTAAAAAACAGAACTTTTTAAATCGGTTGAACAAAATAACCAATTTAAAAAGAGCATCCAAGGGAGGAAAACAAAAAAATATATTTTGTAAGGGGAGAAACTTAAATAAAGTTTTTACAGAGGGTAAAGCAAAACACACATACTTTGCAGGGGATAAAGACCTATTAACCTATTAATATTGGTCACCGTGAATGAAATTAATTGTGACAATGATTTAATGAAAATGTAATTTAAGTGATCTCAAACCAATAGTTTCGATAAATATCTCAAACCGTGAATGAAAGTGTGCAGTGCTATTTCAGCACTCTTCTCTAAGCACTATTTTTAGGCTTAAGAGTTTATTTGACTTCATTTTTATTTTATTTTTGTTGACTTTTGCCACCAATTTAATTTAGTTTGGGATTAATTTTGGCTTTAAGTGGTTTCAGTCCGCTCTCGATCGCAGTTGCGGGGGATCAAACCGTGATCATTCCTATCAAGTTCAGCATCAATCACCACTGAACCAACTAACGATTGTTTAGGGATGTCAATTTGCATCCGTCAAAGCGGATCCCCGCGGGGATTGCCCCGTTCGGAGATCCAAAAACGGAGATTTTTTCCCCGTGGGGACGGGGATGGAGGCAAAACTTCCCCCGGAGGCAGTTCGGGGCGGGGATCGGGGATTAAACATCCGTCCCCGCGGATTCCCCGAATCCGTCTATATATACTTTTTTTTTTGGAAGCACCGTCTATATATACTTAAATATATATTTGTACTACTATTATTATTCTAGGTTTATTTATATTTGACAATTCTAGGTTTCTATTTTGCTATGAATTATGATATATTTTGGTTATGAATTTTTGTATGATTATGCATATGTTGTTATGCATTGTTTTTTGGTTATGAAATGCATTATGTGTTGTTTTGATCATTAAAAAAGAAAGATGCGAAATATTTATTTATTTATTAATAAAAAAGAAAAAAATAACGTCATAATTTTGTCAGTAAAATATATAAATTTTCTAATAATCGATCTACGTGGATCCCCGCGGATACCACGGGGATCCGTGGGGATGGGGATGGAGGCAAAAATTCCCCCATGGGAATGGGGATGAAGGCAAAAATTTCCTCGCGGATATTTCGGGGTGGGGAACGGGGATGCTTCCTCCGCACATTCCCCGCCCCGTTGACATCCCTACGATTGTTTATTTGACTTCATTTTGCAAGATACTACTAATACCAAAGATGATTGCTTTTTACCACCTTAAATTGATAACATTAGAAAACACAATATCATAACATATCTTCTACTAAGATTTGTATTACCTAAAAATATCTTTCGATAAAATTTGCTCTATTAAACAATATCTTCCAATAAATGGAGAGGACATGAGGAAATTCCAATCAATTTTTGGAGCGAAAAGCAATCATCATGTACAAATTAGCAAATTACTGGACCGAAATCCATATGACAGGCCCACACCCATTTCATTTTGAGTTGACAAAAAAAAAATAAATTTCCCATTCACACTCTCTCTGAAAACAAAGCAATCTCTCGTCTCCGACCAAATTCCTCTGTCAAAACCAAATCAAACGGAACAACACTAAACGGAGCAAGTTACAAGAAACGCCGTCAATGTCTTACCGTTCTCTATTTCTCTCTCTCATCAAACGAAGGTAACGCAAATTTCATTCTCCAATTTTCCAAGTAACTAATCAGATTCATATCTCATAATTCACCAAACTTCAATTAACCGTTATGCAGAAACAGTGGTGGTTTAATCAATAACAGTTATCACCATCATCATCGTTCAGCAAGATTTTTTTCTTCAGATGCTGTAAGCAGTGATTATGTAGAAGAAACTCCGAACTCTTCCGAACGTGATGATGATGATCTAAGAAGCAGAATATTGAGACTGAGACTCCCCAAACGAAGTGCTACTAATGTTCTTCAGAAATGGCTTCTTCAAGGAAATTCTATTCCTCCTGTTTCTCAACTTCGTGATATTTCTAAAGAACTTAGAGATTCTCAGCGTTATAAACACGCTTTGGAGGTTTGTTTCAACTCACTTATTTGAGTTTGTTTATATAAGTAATTGTGAGACTGTTTGAGAGAGCGCTTATGGAAATAACTTATGATATGTTTACAGCTTATTGCAATTAGCTATTTAGAATAGTTTATAAAGACAACTTATAGTTTTTATATGAAAATAGTTAGACTTTGTTTGTTCTTTTGCTATAGAAATACAGTGTGTTTGGATCGACTTATTTGAGCTTATGACTTATCTACTGATATAATGAACATGTTCATAAACTGTTTACAGTTTATTTCCATAATTTATTGAGAATAGGTTATGAAAACAGCTGTGGTAAATAAAAAAAAAGCTTATGAAAACAGCTTATAGATTATACAAAAATAGTTTGACTTTATTTTATCATGATAAGAGTTTATGCTATAAGCTGCAAATTGAGGCGTTTGTTAAGATTTTGAAGTTGTTGATAAAATGGAGAAGATTCTCGGTAAGAGCTTAGAAAGCTTGAGAGAGAATAGAAATTGTAAGATTTCATATTGATTAAAAGATAGTGAAAATAGTACAATAATGACTCTTATATAGAGCAATTTTGGACATTTGCCAACTAACCAACTCTAACAAACTAATGGAAATTATTAACTAACTAATGAAAGATCTAACTAACTATCTATATTCTTAACATCGTTTATCAAAACAGCACCATAGGTACTGGTACTTGTGAGATTGTGTGAGAGAGCATATGGAAACAACTTATGACGTGATTTTTCAGCTTATTTCAATAAGCTCTTTAGGATAGCTTGTGAAAACAACTTACAATTTATATGAAAATTGTTAGACTTCATTTGATCTTTTGTTACAGAAATATCTTATTTGATATGCGCTTATTTAAGTTCTTTATCCAAACAGGCTTTCTTTAGATGACTGTTTTTTTTAGTTCTGAAGTTTATTTTTGGGTATTAATATTATAGTTCTCTGACTGTGAATTTGTGATAACTTCTGGAAATTGTTTTGATAGAGTGGAAAAACTGAAGAGAATATCTCTATAAGACATGAAGTAGTATCAGATCATAGAAATTTTTGGATCTTTTTACTTTTAACTTTTAACTTTTAAGATGATGTTCTTATTCTTTTATTAACAAATCAAGACTGTTACTGAATCTTCACCGATGGTTATTAATAGTTTTGTAAGGTTTAGAAGAAGGAAGATTGCAAGGTGACTACCAAATTAATAGACTTTTGTAAGGTCCACAAATTAATACTTCTGTAATGCCTAAATTGTTGAAATAATAAAGGGTCATCCGGTGTTGTTTTAGTGTCCTGGTAAGGCCTCTGTTGAATCCTATGTGAGTAGTAAGGGCCTTTATTCCTGAATGTTTTTCTGCTGCATTGTATTTTCATGTATTAGTTTTGCTCCATAAAACGGTCACAAAATCAAATGCATTCGATGGTTGTTGAGTAATGTTGCAGTCTTTTCTTGTGATAAGCATTGGACTTGGAAAGTTTTATTATGAACATGGCTCTCATTTTCTGTTGGATACTTGGATATATGGCTTTACAATTTTTGAATATTGTTGATTTCAGATATCAGAATGGATGGTTAGTCATGAAGAATACAAGTTATCAGACTCTGATTATGCAGACCGCATAGATTTGATGAACAAGGTTTTCGGCATTGATGCTGCAGAGCGCTACTTTGAGGCTTTACCACTTTCTGCAAAGACATGCGAGACTTACACAGCCCTCCTCCACTGTTATGCAGGAGCAAAAATGACTGAAAAGGCGGAGGAACTATATGAAAGGATAAAAGATTCAAACCTCCCCTTTGATGCTCTTACTTACAATGAAATGATGACTCTTTACATGTCCGTTGGGGAGGTCGAAAAGGTTCCATCAGTTATCGAAGACCTCAAACAACAAAAAGTTACCCCTGATATCTTTACTTTTAATCTATGGATAAGTTCATGTGCTGCTTCTCTTGATATTAATGAAGTTAGAAGGATTCTTGAAGAAATGCGTAACGGTGCTGGTTCTGATGAAAGTTGGATTAGATATTTGAACCTGGCCAACGTGTATTTTATCGCGGGTCATCTTGATAGAGCAAGTTCCAACTCGCTAGTCGAGACTGAGAAAAAGATCACGCAAAGTCAATGGATAACATATGACTTATTAATCATTCTTTATGGTGGGTTAGGAAATAAGGATAAACTTGATGTGATATGGAATTCATTGAGAAGGACTAAACAGAAAATGATTAGCAGGAATTATATCTGCATCATATCTGCATATCTTATTCTTGATCGTGCAAAAGAAGCAGGTGAAGTTATTGATCAATGGAAACAAGCGACAACCCCAGATTTTGATACACTTGCTTGTAAAAGAATTATTGATGCTTTCACTGGCCTTGGATTACATGAAGCTGCCAACAACTTGATAATGATTCTCATTGAGAAGAACATCAATCCGGAGAATAACTAACTAGGAGTTTATTCGGTCGTGAATCTGATTTAGAGTATACAAATTTAAGATCAACATTGCAACCTTCAGCAAGAAATTGTGCAATTCGCTAATACATCCCGAATGAATAACCTGCAATGTATGATTCTATTGCTTTTGTGGATGAGTAATCCATTTCTTATAACTTCCTTTTATGCTTCTTCACTTGGCTAAAATCTTTGCTGGTATTAGAACGATCAATTTTTATGTGATCGCATTTGTTTTTTCATAGGCAAATGTTTTGTTATAGACGAATGTCGGTAAGTTAGTGGTTATTAGTTTTTAGCGTTCGAATCAAGAAACTGTTAAATGTTACGATAAAAGCTCTTTATCAAATGAACACACTGTTTCAATATTTTCATTACACTCTTCAAACAAAGCAGGAAACACACGTTGATTAACATACATTAAGCTTCTTACATAGCAACACGAGACTCCAAAAATGAACACCGCTATTGTTTCAACTTTCAACACTAGGCATATTATATTGAAGTGAACATAAATACTGATTAACTGCTTCATTAATCAATTAATATATACATGATTAAGTGTTTAGTTAGATTTATATGATCAAGCACTAATTTCATCTTCAGGATTCAATTTTGATGATCCCAAGTTGGCAACATGAAACTGAGCTGCATATCTGTTTGATCCAGCTTCCATCAATGGAGGCTCATTCAGAAATGCCCAGCTACTCTTTGTCCACCTGCATTCAAATGATTAGTCCAACCAACCATATACCAAATTTATTATAATCTATATATATGATTCATAACTGTTAAAAGTCTTGTATCGGATGCGAGATGACTTGGACATGGATTGTTTACATAGTAGAAGCAGTTTTCACTTTATAAGTCGGTTTTATAAGATTGAGTTAATCACAACTCTCAATTCTAAGAATAACAATAAAAGTGTAACAAATATTAAACTACTGAATCAATCATATATAGCTATAATTGAAAGAGAAAATTATTTTTTACCAGCCATTTTTGTTGATAAGTTGCTCCAATTTTGTGTCAAGTACTTTCATATTAAAGGAGTCCCTTGCATGGGTCACAGGCATAGTCATTGACTTTTGAAGCTTCTTTTCAGGATCTTTGTATGTGTTACCCTATTCAGGTTGCATCATATATACATTAATTTTATAGGACTACAACCTTATTCAATATTTAATCATTTGTCTCTAATTTATTTCAATAATTTAGTAGGGACAATTACACAAACACACAAGAAAAAGGAAAAAATATAAACAAGAAAAATAAAAATAAAAATATTGAAAAGAGTAGAGAACTAAAAGGTGGCAAGTAGAGGTTTCAATATCTAAACCTGAATAGTCTCTGAAATATTGGAAATGGCTCTAAGGTGTTCTTCCTCTATTTTCTTCTTTGATTTCCAATAAGCATCAATTTCATCTTTAGTAAGTGATTGGTTCCTTTTAAGTGTGGCTGAAACAATATGGAAAATTTTCCCTCATCAGAAAAAACTAGCTTTTAATATGATTAGTTACTCCACAACATAAAATGCTTAATTAAGCACAAAGCATGTGTATAATATATTGTTATTATATGGTACCTGATTTTGGATCAATGGAGGAAGAACCCCATCCTGCCATAAGAGAGCCCATTTTTGTTGCTTAATTTGTTTTGAATAAAATCAAACAATCACAATGCAATTTCTAAATGGATCGATCACAATCCACTTTATATCTTATTAATTTTATATATTGTTGATGGGGTGTGCTACTATTTTCTCTTTTTTTTGGTCTTATCCTATGATGATATTTTCATGCATAATGGATGAAATGGCCCCCACTCAAAATAGTAACACTGATCCTCTTTTACTCCAATGAAGTATGTGATAATTTATTGAATATTCTATGATTTAGTTCATGTAGCACACAGATGTAGAAAACAATGTGCCTAAGTTTATGGTTTTTAACCTTTGAAAATCATTTTACAAAAAGTTTCATGTATTCTATTTCTTTTTGTTCATTTCCTAGTTTCTTTGAGTAGTAGTAGTTAAACAATCTTTTTGTAGTAATAACAAAGTAATATTTATAATTAAATTTGATTGATAACTCTGGAAGAAGTCTAAGGTATAGAGAGAAAGACTTGATAGTCACAAATCCAAATAAAATATATTTAGACACACATATAAATTAAAAAATTTAAAACAAAAACACTAAAGTCGCATCAATTAAAATTATTTTTTTCTTTAATTTTTTTCCGCTTAATTTCATTCCATCTTATATTAACATTATTAAAATTTCAATTTCAATTCGGTAGTAAAAAAATATTGAATCATCTCTGATTCTCTATCCTTATGAGATGGGATCCACCACCCTCAAAATAATCTTATCTTCGATAAAATAATATTTCCACCAAATTCCACTCATGTCATGCAAATGATGACTTTGCGTGTTCAATTATTTAGTGTGATTCTTAGTTACAATCTTCTTAGTGTGATTCTTATGAATGTAGTTGCAAAGAAGATGCATAGGGAGCACCAAGCACTACAATGATGGATGTTTGGAATTGCAGTAATTAAGCATGAGAAAATGATTTATGGAGAGAGACAAAATCAACAACCCACCTTATGTGAGAGAAAATAGAAAGAAGGATTGAGGAAGAACATGAGACTATTTTTATGTTTTTAAATTTAATTAATATGATGTGGCAAAAATATGAATTTTGATTGGTTGAGTGTGTAAAGATTATATTACACCGTCTGCTTATATTCTTTAAATCCTTTTAATAAAGGGGATTATAATTATTTATATGTTTGGTTCAAAAGAGTTGAGAGGGGAGAAGAGGAAAAGGATTTTAATTGCATGTATGTTATGGAACGAGTTTTTTAACTAAATTACTTTTTTATTCTTATAATCTTACAATTAGTCTTATAATTTTAAATTTTTTAATAAATAATTAAATATGAAAACTCAATTACAAATAAAATCATCTCGATATAACAAATTTTCAATCTCAATGATACATATAAACCTAAAAAAAATATTTATAAAATTAAACTCTACATAAATATTTAAAATATTAGGATATCTAGCTTTGCAATGAAAAAAAAAATATAAAAAAACAAAATTTGAAAACAATCGAAATAGGTGAGATTGATTAAAAAGAAGAGGATTACCTGATAACAATGTTTACATAGGTGAGGATAATATTGTGAATCTAAAAAAAATATTAAGCAACATAACTTCTCCAAAATCCTCCCAATTTGAGGGAAGCAAAATATGGGTTTATGAGAAAATTTGCTCACCACCCTTTCCTCCCCTCTCTTTTTAAAGTTTGAACCAAACACAAATAATTAAAAATATTCCATCATCTCACCTTTTCTTCCCTTCCCTCCATTTACCGCGAACCAAATACACCTAGTCTTAACATACCATCTCATGTTTAATATTGTTTGATTGATGTATGGATATAAATAGTAAGTGAATTGATATCGAAAAAATAATAATTGATGGTCCGATAATTTTAGAGACAAGTTTGTTTATGCCATCTTAGAATTTTTTATGGATTCTAATTAAGCCTTGCAAAATTGATTTATACGGCGAGAATTACCCCTACTTGTAAATACATTTTAATATAGGCACATTCTAATCAATAATATCAAAATTGTCATAATTGAATTTTTACTACATATTGTATTGTCTAGGCGGACATAAGATAAAAACTCAATTTGTAAAGTTATTGAGTTTTCCTCATTAGGATCAACGCTGGTATTTTTTGTGTTTTTGACCAACTAAAATAATGGTGTCTCTCGTAATCATACCATTACAATTGCCTTGTCTGTGCATTGTGGCATATTGCAAATTTATAAAAAAAATTAAACAAAAAACTAAAAAGATAAATTATTTAGACCAAAAAACTAATAACAAATTATATATGTAATTATGAGAATTGTCAATTATTTGAAATAAAATGCTTATATCCATTAATTTCTTAAAAGAAAAAGTCTTTTAGTAATCTGAAATTCAGCTAGGACATAAGAACAAATACATCAATTATTATTTAAATTAGATATCAAAATTATATATTCATAATTGATATATAATTTAATTTTGGACTTAATGTAAAATTAAGATTTATTTTTTCAGTTTAGAAATTTAAGTGTTACGAACATTAATTAAATAAAATGTAAAGAATTATTAATTTAAAAATTAAAAAATTACTTTTGAGTATTGAGTAATTGATCGTATTCAATTAATTTTATTTCATTCTCATGAAGTAAATATGACTATAGTCACACATTTCAATAATAAATAACATTAAATATTTACCCATCAATATATATATATATGGTAAAAAATTATATATATCTCTTTCATTTTTCATGTATTAAATATGTTTTTTTTGAGTCATTCATGTTATGTGAACATGAATATTAAAATATAAAGTGATTATAAATTTTAAATGAAAAAAAAAGAATATTAAATAATGTATTATACTCGGTTGATTTTCTTTCACTCCCGTCAATTATATATGATTATAGTCATGCATTTCAATAATAAATAACACTAACAACTATATACCTATCAATATATAGTATATTGTAAAGAACCATATATTTTTAATTTTCAAGTATTAAATATAACTTTTTGAATCATTCATTAAATGAATATTAAAATACATAGTAATTCTAAGTTTTAATATATGATACTAACTGCACATGAATGCCTATTATGTAAGAATAAATATAATACAAGATCGAAATACAAAGTGAGTGTAAACTTTAAATCTTATTATTTTATTTTACTTTTACGAAACCATGTCCATCCATTGTCTATCAAATAATTTATTATATTTAAATAGTTGCATTGAATTTTGTCTCTCATAATTCTTGAGGAAGGATTTCATAATTTGGGAAACCCTCCCAACATATCTTTTTGTTGTTCTCATGATTATTTATTTGTTGTATCTTTCACTCGTTTTTCATCTACTCCTCCCTCCGTCTCAAAAATCACATTTAATAAGAAAATTCAAAACATGATAATTTGGAGTATGATTTTGTGTGTTATCTTTGAAAGGAATTTCATAGAAAGATGTAAAAATAATTCTTATTGATTATTGTTTTTAAGAAAAGTGGAGAGAGACAATTAAATGACAGTTGCATCTAATTTGATGGTAATATGTAAAAACAGTTCTTTTAAAAATACAGTAAATGTTAATTTTTTTTCCTCTTATAATTTGTGACAAAGAAATTAAAAGTTTCCATAGTTTAGAAGAGAGGGAATATTCGTTGTTTATTTTTTCTCTTTTTGCATATGTGCATATTGACAACACCAACAAAATGTCATATCTCTAATTATTAATATAATTGATATATAATATAAATGTCATACGTTATTTAATAAACCTATTTGCTTAAAAATATCCATAGGTGTCAAATATTATCACCCCTCTAATTATCAAGACTTATTATTATTATTATTATAAAAAATGGCGCATCTCTAAATATTTAGACATTATATTATATTATATTTATTACATTTAAATAAGAAACAAATCCCAATGTTACAAAGAAAAGGAGCAATTCATAAACTATTCTAAATAAAAAAAAAAATTATTTATCCTATTGTTATATGATTTTGTATACAAATTTAAAATCTAATAAAAAAATATAAATTATAGATCTCAATCATATATTGTTTGGTATGTAAATTTAAAATATATTTAGATCTATCATTGTGAACAAATTAGTACTCTGGTGTAATTATATATAATAACTCAATCAACTAAATAATATATCAAAATATTCACCACGATCATCCGAGCTATAAGAAATTGTTCGAAACCAATATTTAAAAAAATACAAGAAATTGATTTTTTTATTTTTTATTTATTTTTGTTTCTTAATGAACATAAATATTGTTAGGATGAAACCAGGCATAACAAGCGGGAATACCGAATACTAGTACAACAATTTATTGATTGTAAAACTTATATAATATAGATGATGAAAATAACTTTTTTATGATTTTTGTATTATTGTAATACTTTTTATAATTGTGATTAGTCTAAATATATTTATTGAAAAGACTTTCCTTTATCGGCTTATAGAATTATAGAATTTGAGCATATAGTCGAAATATGTAATTTCAGATGGTAGACTTGACATTGGCTAGGGACAATCAGTTGAAATTTCAGGAATATCTAAATGAGAACTCAGATGTAAATCCTAAAATTGACATGATGGTTACTGTTTTTACAACAGGATTTTAGCCAAGTTATAAGTCCTTTGATCTCAACCTCCCTTCAGAGATGGCAGGATGATATTGTTGATTTTAGTAATTTATGTTTCCATTGTTTTGTCAAAATAAAAAAGTTTCTAGTAGTGTTTTTCCGATGAAGACAAATCTCATGTAACACTCTAATATGGTTAAATGATGTAACACTCTAATAATTTTATTTTAAGGGTTTTTACGAAACAAGGACAAAGCATAGAAAACTTACCTATGAATATATGATTTTGTTTATATACTTTAAAAAAAATTTTCATACAAAATATATATATTAATAAATAAATAATTACATATGAATTAAAGGCAAACAGACAACAAGCTGCTCCGCCAACCCTTTTTGAATGGCAAAACCAATTCGGATAAAAATAACATTCTTAGCTCTAGGGGACACAACATTGCTATTCATAACCTAAAATAATTTAAATTTATATTTATATACCAAAAAACAATATATGATTGAGATCTATAATTTCAAACTCCAGTGTAAAATATATTTACAGTATGTTAGTAATGATAGAAAACTCTGGTATAATTATATATAATAACTCAATCAACTAAATAATATATCAAAATATTCACCACGATCATCCGAGCTATAAGAAATTGTTCGAAACCAATATTAAAAAAAATACAATAAATTGATTTTTTTTAATGAACATAAATATTGTTAGGATGAAACCAGACATAACAAGTGAGAATACCGAATACTAGTACAACGGTCTATTGATTGTAAAACTTATATAATATAGACGATGAAAAAAACATTTTTATGATTTTGTATTAGTGTAATACTTTTTATAATTGTGATTAGTCTAAATACATTTGTTGAAAAGACTGTCCTTTATCGGAAGAAAGTCAACCGACAAAGAAAATATAAAGACAATCGGAGGATCGGTGGATGGGTTCACAAACACCAATGAAAAAGTAATGAAATTGATAACGAAAAACAGCCACGATACAACTGAAGGAGTTTCTCATTTTTACGTGGTAGTGGTGGAAACACATTGGAATTTTAAATGTATCACACATGTGCTGTAAATTTATTGATAACGAAAGACGGTGAAGGAATGAGACGAAAGAAGAAGAAAAACAACGATGTCGGACCAAGCTCTCAAGCCTAGAGTCTCGTCGTTGTTTATTTTGTTTTTGTTAATTTCGTGTTGTTTGTTCGTACTTATAGTTTTTGAACTTGATTTTGTAATAATGGTACTTTATTAATCGACAATATAAATGTGTTTTGTAATTTTAATTTGTACTTTTAATTTTCATAATTAAGTTGAGAAACGTATATTCAAATTATATGAACAGGTCTGTTAAAAATGAACATGGACAGGTTTGCGTGGTTTCAAAAACCATGTGGATAGACAATAATAAGCCACTGCAACTGGTTCTGTGATCAATGGTTTCGTTGTCTAGGCAACGAAATTTGGGACGTATTTCCCAGATTTTCGTTGTCCTTGCAACGAAAATTGGAAGCACTTTTCCAGATTTTCGTTGTCAAGACAACGAAAACTTGGAAGCACTTTTCCAGAATTTCGTTGTCATGACAACGAAATATGGTCACAGAGACTAAATGCCCATAATTTTAAATGATAATCTGATATAAAGTTAATTTTTTATACTGTTAATTTTTTAATTTTACTGGATAGTTGATTTTGTTATTTACAATAAATTAATGTTAATTTATTTTAATTTACCAACATGAAAATGAAAATTAAAAATAACATTAACAATGCAAAATACAATTAACAAAAACAATTTCATTTATTTTTTGCTACAACCATTACAAATGGATACATTAGGCAGAAATAATACATTTATCACTCGTAATCCCGGGGAAAAAAGAAACATGCCCGGGGCAACAAGAAATCCGGTGCAAAAAAATACACTTGCTCGAAACAACAAGAAAATCAGCCCGGAAAAACATGAATGCCGGGGCAAAAGAAACTCACTCCGGGAAAGAGTAAAGCCGGCCTAGCGGAATATCCCTTCGGGTCATCTCAGGCAGAAATAATACATTATTTCGCCCACTGAATTTTGCGCAATCTCCCTTCGGTTCATCTGCCGACGACTAGTCCCACACTATAGGACAGTCTCATTTGTGCAGTAGTAACCACAAGCCAAGCAAGACTCATTTGGACTAACCATAGCGTTCCCAGTAAGGACACAAAATCCCCCGTGGAATAACATAGCGCTATGGTTAGTCCACGACGGACCATGCGGCCGATAGAAACCAACTAAAACTACGAAACTATAAAAGGCAAAAAAATTAAAATTTATGAGCACAAGAGGAAAAGAAGTGAATGGTAAAAAAATATGGCACATTAGGTGCCTATTTATAGAATTTTTGCTCAATTCTGATTGGCTGGTGCACTATCACAGCCACACACGTGGCCAATCACAGTTGGCCACGTGTCAACCAATTTTGACTGCATGTGAAGCTGTTTTTGACTGCCGACACAATTTCGTTGTCTAGGCAACAAAATTCAGTATATTTGCCATTTCGTTGTCTATACAACGAAAGTTAGTGTGTTCGTGAGTTAGACAACGAAATGCAGCGTGTTCGTGAGATAGACAACGAAAGTAAGCGTGTTCGTAAGATAGGCAACGAAACCAACTTAATCTGGGCAAAATCCTGAAGGCGCGCAGGCATTGCTCACTTTCGTCAGTTTGTCACCAATAGTCTTTTTTTTTGGTTGCCTATGCAACGAATTTTCTGTCCAAGGGTAATTTAGTCAGTTTGGGGGGCCTGGGAGCAAACGTGGGGGCCTCAATAGCAATTTTCCACATTGGTTGTAACAAAAAAAGCCCACATCGTTTTTGGTATGAATAGCCCAACCCATACATAACAATCCATAAAGCCCATTCATTCAAGCACAAAACCCTAGCAACATTTCTTCTCCATCACCTTCTATTGCGCGGCAGCAGGTAACATTTTTCAATCTCATTCTCACTTCAATTTTTCATCAATTTCCGATTTCATATTCTGAATCATTCATCGAATCTCAGAATGGCGAAAGAGGAAGTGAAATCAGTGGTTCCTGAATCCGTTTTGAAGAAGCAGAAAAGGAACGAAGAATGGGCTTTGGTGAAAAAGCAAGAACTTGAAGCTTCTAAGAAGAAGAGATCTGAAACTAGGAAACTTATTTGGAGTAGAGCCAAACAGTACGCTAAGGAATATGATGAGCAGGTAATAATTTATTATTAATATTCATAAAGTTTGATAATTTAATCCAATTACATTTTTAATTCGTATAATTATCAGTTAATTAAATTTAATTTGTGGTTTTTCAGCAAAAGGAGTTGATTAGGTTGAAGCGTGAAGCTAAACTTAAGGGTGGATTTTATGTTGATCCTGAAGCTAAGCTTTTGTTCATTGTCAGGATCAGAGGGTAATTCATTTTATAGTATATTATTTATATTCTATGTGGGTTTTTTGTTTTTGATGTTTTATTAATGGGATTTTTATGATTTTTGTGGTTTCAGTATCAATGCTATGGACCCAAAATCAAGGAAGATTTTGCAGCTTTTGCGTTTGAGACAGGTAACTTTCAAATTGTTTTTTAATGGTTACTCAATGAGTTGGTTCGAGGTTTATTGGTTTTGTTCTTGATAGGTGTTGAATTTGTTGGTTAGGAGCTTAATTTTGGTTTGAGAAATTTGTCATGGTTGTGTTTGTATACCCATTTTAGTGCTGAATTGTATGTTTGTTTATAGAAAAATTTGTATACTTCTTTTGTGACTGTATACCTGTGAGTAGATACCATATCATGCAATGCACCTCTGATTTAAAGGTTTATTCAATGAGTTGTTCTAAGGATCTTATAAGCACTTATTATTCAATTAATGCACGTGGAGTTTGTTGAACTAAGCTTTCAGCTAATTGTTAATTATCCAAGACTACACTATTGTTTTTTTTTTCTTCATCTGATAAGCCTAAAGCTCTTTGCTCTTTGAAATGTCTCTTTTATCTATAATCATTCTATAATGTTTAATACGAGAGAGTTTTAAGTTGTGTTTGTTCATTCATGTTTATTGAGTTGAATATAATTTAATAGTAAGATATTAGGTATTATGTATGGACTTGTGATCTACTGCTTTTGTATATCTATACTCACTGTTTGATACTAGTTAGGATTTCTATGTTTGATTAGATTGCACCTGAAAATTATAGCTTTTCATAGAGTTATTAGACCTGTTCTAGTCAAATGGTTTAGATCTGCGTCATTCTCATTCTTCTGTGTCAAAAGTACTCAAATGGAGTAGAACTTTGGCTAGATATATGGTGTGCTGTGCTGTCTCATAGAGAGGGATATGATATGTTCGACAACAATTTTTGAGGATTCACCTAATAAATTGTTTTCTTCCTTACTTTATTCACCAAAGTTTTTACTTTATTATTTCTCTTTTTGTTTGGCTCCTGGTTCTGTTTCTCCATTTCCTCAAATACTGTTTCCAAGACTCAATCACGGTGTAGACTTATTATTCCGTTTCTTTTGACTGCAGATCTTTAATGGTGTCTTTCTCAAAGTCAACAAAGCCACCGTCAATATGCTCCACAGGGTAGAGCCATATGTTACATATGGGTATACAAATTTTCAAATTATCAAGCGTCTATATTATATCATTCTTCATTATTACTCAGTATGGGTTCTTACTATATGCTACTTCATTTTAGGTACCCTAATCTGAAGAGTGTCAAGGAATTGATCTACAAGAGGGGTTATGGCAAAGTTGACAGACAGAGAATTGCTTTGACAGACAACTCTATCATTGAACAGGTTTGTCTGTGATTTGGATTTACCGCAATCACTAAATCTTGTAATCGACAATCTGGACTGTTAGAGCAATATGAGATGGCCCTCCATTCCGACTTTGTATTTTGGACCCAATTTGATAAAGTCGGAGCATATCTTTGATTCAACAGTCCAGATTGTGTGACTGCCTTATGCGTGATTTCTTGACTAATGGGAATTTGGATGTCCCATGTACGATGTAGTTGAATTTTATGCTGATTTTTTATTCTATTTTTCCACACTTTGACTGACATAATATTCGATGTCAGGTTCTCGGGAAGCACGGGATCATTTGCATTGAAGATCTGATTCATGAGATACTGACAGTCGGTCCTCACTTCAGAGAGGCAAATAACTTCTTATGGCCTTTCAAGCTCAAAGCTCCCCTAGGTGGTTTGAAGAAGAAAAGAAATCATTATGTTGAAGGTGGTGATGCTGGCAACAGGGAAGATAAGATCAATGAACTCATCAGAAGGATGAATTAGTTTTTGTCGTATCGTATTATTAAGATTAATCATCGAGGTTGCGATATTGTTTTTCCTTAATTTCAGTTTTGCTTTAAAAGATTTTCTTCTGTTGTTTTAACTGATGCCTTATCTGCAGTGCAGTGAAAAGTTAAACTTTCAGTTATTTATCACTAATTTTGGAAATTTAGTTTTAATGCTTACTATTCATGCAATGTCCTTAGATATATATTTGCTAATTTTGTTACTGTGATCACTTGTTTTTATGTTCAACCTGATACCATCTTCAACTTTGAACATTGCCACCCGATTTTTCCAAAAGAACAATCTTTTTTCTGAGAAGTTCAGTTTTTTTTTTTCCTCGGTTAAGATTATGTTTAGGACAGGAGGACTTTTGGGAAAAAAGATGGAAAAGAAAAACGAATGATAGAATGAAAGTTTGTTTTTTGTTAAGAATACAAAATTGTCAAAATGAAAGAACTCAAAAAATGTGTAGTAGGTAAAGAAAAATACAGGCTTTTTTAAATTTCATCCAATTATGGGACAATTTTTTTTAAAAGGAGTTTTATAAATAAGTGATGGAGGGAGTAGCAAGTGATTACTATTTGCCAATGGAAATTCTTTGCAGTTTCTCCAACATCACCACCATCACTCATGCTTCCTCTTACACCATACTTTTTAGATTGATTTAGAAATTGATATATCTAGTCTATATTAAGAATTAGACGGAGTAGTGAATATATTTATCTAAGTCTAATATCAAAATTATCTTGTATTATGAGTTCATTGTCGAATTACATTGTCAAAAGTTTAACGACCTTTGACTGTAATATATTTACTAAAACTAGTAATTAACCCGTGCCTCCGCACGGGTCGCGCGTTCCGCGCGTTAGATATACGGGGTCGTAGGATCGTCGGGATGTTGGGTCGTAAAGATGCGCTTTATAGACATTTTTTAAATAATAAGATACGAAAAAAAATTGTATTAAATTTGTGTTTGGTTGAATATAGACATAAAATTATTAGTAATAAAATGAGTAGGGCGTACGTCCTTACAATATATATGAATTATATGGTTGTTAATAGAAATGATAATTGTGTGCGACGTGTTATTAAAAAATAATTTACAGTGTTTACGGTATTAAATAAGAATAAGAAAAACATGTAAAATAAAATAAATAACATTAGAAGTAATTAAAATATAATTAAAAATAAAGGAGCAATATTTAGGGTATTAATGAAGAAAAAGATAACCATAGCAGTATAGAAACATTGATGATAAATTTGAAGTCCAATTCAACAGCATAATAAAGGCAAAACAGTTACAAAGTAGATAAACCCTAACAATTAGTCAAATAATTGGACAAGTTAATTATAACAGTGCTAAAAAGTTAAGATTTTTTTTTAAGCAAATTTTTTTTTTTGTGATCCATAAGCAAGAAATCTTCATCATCTACTTCAAAAATAACTTGATCTCCCGAACGATTGATAATTAAATGGACAATTGTTCATTATGAGAAGATAATTAAATGGACAAAAGATTGATAATATAATTAAAAATGAAATTAGGTTTATGAAAAGTAGTTTATGTGCATAGAGTTTAAATAATGAGTAAAGATCATTGGTATTAAAATATGAAGTATATTATTTTGGTGCAATATTAAAATATTGTCTTAAACCCTATCCAATAAATATGGTCCTTTGTTTGGAGGAATAATATATATAATATAGAGTTGTTTTTTTATTTGGGTGACATGTATATTTTGGTTTATTAGTTTCAGATGTATATTTTGGTTTTTTGGGTTGTTTAAAAATTACAAAAAAAGTTTACAAAACAAATGTAAGTAACGTTGAAAAAGGAAAAATAAATGTTGTTAAGTGTTTGAATGTAAAAAAATGTTGTCTTATATTTAAGATAATTTTTATCATGTACAAAATATATATAGTCATTATAATGGTATAATTATACATCATGATATAAAAAATTCGAAATATTTTGATAGTGACATTGAATTGGTATTAATTCAAGGATTTTCAAAGTTGTTGTTTGAGGTTTCACAGAATTTAAAATTTTAGGCCCAGTAATTAGTGGTTGGTCCATTAAGGTTGAAGTTTAACTATGATACTCTACATGTGCAATAAAAATAACTCAAACATGGTTTGTATTTTTGTGCATTAATAGTTATGTAAATTTTAAGGCCACATCAAGTAATAATACCGAATGATAACATGGATGACTGAAAAATAACTTCAATCCATTGCAACATAATTACAAAACAATTTTAAAAAGATGACACCTATTGAAAGTACCAAATTTAAAGCGTACAATATCTCCAGAATGAAAATGATTTTTTTCACAAACATGTTTCCAATTAAATCCTATTTTGGTTGTCATTGTTGGGGAATTTTTTAAGATGACCCAAAATTTATTTGGTCGTCCATCATCGGTACATACTTTTAATTCATCTAAGCTATAAAATTTGATGTATTCAGCAAATGATTGATGTAGAAGCTGGACAAAAATAGAAGGAAAAATATAAGTCAAAGAATAAATAAATGTTAAATATATAATATAGAAAAAATACTATTGAAATAAGCAAAGTTGAATACTCAACTAATTTATTGTTATTAATTGTAGATTCAGTCAAATGAATGTCGAACCAAGTTGTTGCAGAGGGGAAAGTACTTCGGCTATGGAAAGGTGAAATGTGTTGAGTTCCATAAATTTCTTGGAATGAGATCATAGAGAAACATTTGTAACCAAAATAAGCGAATGTAACATCAACATTAATGGGGAATTGATAAAAATGTTTCAGTTGATTCCAGCTACCAGGGTTGATTAGAGGATGATCAAAATTTTTGTTGTACCGTAAAGTATTAGTAATACCAGCATAGTCGATGATTTGCCACAAACTATGAAGTTCATTCCAAAATTGAAGCACAAATGCTGGATCGACTTCAGCACATTTCTAAAAAATAAAAATAACATTAAAGAAGGTAGTTAAAATAAAATAAAAAAATGTTAACATATATAAAAATTAAACAAAGAAAAGAAATATTACTTGATTTCCATAATGAACTATATGAAAGATTGACTTAGGTTCAGTTCTTATAATTTCTCTCATAGCTCTAACTTGCTTTGGGTCCATTTAGTTGGATGGATGAGGTTTGTGTAATATGAGCATGAGGTATTTATAGCTATGAAATTAAAATAAACCAACAACCAAATGTGGAAAAATGTGAAGTATTAAAGGGAAGTATAATAGAAAGTATGATTTAAATTAATAATGTACACGTTGGGAGATTCACATTGACCAAGAAAATTATAAAGGGAAGAAGTTATATAAATTAGTTGTTGAAAAAATTATCAAGAAATAGGAAAAAAGAAAAAGTAATATTTTGTAATAGTTATTTAGTTATTGATGATAAAAAACTAAATACTTGTTGTAAAAAAAAAAAAAAGACGAATTGTCAAGTATTAATTAAAGTGAATGAAATATAATAAGAATATGTTAGACTATAACAAAAGGGTAGAAGATCATATTTTTAATTAATGGAAGAAACACATGAATTGAAAACAGAAAAATAAAATAACAAAAAATAAAAATATTAAAATGATAGTACGATAATTAATAAGAGTAGAGTAATATTACAATAGAAGCATATAAAAGTAAAGACTTGTTAACAGGATCCTATTATTGAAAATGAGTGACAATTAGAACGTTGTTGTACTCCATATTTCCTTCATATTCAAATTTCAATCGATTGCCCACGATAATTTGATTAAGTTGACAAAAGATTGGCCATCCTTCTGTTAATTCGGCAGTTGTAGTATTTCCTTTGGAAATGAGAACTTTGCAAGCAACAACATGATTTAAAGGTCCGGAAAGCTTGACTTCTGCGTAGTTCTTTTGTGAAATAATCGTTGAAATTTCATTAGGAATAACCTGTATTAAAATGTTACAATTTGAAATAAGTTAAAAGAAATAATTTAAAAAAAAATTGTTAATTAAATAAAAGATGAAAAACAAACCATTGCAGTTGAGGTGTCAATGATAGAAGAATAAAAGTAGTGAGTTTATTTCGTGATATAAATAAAAAAATCAAGGGCAGCAAGTGTTGGTGTACAAGGTGATGAATCAATGAAATAGTAAGAAGAGGACAAAGACAGCAGCCACAAAATATGAAAGGGAGAGTTAATTGTATTGATAAAAGAGTAGCTATTTATACAAAGAGTAAAGTTTGCCACATAGGCCCTAAAAATGAAAAGACTTAACATAGTAAATACTAAAATACCCTTAAATATAAATTACTTCTAACACCATCCCTTAATTTATATTTAGACAAAACTGACAACACCAATTCCATCCCTCAAACGAAGAAATTGATCAGTTTTGATAGCCTTTGTCAACACATCTGCCAGCTGCTTCTGAGTGCTACAGTGCACAACTTCAAGCACTCCATTCTGAACCTGATTCCTCAGAAAGTGATACTTGGTCTCAATATGCTTGCTTCTTCCATGCAGCACTGGATTCTTGGCAAGATTGATTGCAGACTTGTTATCAATCATCAGCTTCAGAGGCTTGTTTACCTTGATCTTCAGATCCTGCAGTAAGTTCAGAAGCCACACAGCTTGGCATGCAGTCACAGCGCCTGCAATATATTCAGCTTCACAGGTTGATAGAGCAACAACAGGTTGCTTCTTGGAACACCAGGAAATAGGACCTCCCAGAAATTTAAATAAATATCCAGAAGTGCTTCTTCTATCAACTCTGTCTCCACACCAATCTGAATCTGAATAACTCAGAAGTTCTGATTCAGTCCTTCCTTCAGAGGGAAATAGCACTCCATGCTTCAGAGTCCCCTTGATATACCTCAGAATCCTGACAGCAGGTTGGTAATGGGACCATTTTGGTTTACTCATAAATCTGTTAACCATTCCAACTGCAAAACAAATATCAGGTCTGGTATTACACAAATAGACTTGTTGCTTAAGAGCATCTTCTGTGCTAACAGGTTCAGAATCTACTAACATTGCACACTGAATAATTTCTCCCTCAGAGTCTACTTCAGTGTCTTGCAACATTTCAAATCATGCAAATCTTCTTGGGATGCTTCTGATTCTCCGTAGCCTCTGAACTTGTTCAGAAGCACCTTCAGAAATTCTTTCTTCAGAACTTTGACCTTCAGAATTGGATTCAGAATTCTGACATTCAGAATTGGATTCAGAAGTGTGACCTTCAGAATTGGATTCAGAATTCTGACCTTCAGAATTGGATTCAGAATTCTGACCTTCAGAATTTCCTTCAGAACTCTGACCTTCAGCATTGCCTTCAGAATTCTGACCCTCAGAATTGGCTTCAGAATTCTGACCTTCAGAATTGGCTTCAGAATTCTGACCTTCAGAATTGCCTTCAGAATTCTGACCCTCAGAATTGGCTTCAGAATTCTGACCTTCAGAATCGTCTTCAGAGTCAGAGTCAGATTCAGAATCACTATCAGACTCAGAGTCACCATCAGAGTCATCTCCATCTTCTGAATCATCTTCAGAGCCTTCAGATTCTGACTCACCTTCAGAGCCATCCTCTGAGATTCTCACATCAGAATTTGATTGAGACTTGTTCCAATCCCAAATTTCAGATTCCTTCACAATGACGTCTCTGCTGAATTCAATTTTATTAGTCTCTGGACAATAAAGCTTGTACGCACCTGTACTGTGGTACCCCACCAGTAACATTACTTTGCTTCTATCATCCAGCTTCTGTCTTCTGGCTTCTGGAACATGTTTATAGCATACAGATCCAAACACCTTCAGATGACTAACACTTTGCTTGTCTCGTTGAGTAGGATAAGATCAAACTTTAAAAAAAAAGAGGTAATAATTTTGTTATAACATTAATGAAGTTGATATTTTGAAAAATAATAATAGTTGATGTTTTTCAAATTCACTAATTTGTGTACAATTGTGATGAATAAAATTCACCTTGTTATAATTAGTATATTCAAGAATATAATTAACCTTGTTTTTGAAGGTGATATATGAATAGCTGCCAATGAGATAACGATTTTGAAAAACCTTAAAATTGTAACATATAAAATTATTCATCAGTTAACAATTTTAAGTATATAGGAAATCTTAGAAAAATTACTAAACAATGGTCATTTAAATTGATACGTTAAATATTTTAATTAAAAATAGCAGGAAAAAAATGCCGTCATATAATATAAATTTGTCTTGTATGGTTTAAAGGATAAGTGAATGTTTAGAATAATAAGTGTGTATACAAAATGATGGAAATGAGTACTCATGCTCATTCAGATTGTTATATTGAAGAAAGGTTTTCATTAAAATAATAAAGACAATTGAAAATATAACAGTGTGTATAAAGTGAGATATCAGTAAATTATAAGTCATTGAAAAGTGATTTGGGATTGTCGAATAGTTAAAATAATACAGAGCATAGGAAAAAGGTTTGAGATAAACCTGATAGATGTCTAATTAAGTTAAATAATATGTCATGAAGGTTGAACAAAACCCTTCAAACAATAGTTACATTCCAAAATAGAAAGAGTTGTAATAAATTAAAATTAAAGAGCAGGAAAAAAAGAGTTGTGCTGAAGAAGATACTACTTTGGAAGTAATTGAGGCAGGCTGCAGGGAAAAAAATAAAAGCAAGGCACAGGTTATATACAGATATAAAAATAGAAAGCATTGAAACAAAGAAATGAAAGAAGTAAAATTATACTTGTTAAACATTGTGGAAAACCTCTTTGAAAACAACATTGTTTGTTGTATTTTTGCTTCCAACTTCTTTATCATGAATTAAGATCTTCAAACCATTTTTTGTTTTGACTCTTGACATTGCAACATACAATTGTCCATGGCTAAAAACATCTCTTGGAAGATATAACCCAACACTATCAAGAGATTGGCCTTGTGATTTGTTTATGGTCATAGCATATGAAACAATGATTGGAAATTGCCTCCGAATGAGTTTGAAAGGCCAAGGGGATTCAGACGGAGACAATGACATTCTAGGTATGTAAATGACAGCCCCTATATTTTTACCTGAAATTATCTTGGCTGCAATAACATGTTCTGCAAGTTGCGTAACAATAAGTCTTGTACCATTACACAAACCTTCAGCTTGGTCTAAATTTCGCATGAGCATAATCGGAGTTCCGATCTTTAAGTTGATAGTGTGGTTAGGAATACCAGAACATCTCAAAGATGCAAGAAACTCTGTAGTAACAACATCAAAAAGATGTGAACCTGATGCTTCTGCTCGATCAACTGTATCAGAGCTTAGATACTCTATTTGTTCACCTAAATAAGCAATGGATCAATATAACATGTTTGGTAATGTATGAAATAGAAAAGAAAAAAAACAACAGGAATAAATGATTACCTGGAATTAGGTTTAGAACATAAGTATTAATTTGAGAGACAAGATCTATTGTTGAAGCCAATATGGCTTTAGATTGCAAATAGTCTGAGTTCAGGAAATTGTTGATTAAATTAGGATAGGTGATGTGGACAATAGCTTCAATTGGATCTTCATAGTTAGTGATTAAGTGCTCCTTTGGAATTTCAATATCAACATATCCATCATTTGGCTCAGATAATTTACCTTCTCCAACCTTCAAAATCCAATCTGCGAAATTTGCGATCTCAATTTTTTGTTGGGGATCAGTAGAGGTTTGAAGTCTCATGTTTTGTGTAAGTGTGAGAACTTTACAATGGGTCCAAATTTTTGAAGAATTAATTGTTGCATGAACAATATCGGAACGACTTCCCCTAGGAACAACCGGTAGTATTTGCCGAAAGTCACCACCAAAGACAACAACTTTTCCACCAAAAGGATCATCAGAATTGCTATATGAACTCATGATATCTTTCAAAGTGCGGTCCAAAGCCTCAAAACAGTATTTGTGAGCCATTGGTGCCTCATCCCATATAATCAGTTTGGTTTGTTTGAGCAACCCAGCAAGCTCATCATTATGTTCAATATTGCATGTTGAATTGTCAAGTGTTGGCACCGGAAGTTTGAATTTGGAGTGAGCGGTTCGGCCACCTGGTAGTAATAATGATGCTATGCCACTTGATGCAACAGTCAACACAATTTGACTTTTAGATCGCAATGAAGATGCAAGTGTTCTCCAGATGAATGTTTTTCCGGTTCCACCATATCCATGTAAAAAAAAGACTCCACCATTTTGTTGATGAACAGCATCCATAATAGTGTTGTATATGCCTTTTTGTTCATCTTGCATAGTAAGTCAAAGAAGTAAGTTAAAAGATATGTTTAAGAGTTATGAATTTGTGTTATATATAAGAATGACAATTATCTACTATAGCTACTTAGTAAGTTGTATTATTTTTATAATGGTTAAATTCAATTAAGATTACAATTAGAATGATCAAAGAGTATAAATGAAAATGTAAAGCAGGTTACTGGTGTGTTAACATAGTTCAAGTATTTATTAACGATAATGTAGTTAAAAACCTGTTAGGGAAGCAGACAATTGCTCATATTCTGACTTTTGTTGAGAGATATCATAATTGGTTTCTTCATAAATAAGTCGATTTCCCAATGTTTCAGTTACATAGCCTTGTGGAAATGGTAGTGTTGGAAAATCTCTTAAACTCTTACGATTTGCCTGAAGGTGTTTTTCAATGTCAAGTAGTGTCAAATTATCAATTTGTTCCTCCGTAAGCTGCAAGTCTGCAAAGATATAGAACTCATTAAACAAATGAATATAGAAATATTAAAATGGAAAAGCGGTATAAAATTATAAATATTGGAAACCTTTGTTGTTAGCAACCCTGCGTTGATAATATAAAATTCCATCAGACAACCAGTGTTTTGTTTTGTCCCATACATGCCTTGGACGATCCATGGTAGCTGCAAGAAGCATGCAGACAAACAATTTCCTTAGAAATAAGCCGGAACCCCAATCCTTTGATTCTTTTATGGCTGCAATATATTCTTGGTCATCTTGTAAAAACCCCATTGCGAAACATGCATCTCTGTAACTGAAATATTGTATTCCATTTACATTCATGATGTCTTCATATGACTTCGGTCCTTTAACAACTGTGAGCATCATTCTGAAATAGTATAGTTCACCAGTCGACGGTGGAACCCAAATCAATCGTCCGATAGTATATCCTCTTTGTCTTGGTTTCCATTTACGTTGACGGCGAACGTATACAAAATGTCCAATAAATTCACTATATGTTAAATGAGTTGCTTCAGGGTATATATTGTTTGCTTCCAACCAAGCTGTAAACATTGACTCTGTTACACTTGGTTTGAGGAGAATATCTTCAACCCTGTCATCATCATGATAGTATACAGAATGTTCTCCTAAGAGGTGGAAGTATAATCGCTCAACAGCTGGTTTCCTGGCATGGATAGGAAATGAAAAAATTCTCCAACATGCTTCACTTGGAGATACATATCTACAGTCTAGGTACTGTTTGATTTCATCAAGTTCTTCATTTGATTTCTGAAATGGATGTTGCGATGATGTCAATGCTGCAGTGATCCTGTCATAACCTTTGTTGATGTATTTGAATAGGTATTTGATCGATGTACACTGATTACACCATTCGATGTTGATGTGCGCTTGATACTTCAAAAGCAGCTGTGGATTGTAAGGCACAACATTGCGATTGCAAAGGGAAATTTTATTCTTGACAACTGTTCTATCATTGGATCGTCGTCTGTAGACTGGAAAGCCATCTTGATCAACCAATGTATGCTCTTGGAATTTTTTAGGGAAAAATTTGGAGCAGCTTCCATTTTTCATGCACGGTGATGAGGTTCGACTATTTCCACATGGTCCATGTATCATGTGAGATTTAACCAAATTGTACAATTCTGGTTGAGTGTTTTGGTCAGGTATCTCCGCAGAAATTATTTTGTCAATGTCATTTGGTGTAGGATACTTGCTAGATGGATGTAAGAATAACAGAATATGAGCATGTGGCAAGCCTCTTTTCTGAAATTCAATTGTATACATATCTGTAAATCAAAATAAGTAGTTAATAGTATTCATTGCAAGTGATGATTTAAAAAAAGTAAAAGTAGTGTTCCGTTCAGCCATCTCTTAGACGACAGAATTGATGAATGCAGAATGAAAATTTTGTTAAATAATGTAAGATAGGGAAGAATGTAGTAACTTACATGCCACAACTTTGCCTAACATGTGTTTTTTTGTCAAATCCTTCATCAATTCTTCCAGCTTGATTTTAAATACTCTAGCAATTATATCTGGACGATCATGTGGTTTTAAGTGTGTCTGACCAAGCAGGGTAACAATCTCTGGCCAGTTTGGATTGCAAGTAAAAGTAATGAAAAGATCTGGGAAACCAACATAAGCCGATATAGCCATTCCATCGAAATACAAACCATCCATGTATCTTTTGCCACCGACAAATGAGGAAGGCAATACAACTCGCTTACCAACTTTTGGAGCATTGTCGTTGTCATCATGTAACTTGCGGTACTTGCCTACTCTCAACTTTGATTGATTATTTCGAACCCATAGTAATCTCTGTGTTTCCATCATTGTGAACCCATCTACCAAGAATTGTTGGAAAAGTCTTCTAGAAGATATCAATGTTTGAGCCTCAGCTTTTCTTGATTGAATTCTAAAAGATAACCATTCCAAAATAGTTAGACGGTTTCTTTTCGTTATTTCCACTCCTTCAGGCTCACGATGTAAAGTTCCACGCCTATAACCGTCTTCACCGTAAGGGAACAGTAAAGGGTACTGGTAGGCAAGATAGGCCGGGTGAAATTCATTGATTCGTTTTAATCTGCCTGTTTGATATTCTAAGATAATATCTCGTTGATCAGCTGAATCAACATCACCAACAATAAGGGCTGCGACTTCAGAGACAGTTGGTTTATTGTAAATTCGACCATCAGTGGACCTCTCATGAATAAGTTTAAGTCGGACGTCACTGACATTGCCTTGTTTTATTCGATCTCTTGCCATTCGAAAACCTTTGGCATGGACATTGTGTTGGTCAAGCATTATGGACAGTTTTTGGATGGTTTGTGTCATGATATCCTTGTTGTTCCTATAAATCAATAAAACAGTAGGTTATTCAAAGTGAAATTGTCATTTAAAAAAATACGTAGTTTATTTTCCAGGAAGAAGGATATACCTGAAACCTTTGATCCGGTTATCAATTTCATTATCCGTGTCATATATGTAGAGCTGTCCAAATTTGGGTCCTTGTCCAGGGATAGGTAACAAACTTCCGATACGGTGGCATGTTTGACCTTGAATTCTTAACATTGGAGGACCTTTTCCTTCATTATAAGTATTATCAACCTTCATACCAGGTGAAGTGAAAGCAAACATAGAATTGTAAGATCGGATGTTTTGCTGAAACTTTTTATTTTCTGATGAATTTTGATCAAAAAGTAGTTCATGAAGGATTTGCGGCGCCTTTTGAAGGAATGGCAGTTGAACTTTTCCAGCACCACAACACATTTGGAAAGTTGGTGAAGTAGTATGTTTATGTTTACCTTTTCTTTCTTGATACCACATTTGCGCACCACATGAATTGCATTCAATCAAAGGTTGACCAATATCATAATATCCTAAAAAAGAAAACAACAACACAAAGTTTTAGGAAATATGTTTTTTGTAAAGGTTGAATTGCATATGAAATAGAAAAAAAAGCACAAGTTTGAAAGAACCTATGAAATTAAAACTTATCAACTCCTTTTTTAAATTCATAGGTTGGTACTGACCACGCATATTATTTGAAATTGTGGGATAAGGGAAAATGTGAAGGCAATACTATAACAATGTAGATATAAAAAAAGTGTGGTTAAGAAACAAAGTAGGTACAAAGAATGATTGAAAAATAACCTTGCATTGGAATGTTGTTTGAATCTACATTGGGAAGTTCATCATCTTCTGAACTTGAATCTGAGCAAACATCTTCAAAATCATTGTTTTCACTTTCATCAGAATCAGAATCAGAGTATTCTGCAAATTGGTTATTACTTTGATTTTGATGTTGTTTTTTCCTCTTCAAAGATTGAGGTGGTATTGATGAAGGAACCACATTTGTAGTAGGCAAAGTATTAGTCGAATTTGTGATTAAATCACCAAAGTTAAAAACTCTGGTTGGTTGAGTTGATGAAGATGGGCGATTTGATTGTACAGCTGAAAATTGATTTTCCAAGTTAGACTTGAAAGACTCAATGTGAACCAAACGTCTTGGCTTCTGTACAATGTCTTTTAGAATAGAGGGTTCTGTTCCTATATGACTGTTGTTATCTCTCTTGGTCCATTGATTAAAGTGAGATGTAGATAGATTAGTTAAATTTGATAATGGTATCCTGGGGAAAATACCAGAATCAGGGGTTGTAAATTCAGAATTAGTTGATATTTCTGGAATATGTTTTCTTCTCTGTGGTGTGTTAACATTTTTTGATTTACCATTTGGTGGTGTTTGATTCATTGTATGAACCTACTATTCTATGTTGAAATCACAAGATAAATTCGTAGTTCAGGTAAAATGTTGAGGTAGGAGGAGCAATGAAATTTATTTTTGGGTTATGCTTGGTCCAATATTTACTGGAGGAGGAAGTATAGTTTCATATTTTATAAATCATAGTTTGAAAAATTCGAATTGGTGGAGGGAAATACAAAAGGGCCAATTGTAATTTAGATAAAGGTAAAAGATTCAAAATGTGTTGAAATTATATTAGGCACATTATATTTTGATTATTATATATAAGTGTGTTAATTGTTTTATAGTTTTATTAATAATTGTTTTAGTGTTTGAAGTGGTTCGTACAATGGAGGAGACAATAAACTGTTTAGATAGTATTAGATATGATTCAAAAAAGGTGTGATGTTGACCAGGTCTTAACATGTCATGTCTACAAAGGAAATAGTGTGAATGAAGTAGAAAGAGTTAATAAAAAATGGGTTAAGTACACAGGCTGTAACAATAGGAAAGGGGTAGGATTGAAGGGATGATAGTGTGAGGCATAGGCATAAGGACGTGAATATCATTAACAATTGCATAGGGAAGATAATATCCAACTTGAGTAGGTGAGAAAGCATGAAATTAGGAGTGATAATTGAGGGTACTGCAGAATATAAAAAAGTGATAATAATAAAAATAATGAGTGCAGATCAGTATAGTAGAAAAAAAAAAACAAACTCAAGAAAGGCATATAAGTAATAAAATCAGAAAAACTGATCAGAATATTAGAGAAAATCATCTAGTAATTGATGTCTTAATATTGAGTGCAGATTACATAAGTGATAAAACGTTTGCTTAAATTACATAGAGAAAAATGAAAATAGTAATTGATTTAAAGATCAAGAGATCAATTGTTGTTAAGCACTACAACATGTAAAATGTATGGACGAACACATGTGGATAATTTGAAGCGAATAACATCACCGGCTTGAAACGCATTGATTTTGCGGAAGGATCTCCAGTGAAACCCAAATTTTGCTTTCATTCTACCAAGAACACTGGTGAAGACAACACTGCATGGAATAACTTTGTAATCTTTGGAGCTGCACAAAAAAACAGTATTGGGACCTTTCATCATGATATAATTAGCCAATTTGAGGGGTAAAACCTGAAAACAGATGGAATGATAAATAAAAAAGCGAGTTGTTAGAAAGTGAATTAAAAAGGGAAAATAGTTAGAGATAAGGGAACAAACCAATTCATCATTCGCTGCGTCATATGGTGAGAGCTTTAAATCACAGTAGAAAGTTAGAAATTTTTGAAGGTTGAAAAACACACAAGAAGGGGGGGGGTTGAATTGTGTGAGACTTTTTCTAAGTTAAAACAAATTGCAGCGGATAAGGTATAACACACACAATATATGAGGATAGGGTTAGAGAGAGATGCTCAGAATTTTTATACTGGTTCCTCCCACTAACAGGAGTAGTCCAGTCCTCTTGTCCTTCACAAGAGATTTCACTATAATCACTCAGATTACAAATGCTCAAGCACTAAGCAAGAGACTTCAAAACTGCTCAAGCACAAAGCAAGAGACTTCTAACTGCTCAAGCACAAAGCAAGAGACTTCCAATGCTCAAGCACAAAGCAAGAGACTTCCAATGCTCAAGCACAAAGCAAGAGACTTCCAATGCTCAAGCACAAAGCAAGAGACTTCCAATGCTCAAGCACAAAGCAAGAGACTTCCAATGCTCAAGCACAAAGCAAGAGACTTCTAACGGGTTTTAATGTTAATAAAGATAAGAGATTAACACTTGATATACAATCAGAGGTGTTTACAAAATACAACTCAGTTACAAGACTAACTTAGAAAATTATCACAAAGTTTCTAAGTGTTTGATAGCTTCAGAATTTGACAGAGTTTCAGCACGTTCAGAAGCTTAAGTCTTGATTCCATTTCTTCACAAATCTTCTTCCTTTTATAGATGATAAAATGAACGTTGAAGATTATAGCCGTTTGAAGAATTGAGACGCTCCTTTGTATAGATCAGTGAGCTTATTAGCTGTTCTGATTTGCAGTAGCTTAGGAGCTTAACGTTTACTACAAAATGAGAGATTCCTTTTGGCTTTTGATATTTGAACCTTGGTGAAAGCCAAATAAGGAAATAATCGTTTCTGAAGCCTGACTTGAAAAGGACCTTTCCATGGTCAAACCTTTTCATTCTTGGTTTCTGCGTTTGGACTTAGTCAGGCACAGTCTTCAATAAAATTGTACTCTCAAATGTAGCTTAACGCTTATATCTGACGAGCCTTCAGATTTTGATAGGCTCAGAATTACTTGTTTCAGATCTGGTGAGCTCAGATGTTCTTCAGATTTTGATAGGCTCAGAATTACTTGTTTCAGATCTGGTGAGCTCAGATGTTCTTCAGATTTTGATAGGCTCAGAATTACTTGTTTCAGATCTGGTGAGCTCAGATGTTCTTCAGATTTTGATAGGCTCATAATTACTTGTTTCAGATCTGGTGAGCTCAGAAGTAATTCCTTCAGAAATTCTAAGGTTCAGATAATAACTTCAGAGTTTCACAGGCTCAGAAATACTTGCTTCAGATCTGGTGAGATCAGAAGTAATTCCTTCAGAAATTCTAAGGTTCAGATAATAACTTCAGAGTTTCACAGGCTCAGAATTACTTGCTTCAGATCTGGTGAGCTCAGAAGTAATTCCTTCAGAAATTCTAAGGTTCTTTAGTACGCAAATTTTAACTTTTAATCCTGCACACTGAATTAAATTATTAGTACTCCAATTTAACCTTAAATACATTGTTATCATCAAAATCAATTAAGGAGATACAAAATCATAATTTTGTTCCAACAATTTTTTGGTACAGTGGGAATGATACACTGGATAGTTGGCTGTATCGGAAAGTTGATCATGAATTAGGATAATAAATTTGTTTTCTCCAAAGTAACAGAGTTGAATTTCAGAAACACAATTAATAGAAAATTTTTCCTTCATAAGTTGCCATCCATCAGTTATAACAGGTTTAACAATAGACTTAATAAACCTGACACTGCAAACATTGTGTTCAACATCAATGAACAACCAATGTTCACCCAATTCATTGTAAAATCTGTCAACAAAATCTGGATTAACTTCTCCATATGGCTGTTTGTTGGAAAGAAAGAGGGGTTAATAAAGAAATAAGGAAAAAATTAAATAATCAAAAGGGAAAAAATGTTAAGAGATTTGAATTGGATCTATATTTGAAAACTTCTATGATAACATTGTGTTGTTAGGAAAATGAAATCCAACCTGGTTGGGAAGATACACAGTAAAAAAACAGCCCTTTTGATGTAAACCTCTCAATAATTCATCATCCATGTTAAGGTTAGTATTTGCCAAAAAATATTTGATGGATAGGTCTTGCGTCTGAGATATGAGTAAAGGAAGGGTAGGTGTGGGTGTGATTATATGGTAAGAGATATTATAAAGTTGGGTGAAGTAAAATAAATGAAGAAAGAATAATTGATTGGGTTCACATGTTATAACAGGTAAAAGAATCTTTTATTGATGTCTTTATGTGAGATTGATAAATGACAAGTCATGTAAAAAGAAGGTTGAAATGAAAAATAAAATAGGTACATATCATGTAGATATAAATAAATATTCCATAAAGAAACATAAGTAATAGATTTGGCAACATAGGGAAATTTATAAAGGATCAAGTGTAACTCCAGTGTGAGTTGATCTATCAGCAAATACAAAATACGATAATGCTGTGTTAATACAAAACAGTTGCCATACTTTCACAGTGGGTTGTCTAATTAGTAAAGAAATAGTTACAGGCATTGCAACATAATTAGTAGTACTAAGTTTTCCAACAAAAAGTAGCAATGCTTTATACTTGTTCTCCAATTTTTTATTTTTCCTTCTTAATTCGTTTCTTCAGTTTTGTAGTTGAGAGTTGTGCGGCAATGGTTTCTTCTTCTGGTTCAGCCTCAGGAAGTGTTGGGGATCTTTTGGTGGGAGTCAAAATTGGAACAGTATCAGGATCATGCTCAGAAGAAGTGGAAATAATTTCCTGTAATAAGGGAAAAAATGTTAGTATAGAAAAAATAAATCGAACAAACCAGATAGTATAACATAATAATAACTGCATAAGAGAAATAAATGTGAGTGATTGAAGAGTGGAAAGCAGATATACTTACATTAATTTCAGATGCACTTGAAATAATATTTTCAACAACGGGATTACTCTGGATTTCATCAAGTGTGTCTTCAGTTGGCTCAATTGCCAGTAAAGCATTAGTAGCAGGGTTGAGCTACAGAGAAATTGAAAGACATTGTAAGTAAAATAGATCATCATAGTAAAGTTACGGTATTAAAAAATGTAAAATGACGTATTAAGAATACCTGAAGGTATCCCAATTCAGCTTCAAGAAAATCAACCATTGATTTGTTATCCAAGCAAGCTAAGACGGAACACTGTTTCCATTCTGATTGCCAATTGACACGGAAAGCAAATTTTCTGCCAGTCATTTCATCAAGTGTTGTTGGGTATTCAGACAAATCAGTTACTCCAGCCTGGTAAAAGGTTGATGATGGAAAAATAAGGAAAAGATGGTAAAGTTTGCAACAGTAACTCAATGGCAAGAGTTAAAATAGAATGAAATCAAATAAAGAAATGATACCTGTAATAATTTTTGCTGAAGTTGAGATGATGTTAGACCTAAGAGATCAATACAAGTATTGTCCCAAAATACAAATTTTGCGGAATCATCCCCATCAGTTACCTGGATATCAACCTTATACCTGAAATGTAAAAGGGAAAGAAAAATATTATGGTCGTTTTAAAATTGGCAGTTATAAAGGAAACGGGAAATTTGTTAATGTTAACCTTATGATTGGAACATCAGTAGAATGTCCGTCTCGACACTTAAATGGTGCAGCTAGTCCAGAGCATTGTTTAATACAATCTTTGCAACCAGGAAAAGACCAACCACTGGTAGAAACTTTGACATATGAGGTAGTGCCAACTGTGCAACAAATTTTGTCCTGTTAAGTTGTAGAATTACATGTGAGTTAGGTTGAAAATGGAATACTAATCGTGGACACTTTATAGTTGAAAAATATGATTGCAATAGAAGAGACAATAAAGAGACCTTAGGCAGTTTGACTATATCCTTGATTTTCATGACAGGATGACCCATAATAAACTTATCTTCTGGAGTTTTGTATGAACCAGAGGCTGAGGATTGAGAAAACTTAAGAGATGATGCTTGAATCATGTTGGTTGGTGTTGCAAAGGTGTTGTCATCTGGCAATCTATAAGGTAAGAATAGAGTTTCATATATGAGTGACCACATAAATGGATAAAAATGAATAAATGAGTATATAGATAGAAGTTAAAGATCTGTTACTTGGTTTTGAAGTCATTGATTGCAGGTATATCATCGTTGATGAGTAAGAAAGTTCCAGTCCAAGTATTAGTAATTTGCAATGGATAATTATCTAAAAAATGAAACAAAATAGAACATAAATTGCACTCCATATAGAAATTACGGTAACAGGGCAAAGATTAAAAGAATATGGTGTTGTTGGAAAAAAAAAAAGAGATTTAGAATTGTAACCAGCAGCATGCTTGAGGCGAGCATGCTTGATAATAACGACAATTGGGCCAGAGTCTGTCTTAGTATTCAAGTAATCAACAAACTGAGCAGCCAGTGTGTCCCAAAGACAACAATCAAGAACATTTGAACTGGAACATGAACAATTGTAGTAGGGTTTAGTCAGAAAAGTTAATGAAAAAATGCTTTTGTAAACAAATTTGGAGATATTACTCACCCTAAGTCTTTAATGGTGAAGGGAAATTTAAGTTTACCACCCATAGTAGTCTGTGCACTTCCCAGCTCGTGTACAGCACCAATTACATCTGAGAAAAAAAAAAGAACATAAAGAATGGTATTTGACAAAAGCATGTTTAAGTTGTGTTTAATAAAATGGAAATTGATTGTATAACATACCAACCAAAAGGTCTTCACGAAACTTAAGAGCTATGATTTCATCAAATGGTTTAAATTTGAAACCACATACAGGCATGTTAGGTATAGAAGTGTTTGGATAAACCTTTGTTCCAGATACAAACATCAGCTTGTAGAGATGTTCTGTCCACTTAAACTTGGCATCATATTTCAGAACCCTAAAATTTTGCAGTGTTTGGGTTTCAAGTTTTTTAAGTTGTTTGATATCAGCTTCCCTTTTCTTAACTTCATCAGGAGAAATACTAACATGTATAGTGTCTCCCTATGAAAAGACAAATAACTGATGTAATTTCAAAATTATGAAGTAAAGTGAGTTGAATAACTAAAATGGTAAAGTATAGAACAATAAGCAGAAGCATAAGTTGAAAATATGTTTAGAGTGAAAATCACTGAAAAAATGGAAAGCTTTGAACTAATTTAAAGAAGAGAAAAATGCAACAAAGAGTAAAAAAACTGAAATATGAAGTCAATAAAGTGAAATAGATATGAACCTTAGCATCGCGAATGATGAACTCAACTTGATCATCTTTGCCTCGTTTCACAGTCCACAAGCTCTCAACCTTGACAGCCAATTTCCAAAGCTCTTTCTTGTCGTGGATGTCTTTGATGGAGTCAAAGGCGCGCGCCATTTATACGAAAGCTGTAAAATTTGAAAACAATGACCAAGTTAACAATGGAAATAAACAATGAGCAGAGAAAGTTGAGGAAAAGAAGGAAAAGGAGATTACGACTTTGGTTGTATCGTCGGAGAAGATTGGAGGTAATGGTACAGCCCAAATGAAATGGAGAAGTGGGATATGGGATAAAGAAGTGAATAGGCAGAAATGGTTGAAAGGGTGTTATGTGACAAGAAGTGAACTGACAGTTGAATAAAGAAGGACAAATAAAAGATATTGCAGAAAGGAAATCTTGTAAAAGTAGATAAAAGGACATAAAAGTACATAGAAGCTGCGCTCGGCAGTGTTTGTGCAGAGTGAAAAAGATGAAAATTCAAAATGGTATGCAATAACATTTTTACCCTCAGTTATTTCTTGCTGACAGTTAAAGAATTTTATAGGGTAGTTTAGACATTTCCGTTGCCTTTTCATTTCTTATGTTGTATAGTAGATAGTAGATAGTAGATAGATAGTAGATAGATAGATAGATAAAACATTTGTGGACTTGTTAAGGCTGCAACAACAATGAAAGATGATATCATTAGTGGAGGGTTTCTTTATATTCAATTATGCATTAGTAGATGATCTTAGGATAATATGGTCCGTAGGAACTTGGAACCCCAAGTATGGTGTTCTATTTCTATCTCTGAAGACAAATGATTTATATCCCAACAATAGAAAAACAAACACATGTGCAATAACATTATTGGAAAATCTTTTGTGGAGTGAATCCGAAAACTGCTAGAACTTGATTGGAAAGTGGTAGTTGATTATTTTTATTTTGAAGCAAATTTTTGTATATATGCTTTGGCTAACCATTAATGTTTGATGGAGAATGATAATGTTTTCTTTACGGCGTGTCTATCATAATTTTGTTACTTGTTAATTACTGATGTAATGAGAATTGCTATCTCTTGCTTAATTTCCTAATAATTTGTTTTTCTTATTGAAATAGCAAGCACCATTGGGACTCTCGTCTCTTTGTATAAGCAACCACAAATATAGCGTGAATATGCAAATACCCCATGCAATTTCAAAATTTGTCAAATACCCCCTGCAATTTCAAAATAGGCAAATACCCCCCTGCAATTGTAAACCGTCAATCAAATATTCATCCTGTTCATTTTTGTACAAATCCTATAAATTTATCAAAATATATTTATCCGCTGCATAAGTAATGGTTATTGTTACGGACAATAACATCTTAAACAAAATACTACAATAACATTATGATGAAAAATAAGGAATTTAAACGACCAATAATGATGAAAAATAAAAGACTATAGATCCCGCAACTGTGATTGAAATAAGACTGAAATTACTTGATGTCATAACTGAACTCCGAATCAGATTAAATCAGTGATGAAAGAAAAAAAATATTGCATAGATAATTTTGTAAAAAATATAATATTTTGAATTTTTTTTAAGATGGTTGAAAGCGACGTATGTTATCTTAACTTTCAACTATCATAGTTGGTGGTCTGATCCTTTGCTCTGTTTGGGTTTTGTATGATCTGTTTGTTTGGTTATCTTTCCGTATCTGTATGTGATTCTTTGTAAACATTAGTAGTCTATCTTGGTACTTCTTGTGCTAGGGAAATTGTTTCATAATATATATATATATATATATATATATATATATATATATATATATATATATATATATATATATATATATATATATATATATATTATAGTTTATTTTGGCTCGTTAAAAAATATTTTGAGCTATTAAATTAATCTGACATTCGATATTTAATGATTGATTCATAGTAAAGGATATCCAAGTATTTAGTTGCCTCAAGATGAAAGAAAATCATTAGAAATTGAAAGAGGAAGAGAAAACTAGAAAGAAGGTCATTATTGATTGAACCACCTGTCTTTCTAAGAAACAAGGTACAATATTCACAACATATACAGCCACCAAATAAATGACGATGAATGAATAACATGTTTGTGCTGGGCCATAGTGATTAAAGCAAGTTCTTGATCATGAATGAAAATGAGCTGTATAATTATGATCAAAATCAAGTGATTAACAAGTTTTGTTTAAG
The DNA here is from genome assembly GCA_954870985.1 of Trifolium fragiferum. Taxonomy (NCBI): domain Eukaryota; kingdom Viridiplantae; phylum Streptophyta; class Magnoliopsida; order Fabales; family Fabaceae; genus Trifolium; species Trifolium fragiferum. The sequence goes on from OX940796.1 coordinate 1,939,878, forward strand.
GATGAATTGTGTTGAACACAACTGGTAATAAAATTAAATAATAACCAAAACAAATGATGATAAAACATAAGAAGTTTGATAATGGAGTTTTTCGTAGATATATCTCAGACCGTAGAATTACTATGGATCATTTTGATTAGATGAATGAATAGGGTTTCAATATTACAAATGATATTTATGTGAATAACAATAATTCGGATCAGATAACAACAATAAATACCCCTTACTTCGCTCTGCTAGCTTAACTCATCGACCGCCTCCAGCCTCTTCCTAATATACATATAAACCATACTCAATAAATTGCTTGGATAAAATTGAGTTTGATCCGTGACTTGTGAGTGATTTTTTTTTGTTAGATTATCATTACCGCATGATCATACTTCAAGTACTTACTTTAATATCTAGAAATCGGATAATTAATACATATGTAGATTTGTATTGAACAAAGTATGAGAATAATCTAAATTAATGAAATCAAGTGATTAATAAATTTTGTTGAAAGATAAATTGTTTGAAGAAAACTAAAAATAATTCATCCATAAAAATATTTTTGTTAGACTTTACTTATTTTTCGTTTGAAATTTAGATTATTAAATATTCTCTATAAACCGCATGAATAAAAAAAAAACATAGAAAGGAAGATGTTGGAGAGTGGACCATGCGGTGCAATTACGCTAACTCATCTATCTGTCACTGCCTGTACAAATTTTTCGATAAAGATAATTTTGGACCATTGCAAAATATTTGAAATATAATATTTGTTCATTTTGAATACTCCATTGCAATGCATCGAGTTTCCATCAAATTCCAACTTAGAAAATAGCAATAATGAAGTGGTGGGGATAGATATATATAGCATTGGCACGTGTGTGCTAGGGTTCTTAATTGCTTCAAACATAATATTAGGAATCATGATTTTGATTTTTGACACACAACTATCACATTAAATTAAGCTAACATAACATATAATATAATCTAGGAGAATGTTAACTTGTGCCCTTAAGGCATATGATAAGAAGACAAATATGGAAAACATTTATTAAAGCATGTATACTATTTAATTATCTAAGCATTAAATTTTTTATATCATTAAATGCTACATTTCTATTTTTAGATAACTTATCATGTGCCCTTAGGGCACAAGTTAACATGACCCTATAATCTATCATGTATTTTATTCTTCGTTTAAATAAAAGCGGTCTCGACTATTTAGAGATCTTATTCGAATGTATAATTTAAAGGTTTGGTCATATAGAGTTGTTTGTACCTATTTAAAATTGACTTTATATTTAAATACAAGTTTAGATTGACAGAGTGGTAATTTCATCAAACTCACTTTCAGTTAAATAATTACAATAATATGCCTTAAAAAGTAATCACTAAGATACCTTAAAAAAAAGATTTACTATGCTTTAACATCTTTATTAAAGCTCATAGAAGCATGTTAAGAAAAGTCTCTTCACGAGAAGTAGATAATTGTGTCCACTCTACATAGTAACATCAATGATGTAACCCATAATATAGTAGCTACAAAGAAAATCCGACCTCTTGCCTAAATCCAGGAGGAAGAAGAAATTTCAAGAATAATAAATCAATATAGAGGTTAGGGAAGAAAGAGACATGAATCATCACCCACATATCCTACCATCTCTTTCAATACTCCTCAAACTTTTTTCATATCCAAACATCTTAGTAGTCAAGTCTTTACTTTTTGACCATAAAAGAAAATGGGGGTGTTGTAAGCATATTCCATGTGGAAAATAACAACATGAACCTATATTACATTGATAATATTGAATTGAAGGCTAAAAGTAAATACATTGAATAGTATTTGATTAGATAAAGTACTACATTAATTGGATGCTTTCTCTTCCCACCCCCCTATATCTTTTTCACCCTCCAATATTCCAATTTTGCCCCTGGTTAAAAAGTTCGGAACGTGTTTTCCGAACTTTTTTTTGCCTTGAATACGAACTTCGGATTGTGTTTTCCGAAATTTTTGTTGAATTTACACTAGGAAAAGTTCGGAAAACACGTTCCGAACTTTTTAACCAAGGACAAAATTGGAATATTGAGGGGTGAAAAAGATATAGGGGGGTGGGAAGAGAAAGCTTCCATTAATTGGTTGGTTGAGTTTGTCACATGGTTTATTTGATGAAACATTACTTCTTCCACATAAAGTCTCTATTATGGTGAATGAATGTCATTCAAGTCTAATCTTCAAAATTAGTGTACTTTTTAGTATGACACTAGTGGATACTAGTATTTTATGTATCAAATTTAACTATTTTTATGATATAAATAAATATATATATTTTGATACTAACAAAAATTGATCCAAGCGGTAAGAATTTTGGTCCCTTTAAGTATGTGGTCAGCGATTCGATTCATGGCTTAGACGCATGAAAAAATTGCTCCACAGATTTTTCGGCGAAAATTAATCATCACATGTTATCAACTGAATTGTCATATTAGTATTTCACTTTTTACACCATCAAAATTTTATTTTAAAATGTATAGATGGAAATCAACCACTTTAAAATATATAAAATCATATATTTAAAAGTAAGAAAAATAAAATTGAGATAAAATAGTGAATTTTAAATTGCATTTATTTAAAAACATCTAGTGTTAGATCATGAAGATCTTATGCGGTGCAGGCCGGTTTGATAACCATTATTGGCCGTTGGATTGTTGGTCTATGATTGAATCACAGACAACAATCTTATATATATATATAGATAACTATCAAAGTGGTTCCCACTAAAAAAACCAGTTTTTGTGCCATAAATTATGTTAAAATGTTGTAGTTTAAGGCAAGTCACAAGTGATAAAAATGCAAAAACCAAACTAAGTTTTGCAGTTTGAGTTATGTACTTGTGTTGTTACAATGACCATATTAAGGTTTGTTTTGTCCATGTGGTTTGGTTTGTAAAGAAAGGGTGCTTTGCTTGATACTTTGAAAAACAAAAAACATAAAGCATGAAGATTTGATGCTTATTTTTTTTGCTTATTTTTTTTAGTTTTAGTTTTTAATCCACAAGCTTTGTTTTGAAAGTTTAAAACTTTGTTGTAGTAACCTATAAACCTCACAAACCACAACTTCCATCTACTCTTACCTTTTTGTTTTGTTCAAGACATTGCCTTTGGAGTTTGAGGTACAATTCTTGGAAGGACTCTCCCTTCTTTGTGCCTTCTAAGTTCTCTCCAAGATTTTCTCATTTTCTAGACTCTTGTCTTACGGTACATGCATCTTTCTCTAAATTTTTGAGCTTTTCTTTCACTTCTTTTGTTGTTTCTTAATATGAGTTTTTATTAGATTAAGGACTTAAATCTTGTACCAACCTTTACATTTAAGGTCACTAATTGTATTCATCATGCAATCACCACATCAGTGGTCGTTAGATTAAGATTAGACAGTCTAGATTTTTATGTAGATTTTGATATTTAAAAATCTAAAATACTGAGTTTGTAATTTTAACCGCCTGATCTCGATTAAACAACCAACGATGTGCTGACTTCGTGAATGCGTGCAAGTAGGGAATCCATATTCATTTTATTTCTATGTTTTTTACTTCAATATATATAGATATTCTCATTCCATCATTGTTAATATGATAAATACATTGAACTTGGGCAAATATGTTATACTATTGTATGGTTTCATAAAAAACATGATATCTAATTTCCTCTTTTCTAACATAATGGCTATGCTAGATTTCTAGTCCTACATATATATACACAACATATCATAATGTCATACAAGAGTATTGTGAGAGAGCTCAAGGAGATGAAAGAGGGAATTAGCAACATGTATAGAAGAAGTGTAGAAACCAAGCATATGCATAGACATGGAAAATCTCACATAGCACCTGAATGTTCTTCACCAATATCACTATCAACAACAGAATCATCATCACATGGCCAATGGGCTAATTTACCTACTGAATTGCTATTAGACATAATTCAAAGGGTTGAAGCTAGCGAAACCTCGTGGCCATCTCGTCGAGCACTTGTAGCTTGTGCTTCAGTTTGTAGAATGTGGAGAGAGATAACAAAGGGTATTGTTAAGACACTTGAACAGTGTGGTTACCTCACTTTTCCTATATCATTGAAACAGGTAATTTTTTTGTTCTCTTTATGCATTTGGAAGCACATTGTATGATACTAAATGTGTGATTACTTTGTCTTTTATTATGTTTTTTCAGCCTGGTCCGAGAGACAATCCGATTCAGTGTTTTATTAAGAGAGAAAGGGTTACTTCCACGTATAGTTTATATCTTGGTTTGAGCCCTGGTAAGATTGTTGCCCTCACATGACTTAAATACTATCAATGTAAAATGTTTTACACTATCGGCAAATTCTCGATCTATGAAGTTAGTCGCTAAATTACCGTCTTTGTGGAAACTGTGTTAATGTATTTGCAGCTCTTTCTGGTGATATGAGCAAACTGCTCTTAGCAGCAAAGAAGATTAGAAGAGCAACATGTACAGAATTTGTAATATCATTGGTTGCTGATGATTTCTCCAAAACTAAGAATACTTACATTGGAAAGCTAAGGTTAGTGTCCTCAATCTGCATCTTTTCATGGTTAATGCCTTATTCAACTGCTTTCTTGATCTGTAAGCAATGAACAGGTCTAATTTTCTCGGAACCAAGTTCATGATCTTCGACGGTCATCCTCCACATGATTCTTCAGTTCCATTGAGTTGTATGTTGCAGCAAAGGATCCATCAGAAGCAGGTACTTCCAAAGGCTGCTCCTGCTACCGCTAACTATAAAGTAGCAACGATATCTTATCAACTCAATGTTCTTCGTACAAGAGGTCCGAGGCGAATGCAGTCTACAATGCACTTAATCCCTATATCTTCAGTCAAAGAAGGAGGAACTGCTCCTACTCCTTTGGAATTTACCAATTACCATAATGAGCATGGATCTTCAAAAGAAAAGAAGCCAGAAGTTGTTGAATTTGACTCAACTTGCACCGATTTTGCAAGAGAACCACTGATTTTGAAAAACAAAGCTCCTAGATGGCATGAACAACTGCAATGTTGGTGCTTGAATTTCAAGGGACGGGTTACGGTGGCTTCTGTGAAGAATTTTCAGCTTGTAGCAGCTGCTGAACCTTACCAAAACATACCGGCTGCAGAACAAGAGAAAGTTATACTACAATTTGGAAAAATTGGGAAGGACATATTCACTATGGATTATCGATATCCTCTCTCCGCTTTTCAAGCCTTTGCAATCTGTTTGAGTAGCTTTGACACAAAACCAGCTTGTGAATGATAATGCATTTGCAATCTTCTTTGATATAAAATGTATATATGTTTCTGTAATTCTAGCTATTAGGAATAATGTCATATGTGTAAGCAAGTCTGTTATTTTCCCTAAAGCATGAATCATATGAGAGAATAGAGACAGTTGCAAAGTACCCTATAGCATATAATATATATTTTCTTGTAATATGAACAATTAAAAATAAAAATGATATTGCACATTAAAAAAGTATGTATATTATACATTGTGGATGTTGTCAACACTTTCATATTTGGAAAGTGGCTATATACTATAAATCTCATTTTCTTATACTTCGAAGTTGCAATATTTCTATAAAAGTTGTTTTTTTTATACAAGAGAAGCTATGTTGTTTGTTCTTATTTCACATAATCTCAATGTCTTCATTGTTATTGCCACTATTGAACTTGCAACCATAACGGCGAACTGTTGGCTGGAACGTCGACTTTTGAGACCGGCTAATGCTAAACTCAGTCCTATGATTGTGAGTGTCTTTTTCGTCGTGATTCATGGTTTTTGAGGGCTTTTGTGGAAGTGTAACTTGAACTCCAGGGTCTCTTTCATTGATTGAACCATGAAACATGAGTGAATTGTTGATACTTTGTATGTTGCTGTTAACATAAGCCTTCCCAACTTCATTGTGCTCCATTGAGTTTTCATCGTCATTGTTAGTGTTTCCTTCTCCATCTGTGGTCACATCAATGCTCTCTTCAGATTCATTCTTGTAGGCCCTATGAATGTGGATTGAACCTTCTTTCTTATCTGACTCTGAACCAACATGCATTGTGGCTCCTCTATTGTCACCAGTCAATGTTATGACACTAAATTTTTTGTCCTCCATAGGCTGTGTTGGTTGCATTGAGGCTGATATTTTATGAACAAATTTTGTGATATCATCTTTGATACCTTTTTGAATTGGACCCTTTTCTTTTTCATTTCTCTTTTCTCTTTCGTCGCTCGATGGAGCATTTCTTTGGTTTGATATGCTCGAGCTAGGATCTTTTGAGCTCAAAACTCCTATGTCTTTTCCACTAGAGTTTGATGTGGCAAACATTATCTTTCTCTCTACAGTTTCTTTTACACCATGCTGCTTCTTATCCTTTGTGCCTGAAGAAGATGCTTTGGTATGTCGATTCGGTTGGCTAGTACTTTTGTCTTTGGCTTTTCCTACCTTTTTGCTTTCATGCATAACTTTCTCCTTGTCTTTATGTTGAAGGAACTTTCTTTGAGTTTCCAGAGGGGATTTTGGTGGTGGTGTTGTTGAGATTGATCTTTCCTCATCTAAATTTGTTTTTGTGTGCTTAGACAGATTCTCTGGTTGTGATACCGGAATTATTTTTGACGGTGAGTTCATCTTTCGTTCTGCTTCATTTGGCACCGGATCAGACACATAAACTGGAATTTTCTCTTTTTGTTCTTGAGAGGCAGATGATGTATAAAAAGAGTTTTCTTCATGGTTAGCCTTTAACACCTCATTCTGCACCGAGGCCAAAGGAGACGGTGGATGGTGTTGGGAAGCTGGTTCGAGTTTAGAAACTTGGGGTGAGGAGGGCATAAAAGAAGCTTGTTGTTCGGAGCCTACATGCTGCGGCGACTTGGTGATTTCTATCAACGGTGAATTCGTCTTCAGCTCAGGCTCAGGTTCAGCTTCTTGTTGCATTGGTTCATACTTGTTGACCATTTTTTCCTTTTCTTGTTCAGATGCAGATGATGAAGGATGAGGATTTTCTTCAGTAGAAGAAGGCTTTGGCTCCTTCATGGTGTCATAATGAAAGGGAGACTGAGGTTGAGTTGAGACAACCTGAACCTGAGATGCTGCATGAGATGGTGAGGGTGGAGAGTTGACATGGTTAGATGATAATGATGGAGAAGGGGGTTTTGAGTGAGTAGTCTCAACAATCACTGAAGTTGATAATGGTGTTGGTTGAGTTGGATGAGGCGGTGATTGGTTTAGAGGTTCAATTTTAGTGTTTTCTTGAGTTTTCACAGGAATTGGAAGAAACTCTGCAGGAGTTATGAGAGAAGGCCTAGATGGTCTTTGAATAGGAACATTTGTGTCTGATCGAGCAGTTGATTTTGACGAGTCTTTCGGACGGCGAGACATTGATTCAGGTGTTCCTGATAGCCAAGAAGGTATTCTAAAACGAAATGATGGCTTTCTTTGTGCCATGGATGATAATTTTCTTTTCCTAGTAATCAAGTTTATTTTTCTAGTGTTCTGTATAAATGTAATGCTGCAGAATGTGATTCTAATGTCTAAATACTTAATTGAAGTTTTATGCCTTGGATGCATAATGAGGCTTTCATTATATATATTTTTCCTTTGAGCTCACAGTTTCTTATTGCTTCCTTTGGAACATTTCACATTGATTCTCTCAAAAAGTTTTATTTTGGTTCTTTTCTTTTATTAGTTTCATTAATATTCTAATAATCAAATGTTTGCCACCTATTATTTTTTTCTTGACTCTTAGGAAAGGATATGCCTTACCTCGTTATTGTTTCTTTCTTTTAGTTATTCATCCACTTATGGAAGTCTAATATCTTAATTAATATTTTTTGTTACTTGCCAATGCCATAATCAAAGAGAAGACGAATGATGGAAATATCTTTGGGATTGAATAAATTAAAAATTACAAGCAAAAAGGTAAAACTCACATAGATATCAAAAACAACTCCAAAATATTGATATAATCCTATGACCAAACAACACTAAAAGTCCTAGAAGATGGATCACACAAATAGCAAACAAGAAAATTCTTCCTATTGATATAATCCTATGCTCAAAAGCTAATTCTTTAACTTCATAAACCACACTAAGACCTCCCATTGCTATATCTTTTATATACTAAGCACCTCAGCCACACTAGGATAAAACAGTGAAAGGGTAATAACATAGTTGCCTCATAAGAATGCAGCACCAATGATTTTTCCCTCAAAAATTTAAAACACTCCAACATGAGAACTATTAGACAAAGCTTACTTGAAACTGAGGCAAGATAAATTGATCAGACATCTAAGGATCTCGAACTCTTAATTAACTAGGGCCAAGCACAAGATGTACCGGGGAAAGAGCGTGAAAGATACAACAACACACACATAGCAACTAGGCAGAACATGACAAAGCAAACTAAACTACCAGGCCCACAAGCAACATCAAGATACTACAAATAACACTGCAACCAAATCAAAGCCGAAAAACCAGAACTAAAAGCAACAATAACTGACCTACCACAAGATACTAGGGGACAGGGACTACACACTAAGGCCACAACCCAAAACAAAACCTGAAAAACAAGCTACCATACCACACCTGCAGTCTTGAAAAACAGCTTACAAACATAAAGCATAACATCCCAAGAAAACTGCAGGAACCAGTCAAGAATAGACAGCAGAACAAGACCCTTGAACACAGACAACAACGACAAAGCAACAAATTAAAGGAGACTATTAACTTGGCATACAAATTAAAGGATCCCACATCCATTTATAGTGCAAACACGGACTCTTAGCCATTAATAGTAGAACCTAGAATCAGTCATCACATCTTACTATCATTATATCAATAAGAAGGTTTAAAAAATATCATAAGCACATAGTAGAAGACATGCAACCACGTCCAAAGCAAGGTAAAATCAGAACAAAGTGCATCGGTGCAAACCATGTCAAAAAAGATACTCTATATAGGAATAAGAAAATCCTAATCAAATTAATCTACAACACAAAGGACAAAAGTTCAAAAGAATAATAAGAGAAATAAATCATTCTAATATGAGCACTTGCAAACATGTAACCATGGTAAAATTCATAAAAATGATACTAATTGAGAAACTAACAACTTATCAAGCATAAGCTAAAATAATTTATTGGTTACATGGTATGGTCAATCTATAAGACTGTGGCTCCTTTCATAAGGCAGGTGAAATCTGTTGGCCGGTTCACAGAAAAAGACAAACATGGCAGTACTCATGTGCCCCCTAAATTACCTCATAGTAAAAGGTATGTGGCCAGATTTAAGGGCTGAAATAAGTTGTCCAGATGCTTTGAAACCCTGTTCCTCCATGATCCCATGCATTCTTTGTGCATCCCGCAAAAACCCACCACTAATAAGGCCGGTTATAATCCTCTCAAACTGATGTTGTTGTAATTCGTCCTTCCTATCTATCAGAGCACCTAGTTTTTGAAGGGCCTTTTTCTCCATTTTAGTCCTTGCATACATATCACAGAGACTAACTTGAACCCTAAAAGGAGGAGCTTCACCCAGCAGAGCAATTTTGTTTAAAATCTGTTCAGTCTCATCGACAAGCTGCATTTTAGCCATCCATTCAATAAGAACAGAATAAGTTGCAACCCCAGGCTCAAACCCATCTTTCTCTAACGTTAAAAGAAGATCCAATGCCTTGTCCAATAAATTTGACTTCTCATAAGCACCAATCATGGCAGCAGTGCACCTATCGTTAGGCTTATGCCCAAGTTGTATCATGTGGTCAAAATTGGAGCTAACCTTATCTAAGTCATCTGCAACTGCAGCTGCTTCAATAAGAAGGGTGCATGTTTCCAGAGTCTGTGGGTGTCCTGCAAATTGCAGAGATGTTGAAGTTCGCGAGGCACGATCAAAGTCACCACGTTGAGAATAATATCGGAGCAATGCCATGTATATTTCCTTTGTGGGTTTAATATCTCTTGTCTCCATCTGCCTCATCAGTGTCTCACCCTTTGTAGGTTCACCGGCATTTATGTAGGCCATGATCATTGAGTTGTAGACTTTTGAGTCCGGTTGGAAACCATGGCTACTCAAGATTTTAAATGCCTCTTCTGCACGTTCAAGATTACCTATCTTGCTGTACATGTGGACCAAAACTTTGGCTATCGAAGCATCTGGTTGTATACCATTTTCATTCATCTTCTCAAGCATCCTCTCAGTATCATCAATGCGGTTCTCTTTAGCATACATATCAATAAGCCTAGAGTAGTCAGATATATTTGTTTGGAAAGAATCTTCAGTCAATACCTTTTCTGCCACCTATAAAGACATAGGGTTTGAAAAACAAATTAAATCCAAATTCCAAACAGGCTTTATTTCATCCCATTTTAGATCACAACAATTCAAATCTTAAAATCCCATTGTTCATAAAAACTAAAAAGGCAATTCAAGGAGCAGTATTTAGGTCTTAACATTGCTATTTTCTAATAATATTGCAACAAGAAAAGCTTATAACATTAGCCAACATCTCCTAATAACATTAATCTGCTAAAACATCATAACAAATTTGCATACACAAGCAATCTAGGGAAACTTAAAAGACAACGCATTTGTATATATACCAATCCAATGATATAAAAATAAACCATGGACATACCTTGAAGTACAAAGGAGAATTATGGTTTTTCAACCTTTCAAGCAAATTGAACCAATCCACCCTAGCAGGCTGCAGAAGCTCTACCCATTCAGCCAAAAGGGTTAACAAACTATCATCTCCATCCTCCTCCTTCAACGACAGAATTTTCTCGGTAACTAGTTTACATTTCCCAGTTATCGGCTTTGCCTCCTTCGGCCAAAGCACTTCTCCTGCCTCATGAATCCTATCAGCCACTTGTTCCCATTTAGGATCAGATATATCAAGTCCATAAATCTTAAACTTCAATTTCCCCTTCCTCTTAGGAAGCCCAACAACCTTATTCTCACTCTTTTCCTCAACATTACCATCAACACGAACACCAACATCTGTTTCCATGTCACTTCCATGGTTTATTTCCTCTTCAATAACCAGTCCCTCTTTCCTCATTTTCTCCAAATCCTCATAAAATTCATGTTCCTCCATTTTCTCACGTGCCCATTTAAACCTAAGCTCTCTAAGCAAATCGCCTCGAATACCAATCTCACCGGCGAATCTACACATCTCTTTAACCTCATCACACTGCAAAAAACTCTTCATTTTCTCCTTCCTCCTCTCTTTATTCATATCAACTAAAACCTTATTACTAACCTCCCACACAGTCTTCCAAAGATCCTCACTGAAATCCACCGAATCAGACACCGTTTTTTCACCACCACCACCTTTCTCCATTTCTGAAACAACTCTTTCAACAATCAAAACTAGCATTCCATCGACAGTACTTTTATCGCATTCAGGATACGCTTCCTTCACCTTTTTCCTCATTATCCAAGCGAATCTTGAGAGAAACTCATTCGTGGTTTCGTCTTCATCGTCGTTTTGTTGAACGGCATTGTCGTTTAAGTGAATTTTCAGTGATGGATCGATTAACGAGTTACCGAGTTCAGGTGAATGCGAATGGAAGCTCCGGTGACCGGCGATGGATGAAACTGGAAGTCGGTCGAAGAGAATGGTGGAAAATTGGGAATTTGAGATTGATTTGAGTTTTGTGATTGCGGCTCTTGAAGAACGAAGTGAAAGTAAAATTCTGCAACTCATTGTAACTGAAATTGAAATTGAATTTGGATTTCAATTTGGATTTGATGGAAGTGGAGCATGAAGAGATTAGGGTTTTGGGTTTATGCAATTGGTACTTCACTGTTCACTGTTACGAAGAAGTGAAGGAACGAAGAAGAAGAAGCACGAAATGAAAATAACAAGTTTCGTTATTATTTAATGGGCCTAAGTACTGGGCTAAGCCCAATATTATATGGATATTGAAGAGGGATTAGGGTGTGGTAAGCAAAAAATTATGGTTTTGTTATACTTTGTCTTTAAGATCACTAGCATCCAGACGGGCACGGGCCAGACGGGCACGCCGCTCTTTCTTGTTTTAATTTTAAAAAAAATAAAAAATTTAAATTTGTTAGTTTTGGAAATTAAGAATTGAAAAGTTTGAAAAAAAAACCATAAAAAATATTTTGGTGTTTTTAAAAAAGGCTACACCAAAGTTGAAGTTTTCCATTTATATATTATATAGATATAGATAATAATTGTACAATTTTCACTCCCCGTATTATTTTAACTGAGTTTGTTCGATTATGTTTTCTTACTTTGTAATATTGTAATTTGGTTGGTAGTATCTGTTTTAGTTTCTTTTAAAATATATTGGAAGGTTACTTATTGACGTGACATTCAACTCTGAAAACATGTTTTTCTTTAAAATTTAAAAAGACAAAATCAGATCATATGTACGAGAATGAATAAAATATTTATTTAATCAAAGCTTTTCAATTTTTTAGCATTTTTAATTTTGAGTAAGAAGGATTGGAAAATATTTAAGAAGTAGCCATAAAAAATTTACACTAAAGAAAGAAAGAAAACTTAATACTTTTTGGTTACACAAGAGAAAGAAAGAAGCCTAAATACTTTTTAGTCCTTAATTTATTTTTGAGGTTCAAATTGATCTCAAAACTTTTTTTTGACGTCAAATTGTCCCCTTAATTAGATAAATTGATTCAAGTTAGTTGTGTTCCGTCAATATGAAAGTAACACAATGTTAGTTTTATTTGATCTGGTGTACATGTGGTAAATGGGGATAAATATATATATATTTTTTTAATTTCTAGATATCAATTTTAAAATTATTACAGTATTATGAAATCTTTAGATTTTTTTAAATGAAATAAATTATTACAATTAACTATTAATTGTTGATCAATGTATAAAGTTCAATATCTAATCTTTTTTTTTTTGACAAAAGTTCAATATCTAATCTTGAACATTCCAAAATCTGAAATTTGGATTCTTGGGTTGTTAGAGTTTAAAAATTTTGTATTCTAGGGTTTCTAGATATTGATAAACATTAATGATTTATAAATGACTTATAGCATACAAAGTTATATTTTTGCCTAGTCATTTGCCATGTGTACTCCACATTAGATAAAATTATCACTGTTATATCAATCAATTTGTCCAATGTGGCCAAAACAAAAAGTTGCGGGGACCAACTTAAACATCAAAAATAAATTATAGAAAAAAGGTATTTAAGCAAAAAAAAAAAAACTTTTTGGAAGATGTGTTTGGAAGCATACAAGAAGTATCCATGTGTATTATCAAAGATACCTTTTTTGACTTCAGCATGGGTACCAAATAATTATGTATAATCCGTGCATCCAAATAATAATCCAATCATGTAACCAAAAAATTAATAACCCAATCAAATTAATTGTCATGCAGTGCAGAGTCTATAAGTCATAGCTCAGCTGTAAAATGGTGAAATTGTTAGGCAGCACGTCATGATTCGGGTTCGAACCCGGAACTTCACACTTATGTGTGAGTTTAATTTCAGTGGATTACCACTTCATTTAAGACAAAAAAATAAAAATTGTCATGCAGATATTATTTTTAGATGTGCATCCAAATAATAATCCAATCAAATTATATTATAATAAATTTTTTTTCTCAGACTATAATTTTATAATTTTACAGTTTAAAGGCATGTAATTGGAGTGTCTGAATTTCGAACCATTACTACATATAAAATGCAATATTTCTACCATCCGAATTAAGTCATGAGACTCGATTAGTTCTTAAAATATCATCACAAATATGTGTATAGCATGATTTGATTGCATGTATTTGTAAAAATATTTTGTACATTGAATGTATACAAATTAACTCCTTAATCTAAAGCTCTAACAAATGAAAAGTCACAGAGAAACTTTTATGGACAATAATATTGAATATATATAATCATAAATTTCCAACAATTGGTTCGACAGAGTCAATAATCATAAGACTGACTTGATTGACACACACATTGTTTCCATTTTGAAATTGAAAAATGAATTTTCCATATTTAATCAACAAATACAAAAGGTATTGTAAAAGTTCCTTATCCTTTTGTTTTGTCTTATTGATCTTTTCAAGTTGCCTTTTAAGACTTGTTTTCTCTACTAAGAGAGAAAATGAAGATTTTATATCCAACCTCAAAGCTACAATTTGAATAGCTTCAACTTCTGCATTTTCCATTGAAACTGAATCAGAAAATTCTTTCTCAAGCAATGAAAGTAAAATTTTCCTAGTCTCATCTTCTTCAAATTCCAGTGAAAATTTTGTATCCCTTAGATCTTGTAGTATTGTACATATCTGCAGGCCAATTAAAAAAGTCTCAATTATCAATTTGCACTTATTAAAATCCAAATAACATTAAAAAAAATAAAATATTATTACAATTATAGGTTCCTAATCATACTCAAGAAACAAAACAATTTTGTGTAAAAGGCTAATTAGTAAGATTAACTAACCTCAGCAACCAATGGAATTGGAACAGTATCTTGAATCTGAGTCAAGTACAACACGAAAGAGTTTCTTATTTTTTCGCATCTTGAAAGTATCTTGGGTGATGTTATTACCTAACCAATTTGCAAATAAGGTCAAGGTTAGGAACCGAATCGAAACTACCTTTACAAAAAATAGAACTATACTTTACTTTTTCGAACGAAACTGATTCTTTGCGAATTAAACTGTGTAAAATTATTATTATTAGCTGATAATTATAACCATTGAAAATACCAAAAGCTAAATCGAACCGTTACATAACCAAAAAAACCGAATTGTGGTATGTTGCAGATAGTTCATGACCACTACTACCAATATTGTTCGGCTCGGTTTAAGGGTTCGGTTTAGTTTTTGGTATTTTTAAACAAACTGTCCTAGTTGAAGTTGAAAAGTACATACCAGGTAGAGTTTACTTGATTCAGAACAGTGTTTGATAACTAAATTAGCTTTATCCAAAGTAAATTGCAAAGAGCACAATGCTTGAATTGCTAAGGCACAATTTGGTCTTGCAGATTCAATGGATAATATAATATGCAAAATTCTATCAATGAATCCTTGAAGCTCAATGCATATTGAATGGTGAACCTGCACAAAGTAATAAAAAAAATTATTCAAGTATAATAAAAAGGTAATTTCATATATCCAACATATATATATCTTACAAATTACAAATAAAAATAAACCTATAATCATATTATATAATAATGACCCTAACAATTGAGGGTACCTTGACTTTAGAAGAGGTTGGAATTGGAATCTCCAGAGCTGTAGCAGAGTTATTGAGAGACATGTAGAGATAGAAAGTGAGTGAGAAGATTATGATGAGAGGTAATGTTATGAAGTGTTGGTGGCAATATATGTTGTTGAGATGAGACACTAAGATACGTACACACGTTAAAGAGAAAAAGAAGAGTCTGCAGTTTTAGTGTGTCTTTGGTCTTTGCTTATTCTTGTGTCTGTTTCTAATTGTAACAAAGTAACATAGTTAGAGTAATACTATGAATAATCAAAGACTATTATTAATGTTTCAAGTTTTGATTTATGTATAGATTATTTAGCAGTATTGTTTGCCGCGTGAATTTTATCATGTTTGGGCCATGCAGTCATGCTTGGTCTTCGTTGACTATTTGGCTTGTGTCCAACATAATAATGCAAAAAAGAAAAGAAAAAGAGAAGAGCTTTCTTGGATATGACTCTGAGAAAAAATGGAACAAAATATGGCAAATGTATGTGATTGGCTGAATAAAATGATAATGACCAACACAGGAAAAAGTCCATGACCTGAAAAAAAGGTAATGTTGCCATATGTAGGGTCCCAGGCCACCCTATATGTTTTGTTTGGCCGCCAAAATGCCCCCAATGTTAGGCTTTTGCTTGTGAAATTACTACTCCCTCCGGTCGCATATATAAGAAAAATATTTCTTTTTAAATTTATTGTAAAATGGATGAATCTAGACTATAATATTGGCTAAATATATTCATTTTACAATGAATCTAAAAAGTAAAATATTTCTTATATATAAGACCGGAGAGAGTACTATATTTACGAAATACTATATGTTCTTATTTGTTTACTTTTCACTCACTATCCATTGTTTCCCACAAAAACACGGAAAAAAATTTAGTATTTGTCAATTCTCTACCCAAAAAAATTAAAAGCAAGTAATATAATTAAGAGATGAATAAGACAATTTGTAATTTCCACATTAATGAGTAGGGATGGCAAAAATATCCATACCCGCGGATATCTGCGGATAAAATCCGCATTGGGCACGGAGCGGATACAGTAATGGATATCCACGGATAAAATAAGTGGATATTTCAATTATCCGCGTTTAATGGATACAGATGTGAGTTTAATACTATCTACACCCGCGGATATCCATACCCGCTAAATAATTAGTAAAATTGCTTAAATATTCTTAGTTACATATAAATTTTAATTTAGATGTGTTGGAAGATGATGCCTACATTATTATTAGTGAGTGAAGTTATTACTTTTTGCTTCATTTAGAATGATTAATGTTTGGATATTATGTTTGGGTGTGATATTATATTTTGATATTATGTTTGGATCTTATCACTATGCTAAGTACATGTATTTTGATATTATGTTTTGGTGTGATATTACATGTATTTTGATCAATGTGCTAAATATTATATGTTAAAGGTCCGTTTGATGCGCATGATATAATAAGAGTAGGATAGGATAAAAAGCTGAATAATGATAGGATAGCATAGTGACAGGATAAACACATATAATGTCATGTGTTTGATGCACATATGATAAGACACATGATAACATTAACTTATCATGACGAAATAAATGCATTTTATATTGACATGATAATAAGACACATTTTATATTTAAATACAAAAATTATTTTTGTAAAATAAATACATTTTTTTATAATAAAAATAGTTTTCCTCTTCAAAAAAAATAAAAATAGTTTTAATTTTTTTAATTAACATTAAATAAAATATGTAATGAAAGTATTAGACAATTTCCAACAAAAATCAAACTAGAAAAAAGACTATTTTTCCAACAAAAAAAAAGAGTGTAAAATAACATACAAAGAGGTTGAAGTTCGAAAAAAAAAATATCAACAAAAAAATTTACAGGAATAACTTATAGGAAAGAGTGTAAAATAACTTACATCGGTAATGTGTATAGCAAAAAAGATTTTAAAATGAGTGTAAAATAACTTATAGGAATATTAAAAAAAAAAAAAAGGTTTTAAAATGTTACAAAAATAATGTGTATAGCATAAAAGACAAATTCCACATATAAATGTATAAAGTTGTTGGCAGTGGGAATCGAAGAAGGTGTCTCACTATCCTGTTGCTAACCCACCAAAAATTAAGGATTAAAATAACAAAGGAGCAATAGGATAGGATAAGAGTAGGTTTAATTTATCTTTTCCTACTAGTGCACCAAACAATTGATTGAAGTAGGATAGGATAATTTTATACTATCCTGCGCATCAAACGGACCCTAATAGTATTGTTTTTATAAAAACTAAATTTTTTTAATAATTAATTATTTGTATTTTTGTTTAAATATCATCCATGGATATCCGTTAATATCCGCAGATAATTCAATATCTGTGGATTACCCGCTTAGCGGATATCCGCATGGATATGAAGAGAACATGGATATCATATTTATCTGACGGAGAGATCAAGCATGGATATCCATTGACATGCCTATTAATGAGAACCCCATTGTCCTACACATACATGATCAAACAGCCAGAGAGATTGTAACTGTTTGATCAAAATTGGATAGTCTAGATATCAAGTTTAGAGTTTAGTGATTTTAGTTATTAAAATATATATATATATATATCAAAATGTACTTGAAATCTAAACAATTTTGCTGTACTCAATCTACCTTTCGTTTAACTATGTAATCATTGTAGTTCATAAACATTCATATTAATATTATTCACAACACTTGCTTTTAGATGGCCATTAAGATGTCACTCGTTAAAAACTTACCTAGAAATCTCAATAACGCAAACTATGGTGAAGAGAAAAGTGCAAAACATTTATTTCTCCCTCATGCAGACAATCATATCCGACTCTCGATAAGAGACACTGGATACTATTTAAAAGTTAATTGGCGCAAAAAGTTACTACTATTATGTAAGCCGATGAGATACTTGATAAGTGGCACTGTCGGGTAACCAGAATGTTATGTTAGCAGACTGAATTACAAATATAGTTCTATAATAATTATATTAAGCACACAAAAGACCTCATCATTCTTCCAACTTTCCCAAGTCATGCAAACAAGCAGCCGGGACATAGAACACCCGAACCACATCATTACAACAGGAGGTTTACCATAACACTGTGCCGATTTACCATTACAACGGGAGATACCATCGCCATTTATAAATATCACAAAGGACGGCTTTTATTAAGGCAACCTTAGGCACTGTCGGATTCATTTCCTGAATCAATATTCATAGGTTGAGGATTCTTGTAGCCACTAAGCTCATCCTTGTAACGTTTTTTATCCGCTTGGGCTTTTGCCTCATAAGGTTCCTTCTCCTCCGCTGTGTATTGAACATGCAAAGAAACAGAAAACTTAGTCATGATACATAAATATAATATGCTTTGATCACCAATGGTACTTGATGGGATTGCATGAAATGAAAAATGGCAACCAACCATACCTGACAGATTTTTCCATTTCTCTCCAAGTACTCTTCCCACATCCGTAAATGAAATTCCGGGATTAGTTTTCTTTAGATTCTGTCATTAAAAAACAGGTATTGTAATTTCTTAAATACAATGTAACTATGAACAATTTTGATAAATGCCACATCTGGCCATATTGAATTCAGGGCATGAGCCCAGTTAGAGTGGCTATACTCCCACACAAAATCACATCACCAATATGTACAGCATAAAACAAACCTCTCTTTCCATCTGAGAAAAGAACATGAAACCCGACAGTGCCCTCTTAGGTGCATTTGGGTCCTTTTTCTTCTTCTGTTTCTTCTTTGTTCCTTCTTCATCAGCATCTCTTGATTTCTTCTTAGAAGTAGATGCCTTAGAAGGCAGATCCTTCTTTGGTTCCTTCTTGGCAGGCTTCTGAAAAGTGGTCATTATTAAGGTGTCAGGGAAGCCAAAGATTTGAAGAGCAGAAGTGAGGTATCACAAGATAGTAAAGACGAATAAAATCAAATCACTTGCCTCTGTCTCACCACCACTTTGGCTAGCATCAGAGTCATCTGCACCAGAATCATCAGTAGGAGAACCTCCATCATCCTTGTCAAGAACAAAATCTGAATCCTGTAGATATTTTACCCCAACTAATTAATAATATATACAAAGGGAAACCAATTCTAGAGGGAAATCCAGCCACATGCAGCCCCCATAAGACATACATAGAAGTACAGCACAAATGCACACAATGTAACACTACGCAATAAATTAAAGAGAGCATAACAAACTGAAAGTGTTAGACAGATAAACAGGGGAAAGTCCGACTGCATAACGACGGACATGCAAGTTTAAGCATGGCAAAACTGAAATGCAAGCAGACTTCACAGCTCACTTATGTATTTTCATGTCAGTGTCCATATATATTCAGATATTGTTGGATGTATTGTTACCTCAATAACTTAAGTTAGAACACAAATATACCAAAAGCTACTCATGATCTAAAGAAGAGGATAAAAACAATATCAAGTACAGATTAGGCACCTCCTCGTCACTTTCATCTCCACCAGCTTCGTTTCTGATGCGCTCAAGATGTGGATCGACGGTTTCATCATCGTCATTCTCAAGAACCTTAGCCACACCAACAGTTGGTTGGGCATCAGCTAAATTCATAATTTTCAAGCCTTTTGAACTGCCACGTACAGGCCAAAAGTGAATTACTTGTGTAACAAAGAATTAGTTGTAGTCAATTTTAGCAGTGAGTTAATATTTACCTGATAAAACCATACAAATTGTGGTATTCATTTCTCTGAATATTACGGAAGAGATGCTCTTGCTCAGATTTTAGTCTGATAAGAAGGTCAAAATAATGCATGTTTGAACCACCAGCAGCATGTCGCTCAAATTCCACATAGTCAATCTAGTAGGAAATGATGAAACCATTAAAGCATCTAATTTGTAAGTATCATATGCACATCAACCAGAAACTAATATCTGGTCATCAATAATTACAACGGGATTTTACCTCTTCATGAAGAATAAGAGTGGGAGGTTTAGGCAGGAAGAAGAAGCTCTTCTCAAGGGGATACAGAATTCCATCTTCAGCTTTCAAAGATGACTTCACTGCATAACCATCTTGACAACTCCTAAACTTTCCAGGCTTGGTAACTTTGCCCCCAGACAAACCACGTAATATTGTGGTGAACACTTCATGGATAAGCCCCTGATTATTGAATTGTGAATTAAATATATCAACTATTGTATCATGTGGTTGCATGACCCAGAGTTATCAAATTCTCACACCAACCAAACAACTAAAATATGCTCTTTTTCATTTCCAAAGCAGTTCTTAAGAAGCAGCATCTCGGTTTATATATGAATAAACTAATTATGAACAGTTTAGTCAATACCTTGTAAGACAGCTCCAATTTGTCTTTGTACTTTGAGTTATAAAGATCTTCACTCATTGCCAATTCACTTTCAACCACATAATCAGTTTCAAACTATACAGAAAAGAGCAAAACAGTGTTAGGTTCAGAAGCAAGCAAAACATGCAACAACTAGTAAATTAATAAACCGTAAACCAATAAAGTAAAAAAAAACCTGCATCACGATATGAGGGTACAAAGTCTGTCCTTTCCGAATAGGGGGATCAAGGCTAATAATGACGAAGGTATGTGGCTGATTAGACTTCAAATACATACAACCAGGAGACATGAGAAGTTGTCAGTATACTTTACAAATACAGAGGAAAGCATCAACTTCAACACATGTGTGGCTGATAACACTGTTATATTAAAAACAAATATTGCTGATATGAAAGCAAGGATTAGGACACAAACCTTAGGAAGTAAAAATAGGCGAACCACGCTGCTGTACTGGATTTTGAAATCATTAGCCTGTCCTTGAAGCCTCAAGAATGACAAGTGCAACTCAACACTGTATCGTCCTCTGCACAATAAAGCAAATTTCTTTTAATATAGATTAACCTTTTTCATAAAAAGAGGTAATGCAACAAAAGCATGCAAGACAGTGATAAGAAGCTAAATAGTTGAATGATACATGTTGTGCAATTAAAGACATTACCTTGGTGTAAGGATTGCAATACCATCAAATGTAACAACAGCATCTTCACCCCCAGCACCAACATCAGCCATAGACATTATTTTATCACGGAAAACCTTATACCAAAATGATTTTCCAAATGTCAGTTACCTAGAATTTATTATAACAATAACAATAACAATGTACTATTAATTAAAGTCGCAAACAAGCTCACCTGAGCAGGAGGGCGATTTTCATCACCAACAAACTGGGTGTTGGAATTTGGTACGTGGAAACTCATCTCCATCAAAGAATCTTTCTGGGATAGAAACATAAACAATATTAGACCATAAAAAGTGTACTTCCAAAATGAACCTATTAACTGCAGCCTACACTACTACACATGCCCAAGTTTGATGAGGCAGGTTTTCATCTAACCAGCTGCAAGTTGTTCTAAACTGTATGAATTTTTTAAACTAATAAGACTATATTGATATACCTCATTCGCTCCAGTTGTGTCATCCACATGAAACTCCAATATCACATCATTTTTCCCCTGAAGGTTTGTTTGTGAGACATCTGCTAAAGACACCTCAAAAGCTTGCTTTGAACCCATCATAAAAGCCAGCATATTTCCTGAAATGGAAATAGAAGCATAAGGACATCCACTAGTATTATAGTATAGCCATATAAAATCGGTCAAGTCAGTTCTATCAAAAAGGTTCATCATAAGGAAAAGACTGCATTTGATAGGACAAAGAAGATAGCAAGAATGAGATCACAAACCGTTTAGATCAACTTCTCCCCAATTGCGCCCAGTAACAGAAAGCTGCTTCTCCTCAACAGTTACTCCGAAAGTGTTTTGGAAAAAATTGGTCAAGCTTACAACATCCTGCAAAATAAGCATAAAATATCAACACAAGAAACAGTACTCAATAGCAATCAAAGTCCAAATTACCAATGTTTATATCAGTAAAAGTGTTCATCAGAGTAACAAAATTAAGAAACCAAATCAGATAACTAAATTCCTTTTTTAGATCAAACACATGTAAATGCACATTCAGGGGGGCAGTAACCTGATCACGGAAACCAGTGAATTTGTAGAACAGCCCATCTTTGATCTGAACACCAAGTTGATTAGTCTTTGGAACCTTCATCCATGTTACGCCCGTTATGTCAGCCTTATCAACGTCAATTGACTTACCGCCACCCTGTCTCTTCCATAAAATTCCTCCAGAATATATTTTTATCTGCCCCGGATTCTGCAACCCCAATAATATGAAAAAATAAGTTTCACATTGATAATAACTAGTACTATTTTCAGCCACCTATTCACAAATTCACTACAAAATTTCATTTTTGTCCTCTTATCATTATTATAGCAACAAAATTGATATAACCTTGAGACATAACAGCCAATGCAACATATACTAGATGGATAATTAAACACATTGCACATAATGAAAACCCCAAATGAAATCACTCTCACTGGGTGCTTAATTAACTAGATTTGAGGTTGCAAAGCATAAAATTTTAAACAAAAATGAAAAACACACTTTGCACATTTTGGTGATTGTGGTATAACCAATTATACATATTCCAGCAGGAAAAATAACTTTGTTTTTCATCCATTTATACATTTCCCACCTTTCAATTTTTCAATAAATCTAAAAATAAAAAACAAAATTATAAACATATTTACAAAATAAAGATATGAATTTCTAATTTCTACACTAAAAAAACAATAACCCTAAACCCTAAAACTAGAGCTTAACAATAAATAAATGAAAGAAAAATAAAATAGAGAAGAAAACCCTAAAGGCGGGGTTAATAATTTTGAAAATGGAAAAAATGAAGAGCTTGTAGAAGATTGAAAGTGCAATTGGAGCAATTAGGGTTTTGAAAAAATAGGAAGGAAATGAAGGTTTGGGGAAATAGCATCGAAAAGGAAGTAAATGGAAAATGGAAGATCGGAGAGAGAGAGAGAGAGAGAGAGAGAGAGAGAGAGCTTACAGTTCCGCCGCGGCCGCCGAGGGTGATGTTGTTGAAGAGATGACCGTCAGTCATGGTGGCGAGCAGAGAAGAACAGATCAGAAGAGAAGAATGTTACTCTCAACACTGCGCGGGTATAAATATGGCGCCATAGCTACCAAACAAAAAAAATAATTATGTGACTTTATTCAAAAGACAATTATTTTTAGGATAATGTTAACTTGTGCCCTTAAGGCACATGATAAGAAGATAAATATGGAAAATATTTATTAAAACATGTATACTATTTATTTATCTAAGCATTAAATTTTTTGTATCATTAAATGCTACATTTCTATTTTTAGGTAGCTTATCATGTGTTCTTAGGGCATAAGTTAACATGACCCTTATTTTTAATCTCCGTAACTTAACTTAAGTTGATAAAGACGTAGAAATTAGAGTTTGAATTAATTTAATTTATAACATAATTATCATTTGAGAAACTATTTATTTTAGTCTTATTAAAAAATGTATCCGCAAATTTTAACTTAACAACCATATTGACATTGTTACATTGAACATTTTCACTCAAGTTTTAAATTAAAATTTTGCGATTATATCGTGGTTTGGAGGTGTTGTGGTGGTGAGGTGCTGCAGTACTGACGTTTGGATTTGGCGTTGATGTGTGGTCAATGTCGCATGTATTTGCGTTTCTACGATATTTGATTCTATGACTGTTTTCCAAATCCGTTGATATTTGCAAGATTCTTTTTGAGTCTCTGATAGTTTCCAAATCTGTTGAGATTTGCAGGTTTCTTTGTATCGGGACCTCTATCGCGTCGGTGTTGACTGTTTGGAGGCGATCTGTGAGCTGAGACTTATCTATCTAGGTTATCATTCTACCAGTGTCCCGTCAACTTTTGACTCAATGAGCCGTTGTGTTGGATTCTGATGGGCCGATCATTTTTTATTCGAGATCGGAAGTTAGTGTCTAGTGGTATATCTGTGGATCGAGTGGATGTATTCTTTAGTAGTCCGGAAGCTGATGAGTATCTTTCTAAAAATGATATTAGAACTAGATCTCTACTATGTAATATCTATTTTGATATTTTTATTGATGTTTCGCTTACCTAAAACACTCTTATTTTATAGTTTTTTATACGGGTTAAAGTTGTTGTGCATAGACTTATTATTAATATTAATAATATGTTTTTCGTTAAAAAAAGGTATGAAAAATGTTGTCAAATAATTTTTCGTCTCCTAAAGAAACTGATGCATGGAGACTTTTAGAAGCTATCAAATGGTTGGGTAACTTGAGGTTGAGCTTTGGATATAGTGTCCATAGAGCTTGATTGTAAGCTAAGTGGTAGATGGCAATGACAATTTTTTAAAAGACTCAACTTTATAATGAAAAACCTCAGTTATTTTCTAAATCTTACTAGAGAAAATACTAACATATGTCTTTAGAGCATACATGTTGTCTATTGTTTTTTTGCAAATTAATTGTTAGACTACTAAACTTGTTAGACTACTAAACTTTTTTTTCTTTGTTACATTTTCATCTCTTGGATGTTAAAGGAGAGTCCTCTTTGTTGGATTCTCATGAAGTGATTCGTCGGAAAGAGCTATTTCAAGATTTTTGGAAAATTCAAAAAGCGTATGATGCAAGTCTTTTCCAAAGATCTAAATCAAGGTGGCTTCGACAAGGTGATACAAATTCTAAATTTTTTCATAATAGTGTGCAAGTTAGAATGAAAAAGAATGCTATCTTGGCCCTTCAAGATGGAGAGGATTGGCTTGATTCCCCTTTGCTTATCCGTGGGGCGGTTGTGAGATTCTTTACGAATCACTTTGCGGCAAAAACCTCTATCCGCCCAAGTTTAGATGGGATTAACTTCCCATCGGTTTCGGTGGAGGATAATCATTTCCTAACGGCGCCGTTCTCTTTGGAAGAAATCTATAAGGTAGTTCGGGAAAGTGATGGTAATAAGAGCCCGGGGCCCGATGGGTTTAATTTTGCATTCTTGAAGTCGTGTTGGGAGGTGGTGAAAGGTGAAGTTATAATCCTCTTCGATCAATTCCATGGGATTGGTTGGCTTCCGAAGAGTATGCTCTCTTACTTTGTGAATTTAATTCCTAAAGTGAGTATGCCGTTTGGTTTAGGGGACTTTAGACCAATCTCCTTGCTTGGGTGCTTGTACAAACTTATTGCGAAAGTTCTTACCGCGAGATTGGCTAAGGTGATGAATTCTTTGGTTTCCATGAACCAATCCGCTTTTCTTAAAGGAAGGAATCTTGTTGACGGGGTGCTTGTGGTAAATGAGATTGTGGACGAGGCTAAACGTACGGGTAGAGAGTGTCTTATATTCAAAGTTGATTTCGAGAAAGCCTATGACTCGGTGGATTGGAGTTTTTTGGAGTATATACTTAGGCGGTTTGGTTTCAATGAAGTGTGGATTGGGTGGATGAAAGCGTGTGTCTTTGGAGGAACTCTTTCGGTGCTTGTTAATGGTTGTCCGACGGGGGAAATTAATATTCAAAGAGGTCTCAAGCAAGGTGATCCGCTTGAGCCCTTTTTGTTCCTCTTGGTGGCGGAAGGTTTAGGGGGTGTAATGAAGCGTGCGGTTGACATGAGTATTTTCAAAGGTTTCAAGATTCGTCGTTCGGGCCCTACTATTTCCCATCTTCAATATGCGGATGATACTTTATGTATAGGAGAAGCATCCGTAGAGAACATTTGGACCTTGAAAGCGATTCTTAGAGGTTTTGAGTTAGCCTCCGGCCTAAAGGTGAATTTTTGGAAGAGTTGCATCATGGGGGTTAATGTTAGCAATGATTTTTTGGAGATGGCGTGTACCTTCCTTAATTGTAGGAGAGGAGAGGTCCCCTTCAAATATCTTGGCTTACCGGTTGGTGCGAATCCTCGGAGGTTGTCAACTTGGGAACCTTTATTAGATTCCCTCCGTCGAAAGTTAAATTCTTGGAGCCATAAGCATGTTAGTTTTGGAGGAAGGCTTACTCTTATTAACTCGGTACTAAATTCTATCCCTATCTTTTATTTATCCTTGTTAAAAATGCCGGAGTTAGTTGCTAAGAAAGTTATCCGTATCCAAAGGGAATTCCTTTGGGGAGGGGTAAATGGAGGTAGTAAGTTAAGTTGGATCAAGTGGAGGGTGGTGTGCCTTGAGAAGGAAAAGGGAGGTTTGGGTGTGAGAGACATAAAAGCGGTAAATTTGAGCCTTCTTATGAAGTGGAGATGGAGACTTCTTCAAGAGGATGAGAAGGGGCTTTGGAAGGAGATCTTAGTGGCTAAATATGGAGACCAAATTCTTCAAAAAGCCGTGTGGTCAAATGTCCAAATCCCGTATTTTGCTTCTCTTTGGTGGAGGGATATTAGTGCTCTTGAGAGTTGTGTAATTTCGAGGAATTGGATTGAGGAGGTGTTTACTAGAAGACTAGGGAATGGGTCCCGTACTTGTTTTTGGAGTGATAAATGGATTGGTGATGAATTACTTAGTGTCAAGTTCCCTCGCCTTTTTTCCCTCTCCCTTCAAAAAGAGGCTTTGGTTAGTGAGGTGACGCGGATGGATGGGGATAGGAGAGTTTGGAATTTTCTTTGGAGGCGTAACCTTTTTATTTGGGAAGAAGAAAGTGTTTCCGAACTTGTAGCTTCTCTTGATAGTGTGGTTTTGTCTCAACATGATGATAGGTGGTGGTGGGGTTTAAATTCGGAGGGGTGTTTCTCGGTGAAATCCGCCTTTGAATCGCTTTCTAAGGATTTGGGTGAGGCTCCCGTTATTACCACGTTTGAGGCAAATATTTTTAAGAATATTTGGGAAAGTCCGGTGCAATCAAAGGTCATTATGTTCTCTTGGCAACTCCTCCATAATCGGGTGCCAACTAGAGAGAATCTTTTGATTAGAGGTATTATTGAGGGGATTGGTAATGCTAATTGTGTTTGGTGTGGTTCCGCTCGCGAATCCGCAAGTCACTTGTTTATGCATTGCAAGGTGGCTATGGAAGTTTGGTATGACATGTTCAAGTGGTTAGGGGTGGTTATTGTTATGCCTCCAACTCTTTTCTCGCTTTTTGATTGTTTTTGGGAGGCGGCGAAGAAGAGAAAAGTTAGAAAGGGTTTCCTTTTAATTTGGCATACGGTGGTGTGGTCGATTTGGTTAGCCCGGAATAATCGTATTTTCAAGAATGAGGTGGTGGAGCCTTCGGAGATTAGTGAGGGGGTAAAAGTCCTATCGTGGCGGTGGAGTGGGGATCGGTTGAAAATTCCGCCATGCCTCTATTATGAATGGCTATGGGACCCTGGAGATTGCTTCAATCGCTAAGCTTGTGCGTTTTTGCTTTGTCCAGGGATGGGGCTGTTGCTGCTGTATGGGTGTGTGGGCTGTTTTTCCCTTGGCCGAGTGGCTTCTAACTGCTGCTGGCGTGTTTTTTCTGGTGCTTTTGTTGGCCTGCAGTAGCAGGTTTTGCTGCTGTTAGTGTGTGTGTGGGCTGCTAGGTTCCTGTTAGTAGCTTGTTTTCTTTTGCCAAGCTTTTGCCAAGCTCTTGTAACATTTGTACTTTGTTTCTTTGCCTCTCTTGGTATTTCTCATACTTGGAGTGTGCTTAATAAATTTCATTGATTCAAAAAAAAAAAAAAAAAATTATTTTTTTTACTTAATGATGGTTTAGCACCACTTGATGGCCATATAATTAGCAAAGCCGCAAATAAAGGCTTAACATTGTAAGATTGTTGAAATATAGCAAACTTTTATGTGACAACCAAATATTAACACTTGTATGAACCCCATTTTAAATTTGAACATGAAAGCCAAATATAACTCACTTCATACTATATAATTATTAAACAAAGAATTATCAGCCAAAGAAATTACTTCATATTATTGCAAACTACTAGAATGCAATAGTTAAGATAGATAAATAAATTAATTATTAGGAAGGAAGCAAGAAAAAAATGGAGGCAAAGACATCAATTTATTTGGTATTTGCATTGTTGGTGTTGCCATACTATTCAGTTTTGTGTGAAGATGGATGGCAAAGTATATTAGATGGAGCAAAACAATCTGGTGTCTCTCAAGATACATTGGATGAGGCTAAGAATGTTTTAGGAGATGGTTCTATTGAAGAGACTGCTGAGCAAGCCATGAATGATGAATCATTGGCTGATTTGGTTCAAGAAGCAGGGTAAGATCATGTGTGCCATTCTTTTCCTTATTTTTTAGACACTTTTCAATAGGCAAGTTCTACGGTAATTCGCCGCGGACTGATACCTGAAATTTTTTCAACGTATAACAATGACAAATTAATATACCGTCCTTCAAAAGCGTAAGTTCACGCATGGTCCTCCTCTCGCCTCGTGGCTGAGGCAGGGACACAATAGACAATGGTTTAATTTAACAAATATAAGTGAATTTTGAGGTGTCTATATTTATTTTCTCTTGTTTTTGTCAAGTTGACATTGACCAGATAGTCTCAAATGTTACATAAAAGATGATCACGATAAACTTATACTTTTGAAAGTCGCCATCAAACATACAGTGATATATGATATGAAAAATAATA
Source organism: Trifolium fragiferum (assembly GCA_954870985.1). Taxonomy (NCBI): domain Eukaryota; kingdom Viridiplantae; phylum Streptophyta; class Magnoliopsida; order Fabales; family Fabaceae; genus Trifolium; species Trifolium fragiferum. The sequence goes on from OX940796.1 coordinate 1,968,656, forward strand.
ATAGTAACCAAATATTTAATGACTAAAATAACCCTGTAAAAAAGACTTCAAAGATGATGTTGCTAATATAAGATTAAAAACTATTCAATTAATCAAAGTGTAAATGTAACATTTGTTGTTAAAATATCAGTGATGAAACACCAACAGGAAACACACCAACAACAGCACCAGCAAATTTACCAGATGATGAAGAGGAAGACAATGTAGAATCACCAATGAATTCACCAACAAATGCACCTGCAGGTGCACCTAAATTGACACCAGCAAATGCAGCACCTGAATCATCACCAAAACGAGCACCCTTAAAGGCACCAACTAGTGCACCTTCAAAGGCACCATCACCTACACCAGCATTTACCCGCTATGCATCATCTCCCAAAGCTTGAGATATGTTGAATTAGTTCTGCAATAGATATATTTATTTTGTGTATATATTTAGTGTGGTGTAGATAAATAATTTTACACTAAATTACTATATAACTCCAATTTTTTTCGTAGACACTTATATATGTCTATTGATTATTTGCCATGTGTAATTAATAGAGTCCAAGCATATATAATAGGACATCATAGGATAAAAAAATACTTAGTTGTATTATGAACCTAGAAAGTTCTGCATTTTAATTAGAATTTAATTTGTATGTACCGACAGTGTAAAATAATTTTACACTGTCAATCAATGAAAACCATGTATTTCGCCACGTCACTCCACTTTCTTCATATGACATGGAAAATTGATAATTTCTTATTGGATGACCGTGTAAAATTATTTTACATTGTCAGTGCATATCAATTAAACTCTTTTAACACCCATATTTTATTTACAAATTTGATGTTGCCATACAAACAGCAGCGGAACCAGGATTTTTTTTCCGAGGGGGCCGCTAAGACAATTATAGTATATAAATTAAATAAAAAATTATATTGTGTATAAAAATTTGATTATTAGGAACATATATTACATATTTTAAAATAAGGGTCAGGATCAAATGACACCAACTATATTTTTATAAAACTTAACATAGATGATCTATATGATATAATCTTCCCATCCAACGGTGAATTTTGAAATATTTGAATTCGTTAAAGCGTTATTGAGCGGTGTACCATTTGGTGTCAAACTAGTTTGTGTCATTTGATCCCAGCAGGAGTTGAACTCGCCTCCCTTGGGAAGAAGCGTGCTCCCTTAACCGCTGGGCTAGACTTACATGATTGTCAATTTACTCGCTAACAAATATATATAATTTTGCGTATTTGAAATTATATAAACTACCAAAGGTATCCTAGTAATTTCTTATTTTTCGGGGGTGGCCGTGGCCACCACCAGCCACCCCCTAGTTCCGCCACTACATACAAAAGGTATTTATATAAGCTGTTAATAAGTTATGCTGGAACGTGTAGTGAGCATTGAGAATCACATATCTGATGTGATTCACGTGTTATATATTTTTATTAGTAGGATGATTCGCATGTTATTTTTTTGTACTATATTTTACTTTTGAAAATATTTTAGAATAGCTTTGTGATTGTGGATATGATAATGGATGATCACCTTCTGTTTGTACCTACTACAACATGCGTTGTGATCAAACAAACAATTTATAAGTGCAATTAAGTTCATACTATTAATATTTTTTTCTATTATATATTTATATCACTAACTATTTATTTTTTTGACGATTTATATCACTAACTATTTATTATTTTCTTTTTCCTTTCTCATAATCTCTTTCTCTCATATACCATTTATCAATAGAGTTAATGAAGAATAATTTTAATATTTTTAAAAATCAATAAGATTAATTGGAATTCTTAATTCATTTGTTACTAAAATAATTTATATTTATTGTAAAAAAAATGATTTATATTTTTTATGTCAAATATATGATTTATATTGTAAAGCAGAGGGAATATACACAAACTTACAATTGTGCATTTGTGCGGCTGTTTCAAAATCTTTTAAAAGAATTGGTTAATTATCTTTTTGTGAATAAAGAAGGGTAAACCCAAAAGAAAAGATAAAAACTACATTACTTTAACACTTTTTGTCATGTAAATCTCGTATATATATCAACAAAGAAATTTTCAAAATTCTTTAAAAAAAACTTAGAATTTTCACATCGTAAAAACTTTGGTTGAAATTAAAAACTAGTTAGACAATCAACACACTTGTTTTCTTTACCGGTGTTTTAATAACAGGACCGGCCAATTGTACTGGAAATCGGAGAGTGTAGCGGTCTGGTCTGACTATTGGACCGGGTAAGTAGTCGAAACGGTTGGAATCGAAAAAAAATCGATAAAATTGTCAAGTTGAATTGACTATTATTACTTTCATAACAGTGGTGGCGTTTTTTTTCTTTCTTTTTTCTTATGAACATAGCAGAATGAAAATTGAAAGAGGAACGAGAAACAAAACCTCAAATTCAGATATTGAGAAGTCCTACCACTAACTATTAGTGATTGAAGAATGAGAAATAGAGACTCCAATTCATAAAGGTCAAGGATGAGAAAATAACAAAATAACATATAGTAAAGTTGGATTTAGATCCTCTCCTATGATTTTTCTCCAATTCATTGTTTTGTGAGTGTGAAGAGAGAAAAATTAAAAATTAAAAATAAATAAATGATGATGAGAGAGAAAAAATGATGAAAGAGATAGACACATAAAAAAAATTGGCAGTTTGCACCCAAACATCGTACATGTCGCTTTGCACAACTTGGACAAATTTCGTCATTATTATTTGCCATCTGAAAATGAAAATAAAAATTTAAAAACAAAATAAAGATATAACATACATTATGTATGTCATAAAACATTTCTTTTTTTATTTTATAAACCAAGAGAGAACTTACATTAAGGCAATATTCTATAGCTAATATCATATAAACAGCAAGAGCTAACATACGGTATGTACATCATACGGTTGTAAGTCGTAATTACTATATTAATAATAATAAATAATAATAGTTTCTTTAATTCTTTTTTTTGTTTTTTTTACAGAACTCTCTAATTTTTTTATAAAAAAAATCATTTTTTTGATTTATCGAGTAATTGATATATTTGATCTATATAGACCAAATACATCAATTATTAAATAAATTTAAAAAATTATATATCTCTCAAAAATAAGACATATCCCTCATAGAAAGGACATGAAGATAATTAAATTTGTCATTGTCAAAGTGATATATATTCATGACAATTGGTTGGTCAAAGGCTTCTTTAATAAAAAGTTAACTGATAAAGAAAAAGTTAGGTAACTCTAAATTTGAAACGTTTTTTTAAGGTTGTTTTTAACATTAAGGATATACTTGTTTGAAATTTGGATAAGTTCTGTTTTTTCAAATTTGGATAAGTTATTTTATTGACCATCCTAAAATTATTTTTTCTTCAACAAAAACCTCATAATATATTGTTATTCTTAATAAATTACATATTTCTTTCTTTTAATATTTTTATTAAATAAAATAATGATATCGAAAATAACAACAACACATCATTAGATTAGATCAAATGTGTAAAGAAGCTTTACACATGGTACATACAAATTAATTTCTAAAAACAATAAATTAAAAAAAGAAAATTTTAATACACTATGATTTCTTTTTATATATGATTGATGTCTATTTATAATCACTATGTATTCCTTTTGTAAGGAAATTACCCTATGAATTATCATAAAATGGATAACGCTGAACTAATGATATGTGTTGCCACGTTGAGTAATATATATGTTATATCTTATAATCTACTATATATAAATTTTCTCTTACAAATCTATTTATATATAGATTATATTAATTAATGCTTTGTGTACTTTTCTGATAAGCAATAGCTGTAATAATATATAATGTTTGAACTATATAATATAATATAAGCATATGATATATATATATATGATATTAATTACATGTCACACATAACCTCTCTCTGTGTTTAGCATTGTATGGTTGTTGTGTTCTTTCTTTGAGTTAAGAAAATTATCATAGAAGTAAAATAAGGTAGCTAGGAATCAAGAATGAGTTTTTTGAGGAAGGAGAAAGAAGAAGGAAGGGATTTGAAGAAGCCATTTCTACATACAGGAAGTTGGTATAGAATTGGTGAAAGAAGACAATCAAGTAGTTTTTTTGGGTCAACTCAAGCCATTCGTGATTCTTCCATTTCTGTTATTGTTTGTGTTCTCATTGTTGCTTTGGGTCCTATTCAGTTTGGTTTTACAGTATGTAATTTTATTCCGCACTTTTCATAAACTTAATTTTCATGAACCAGATACATTAATAATTGAATGAACCTAAAACGTAGAAATTTGCTTATATCTGAAACTGGAGGGAATATGAATTATGATCATTTATTACAGGCAGGGTATACATCACCTACACAATCGGCAATCATCACTGATCTTGGTCTCTCAGTCTCTGAGGTATGAGAATTATATAATGATCAATGTCATTGTCAAAGGTGATTTCATTCGAAAAATACATGTTTCGATATGTTATCGAGTAAAATTGATTTTGATTCTAGATATTGGTTTGACTTGAAGCGATAAAAAGTAAATTTAGCGTTGGATTGAAAATTTTACACTAGGTTTTATATTATATCCAAACACGAATCGTAAAAGTTCAAATTCATGTTTCATGTTTGATATTCCATCTTCTTGTTCCTCATTTGTTTTTTCTTGTTTATATTGGCTATATAGTTCTCTTTGTTTGGTTCTTTGTCCAATGTGGGTGCTATGGTTGGAGCAATAGCTAGTGGTCAAATTGCTGAGTATATGGGGCGCAAAGGGGTAACGCCTTTTCTTCTTTTCTTATATTGCATTATATTTTACATGTGTGTTTTTGATTTACTTATCAAATTCATTGTTTTCTAAATTTGCAGTCTTTGATGATTGCATCAATTCCCAATATTATTGGCTGGTTGTTCATCTCATTTGCAAAAGTGAGTTTAGATCATTTTGATTTTTGGTCTTCTTAACATGTTTTTCATATGTGTTCACGAGGTGTTAGCTCAGTGATAAGAGTTTAACTTTGTAAAGTTGCATCTTTCAGGATTCTTCTTTTCTTTATATGGGAAGATTGTTGGAAGGATTTGGCGTCGGAATAATATCTTACACGGTAATGTCAAAATGTTTTCACTTTTTCTACTGTGTGATTAAGTTATGTGTTAAGACAATAATCGAGTTTTTAAATTCATATAGGTGCCGGTATATATAGCTGAGATATCGCCTCAAAACTTGAGGGGAGCTCTAGTTTCAGTTAACCAGGTTTGTATATACCATCGAGATTAGTGAGAGTTTTTTAAATTTCTATTTTCATGCTAGATTTTAATAGATTTTCACTTTACTAGATTAATGAACTTTATTCTTTCTTTGTTTTTTTTCATGTTTGTTTTCTGCATAGCTTTCTGTCACCATTGGAATTATGTTGGCTTATTTGCTAGGACTTTTTGTTCAATGGAGATACCTTGCAATTTTAGGTAATATAGCCTATACAAAACTATACTTTTTTTTTTATGATTAAGAATTGAACTCGGTACCACAAGATTTACAACACTTACACACTGCGACACTGCGCACCAACCACTTGCGCTAGACCCTGATGGTATATACAATGTCTCCAAGATGGCTTAAATGTTATGTGTGACAAAATTTACAATAAGCAACTTTTGTTCCCTACTCTTGCAGGAATTATACCTTGTACATTACTGATACCTGGTTTATTCTTCATTCCCGAGTCTCCAAGATGGCTAGTAAGCTTTTTGAATCAGCACTCTCAATTTTCAGTGAATATGTAATGTGATAGAAAGTTAATTTAATTTGCTGAATACAGGCAAAAATGGGCATGACAGAAGAATTTGAAAATTCCTTACAAGTGCTCAGAGGTTTCGAAACTGATATTTCTGTCGAAGTCAATGAAATTAAGGTGATAAGTAACATTCATTTTATTTTTTTTCATTTTCATTTTGGTTGCATGTCCTTCATATAGTTTCAAGATGTCTAAAATTTTATTGACGAGAGTCATTTTATTCAGACTGCGGTTGCATCGTCAAACAGAAGAACTACTGTTCGATTTGCAGAACTCAAGCAAAGAAGATATTGGCTTCCTTTAATGGTAACTTGTTTTTATATAAGCATTAGCTGCATAACAAATTAACATTGACAATCAGAGACTAATCAGCTTATACTAACTCTGAGTCATATATTCTATAGATTGGAATTGGACTTCTTGTTTTGCAACAGCTTTCTGGGATTAATGGTGTTCTTTTTTATTCAAGTACTATCTTTCAAAATGCTGGTATGTTATACTAAATGAGAGAGCTTCTGAAAAAATTTACATTCCTAAGCAAATTTCAACTTATACTAGAAGCTATTTTTATTAAGAAAATCACATATCTCATAATTTCATTACATATTTAACAGGAATTAGTTCGAGTGATGCAGCTACATTTGGAGTTGGCGCTGTTCAGGTTCGACAGAAAGGAAACTAAACTTTGTAAAGTTCCCATTCTTTTTTCTGTCAATTATTCTCAAACCATAACCTGAAAAGTATTTACATGTCATCTAGGTTCTTGCTACCACTTTAACTTTATGGTTAGCAGACAAATCCGGTCGCCGGCTTCTACTTATTGTGAGTCTAAACTTTTTCTATCATGTTTAATTACAAACTTACTATTTGTCTCTAGTTAGAAAGAGATTAACCAAAATCTCCTATTGCAGGTTTCTTCATCTGGAATGGCTTTGAGTCTTTTGGTTGTTTCGATCGCATTCTACATGAAGGTAATAATTTTTTTTTGCTTGTTATTGTATACACATCATACTTTAACAGTACATTATTACATGCATGCATAACTGTTTAGAAATTAGTATCATAGGATTGTATATCACCAAATTCTTCTTTATCATTTGGTTTTTTAGATGGATAATATATTGTGTTGAATTTGCTCTCAGGATTATGTTTCACCAGATTCTTCTTTATATGGGATATTAAGCCTCTTGTCAATGGGTGGAGTTGTGGTATGATAATAAAAATGCAAATTCACTATACAACTAAACTTTTTGATTACTTGTTTCCCTAACTATTTTATTATAACCTTTCAATTACTTTCAGGTCATGGTTATTGCATTTTCTTTGGGAATGGGAGCTATGCCATGGATTATAATGTCCGAGGTACCATATACGCTTCAATAATGATGCACACAATTTTTCCTTAAGAATCCGTCTTATATATTATAATGTAGCAAGTTAATGAAAGGTAATTGGACGTTTTTGTAATATATTGCATAACAGATTCTTCCGATTAACATCAAAGGCCTTGCCGGAAGTTTTGCGACACTTGCCAATTGGTTCTTTTCATGGTTGGTTACATTGACAGCAAATTTGCTCTTGGATTGGAGTTCTGGAGGTTTGTGTGCATTGTCTGTCTGTGTTATTTTGCTTGAAATCTCTTTGTTATTCGTTGCTAACTAGAAGATTCGTCTGTTTTTATCAGGAACCTTCACAATATATACAGTTGTATGTGCTTTCACTGTAGGATTTGTTGCTATTTGGGTCCCTGAGACAAAGGGGAAAACTCTTGAAGAAATTCAACAGTTTTTCAGATGAAGTTTCCTTTCTAGTAGCACTTCAACTAGTGCTTGCTTCTGTTAGATTCATTTTTATCTTCTTTTGGTTTGCTAAATATGAAAACCAAAGAAGTATAGTTATTATACATATTGCTTTTTTGTTATGATTGATTATAAACAAATAATTGGAAGATTGTTTCAACAAAAGGATCATATTCATATGAATAATAAGCATATTTTTCATTATTTGTATATTTATATTTAAAAGCGAAAAAAAAACCTCTGTGAGCCGTAACAAGTACCTGTATGCCACTGGTTACCTCTCGTATATAAGGCTTCGCATCGCCTCTATAAAACTTCCTCAAAATCAACGTAGCAAACAACGAACCTGCTCGGTAACCGGAAGCACAAGAGGACCAAGTGCAGTAATATTCGTTGTCAACGCTAAACCAGCAATTCACAAAAAATCTTTCGACAATGAAACAACGATTTCCCCAAAATCATCTTGTTCATGATAAACACATCGAAACACCTAATCATCTGCGCCGCAATGCGTACTCACAAATCACAATATGAACAAGCTTATACTTAGCCCTCTTTCTATCAACAAATCTATTAGATAGCAACAAAGCGGATCAACCAACCCTAAACAAACAATTAGGTATAAAGCATTGATAATTATTCCCAAAATACCAATTTTGAGTAATATTGTCAATGCTAACAACAACAGCATAATCACTATCATTTCTATGAACACTCAACAGCAGCGCCGCCATGTTGGTGTGTGGTTGCGGCGGTGAATGTCATATTCGGAAATGGTTACTTATAAAAACCGTTAATTAACTGTTCGGTGGGGACTGAGGAAGATGAGAATATGCGCGCTTTGTATATGTAGATTTTGGCGCCAATATTTTATTTTTTATTGTCAAAAAGAAAAAAATTAATTTTGGCATCTTTAAAAATGGAACCAAACATACTAAAAACGTGTTAGAGACCTCATCCATTCATGTCAACTACTACATATTTCGCAATCATAAGTGTCCAAGGAGAAAAAACTACTACTGTTGAACCAAATCATCGATGTTTTCCTCAATTTCACTATAATTGCATTTCCAACCACCCCAACTCCTTTATATTTAACAAAAAAATCTGAATTGAATCATTTCATATGATATGACACATCAGCGTGCGATTCTTTTTCTAACGAACCAATTAGTCACAATACGGCCTTATGCTAATAGTAAAATATAGACAAATACATTAGACATCAACTTAAACAGAACAGCCAATAAAACTTAAGACATAACATAACTGTCTCAGCACATCCCAGCAGAAACATAACTGTTACCAAAAGAGACAGCACAGAGTAGAGTCTAGATAAATGTCGAGATCACGAATCACAAATTAAGCCATTGCTTAGCAGTCACATTAGGTGGATCTATAGCTCAAACTACAGGACTGCCTTTAAGAGTTTTTCAGTCAGATCTTTGGGGAGCCCCATAACACTATCAGTTGTGCCTACCTGTAAATATACCACCACATAGAAATCAGCAAACTGGAACTAGGAAGCAAAATGAGAGCAATCTTATCCCGGAAAGAAAGCAGCTAGCAATATCACTTGCACTATTGACACCAACAGACTTGTTATTAGTTTAGGTATACACAGAAATTTCACAAAGTTTGAGGATAATCAACATGCAAACTTCCCATATTATAAGAAATGAAAATTGGCTTTGGTTCAGTTTGAGTGGTAAAGAAACCCCAAGCTAAAGTAGCTATGGTCTATAGATTTCTAAATCAGGCAACCACAATCTCTAGCCAGCTAAACTATTGGGGTTTCGAATGAGAAATGCAGTCCAAGGCAACCTGCCTCTTATAGTCTTGTGTCTATAATATAATTAAGATGCACTGAAATTTCCGAGTACGAAAGAGGAGTTAACTAACCACTTCTTTGACATATGGAAATATTAAAGGATGCTCTATTATCAGCCCTCCAGCAACGTAGAGAGTAATTCCCTCGTCAACCTAAACAAGAAAGGGATAACAAGCATTTCAACAACTTAAATCAGCAACTGAAGAGAGTTCATATTATAAAGAGCGTCTGTTCAAGAAAATTTCATGAAATAATCAATTAAAGAAAAAACACGTACCAGCTTCTCAATGATTTCATCTGGTATTTCGTTGAAATAAATCTGCAAAACATCACAAGACGAAATCAATTTCCACAACTAATGCATGCATATCTGAATTTCAAATTCCAATATTAAATAGTAGTAGTTCCAAATTTTGAAAGCATATTTCAAAGACTATTTAAAAGATGATATAAACTAATATCATCTTGAATAGTTTAAGTATCTGAGTCCAAGCGAAATGAGCAAGTGACGAGTGATCACTTGTAGTAAGACTGTCATCTAGCATGCAATACTTGAAAGGAGTTGATATTGTACTTTTGCCGCTTAATATTAATCAGAAGACAACCTGACAATCTTGCACACTAATTAAGAAACCGATAGTTCCAAGACGTTTTAGCAAACTACCAGCACATCACCCAATGCCATTTTTCATGCTTTACTACAGATGACTTTCAAAGTGCCGAGTCTGATATGAGACCTCCAATAGTCCAATTAGGAGGGTCAATGTAAGAAAGAGAACAGGAACAACAGAGGATCAGAACCCTTGAAGTCAATTTAACAGAGTAACTAACAACTGTTCAGTTGTTAGTTAGAGTAGTTAGGGGAGAAAGGAAATGAGGCGAGTACTGAGTAAGGTGAAAGAGCAGGTATTTATGTACCCATTCTGTTGGGGGAGTCCAGGTCTCTAGTAAATCCTGGGTTTTCTTACATTCAAAGTCATTCTGAACTATCCTTGTTCTGAACTCAAACGAACCAAATAGAGACTAGGGTTCACTCAAAAAAGAAATTCATTATTTCTTCTTAATTTCTGATCCGGTTCCTATAAACATCGCTTGCAACTCTTTATCCCAACAAAAGGAACAAGGTGAAGGGCTAGCTTCCTATGTATTCATTCACAATGTCTCGTAAGTGATACAAGTGCAACAGGTATAAGGTCAGCTTCCATCCCAATAAAGGATCACTGACGACTATATCTTTATATTGAAATAACAAGTTAGAACCAATTCTGACAACACCATTTGAGCAAGTAGGGACTCGGGAATCTTTATGAAGCGCGAAAAAAAAAGTTAAATAAATATAAATCATAAATTTGTAACATTCTATTATTTATTATGCCCCCCCCCCCCCGGTTGTTTTATGGATCCATCCCTGGATATTTTTGGACTTTTGGTGAGATAAATAAGAGACAGACTGAATAAAAAAGGTAGGAGCAAATAATACCACCACGCGATCGGATCCACCTTTTCTCAATCCTGTTTTGAGATTTGTAACTAATACAGATCCCACAGTTGCTGCTTGCCTTCCAGAATAATCTAAAATTGCACAAAGAGCCATTAGATATGAATATATGAGGTGGTTGTAAGTTCACACTTCAATACACAACCACTGAAGAAGAGAAAGGAAATTATTTTTATATTATAAATGATTAAAATAAAACATTAAGCAAACCTTTCAAGAATTGCCGAGCTTCTTCTTTGCTAGATGGTTTTTCCCTAATCACACCTTCATAGACCACCACCTCCAAATCATTTGGCAAAAATTATAAGCCAAAAGTGAATGTTGACAAAAAAATAAATCAACAATTTCTGCGACAAACTATTCTTGGTTGCCACCATAAGGCCATTTATTTATGAGGATAGCAAGCACACGAGCATGCGAGTTTAGAGATTAAGAATGGAAGTTATCTATGTATAGGCCTCCTTAACACCAAGAATCAATTTGTTGGACATATGTCGGTAATTAACCAACACAAGACAATTATAGTCCATGAAGACAAAACTTCACTAATAACAACCACGGGAAGAAAGAAAGAGAGGGAGGGAAAGAGAAGCAAATGAAAAAAATACAATTTTAGAGGCAGCACTACTGAACATTTTCTGATTTTTCTTTCAACAGAATTTTTTTCAAAAATGTTATTGTTTATGCAAAAGAGGACGTACAATTGCAAATTAGTAAATAAAAATTTAGAAGAACATGATGAATACTTGGTCGGAAGTAATTAATAAAGTTGGCTCGCCATCCTTCAAGTAGTCACCAACAGGGAGCCTTTGTATGATGGCTTCTGCCTAAGCAAACAAATTAGGAGCATAGAAAGTATCAGAGGATTTAGCTGCACCACTATAAAAGAGCAACATCATTTTATAAATCATGAAGTAAGTAATAACACGACATCACCAGAGATCTGTTTCAAGCAAAAAAGGGAAAAACACCACTGATGCAACAGTTGAAAACTATGAGCAACTTTAAACTGAAGAACTTAATATGTAGGTCTTGCTCTTCAACGATTTTATAATAAGCAGGTAGTTATATACAACCATGTCTTCCATTTTTGCATTCAATTCTTAAAAAACCATGCAATATTCTTTCAAAATGTTTGAAAGATGACAACTTAAGCACACTGTCCTGTCCTGGTATTTGGTAATTCCCTCAGATATATTCATGAAAACCAAAAAGGAAAAGGTAAAAGATAAAAACCGATGTGATTATAGTACTGTTACAAAGACAACATTCAGTCAATGACATTGTACATCTCATTCCTTCTTAAAAATGACTGAATAAGCCAGATCTGTAACGTTCAAACTAGAGTACACTACCACACTACATCCTCTAAAAACGAAGCTGTATATCCTCAATTAATAAATGGCCCTTTTTGTGACAAACCAACATAGCGACGAACAAAACTTAACCAAGGGGTAACAATGCCAACAAAATGAAACATGACATACTGTATCAGCAGCAATTAAAAGTGGCGGTTCGTCAACCCTCTCTTGATTACAAGCAGTTTGAAGTTTGGATATAATGGCATCAGCCTAACGCACAATTCGAATCCAAAATCAGATGACAATTGAACTATAAACACACACACACACCCTTCCAAATTGAACTATAAAGCACCAAAGCAAGTGGTCTAAACATATCCTTTTATGCTACTTCTACTCCCTAGTAGAATTACAACAACAAAACGTACTAAAAACATATTTAACCCTAATAATAAATCATCAATTCGAATAAAATTAAGCAGTATGATTAAAATTATCAACAGAATCGTAATAATAAAACACGAACCTTGGCTTCGGCTAGAGCCATAACTAACTCTTCTGGAGTATCCTTTCGGATGCTCTTCTCATCGATATCCGCAGACTACAACAAAACAGTAAAGATTAAAGCTAAAATCGAAACGAAATATGAACGAATTTTGTACATAAAAGGATATATATATACAATAGAAGGTACCATTAATGTGAATTCGTATCCCATTTCGGATAAAATTTTGCGGCGTGCAACGGAGGAAGAACCTAATATAATCTGCAAATAGCGGAAATTAACATTAACATAAGAGAATGATGATGAGAGAAGAGTAAACAATAATGATGAATGAAACGTTGAGAAAATTAAAATTATTGGGAGTGGAAACCCTAGATTGGAAGAAAGTAGCGTAACCTTGTAGGGAGAAGTTTTGGGTTCCATTGTGATGGCGGGAACAAAAGCTGCGATGCGAAGTTAAGTTCAAATCAACTCTTTATGCTATGACTCGTGTTATTGGAAGTGTTATGCTTTGTTTGGTTTCCAAAATAAAGTTAGAATAGAGAAAATAAATTAGACCCAAAGAAAGAAAAATGATTCCACCAAAAAATAAAATGAGATTTTTTTTTAACATAAATTTTTTTTTTTTTTTGTTAAAGAAGAGATATTTTATTCATTCAAAAACTAAAAGTCAAACATTATATCATGTGCATATTACAACCTACTAACGTGGTAAAATATACTCCCTCCGTCCCTTATTATAAGCTTTTCTTGGAGTTTTTCACGCATATTAAAAAAAGTTGATAGTGTAATTAATGTGTACTTTTTAGGTATCACAATTACTAAATTGTCCTTGGTAAAAAGATGTATTTGTCTATGACTTTTCGTATTTCAATGCAAAGTAGGGTTATGTTTGAAAAAGTAATAATAAATGTGCACTTGAAATTGAGAAAGGGCTTATATTTAGGGACAAATAAAATCTTTGTAAAGGTGCTTATAATTAAGGACGGAGGGAGTATAATTTATATAGAATCAAACAGATAAAACAGTAAGTAGTAGATTTACTCCTGACTTGTACATCCATGGGGTCTTGGCTAACTTGGCCAGCTAAGAATGAATAAAAGAAACATAAAATAATGGTAACCCAACATACAACTAGATAAGCAGAATACAAAATAGGGAAAATCGATAGACTTAAACTAAATCAACTACCCAAAATAATTAAAATAAAGAACACAAAGCAACTTGTTGAAAGTTGATGCAGATTTGAGGATTTGAAGACATTGTCAATATTGAAGGAGGTGGTTCAGGCTGAGGCTGACCAAAAACGAGTTGAGGGTGGATGGTAGCGCAAACTTGGGAGAGAAAGAAACAACAAAGAAAACACTTGATCTGATGACATGAAAAGCAGACTCTCCACACAACAGAAACAACACCCTAACAAACCAGGGGAACGACGCTCTCATACAAAGAGTGGATGAAACAAAAGATGATGAGAACATTGTTGGTGAAAAATAATTACTTAATACATTCACATAATAGGATGAAACAAAGCAAATCAAACTTGTTAAAAAAACCACCCCAAACCAGTAAATGCTGTCGCAAAGGAGGTGGTTGTGGTCAGTGGCGGAGCAAGGAAATAATATTGGGGTGGGCCACTGAAAAATTATAATGAATCAATTAAATATGAAAATTATATTGCATTCAAAAATTATTAATAAAAAAATTTATGTCTTATTCACACAAAAGAAAGCTTTTGAGTTCATATTTACATTAGGTCTTTAAATTAATAGCTAAATGAGTATCTTTTGAAAGATATTTCTTTTTCTATCATTTATAAAGTTGTAATAACTGTCGTGACTCTCTAACTTTTTTCAAAAAATTTCTCTAACCTCTCTCTAGCTTCTCTCCGACCGGATCCCGTTTTCCCCCTCTAATCCAAAACCTTCCCGTCCGATGTAGATGGTGAGAGGGTGGTGCGATGAGCGGCGCTGCCCTCCGCACCACCGCGGTTCTTGCTGGCGCCGGCGGCCGCACACGGTGCTGCGTGTCGTTTTTTGGGTGGTGTTTCGCCGGAGTTCTCGTCTTGCCTGTCGTTCTCGGAGATTCCTCTGTTCCGATTCGGCAATACGGACGTCTGGTGGTGGTTGGTGAGTTTCGAACGGACGAGTTGTGGGTGGTCTGTTTCTTCTGCGTGTCTTCCACCTATGCCTGTCCCCACCTTTCTTGCGGTGGTTCAGTGGGTGGTGGTGGTGCGTGATCTGCAGATCTTAGCTCCGATTCTCTTGCTTCGATTCCGGCGGTTTTAGCTCCGATTTCTGTTTTGCTTTCTTTTGGCAAGGGTGGTTTAGGTGTAGCACGGTGAACAGTACTTTGGAGACGGTGGGGCTGCCTCCGGTCTGACCCTTCTCCTCTCCGACTTGGTGTCACGCGTTTTCTGTGCGTGGGTGGTGTTGAGTTTGGGTGCTAGAAGTTGTCGGGGTTGAGATGGGTGTTCTGGAGTTGTTTGAGGTGGCTGACGGTCAATGTTGGTGGCTGTGGTTCTCTAGATCTGACCTTTGTCGGTGGTCGGATCTGGTGGTCTGTGGGTTAGTGGTGAATGTGAGTACTGTTTTCTGGTGTTGATGTTGGCTGTGGAACTAGGCGATAGGTTTTGTTGCTCCGACGCGGTTTAGGCGGTGGTATGTTGCTCTGGTGATGTCAGATGAGGTGTTGGTGGTGAGGCTGGCTATTTGACGTTGGATCAGTTGATGACGTGTGCGTTTGACCTCCATGATATCAGTTTCTCTGACCCACTATCAAATCTGTTGAGATTTGCAGGGCTCTTTTTGAGTCTCTGGGGGTTACAAATCTTTGTGATTTGCAGGGTTCTTTGGGATTTTCAAATCCGGTTCTGTATATCTGGTTGCCTTTTATCGCATCGAAGTCGACTGTTTAGGTTTTCTCCCCGGTACAGGCGTCTCTGACCGCTTCCGAATCTGCTGAGGTTCGCAGTTTTCTCCTCTGAGTAGCTGATGGTTCCAAATCTGCTGAGATTTGCAGGATGCCTGTATCTGATTAACCTCGTCCTCGTTGATGTTGACGGTTCTCGGGTTTGCTGAGACTTGTCCGCCTTGGTTATCTTTTTACTTTCGGCGGTTAGCTTTTGGCCTTAGAAGCTGGTTCTGGATGCTGATGGCCTGATGTTTCGTGATCGGGAGTCTAAGTCTGGTTGTGGCAACTGTATAGGCTGAGTTGGTGACTGCTCGAGTATTCGGAAATCTGAGGGGTGCTTTTCTCTTGGAGGTACGTACATCTGACGTTTTGCCGAGTTATGCTTGCCTGGGGGTTCTTGCTCTACTTTTGTCTGGTCAGCGGTTCGCTTGATGAAGCTGTTTCTGGATGCTGATGGGCCGAGCAATTTTGATTCGAGTTCGGGAGTTAGAGTTCAGTTGTGGTAACGTTTTAGTGGGATTGGTGACTGCTCTGGTAGTCTAGGATCTGTGGGTTGCTTGACTGTATTGGGGTTTAGGAGTTGTCGTCTTTTTCTGAATTGGTGGTTGTTTAGGAGTTTATTTTTAGGTGTTCCGCTTATATACGACACCTATGTTCTTGTGTTCCCTTTACCGGACTTTGTTCGCCTTGTGCAGAGTCTCGGTTTTTAATAAAATTTTGCTATTCAAAAAAAAAAAAGTTGTAATAACTAAATATTATATTCTAAAACTACAAAAAAAAAAAAAAAAAAACTGATTTTACTACTTTTAAATTTATAATATTGAATATTGAAGTTTTTTTTTTTAATGAAAACATGCAAAAATTATAATGTTTATATACAATGAAGTTGTGTTTTTTTTTTCTTATGAAATTATTTTCTCTTAAATAAAATAGTTGACGAAGAACATTTTAATTAATAAAAATATTTTTTTTTAATTTAATGATCAAGTGTATTGATACATTCGAATTTTCCAGTGTCTAATTTAAAAGTATATAAATAGGAAAATATTATTGTTCAATAATATATATTTGCTTGAGTGGTTTGATTTGCCATTTTGTCCCTCAAGGACACAAGTTCAAATCCCCTTGATACTTGCTCAAATTATTGTTTAAAAAAATAAAATTGAAAATAATGCAAAAAATGAGGATAATAAGGATCGAACCCTCATCCCATGTGTTTCAGGACCGCCAACTATGCCACTCGGCTACACTGTAAACATGTTTCAATGTCTGCGCAAACTAATATTTATTATATATAGATATAATTTTATAAAGCTACCATGGGCATATTAGACCATTTACAATGGTCTATTGAAAGGGTGTTGAATATACTCTCAACACAACAAATACCTTGCAATGGACCTGTTGAAGATTACCTGGAGGGGAGAGAAGATGAAAGGTTTCAACATAGTTGAATCTGATTGAGGGGGACACGCGGAGCATGCTGATTTGTTTGCAACGGGCGCGTGCAACTCACGCATAAACAGAGCGGGTAAACGCGCAGGAAAGAAGGAGAGAGAAGTGCAGCGGGACAGGTGTAACAACCTGATTGGTTTATTGAATTTTTACCACATACTTATCTTTAAACTCAATTATTTCATTGCAAATTAATTTTTTATTTTTTTATTTTTTTTACCAAAATTCGTATTTTATTTTTCTCTGTAAATAGAGACTTGGTTCGTTTGATTTGGACACCGAAAAAAAAAACACATTTTTCACTATTTTAATCTTATTTATCTTTTATTTAAGGTTTGATTTGTAGTTTTAATCTCTTTTTTTAGTGAAATGGATCCCAATAATAATTTCAACACCCAAAATTCTTCTAGTTATCCATTAGGCTACCAAAATCCAACAATTATCCAAATCCTAACAATTATCAAAATTTTAATAATTATCCAAATACAACAATTATCCAAATCCTAACAATTATCAAAATTTTAATAATTATGTTTGTGTGTTGTTTTGCATTTTAAGTTAATTTGCATCGTATTAATTATGTTACTTGTGTGTTGTATTGCATTTTAAATTAAGAATATAATAAAAAAAATTATTTAAAATTTTTTTGTTAAGTGTTTATTATTTTAATTTATTTTTAATCGATAATTATAATTTTATTTAATCATAAAAAACAAAAATTTAAATTTAAATAACAATATGAAATAAAAAGTGGTGGGGTAGAGAAGGTGGTGGGATAGGGTGTTGAATGAAAAAACTATTGGAGAGGTAAAAGTTGAATGGGGTGTTGAATGATTAGGTGGAAGAGAGAGAAGATGATGTGGAATGTAAAAAGTGGGTGTTGAGGGTGTTGAAAGTTGATCACCATTGTACATGGTCTTAGTAATTTCCTATTTTTATGGGGTGGGCCATGGCCCAGCCTGGCCACCCCTGTCTCCGCCACTGGTTGTGGTTGAACCTGAACCAAAAGATGAGAATCCCGAATCCAACATTATCGTCGCAGATTTGGACCGAGGGTGGTGCGGAGGGTCGAAGCCACCCCTCGCACCACCACCGTAAAATTACATGTTGAAAGAAGTGTTTGAATATGGAGGGTAATGAACTGCATTTATGTTAAAGAGAGGTCAGAGCAAAAGGGTTTTTAGAGAGAGAACCCTCATGTTTTGATAATATATTATGAAAACAATTAAGCAACTTAATATAGTAAAATAATTTTAAAATTTGTGTAATCTATTTTTTTCAAAATATAAAAAAATAACTCTTTTCAAGACAAACTTTGACCTTTTTTAGTTGGGGAATTCTAATTTACCATTTTATAATTTGAGGGTATTTATTCTTCAACCAATGAGAACAAACTATTTTTATGTGGTCTCTACAAGTTTGTTACAATTAGTTGAGGGAACCGCATACAAATCTACTTATGTGACTTATTTTCATTGGTCAAATGGTAAATGCCCTGGAATTATAAAAGGGTAGAGAAATAGTCACATTTTTAATTATATTCTCTACTCCTCTTATTCACCTCATAATTATAGTTATGCACTCCACTTCTCTGATGAATATGATATATCACTTTATCATCTTAGAAACAAATTGAATAGAATAAAAATATAGTTTACTCTCTAGTCTCTACTCCTTTTATTTACTTTATAATTATAGTTATGTTCTCCACTTCTCTTATGAGTATGATCTACGACCTTATCATCTCATAGACAAATTGAATAGACTAAAGATATAGATTTTTATTTACATTGATAGTATTGGTTTATGGAGATGTTGATGGACCATCCATATATATCAAGCTAAATCAATTATACAATCAATTATATAAGTGAATTGAACACCACATATTTATCAAAACTTAAGCAAGACATTGAGTTTATAAGTTTTATCATTTATAAAATACTCAACTTTCACTTTTCTATCTAATATATATAAAACTTAATTCATTTCGCACTTACCACGACAATTTCAGTACATAATATATGTTCATACAAGGCAATAATGGATACAACATCTCTAATGACTGATGTTAACAGAGTAGTCATGTGAGAACAGTTTCTTATTTAGGACTGCAAAAATAAAAGTTAAGAACACCTCAAACATGATTTCAACAATGAAGTGAAAAATCAGTTGGTACTGTTCTTAAAACTAATGTGGTAGTTGCGTCCCCACAAAAACACTGTCTTCTTTTTGTTTTATTATAGAGAAAGTTTGTTGGCATGTGATGACCGACTGTTGCGTGACCAAAGCAATAGATTATAGTGCATTTTCTTTTTACTATTAATATTCTTTTTTGTGGTACATTTTTATTACTATTATTAATATATATATATATGATTTTTTAAATAGTCTTAGATTTATCAAAATTATATATAATATAACGGTTCCATAGAAAGAAATGATGAATAAATAAGTACATGTTGTATGGTCGGTGTCTGATTAAAAGCATACATTAGCATGTATATTTAGTACCGTCACTTTAGATCAACTTCACTTCATTCTTGTAAGTTAATTAACATATAGCACGGATACACTAATAGTAGAGTACGTATATAAAAAACATTAGCTTAATATTAGTTTTAAATTTGATATAAAATCATTAGACTTTTGGTTCTTATAGAACCAAGCTAGATGCATGTGTTTTGGTCTTCACTTAATTAACTTGATTGGTACTCTTCTCCACCCAATTTGCCTCTGCTTCTGTCAATTCTTCACTGAAGGCTTAGAAACTTCAACCTACATTACAAATAAAATATTTGCAGATTTTATGGTGTGTGAGTAAATGATACAAAACTATATAGTCTAATTATAATGTAGATTTTCATTACTAAAAAAAACTATCAAAATTATATACACATAATATGAAATTCATACTTAATTCTCAGTATTTTTACAAAATCTGCTTATAAAGTAAATGATGTCTCTTTTAATAAACTTTTTTTAGACCTTACGCGTTTGGCAATAACACTATTGTGATTGATGCGTGAATAATTTGATGTGTGGTCATAATGATAGGCTCTAATACCAAAATATGTTTTTATATCTTTATAATTTCTTTTAGACTTTGCCTATTTTTAACATGAGATTTGAGTTTTTCGTGATAATAAATAAGGATTAAGCAATAAAATTACCTTCGTTCTTCATCATTGTAAGTGTAACCTTTAATGCTACTTCCTATTGTTGGAGCATTTCTGTATTTAGGTAATGGAACACGACCTTCCTCAATTTGCTTCAAATCTTCAACTAGCATCTCATAATGCCTTTTAACTTCTTCGACCGTCTTCCCTCCGACAGCCCTCGCAATCTTCTGCCACCGATCCGCGGTGTCCTTGTCATAGATAGCCAAAGCATTCTCAAATCTTTTGTTTTGCTTTGTTGTCCAAGCTGAACTTGAAGCCATTCTATAGCAACACTTATATAGTGTAAAGAATTATAACTAAGACAATAATATAGTAACAAAATTTAGTGTTTAGTAGAGATGTGTGAATGATCCAATGAGGAGGTGATTATTGTGGTACCCTTTATATACCAATGGAAGGATATAAAGTGTGTTTGTTGCTAGTGCTAGCTGTTGCTTTCAGAGCATATAATAGTGAGACAAACTGTTGAACATGGATTTGGATTGCATGCGGATGCAGTCATACAGTTAGAAAGTTTTGTGCCGTTTGATTAAGATCAGGCGGTCTATATATAAAGAAGTTAAATCAGACTGTATAACTGTTTTATATTTGGACCATCTGATCATAATCAGATGATCAGATCTTCCTAACTACATGCAATTCATATCCGTTGAAAAGTCTTGGAATTTTTCTAAGTACATTAGTAATTTAACATTTTTATATGAGTTTGTGTTGTACTATTAGTTTAAATAATGTTTAATGCTTGAACTTTAAGAAATGTTGTGCTTAATTAGAAATACTATACTACTATTAGACTCATGATTCTATAGCCGACTTTCCCTAAACCGATAAAGTTAATGATTAATGATAATGCAACTTGTAAATTTCACTCTTTCTTTCCATTTTCACATGTATGTCTTCTTTGAACTATCCAAAATTAAACAATTAGAAGAATGTCATATAGTGACATGATCACTAAATTTAAATTGAAACCTTTAAATTAAAATATTTACAAATCATATATAGAGTTATAGGTGGGGATAGTATTGGAAAAATTTAAATCCTATGTATAGCATACCAATAAAATTTGAGTTGAGTTTATAAAGAATGAGATTCCATATTTTACAAGTTAGTTACTTGGTCTAACTCAACCCAAATTTTAATGAGTAATCAAAGTTTATTCAAAATCTACTGGGTCATCCGTTCAGTGGTGGTCTTAAAGTTTGCAGTACCGACCGTACAAGGCTCAATTTTTATGTGGCACAAAAAATTTAATTTAGCATGTGCTCGTCAGCTCGTGTATTAAACCAACTTTATACACATTAAAAATCTTATAAACGACTTTGTACCTACTATTGAGTCACTCAGATCACACTCTAGGTTAAAATTTTGTCATTCGCAAAAAAATCATGTTCATTTCCTAATAACAATTAGTGTATGTTTGATATTTCAATCGATATGTCAAAATCACAGTAAATCATGTGATTCTGACAAATTCATCGTGATATCAAAATAGACTTAAATGAACACTGAAATTTTAACAAGAAGTAAATTTTTTGTTTCACGTGTGATGACATGATCATGGAAATTTTGTTTTTGAATTTATGTGGTTCATCATGATTTTTTGTTTCATATGTAGTACTTATGGATAGGTCTCATTTTGTACTGTTATAGAAGACACAGGAAGGGTCCAGTTCACGGGCCTAGGTATCATCCAACTATGTACGAAATTTCACCATAAAATCATCAATATTAGCTGTGTATCGAGATCAAACAGAAAAAACACAAAAGTACATTTATTTTTTATTTTATCTTTTTGGTGTTTCATCTTTCTGTGTTTGTGGTTGAGGAACCAGTGGCTCATTGCATCCTTCATACTCTGAAATGCCAAATTGGTGTCGCAGTTATCATATGGTTTTTGTCACTTGTTAATATTTTAGCAACATTTTATTTTTATAAATATGGTTAAAAAATCACACTCTTTATAAAACCATTTCTGATTTTATTTTATATATCCTATGTAGAACTTAAATTTTTTTCATTAGAGCAAATAAATTTTGTTGTGCCATTTTTTTGAGGTATATATTGTTAACTTTGAGTCTTGTGTGAGTTTTTTCCTTTGTTAAAAAACCCACAGGTGGGTACGTAGAGTAGTTAAACTACCCTTAACTTCAATGACTTGATACAAAAACAAAAATCAATCAATCAAAACTAAAGGATTGTCAAATCTTTGTGCATGGACCCTCAATTTTCTCTGGCTAGCTGCCTGCCTCAATGAAATAATCTTGGTACAAGTCTTGCTTTTATAATAATCTTTAAAGTGTATGAAATTTGTCAAAAAAAAAATTGTCAAGTAGTTTAGTGACATTTTATTTTTAAGGTAGATAAATGACATGACCGGAGTTCGAACCGATTCTCTGTATATATAATACAACGTTCTACCAATTAAACTGTACTCACGGGACGAAATTTGTCAATTTAATTCCTAAAATATATGAAAATTGTCAATTTAATCTCATTTTTATAAAATGATGTGTTCAAAAATTGGATTGTCCAAATATTATCCGACGTTAACATCACATTAAAACTCCCGAACTAGTATGGACAAAATAGTTTTCAGTGAGTTGGCATCCACATGGGCATGTTACATGTGCCTTTGATGCCCACCTCATCGTACCGTTCATAAAATAGGATTGATCGTGTTGATGTTCGGATGAGCGATGAGATTGAAAAATTATACTGAACTATTGTGAATTTTTTGACATGAAAGTTCTGTTCTGTGGTTTTGTGAAGCTATAAAGTGTAAATTTCGTAAAAAAAAATTATAGTCACTCATTGTGAATTTGTCTATTCTTAAATTTTAAGTACTAAAAATGATAAACACTTAGAATTTTAGAGATTAATCTAGTGGTTTATGAAGTTGAGAAAAACTTAGTGCACGAGCTTCATTTGATTCATACTGAATTTATTTTTTTGGTCGAAATTCACATTGAATTCAATGAAATGAAAGAGACAGCAAAAGTTACAAGGAACAGAATCTTTATTATCTTTAGACTTGGGCTGATAATTTATCTTGTTTGTCTCCATGAATGGAATATAATCATCAGGCTCATTGGTTGGTCATTGAATTTAGAACATGTTATTTTTGAAGCCACTCATGTTTAATGTTTCAAAAAATCGGCATGACTTACAGAATATATATGTTGCTGATACGTAATGTGGAATATTTGATCTAAAGTTAGAACAAGTATTTAGAACTTTTCAGCAAAAGGGGGAGGAAAAACTTGTTCAGAAGAATACTTGATTTGAACAAGTTCTTTTAGTTAGACACATACTTGGAATTTTAGGGACTATTGTGACAACATCTGATATATTTAAAGATAAAAAATCAAAGAGATGGATAGCTCAATTAGTTTGAGTTAAGATTTAAAGAAGTTAAAAAGTTTGAGGTTCAAGTTCTGATAAAAATGGAAAATACTAATACTAACAACTAATTATTAAATTTGACCGTTTTAAAAAAAAAATTAAAAAAAATTTAAAGATCAAAATAATTGTTTACTCGATAAGAATGTATTAATGAAGAATGCCAACAAAAAATGGTCATAGATCATACCTCACAAATGTGAGTTTATATTATCTCTTGTTGGTAGGATGAGAACTTCGACCCTAGATAACTTATGATCATGCTATGTCTTCGGACATTTGTTAAATATGCTAAAAAAGAAGATGAATGACACTGTTTAACATTTTACATGCTAAGAAAATGAATGACATTTGTTAAAATTTTACATGCATTCAATCTACAATTTTCAAGATGAATTTTATTTTTTTATTTATGTGTTTAACTAGTGCTCTGGACACTATTTAACATTTTACAATAATTTATAATCGCATAACCTGATTATGAATGCCTGATCTCTCATACACAAACATGATATTTTTTTCACTAGTAGTAAGATCATGATGTTGGAAGGGGCCTCGACTCAACACGAATAGACCACCATACTTTGGAAGAGATTGGGATATAGAACAAAAAAATGCTTCTAAGGTGATTTCCAACTTGCATTGTGATTATAATGAAAAGCTTGTGAAGTTGAAAGGGAAGTTCTTGAGAGAGAGATAAATGTTGGAATTGATATATGCATGGTTGATAAGGATTCCAAATGTAAGAGGATCACTAGTGCCAGGCTGTAATAGATGAAAAGAAGCTTATATTCTTATCCATGAATATTTATCTGATCTCATAGTTTGATACTACATATATATGCATACTTCAAAATACATTTGGGATATGATGATGAGATAGCTAGATTCTGGCATCTACTACTTTGTAATTGGATGTCATTTTTGCTATATATTCTCACAAATTGGATTCTATCTCTATGACATGATCACAATATTTTGTGCCCTCTAAATATTTGGTAGTATAAGTTTTTTTTTAACGGCAAATATATCAAGTATATGTTCAAGATGAGCAGACACCGAAGAAAAAGAAATTACATAGTAGATGTACCGTATATATGAGGAACGCCAAAAATAAACATCAAATCAAACACCAAACCAAACGCCACCTAATCGCGCTCCATTTGTATTATAAGTGTCTCGTGGAAACTTATGTGACAAAAAAAAAATTGTGAAAATTTCATTTACCAAATTACTCTTAGACTCTTAGTAATGTTAATTAGTGAAAGTTTCACAATGGAATAAAAACCGAATTGATCGGTTCGATTGCAAACTACACCTATGTCCGGTCCATTTTGCACTGAAAAGTGAAAACAACTTAGAAGTTGCAGACACATTTTATATATGTTGAAACATGGTTTTCAACCTACAATTTTCCATTTTTCTATCTTTAATGTGTGTAAAATTTGTTGTTAGACTCTTTAAAATAAATATCACTTACTTTTTTTTTTATCAAGTAGTCAAGTGGGATGACCGGGTTCGAAACCGGACCCCCTGCATATATAATACATTGTGCTATCAATTGAGCTAAGCTCACAGGACTTTTTTTTTTTTTTTTTTTTACGGAAAGAAATATCGCTTATTTATTCGCTTTAAATTGAATAAGAGAGGACCTAGGTAGTTGGGCTGATAACGTAAAGTTGTAATATTGGGCTTTTCTCGGCTCTGATCTGCATGTTTTCTCAGCTCAGTTTAGCAATTAATTCACATCTCTCCCATTCCTCTTCTTTTAATTATCTAGTAGTAGTATAATTTTGATTCATATATTTTGTGTGTTTGTGTGTGTATATATACCATTGAAAAAATAGGCCGTAAGACTATGCCCTCAATTGATAATATTGATGTTGTTAATTGATTATTTTTATCGAAATTTGAACTCGAAATCTTTATATCCGAATCGAATATGAGACCTCGCAGTTGTGTATTGGTTTTATGCGGTGTTTGTCTCTTTATCTAATAAAGATAAAAAGACATACAAAACCAATAAAAAATAAAGATCATTAAAAATACTTCAACAAAAATATTTTTTTAAAAAAATAGAGTATTATTTGCCTACAATTACAGAGATTAATCTATTGAGTTTGTGAGTCTTAAATAGATGACAAACTAATGTTGATACATATCTTAGTTCGGAATCGAACCCTATACTTTAATTAAGTTAAAAGATAAATATCATGCTATTAATTAAACACTCTTAGGTCTCACTTCAACAAAGATTTAAAACGTAATCTACGGAAATATTTAAAATAGAATTAGGAAACAAAATAGTAGCCATTGTTTCATTATCTATATATATATATATATATATATATATATATATATATATATATATATCATGTCCTATCTAAAAGTTTACAATAATTTTTGTAGCATTAAAATTTTGCCATAGGAGAATATATAGCCATCACAATTATTGGAGTTCTAGACACCCATGTATTTATTGGTTACTATTTGAGGAAACGACATGATTGTGAGTTTTGAAAACATGGAATGACTTGAAATGAAACTAAAAAGTAAGATGTGAAAATTAAACAATTGAAATATATATCACTTGGTTGTTTAAATTGATGACTTTAACGAGAAAATAATAGTATATGCATGCTAGCTATTTGAAAAGTCTCTTCATTTGTTAATCCATTTATTCTTTTGATATCTCTCAATATATATAGCCTTCTTAAATATTTTAATGGTAAATAAATGATAAACAGTCGATTATTTTTATTAAATAATTAAATATGCAATTTAGTCCTTTACATATATCTATTTTCCACGTAGTCACCAAAGTCTTTAAAATATAATCTTTTGGTTAAGATATTATGGACTAACAAAATGCATTTTCATGATAATTTTTCAATTTTATATGCTTCATGATAAAAATTAAAATTGCTATTTTGACCAATCGTTAGTTGGTTAAATGATGATTGACGCTAAATTTAATAACGAGGATCACAATTCGATTCTATGTAACTGCGATTAGGAAAACTAAAATCACTTGAAGACAGAACTAACTGACTTGCGTTCGTTGGACTCGTGCTTGAACTTGAATTGAGTGATACATATATACGTGTATGTAGAAACAAATTAAAGGTGGCGTCAATAGTATGAATTTTTGCACAGCACACGCAACAAGGAAAGCATACAATATAAGAAGTGCCTTTCATGACTAAAATCTAAAATATTGAAGGAGGAAAAAAGATTAGGACCCCATTAATC
The DNA here is from genome assembly GCA_954870985.1 of Trifolium fragiferum. Taxonomy (NCBI): domain Eukaryota; kingdom Viridiplantae; phylum Streptophyta; class Magnoliopsida; order Fabales; family Fabaceae; genus Trifolium; species Trifolium fragiferum. The sequence goes on from OX940796.1 coordinate 1,995,599, forward strand.
ATTTAATTCATTTGTACTTTATTTTTTACAAAATTTATACTCTAGCTTATTTTAAGACTCTGGTTGATAAATTAATTTATAGTGGACGATATTTATCTCGGACAGTTAATTTTAACTAATACCGAAGAAATATGTAATATGTAATTATATTTATGGACAAAAGGAGTAAATATAAAATGTAATATGTATTTATAAAATGATATACATAAATCAAGTTGATTAATATTCAATTTTTTTTAATTAAGATGAAAAGGGTTTGTTTTGTACCATAAAAAATAAAATAAAAGGAGTTACATTAAGAGAAAAATGATTAGCTATAAGTTACTTGAAATAGCTTGTTAAAAAAAGTTATAAGCCAATAAAAATAAACTATAAATTTATGAGTAAATGATAGGTATCAAACTGATTTTTTTTAATCATATGAGCTTATAAGATATATACTAGTTTATTGTATTTGTCAAACATGTATTATTTTATTTTTATCTCATTTTAGAGCGTCTATTTTCACTTTCTTTTGGCTCAATAACAAAGTAACAAATACCATTAAAATTTACGCACATAATTGTGAGGTACTAACTTCGAAATTGAATAAAAGTGTCAAATCTAACAATCGGCATTGTCAATTGATTAGGATTTACAATATTTTTTTCAAACTTAGTTTTAAACAACTCTTCTATAATTATTTGAAATTTTGTCATAGTAAAAACAAATTATATTTTACACTATGGATCAGATAAAAGAAGTGTCACAAAAGTAAAACCTCTTTATTAGTCAAAAAAATAAATTTTCTTTAACAGAATTATCCCCATCTTCTCTCCTCTTAGTCTTTTTCTAATTAATGGGTATGAGACTGACTAATGAGAATATTAATTACTTTTATTTTACTACTATATTGAATTGAAAGGGAGAGTATTAATTTTGTAGATTTAATATGAACGATTGTAACAGAATATGGCCCCATGTGTTCCAAAATTGCACTAATATATGACTGAGTCAATGGCATTGCAATTAGACTGAGTCTCCTAGATCTTTTTAATTTCTTTTTCCAATAAGTCACTTTCACTTCCAAGAAGACCACATGTTGTAGTTGTAGCCGACTACCAAAAAAATCCATATTGTACCACTCCCAATCCCATCCATCATAATTATATTATCTCTTTCCCTTTCTATTCCAAACAAAAGACTTTAAACAAAAGCATGTACTTTTATATTTCCTCCGTCCTATAATATTTATTATCGTAATATTGACTATTTTTTCATTCGTCTTAAAATTAAAAATTGAGTCTCCATCCTCTATTTATTATCGTAATATTAACTAATTTTTTTATTTATTTTTTAAAATTTGAAATTGAATCTAACTCAATCTTTTAAAATTATTTTCTACATGACATGAAAAATGATAAGTAAATAAGTAAAAGATGAATGATGATTTTACTTAACTATTTATATTGTCTATTTTTATATTTTTATTATCATAAATATAAAATGAAGAATAATATTTTGAGAATGTTACACACTATTAATGGAGAGTACTATTGAAAAAGCGGTTGAGTTTAATATCAACTAAAAAAACACATGAAATAATTCGTGCACACAACAAACTCATTTTTGTGATAAGATATTTGAGGTTGAGGTGTTTGACATGGTCATTGATCATATATATATTGCTTAATTTTTATTTATTATTATTTTTGTAAAATTTTTATAGCTTAACATATTTGCACTAAGGGTATAACATAATTTTATACGTATTCAATTAGATGTTACTATTATTTTTTTAGTACATAATTACGTGTTACTATTAAAAAAAGTTTCTCTCCTTTCTCTCAGCCGTCCTCTTTTTCTCTTAAACCTAGTTTCTCTTCTTCTTCATCCATCAAGAGAGAGGTGGTTTTAGGGTCAATTTTTGATCCAAAATCACCCCTCTAAATTGTTTTCCTTTTCTTTTTTATTCAAATAAGTGATTTTTTACGTATATTTAGTTTTTCTTTGTGATTTTTTTGTTTGTCGTCGTCTTGTACGGCGTTGTATTTGTCGTCCTCTTGTGCGACGTTTGTTGGTTTTTTCGTTTTAGTACTGTGTTTTGTTTATTCAAATTGACATATCAACCTCAACTCATTACAAATATGATGAAGATGGAGACTTGAATATCAACGTTGCAAATCCGGGAGTATGAATATTCCGGTGACATTTATTCTGTCATATTTGTAGGCACTTTCATGATGATATTGTATGCTATTAACCTAGGTGCTGCGAGTTTGTTTGCAGATTCACCTTTTTCAATTTTTAGCAATCTTGAATTTGTAATAATTTATGTATGTTTCAATTTGAATGAATGAATGAATTTTTATTTTGAGTAAAAAAAAAATTACGTGTTACTATTTATATACGTTATAGTATTAAAATATGTACAAAGATATTAAATTATGAGATTGGTTTTTGGTTTTTTTACAGGAAATGAGGAAAGTGATTAGATATATACTGTAAAATGAGGAAAGTTGTTAGGACTGGTTCAATGACAAAGGATTTAGATAATATACATAAAATTTTAGCTAGATTCAAACGTCATTACCTTTATTGTATTAAAAAATAACGTAAATCGTGGATATATACGATTTAAGTTCACTTCTTTAAAAAATAAATTCATTAAAAATAATAATGTATTACTAAAAAATAAGTTTTTGGCATGAAGTGCTTTTGTCATTGATATGAATATGTTTGGATTATCGTTTTGTACCTCTCAAATTTTAGTTTAAATAAGTGTGTATATTGACTTTCACCCTAGTATATTCACTAAAGTCGCTTTAATTTATATTTGATTTTGAACATGATTTGAAGGTTTAAATCACAAGTTAGAGTTATTGTAAAAAAAAAATGTCACAAGTTAGAGTTTTTACTTTTTTGACTATTTTGTACTAATAGTTAGAGTTTTTTAATCCAAAAAGAGTTCGAATTTAAATCACTACTTTCATGGTTCACACTTTTTTTTTTTTTGTGAGTGGGTAGTTATTTTTTTAATGGGTAGTTTTTTTATCAAAAATAAAAAATAATTAAAAGAATATGGTTAAAATTGGAATAAAAGGTAAAAAGATATAAGCTCAAATGCTACTTAGCATCTGAAAAAAAGCTATAAGCTCGTAAAAAAAACTTGTTGCCAAACACCTTTAATTTTATGAAACAAGCTTATAAGCTAATAAAATAAGCTATAAGCTAGCTTATTTGTATTACCAAACACACCCTATGTTAGTCTTAATGTCAATTCAAATGATCGGCAGTTTGATAAAGATTCAACAATATCACGAGATTCTAAAATGACTTTCATCCTTGATATTCACTTTATCATGTTTTGTTTGATTAAACTAAATAAATGTCATGTTAATGTGTGTCCTTCCTAAGAACACGTGTTAAGATAACATAATATAGAAATTTTGCATTTAATAATATAAGAAATTTAATACATAAAAGTAAAAATACACAAGTTCTAAGAAATAATTTTCATGTTAACATTCTCCTATCTAATGTACCAAATGGTTGACCACATATTTGATCCGTATTAACTACTATGCAAAAAGTTATTCAAATTTGGTAAATACAAATCTCAATTCTCTTACCAATAACGAATTGATTCAAATAGTAAGAGTTTCGAGCTTCTTAAATAAGTGGTTAGAAGTTTAATTTCTGATTCATGCATATGAAAATAATTCAATTAAAAAGGAATAACTCATCATATGTACCCCACATGTTCCCCGACAAAAATTAATCATTAGTAATGCTAGTTGAGCCTTAGTATATTATTATGGTGAAAAAGATGGTGCCATATACTAGGGGTGAGCACAAACCCGCAACCCGACTCGAAACTGACATAACCGCTAACATATGGAAGCATTCGGTCGGATGTGGGTCGGGTCTCGGGTCAACAATTGTGAAAAATCGGTCATGAACAGTTGTATACGGGCGGGTGCGGGTCTCTAAAAATCCGTCTATTCATAACCGAAACCGACCGAACAATTTCTAAAATACAAATTAATTTTTTTTCTAGTTTCGAGCACATCTTCTCTCTCTTAATATCATATGCTCTTCACTTTGTTAATTTTATCTATCTTTGATAGAGGAGAAAAATATTGTATTTTACAAGTTTTAGCTTGTAATATAATATGTTGATAAAGGAGATGTGAAAGATAATATTTTAGATTTATCTTAATTTTTACTTCTCATCTACTATCTATTATTGTCATTGAATTTACAAGTTTGAAACAAATTAACTTCATCTCATCATTTTTATTGTATCTTTTATTGCATTATGTACGAAATATTAAACGAATTGTCAAAAAACAAATAATTTTTTGATCAATGAAGTTTTAAATATAACAACAACGTTTCAATCTAACCCGTTAAAACCGACCCGCCGGACCCGTCACCCGTATGACCCGAACCCGAACAAACCGAAGACGTAAACGGTCGGAATTAGGTCCAAATTAAGATGTCGCGGTTTTCATCGGTTTGACGATTTTCGATCCGAATCCGACCGAAACCGACTGATGCTCACCCGTACCATATACTAGTACTGGTATCACTCACAATCTCTTTCAATTTTTTTATGTTTCAACTTTGCCACTTGTTACTAGTGGCAAGATGACCATTGACAGGATAACAGTTGCGGATACTACTCAAAAAGGTATCATGCATGTATTTATTATTTTAAAAGTTTAGAAGTTACGGTATCAATATCATGTATATATTATATAGTCAACAGATAGAGTTGCATTTTGTATAGTGTCGTAATAGATAGTTGCAAAGAAAAAGTTATAATGACTTTTTGGTCGTAAGGTTTGAGTCAGGATGCAATTTTCTTTTTACAAGTTTGAGGATGCAGTAAACATGAAATCTGTGAAAAATAATAGAGAAAAACTATGAAAATTTAATTGATGGAAAGAGACAATGATACAAAATGGTAAAAATAAAAATACAAGAGTGCTTATATAGCTTATTTCTAATAGTTTTCCCGCAAGTTTAAAGAAGTTCACAACACATTCGGCTAAAAATGACATGAGCCAATCTTAACTACCATATAGGAACTAAAATTATCAATCATAAGACAAAAATTTAACCACAAAGAAAAGGTCACCCATCAAGGTTTAATCACTTAAAATAATCAACAATTTAAGACTTAGTGTATGTTTGGTATCATGGTAAACATATCAAATGACGGCGACACACCATGATTTTGCAGAAACTATAGAGTGTAGCTTTTAAAAAAATTACGATGGATTACTGCAATCATTACATATCTACCACGATACCAAAGATACACTTAACTATTAAACATAAGTTACAATGTTTAACCAATATAAGGCAAAAGCGACAAAGTTTAACCATGAATAACGTTTAACCACTCAATACAGAAGCATAATGTCACAAGGTTATTTTGGGACAAATTTTTGGCTACCACTACCACAGCCTCTGTTTGATAGATTTTTAGATCTGTTCCCACCTATTAGACCGACAAATTATAAATATGTTATAGTCTCCATATAATTAAGTGTGTCTATAGTCTCGTGGGAATAGTTCCAATTGAGAGAAGATTATTTTCTTACGCAAGATATTTTGTTGGGAGCAAAAATACAACCTAAATACTAGTAATGTTTATTTTGCTATCCTTTTTAATGAGCTTGCATTAAGATACAACTAGTATGTGTGTATGTATGTAGGTAGAGAGAGCGGTAGAAGGAGGGAAATACGTGTATAATTAATGTAGCTAGGAACCTCCATCATAAACGTCACGTTCTATAATTAAAAAAGATATTAGGATCGATCTCAATGGAGTTAACTTAAGATTGAATATTTATATCTTTTCTAGAGAAAAATACGATTGAATATTATAAATACACGGTTTATACGCTCTTAATCAAATAAAAAGAAAAATAGAAGATATTATCAACTCAACAGACGAAATGTTTTATGGTCAAATTCACATTCACACACAACTATTTTCCAACATAAAAACTAAATACTAGTAGCATTTTGGACCAAACTATTAGTGGCGTTTTGTGACTTTCCTTTGTTTGAAATTGAAACCATGATGAGTATGAGTACCTTTTAATAATAATCACAACTTAAAATTGATTTCTAGTTTGACAATTCTACGTGTAGAGACACAAGTGGATACTCACAGTTTCTCAGTGCTTATCAGATGGTGATTGGTTATCAATCATCAATTCATCATGCATACCCCCAATCATATATCTTCACAAAAAATAAATAAACTTAAGAAAAATAAAAAGAAAAGAAAAGAAAAATCAAATTTGAAAAGCTACTCTAATTCCACGAAACTTCTGCTTAAAATCAATAATTTCGTTTTTTTGCATTTGATTCATGTGTACAACCTTTTTACATAAACACATAAACAAGACACAATTGCCAATGTTCTTCCAAAAACTACCAATAACACAACCAATTTGTTCACATAGAACACTTAAACAAAACCAAACCAAACCAAACAATTGACAACAACACTCTGTTTATTGAATCTTGAATTATCACTACCACCACCACCTCCCAATTCCAAACTGCATTAATAACACCTCCGGTGAGTTTTGAAAGTGAAAGCTGTGGCAGTTGGGGGCATAACACTACCACACTCTTCCCCCTAATTAATGCACTACCTCAATCCCACCAATTCTCTTCATACCCATTTAATGTTTTGCCACAAAATTTTCAATACCAAAACAACACACTTTTCTTGTCACAGCCACATTCTATCCATTCCATCCTTACATTAGATACACTTACCTAAAACCTTAATAGTTGTGTTTTATGAAGACTACTCATATAAACAAAAAAAACATAAACAACAGAGACACAAGACATTCTTTTAGTTTACAACGTTGATGGTTCCTTCTTATAGACTTGAGTCAGAGTTCACAAGAGACAAACAGAGCAACAGCAACAAGTGAAGTGAATTTTAACAACCTGTCATCATTGAAGGTACTGTTTTTTGTATCAACAAAAATATCAATTTTTTTGTTTATGTTATATACTAAATTTGTTATATTGATACATGCAGATGAAACTGAGATAAAAGCGAAGTAAAGTTTGTGAGAATTGGAAATGAAAATGAAGAGTGGAATAACAGTGAGTGTTGTCATGATGGTGTTGTTTTTGTTAGTTGAGTTAACAATGAGTTTGAGTTCAAGAGATGAATGGTTGGCGTTACTGGAGCTTCGTTCGTCGTTGGGGATAAGGGGAAAAGATTGGCATAAAAAAGTCGAACCGTGTAGGAACTGGACTGGTGTTGAATGCAGGAATGATCAAGTTGTTGGTATCAGCGTGTCCGGGTTGAAGAGAACCCGGTTGGGCCGTCTTAACCCGAGTTTTGAAGTGGATTCTCTTCAAAATTTTACTCTATTGGAGTCTTTCAATGCTTCTGGGTTCATGCTTAATGGGTCTATTCCTGACTGGTTTGGTGATAAACTTGGTGCACTGCAAGTGCTGGATTTAAGTTCTTGTTCAATATCCAGTGTGATTCCTGATTCACTTGGGGGTATGAAAAGTTTGAAGATTTTGATTCTTTCAGAGAATAATCTTACTAGTAGAGTGCCTTCAAGTTTGGGGTTGTTATCTAATCTTTCTGTTCTTGATCTCTCTGGAAATATGTTTTCAGGATCAGTACCTGACAATTTCTCTAATCTTGGTAACCTTACAAGGCTTGATCTTTCTAATAATTACTTATCTGGTTCTATTCCACCTGGACTGGGTAGCCTTTCAAATCTTCTAAATTTGAACCTTTCTGATAATGCTTTCACTGCTTCTGTTCCCTCTCAGCTAGGTAATCTTGCAAAGTTGGCTGAGCTTGATCTTAGTATGAATTCTTTTTCTGGGTCGTTACCTCATAGTTTGTGGTCAATGCCTAGTTTGCGCTTTTTTGATGTATCGGGCAACAGTCTCACTGGTCTACTGCCAAAATTGTCTGGTTTAAATGTTAGCTCAAATGGTGGCACATTCAATCTATCAAACAATTTGTTTTACGGATCTGTAAATGGTCCTACGAGCAAGATTAAAATGATTGATTTATCTGGTAATTATTTGGATGGCGTTGTGCAAGGTGGCGGTGATGGTCTTACTCTAGCTAGGAATTGCCTACAGAAGATTCCAAACCAGAGGAGTTTGGAAGATTGTAGAATGTTTTATCTCCAGAGAAATTTACCCTTTGATCAAGGTGACCTTGGGTCCAAGAAAAACAATAAAAGAGTGATATTCATACTGGCAGGTATATTTGGTGGGTTTGGCTTTATTGTTTTACTGGTATTGGTCCTCATATTGGTTCTGAAACAATGTCATAAAAGTAAGGATTTAGAAACTGAAAGAGGGACCACAAATGGGGGGCCTGTTACAGAAGGGGAAAGTCCTACACCTAAGGATCCTGTTTTTGTAACTGCCGTGGGCGAATCATTTACTTTCGAACAAATACTCCATTTTACTGGCAATTTTGATGAAGCAAACTTGATAAAGCAAGGTCATTCTGGAGACTTTTTCTGGGGAGTTTTGGAAAACGGAGCAACTGTGGTTATCAAAAGGGTAGATTTAAGTTTATTCAAGAGAGAATCTTACATTGTGGAATTGGAATTATTAAGCAAGGTTTCACATGCAAGATTGGTCCCAATTTTGGGACAATGCATGGACAATGAGAAGAATAAATGTATAGTTTACAAGTATATGATAAATGGTGATTTGGCTAGTTCCTTACACAGAGAAAGTGGTCCAGATGGTAAATTGCAGTCCATGGATTGGATCACAAGATTGAAAATTGCAGCAGGAGCTGCTGAAGGACTAGCTTACCTACATGATTGCAGCCCTCCTCTTGTTCACAGGTAATACCAAATACACTCTTGAATCTTGATTGTTATGATTTTCTCATCATGGTCACAACACTACAATTGTATCCCATTAAATTTTAAGTTTTTTGTCAACAATGTTTAAACTGAGGTAGTCTGCAAATTACTGATATTTTTTATTTTATTTTTAAATTTTTTTAAGAGATATGCGAGCTAGTAGTATACTTCTTGATGATAAATTTGAAGTGCGACTTGGAAGTTTGAATGAGGTTACAGCACAAGGAGATTTTCATCAGAATGTCGTGTCAAGAGTTTTCAGCAAGCCACAGTAAGTTTTGAATTAATTAACAATGATAGTGTAATAAAGCACAACTGTTTATAATAAATGAAAAATTAAGAGAAGAAATACTGTGAGGATTTATAAATGTATTGAAGCTTCAACTAGTTTTAATATATCCTGAAAATGGTTGGATCGTACCTACAAGCTATAGAATGATTTGGTAGATATATTAATTGTCTTTAGTAGGGCTAGTATACTAGTTAATTCTATTTTTATGGTGCCTGTTTGTATAATAGAACCATCTCATCCCTGTATTTTGACCTAATTAATTCAAATTACATATAGAAGGTTGTAACCTTTTTTTTTCCCTTGTGATTTTGCAGATCTTCTAATCAAGGCAATCCTGGTGAGTAAACTGGTTTTTTAATCAATTTCTTGTTAGCTTTTATCCTATTTGTTTAATGGAAGAAGTTTAAGATGCAATAGCACACTAAAAAAATTATCCCTAGAACTAGAACAAATGTTAGTGGTGTGCTACATGTGAAAGCACTGAGAATGAATATGCACACTAGCATAAACTTTTGACATTATTGACTTCTAAATTTTTAAAACTGTTACAACATCAGAGTTTGATTTTATTTTTGTGGTAATGAACAGGTAAATCATCTGTGACATGTGCCTATGATGTCTACTGTTTTGGAAAGATTTTAATCGAGCTTGTTACTGGTAATACTGATATAAGCAAATCAGATGATGCCACCACAAAGGATTGGTTAGAGCAAACCTTGAATTACATCACCATATATGATAAAGAACGGTTGGCTAAGATTGTTGACCCAACTTTGATAGTGGATGAGGACCTATTGGAAGAGGTATGGGCTATGGCAATCGTGGCTAAGTCATGTCTGAATCCTAAACCTTCAAAACGTCCTCCAATGAAATATGTCCTCAAAGCACTTGAAAATCCATTGAAGATAGTCAGAGAAGAAAGTTTTAGCTCAGCAAAATTGAGAACAACTTCATCTAATAGATCTTGGAGCACTGCATTCTTTGGTAGCTGGAGACACAGCTCATCAGACAGTGGTGCTACAATTAGGGAGGGTACTAGTAGTGGCAATAAACAAACAGGAAGATCAGGTTCTCATGGTAGTGGTGGTAATGATCACTCATCTTCCAATAAAAGGTCATCCAGTGAAGTTTTCCCTGAACCAACGGGAATGCAAGACATGGAGAATGGAGAGGCAAGATGAAACACTTAGGATATGGACTTAGTTATTCTTTACTGGTGAGGTTTTAGCTCTTTTTCGGGTGATTACTCGCGCCTTAGCAAGTGTTTGTTATTGGAATGTCATACCCATAACCTAGCTAGAATCCATTATAGTCCATCACCATTCACCACCATGTTGAAGCAATTAAAAACCATGCGGCTAATGGTTGTTTTTGCTTTCTAAAGCTGATTGAGCAGCAAGCCGTGAGATTCTGGAACCTAAACAGCTCCGGTAAAATTGATTTTTTTTACTCATTCATCCTAGTTTTGCTTAAAGCACACACCTCTTCTTGTAAGTCGATGAATGTGCGACAAATTGTAAAAAATAATAAGAGGGTTTTCATTTTGTGAGGAATCAGAAAGTGATGAGAACTGTATTTCCAATGTAATTTTATTTATAGGTGGGCAATACGTACTATCTAAGTAGCATTGGAAGTCTTCTTTGGGATTTGAGGCAGTGTGGTAAGAGCCTTGAAAAAGAAGCAGAGATGGTTATTTGTTTTCACAAAATATTAGTAACTTCGTTTTTGTGGATCATTTGCTTGTTCTATACTTCTATATTGGAAGTTAGTCATGCATCATTACAGATTCTCTAAGGTCATTATGTGTTGTGCAAGCACGATTTTTGTTATTCTACAGTATATTTTTATCGATTACGCTTTTCCATATCTCATCATTCTTCTCATATTCTCTCTCGTATCTACCTTTTCTCTGAGTCTTTAGAATTGATTAGCATATTCCCTAAGCATATAATAGGACAATCTCTTAATTTCAAAAGATTCTTGTAACAAGGAAAATATAAAATATTGGTCTACGTGATTGCTCTTCTCCCCCTTGAGAAATGGCAGAGTTAAAATTAATGAAAATGGGGATGGATTTTCAACAGCAAGGAAAGTGGCAGAGTTATTACCCGTGCCTTCTGTGCCCATTGCTATCCCTATTAAAATCAAACAAAGGGAGGGGAAAAAATTACAACCGTGTTAAAAATAAAATTAATATACTTCCAGAACAACAGCAATAACTAAACCAAGTAATTACTATATTTTCTAACAAAAATATTCAAGGGGAGGTATAAAGAATACAGTAGCAAAGCTTAGCTTTCCAAAATACCAAATTCATGTTGCATAAAATCTTCACTGGGTCTATAGTACTTGTCTAAAGATAACAAGCCCAAGTTAGATACTCGGCTTGTATAAAGACAGGCAAATCTCTCAACCTGCATCATGCACATGACATAACACAAGTGCATTATTAACCAAATTACTTTTTGTGAGATCAATTTTATAATTATGATTTGGACAGAGGAAAACTAAGGCATTCATTTTCACGGATTTCAAAATGGAAGAAAATGTTATACTTTGTTAAGAGTCTCGTATCGGATGACAGATGGTTATATGTTTACAAGTGGGGGCAATCCTCACCTTACAATCCAGTTTTGTAAGGTTGAGTGTTAAGCCCAACACAAATTTCTAAGATACTTACATAACTACCAACATGTGTTTTAGGTGCTGGTATTAAATTGAGGCATAAATTAGCAACAGTTGGTATACTATTTGACAACATTAGTACAGCGCCCTAATAGTCATTCTGATTAAAACATATATAGTTGAAAAGCACGGTTTCTTGCATACAAGTGTGACATATGCACCAATACTGTTGAACAGCATCAGAACAGAAATCATGTAACTTTACCTGATGAGCAAAGCGGGAGTTCTGATAACCAGTCTTCATCAGCTGGCCCCATGGCTCATGAAACTGCAATGGTTTATTTTACACAATTATAATCTCATGTACTACATAAACTGAATATAATGCAATTGTACTAGACTAGTAGAACAAAACTAGATATTATAGTAAAAGACTACAAGTTTCTACCTTTTGGTGTAATTTTCTTAGCGCTTCTTGATGACTCGATCGCACTATCTCTCTTTCAAGCTGATGAAAGAAATAGCTATTAAAAACATTACCATACTTGAACTTCTATATATAACATGAGAAACGAGAATGAACATGAAAGATCAAACCTTCAATGCATCTAGTTTTGAATTCAATTTCTGCTTGGTATGGTCATCTGGATTCTCTAACCTGAAAAATTGTATAATACTGTCTAAGACTGGAAACAGAAAATAAGACAAGAGTAATAAGGCCCAAAGTTAGACTAACTTGAGAGACCGATTCAAATGGTGCATTTTATCCGCAATGCAATCATCTTTGCTCCTCAAAAATTGAAGATCCTGCACACAAGGCTAATCACGTAAAAATCTTAATCCCCAAATGTGTATTAGCTTGTTAGGTGATGTCTATTGAGAATGGGAAATAAGAATCCAAAAGTGTCCGTCATTAAAAATATCAGAAGCACTCACGGCAATTTTCCTGCATGAATTAACCTATACTTTCTATCGTCTTATTTTCCAAGCTTTATTTTATTAACAAAAATCAGAGATAACAAAATCAATAAGCACCTTGCGAAAATCCCTTAGTTCCAAGAGGAGTTGAACCTCCCTCTCAAGCTCTGGGATTACTAACATTGTTCTCCATCCTGCTCATTGAGCATATTGAGCCATAATCAAATTCAAGTCACATAAAGAATAATCAGCAAATATGCCTGACTTTTAACAGAATGGAAATTTGGGTTTCCACACATAAAGAAGCATAACTTGGACTCATTTAGTGGAACTTCCATTGACGCCTTACTTTAAAATTACTTTTCCAGTTATATGTATTCCTCTCCACCTAAGATTAGGAACTACAGGTAAAGTCCTAGTTTAGCAATGATGAAAATCCTATCAATCTAATAGAAAAGTGATAAGGATTCATATAATATACCGAGAACCTTTTTGCTGCGTAGTATATCTCCATAAATATGATCTCCGACATATAGAACCTACAAGTGTTACGAATTTTACAGAACACTTCAATAAATGTTATTATGTCAGAATTTTTAGAACGACAACAACCACCAGATTTCTACAAAAATTGTAAAATCTTCAAACCATAACACAATTCACAATAAAAAAAGAAACTACCATTTGTTTATCCAACTACTCCCTCCGTCTCATATTTTGTGTTTCATTAGGGATGTACACACTTCTTAAGAAATTAATTACTTGCCGATTTTCAATGCAAAATAATATGTTTAAGACTAAAATATCCTTGTACTTCATTTATTTATCCACCATATACTTCTAACTATTTCCAGAATAGGGGTAAAATTGGTAAAAAAAAATAATAATAAATGCTGTATTGACATTATAAAATGAAAAATAATGAGACAACTGTATTTCAAATGAGACACATAATATATGACGGAGGGAGTACCGAAGTAGTATATATTTTCATAAAAGAAAGTTGTTACCTGTGAACTTGATTCTATTGAAAGTAGATTATGTAAGTGATTGACACTGCCTCCCTAAAATGGAATAACCGTATACAAGAATAAGAAAAAGAAAAATTAAGGTATCAACTTTATCGGCTTGAGTATTATATAATGTTTACCACATATTTTTGAGTAACATAAACCTACAAAATGAATTTTAATTCACATAGTGATTAATATACCTGGAAAACCTTACGGTCCTTTTCTTTCATCAATAACCCTGCTGATATATTACCCACCTTTGACAAGACAAAAAAAGGAAGACAATTTTCAAAACAAGATCACCATAGAAATGAATACAATGATTTGATATGCTATTGTGCTGACCTGAGGCATAGGAGAGCCATTATCCGTATTAAGTAACTTTCCACTCTCGGGCTCAACATCAAACAGATTAGCATGATTTCCCTCAAGAAAAAAGCTTGGCTTTGCACTGCATGAATGGTTAACTTGACCAGGTTAGCAGGGAAATCTATAAAGTAAATTTACTGCAATCTATTAGAAGAACCACAATAAATTAACTTTCAGACACAAGCGCAAAGTCAAATTGTAACAATAATATGCTTTCATATTTCATATGAATTAGCAGATACATAAACTGACTTACAGGCTACGTAAACATCATAAAAATTACAATATAAACATACTTTGTAATTTGGGATAAAAGAAATTGAAAAGGTCATTAACTGAACAACACAAGGACCCAATTACATGATTGCAAGGGCTCCTAGTTACTTGTGATAGCTTTTAGCACAACTCCTAGGGGCCTAATTAATAATGTTAAATGAAAAATTGTTTTTAACAGTGTTCAAAAACAAAAAAAGTTGCTAGCTGCGGATGCTAAAAAAAAATATAACCTTCCAGTGATGATGACATCAAAGTATTGAAGCCATTCCAAATTGGTACTGCCGTTTACCCCACTAGATCCACAGAGGAAATTCATGACAACGTTTGTATAGTCCCATAAACTGTAAAATAGAGACGAGTCTTTAGAATAATCGTTATTTGTTTGTAGATACAGAAACCATAGTACAAGTGTATTTATATGTTCTTAATGGTAATTTTTTATCGTGAATTAACTTTCACAAAAGCTCAAACTATTGGGTGAAGGCACAAAATTTTGCAACTTTATTCTCTACTTTTAGACTTGGAAGCATGCAATGCTTAGTGCTGAAATTTAATTTAAAATTTAGAAGGAAGGGCTTTGTTCCAAGTAATTGTCAATAAAGGCACATGGATGATTTTATACAAAATATGGTCACCCATTTTATTCTGCAATTTAAACATTAAAATATTAAATAACAATAAATATTATAAATTCTTAATTTTAGAGAAATATGGTACTTTTTTATATAAAAATAATGTTAACTGTTTTCTAAACAATTCAATGCACTTGATAAACATAATGTTGGACTGCGTAACCAACAATTGTTCGTCCTGTTCTTATATAGACAAATTCATCACTACCTGTTTGTCACCAAAAATGTAGCTCGTCCAGAATCTCTAAGCATTTTAAGCATGGGAACTATTGAGGTGTCTTCATTGATATACCTAATATTTCAAATTTAAAAATAAAAAACAAAAAGACCAAGTCAAATAACTCCATCATGAAGCCATAGATCTATGAAATTTAAGCACAAAAATTGAAGAAAGAGACAACGGTTTCACTTACTATAATCTTTTATATAACAACATAATTAGTTGGTTCAAAGGAGAAGACGAAAAGAGAGGGAAAAGTTTTAAAGGAGGATTGGAAAGACTAATTTATTTTTAGTTTTACCCTCTCATAACATTTTATGTGACATTTAATTTAAAGATATATAAGTCAAGGAAGTCGCTAATATGGACTTTATTTTTAAGGGTCCACCGGTGAACCCGTTGGTTTTACGGGCAATAGGGGGTTAACTTTTCCCCACCCTCATTTTTTGACATTTTTTGTTGGCATCAATGCATCTCTTTTTTTTTGTTGCTATCAATGCATCTTTTTGCTTTAACAACATCACTTTGCTCTCTCTACTGCACTCTATCAGGTTCATTTGATGGGCTAAATTCCAACAAGGGTTCATAGTTCCGTTCCGGTGCCAAAGCACTAACATGGTTTAGCTAAATATTACTTTGAAGTATCAATCTTGAATGCTTTGACCTTATTCCACTTCTTAAATGTGAAGATTAACATCGTTTTAATATTCTTTCATTGTTTCTACTCATTATTAGAACAATCAAATGTTTCAATAGCAACAATAAATTGATTTTCAGTAAGGTGAATGTTATCGGTGTTGCCTTAATGGGTTGTCTTGTATCGATCTCAAGTGGCTTAATGAGCTACTATTGCAAAAGGATGAAGGTAGTAGAGAGTGGTGACGAAGGATGTTAATGGATTGTGTTGTTCTATTCAACATTCTTGCCCAAATAATAAGATTGTGTCAGAAAAATAAAAATAAAATATTAAACCTGCAATAACCAGTAAAAATAATGGGTTCACATGTGGACCCTTATATACAAGGTCCATACTAGGGGCTTCCATAAGTCAAAGTACTTAAAGTATTTTGTAACTTTGGTCCCAAAAAAAAAAGTATTTTGATTCTCTCCGCCCAATCCTTCCAAATATCAGGGAGAAACCAAAATTGGGCGAGTAGTGATTTTACTCCCCTCCTCTCCAAATAAATAGACCATAAAATAAATATTTAAAATAATCTCCCAACCCCTTCCATTCCCCACCAGCCAAACACTATGTAACTAGTGATATTACATCTATACCTTCTGGGATCTTTTGCAACTTTTTGCTTCAATGTTCCATCTCGGTGGCACAAATCTACAGCATGACGAACATCCTTGTAGAGACAAGCATAACTGAACGGGAAACACGTAAAAAGATAAATCAAATGCAGTTCATTTTTGTTTTATATTGTATGATTTTCAGACATTTGAAAAGAAAAAATGTTATGGCTACTTCCTACCTACTATACATTTATTTAACCTGCCCAGTATCCACCGGCTATTTATTGTACTGCACTTCTGCATAAACAGGTTTAGCAGCATGCAACCATAAACTTTTGATGGCTTAGAAGGATGTTGAAATGAACATTCATGATAGACTAAAAGTGATCCAGATATGTTCACAAATGAAGAAGCATATTATTGCGAATGATAGCTAAAAAATATACTTTATGTGAAGGCAACCAAGTTTGGATTTCATTTCAAAAGGAATAAAACTAATGAATTCCTTGGTCCTGGTTTGTAATTGATCTAGAAAAATGCAGGCGTATAAACTTGCTAAAAAGACTCATGCATCCAACAGTTGAACTTACTCAATAGACATTGGAAGCTTTTCAGGATTTCTGTCCTTAAAATCAACCAGTTGTGCAAACAAGTAGGCTTCCGCAAGAGAAAAGAGTGTATCAATTAGAGCATAATCAGGCCCATCAAAAGGATCACATACTAAAGTATTTCCGTAGGTCCCAAATTTATCTTCTTTAGATAACTCTTTAAATCCATGATAAGCTACTTTCACATATTTGTGGCAATCCATCTAAACACATGAAGAGATAAAACAATCAACAAAACAAAGCAAAAAAGAATCCATGCAATTTCCTTATATATTTTTTCCCTAGTAAAAATGGAGGGGTATCAAACATTTGCTTGATCCTACCTTCAAGATGTTGCCTCTCTTTTTGTCAAGAACCAAACCTCTAACCATGTAATTTGGATCAAACGACCAACCGAGTAACTGCAGAAAAAAAATGCTTTTAGCCAAAATACTACACAATCTAATATTCATATACTAAACAAATGAAATGGTAATGCTAATAATTTAAATCCTTTACAATTGAATTATTGATTATGACTATTTTATCTTATTAAATTTCTGTTAATTAGGATTTGGTTATTTATTTTAATTTAGAGTTATTTTGTCAAGTTTCCTTGATAAGATTTGGATAACAGAACTACTAAATTTTGAATTCTTTGCATTTGAGGATGGATTTTATTCCTTAAGATATGGTAGTTATTATCCTATTACAACAATTAGCATTCTTTCAGCTGCTGTAGCCTATTTAAAAGGCAATATGGTTTGGAATAAAGTTATCAAATAATAATTATTGGAAAACTTGAAAGTTTTAGGAGGAGCTCTATCAAGCATGAGTCTGCTTCTCGCTTTCAACACAGGTGAGAAGATAATTTTTTCTGCGTCTAAACCTGTGATCTGATCTCACACGAAGGACCATAACAAAATATGCAGGAGGGAGGATGAAACGGAAAAATGTTTTTGTCTTCTACTGCAACAGATTGAATATTAGGCAATAAAGAGCCAACAAGAAAGTCGATGCTGCAGAGATAAATATGTTATGATGGATGACTGGTTACACAAGACAAAATAGGATTAAAATGACAGTATTATAAAGAAAGTTGAGGCATCATTATAAAAATAAGAATGCTCCTAGGATTAAAAATGAAAGTATCATAGAGAAAGTTGGAGTAGTGTACATGGGAAAAGATAGTAGGGTCTTGTCTTAGGTAGTCGAACTTATATGTAGAAGACCCGTACGATGCTAAGGAGGATACTTGAACAATTAGGGACAAAGGGTGACCAAATAAAACTATAGTTCAAATCATTAAGATAGATTTTTTTGTTGAAAGGATCATTAAGATAGATTTAGATTTAAATGGTTTGTCCTTGGACATGACCCTTTATTGGATTTTGTATAGTTAAAGAATACTCCTCTAGATTCAAATATCAGGAAAAATATGGCGAGGTTTGTTGGAATTTGCTTATATTTTAAATTTTTAATCAACCAAACATGACCTATTTTTTGCTTATATTTGAGTCTGGAGGGAGTGTTACATTTCAAGGAGTTGATGGATATAATGTGAAACGGAAAAATGTGAGTAAATATAAATAAATAAATAAACAAAAACACAACCATTTCCTATCATCAAAGGCACAAGAAAAAGAATAATAAGAAAAAATTAAGCCATGGTAAGAATCAGTACAAGATCAACTAGACAAACCTCGCTAGGGTATTTCAAATCATAAACCAGCTTTTTGACTGTGTATTGATAAGCAAGGGATTCAAAAGTTTCAGGCCTGTATTGTGCCAAAGTATAGTCCATGTCAAATCCCACAGCAACAATGTTCTTCATATTCAGTGGCCGGTTACAGAAGATCCGCTTTCCTATATCAGTCTTAGGTCCATAGTCAGGAAATGATAACCATTCTCGCAGATGTTCGGAACTATCACCTCCAGAACTTTTATCACATGCATCAATGCGGATCTCATCCCTTGAAAATTGAGCATGCAACCGACCATCTCCTGATAGATTTTATCAAAGACAACAAAAACACCAAAGAAATTATACTCCAGTATTAATTAGGAGTGTCTTTGGTATATATAACGACAAACCACATTAATAAAAGCAAAGCTTTAGACCATACACAATAGCTACAGATCAAGTTTCTTAACTTTCTGCAAAAGATTACACACAAAAGGCTAGACAACGATAAATTTGTCTAAAGTCTATACAGAAAGTATGCCTAGATATAATACGTGAAAAATTATGGGCCTATTTAGACTAAGTTATTTGAGCCTATCTACAAGCATAAACACTTGTGAGACTAATTTGAGATAACTTATAGAAATAGTTCATGACATGTTCATAAGTTGTTTTATGCTTATTTCCATAAACGCTTCGAGATATGAAACAGCTTATAGCAAACATGAAACAAATTTCATTTTATTTTATCATTCGCTATAGAAATAACTTATACATAAGCACTTATGTTATAAGCGCTTATACAATAAGATCTTAAAGGTGTTTATCCAAATAGAGTTTTATCGGCCCAAATAAAGAGACACTTACACAATGCAAAAGGCTATGTTCAGAATCACATAATTTTTAACAAGCTACGTTCCAACAAACACATGAGAATTCAAATTATCAGTTGAATTAATCTACTAATAAATCCATTTCTACGTGATTTTCTAGCTACAATTCACTCTGTATAAGTATAACACTACATTACACTAGAACAAATAAAGCATGAACAAATACAAATCATTCATTAGCTTGCAATGCTTAAACGATAAAAAAAAAAAAAAAAAACTAGGAATAATGAAATTAACAGAGAAGGCGGAAAAACGAACCTGCGGAGGCAGAGTGCGGCGGCGGGAAGGGGAGAAGAGACGGAGAATGAGCATCGGAGAAGTTTCTAGAAGGAATACGGTTACGGAAAGAGAATGAAATGAAATGAAACGGTTTGAATTTGTGATAATGCAAAGCGAGGTTTAAATAATGCGCACGTGGTTCTGGAGAACTAAGAGAGGTTGGTATTGGAATGCTTCTAGAGAAAGGCATTGTTGGAGTTGTTGAAGTTTGTTGAAAATTCAAATGTAAATGCGAATACAATTGAAATTGCATTTACATTAACAAAAAAACTTAGCAATGCATTTGCTACTTTTTTAGTTGATTAATTATACTGTAGAACTTAATTAGAAGCAAGAACTTATGAGGCGCAGTGGAAAGAAGAAAATGAAATAGGGTTTGGGTTTGGATTCGAAGAGAGACTGCAATATGCTCGAAGTTGTTGGTGGGAAAGTGAAAGTGAATAAAAGTGTGTGAAGGGATGTGCCACGTGGAGTATGATTGGGGACCCGTTTTGACGCGCTTTTTGCTTCATGACTTGTGTGCGTGGGTATAACTTGGTTGGGCCACATTCTCTTCCCACCTCCATTTTTCTCTCATACCTTCGAAAATCTTATGTTCCATTTTTTAAAATCAGAAGCTAGAATTATCATAAATAAATCCGCCATTTAAAAAGTAAAATTAAATTTAATTAAAACTATCGAAAAATTCTCTAATTTTGTTTAGTAAAAAAATTTCTCTAATTTTGTTTAAAATAATTAAAAATGTCTCTGATTCAATTCAATTTATTCATATTAGTCCTTTAAATAATATGTTGTAAATAAATTGATAATGAAGGAATAAGTTTAAGATTGTGAAAAAAAAATAAATTTAAGGATCATATTATTAGTAAATTGTAAAATATAAAGATTTAATTGAGAGTAAGTGATTAAATATATAGACCAACTCAAAAATTTAATAGAGTCGAAAGCTTTTTTAAAACATTTATAAAATTATTGACACATTTGAGAGTATCTTAGTATCTTACAAAGTTATTGAATTGGTTTACTTGAAAAAAATAATAATATTAACAATAAATAGTTTAGCCAAGGTTCAACTTCAACCATGGAAAAATTTGGTGGACTCTTTCAACTTCTCGCGCGTTTTTCTATTTTACTTTTCCGTTACTTTTTTTTATAAAAAAAAAAAACAAAATTAACACATTTCATTAATCAAATAAGCATCAATACAACGAGGAATTGAATTCAAAATACGGTGACTAGACATATAATAGGTCGCTCTAACTAAATAGTGAACAATCATATTCACTTGTCGCTTAACATGTTCGACCTCAAAGTAGTTAATAGTTATTCTACCTAAGAAAGGATTTAATATGATAAATCAAAATATAAAATTCCGATAATCCATCTTTCCGCTACTTAAGTAGTGAACGTTGTGAAAATGAGAAATTTGAGGAAAAACACCATCGCCATAATATTCTCACGTTTTATGTTGTTTTGGATTGGATCATGGCCCAACCCGCCCCCAACTTTATAGAGGCCTAATCCATCAAGAGTCTTTAGACAATCTTGGATCATACGAGAATATAACCATGGCATTTACAAGTGTCATTCACAACGACTTATCTCGTCAATAACCAACGACACTTTTTTGGAGTCTATATAAACAAGTAAGCACCATAACTTTAGGTACGTTGTTTATCCTTCAAAAAATTTCATACATAATACTCGCAAGTATCCCCAACTTTAATCTTTGACGGATTATTGTTCGACACCAACCATATTTATATATAAACTTGAAATAATCTACGTATAACTGTAAATATTAATTCATCAAATTAATATTAAACTCTCATTAACATTCTCAAACATTTTCATACTTGTAAAAACACACGCACGTATATTAAACTCCAAAAATAAAAATTAACTAATTTAAAAATATTGTTTCTTTTCTACAATATCTGCATGAAATCCATACACACAATTAGAAAGTCTCGCATTTAAATAATAATTTTTAGTCTAAAAAATTTCAGTATTGTTAGTTGAGTCAAATCTTTTGGACTTTTCATTTTTTAGTGTATTTTGTTCTATATATTTTATTATGTGTTGCTATTTTTGTGAATTATGGATGATATATTTACTCAATTCTGCACATTTTATTTTATAAAAAAAATACACTTGGTTTGTTTTTAATCACAAAAAAAAAAAAAAAAAAAAAAAAGAAAATTATAAAATCATTCAATAAACATAAATCTAGGAGCTGAAAGCACTTGACTACATATTTTTACTGTCTGGTTTCTGCATCCATCCTCAAACAAAGAAAGAACACGATCTATCCCAAATCACGACACTTCACCAAATTGTCTCCTTCATTTCCTCTTCTTCATTTCTCCAACAGCACCATTCTTCAGATCAAGATTCAGATTCACATGCTTATTCAAAAATAGCTAGCTCTAAACTCAAAACAGTAACTCACTGAGTTAAGATAATCATCATGCCTATCATAACTCGTCAAGCTAAAGGCCCAACTCGGTTATGGGTAAAGATGACAGCTGTAACAATTTTGGGTTTATGTTTTATTTTTGTTTGGACTGTGTTTTCATCTTCATCTTCTTCTTCTGTTACTTTTCAAAGAGAAAGTTTTGAAGATATTTCAGAACCTGTTTCTTCTTTTTCCAATGCCAATAAACAAACACCACCACCCAAATCAGATAAACGTGTGGAAATATCTAAAGATCATAAATTTCATCAGAATGATGAGAAAAAGGTTAATGGGTCATCTTCAAATCAATCCACGCGCCCTCATAAGAAAGAAGTGGCGCGTGATAAGAAACGTGTGCATAAGAAGGAAGATAGTAAAGAGAATGTGAATCAACAAGGGACAATGGAGAAAGAAGATGAGAGTGAAAAAGAATTGGAAGATAAAGAAGAAGAAGGATTGGAATTGGATCATGAGAGTGATGATTTAGGTGAATCTGTGGATGGTGATTCTGAGATGTTGGAAGATGGAAATGGTGAAGAATTGAAGAAAACTAGTAAAGGAAAAGTGAAAGGACCTTTGTTTGAGTCAAATGTTAACTATAGATGGAAAATGTGTAGTACTAGAAGTAAACATAACTATATTCCTTGCATTGATATTGAAGTTGGTGGTGGAAAGATTCCGGGTTACCGGCATACGGAGAGGAGTTGTCCAAGGACATCCTTCATGTGTATGGTTCCTCTCCCTTTTGAAGGATATGAGTCTCCAGTGCCTTGGCCCGAGAGTAAATTGAAGGTATATGAAAAGTATGTTAAGTTTAATGTCTTGTTTGGATTAGCTTTTAGATTGTTAGAGGTTATAAGTTTATGATTCTTTACTTGTGAAATAATCCTTGTAAGCTTATAGTGTCGAGAAGTTAGGACCAGTTTGAATTGGCTTGTTTGGATTTCTATTGGCATTAAGTACTTGTGAGACTGATTTGCAAGCTCCATAAGTTGTTTTCAGCTTATTTTCATAATGAAATCGGTTTGACTTTATTTTATCTTTTGTTATAGAAATAACTTATACATAATCACCTATATGATAAACGCTTATGCTATAAGTGTTTAATTTGCGTCATTTGTCCAAACAGGTCCTAGAGATAGCTTATGCAATAACTGATATTCAAAAGCTAATTTCTTTGAGAAGCTATTGTTTAAAAAGCTTGTAGTTATTTGTAAGATTGTTTTAATATAAATTTCCAATTAGTGTTCATTTAGGAGTTTATCTAGACTAGCTTTAAATGTTGGATTGATTTGTTGCTTTTTTGTTATCTCACGGTAACATTTGGTGTCAGTGCAGATATTGTATAAGAATGTTGCACACCCGAAATTAGCTGCATATATAAAAAAGCATCATTGGTTAGTTGATTCTGGAGAATATCTTACTTTCCCTCAAAACCAGTCCGAATTTTTGGGAGGGGTTCAACACTATCTTGAATCCATTGAAGAGGTGAGTTTTCTATTAGAATGATGCTTGTTTGTTTGTTTGTTTGTTCCTCTTAAGCATTATTGTCGTATTGCACATGATAGAACATATTAGTTAATAATGGATAATTTCATATTTCAAAACCATGTCTTATTTATTTGGATATGACAAAATGAAAATGTATATTAGCATTGTGACTTCTAGGATTGACTTGTTTATGATTTTCTTGTTACGTTGCCACAACTGTTTGTGACGGTGATGGTAATGCTGATGTTTGTTCGTATAAGCCAAAATTATGACTTTGAACTCAGCAAAATAGTTTTTACTTTTTCTTTAATATTTACTTTCGTCATCTTTGGAAACATCTTGAAATTCGTCCTGAAAATTATAGATGGTACCAGACATTGAGTGGGGTAAAAATATTCGTGTTGTCCTGGACATTGGATGTACAGATTCAAGCTTTGCAGCTGCTCTCCTTGATAAGGATGTTTTAACATTGTCACTTGGCTTGAAAGATGACCTGGTCGACTTAGCTCAGGTGGCACTCGAGCGTGGCTTCCCAGCCATGGTTAGCCCTTTTGGTAGAAGGAGGCTTCCTTTTCCAAGTCAAGTTTTTGATACTATACATTGTGCGCGTTGCAGCATAACTTGGCATTCCAATGGTTTGTGTCCTTGTCCTGTCTTTGTTTTTAGTATTTGTAATATAAATTTCTTCTACAAATTCTATTTTATTATTACAATGATATCTTGAATCCGACTTTCCTTTTTCAGGAGGCAAGCTTCTACTCGAGATGAATCGCATTCTAAGACCTGGCGGATACTTTATTATGTCAACTAAACATGACAGCATTGAAGAAGAAGAAGGTTGGTCTCAGTTTTGAATACATTGTGGTATCTATCAATGCTTTCGGGAGATAGGAACAATGCTTTGCATCATTACATGAAAGTTGAAATGCATACTAACAACAGTAACATTTTTTTCTTTGTTCCAGCGATGACCGCACTGACAGCATCTATTTGTTGGAATGTTCTGGCACATAAAAGTGATGATGTTGGTGAAATTGGAGTAAGAATATATCAAAAGCCTGAAGGAAATGACATATATGAATTGAGAAGGAAGAAGATCCCTCCGATTTGCAAAGAAAATGAAAATCCCGATGCAGTTTGGTGTGCTTCTGAAACATTATATGAGTACTTGTTTCTAATCAGCTTAAGGTTATTTATTTACTAATGAGTTATTTTGCAACATTTTTTTTAATATAGGCATGTTCCAATCAAGACTTGTTTGCATACCATTCCAATTGGAATTGAACAGCATGGGGCAGAGTGGCCTGAAGAATGGCCAAAGAGGCTCGAAACTTATCCCGACTGGATGAACAATAAAGAGAAATTGATCGCTGACACCAACCATTGGAACGCGATTGTTAACAAGTCATATCTCAACGGAATGGGCATTGACTGGACAAATATCAGGAATGTTATGGATATGAAATCCATTTATGGAGGGTATGCCGCTTGATTTTAAGTTCGTTGCATAATAAGTGAGCTGCATTTTTCTTTGATACTACTCCGGACTTAAATATAAGCAAACAAATACTTGTATGCGGTCCAAATGCGGACCAGATACACGTAATGGTTTGCTTATATTTACTTAGTACATCATTACATGTTCAATAAACATGTAAATTTATTCCACTGCATGATTTCTAAGCATCTCGTTAGAAACATGAATAAAATAAAATTAATAATTCTCCTATGAAAATACAGATTGGCTGCAGCTCTATCTAAACATAATGTTTGGGTTATGAATGTAGTCCCTGTTCATGCACCAGATACACTTCCCATAATTTTCGAACGTGGCTTTTTTGGTGTCTATCACGATTGGTGTGAGTCTTTCGGTACTTACCCTAGAACATATGACCTTGTTCATGCTGATCATTTGTTCTCACGCCTCAAAAACAGGTACTGGTGAAATTTTACCTACATTGTTGTACTTATCTTTCTCTTAATGTTCTTCGGTGGTCATTATAAAAGCATTATAAAATGAGAATATGATTTAATCGTTTTCATGTAAGTTGTTTTAAACTATTTTTATAATCTATCTCGAACACTTGCGCAAACATTTATGCCATAAGTCTTAATAAGATGTAAGTTAGCTCGTGCAAATGCACCTAGGTGAGACCTGTGGCGACATTGCTTTAACAAATTAATTTGCAGGTGCAAGCAACCTGTGTCGATTGTTGTTGAGATGGACCGTATCTTACGGCCAGGAGGGTTGACAATCATACGTGACAAAGTTGAAATCCTAAATCCATTGGAAGAGATATTCAGAAGTCTGCATTGGGAGATCAGAATGACTTTCTATCAGGAAAAAGAGGGTATCATATGTGCACAAAAAACTACTTGGAGGCCTTGAATCTTCACTTATATGCCATTTTTCTGTACCATCACATATCATCCTGGAATGTCACTACGATTTGATTGAATTTCCATGATTGAATCTCCAGTTTCATGGTGTCCCCGCACGTTGCCCAGCTGCTGCAATTTCTAGCTATATTATTTTCACGGTGCGAGTGCATTAGGATTTAGGACGCGGGAATGGTCAGTCCACCGTGTTCTGAAACACAGGCTCTTTCTTTCCTTCGAGTTCAACTAACCCGTGAATCAATTATTTATTTTTATCAATTTAATGTGTAAAAGCAAAATGGAGTTTGTAAAAATTACATTATTATTATTTATTTAATTTGTAAAAATTACTTTGTGATTGATAATTATATAATTTGATTGAAGAAATAGAACATTGGAAGTTGCAATTCATGTTGCCACACAAACAGTGAGAGATAACAACTGAATGTGAGAAGCAAAGAGTTAAGACAAAAAAAGAGAGATTAGTTGTATTTATATAATTTTCTAAGGTTATACTTGACAAGATGAGTAAATATTATCCATGTCCTACCTACTTAACATCAAAGATGATGTGTAGCTTCTAAATTTTTGTTGCTTCATAGTTTCTTTGCATCTTCCACTGATTTTATCCTAGCTTCTTCTTTTGCCAATTCAAGTGCTTGAATCAAACTTTTCAAATAAATTTCTGCATCACCAGAAGCAGTCTTTGGCATCAAATGCTCAGCAACATCAGCTGGAGTGATTTCAATCTCCTTCAACAATTCACATATTGTTCCAAACAAATTATGTGACTCAATATTAAGATAATTCTTAGCCAACATCTTAAATGCTTCAAATCCACAATATGATAACTCTATATGCATATCCATTCTACCTTTTCTAATCAATGCAGGATCTAATTTCTCAACATAATTTGTTGTAAAAACTATAAGTCTTTCACCACCACATGCAGACCATAATCCATCAATAAAATTCAATAATCCAGAAAGTGTTACATTACTACTTTTTCCATCTCTTTCTTCCATAATTCCACTTTTTTTCTCTCTCAAATCCTTCTCTTCTTCCTCTTCCTTTTTCACATTTTTCTTCCTCCTTTGACCAGTCAAATCAAGTGAACAATCAATATCTTCAATAACAATTATAGATTTACTTGATGTCTCAATCAAAAGCTTCCTCAATTCAGTATTATCCTTAACAGCAGTTAACTCAAGATCATAAAGATCATATCCTAACAAATTTGCCATAGCAGCAATCATTGTTGACTTTCCAGTCCCTGGAGGACCATATAGCAAATAACCTCTTTTCCAAGCCCTTCCAATTCTTGCATAAAATTCACCAGCTTTACTAAATGTAACAAGATCATCAATAATCATTTTCTTTTTCTCTAAATCCATAGCTAATGTTTCAAATGTTGATGGATGTTCAAACACAACATGACTCCAATAAGATCCACTATTAGTATAAAGTTTCCTTTGTCTATTTTTCACTTTAAGTGCTTTACCTTCTTTTAGTACATGATTAAGATATGTACCTAAAATTATATCTCTATTGTGTTTATGAAAAGTTAATTTATAGTACCTTTTTTCATCTATGTTGTGATGAAGTGAAAATGAATTTGGTTTGGATACATTTTTGCCACTAGCCCACCAAAGTTTAACTCCATTAAATTCATCACTAACTTCTTCATGATCATCCATGCTAAGAACAAGTGCTTGATTATTCTTAGCTATGTCACCTTTGAGTCTTTTTGCCTGTGTTGATGCTTTTGTGCTAAGATAATTCTCTATAGAAGAATAAGCTTCACTTCTCATTAATCTTTCACCAGTGAACTCATTAAATGTGATTTGTATATAAGGGTAAATAAAAGTAGCAAATTTTTGAGTGTATTTCTCAATTTGGTTCCTAAGTTGATAAGGAAAATATTGTTGAAAAATAGCCCAAATAAACATCAAGGAAGCTATTATTGATCCTATTTGAGCAACCATGTCACCTTGTTTCATTTTTTTTAGATATCACTTCTACTTTTTTTTAAGCTCTTGCATACATACATGGTATGAAATTATAAATGGTTTTCTAGCTTTGTCTTATATATAGAGGTGAAGGATGTTTGATAATGTCCACGTGTGTATCTAAGAAAACTAGTTTATTTATCCTTGGTGAATAATGTTATGTGGCTATTATTATTATACAATAAAGTTGATTTGTATTTTTGTTTATATCCTCAAATGTCGGCAAAAAAATGTAGAAGCAAATTTCTCTTTGCTATAAAGAAATAAACAAATCTGACTATAAAGAAAAGTGATAAATAAATGTATTTACATTCACGATAGGGGCTGATGGAAGAATTTTTATAAAGAAAAAGTTAAATTTTAAAAGTATAGTATATACAAGAAATTATAAAATAAATTTAAAGTTAATTTTGTGAATTTGAATTTTATGTGTCACTTGTTTATGTCGAAAATTATTGTTATATTGGTCTAATGCGTTTTGCCATAATTTTTTTGATATTTTATATAAAAAATGTGAATTTTAGTCTCTAAAAAAAATTTGTCATTAAATTAAAGGTAAATAGATATTTATCCCCTTGTAATATAGACAAGTTTTGTTTTTCCCCTGTAAACAACATTTTTTAAATCGATTTGAACAAAATAACCGATTTAAAAAGTGTATCCTAGGGGCGAGTCAAAAAATGTAACATTACAAGGGGCGAGCCATAAATTTTTTTTTAAGAAAAAAAAAACACGCCTACATTACAGGGGGTATAAACCTATTTACCCTAAATTAAATATTGAGCAATAATTCACCTTTTGGGTAAAAAAAAAATACCATTTTTAGAGGGAAAAATATATGCCAGATCAAATCCACACCAAATATAAAAATAAAGTCCAAAAATTTGAATTAAAAATTAATTATTTTTGTAAGTTTAATAGAGAAATTAAAAATGAAATAAAATTGATAATAATATACTAATACAATGTAAAAATATTAAATTAAATATTCTTTTAGAGAAAAATAGTTTATGCAAATAAATAAAGTTTTATGTTGATTTGTAAACTTTTATCGATAAAAATTGTATTTTTGTATGTTGTTTACCTTGAAAAGTTTATAATATTACACAACAATTATTTATTTACATAAACTATTTCGTATAAGCTCAAAAATAATTTAATGTAAACATATTCTAAGTTATAAGTTATAACTACGTCCATCAACAGAGTAATTGATTTTTATTATTATTTTTGTTGTTATTTGTTATTTTCAACGGAGTAATTGATGGAGTTCTATTTGTTGTTAAGTTTAAATTAAATATCAATCGAATTACTACCGAAATTATCAACTTATCGCGAGCGTCTAGCAAATAAGGTTGTTTGGGGTAGGTATCATGGATCATGACTTCTTTATATTACATCATTTCCATTTTGTGTTGGTCGTTAGAAAGGATGAAAAGTCATCAGATAAGATGAAATCAATTCTGGCTTTTATTATAAAATTGGTACATCTTTATGTGTCATTCATGTATTTATCTTTTTCTCATGTAAACACCAATATGAAAATGAGACTTTTATGTCCCAAAGAACCTAAAGTATTACTTATTTAGAAAGAATACGTGATAATATATGTCTATGCGTGCAGTGACGGAGCCAAAAAATTTAGGTTGTGGGGCGATAGAATTAAACACAAAAAAAAAGTTTTAAATATGACACTTGAACAAAGTTAAAGAAACGCATCTATTCCTCTTGCGGATAAAATGAAGGTTATAATATAGTGATTGTTAACGTGTTATATATGGAAAAAAAGTTAGAATAGAATAACTTAATGATAATAGTTTCTTTAATTTGATTTAAAGAATACTTTGATTTTATATACAAGAAACTTTTTACTTTTTAAGCTCACTCGATAGATGATGTGTCTATAGTTTGTACATCATCGATTGAAAAATTGCTTATTTATGAGACTGAAGATGCTATGAAACTGAAGGAAGTATATGTAAATTATAAAAAATTGATACTTATATTTTAAATTTAAAGAATGCTAAAGACGGTCTCCGGAACACTAGTTAATGAAGCAAATATAATAAAAATATCATCAAATTATTAAAATTATAAAAGGTGTTATTTTTTATATAATATTTACCTTTTTTAGTTTTATAACCGGTGTTCGAAAGGGATATTAATTAGAATAACTCTTTAAACTTTAACTATTTAGAATTATATATGTTAGATACCGATGGCAATAGTATGTTGAACTAGTATGCATGTTGCATATACAAAGTGTGCATGTTGGGTGGGCTATTGGCATAGTATATACATTGTATGCATGAGCTTAGCCCAGTTGGTAGAACATTTGCACATAAAATGCAGGATCAGTATTCGAACCCTGGTAGATCCACTTATTCATCTTTAAGGGGTGAAATTCTAGCCACTAGACTACCTGACAAAAAAAAAAATATATATGTCTATGCATGTTCTTCAAACAAATAATTATAATACTAATATTTTAAGTATCATTTAGAGTAGAGCAGATAATAAACTAGGCTAAGCTAGGCTATGTCAAGTCGGAGTTTGACCTGTCAAAAAATAGAAGGCCTGAGTCTGATTTGTAGTCTATCATAAGCTTATCTTTTAAGTCTGAGTCTCGTCTTTTAAAAGCCTAATGTGACGTGTTAATCTGTTTAAAAGTCTATTTCACATGAACATATTTAAATAATTAATTATATTTATTTTTAAAAATACTTATGAACTAATAAACGAACGTCACTTTGATGTTTAACATGATATTTTAGAGAATTTAACTATATATATCATCATATTTCAATTCTAGTTTATAATAATACATTTATATGTAAAAAATTAATGTAGATTAATAAACTTAAACTACTGAAAAATTTAATAAATATATAATTTAATGAAAGTACAACATAAATAATAATATTATTAAAAATATTATTAATATTAACTTAAATATGTCGGCCTACTAGGCTAATAAGATTTTTTAAATAGCCTACAGCCTGACCTATTTGACTAAATAGGCTTATACAAAAGTTTTGGCCTATTCTATTTAAAAAAATAGGCTGGTTTGGCCTGAGCTTGTGTAGGCTAGGCCTTAAGGCTTCGTAAGCCGGTTTAGTCTATTACCAGCTCAAATTTAGAGGACACTAATTAAAGAAAAAAAAATTATATTATTTCTTTTTATATTTTTAAAAAATTAACTACACAAATTTTAAGAAAGCTTTACAATATTTAATTGTGACACTAATTAACATTTTTCATATTTAACGTTATTTTAATACGCCAAAAAGCCCCACTTTAAAAATTGAGATTACTAAAAAAATAATTTAGATTTAATAATTAAATTTAATAGTTTTTCTTTTATATTTTATAAGTAACTTTACGATCGATTTTTTTAAAAAAATAACATTATTGCCAAAAATTTAAACTAGCAACATTGGTAAACATATGTCCACAAAAATTCTCTATCGGTCTTTTTCATATATATCGAAATTTATCATTAACTTTCTAATTCTATTATGCGATCTTAGACCCAATTTCATCTTTGTCTACTATGGATGACTTATAGATTGGGTCTCGCATTATTGTTTTACAGATGTAGTACAAAATTTTTAAAGGATAAAAATTAGATACATTTTTTTGGTGTTTTTTATATGGTTCTTAACCTAACAAACTGTTCCTATCACCAGTCCTCCGTCATCACCGGTGTAGATGTATCTATTCCTGTGTTGGTGGTCGAATTCAGTTTGATTTGATGCTTGTGACATTTTACACATCACTTTTATTTTCAATTTGGTTTTGGGCCCATTTATATCCCCTATTTTTTGTACTTCTTTATTATGTAATATATTTTTCCTTGCTAAAAAATTATTTAAGATATAGTTTATAAAAATGTTTTGGGTTACAATTAATATATTTATTTATAGCAAAACAACCATTAATAGAATTAGAGTATGAAAATTATTTTCTGCATAAAAATATTATCAGGAAAAGTCCATTTCTTTTTGTCAATTCAAAACTCATTTTTATCATTTAGAAAAGGCACAAATATTTGTAGAAATAGTATTACATGTAATATTATCTTAGTAATAAACACTTAATTTTTATAATAATATATGTTAATAATTATAGAAGAGTAACAATTTTTAACACTCTGAGTGTTTTTTAAAATAGTAAACTTACTATGTTCCTTTATATAATAAGCAAAAATTTATGATTCATATCATGGACATCAATTATTCAATGAATCTATAAAGTATTTTTTTTTTGTCAGGGGCCTAAAAGTAATTTTTTATTATGATAAAGAATTGAAGAACTGCGGAAGTACATTAATAGTTAGAGATATAATTTTGGTACTCGAGCATTTCCAATAATATCTCTTATTTTTATGCATGTGTGCGGAAAGGAAAAAGAAAAATACAAAAAATAGATAAAATAATATAATATTACAAAATTTTATGTGATTATTTAAATATAATAAGTTATTTGATAAATAATAAATAGATAAATGTAATATGGAATTTGTAAAAATAAAATAGTATGGGTCAAAAATTACAACAATTTGTATTTTAAATATATATGATACACATTCTCACATGATGTGCATGAGTGCATGCAAAAGTCATATTTTTTATACTTGAAAAATGAGAGATACATTTTATATACAAGATATATATTGATGGGTATATAGTTGTTGATGTTATTTGTTATTGAAATGTATGACTATTGCCATATTTAATTCATGATAATAGAAGAAAATCAATTGAATGTGGATTATCTAATATTCAAATTTTTTTTTCCTGAATTAATATTCATAACACTTAAATTTCTAAATTAAAAACAAAACTAGTATATAAGTTTGATCCCTAATTTGAAGTACTAGATGTATTTTTCTTATCTCCTTACTAAATTTTAGATTACTAAAATTATTTCCCTTATTCAATAGGAGTATATAAGTTTGATTTCTATTTTGAACAATACTTTATGTAATTTGTACAATACTTTGATTTATTGATGAGAATGTATAACTTTTGAATATTATTTATAATTATGACTTTATGCTATTTATAATTTAAATAGAGATGACCTTTTTGTGTTTTTTTTATTAGAGTTCCATTTTAATATTTGAACTTGAACTCCAAATAGTCAAAGCCGACTTTGTTCACACTCCTCTCTAATTAACCACCAAGACACATTTCATTAAAGACAAAACCATGAAGACTTGCACACAAAAGTAGTGTCGCCGACTTGAGGTTGAAGTATTGGTGTCTAACATCCTCTTTGACGAATGAGGGTCTAAGTTGGGCACTAGAAATTAGCCTTGGGTTACTATTACGTACACACACAAAAAAAATCTCACATTATTTAAAAAATGTTGCGACATGATTGTGGCCAGAACAATGATAAAAGCTCAACAAACATTTTTAAGTTAAAAACTATGTCTTGAGTATGACTCATATTCACCAGGAAGTGATCGGGAGCCGCCCAAAAGCGAAGCGAAACTACGTGTTCAAATGTTTTGGGAGGGGTGCCGGAATGTTGCCCCCCATATGGTACGGTTCAAATATATTATTATTGTTATTTGGACCGAATTATTATTGTTATTATTATTACTGCTTGTAACATTAAAATTCTAATTCTTCACTTATTGAATAGAAACAAACTATAATGACATTGACTTCTATAGTCGGAGACGTACCAACTGTTAGAAGTATAGTCTTAGGTATTATTATATATTGTCTTGTGACACTTTTGGTTAGTTATGCCATTACAATATTATTCAAACCTAGTAGCCGTCACTGTGTTTTTCTATTTTGCATATCTAAAGTTAACATGGTATCGAGAACTTGTTTTGATCCTCCTTAGATTTTATGTTGTTATTCCGCCGCTGAATTCCCAAAAAATTGGGAATGAATTTGTTTTGATTTTTGACATTTGATTTGATTATTCTCGGTTTGGTTCCCTTGATTCATTTGTTCGGCGAGGGGATGTGTGTGTCTCGATATTGTTCTTTTTGGTGGTTGCAAAGTGATTATTCATGTCATCGTTTTGTTACTTTTTGATTTAGGCGGTGTAGTAGATTTATTGCTTTGATTTAGTCTCTATTGCTTTGGGGCTGCCGTTTGTGTTTTGTTGGATTTGCAACCTTTGGTTTTGGAAGCAACAGGGCAGTAACACGTTGTAGAAAATTGTTTACTTTTATGAGCTTTGTCTTTGGTTTTATGGTGTGGTTTTCTGTTTGTTCTTGAAGTTTGATTAAGATCAGTTTTATTTGGTTGGTTTGAATTGGTTTCAATTTGTTTGAATCTGTTTCGATTCATTATGTTCGGTTTAGTTTGTTGCAGTTTGGTTTGTTTTGTTATGTCTGATTTTGTTTGAATCAGGTGAGGGAATACTCACAGTCTGAATTCGGTGAGAGAATACTCACAGTCTGAATCCGGTGAGAGAATACTCACAATCTGAAAATTTGAATCCGGTGAGGGAATACTCACAATCTGACAATCTGAAAATCTGAATCAGGTGAGGGAATACTCACAACCTAATAATCTGAAGTCTGAAGTTGATATTAGTTTATTTTTGGGGTTAATTTTGTAACAAGCTAAAGTGTAAGCTTGAGGGGAAGTATTAGAATAAGATTTTTTGAATTTATTTTTGTTTCTTGTTTGACAAACTCCCGATGCTTCATGTTGATGCATCGTGAGTTTGAGGGGAAGTGTTAGATAATAAAGTATTGAGCTTATGTTATTGGGTCCTTTAGAGTAGTCCATTAGATTACTATATATATTTGGTTGTAACTTTTATTATTGTTAAGCTATTGGTATTCTATAAAATCCTAGCCGCTATTTTGTGTTTCTCTATTTTGCATGTCTAAAGTTAACACCAACCACTTGAAAAACTTTATTATCAAACTTCTTATATGTTGATTGTTTGCTTTATTCATTATTCCTTTATTACCGGCTGTTCCAACACTATGTAATAATTGAATGACTGTCCGTAATAGTATGCTAATTGGTAATTCAATATAACAATCCCACCTTGTCATTCTGAGAAGAAGAAAAAAATGTAGAAAACCAGGTAACAAATATACAAAAGCTAACACATAAAACTAGCATTACAAATTAACTAAAAAGATTTATTATTCAACATTGTTAACCACTTTTTAATAGTACTAA
The DNA here is from genome assembly GCA_954870985.1 of Trifolium fragiferum. Lineage (NCBI taxonomy): Eukaryota > Viridiplantae > Streptophyta > Magnoliopsida > Fabales > Fabaceae > Trifolium > Trifolium fragiferum. The sequence goes on from OX940796.1 coordinate 2,031,023, forward strand.
ACATTCAACCTACTATGTTGTAATATTTGGAGTACAAATATTGATCAGTCTGTAATTCAGCATAACTTGCATAACCTTAACAATCTTTTCAAATTAAGCATATTAATCTAACTTATAATAATCTAAAATAAGACTCTAATTTAAGCATAGAAATAGATATTCATGCTAATATTTTAAGATAAGACTCTAATATAAAAATAACCAACAATGTTTCTTAGGACTTTCCATTACCAACATCTTCCTCAAGTTTCCTTCTCTTTTGCATCTTCTGCCTTCTCCTCTCCATCTTCTTTCTTAGCCTTAATCTCTGCCTCTTTCTCAGCTTTCATCTTTGCCTCTTCCTTAGAAGTTCTAAGTGCTTGAATCAACCTCTCCAATGATGTCTCAACATCTTCATTACCTACCTTAGGCATCAAGTTTTCAGCAACATCAGCAGGTGTGACATTAGTCTCTTCCAACAAGCAACGAACCGTGTCGAACAAAGGATGAGATTCAATACTCAGATAATTCTTTGCCAACATTTTGAATCCATCAAAACCACAATAAGATAACTCAATATGCATGTCCATTCGTCCTCGACGAATCAAAGCTTGATCAAGTTTCTCAACATAGTTAGTAGTAAATATAATCAACCTCTCACCAGTACTAGCTGACCAAATCCCATCAATAAAATTCAACAATCCAGAAAGTGTTACCTGACTCATTTTCTTTTTCTTTTCAGCTTCATCTGATGCTGCTTGTAAAGAAGCAGCAACAACTTGATTCACATCCTTCTTCTCCTCATTTTCTTTTCCATTCTCCGAATCGGTCTTCCTCTGACCGGTAAGATCAAGCGAACAATCAATATCTTCGATAACTACAACCGACTTACTTGTGATTCCAATCAAAAGTTTCCTTAACTCAGCATTTGTTTTCACATTAGTTAACTCAATGTCATAAATATCATACTTTAAAAAATTAGCAATAGCAGCAACTAATGATGATTTTCCAGTTCCTGGAGGACCATATAGCAAATAGCCTCTTTTCCAAGGTTTGCCAATTTTTGCATAATACTCTTTACCTTTACTAAATGTAACAAGATCATCAACAATCTCTTTCTTCTTTTTTGAATCCATTGCAATTGTTTCAAAAGAAGATGGATGTTCAAAAATCACATGACTCCATTTACCTCTATTATCACTATCACCTGTGCAATTTGTGTAAAGCTTTCTTTGCCTCTTACTTAAACCAATGTTCTTACCTTCTTCCATAACATGTTTAAGGTAAGATTTAGCAACGAAATCGCGATCTTTACGATGAAAAGTAAGAAGGTAGTACCTTTTATCTTCAGGTGGATAAAATGAAACAGAATTTGTGTTAGGGACAATCTTAATTAGACACCAAACAACCTTAATCCCTTCAAACTCATCATGAAACTCTTGACTTTCATCAATCTTTAAAACTAAAGACTTTTTCACATATTCACCTTGAAGTTTCTTAGCTTGGTTGGTTGATTTTGATGTTAAGTAGTGTTCAATGGTTGTGAAAGCTTCATTAGTACTCCAATAATCACCAATATACTCCATGAATCTAACCTCAACATAAGGGTAAAGAAAGTTTTCTAATTTTTTTGAGAATTTTCCAATGAGTGCATGAACTTGATGAGGACAATACCTTTGAATCATAGCCCATATAAACCATATGGTTGCAAGCTTTGAACCAAATAGACCCCAAATTTCACCCATGTTTGTGTTTTTTTCTTTCTTTCTTTTGTTCTATTCTAGTACTAACTTTTCTTCTTTGTTTAAACCTTATTGGGTTTGTATATACATATAGGCTAAGGAACATTTGTTTCTCACTTTCTCGTGAGTTTGTTACATGTAAGGACAAAGCATAATCATGAGATTTGAGATGTTGATAGTTGATCTTGAATGAGACTTGCATGCTATTTTCATAGTACGTTGTTTCAGAAACAGCTTGGACTACTTTGACCACATACAAAAATAACATAGCCACATGCTAGTCACACTCACACATTACGATATTCGTTTTCTGTGATGTGATGATCAAGAGTTTTGTAAATTAATGGGTAGGTAAGTTATTTAATTAATTGTGGAAAATTCATTTAAAATTAAGGTCTTAAGTCCTCTATATTAAACGCACAAAGTATAAGAAATGAAAAAATGTATTAAAAATCACTTTTCAAAGTATAAGAAAGGTTAATCAATCGTTGGTTTAGCGGTGATTGGAGCTAAACTTACACGGTTCGATCTTCGCAACTGCGATCGGAAGGGGGCTGAAATCACTTGATGCCAGAACCGACCTCCGAACCAGATTCAACCGGTGGTGAAAACAAACCAAAAAAAATAACAAATGTTAAGAAAAAGAGAAAAAATGAAACAAGTAGTTTACCACATAATACAAGGTACACAGTAAGTGCCCAATATCAGCACACAACAACTCACAGTGGACAAAACAAATGACTAATGCCCCAAACCTAACAAACACAAACATTTTGAACCATTAGAGTTGTTGAAACCGGAGAAAATCTAATATAGGCACAAACACAAATGAAATGTGTTAGGCACACTCACATAAATTAAAAAAAATTAAAGAAAAAAGAAATAAAATGATGTTGATTGATGTGACTATATTATTTTCATTTTAAATTTTTTGATTTATGTGTGTGTGTCCAAATGATGTGCCTAAAGGCTTGTGCCTATATAAGACTTACTCGTTGAATCTGAAACTCGTTGAATCTGAAACTGACATGATAGCAATTACAAATTTAAAACCTAGCAGTACAAATGAAGAGTTATTAAGCACTTGAACATGCACATGAAATTTTCAAGTTAACCAATGAATATGTAAACATATATACTTTATCATATTTGAACATGTATCTATCCTATTATTTTGAATGAAATGAAATAAGACATTTTAAGTCAAGAAAATGTAAACATATACTTATATAAATTAAAGGTCTATTACTCTATTTGTTGGGTAATTAGAGGTAAAAAATCACCGAAAAAAAAAATTAAAAAAAATCACCGCATTGAATTTAATTTAAACAATCACATAAATGATAAATGTATTTAAGATTACATTTTAACTCAAAACTTTACATTAAATTATAAACCCTCTCACTTATCCAATACCCCACAAATTGTTTGTACTCTTACTCACTCACATTTAAATATCAACACTATTAAACCGCACAATAGTTGGTCTCCTTTTATTTTTTCTTAAAATATTGACATGTTTGATGCGGTTGCAATCTTATACTCCACTCATTTTAAAATGAGTGTTAAATTAGAAAAAAAACATTATTTCAAAATAAATATCATTTACGGTTTTAAATGTAAGTTAATTTTTCTTCTAATTTTACCCTTTAATAATTACTACTTTCAAAATGTCATATTTTATTTTGACTAATAATTAATAAGATTAATTTTGTGAAAGTGTAATATTTTTTACAACACTATTGTATTTCTTAATTTGTGTACTCTTATGCTGCATAGATTTAAGTAACTCATAAGGTAAATATGATATGATGCTATATGTAGTTCTCTATGGATGTACCAAACAAAAATAATGAAACAGTTGCATACTATTTAAAACCCAATGATAAAATAATTGTGCGCGTGTGCACGCGCGTGTGTGAGAGAGCTTAAGTGAAATACTTTGTTCTATGTAAGATTTATTTAGTATATATAATAATTATTTTGAAATCTTCATAAAAAATACGAATCAGTGGCATATATTGTCATGTAAGATTTATTTTTTATATATGATAACTATTTTGAAATTTTTATCATACATATGATTCAGCAGCATATTTTATCCCTAGTTAGATTTATTTAGTATCTTTTATAATCAGTACAGTAACAGTTCAGTTGAGAACTTTGAAAAAAAAAAAAAAATCCAGTTTAGAGGACGATTTCCACTCGCAAAAAATGTCCTAACTGCTAACATGTTTTCTCCAAATCCGATTATCTAACTACTCTAATTTATCTTCTAGCCATCTTCTTGACCAATAACATGTTGTGTCAGACACCGGTCAAAATTTGTGTTTTTATTGATTTGGTTTTCCCTAATTTCTTCTATTTCCCCTAATTTTTACCTTCATTTTTCAGGCCTTCTATGATTTTGAGAGGGATGTTGTTTGATGCAGGGGTGAAAGTCGAAGAAGGCCAACTTTCTTTTAACATGTGATTAGAGCCATGGATGACATAAATTGGAAGATTGTGCTCAAGTTTTTTTATTTAAAGATTGTGCTCAAGCTTGTTGCAATGACATGGATAAAATTTATATTAGTTTCTGTTAAAACTATGTTTTTTTATAATATTTAGTTAGGTATTATAAAATCTAGAGGAAGATCATAATTGTGTTCGAAGTAAAGAGTTGTCTTGACCGGTGGAGCTTTTGACTATTTTTTTTATTCTTATTTTTATATTATGTATAGGGGTGGAGCCACAACCCGGCCTGTCTGGGCACGTGCCTGGGCTCCGCCGAATCCCAATTTTTTAGTCATTAGAAAAAAGTTAAAAGAAGATAGATCAGTTTTACATAAGGCAATCTCCTTGATTTCATTTTCGTCTTTATTCTGTGTTCATCTGGCAACACTTAATATAATAGAGAAATCAAAATTAAAAATCTTCACATTTTTTCTTCCTTATATGTTATTTGTTGGAAGAATGTTGGCTTGGTTATAAAATTGAGAGGCAAGCAAAAAGTACACAAACAGATAAGAAGAAGAACAGATCCGCCGCGTAAAGGAAAACAAAAACAAGATAACGAGGCAAGTGGTCAACAATACACTAATAGTTTAGGTCGGGTTTATTGTTTTCAAATAAAGTTTGGACCTGGACTGTACAACCCAAAACCCATATTTTAAAGTCTCTACGTGTTGCTTCAAGTTGAATAAAAAAATAAAGTTCAATGCATTCGTTCCGTCAAAAAAAAAAAAGTTCAATGCATTCTTCATTATTTTATTTTTGATCAAATGCTTGTGTTCATATGTTTGTTTATAAATTTTTAAATATATCAAAACATATATATAAATATAATATTTGAAATTTTAAAGGAAGTGTTGAGTGGTTTTAATTTTTAGTAGGATAAAATATAAATATAATATTATTTTTTATATATATTTTGGGACTTTTCAGATGGTTAATTTGCTTCAATTAATTTATATGAATTGATTATTTTGCATCATTTAATTTCAGAGATAATGAGATTTTTGGTTCCTAGAGCAAATATTGAGAAACTGGAAATTGTACGACTAGAGAAGTCGAAGTAGAAGAACCACCCCCTAATGTGGCCATTTAATTCAAATGAGATTGTGCGTAACCCATTTCTTAGGAAACAAATTCATAACTATTTATATATTATGTCGATCACATGTCAATTTGCTGCTTGCGGATAAAATTTTGTGCCCAGACTCCATAACTTTCCTCAACTTTATAAAAAATAGAATACTTTTTCCATATAAAGAATATTATTAAGGAAAACTTTTTTTTTTTGTGAATTCAAAACTCAATTTTAACATTTAGAAAAGGCACACAATAGTGTAGTAACAGTATTACGTATAATATTATATTAGTAATAAACACACTTAATTTTATCATAATATACGTTAATAATTAGAGGAGTAATAATTTTTGACACTGTGATTATTTTTTAAAATTGTAAACTTTCTCCGTTCCTCTATATAAACAAAAATTTTAGGTCTATATTGTAGAAGTACATCAATTATTTAATGATTCTAAAATATAATTTATTTTATATTAAAAAATGGAAGAACTGCGGGAATACATTAATAGTTAGAGATAACAATTTTTGGTACTCTAGCATTTCCAACAATGTCTCTCGTTTTTATACACGTGTGTGGAATGAAAAAAAGAAACAGAAAAATACAAAAGAATAGATAAAAATGTGTGAGGGACGAAACAAATATGTAATTATAAAATATATATAATTTATGCAATTATTTAAATATAATAAGTTATTCGATAAATAATAGATAGATAAATGTAATATGGAATTCATAAAAATAAAAGAAAACAGAAAGGTTCAAAAATTACGATCAATTTGTATTTCAATCATATATAATACATATTATCACATGATGTGCATGCACAAAAAGTCATATTTGATACATGAAAAAGGAGAGATATATTATTATGTACAGGATATATATTGATCATTGATGGGTATATAGTTGTTGATGTTATTTGTTATTGAAATGTATGACTATTGTCATATTTAATATATGATAATAGGAGAAAATTAATTCAGTGTGAATTATCTAATATTCAAAATTGATTTTATTTATTTTTTATACTTTTTTAATTAATCTTCATAACACTTAAATTTATAAATTAATTTTTTTTCTTCTTAATTTTAGACTAACTTCAAGATTGAATTATTAATTGGGAGTATATAATTAGTTTGATCTCTAATGTGAATAATACTAGTTGTGTTATTCTTATCCTTTTACTGGATTTTAGATTACTAAAGATTATTTATCTTATTCTCTTTTTTTTCGTCCAATGTTTCCCTTATTCAATTAGGCGTATATAAGCTTGATTTTTAATTTGAGCAATACTTGATGTAATTTGAACGTACTTGATTTTATTTTTTTGGCCTAACACTACTTAAAAAAGAAAGGCTAAGAATAATTTATAAATAAATACTTAAAAAAAATGTTGCGACCGGATTGTGGCCAGAAACAAATTCCAAGATAAAAGCTCAACAAACATTTTTAAATTAAAAACTATGTAATAATTGAATTACTTGCATGCATAGTATGCTAATTGGTAAAGTATAACAATCGCACCTTTTCATTATGTGAAGAAAAAAAAATGTAGAAAACCAGAAAACAAATATACAAAAGCTCACACGTAAAACTTGCATTACAAATAAACTAAAAAGATTTATAATTCAATGTTATTAACCTTTTTTTAATAGCACTAAATATTCATCCTTTGGAGTATATATTTTGATCAGTCTGTAATATTCCAGCATAACTTGCATAACCTTAACAATCTTTTCAAATTAAGCATATTAATTAATCTAATTTATAATAATGTAAAATAAGACTAATATAAGCATAGAAATAGATATTCATACTAATGTTTTGATATAAGACTCTAAAATAAAAATAAACCAACAATGTTTCCCAGGACTTTCCATTACCAACATTCTTCCTCAAGCTTCCTTCTCTTTTGCATAAAATTGGAAATAATCTGAATCCAAATTAAATAAAATTAGTGTTGTAAAAGTGTTGTATTTATGATAATATCATTATATTTCTTAATTTACATGCAAAAATCTTAAACGACACTTTTTTAAAACGAAGGTAGTATATCTTAAGAACATCGCCCTTAAACATTTACTCATTTTTTGTAACTTATATTTTATTTAGTGAACTTTATTGTGAAACCTCGTATTTATACAATCCATAATATTTAATTTATACTCTAATGCTGCATATATTTAAGTAACTCATAAGGTAAAGCAATCAAATTCAACCCAACCCATATTGTTTATCCAAACCTGTCCCCTTACAGGTAGAATTCAACTTAATCCGCCAAAATCATAAGTAATCGGTTCGGGTATTGGATTTAAATTTTTGAACCTGTCTACCCATGAACTCAACCTACTCATTAAATTTACTTTTTGAAAGGTGTTGTCGTATAATATTATACACTTTGCTTTTGTTGAATTTATGTAATTTACTACTAGAAATCTATAATTTATTGTTGGGTTTTTAGATGTTGGCTTCATTTTGCAAAAACAAGATGCTAGTCTAAAGGTGGTGACAGATGTGGTAACATCTGTCAGCAACACTGCCAGTTGTTGCCAGCTGGACTTGGAACCCTAGTACGCGCCTTTCAGCGCACCGCCTTTACTTTGAACCCTAATTTCTTTGTTTCAGGTTTAGCTTGCGCGCCAAGACAATGGGAATCTCGCTAATTGCTGAAGCAATATTTGGAAAGATTTATTTTGAAAATATGTGACAATATATTTTAAAATCAAATCTTTTGGTTCAAGGTTTATTTTTGAAAGAGATCAAGACACGCGTTTTCAATAAGGATTCTGAAGCCCAAATATTTCTTGTAGTCCAAGCAGCTCAGGACTATAAATATATGAAGACCAAGATCTAGTTCTCTAAGAAAGTTAAGCCGTATTTGGTTTTAGGGTTTAGTGTCAAAATCGAGTCTCTTTGTGAGCCTTTCGTGCATTCCATTGATGCATGCTTAGGACTGTGTTTATTGAGTTGTAATGTTACTATCTCTGAAGCTTTGAAGCAAAGAGTTAGTGAGTCTAGCACTTGAAGCCTTTAGGTAAAAGTGTTTAGGTGTATAGGAGAGTGTCTCCAACAACCATTCATTGGAAGTGTGATTTATACCTCGGTAGGTGTCTAATGGTGTGACGTAGCATCATTGTTAAGGAAGTGACCTGGGCTGGTCATATCTAGGTTAGGCCTAGGTAGAGTTTGCACAGATAGTGATTGAGTGAGGAAGGTTAACGGGTAGTTAGACTCTGAATCAATACTATTATAGTGGATTCATTCCTGGATTGGTATCCCCCAGATTAGGAGCAGTTGCGTCCGAACTGGGTTAACAAACCACGCGTGCAATTTACTTTATGTCTTTAATTATTGCATTATTATTTGTTCAGTTAACTCTCGTGGAGACAAACGTGGTAACATCTGTCTCCCAGTCCAACGTTGTTGTGACAGGTGTTAGCACATCAGCTATCACATCTGTCTACTGATAGTGCCGGAATTTCAATTGGCATCAGAGCAGGCACCCTGCCTGTACTTGGGTGAGATCCAGGGGATACTTTCTGGCAAACATGGACAAGGAAGGAGGTTTCGTTAACAGGCCACCTCTGTTAGATGATACCAACTACGACTATTGGAAAGCAAGAATGTGTGCTTTCTTGAAATCTCTTGATGGGAAGACTTGGAAGGATGTTGTTACAGGATGGAAACAGCCTATGATGGTTGACAAAGATGGGAAAGTGACGACTGAGCCAAAACCAGAAGGAGAATGGTCAAATGAAGAAGATGACATGTCAGTAGGAAACAACAAAGCCCTAAACGCCATATTCAATGGGGTTGACAGGAACATGTTCAGACTTATCAAGCAGTGCACTGAAGCTAAGGAAGCATGGGAGATTCTGAAGACCACACATGAAGGTACTTCAAAAGTCAAGATGTCCAGGCTGCAACTATTGACCACAAAATTTGAGAATCTGCAGATGATGGAAGATGAAAACGTTCATGATTTTCACATGAACATACTTGACTTTGCCAACTCCTTTGAAGCACTAGGAGAAAAGATTAGTGAAGAGAAGCTGATGAGAAAAATGCTTAGGTCTCTGCCTAAGAAATTCGATATGAAAGTGACCGCTATTGAAGAGATGCAAAACATATCCACTCTGAGGCTTGATGAGCTAGTAGGTTCACTACAAACATTTGAGCTTGGAGCAAATGAGAAGACTGAAAAGAAAAACAAAAATCTGGCATTTGTCTCTAAGGATTCAGATAATCTCAGTGAACAAGACATGGATGAAGGTGTGTCAGAAGCTCTGACCCTAGTAGGAAAGCAATTCAAAAGGATGATGAGAAGAAGAGATGGAAGACCCAGGACAGATGTGCAGCACATCTCAGATGACACTAGGAAGCAGGCCAATCTTCAGAGGCGCAAGGATGAGGATAATTCAAATCAGACCAGAAGTGTACAATGTTATAAGTGCAATGGGTTTGGTCACTACAAAACTGAATGCCCAAACTTCCTGAAGAAACAGAAGAAGAGCATGGTGGCCACTTGGTCAGATGATGATAACTCAGATACAGAGGCTGAAGGAAAGAGAGACACATCATTCACTGGAAGGTGTGTGTTTGACACAAACTTTGAAGGAGTACTCACCTTAGAAGAGCTAGCTGATGCCTACCATGAGCTATGTCAAGACTATGATGACAGAGTTAGAATTTTCCAACAGCAAAAGCACCTCATTAATTAGCTGAAGGCAGAGAAGAGTGAACATCTTGCTCAGATTTTGCATCTTACTGATGAGGTAATCGTACTAAATTTACAGCTTGAGAACATGAGTAAGCAAGTTAGAATGTTGAATGCTGGAAATATCATACCTGAAGAGAGTATAGAAGTTGATCAACCTGACAAGAGTTCTAAAGCAATAGGATATAATTATACAAATCTCAACAGAAAACATTCACCATATGGTGAAAGATACAATCCTATAAGAAGAACTGTCAAACCCAGGAAGGTCAGACACATGGTGCAACATCCCAGACCATTGCCACCTCCCAGTCAGAATAAGGAACCAAAGGAATGGGCATGTCATCATTGTGGAGAAAAGGGACACATAAGGCCTTTTTGCTACAAACTTTATGGGAGTCCACAACTCTCAGAACCACAGGCACCTACGAGAAAGATTACAAAGATTATAAAGGAGTGGAAACAGAAGGTTGGGAAGACTGGACTGATTGCTCATACATCATTAAGAGCATCATCCAAAGAAGAATGGTACTTTGATAGTGGGTGCTCAAGGCACATGACAGGAATCAAAGATTATCTAATGGATCTGAAATCTCATCCCACAGGTCATGTAGTATTTGGAGATGGAGCTAAAGGACAAATCATGGGTGTAGGAAAAATGGTAAATGACAGGCTGCCTGAACTTGGAGATGTCCTATTTGTAAAGGGACTGACTGCTAATCTTATTAGCATAAGTCAGTTATGTGATCAAGGACTGAAGGTCAACTTCTCTCAACCAGAGTGCTTAGTCACTGACGCTAAAGGTGCTGTTCTAATGAAGGGAGTAAGATCTAAAGACAATTGCTACCTATGGATACCCAACCAGAAGACACATGTTGCAACATGTATGGTTGCCAAGGAAGATGAAACAAAGATATGACACAAAAGGTTAGGCTACTTGAATCTCCGAAGTATGAAGAAAGCTGTCTCAGTTGATGCTATAAGAGGGCTACCTAAGCTTGACATTGTGGAAGGTACAGTATGTGGAGAATGTCAGATAGGCAAGCAAACCAAAGTTTCACACAAGATGTCGCCACATCTGACTACCAACAGGGTTCTAGAATTACTTCACATGGACTTGATGGGTCCAATGCAGGTTGAAAGCCTCGGAGGGAAGAAGTATGCATTTGTTGTAGTTGATGACTATTCAAGATATACCTGGATAAACTTTATCAGAGAAAAGACACACACTTACTCTGTTTTTGAAGAGTTATGCATTCAAATGCAAAGGGAAAAAGATCTTCTCATAAAAAGAATCCGAAGTGATCATGGTAAGGAGTTTGAGAATTCAAAGTTCTTGGATTTCTGTGCTAACCAAGGTATCAAACATGAGTTTTCCTCACCTATCACCCCTCAGCAAAATGGTGTAGTGGAAAGGAAGAATCGTACTATCCAAGAATGTGCTAGAGTAATGTTGCATGCAAAGAAACTTGCTTACCGGTTCTGGGCTGAGGCCATGGACACAGCTTGCTATATACACAATCGTGTTACTTTGAGAGCATGTACTACAACCACTCTGTATGAACTGTGGAAGGGAAGGAAGCCAACAGTGAAGCACTTTCATATCTTTGGAAGTAAGTGCTACATCTTGTCAAATAGGGAGCAAAGAAGAAAGCTGGACCCAAAGAGTGATGAAGGAATATTCCTAGGGTACTCAACAAACAGTCAAGCTTACAGAGTTTACAACAACAGAACCCAGACTGTGATGGAATCCTCAAATGTGGTAGTTGATGACTCAGGATTAGTCAGTGATCCAAATGTGGTACCAGATGTTGACACATATGTCCCTTATGCAGAGACAGAAGCTGAAGAAGATAATCACGAAGTCAATACACAGAATGAATTGACTGAACTTGCAGCTTCAACCAGTCCAGTGCATGATGCTCCAGTACCACCTATTACTCATGCAACCAAAAGCCCATCCATCAGAGTCCAGAAGAATCATCCTATTGATCAAATAATTGGTGATCCTAATCAAGGTATCACTACAAGAAGGTCTATGGATATGATTGTTAGTGCTTGCTTTGTATCAAAGATTGAACCGAAAAATGTGAAGGAAGCCCTAACTGATGAGTACTAGATTGATGCCATGCAAGATGAGTTGAATCAATTCAAAAGGAATGAAGTATGGGGCTTGGTACCTAGACCAAGAGGAACAAATGTAATTGGTACTAAGTGGGTGTACAAGAACAAGACTGATGAACAAGGCACTGTCACCAAGAACAAGGCAAGGCTAGTAGCTCAAGGATACACTTAGATTGATGGAGTGGATTTTGATGAGACTTTTGCTCCAGTGGCTAGATTGGAATCGGTTAGACTACTTCTTGGAGTGGCTTGTATTCTAAAATTCAAGTTATTCCATATGGATGTGAAAAGTGCCTTCCTAAATGGGTACTTAAATGAGGAGGTCTATGTAGAGCAACCAAAAGGTTTTGTGGATCCTAATTACCCTGATCATGTGTATAAGCTGAAGAAAGCCTTATATGGGCTCAAACAAGCTCCTAGAGCTTGGTATGAAAGGCTCACTGTCTTTCTGGTGGATCATGGCTACAGAAAGGGTGGAAATGACAAGACCCTGTTTGTAAGGGAATAGAAAGGAAGACTGGTTATTGCCCAGATCTATGTAGATGACATAGTATTTGGAGGGATGTCTGACCAGATGGTGCAACATTTCGTTCACCAGATGCAGTCAGAATTTGAAATGAGCTTAGTTGGTGAACTAACATTCTTTCTTGGCTTACAGGTGAAACAAATGAGTGATACAATTTTTATTTCACAGAGCAAGTATGCAAAGTGATGAGAAATTATCGCAAGTGCACGAAAATATCAAAGTAGTAAAAATATCGTTCCTAAGGGATTGCGAGTAAAACGATCAATTTAACAAGACTAAATCCTAATTCGATTAAAAGTAACATGATTTGGGGGATGTTTGTTTTAAAACAATAACAAAGTATGGAGTAAGATTCAAATAGAAATTCAATTGAAGTAAAGCGATTGGACCTTTCCGAATTCATAGTTTGTCTCACAACCAATAATTGAACAAGTTATCAATGAATAAAATCTAAAGTTCAAGAGATTAACATAGTGACTATTCCCACTCTCATGGTCAAATAATCCTCTCACATAACAATCATTTTCTAATCTCTTAGACAAATTAATTATAACATGAGGATTAAGCACGTTAATCTTTCAATTCATACACAATTATCCTAAATCTCTGAAGAATTATTGAGCATTCAATTCACCTAGATCTATCAATCCATTCCTATTCTCATAATAAAACAGATTAATTGAAATCAACTTTAATGTGATCAAGATCAAAGAAGCATTAAACTCAAGGATAAATTGATTGAACTTAAAGAAAACATTCATTAATAACAAGGATTCAATTACATGATTGTGATCCAAACTACTTCATCTTCAAGACCCAATCTAGTGAGGAATTAGCTACACATGATGGAGATTGAACAAGCTAGATGCAGAAGATCCATTTCCAGCTCTCAAAACCAAGTCTAAACACTCAAATATACCTTTCTATGTAATTTCTTACCAAAAGAAGCGAACCTCGTCACAGAAATATCATTTTCCTTTTATAGACCAGCTGACACGCGTGACACGCGTCCAACTAGGCGTGCCACGCGTCCAAAATACACCTATAATCATCAGCCACGTGTCTTCCCTGCGTGGCACGCGCCCACCTGCTGCGTGGCACGCGTCAAGTCAGTGTTGAAATACCAATAATTGCGTGACACACGTCCTTCTTGCGTGGCACGCGTCTACAGCCTTACTCACACGCGTGTCACGCGTCTTCTCTGCGTGCTGCACGCGTTTAGGCAGTGTTGAAATGACCTGAGTTGCGTGGCACGCGTGCAAAACCTTGTAAAATCCTTAAAAATACTTCTTTGCTTGTTTTACAAGAAATCTCCATATCTATGTGCTAATTCCTCAAAACTATGGTAAAACCCATTACAAAAACCTACAATTCACTTAGAAAAAGGTTAAAATCATGTATGTAATGACGAGTCATCACAACCCCAAACTTGAATCTTTGCTTGTCCTCAAGCAATCACTTTAACAAATGAAATAATCATGCAAAATTGTTAGTTTCCTTAACTCACTAAACAACACATAATTCAAATGACTTACCTGTGCGCTTTCATGATCCCTTCGCAATGCAACTTTCATTGTGCCAACTTCAATCAAGCAAGGCCAAGGAATGGTTCATAAACGTTTACCAACTCAATGATCACTTCACACAACTTACCAACTCTCAAAGTGTATATACATGTAACGGTTCACACTCAATCAACGCAATACTCAAACGTTTCAACTTTAACCTTGAAAGAATTCTAACACATCAATCAATCACATATGGCAACACACTTTAGAGGACTTTTTAAGGTTGTAACGGGGCTTAGGGTAAGGTAGGTAGATTTTGGGATAGTAAGTAAAAAACTTGGAGAACAATCATGAAGGTTGAAAAACACACAAGAAGGGGGGGTTGAATTGTGTGTTGACTTTTTTTAAGTTAAAACAAATTGCAGCGGATAAGGTATAACACACACAATATATGAGGATAGGGTTAGAGAGAGATGCTCAGAATTTTTATACTGGTTCCTCCCACTAACAGGAGTAGTCCAGTCCTCTTGTCCTTCACAAGAGATTTCACTATAATCACTCAGATTACAAATGCTCAAGCACTAAGCAAGAGACTTCAAACTGCTCAAGCACAAAGCAAGAGACTTCTAACTGCTCAAGCACAAAGCAAGAGACTTCCAATGCTCAAGCACAAAGCAAGAGACTTCCAATGCTCAAGCACAAAGCAAGAGACTTCCAATGCTCAAGCACAAAGCAAGAGACTTCCAATGCTCAAGCACAAAGCAAGAGACTTCCAATGCTCAAGCACAAAGCAAGAGACTTCAAACTGGTTTTAATGTTAATAAAGATAAGAGATTAACACTTGATATACAATCAGAGGTGTTTACAAAATACAACGCAGTTACAAGACTAACTTAGAAAATTATCACAAAGTTTCTAAGTGTTTGATAGCTTCAGAATTTGACAGAGTTTCAGCACGTTCAGAAGCTTAAGTCTTGATTACATTTCTTCACAAATCTTCTTCCTTTTATAGATGATAAAATGAACGTTGAAGATTATAGCCGTTTGAAGAATTGAGACGCTCCTTTGTATAGATCAGTGAGCTTATTAGCTGTTCTGATTTGCAGTAGCTTAGGAGCTTAACGTTTACTACAAAATGAGAGATTCCTTTTGGCTTTTGATATTTGAACCTTGGTGAAAGCCAAATAAGGAAATAATCGTTTCTGAAGCCTGACTTGAAAAGGACCTTTCCATGGTCAAACCTTTTCATTCTTGGTTTCTGCGTTTGGACTTAGTCAGGCACAGTCTTCAATAAAATTGTACTCTCAAATGTAGCTTAACACTTATATCTGACGAGCCTTCAGATTTTGATAGGCTCAGAATTACTTGTTTCAGATCTGGTGAGCTCAGATGTTCTTCAGATTTTGATAGGCTCAGAATTACTTGTTTCAGATCTGGTGAGCTCAGATGTTCTTCAGATTTTGATAGGCTCAGAATTACTTGTTTCAGATCTGGTGAGCTCAGATGTTCTTCAGATTTTGATAGGCTCAGAATTACTTGTTTCAGATCTGGTGAGCTCAGAAGTAATTCCTTCAGAAATTCTAAGGTTCAGATAATAACTTCAGAGTTTCACAGGCTCAGAATTACTTGCTTCAGATCTGGTGAGCTCAGAAGTAATTCCTTCAGAAATTCTAAGGTTCAGATAATAACTTCAGAGTTTCATAGGCTCAGAATTACTTGCTTCAGATCTGGTGAGCTCAGAAGTAATTCCTTCAGAAATTCTAAGGTTCTTTAGTACGCAAATTTTAACTTTTAATCCTGCACACTGAATTAAATTATTAGTATTCCAATTTAACCTTAAATACATTGTTATCATCAAAATCAATTAAGGAGATACAAAATCATAATTTTGTTCCAACAATTTCCCCCTTTTTGATGATGACAACTATATGTATTTAAAATCAATTGTTGTTGTTTTTATTTAACATCTTGACTTCAGGTTCTGAGGTTTGCAAGCTCCCCCTGAGTCTGATAAGCTTCAAAAGTTTATCAATGATAAATATAAAACAGTCTAAGAGTAATATTTAATGTCAAATATAATTTCATATATTCTACCTTCAGAATTAGAGGTTTGCAAGCTCTATTTCTTCAGATTGACAAATATAAGATATGGTTTGCAAGCGTATCTTATATTATATGAATTTATGTTGGACAAAATTTATTACTCCCCCTCATTAAAAGTTTAAAAGACTTTAATATAACTTAACAAGAGTAGAGTTCAGAAAATGTGATCTTTAGAGCTTCAGAAATAATTTCACTGCCATAGGAAATGAAATAATATTTTCTCCCCCTTTGTCATTATCAAAAACGGGTCAGTCAAAGCACAAGTTACAGGGTAGTAAATGCACACAGCAAACAACCACCAGCAGTAAATGCATTCAACGGTAAAAGGGAATTGTTAAGTACCATGGTGAAACAGGGAATTGTTTCAGAATGAAGACGAGTTTCTTCAAGATCTGAATCAGTTCCAGGAAAAGGTGGAGTGGTTTGAATGGATGAGGGGTTTGGTTCAGAAGTGGTTGGCTTAGGAGATGAAGTCTGAAGGGGTTCAGTTTGGGATTCAGCAGGGACTTCAGAATTTTGAACATTTGAGGGTTCAGATTGGTCTACGTCCATTGCTATTGGGGTAGACTCAGAATCTTTAATAGGAGATTTCTGAGGGGATTTAGGAGTGTCAGAAATGGTTATAGTGGAAGTTTCAAAATATTGAAAACGTGAGAAGTGATAGTGACTAGTGTGTAGTTAAGTGATTATAGTGGAAGTTTCAAAATATTGGGGAAACAAGATAGTGACGTAATGGGGGCTTGGCAGTTACTTTTAATAAAATCATCATTAGCTCTCCTTCATTACCCAGCGGTTACTAGACATGATGGGAAGTTACACAGATAAGTAGTGTTTTCAGAAGCCAGCTGTCAGTTAGAGAAACTGAGTGGTCAACTAACACTTAGAGTAGGTATCTGAGTCACAAGAAATCATATTTAATAATAAATAATTCTGATTGCTTCAGATGAGAGAGTGCTTCAGAACCTATATAATAGTTTCTGAGCCGTCCAAACTTCTGAGGCCCTTCAGAACCAGTTTATTCATTCAGAGTTAACAGCATTCAGAGATATCATTCAGAAATAAAAACCATGTTCAGATTTTTCTTGATAAAATCGAAACGATCAATAGCAAGAGGTTTGGTAAAGATATCAGCCCATTGATGCTCAGTATCAATGAATTGAATCTTAATTACTCCCTTCTGAACATAGTCTCTAATGAAGTGATGTTTGATCTCAATGTGTTTAGCTCTTGAATGCAAAATAGGATTCTTAGACAAACAGATAGCAGCAGTATTATCACAGAGAAGTGGTATACTACTTATCCTTATCTGATAGTCCTCCAACTGATGTTTCATCCAGAGCAATTGCGTGCAACACTTAGCAGCTGAGATGTACTCTGCTTCTGCTGTAGATAGAGCAATAGTTGCTTGTCTCTTACTAGCCCATGATATAAGGTTTTCACCTAGAAATTGACAGTTTCCACTAGTGGACTTCCTTTCAATTTTATCACTAGCATAGTCAGCATCACAGAATCCAATAAGCTGATAATCTAAGGATTTCTTATAAAGTAATCCAAGATTAGTGGTTCCTTTCAGATATCTAAAGATTCTCTTAACAGCAGTTAGATGAGACTCTCTAGGATCTGATTGAAATCTAGCACACAAGCATACACTGAACAAGATATCTGGTCTAGATGCAGTGAGATAAAGGAGGGAACCAATCATACCTCTGTATAATTTCTGATCTACTTTGCCTTCAGATTCTTCCTTCAGAAGACAGCTAGAGGGATGCATAGGAGTTGACATTGGTTTACAATCTTCCAGACCAAATTTCTTCAGTAAATCCTTTGTGTATTTGGTTTGATGCACATATACTCCTTCTTTTCTTTGATTGATTTGAATTCCCAAGAAGAATGTTAGTTCTCCCATCATACTCATTTCAAATTCATCCTGCATAAGCTTAGAGAAATTCTTGCAAAGAGAAGCATTAGTTGAACCAAAGATAATATCATCAACATAAATCTGAACAATCAAAATATCAGTTTTTAAGGTTTTTCTAAAGAGAGTGTTATCAACATGTCCTTTTTCAAAACCATTTTCTAGAAGAAATATACTTAACCTTTCATACCAAGCTCTTGGAGCTTGTTTCAAACCATACAGAGATTTCTTCAATTTGTAAACATGATCAGGACACTTTATATCTTCAAAGCCAGGAGGTTGTTTAACATAGACTTCTTCATAAATTACTCCATTCAGAAATGCACTCTTAACATCCATTTGAAATAGAGTGATGTCATGATTAACTGCATAGGACAAGAGAAGTCTAATTGCCTCAAGTCTTGCTACTGGTGCAAAGGTTTCAGTGAAATCTATGCCTTCTTGCTGACTATAACCTTGTGCAACCAGTCTAGCTTTATTTCTGACAACTTCTCCCTTTTCATTTGACTTGTTTCTGAATACCCATTTTGTTCCAATAATGTTCTTGTGTTTGGGTTTTGGTACCAGATCCCAAACATCATTTCTTTCAAATTGATTGAGTTCTTCTTGCATTGCAACAATCCACCCATCATCTGAGAGTGCTTCTTCTATGTTTGTGGGTTCAATTAATGAAATTAACCCAACTAGGGATTCATCCTCTTTGAAAGCAGATCTGGTCTTTCTTGGGCTATCCTTGTTACCAACAATTAGCTCTTCAGGATGAGATGATCTATACTTGAATTTACTCTTAGGTGGAGCAGGTGTCTGAGAGGGTTCAGTTTCTGAAGGGTCTTCAGTTTCAAGGCCTTCAGAGATATCTTCATTTTGAGTCTCAGATGGATATACAGCAATGGAGAGATCTTCACACTCAGAATTTGAGGAAACTTGAAATTCTGCAAAAGTCTCAGCTTGCTCTGACATTTTATCGTCAGGCTCTTTATCATCAAATCTAACATGTATAGATTCTTCAACTGTGTGAGTTTCAGAATTATACAATCTGTATGCTTTTGAGCGTTCAGAGTAGCCTATAAAGATACCCTTATAAGCTCTAGCATCAAATTTCTTTCGATAGACCTTGTTGTCTAGAATATAACAAGTACATCCAAACTGATGAAAATAAGAAATATTTGGTTTTCTTCCTTTGAACAGTTCATAAGCAGTTTTGTTCAGAATAGGTCTGATGTAGATTCTATTCTGAACATAGCAAGCAGTACTCACGGCTTCTGCCCACAAGAACTTAGCTAGGTTAGACTCAAGCATCATGGTACGAGCCATTTCTTGCAAAGATCTATTCTTTCTTTCTACAACACCATTCTGCTGTGGTGTTCTAGGAGAAGAGAATTCATGGATTACTCCATGCTCTGAGCAGAAAGATTCGAAAGAGTCATTTTCGAACTCTCCCCCATGGTCGCTTCTAACCTTCAGAATCCGAAGATCCTTTTCACTTTGTATTTGTGTGCAGAAGTCACTGAACACCACAAGTGCTTCACTCTTAGAACGTAGGAATTTCACCCAAGTCCATCTACTGAAATCATCAACCATGACCAATCCATATTTTTTACCATTGATAGAGGCTGTCGAAACAGGACCAAACAGATCAATGTGAAGCAATTCTAAGGGTCTGGAAGTAGAGACAATGTTTTTAGACTTGAATGAAGTCTTAGCAAATTTTCCTTTTTGACATGAGCCACAAAGTGCATCTGAGTGATAATCAATGTCAGGCAAACCACTAACAAGCTTTTGTTTGCTAAGCTTAGAGATCAACCTCCAGTTAGCATGACCAAGACGCTTGTGCCATAGCCATTTCTCATCACTCAGAGACAAAAGACATATAATCTTTTGGTCAACCAAATCAGAAAAGTTTACTTTATAAACATTGCCAACTCTCATTCCCTTGAATACTACAGATTTGTCAGAGTCTTTTGATACAGTACATGATTCCTTATTAAATGTAACAACACACCCATTGTCACAAAATTGACTAATGCTCAATAGATTGTGTTTAAGTCCATCAACTAACCAAACATCTTTAATGGAAAGAGAAGAATTACCAACTGTACCTGTACCAATGATCTTCCCTTTTTGTTTTCCTCCAAATCCCACAGAGCCTCCCTCTTTCAGAGTTAGGGTTTGGAACATATGCTTTTCTCCCGTCATATGTCGTGAGCAACCACTGTCCAGGTACCAGGGCTGCTGTTTTACCTTTCCTTGCATGAGCATCTGAAGCAAACATTATTTCAGATTTTGGTACCCATATTCTGATGGGTCCTTTAGAGTTAGTCTTCTGAATAGTATTCCTTCTTTGTTTTCTATGATCAACACAAGATCTAGAATTAATTAAGCTTTGACAAGAATGTTTAGGCTTAATTTGATTCTTGGATTTTGATCTGGAGTATATCACAGTTCCAAAGGTCAAGCAAGGATCTGAAGTAACTTTACCTTGATTTCTCAGAGGTTCAGATGACTTCTGAGCCTTAACTTGAGAACTTTTGGACTCAGAAATTTTAGGTTCAGAAGAACTTGGAACTTCTGAGTCTTTGGGTTCAGGTTCAGAACCTCCTTCAGAGTTGGATGCCTTCAGATCAAGTGTACCACTTTTAACAAAGGTAGAGAATAATTCAGGTGGAGTATCATCCTCACTATATGATTTCAGAGGTTTATCCCAGTTCTTAAACCGAGAATAACCAATGCCTTCACCATAGTTACGAGTCATATGATAAATCATGGAAGCCATTTTACTCCTATTGAAGGTACAACGAATAAATTCGTGAAGAGCATCTTCATGATCATCATTGAGCTTGTCTGCCAAGACATAGTTAGATTCAACATGACAAATACGAATGTTTAACGATTCATTTTCATCATAAAGAATCTTGGCATCCTTTTTCAATGATTCATGAACATTCTTCAGAATTTTGTGTTGACTTACTATACGAGAGTAATGTTTCACGGCAATCTTAAGAGAATCAATTAATTCAGATTTAGTCATGTTAGAGTATACCTCATTTTCATCATCTGAGTCATCTTCAGAATCTCTATCAGAGTTGTTACCTTCAGAAGTTCTTGCCATTAAAGCCAGATTGCCTTCTTCATCATCTTCTCCTTCAGAGTCATTCTCAATGGTCTCCCAAGTGGCTAACAAACTCTTCCTTACCTTTTCTTTGTACTTTTCTTTCCCAAAGCTCTTATTCTTTCCTTTGTCCTTGGATGACATTTCTGGACAGTCCGCAATGAAGTGTCCAGATTTCTTGCAGTTATAGCAGTTGTTCAGTTCTTCCTTTTTGTCCTTTGAAAAGGAACTTCTTGAGTTGTTTCCTTTGTTTGGAAACCTTTTGTATTTCTTGTTCCATTTCTGAAACCTTCTAACCATTAGTGCCATTTCTTCATTCTCAGAATTTTCATCCATCATATCATCAGAAGTTTCTTCCTCTTGTTCAGACACTTTGATCTTTGCAGCTTTTGAGGAAGTCTGAACAGAGCTTAGAGCCAAGGACTTCATCTTCTTGACAGGT
The DNA here is from genome assembly GCA_954870985.1 of Trifolium fragiferum. Classification (NCBI taxonomy): domain Eukaryota; kingdom Viridiplantae; phylum Streptophyta; class Magnoliopsida; order Fabales; family Fabaceae; genus Trifolium; species Trifolium fragiferum. The sequence continues at coordinate 2,052,763 of OX940796.1, forward strand.
TCATCTGACATAAGTTCTAGCTCATGACTTCTGAGTGAGCTTATTAAATCTTCAAGAGTCACACTGTCCAAATCCTTGGATTCCTGAAAAGCTGTAACTTTTGGTCTCCATTTGGAAGGTAAGCTCCTCAGAATTTTCTTCACGTGATCAGATGCAGTGTAGCTTTTCTTCAGAACTTGAAGACCAGAGACAAGGGTTTGAAACCTTGAATACATGGTTTCAATATCTTCATCTTCCTTCATTCTGAACAGCTCATATTGATGAACTAATAAGTTTGCCTTAGCTTCTTTGACTTGCTTATTTCCTTCATAGGTGGAACATAGAGAGTCCCAGATAGTTTTGGCACATGACTTGTTGGATATTTTTAAATACTCAGCATGAGATATTGCACCAATAAGCATATTCTTAACAGTATGATGCTTCTTATACTGTTTCTTCTTTTCAGCATCAAAGAACTTTCTGTAGGTATTTCTTACAACACCTTCATCATCCATGTGTTCAAAATGTATACCATCTTCAATGATATCCCATAACTCATCATCGGTCCCAATGATGTAACTATACATCTTGGTTTTCCAGAAAGGAAAAGTAGTAGGATCACTGTTGAAGTAAGGTGGTTTGTCTCTGTGATTATCACTGTTCCTTTCCCTATCATAGTTGTGAGGAGGTGGAACAGCAGAGTGATCAGGTCCAGAGGAAGCAGAAGGAGAGGTAACACCAGACATGTTTTTCAACTAAGTACCCCTAGATCTTTTACTGTTTCACTGTTAAGTGAAGAGCAACAGACCGGAGCTCTGATGCCAATTGAAGGTTGAAAAACACACAAGAAGGGGGGGTTGAATTGTGTGTTGACTTTTTTTAAGTTAAAACAAATTGCAGCGGATAAGGTATAACACACACAATATATGAGGATAGGGTTAGAGAGAGATGCTCAGAATTTTTATACTGGTTCCTCCCACTAACAGGAGTAGTCCAGTCCTCTTGTCCTTCACAAGAGATTTCACTATAATCACTCAGATTACAAATGCTCAAGCACTAAGCAAGAGACTTCAAACTGCTCAAGCACAAAGCAAGAGACTTCTAACTGCTCAAGCACAAAGCAAGAGACTTCCAATGCTCAAGCACAAAGCAAGAGACTTCCAATGCTCAAGCACAAAGCAAGAGACTTCCAATGCTCAAGCACAAAGCAAGAGACTTCCAATGCTCAAGCACAAAGCAAGAGACTTCCAATGCTCAAGCACAAAGCAAGAGACTTCAAACTGGTTTTAATGTTAATAAAGATAAGAGATTAACACTTGATATACAATCAGAGGTGTTTACAAAATACAACTCAGTTACAAGACTAACTTAGAAAATTATCACAAAGTTTCTAAGTGTTTGATAGCTTCAGAATTTGACAGAGTTTCAGCACGTTCAGAAGCTTAAGTCTTGATTACATTTCTTCACAAATCTTCTTCCTTTTATAGATGATAAAATGAACGTTGAAGATTATAGCCGTTTGAAGAATTGAGACGCTCCTTTGTATAGATCAGTGAGCTTATTAGCTGTTCTGATTTGCAGTAGCTTAGGAGCTTAACGTTTACTACAAAATGAGAGATTCCTTTTGGCTTTTGATATTTGAACCTTGGTGAAAGCCAAATAAGGAAATAATCGTTTCTGAAGCCTGACTTGAAAAGGACCTTTCCATGGTCAAACCTTTTCATTCTTGGTTTCTGCGTTTGGACTTAGTCAGGCACAGTCTTCAATAAAATTGTACTCTCAAATGTAGCTTAACACTTATATCTGACGAGCCTTCAGATTTTGATAGGCTCAGAATTACTTGTTTCAGATCTGGTGAGCTCAGATGTTCTTCAGATTTTGATAGGCTCAGAATTACTTGTTTCAGATCTGGTGAGCTCAGATGTTCTTCAGATTTTGATAGGCTCAGAATTACTTGTTTCAGATCTGGTGAGCTCAGATGTTCTTCAGATTTTGATAGGCTCAGAATTACTTGTTTCAGATCTGGTGAGCTCAGAAGTAATTCCTTCAGAAATTCTAAGGTTCAGATAATAACTTCAGAGTTTCACAGGCTCAGAATTACTTGCTTCAGATCTGGTGAGCTCAGAAGTAATTCCTTCAGAAATTCTAAGGTTCAGATAATAACTTCAGAGTTTCATAGGCTCAGAATTACTTGCTTCAGATCTGGTGAGCTCAGAAGTAATTCCTTCAGAAATTCTAAGGTTCTTTAGTACGCAAATTTTAACTTTTAATCCTGCACACTGAATTAAATTATTAGTATTCCAATTTAACCTTAAATACATTGTTATCATCAAAATCAATTAAGGAGATACAAAATCATAATTTTGTTCCAACAAATCACACCTAATATTAGCTATTAAGGAACCCAAACCCCTTGAATTAAGCATTTTGCACTAAAAACCAAATATCATCATTAAAAAATGTGGCATTGCTCTTTGCTCTTTTCTTAGGCCATTTTGGCCTCAATTACTTAAACCACTAGAGCAATAGATCAAGAGTACAACAACTTTCTTCTCATAAACATCAAAAAAATTTATTTTTATGTTTCTCTTATTTTTTTTTTTTTTTATGGATCTATTGTCCATTTTTCACATTCATAAACTCTAGCAAGACTGGATATAGCTTGCCTTTCTCAATTTATTCTTTCTACACTTTTTTTTTTTTTGTCTCTTTCTCAAATGCTCACAAAAATTCAAATTCTAGTGCACCCACCCCAAACTTAGAAAGTTGCCAAATCCAAAGGCAACCCCAAACTTAGTGATGAGCAATGTGCTACAAATCACTAACTTGCAATCGAACTCCAAGAAATCATTTTTTTTTTTTCAAATTTTTTTTAATGTAAGGATATAACTTGGAAACGAAGCAACAAAAATAAGTACTTTTAAGGCTCAAAAGGGGCTACAAATTGGCATATATAAGTAAAGGTGGGCTAGAACGGCTCAAGCTATCAAACAACTTGCCTCGTGTGTAAGCCATAGTAATCGACGGAAATGAAGAACGCACGCAAGATCAAGAGAACGAGAGAGAAGCGGATACACACATACCGAAGAAAGAAGAAGTGTTTGGCTCAATTCCTCACGGCTAAGGCCGGATACATTGAGCGGTCAACAAGCGTGAAACATCCCTTGTCTTTGCCATCGATCGTTTGAGTGCAATGGGTTGTTGCACTGCAAAAATCACACGAATGCACAACGGAAAATATCGAACATGTATACGAAAAGTGAAAGAAAGAAACTAACAACAAGGCATAAAATTCCACAAGCTAAAATGAATGTAAAACATGCAAATATTCAAATATAAGGTACAGTCATCCAACCAAATTCAAGCAAATTATTACAAATTAAGCAAAGATAGAACTAAAAATGACAGCACCAAGCATAACATCAAGCATCTTCAAAATTAAAAATGAGATAAGGAGAGAGAGAGAGAGAGAGAGAGAGAGAGAGAGAGAGAGAGAGAGAGAGAGAGAGAGAGAGATAGAGACACAAGGCCGGTGCTCAAGACGGAGGTGCATCATGATCCATGAAATGAGAACTAGAACCGCCACCCCCATTATCGGACCCATCACCAAACAACTCGCGGTGTAGAGCATCACTAGCATCTTGGTACTCGGAGAATTGTTGGTGCCAAGTTTCACCCTCAAAGCCTTGTCGAGCTCTCAACTCCGCATCTTGGTGAGCCCACCTCTCTTGCATATGTTGATAGGTGGGGTAGATAGGGTAATACGGTTGCGGATAGAATTGTGCCCTTCTTGTCATGACCTCTTGATAGAGGCTAGAGTTTTGATCATAGTAGTTATGGGGCAAGCGTAGGGCTGTGGAGATATCAAGTTGTGTCAACAAAGCTGCCACCTCATTAATCGAGTGACGGTTAGGTGGAACCTCCGGTGGGATCCCTTCCGCAAATGGTGCATTCACCTCTTCTTCATGATGTTGCACACCCTCAAACCCATCAATTTCCGCTTCCAAGTCCTCTTCTTCATGCACCTCATCATCGGCTTGTCCCTCATTGCCTACATTTCCTCTTCCACGCGCCTCATTAGGCCTAAGCACCACCGGGCTGTTGTCAAAAGCATCGAACATCTTTAGAGTTAGAGGCCTAAGTGGCCTCACCGGATCATCTTCATTAAAATTGATCACCTTTTCCCTCCTACACAACGCCGTGATCAAACTAGCATGGCCAAGTCGGAAGGGGTACTTTTGCACCTTGCAAGCCAAAGTTTGTATGCTCTTGCTTAACAAATTTCCCAAGTCAATATGAGCTCCTTCCATAATCAACTTCACCGCAATTGAATTGGCAAATTGATACTCCGAGTGGTTGCCCACACTTTCAAGATTCTCAACATAGTATTCGGCCCAAGCACGAGGTAATGGTGCAAAATGTGGGAGAGAGATCTTTGTGGGTTTATGACCACGAGCCCACTTCAACCACGGAGTTCCCTCACGCCCACAAAAATCACGGTACACCCTCCTTGTCGGCTCATCCAAATGCTCCCAGCCTTGCCTAGCAATCATCAAGGCACATTCTTCCGGAACTACCGGACCAAGAAACTCATTTAACGCATCCGCAGAAAAATCAATCAACTTCCCTCTAACGGTGGTTGTGAACTCAAACTCCACATCTTTCGGCCAAAAAGCATTGGCATAGAACTCCTTAACGAGAGTCCCATTAGCCTCCTCAATCAAAGAATTGAACCTCATCCACTTCCTCCGCCTCATTTGAGTTCCAATCTCTTCCACACCATTCATCAAGTCGGTATCAAATTTCTTCTCTTTGTTGAAAAGGTAAGGCTTAATGACTCGAAACCTATCTCTAGCCCAAGGAGTAAAAAATCTTTCCACTCCTTCAACCCGAAGTGGTCTCGGTTGAGGTTCTTCTCTTTGTTGCCTAGATGTTTCTCCCACCTTCCTCAAGGCTCTTTTCTTTGGTGGTGGAGATGTATCACTCTTTTTCCTCTTGTTTCTTGATGATTTTGGGTCATCATTCCTTCCTCCTCCTTTGCCAAATCTAAGGTTCATTTTAGTGAAAAAAAATTTTGATGGTTGTTGTGTTTGGAGTGAAGGTAGTGGTAATGATAAGTGATTTGGTGAAGATTGATGGTGGGGGAAGTGAAATTTTTGAGCTTTTTGGAAAGTTGAGAAAAATGGGTTGGTGAGAAAAATGGGTATATTTGTGGTTGAGATTGATGTTAATGGAGTATTTGATGATGGGAGATGAGGATTGGAGGAGGTTTTGATGAAGATTGGAGGTTTGGAGGCTAGGGTTTAGTGAGAGAGGAGGAGAATAAGGGTTGAAGTTTTGTTGAAAAGAGGAAGAAATGATGAACACGCGTGCAATTCTCCTTCAAAACCCGTTTTTTTTCGTTTTCCAACGTACCACGCGTGGCACGCGGCTTCATCACGCGTGGCACGCGTCAAGGCAGTAGCGAATTGTTCATATTTGCGTGACACGCGTCTGACCCTGCGTGGCACGCGTCTTCTGAGGATTCCAAGGCGTGACACGCGTTTGTCCCCTGCGTGGCACGCGTGTTGGCAGTGCTGAAATGGTCATGGTTGCGTGGCACGCGTGATACTTCAATTTTTTTGCTTTTTCGCCTCTCTTTGGCCTCCACTGCACATAATTCTTTGAGTTTAATACCTGCACACATTAAGAAACACCACTATGCATACACAAAAGCGTTAGTACAAAAATTGGACACCGGAACGGTATCCGTAAGCGTTCAAAGTAACAAGTGGTAACACATGAACATCTCTAGGATACAAGGTCTGATCTTAGGCCTCAAAGTATCAAACTTTTTAATACGAAACATCAAATATAGCCACTTTGAAACCCAAGATCAGACTTGTTACCTAAGGCTCATTGCACGGTAGATAAGAGTAACTGTTTATGCTTTTTGGTGGCTATGGGTCTCTCTCTCCGAAACATTTTGCTTTAATATCCATGCTCAATGCTACCTACAAAACAACAAGAAAACAGAAAATTGCATTTTATTAGTGAAATGATGGGTTGCCTCCCACAAGCGCTTGTTTTACGTCATTAGCTTGACGGTCCGTAATCAAGAAGATCACGCGTTTGTTTAACGTCCCGATGCTTGACGTCCAAAGACCTCAAGGGTCCTTGAAAAAGAGAGCCACATGGTGGCGTGCAACATCTCCTCCTTTGTAAATCTTCAATCTTTGCCCATTAACTTTGAAAGAATTCGCTTCATCACCGGGCTTAAAAATTTCAATTGCTCCATGAGGAAACACCTCCTTGATCACAAATGGTCCAGACCATCTAGACTTTAGTTTACCCGGAAACAACTTGAGCCTTGAATTGAAAAGTAGCACTAGTTGTCCCGGATGGAATGTCTTTGGCCTCAACCCTTTATCATGATACCTCTTTGTTCTTGCCTTGTAAAGAACCGCATTTTCATACGCCTTTTCGCGCCATTCAACCAACTCATTTAGCTTAAGGAGTCTTTCTCTTCCGGCCACTTCTTCATCAAAGTTCAAAAACTTCACCGCCCAATAAGCTTTGTGTTCTAGTTCAACGGGAAGGTGACATGACTTACCATATACAAGTTGATACGGCGAGAACCCAAGATGAGTTTTGAAAGCGGTCCTATATGCCCAAAGAGTGTCGTCTAACTTCATAGACCAATCTTTCCTTGATGAGGATACCGTCTTCTCTAGAATTTGCTTCAATTGACGGTTTGACACTTACACTTGGCCGCTTGTTTGAGGATGGTAAGGAGTAGCGACCTTGTGTTTCACATTGTACTTCAAAAGTAGATTTTCCAAGTGTTTGTTACAAAAGTGCTTTCCTCCATCGCTTATAAGCACACGAGGCACTCCAAAGCGGGTGAAGATATTGGTTTTCAAAAAATTCACAACGGTTTTAGAATCATTAGCTTGACACGCTCTTGCTTCCACCCACTTTGTCACATAATCCACACACACTAAGATATGGAGATTCGACTTAGAGGATGGGAAAGGTCCCATAAAGTCGATACCCCAACAATCGAATGGTTCAACTTCAAGCATGCCACTAAGGAGCATCTCATCCCTCTTTGAAATTGTGCCGCTCCGTTGGCACTCATCACATTCCTTGACAAACTCTATGCAATCCTTGAAAATTGTGGGCCAAAAGAAACCGCATTGAAGAACTTTAGCAGCGGTTCTTGGTCCACTATGGTGCCCACCATAAGAAGAAGCGTGGCAATGCCACATTATGCTCTTGGACTCCTCTTGATCCACACACCTCCGGAGTAACCCATCCGGTCCAACCTTGAATAGAAACGGATCATCCCACACAAAGTGATTTGCATCCTTGTAGAACTTCTTTGTTTCTTGAGAGGAATAGTCTTCCGGTACCTCTCCACCGGCCTTAAAGTTAGCCATGTCAGCATACCAAGGTCTCGCCGTGATAGCTAAGATCTTCTCATCCGGAAACTCCTCATTTATGTTTTTCTCTTTGGTGGTGACCATGGGATTCTCCAAGCGAGACAAATGATCCGCCACCACATTCTCTACTCCCTTTTTGTCTTTGATCTCCAAATTAAACTCTTGAAGAAGTAGTACCCACCTCAAGAGCCGAGGTTTCGACTCCGGCTTAGTGAGTAAATGCTTAAGAGCGGCATGATCTGTAAAAACAACCACTTGGAACCAATTAGATATTGGCGAAATTTTTCCAAGGCAAATACAACCGCGAGCAATTCTTTTTCAGTTGTGGTGTAATTCACTTGATTTTCATTTAAAACTTTGCTCGCATAGTATATTGCATGGAAAAACTTCGCATGACGTTGACCAAGCACCGCTCCAACGGCATAATCACTTGCATCACACATTAACTCAAAGGGAAGATCCCAATTTGGTGCAACGATTATGGGAGCGGTGACCAACTTTTCCTTAATAGTCACAAAAGCATTCAAGCAATCATCATTAAATTTGAACTCATTTTCTTTAACAAGGAGGTTACTTAAGGGCTTTGCAATTTTAGAAAAATCTTTGATAAACCGCCGATAGAAACCAGCATGCCCCAAAAAGCTTCGCACTCCCTTCACATTAACGGGAGGCGGCAAATCCTTAATAACCTCAACCTTTGCTTGATCAACTTGTATGCCTTTTGAAGAGATTTTGTGACCTAGTACAATGCCTTCCTTAACCATAAAATGACATTTTTCCCAATTCAAAATCAAATTAGTACTTAGGCATCTCTTCAACACGGCATCTAAATTATCAAGACAATTATCAAAACTCTTACCGAAAACTGAAAAATCATCCATAAATACCTCAATGGAGTCTTCCATCATGTCGGCAAAGATAGAAAGCATGCACCGTTGAAAGGTGGCTGGAGCGTTGCACAATCCAAACAGCATTCTTCTATAAGCAAACACCCCAAAGGGACAAGTGAAGGCGGTCTTCTCTTGATCCGCCGGATCGACCGCAATTTGGTTGTAACCGGAGTACCCATCAAGAAAGCAATAGAAGGCTTGTCCCGCCAACCTCTCAAGCATTTGGTCCATGAAAGGGAGGGGAAAATGATCCTTCCTAGTGGCGGAATTCAACCGACGGTAGTCAATGCACATTCTCCACTCGGTAACCGTCCGAGTAGGTATCAATTCATTCTTCTTATTCCGTACAACGGTCATCCCCCCTTTCTTAGGCACCACATGAACCGGACTAACCCACTCACTATCCGAGATCGGATAAATCATGCCGACCTCAAGTAACTTCAAAACCTCTTTCTTAACCACCTCTTTCATAGTAGGATTCAACCGCCTTTGAGGTTGCACAACCGGTTTGTATTCACTATCCGTTTTGATCTTGTGCATGCAAAAGGCGGGACTAATACCCTTCAAATCGGAAATGTTCCAACCCATGGCTCCTTTGTTATCTCTCAAGACCCTCAGAAGTTTCTCCTCTTCCAATGAATTCAACTTATTACTTATTATTGCCGGAAATGAGGAGCTATCCCCCAAAAACACATATTTCAAATGAGAGGGAAGTTCCTTCAATTCCGGTGCAACATGTTTCTCTTTTTGAGCTTTGGTCTTATCTTGGACTTCTAACATTGCTTCAACCATAGGTTGGTCTTCCTCTTGACTTGCCTCAAGTTGTCGGAGGCAAATTTCAATCTCTTTGTCCCACTCTTCCTCCAAATCATCAATGGAATTCACAATCACACGTTCCAAAGGAAGAGAGGGGTTTTCTTCTTGGTGAACATCCCTAACCACGTCTTCAATCACATCAACCCGGAAGCATTCCGATTCATCATCATGATGCTTCATCGATTCGAACACCTTGAACATGATTTGCTCACCATGAGTTCTTAGCATGAGCTCCCCCTCTTCTACATCAATGAGAGCTCTACCCGTTGCTAGGAACGGTCTTCCCAAAAGCAAAGACTCCATCTCTCGGTCCTCATCCATGTCAAGAATCACAAAATCCGCGGGAAACACAAATTCCGCAACACGTACAAGAACATCATGAAGGACCCCATAAGGGTGAACAATAGAACGATCCGCAAATGATAGTTGCATCTTGGTTGGTTTTGCCACGGCCCCCGGAATTCTCTTCATCATAGATAAGGGCATTAGATTGATGCTTGCCCCAAGATCACACAAAGCTCTTGCCACGGTAATGTTCCCAATGGAGCAAGGAATAGTAAAACTCCCCGGATCCTTCTTCTTTTGAGGTAGCTTCCTTTGAATTATAGCACTCACCTCTTCGGTGATGTCAACCGTTTCATCTTCAAGCGGTTTCCGCTTTTTGGTGAGAAGCTCTTTCATGAATTTGGCATAGAGAGGCATTTGTTCCAAAGCCTCCGCAAACGGAATGTCAACTTGAAGCTTGTGGAACATTTTCATAAATTTCTTGAAGTGGTGGTGGTCTTTGCCCTTCACCTTCTTCTTCACCGGATATGGTAGCTTAGGTTGGTATGTGTCATCTTGGCCTTTACCATTATCCTTGCCTTCAACACTCTTGTCTTTCCTTGCTTTTTGATTCTTTTCTACTAACTTTTCTTCTATCTCTTTTTCAATTTTTTTCTCCCTCTTATTTTCAACTCCTTCGGTTTCACTCACAAGTTCCTTCTCTTCCTCACTCTCATTTTCAACTTCTCCCTCATCACTCTTATTTTCAACTCCTTCGTCCTCACTTGACACACTTTTCTTAGACTTCTCAACTACCTCCGGAGAAGGAATCACCCTACTCCTCAAAGTGATCGCCTTGCAACTCTCATTTCGTGGATTATCTTTGGTTGAACCTTCAAATCCACTTGTTTGAGCAGCTGCAAACTGTCGAGATAATTGGCCAATTTGCGTCTCTAAGTTCTTGATGGACGCCTCATGGTTCTTGTTGGCGATAGTTTGACCAGCTTTCATTTCATCTTGACTAGCCTTGACCGCCTCAAACCCTCCTTGAGTAAATTTGATAAATTGAGAGAGATGATCTTCAATGGAGCTAGAAGCCTTTGGTTGAGTAGGAGAGGGTTGTTGTTGAGCTTGTGTTGATTTCCCACCCCAACCGAAATTAGGATGGTCTCTCCAACCCGGATTATAAGTGTTAGAGTAAGGGTTATAGTTGGAATTGCTCTTCTTGAAATTAGCCAAGTACTTGGCTTCTTCGGACCCTTGAGGAAAACATCCGCCATTAGCATGGCCTTGACCGCAAAAATCACATGAGACCCCTTCAACCGCATTGACTTGAGCTTGTGGCGCGGAAGGATTAGTAAGTACTTTAAGAAGGGACTCTATATTATTGTTCATCTTGGCTTGTTGAGCCAACATTTGAGAGCTATGATCAAGTTCTAACATTCCCGGTTTCTTCTTTGGCCCCCGGTCATTTTGGATTCTATATTCATTTTGTGCCATAGACTCAATCAACTCTCTAGCTTCCCCTTGATCTTTGTTCTTCAATGAACCACCGGCCGATGCATCCAATAACATTCTAGTTTGTGGTCTCAACCCTTGAGTGAAATATTGCATTTGTTGATGATCATCTAGGGCATGCTTCAGACATTTCTTGAGACACAATTTAAACCTTTCCCAAGCATCGTGCAACGATTCGGCATCTTGTTGTTCAAACCCGGTAATATCCGCTCTTCTTTCAAGGAACTTATGGATCAGAAAGTATTTGTCCAAGAACTTAAGCTCAAGCTCATCCCAAGTAGCAATGGTATTAGGTGGCAAAGTATCTATCTAATCATGCGCTCTCCCTATCAAAGATAGTTTGAACAACCTCAATCGCTTGTCCGACTCACTTACACCAACCGGATCCGTGTAACTACATGCTTCAAAGAACCGAGCAAGATGAATATTTGGACATTGTGTTTCGGACCCCGAGAATTGGTCTTCTTTAAGAGCATTGAGGACGGTGTTCTTAATATCAAAAGACACCGGATTGACCGGTTGGAAACCAAGATTCGGGTTCCCTTGAATGTTCCTTTGCCCATAGTCTCCCAAAGTTCTCCTTGGTGGAGGTGGAGGAGGCGGATGATCACCCATGACTAAAGTGTCTTCTTCTTCCGAACTCGAAGAACTAGAATTTGAGTCTCCAAGTTCCTCTTGAGCAATGCGTTCAAGCCAAGCTGCTTCTCTAGCAAGTCTCACCGCTTTCCTATTAGCTCTTGCGGTCTTCTCGATTTCCGGATCAAAAAGTAGCTCTCCGGACCTATTGCCTTGCATACACAAACAAAAAATACCAAGTAATACCGATTCTAAACACCAGCAAAAGTAAAAATTGAGGGAATATGAAATATTTTTTTGTTCTTTTTCAATTTAAAACTAAACTACAGCAAAAAGTAAATTGAAACTAAGATTTAATCCTATTGCCTTGTCGAATTATCGACAATCCCCGGCAACAGCGCCTAAAACTTGATGAGAAATTATCGCAAGTGCACGAAAATATCAAAGTAGTAAAAATATCGTTCCTAAGGGATTGCGAGTAAAACTATCAATTTAACAAGACTAAATCCTAATTCGATTAAAAGTAACATGATTTGGGGGATGTTTGTTTTAAAACAATAACAAAGTATGGAGTAAGATTCAAATAGAAATTCAATTGAAGTAAAGCGATTGGACCTTTCCGAATTCATAGTTTGTCTCACAACCAATAATTGAACAAGTTATCAATGAATAAAATCTAAAGTTCAAGAGATTAACATAGTGACTATTCCCACTCTCATGGTCAAATAATCCTCTCACATAACAATCATTTTCTAATCTCTTAGACAAATTAATTATAACATGAGGATTAAGCACGTTAATCTTTCAATTCATACACAATTATCCTAAATCTCTGAAGAATTATTGAGCATTCAATTCACCTAGATCTATCAATCCATTCCTATTCTCATAGTAAAACAGATTAATTGAAATCAACTTTAATGTGATCAAGATCAAAGAAGCATTAAACTCAAGGATAAATTGAGTGAACTTAAAGAAAACATTCATTAATAACAAGGATTCAATTACATGATTGTGATCCAAACTACTTCATCTTCAAGACCCAATCTAGTGAGGAATTAGCTACACATGATGGAGATTGAACAAGCTAGATGCAGAAGATCCATTTCCAGCTCTCAAAACCAAGTCTAAACACTCAAATATACCTTTCTATGTAATTTCTTACCAAAAGAAGCGAACCTCGTCACAGAAATATCATTTTCCTTTTATAGACCAGCTGACACGCGTGACACGCGTCCAACTAGGCGTGCCACGCGTCTAAAATACACCTATAATCATCAGCCACGTGTCTTCCCTGCGTGGCACGCGCCCACCTGCTGCGTGGCACGCGTCAAGTCAGTGTTGAAATACCAATAATTGCGTGACACGCGTCCTTCTTGCGTGGCACGCGTCTACAGCCTTACTCACACGCGTGTCACGCGTCTTCTCTGCGTGCTGCACGCGTTTAGGCAGTGTTGAAATGACCTGAGTTGCGTGGCACGCGCCCTACCTGCGTGGCACGCGTGCAAAACCTTGTAAAATCCTTAAAAATACTTCTTTGCTTGTTTTACAAGAAATCTCCATATCTATGTGCTAATTCCTCAAAACTATGGTAAAACCCATTACAAAAACCTACAATTCACTTAGAAAAAGGTTAAAATCATGTATGTAATGACGAGTCATCACAAAGAATATTGTCAAGAAGTTTGGGATGGACAGTTCTCCTCACAAAAGAACACCAGCTGCTACTCATCTCAAGCTGACTAAAGATGAGAAAGGTGTTGATGTGGACCAAAGCCTCTACAGGAGTATGATTGGGAGCTTGTTGTATCTCACAGCCAGTAGGCCAGATATAACATTTGTTGTAGGAGTGTGTGCTAGATACCAGGCTGCACCAAAAGTGAGTCATCTCACACAAGTCAAGAGAATTCTCAAGTATGTTAATGGTACCAGTGATTATGGCTTGTTGTACTCTCATGGTGCAAGCTATGAACTAGTTGGCTACTGTGATGCTGACTGGGCAGGTAGTGCTGATGATAGGAAGAGCACCTCAGGTGCATGTTTCTTCCTGGGTAACAACTTAATCTCATGGTTCAGCAAGAAGCAAAATAGTGTGGCATTGTCCACAGCTGAAGCAGAGTATATTGCTGCTGGAAGTAGTTGTTCTCAACTGTTATGGATGAAACAAATGTTGAAGGAGTACAATGTTGAGCAAGATGTGCTAACATTATACTGTGACAACTTAAGTGCAATCAATATCTCCAAGAATCCTATTCAAGACAGCAGGACCAAGCATATTGATATCAGGCACCACTTTATCAGAGATCTTGTGGAAGACAAGGTGATCACTCTTGAACATGTAAGCACTGAAAAGCAGATTGCAGATATTTTCACCAAAGCTCTTTATGCAAACCGCTTTGAGGAGTTGAGGAGCAAGTTAGGCATCTGCCTATTTGAAGGGCTGTAGCTTTACAGCGTGTGTAATGTGCAACACATCATGATCATACAAGTTGCACAATATTTCTGTTCTACTCCAGTATTGTTTGTCAAATTTATTGGCTAAAAGGGGGGAGTAGTATTGGTTCTGACAGGTACAGGTGTGTCACATGTGCCAACATGTGGATACACAAGACAGCTTGTGGTACTAGTGTATTTTTAAAAATTTTACACAGGTACTGTATTCAGGGGGAGTAACAGGTAATGCGAGTGTTAAGGGGGAGTAATCCTTATACTCTCTCAAGCAGGTTACAGGTTGTTGGTGCAAGCAAGTTGCACCCTATGTCTGGGAAACTTGGTTTCTCAGTATGCATAACTCCAGGGGGAGTGATAAGCTAGGTATCACTATCTAGCGTACTACAGGTGTGTGCTCATATACTGAGCTTGTATTTCTCTTGAAGGCTGAAAGAGTCTTTAAGTCTGAAGACCAGGTGTGGTGACAGATGTTGTCACATCTGATGGTGCCTTGTGCTCTCTGCACATTGGCAATGCTGGTGCTTGTGCTCTCTACACTTGCATGTTTTACTGGGAATTTTGGTTCTCAGGATATCAGGGATTTATTTTTCCTGAGCCACGTCTATGTGGTAAGTTTATCTGTAAGGAATTCAATGTTCCATATTTGAGTCCACTATAAGAGACTATCTCTTCTAAGTGTTGACCTTGAGGCTAGCAGCATCTATGACCGCTGCCTCTGATCTCTTGTACGTTACCTAGTGTAACATATTGCAAAATGTGAAGTTCCTTCTTCATCAAATCACTTAGTCAAAGTTGAAGGAATTTGCTGAAGACTTCTCTCCAGAACGAGCTAAGGTTGTTTTAGCCAAAATTTGCCAAATGGGGAGATTGTTGGGTTTTTAGATGTTGGCTTCATTTTGCAAAAACAATATGCTAGTCTGAAGGTGGTGACAGATGTGGTAACATCTGTTAGCAACACTGCCAGTTGTTGCCAGCTGGACTTGGAACCCTAGTACGCGCCTTTCAGCGCGCCGCCTTTACTTTGAACTCTAATTTCTTTGTTTCAGGTTTAGCTTGCGCGCCAAGACAATGGGAATCTCGCTAATTGCTGAAGCAATATTTGGAAATATTTATTTTGAAAATATGTGACAATATATTTTAAAATCAAATCTTTTGGTTCAAGGTTTATTTTTGAAAGAGATCAAGACACGCGTTTTCAACAAGGATTCTGAAGCCCAAATATTTCTTGTAGTCCAAGCAGCTCAGGACTATAAATATATGAAGACCAAGACCTAGTTCTCTAAGAGAGTTAAGCCGTATTTGGTTTTAGGGTTTAGTGTCAAAATCGAGTCTCTTTGTGAGCCTTTCGTGCATTCCATTGATGCATGCTTAAGACTGTGTTTATTGAGTTGTAATGTTACTATCTCTGAAGCTTTGAAGCAAAGAGTTAGTGAGTCTAGCACTTGAAGCCTTTAGGTAAAAGTGTTTAGGTGTCTAGGAGAGTGTCTCCAACAATCATTCATTGGAAGTGTGATTTATACCCCGGTAGGTGTCTAATGGTGTGGTGTAGCATCATTGTTAAGGAAGTGACCTGGGCTGGTCATATCTAGGTTAGGCCTAGGTAGAGTTTGCACAGATAGTGATTGAGTGAGGAGGGTTAACGGGTAGTTAGACTCTGAATCAATACTATTATAGTGGATTCATTCATGGATTGGTATCCCCCAGATTAGGAGCAGTTGCGTCCGAACTGGGTTAACAAACCACGCGTGCAATTTACTTTCTGTCTTTAATTATTGCATTATTATTTGTTCAGTTAACTCTCGTGGAGACAAACGTGGTAACATCTGCCTCCCAGTCCAACGTTGTTGTGACAGGTGTTAGCACATCGGCTATCACATATGTCTACTGATAGTGCCGGAATTTCACTTATTTAATTTGTTGCTATTACCTATTGGAACTTATGTAATTTGCACTTTGTACTTTGCTTTTGTTGCTACACGACATTTTCAAATTATGGATTTAATGAAAATGATGTGTTTTGTGGAATGATTATGGATGGATTTTTATTTGAAGCTAAATGGGTGCTTTATCTAATTTAACAAGAAATGTATCACAATTGTGCTAAATTGCATTATAGGTTTTTTTAGAAGTTTTTTTTTTAAAAAAAGTGTTTTTTATTTATCAAAAAAATATTTTAAATTTTATGAACAACCCGCGAACCCAACTCAACCCGCTAATAATCGGGTTCGGTTCGGATTTTATAGTGAAAGTGCGGGTTTGATGATGGACTCAATTCAATGAATATTGAACGGGTTGGGTAACGAATTAGGTCAAATCCGGCCCAACGTAACCCGCATACACCCCACCAGTAATGAATTGGTCCAAGTAGAAAGTGTCTTGGTCCCTTTAAATATGTGGTTAGGAGTTTGATTCGTGACTCATGTATATCGAAAAAATTCGATTGGGAGAGAAGATTCTACATTGTGTGCCCCACAAGTTTCCCAATGAAGATTAATCATGGGTAACGACGTTGAAAATTTCATACTAATATCATTATAACCTAAAAGAAAAACTTAATTATTAATTCTTTCGTTGATTGAATTGCAAGTATAATTAATTATATATTCATATGAAAAAATTATCTTAAATATATGATGATCTGAAATTCTTTATGCAACTCAAATTGTTATGGAGGTGTACTTCGATAAAAAACAAAAATTATGAAAGAGTTGCATATTGTTTGAAACTCAATGATAAAACAATTATCGGCGATACTCTAATCATAATAATATCAAATCGACTTATGTTATAGACATTGAGATTGATATCCTTCAAATTAGTCGGTCTTTGGTCAAATATTGAGTTTTTTAGAAAAATGTTATCTTTGTAAGAGCCATTAAGTAACATAACAAACAATTATTATAACTTGAGCGCAGGCCTGAGCATCGATCGGTTTTGGGCCGAAAATCATCAAACTGATAAAAACCGCAACCATTTAATATAAACTCAATTTCTACCATCTACATTTTCGGTTTGTTCGGATGTTAGGTCGTACGGATGAGTAGAAATAGTCGATTATTACGTATTAGATTGAAACTTCGTTTATATTTAAAACTCCAATATCCAAAAATTTATAATTTTCAAATAGATCAATATCTCATACACAATGCAACAAATGGTAGAAGAACCAAGAGATTGTTTTGATTGACTTATTTTTGAGCTTATGCAAAATAATTTATTCAAATAAATAAGCTTCTATGTATTATTTATAAGTTTGTTAAGATATTTTATGAACTAATAACCTACTAAGATACAATTTTTACTAGTGAGAACCTATGAATTAAATAAAAGTTTATTTATTTTCACAAGCTAATACAAACGGATCCTAAATGAAAAAACCAAGGTTGTTAAAACCGGACCGGAGCGGCCGGTCTGACCGGTCGAACCGGGAACCGGACCTGCATCCGGTTCGGTCAGGCCTGTAAACCGGGGAGCATACGAACCGGAAAAAAACCGCTTGAACCGGATGCGAACCGGAAAAAACCGGTAAACCGGCCGGTCTAAGTGGTTCAGCGGTTCAGAATTTATTTTTTCCCAATCTGTCATTTTGAACATCGTTTCAGTTTTTTCTTTTTTTAAAAAAAAATCAAACAATCCCAAAATCAGAAATAAACAACCAATATAATTGATTAAGGTTTTAATCTCTACAATCACAAATACAGAAACAAATATAACTGATGAATTGCTCTATTTTATTTTTCCAAGCATGTTTTCTCAACTAGATAGATCTTCCATGTTAGACACTTGAAACTATCATAATTTGTAAAGGAGAAAAAAATAGAAGAATGATAAAAGATAGGAAGAAGATCAATGAAGATGGAGACCCATAATAAGAAAATGAAGCTTCATTGTTAAAGCAAGAGAGAAAATTAGTTGGTTGACTGAATTTTTGTTTAAGCAAAATGAAGATGATGGAGAGTAGCAGCTGCTTCTATTTGTTTCTTGTGTGGAACACGGCTGCTACTTTCCTTTAACAAATGTAGCGTTAGGTTAACAAGTGAAGTGGGCTTGGGTTGGACCCATGATGTATAAACTATAACTAGTTTTTTCTTAACCCAAATAAATATACTAACTCATACAATACAAGTAACTAAATAAATTATTATGTAAATAATTGCTCTATCATTTTAAAATTTAAAAGTATGAGAAATTTTATTGAGTGAATTTAATTTTTAATAGTATGAAATACGAATATTATATTATTTTTAGTGTTTAATGTTGACTTTATGATATTTTATATTTTTAATATGTGAAACTAGGAAGTATTGAGTATTTATTTATTTATTTTAATGTATATATTAAATAAAAAATATATATTTAATTAAAAACGGTTCGACCGCGGTCCGACCCCGGTCCGACCAGTGAACCTTGAACCAGTAAGCTCACCGGTTCGATGACCGGTCCGGTTCTGAAAACCATGGAAAAAACAAAGAGAGTGAAATGCAATTACTCTATTTCAAATGTGTAGATCTAAAGACAATATAATAGATCAAATAAAAGAGAAGTAGAAATTAAAATAGATCTAGAATAAGCTGTTATATATGCAACCCCCATTCATATTCAATTTTTTACAACTGTTAACCGAAAATCCGATCCACATCCAACCAAATACTTCAATGTGTTATCGATTATATTAGTTTAAATCGGGTCGCACGTTTGTGCTCGGTCCTACTTGCGAATTGCAAAAGTCAATAAGACCCTAACAAAATAACTGGGCCTAAAAAATGGAGGCCCGTTAAATCCACACGGAAGTAGAGTAGTAAGTCTTCGTGTTTTCTTCCTCCCATTCCACGGCGTTCGCCACCACCGCACACACATGACGCACCCTTAACCGTTCCACCATAATTGAATCACACACACATACCGTCATCACCATCATCCACTACCATCACCATGCCGTTCTCTTCAGTCCCCGCTCGTCTCACACTCCTCGCTCTCTTCTCCGCCACAACCCTCTATTGCATCTATAAATCTCGCCGTTTAAGAAACCTCAAACTAACCCTTTCTCTAAACCCTAACCCTAACAGTAAACTCAATCTCCCTAAGATACTCTTCATTTCCGAAACCGGCACTTCCAAATCCCTCGCTAACCGTCTCCACCGTTTCCTTTCATTAAACGGCGTCGCATTTGAAATCATAGATGGACGAAGTTACGAGCCCGAAGATCTTCCTAAGGAAACGCTCCTTCTCATTGTTGCTTCAACCTGGGAAGATGGAAAACCACCGGCTGCTTATAGATTTTTTGCTGACTGGCTTGCTGAGAGTTCTGAAGATTTTAGAGTAGGTTCGTTGTTGCTTTCGAAATGTAGGTTTGCGGTATTCGGTGTCGGTAGTCGAGGTTATGGTGAGACTTTTAATGCAGTTGGTAAGGAGATTGTTAAGCGGATGAAGGCGTTGGGTGGTGCTGAGATGATTCCTTTGTGGGAAGGGGATGTTGATGGTGGTGATGTGGATGAGGTTTTTGATAAGTGGTGTGGGAAGGTGGTTGGAGTGTTGAAAGGGGAGGGTGGTGATTTGGAGAATGGGGAAGAGGAGGAATGTGGTGTTTTGAGTTCTGAGGAAGAGGGGTCTGATGAGGAGGAGGAAGAGGTGGAATCGGATATTGTTGATCTTGAAGACATTGCCGGTAAAGCTCCTTCGAGGAAGTCCGTGGCTACGGTGAAGGAGACTAATGGGAAGTTGAATGGTGGCAAGAAAGAAATGGTGACTCCTGTCATCAGAGCAAATTTGGTGAAGCAGGTACATTTATTGTACTTTCTGTAATTCATATATGCATTGTGTATCTATTGGATTCCAATTTATTCTATATGAAATGAAATGGTGACTTAGTTAGTCGTGGCTTTCTTATTGCCCTTGATTGAATTTTGTTAGATATGATTTGTTTTAAAAAATATTATGAATTTGCAGGGATATAAGATTATTGGTTCACATAGTGGTGTCAAGATTTGTAGATGGACTAAGTCACAACTTCGAGGTCGAGGTGGTTGCTACAAGCATTCGTTTTATGGAATCGAGAGTCACAGGTAATGGCAACTTGGCTTCCTAAATCCTACTGTTTATTTAAGTTGACGTCTGATTAAGATTTGGTGGCCTGAGCTTCGTAGATGTGTCGTGCTAGCTGACAACTCTATTATCATATGTCATTGTGTAATTCATTTCCTTATTTATGTCAATTGAACTCTGAATCTTAAGATGGAGCTTGTTAGTTTGTCAATATATGATTCATTGATGATGTGACACTTTTTAATCATAGGTGGATTGAACTTAAATTTGAATACAAATAAGCTTTCTAATAAACAATAGAGAAATCCAATTTTTGACACTTAAGCGGGTCCCATTTATGCACATCACTTATTTACGATGTGTTGAAATTGTACTTGCCGTTGCACATTATGTGAACTTCTGATCCTGGTCATTTGTTTTGGTAGTTTTATTTGTGCTCGTTAAAAGTGGATTGTTAAAAGTGGATTATTCTATCCTCTACATTATCTGTCAGCAATAATACTTCAGCTGTGATATTCACTATTTAAACCTTTTATGAGTGAAACAGGTGCATGGAGGCAACCCCCAGTTTGGCATGTGCAAATAAATGTGTTTTCTGCTGGAGGCATCACACAAATCCAGTAGCGAAAAGTTGGCAGTGGAAGATGGACGATCCATTAGAGATTGTAAATTCTGCAATAGAGCAGCATACAAATATGATTAAACAAATGAAAGGAGTTCCTGGTAAATTTATGCTATTTTCATTTTAAAAGTATGACACCATTGTCAGGTTGATGGACTTAAATAGGTTAATAGTCAATTAGCCAGAGTAGCTCTCCTAATCATAACATGCACACTTCCAGTCACTGCAAAAGTATTGGGCACTGGGGATATGTTTAAGTGGAGGAGTTTGAGGGAAAAAGAAGGGTCAAGGGAGGATAATTTTTTTTCATTGAAGTAGATATTCTCTTATTTGATAGTTTTCTAGTATGAGATTATCATGCAACGACCTTTATTTGATTTTATTCGTTACTACCTCTCTCCCTAAATATATACTACATTTGAAAAAGTATTTTGTCCCTATATATAATCCCATTTTCATATTACTTGGTGCATTCATTATTTTTTTATAAAATATACCACTAGTTATGTATTACATGTTGGTGTCATTGTTCACCCAAAACATTAATTGAAGGGCAATTTTGGATCAACTTTACACAAATGGACAAATTCAATTCACTATCAAATTTTTTTTAATGTGTGAAATTGTCAAATGGTACTTATGATAACAAACAACAGTGGTATTATATTTGAACACACTATAACTATGGTTGTCAAACTCCCAAGTTAACTCTCAAATCTGAGTTAACCTATTTACAAAACCCTTTATGTATAAACTTCACTAGACTTGCATAGACTTGTATATATTCATATATAATCACGAGTTTGTGGACAATTGGTCGAGTCTTACAACATAACTGCTATTTGTGCACCAACATGCTTAAATTAAAATGTTGGTGGTTTCAAAATTGACTCATTTCTTTTCTTTCTGTAGGAGTCACCTTGGAGCGATTAAATGAAGGCTTCACACCACGGCATTGTGCACTATCTCTTGTTGGTGAACCTATTATGTATCCAGAGATAAATGCACTGGTGGATGAGTTGCACAGAAGGAGGATTTCCACTTTTCTAGTTACAAATGCACAATTTCCAGAGAAAATTAAGTCGCTGAAGCCAATCACTCAGGTTTTGGACTTTTCAGAGTTTCATAATTGAAAACATGTTGTATAAACAAGTCAAACTCAATATTCTTGTTTGCCGCTTGCAGTTATATGTCAGTGTTGATGCCGGAACAAAGGACTCTCTAAAGGCAATTGATAGACCGCTCTTTGGAGATTTTTGGGAAAGATTTATTGTGAGTATCTTGCCATTCTCAGTGGAAATCTATTAAAGTATAATTACATCATGAGTTCATGATGTAAGAATTGTAACTACTCTGAGGATCAGCTTAGAAGAAATACCTTCTTCTGTCTTGGAGTTTAGTTCATATATCACGGACTCTTTGCTGCATGAATACCATCTGAACCCCGACTGTGCTAGCATATTTCTTCTCATGGATTTTATTTGACTGTTGTTTGATGATACCATGTCCTCTTGATCACCTTGTCTATATATTTTGATATCTATGTGCCAGGATTCCTTGACTTCTCTGAAGGAAAAACATCAGCGTACTGTATATCGCCTGACCCTTGTGAAAGGCTGGAATGCTGAAGAGGTTGATGCTTATTATGATCTCTTCAGTATAGGAGAACCCGACTTTATTGAAATCAAAGGAGTAACATATTGTGGCTCGTAAGCTTTCTCTTCTCTATCTCTGCCCCTTAGTCCAGTTTCTTTTGCCTGAGAACCATCTTTGAATGACAATGAACTCTTCACAGGACCGCTACATCAAAATTGACAATGGAAAATGTCCCTTGGCATGCCGACGTGAAAGCTTTCTCAGAGGCTCTGGCTCTGAAAAGCCAAGGGGAGTATGAAGTTGCCTGTGAGCATGTTCATTCGTGTTGCGTGCTCTTAGCAAAAACTAAGAAGTTCAAAATTGATGGCCAGTGGTATACATGGATAGACTATGAGAAATTCCATGATCTGGTAGGTATTTTTGTCCTATTATTTATTTTGGACGGAAATTGCATTATTGTTTTGTTTATGAAATTGTATCAATTTAAATTCAGGTGGCTTCTGGAAGTACTTTTGACAGCAAAGATTATATGGCTGCCACACCAGCCTGGGCTGTCTATGGAGCTGAGGAAGGTGGATTTGATCCAGCACAACTAAGATATAAAAAAGAGAGACATCACAAGTCGACCCGCAAAGAATCAGGTTAGAAATTTAGAAGCAGCCAACATCCGTTTCCCCTTTTTATCTTGCTCACGTGTGTAACTCAATAGGCATTACAGGATAGTTTTGTAATACAATGCTTTAGACATAGGTGGTTAAACTATTCCAGTGTACTTAAGTTCCAATGTTTTCCCAATTCAAGGCAATTGAGGAGAGAATTTTGTTTAGTGGTTTTAATTAATTATTGCAGTTGCAGAATATAAAGATTTTTGTCTTGCAGCTATTTGTTTTCGAAATTGAGATTGGAATAATATACTTGGGCCTTTGCTGCAATAATAATAGATAGCATTGCATAATGTTGTTCTGCTGTAAAATGTGTCAATCTCAGGACAATATTGCACTCACTCCTTTTTTTCTTAAGAGTTCATTAGTTATAAATAACCTTGGTAGTATTGACTTTGATTGACTTTTATCCAAGTCTTCACAGTTTCATCCCTCAATCATATAATGTGTGATATCTTATCCAAAATCTATGAGATTGAAAATTTGAAATAATAAATTGATGTTATCTTTTTATTATTGAAAGACTGAATTGATGTCAACTATGTTGTCATTCTTTTATTATTATTATTATTATTTGTGGGGCTGAAAATATGCTACCTTTTTATCTAATTAATTAAAGTAATATCACTTTCTATGTGTTAGTGACTAAATTTATGTCGTTTGTATTTTAGTTATTTTAATGATAAAATCCCAATCTTTTTTTTTACTGGAAAATCCCAATCTTTTAAGTGGCAGTGTACTATTTTTATTTTTATTAAATTGCAACCTGAATATATCTTATTGAAGTAAAAATAGCAGTACATAATGTTAATTCTTCCATGCTGCATCACCCACTCTGCTCATATCATATGCATTGAATTTGAACTTGTGGAATTGTGAGTCACACTCAAATCGAATAGTGTTTCACTGTGTATGTGTGGCCTAATTTTTTAAATTTTGTTACTACTCGTCGTCCTTGATGTAAGATGTTGCAAGTTGCAAGAATTATTATTTATCGTTAACCCTGTGTGCAAGTCTTAGACTTATAAAAGCCATATCATATTTTCCTTTTGCCTTAAACATGCTTTCAATTTTTAGTAGTAGTCCCTTTCAATTAAACCCATTTTTCATCCATGTACTTAACTAAGGACATGTTAGCTAAGGATAAGGACATGTTAGCTGAGGACAACTTTGTACTGTGATGGAATCTTTCAGTTTCAGAACTAACTCACACTTCAATTTCATAGTTACTCCGCCCGATTCTTAATATAAGAAAAAATCACTTTTTAGATACATTGAAAAATTAGTGTATGTAGATCATTTTATTGACTAGGTATATCAATTTTCAATGTATTTAAAAAGTGAACTCTTTTTTACATTAAGGAGTAAAGGGAGTACTTTGTTAGCTTGTAATATTTATCCATAATTTATTTTTATATGGATCTTGATCACGAGTGCCTTAAAGAATATTGGTTAAGAAATTCATTAAAGAAAATTTTGTTTTACACCTCTTTTGATACAAACTTACTTCTTTTAGTACTTTGACCAATGTTCTAAAGACATTTATTAACATTTTTATTTTTTTAACTTAACAATTGATCTTCGATCGTCAACCTAAGATCCAACTTTTGTCAAAAAAAAAAAAAAAAACTAAGATCCAACAGCTCTTAATATGCCGTGGTTACTTTGACCGTTTCATAGGATCTCAACTGTTCATTTTATATCGGATGATCCAGATCATTTGTGTGGAATCCAAAAAAAAAATTTCAAATTTTCTGTTTTCTGATTTGCTTGCTTTTGGTCGAATTTCACCTTTGCAAATGGCAATTTGTATATGATTCATTTGTCATGGTTGATTTGAAGGAGAAAACGACATAAGAAAAAAAGAAAACAATATATATAAGACGACAGAATAAGCCTCGGTGAAGGAAGTATAGTACTATAATATATATACTTGTCCCTCTTCATTCATTATTCAATTCGCAAAGAGCACCATTTTTATTTAACTTGCACAAGCTTGACCAAGCCAAGAATAAAACACTTGCGAAAAACAAGATAAAACGCAATAAGGAAACTACTAGATATCACGTGTTGAATGGTTGGCTAAATGCTTTCGACAAAGCATTATTATTACACATACATTATTGTCTTTTTATATGGCACTATTTGTTTATAGTTTATAATTAGTATTATATGAGACACCATCGTGCAATGCACGGGGGAAGTTTGTGCATGGTCGGGTAGATGGAGTAGTCAATGTGAGTTTCTACTTTGACCCAAATTTGCCAAACGTTAGAAATGCGTTATGCTTATTATGCATGCATGGGTTCATTTTGAGGAGATTTTGTGTTGTTTGATTTTACTTTGTGTTTCATTCTATGCACATATAGTTGATGTCTATTGAAATCGATTTCGTCTTTACAAATGAATTGTAGTTTTGGAACGTAATTTTTTCACTTAAATTTATTATTCAACTCAACTATAACTAAAATTAATTCTACATAATTAATTATTCAAAATTGATTTGTCAAGAAAAACATATATGAAATTGTTTCTAGAAGCACAAAGTTGATTATATGACATATTTAAGTGTTCTTAAGTAGGACTAAATGTTTTGTAACAAGAAAAAAGAAAAAAGTGAATGTTGGATACTTTGTAAATCAAAAAACTTAGAAATATAACTCTTAAGATTTTTGATAAAAATGTAATGTCCAATTCACTTATGTGTTTATTCTTAAGTCCAATACAGATGATTAGATAATCCCCGCATCATCAACCACTAATTATTCCATAAAAAAGGCATACTTAATTTATTTATTTACTCATTATAATTTGATTGTCTCTAAGTGCATGTCTGGATGAGGGATTAGGTTAACAAAATTATGGTTGGCCAAAACAACAATTTATAGTTTCACATAATTATGTGTATGTTTGGGATCACCGTGAGTATGTCAGAATTACGACGACTCACCGTGATTATCATATATCCATCGTAATACTAAACAGACATAATGACTCAACTAAATTTTTGAATCCCTCCGTTATTTCAATCGCACTAAAATTAAATCTAATTTGAAGGTGAACTTTGTAATTTGTTTTAATAATCAATTTTTTAGCCTCAAATTTATTTTTTAACCTACTTTTATTTATGTGAATGAATTCTAACATCAATTTAATTGGTTCCATACCAAACGTGAGTGAGCTAGGTTGAAAAATGACTCACTCTTCCTTGAGTTATTATTCAACTTGAGTCAATGCTTATTTTCACCAATCTTAACTGTCCCCCATGAGCATAGCTCAATTGGCAGGGACATTACAAATTATTATAGGGATCGGGGTTCAAATTCTGGTAGTTCAGCTTATTCACCTTTAAATGTGAAATTCTAACCGCCAGATTACTTGACAAAAAAAGAGACAAAATTAATACGTGTTAAATAAATTTTAATATAGTTAGATGTTTTTCAATATAAAATATAATTGATTTTGACCTAGAATTGACGGCAGAATTTTGAATTTTTGTCTTTGTGAATGACATTTTAACTTTAAATTTATTGTTAAATAGTATACTTTTACATAAATACATCTAAAATTAAACAATTATATAAACTAATCCGTCAACATTTACATTAGAAATTAACACATCTCAACATTCTTTTCATAGATAAAAAAAGTTGTTCAGAGTTCTATGAACTTAAATAAGTTGGATGAGGTATCGCATTATATGTGTAAGCAGTGAGATTCGAATCTGAACATTCTAATTATACTTATTCATCTTAACTTTTAAGGGTGAATTCTAATAACTAGATTATTTGAAAAATAAATAAATTATAGTCATCAAATATCCAATCATCTACCACTTACAATCATCTACCCTTATTTGGTATTGCTAATAGTGACCACTCCCTCAGTCTGTGATGAGTGGTGAGAAGAACCAAGAGAACTCAACTCATGTTCCTCTCCCATCTCCTTACCTTAAAGTATCTATGTCATTTAGTTAATCTCCTCTTCATCCTATAACTCCACTCTCTCCATATTTCCCTCATTAATTTCTTAATATTAATTAATAAATATCCATCTTTCTAATCAACAAAATCAACTTGAAGCAAATTAGTACCATAGCTAATTAGTAACATAAAAAAATACTTGCATACTTTCAACATTTCATGTCCATCAAAAGAGACACCATGCATCAAACGGACAATGATATATACATATATAGTTATAAAGATGAGGGTAAAAAAAAACATAAAGAAAGTTTGATTTTAACTTATAAGAAAATACCTAAAGCACAAGCATAGTTTCAACTTTCAATCATCACTAGTATAAGGGATTATAATAATAATAATAATAATAATAAAAAAAAAAAAACAAGTAAATGAATTGAACTCATAGAATCACAACACAATATATGGTTTGTTCAATAAGGATTAGATAATAATTAAACTAAAAATCACCAATAGAAAGAGGGAAAAAATTAAATAACTTAAACTAGTTAATAATAATATGAGTTTAAATATAAATCCACCTAATAATAATATCAATTTAAATATAAATCCGCCTAAAACATTGACAAATAAGGAGTTGCTAATAATAATTTCTTCATAGACAAGAAGAAAAATTAAAAGAAGCAGCAATGATTAATGATTTTAAGCATGAGTGATATTACTAATTAATAATGATTAGTTAAATAAAATATAGTAAAAATTATTGAGCACTACTCTTTGTGGGTTTGCTGCTTTTACGCCTAGCTGATCTGCTGCTTCTACAAGACACTTTTGGAATAATCTCTTCTTCTTTTCTAACCATGCATGTTTCTTCTTCTTCTGATGCTTCTTTCTTCTCTTCTTTTTCCATTGATGAATCTTCTTGTTTTTCTACCAATGAAGCTTTTTCTTCTGAAGTTTCCATCTTGACAACAATCTTACGAGGTCTACCTCTTTTTCTAGTAATTTGAGGTTGTTGTTGTGTTTGAGATTCATCTATTGTTGATGATGCTTCAGCTATTGCTGCCCAAACTTCCTTTGTTTTTTGTGGCTTCTTACCCATAAATGATAAACACTTCTTTGTTTCTTTAAATCTCTATATACAAAACATTACACAAACTTCATCAAAATCAAATCTTTTATATAACCCTTATCTTAATATTTCAATAAAAATATGTGTTATGATAGTAAAATAGATGAATGTTTTTGTGAGAAGAAAAAAGAAAAACACAAAGTTCTGTTCTCTTCTCTCTCTAATATTGTATTACAAAATAGTAGAGACAGTAGCATAAGCTTTAAAAGCAAGTAGACCAATATATCTTTGACCAAAATCTATATTTTGGAAACGCGGCTTCTCTCTCCGTCTCATATTATATGTTTTTTTTTAAGGTAATATTTTCATTTTTCTTAAATTACTTGTCTCAAGTACTCCCTATATATAAACAACAATTTATTTTCTAAGTTCATTAACTGATTCATGTATTTTATTTATGATCTAAATTAATTATATATTCCCTTAAATGTTTTTATATTTTAAGCATAAATTAATAAAAATTGATGTATTTAATCTATTAAATATATTAATTTTTATTGAGTTATATGTCTCTTATAAAAGATGTTGACTTCAATAATAAAGTAAGTATATGTATGATTTAAAATATTTATATTACTTTTGGAAAAACATATTTATGTATGAGGATGTTGAAGTAGTTAAAAATAATAGTGTGGAATATGTTTATTTATAAGTAAATGAGGATTTGTTGAAGAAAAAAAAAGTTCCCAAAAGTGACAAAATTTTAAATGCAAAAAATGTTATTATAGCTTAGACACTCACTATAATATAAGCATTCACTCATTTGTCAGGTGCAAGAGCTCTCTAGGTTAGAAAAGCTCTAAGATTTGAAAGTATTTATAAAAATATTTAGATAACAAAGCTTTTATATCATATCAATAACGGAATTCAAACTTCAATTTTTTTGGATCTAAACCAAAAATCTTAGCAACTAAATTAACCTACATTGACATAGACACTCCTCTCTTATTTTTTTTATAAAGAGAAATTAAGACAAGTTAATTGAGTATCAATAACTCATCAGAATTAGGGCAAATTTCATAGTTTAAAGATTGTTTATAATAGTAATTATATATCACACATTAACGAAATTTTAACTCTAACAATGAAAATTGAATTATCTCATTTGCAAATTATGAGTCAACTTTTTATCAACTAAATCAACCTCGGTTAGTTCATAGCAACCGTTGTCTAAATATCATAAAGGAATGAAAAATAAACACATCTTTGTCATTAAATAAATATAAAATCTTTTGAAGTTTTTCCTAGAAGAAATGTTATATCGCAAAAGGAAGAATTACATTGGCATCATCACAAATAACAGCTACTCGATCAAAATGCACCATTTGGTAGAATACACAATGAATTGACAAAATACACTAAAGTCGTTTTCTTGAACAAATTTACTTGTCATTCATTTGCTATAAGATAATTTTCAAAATTTTAATTACATTAATTATTATTTTTACCAAAACACCATTAATTTCCTTATATCTTTGCATTGTTTGCATTAATTTCCAATGTACAATGTTGTTTCCTTTCTACCATAGCATAAAAAGGGGGGTAAAATAATAAAATAAAAAGTAGCTAAGGTACAAGAGAGTAGAGTAGTATTGTAGTACAGTGACAAGAGAGGGGGGTGGGAGGACAAAAACCTTACTAGTTACTCTTTGACTGCTGAATAAACCATGGTAAGGAAATGAGTCAAATTTTGAGCTTATAACTTAAAGGCATGATAAAAAAACTTAAACGCATGATAAAAAAAATATTTTGTTTGGTAAACGTTTTATTAAAAGAATTTATAATTTATTTTACTATTTTATAGTTTAATTTTTAACGCTATTTTAAGTAATTTATATGCTTATAACTTATACGTTTTTGGTCCCAAAATAAATAATTTAATTTTGACTGTGTATTATTCATATGATCTAGTTTGATCGTATTTTTACTAATGTGTACATGTAAATATTAACATATGAGATGCTGTTTGATTTGTCTTGATAAGTATTTTTGAAATATATAATTTTTAATAATATATAATTAAATATATTAATGATTAAAGTTGTACATTAACAAACATGAATTTAGTCAATTAAGGTCATTTATTTTGGAACGGATGAAATAATTTATTATTTTTTTCTTTCAATTTTATCATTGTCATCTTATTTAAAAAAAAAATATGTTTTTTTTATATCATTTCATATTAACAAACTAATTCAACTACTAATTTTATTAAAAATACAAATTTAATTAACTAAATTATTCGCTATACACTCATCCGGTAGCTAACTTATATTATGAAGCCCGGATACGTGACACGATACCGATACGACACGATACCGATACGGGAAATTTTTTAAAATTCCCGATACGATACGGTCGCGATACGTTGTTTAAAAATAAATTTAAAATTAAATATACAAATACACAATATATAAACATAACAAAAATCAAGAAAGATTATAAATTAACATTCAAATTATTCAAACTGAGCAAACAAGTGACAATTACATATCTCAAGTTAATTAAGTACTACCTAAAAAGAATAATTATTACTATTCAAAAAACAAAACATCATCGGTATCATCCAAAAAATACATGGTTGTCAATCCATAAAAAACAGCATACTCTAACATTCACTATTTAAGAGGAAACACAAATTGTATCAGTCTCATCTCCTCCATTTCTATCATAAAAATAAAACATCATTTTCCCGATACTTCTCTGATATATCTGACACGTATCGGTAAATATTTTTTTAAAAAATTAATTTTCATTGTCTGATACTCTCCGATATAAGTATCAGACGAATATCAGTATCGGACATATATCGAATACGATACTTCGTCATTTTTAAAGTATCGGAGCTTCGTAGATTATTATCAAACAAGGTGAGAAATTGGAAAAGTGATGGTGTCTGTTAGAGTTAACCATGGTTAAGAAAGGGTGTGTGTGGACCAAAAGAGTAAGAGGGGGGGGCTATGTGGGGTATTTTTACTAGAGGTAAGGTAAGGCAGGTTTGGTGTGTTGTACAACTCAAAAATGCAGTGTTGCAGTCTGACCAATTATGTTGTTTTGTTGCTTCCCGGGTTCTGCGTCCTCTCTGCTTTAATTGTTGCTTGCTTCGTTTCATCACACAAGTGGATACTTACCCTTTTCTATTTTTTTACTATATCAACTAACTAGGGTGGAGTACATTTTATTTTAATTTTGCGCATAAAAATTGATTTTGAATTAACTATTAAATCTAAAATAATTTATGTTAATTAAAATATTAGACTGATATGATTAATGACTTTTATTAAAAAACAGATTATAAATTAGGAGAATTTGAGTTTATTTTTTTATGTGAAATAATTTTTAGATCAAATTTATTTTATCTAATTTACCGCCGAACTCCATATTATAATTATTAAAGTCTCATTCTTCTAAGAACCGGAGAATTAACATAAAAAAAAAAATTATGTTTAAAAAAAATTGTGTAAAAATTAGTTGAACACTAAGGTTAAATATAAAATTTAATTTAAAACCAAATGCTATAATTTTCAACTTCAAATAAAATTAATTTAAAAACAACCAAACATATTAAAATTAATTTTAACTCATCCAAAAATTAAACCAAGCCATACTGCTTCAAGTAAAGTGGTAAACCATAAGAAAGCATGTTCTGACAATCAACATACTTTCATATCATTTGCTTCACATTTTTTGCTTTCTAGCACCAGAGGTTGTGAGTCTTTTACAAATAGTTCAAAAAGTTATAAATAGTAATGTTGTGTCCCATAGAGTTATGAATGTTATTTTTATGCGAATTGATTTTGCCATTCAAAAAGAGTTAGCGGCGCCGTTTGTTGCTCGTTTGTCTTTAATTCATATGTAATTATCAAAATAATAATAATAATAAGTGATATATGGATATATTTTTTTTGTTTTAAAAAAAAATTATAAGTTAATTAATTTTCTTACATTAAATTAATAAATCTCAGTATTAGGTGGACAAAAATTTATATAATAAAACTTGTTTGTGTATTGATTAAATGTATATATTTGTATATGATGAAAATATTTTATTTGTCTGCTCAAGGCAAATCTGTTAATTAATCACCAATTCTATCTTTATATTTGGGTCATAATCTCCATCTTCAAAATGAATGTGTGAGTGTGTAAAATCATGAATCATGATAGTGGTACTGGTAGAAATAATCTGAAAATTTAAAGAGTGATATTAAGTAGTACGGAGTAGTATATACTTAGAATCACGATGAATTTATAAAAAAACTGCAATAATATACTATGATTCTTCTGGTAAAATCATTATATAGTATTTGATGTCAAAAATTTAGTACACCTAGAACAAGAACATTTGACTTATTAAAATGATTATGTTACATGTTATGAAAATACTAGTAGTATTGTACTTGTACTGTACAATCAAATGTCCCCAGACACAATTATCTAACACTTATGTGATACTAGGTTGGATTTGGATTAAACGCAATGCAATAAACGTCTGTAGACGTTCGATTTAAAATTAATGGTCAAGATTAAATATTGAGTTCAATTGTCAAATCAATATTAAATAAATCTGAATTGTTTGATTAAAGTTCTATGATCGAATCCATTACCGCGTGAAACTCTGTGGACATTTCCGAGATCCATCTATCTTCTTATCACTATTTTTTGCCACAACTTTATCTTATCATTAATTACTACTTAATTAATTGATTAATGGAACAAGACACTGAATGTGCGCTCTTATGTATTGTGTTCTGCTGGTTTTGCTCTGATTTGCTTAGGAGACCAAATTTATAATTGATGACGTTTTTTCATGTAAATGGGGGAAGTGTCATTCTAATTCTAATTAATTACTTAACGTGAAGCTTCGTATCTTGTATTTTTATAGTCACAATTTTGTTAAGTGCATGGCTTCCATTTGAAGAGAGATTAAATTAATTAATTTCATAGTCAATTTAAAGAACATATATTGGTGAAGATACTATAGAGTGTAGACCACTGAAAAGTGAAAACTCTTAATTAGGATAAATTCATTTTATACCAAAATGTCATGATCAGAATATCACACTCAAGTTGAATTTATATTGTATTAACAACAAAAATATTTACTATTAAGCTTAAACTTTTAAGATATTAGGCTAGTGAGGATGTCTAATCACAAGATTTGAGTACAATAGTAAGCCTAAATTTAAAATTGGATTGGTCCATATTATAAGATTAATTTTAGAAAATTGCTTTTTAAACCCTATGTTGTTTACAAACCCCCCAAAAATTCAAAAATACCCCTGATTTTGAATTTTATGTTTCAAATATATTGACTACTTTCGGAAGTTACATTTCAAAATTAAACGATTTTGGATTGTAACTTCCAAAACACAACTTTTTTCAAAAAAACCCCAATTCAAAACGTACATTCTGAAATCAAGTTTTCTATATTTTTTTTGACAACTAAAGTCTTTCTCTATGTAAGTTAACTTTTGGAAGTTGCGTTCCAAAATTACTTAATTTCGAATTCTATATATCAAATCCTTGTTAAGGGCATTTTAATCAAAACAGAGGGCCTCGAAAGTAATATCCAAAAAAGGAGGGACCTAAAAAAAAATTAGATGGTTATATTGAGGGGTTTAAGTAGTAAATAGAAGGCTAGCAACAAAAAAATTATCTCACATTCTCTCCCCGCTTGATCTAACGGATTTTGAAGCCTTATATTCGTAACTTAATATATTTTTTTTGGCTTTTACCACTAGTTTAATCTGGTTCGGGGGTTATTTATGGCATCAAGTGGTTCCAACCTCCTTCCGATCGCAGTTGCGGGGATCGAACCGTGATTCTCCTTATCAAATTCAGCGTCGATCACCATTGAACCAATTAACATTAGTTAAAAAAAAACTTATATAAAATATTAGCATAACTCGTTTAAAAAACACTTTAACATTTCATCAAAATTAATCTATGTATCATTATCCAACTCTTTAATTCCATTCACCTCTTCTTCTTCTTCTTTTTATATTTACAATGGAATGAAACTGATGATTGAATCCAAAACCTTTAACATACTATTCAAATCTCTTACTACTAAATCAAATCCAATCCCTTCCATTCAAACCTCCTACCACTAAATTAAATCCAGTTCCTTCCATTCACGACTTTCTGTTCCCCAAAATAACCTTTTATTTTCTTAAATAATAATTAAATAGAGGTGTTAAAAGCATTCTTCTTTAATAAAAAAAAAAAGTGTTATTAGAGGCCCAAGTCCAACACTTGCCGCTGAAAGTGATACTTTTTCTTCTTTAACAGTGGCAAAATTCATTCTTCATCATATTGCTCGGGTGCAACATTTCAAGCACATAAGTAGCTGTTACAAGGGTGTAATTGAACCACTTGGAAAAATCAGGAGCGTGAGATTGATCTAACGGATGTAATTGTCTCTTAATTAAGTTTTATTCTTGTAATCTCTTTCTTAATTCTTTGACAATCTATAATCGCTTTCTTAATTGTCTCTTAATTAAGTTCAACACGTAGATTACAATTTACAAGGTGTAAAAAAGTGTCAAGATAGAATTGCTCAAACTTGTATCTTACTCCCTCCGTCCCATTTTATTTGAGGCAGTCCCATTTTATTTGAGCCAGTTGACTGTCTCACGTTTGTCAATATAAAGCTTTAATAATTAATATCTTTAATTGTATAATAGTAAAAATTATAAAAATTTGATATTTTGAAAATATAAATCGAGACGAATCCAACAAGATCTTATATGCTAATATTTATTTTTTATTTATGAATAGAAAAATA
Organism: Trifolium fragiferum; assembly: GCA_954870985.1. NCBI lineage: Eukaryota > Viridiplantae > Streptophyta > Magnoliopsida > Fabales > Fabaceae > Trifolium > Trifolium fragiferum. The sequence continues at coordinate 2,087,445 of OX940796.1, forward strand.
TAGTCAAAACGAGATATATAAATAATGTCTACAGTCAAAATGACTCAAATAAAATGGGACGGAGGGAGTAAGACTTAAGCTATGAATTGGCTCTATATGCATTATGCAGCATATATGTGCTGTGATCAATATTGTATTCACCTATGTTTTTGGTATTTCTTGTGCTAAAATTTGTCCTTCTGAAAAAAATTTGGATTACAACCATATTCGCTTATATAGATAAAGCGAATTATTTAATCAAAGAAATTAAATGTTTTTCATTAATAACAAAATATTTAGTCAAATTTTATACATGTGTTGATTTTCCAAACTAGTCACATGCTCCTATTATCTTAGGAAAAATAAAATCTATAGTTTAATTATTATTTTTTTAATAAAAGATCTAATGGATTGAACCAAACTACAGTCATCATAATCTTAATGTAGACACTTATCCAATATAAATTTAATCAATTCAGTTAAAAGATTAATCAATATAATAAGCTAAACCTCAAACAGAAAGTCATCGTTTTTTAAGACCACATTCATTCACATCACGTTTGCTTTAATTAAGACACCGACCTCATAAGTCGACGTAAATTAAAAGCATTTTTTGGTATATATATATAACTTTCTATCTAATCTAATAATCGGATAAGATGAAATTTGTTGGTCAGAACAGAAGGCCCATTTCCTTGTAATAATATTATTTTCTATTTAACTCTTAGACCCCATCACCTTGACTCGTGCTCTAAATTATAGCTTCAAATTTTTTTTTTTTATTTGATAAGTTTTATAGCTTCAATAGGTTCATTCATAAATGTAGTTTTTCTTACTATACAAAGAAGTTTAACGACGCAATTTATTACTCGTCTACCTTTTATTCATGTGTAATTATTTTATACAATGATTTAATATATCTGTGACAATATAGCTCTAATATGTGAAATCTAATATTGAAATTAAAACTTGCTCTAAGTATAAAAGAAACTCAAAAAGTATGCTTCTATTTTTAAGTATATACTACTTTCTTAACATATATTTTGATAATTATATGTATTAATTAATTAATGTATGGTTACTCTAGAAGAACAATACATAGTGAATATTGTTGGCAGCCTGCCATGACCAAGTGGCAGGACTTAGATGTAAATAGCAATAAAGATTATGTGGACTAAGATCTGAAAGCTACCTTGGTTTAAGAATTTGATTGCATGGTTGTTAGTAAAGGATAGAGAAGAAAACATCATAATCAAAGAGTGTTCATCAACACTTTCATTTTTCATGGTTAGAGTTTATTTCCTCAAAATTAGGAATTTATATTTGTTTGTGGTGATACATCTTCCTCTAATAAACACACATATTTGTCTCCTAGTAATTTTACTATCAAGTGTATGTTATAGATTGCGATTTATTGCGGTCAACGTATTCACAAAGTTTGTGACGTTGGTTGCCATTGGATTGAGATCATACGAGCTAGATTTTAAATTCGATATTTCAAATTCATTTAAATGAAAATACTCATTGAATTTTGAATCATCTGATTTTAATCCAATGACCACCAATGTCCTTGACTACGTGAATTGTTGTAGCAAATTCAAATCCTTACATTATTTTGTACATAGACAAATGCTCTTCACTTTCATTTCATATACTTTATCAACTTTTCCATTTTTTCTTTCTCCTTTCATTGAAATCTTAAAAAAAAATTAAAGAACAATAAATAGCCATTTTTATTTGGTGACTTATAATTTCCACCTTCACTCAAAGTTCTCTTTCCTTCTTCCTTCTTTTATTTCCTTTAGATTTTCTTCCCTTTAGATTCCATATTTCATTTGTTTTTTCTTGTTTTGTTTCGAGTTTGTACAATATTTCAGGCAAAATTACATCTGTGGTCCTTTAACTGTTTCGTTGATTGTGAAACAGGTTATGTTTTGGTTGAAAAAAATTATGATATAGAGTTTGATGGATTCACTATTTGAATGATTATGGATATGAAGATGGAAGGATCATATGATACATCATCATGCAATGGAAAAACTCTTCAAATAATTGAATATTCACCTTATGATGAATCATGCATGAAATTATCATTTTCATTATCTTGGTTTGATGTAAGAGTTTTTTATGTAAGAGTTAGTGGAATTCAAGTGAATGAATCAACACCACAATTTCTGAATCTTCATCATATACCTTTAAGTCCTGATACACTTTTAGAGGTAAATGGTGTTAGAAGCAATATGAACAATGATGTTGGAGATTCATCAATTCTAAGAAGAGATAGAATTGATAAGAAATCTGAACAAATCACTTTTGTGAATACAGATAGTATAAGATTAAATGGTAGCATGAAGTTTGAGGTTTGTGATAAAGATCAATGTATTCTCTCTTGTGTTCTTGAGATGAATAATGATAATAATGATAAGAGATTTTGGAGTATGAATTGTGAAACACAAAGGACATCTAATAGTGGTTTTTTCAAAGGAAAACATGTTGGTGTATCTGAATTACCTTGTCCTGAAATTGAGGTTTATGTTGCTGGTTGTTTTTCAGGAACACCTATAATCTTAACTAGGACACTGCAGTTCAATTGTAGAAAGAAGCATAATAGGAAATTGGGTATGTTGGACGTGATTCCAGAATATGAAACAACTGAGTCCAAGAAAGATGTTTCTAATCATGATCATGGATTTGATTCACAGGTAAAATTACACGACAATTTTCTAGTGCATATTTGGAATCACAGTGAGTTTGACGAAATCACAATGATATTGTGATTTTATTGAAACTTATAACTTTTGCCAAAAGTATAGTGACACACTGTGATTACGTCAAACTCATTGTCAATTCAAACATGCACTTTGTCTGTTAAGGATATCATAATTCTCATAATCATAGAATATGACTCTGCAAATTTTGTGGATTATACAATTAATTATGTTTGAAGTTATGACTAAATGACTTATGTTTTTGGATTTGGAATAAAATGTGGCATATTCCCTTGATTGTGTGTTCTATGGCTAAACTTATGTTTGCTAGAGTAATCTAATATAAACTATGTGTTAATGTTATCTATGTTTTGGTCCCTCTAGTACCTTTATCTTTAGATATTTGTCCCAACAATGCTGTCCTAGAAATGTGACTGTGGCATGGGCAGGCAAAAATCACAGCACACGTCTCTTTTATTATTTATTGGGAACTACTAATTTAACTTATATTATTTTCTGTTTTGCATTCTCCAATAAATGCCCCTTATAAACCTTCCCCATTAAAGGACAAGTGTTGGTAATAGTGAGGGCCTTATTCAGTTATTATTCTCTGTATGTAGTGTCTCTTTCTTTTGTCCCTTGTTCCTATGGAAAGGAGGTATGCAAATCTGAAGTTTGGTCGAGAAGTAAATAAAGTCTGAACAATGATTATTTGTACGAGTGTTTATGACAAGTAATAAAATAACTTACAAAAACGACCTACAAACTCATAAGAACTTTTATGATAAATGCCTAATCTATGACTTAGCTTATGCTAGATTTGTGGTTAAAATCTTGTTATTCCTTATTTTGTTTTGGTTAATAGGTAGCCAAGTACAGAAGCTTCAAACAAGAACAAGAAGAGGATTACAATGACATGTATTGGCAAAGAACAGGATATATAGATGGAGAAGATGGTGAGCTATCATGGTTCAATGCTGGAGTTAGAGTTGGTGTTGGTATTGGACTTGGCATTTGTGTAGGAGTTGGTATAGGAGTCAGTCTCTTAGCGCGTTCATACCAAACAACTACTCGTAATTTCAAGAGGCGGTTTATATAACCCCTTTTGTAAGTTACGATCGAATCTAGTGCAAATGGTTGACGCGCAGGATGTGTTAGTGTTGCAAATTTTGGAGTATCCTTTCGATAAAAAATAAAAACCTTTTGTGAGTTGGATAGTTCAAAGCCAACTACTTATATGTAGAAAACATGGTAGTTCCAAAATTTAGTTTAGTCTTTTTTTGTTTTTGTTAATTTTGTTGCTTTTCTCCTGTAATTTTTGTTTTGTTTTTTTGTTCCCTTCATAAGCTTTTAAAGCAAAGTTTTTGTTTTGAAGGATAGTATAAAAGTTCAATTGTGTTCATTGGGATCATACAACACTTCTATATGAGTAATGCAAACAAAGGATAATTGTATCATAAATCTCTTTATGATAATTACTATTAGTACTTAATATCTGAACTAAGTTAAAACAAGGTTAAGTTCCTCATGTAGCTGAAGTTTCATTGCAAACTGGTTCTGGAGCTACCTCTGCTGAACAATGCCTGTGGTTTGAGAGCTTATCATCAGAAGAACCCCAAAAGTCTGCACATTTCAAATCATCCTGAACCATTATTTTGGAAAATTCTTCATGGTTATAGTTCAATATGCTTTTTCCACCTAGTGTACTTGGAAGATTTTCCTCGTCAAAATAAGACTTCATGAGCTCGACACTATCTTTATTCTTAGGGTACACAAATTTCACCTTCTGAAATGTCTTGTTATCCAAGAAATACTTCACAATCTGCGCAAAAATAAGTATAAGCTTTAATTTTTATACAGAAATGCAATGAAATTAGTATTGTATTTTTAATTATGGGTGAAACTTGATGATTTGGATTCCCTGCATTCACGAAATTACACGGTTGTTGACCTGAACCATCGGATCAGATTGGACGATTTACGTCCTGACTTTCAGTTTTGGACCAAATTTACCAAAGTTGAAATGTGAACCGTCTAATCTTGATTCGATGGTCCAAATCATATGACTGAGTCAAATGTGTGATTCCCTCGGATGACAGTCAGACAGTCCATGTCCATACTTTGTGTTTGGACCAAATTTATTAAAGTCAAAACATGGACTATCTAATCTTGATTCGTCGGTCCAAGTCACATGATTGCAACATATGTGTGATTCCCATGGATCATGGCCGGGAACTCCACGTCTTGACTTGTGTTTAGGACCAAATTCACCGAGGCCGAAAACAAACTGTAAACGGTCCAAATCAGATGACTGCAAGGAGTTCGTATCCACAATTTAATTATATCAATCTATGGAGATAAAAGACAGCAAACCTTCCAAAACGCTTCAAAAATTCGAGGAGGGTTATAAAGAAATGCTATGCCAAGCCTCTCGGGATAGTGGTTCTGTAGAATACTGATGGTTTCTCTGGCTGATTTTAGGGGAACATTGTTTGTAATTGACCAGCCAGTGAAGTCTATCAACCAAGCCATTTGTTCTTGACCTGGTGGAAGATTAAGCATAGCATTTTCCAATAGATACACAAGATGCTTAATTTGATTGTCCAGTGAAGAAGTGTTCTGCAACACATCAAACATTCAATTTCTATACTGTACCGTAAACAGTTTAATTAAACGCTTATAACATCATAAGCAACTATTATACAAGTGTTTATGTATAAACTATGAGCATGCTTGTATTGACTTATTTTGGCTTATCTATTGACATAAGCACTTGTGAGTCTGTTTTTGAGAAATTATGAAAATAGCTTATGACATGTCTATAAGCCCGATTTCAACTTATTTCTATAAGCTCTCCAGGATAGCTTATAAAAATAGCTTATATTTTATATGAAACCAGTTTGCTTTATTTTTGTCTTTTATTATAGAAATAGTTCATACATAAACAAGCACTTATGCTATAACCGGTTTAATGAAGATATTTATCCAAACAGGCCTATTTCTATTTTGGAGAGTTTATGAAAATAAGTTGAAAACAACTTATGAACATGTCATAAGCTGTTTGCATAAGCTCTCCCAAACAGGCTGGCAAGTGCTTATACCGATAGATAAGCTCAAATAAGTCAATCCAAACAAGCCTATAGTAAAACTAAATATCTCAAAACCATCATACCTGCATTCCAGGTCTCAAAATAAGAACAGTCCTTCCTTGTCTGTCATGAAAACCTGCTCTATAAACTTTCCCCGTCTCCCCTTCCTCTGCAACCTCATCCTGTATCACAATTTACATCATTATGCACCAAAGTCATAAAAAATGAGACTAAATGCAAAACTTACCCATCGGATTTTCTCAGGCTTATAGACTGATCTCCACTTGAGTGTGTCTTCCAACATCTTCTTCGACTTATCGACATTCCAATTACGAGCTTCTAGATATCGCTTCAAACAAGCATCGGTGCAGTACTTCGAGCTGTGTCCTGATAAGGGTCCAATTGCTACCTTGAGCTCGTTAATCTGGTTGTAGAATTTCAATACTTAGAATCATGATGCAACCTAACAAAGGTAATAACTAATAACATAATATGATCGCCAAACGATAACCTTTGGTCCCAATTTTGGAGCATCCAAAATTGATTAATATGTGTAGAATTGATTTTGACATGTTTGGATGTTCAACTCACATTTATTTAAAATAACTTACGTGACTGTATGTTTGGTTCAACTTTTAGATGAGGAAAAATGGATTCTTGAGGTGTAGAATTTATTTTGATATATTTGATTGATTTTTTAACTCAAACTTATTGTTCAACTTGCTCTAAATCCAAACATTGACAACTTAACATTCAACTTAATTTTAACTAAAACCAATATTACAAAATCAATATTTATCACCAACAATCGTTAGTTGGTTCAGTGGTGATTGACGTTGAACTTGGTAGGGAGGACCACGGTTCGATCCTCCGCAGTTGCGATCGGGAGGAGGCTAGAATAGAACCACTTGATGTCAGAACTAACCCCCGAACCAAATTAAATTGGTGGTGAAAGCAAAAAAACAATCAATATTTATCACCGTGGAACCAAACACAAACTATATAAGAGCTTTTTCCTCTACAATTGATTTTTTAAACATGAACTTATTTTCATCTCACTTTTATAGGAATATATCCAAAAGCAATTCACTCTACATTCAACTCAATTTTAATCGGAATCAATTCATTCAAAATTAAATTTTGTCACCACAGCCGCAGAACCAACTTACCTTGGATTCAGCATAAGCCTCTTTGGTTTTCTGGTCTTGTTGAGAACTACCCCATAGATTAAACATGGCAACTGAAGATTCCTTGTGAACTTGGAAACTAGTGCTTATATAATCTTTTCTTTTCACTTTTCACAACCAATTCCTATTCAATATCAACAAAAAAATAACTATTATCAAAGGCAAAGCCAAACAGATCATAGATCACACAAACATGATCCATTAAGGACTTAAGAGTAGTTTCTTCTACCATATAATAACATGTAAATCCAAAATTCTAGGATATATTAATAATTAATAGTTCTACCAATGAAACATAGTTTTTCTCATAATAAATCCAAAATTCTTTGAAAATATAATCCTAGAAGAAACTTTACTTTTGATATATAATCAATGAAACATAGTATTTCTCATAATAGATCCATAAAAAGACAGAAAATACATAAAATTCTATATTTCATGTTCCATTTAATTAATAATTTAATAAACATAAACAGAAATCACAAAGTTTCTAGCAGAAAAATAAAACAAATAAAAAAAAATGTAAAAATGAAAAAGTATAGAGTGAAGGAACATAGAACAGAACCTGTAAAGTTGAGAGCCATGCAAATAGTGGTGTTTCAGAAGAAGACAGTAATCTCACAACAAAGAGTGAGGAAAGAAGAAGAGAAGGTTCATGTGTCATATGTCATCTACTTCTACTATCTATCTATCTATCTACTATCTATCTATCTATCTACTATACAACATAAGAAATGAAAAGGCAACGGAAATGTCTAAACTACCCTATAAAATTCTTTAACTGTCAGCAAGAAATAACTGAGGGTAAAAATGTTATTGCATACCATTTTGAATTTTCATCTTTTTCACTCTGCACAAACACTGCCGAGCGCAGCTTCTATGTACTTTTATGTCCTTTTATCTACTTTTACAAGATTTCCTTTCTGCAATATCTTTTATTTGTCCTTCTTTATTCAACTGACAGTTCACTTCTTGTCACATAACACCCTTTCAACCATTTCTGCCTATTCACTTCTTTATCCCATATCCCACTTCTCCATTTCATTTGGGCTGTACCATTACCTCCAATCTTCTCCGACGATACAACCAAAGTCGTAATCTCCTTTTCCTTCTTTTCGTGTCAATTGGCAATCAGAATGGAAACAGTGTTCCGTCTTAGCTTGCTTGGATAACAAATCAATGGTTGATTTTCTTGAAGCTGAATTGGGATACCTTCAGGTATTCTTAATACGTCATTTTACATTTTTTAATACCGTAACTTTACTATGATGATCTATTTTACTTACAATGTCTTTCAATTTCTCTGTAGCTCAACCCTGCTACTAATGCTTTACTGGCAATTGAGCCAACTGAAGACACACTTGATGAAATCCAGAGTAATCCCGTTGTTGAAAATATTATTTCAAGTGCATCTGAAATTAATGTAAGTATATCTGCTTTCCACTCTTCAATCACTCACATTTATTTCTCTTATGCAGTTATTATTATGTTATACTATCTGGTTTGTTCGATTTATTTTTTCTATACTAACATTTTTTCCCTTATTACAGGAAATTATTTCCACTTCTTCTGAGCATGATCCTGATACTGTTCCAATTTTGACTCCCACCAAAAGATCCCCAACACTTCCTGAGGCTGAACCAGAAGAAGAAACCATTGCCGCACAACTCTCAACTACAAAACTGAAGAAACGAATTAAGAAGGAAAAATAAAAAATTGGAGAACAAGTATAAAGCATTGCTACTTTTTGTTGGAAAACTTAGTACTACTAATTATGTTGCAATGCCTGTAACTATTTCTTTACTAATTAGACAACCCACTGTGAAAGTATGGCAACTGTTTTGTATTAACACAGCATTATCGTATTTTGTATTTGCTGATAGATCAACTCACACTGGAGTTACACTTGATCCTTTATAAATTTCCCTATGTTGCCAAATCTATTACTTATGTTTCTTTATGGAATATTTATTTATATCTACATGATATGTACCTATTTTATTTTTCATTTCAACCTTCTTTTTACATGACTTGTCATTTATCAATCTCACATAAAGACATCAATAAAAGATTCTTTTACCTGTTATAACATGTGAACCCAATCAATTATTCTTTCTTCATTTATTTTACTTCACCCAACTTTATAATATCTCTTACCATATAATCACACCCACACCTACCCTTCCTTTACTCATATCTCAGACGCAAGACCTATCCATCAAATATTTTTTGGCAAATACTAACCTTAACATGGATGATGAATTATTGAGAGGTTTACATCAAAAGGGCTGTTTTTTTACTGTGTATCTTCCCAACCAGGTTGGATTTCATTTTCCTAACAACACAATGTTATCATAGAAGTTTTCAAATATAGATCCAATTCAAATCTCTTAACATTTTTTCCCTTTTGATTATTTAATTTTTTCCTTATTTCTTTATTAACCCCTCTTTCTTTCCAACAAACACCCATATGGAGAAGTTAATCCAGATTTTGTTGACAGATTTTACAATGAATTGGGTGAACATTGGTTGTTCATTGATGTTGAACACAATGTTTGCAGTGTCAGGTTTATTAAGTCTATTGTTAAACCTGTTATAACTGATGGATGGCAACTTATGAAGGAAAAATTTTCTATTAATTGTGTTTCTGAAATTCAACTCTGTTACTTTGGAGAAAACAAATTTATTATCCTAATTCATGATCAACTTTCCGATACAGCCAACTATCCAGTGTATCATTCCCACTGTACCAAAAAATTGTTGGAACAAAATTATGATTTTGTATCTCCTTAATTGATTTTGATGATAACAATGTATTTAAGGTTAAATTGGAGTACTAATAATTTAATTCAGTGTGCAGGATTAAAAGTTAAAATTTGCGTACTAAAGAACCTTAGAATTTCTGAAGGAATTACTTCTGAGCTCACCAGATCTGAAGCAAGTAATTCTGAGCCTGTGAAACTCTGAAGTTATTATCTGAACCTTAGAATTTCTGAAGGAATTACTTCTGATCTCACCAGATCTGAAGCAAGTATTTCTGAGCCTGTGAAACTCTGAAGTTATTATCTGAACCTTAGAATTTCTGAAGGAATTACTTCTGAGCTCACCAGATCTGAAACAAGTAATTATGAGCCTATCAAAATCTGAAGAACATCTGAGCTCACCAGATCTGAAACAAGTAATTCTGAGCCTATCAAAATCTGAAGAACATCTGAGCTCACCAGATCTGAAACAAGTAATTCTGAGCCTATCAAAATCTGAAGAACATCTGAGCTCACCAGATCTGAAACAAGTAATTCTGAGCCTATCAAAATCTGAAGGCTCGTCAGATATAAGCGTTAAGCTACATTTGAGAGTACAATTTTATTGAAGACTGTGCCTGACTAAGTCCAAACGCAGAAACCAAGAATGAAAAGGTTTGACCATGGAAAGGTCCTTTTCAAGTCAGGCTTCAGAAACGATTATTTCCTTATTTGGCTTTCACCAAGGTTCAAATATCAAAAGCCAAAAGGAATCTCTCATTTTGTAGTAAACGTTAAGCTCCTAAGCTACTGCAAATCAGAACAGCTAATAAGCTCACTGATCTATACAAAGGAGCGTCTCAATTCTTCAAACGGCTATAATCTTCAACGTTCATTTTATCATCTATAAAAGGAAGAAGATTTGTGAAGAAATGGAATCAAGACTTAAGCTTCTGAACGTGCTGAAACTCTGTCAAATTCTGAAGCTATCAAACACTTAGAAACTTTGTGATAATTTTCTAAGTTAGTCTTGTAACTGAGTTGTATTTTGTAAACACCTCTGATTGTATATCAAGTGTTAATCTCTTATCTTTATTAACATTAAAACCCGTTAGAAGTCTCTTGCTTTGTGCTTGAGCATTGGAAGTCTCTTGCTTTGTGCTTGAGCATTGGAAGTCTCTTGCTTTGTGCTTGAGCATTGGAAGTCTCTTGCTTTGTGCTTGAGCATTGGAAGTCTCTTGCTTTGTGCTTGAGCATTGGAAGTCTCTTGCTTTGTGCTTGAGCAGTTAGAAGTCTCTTGCTTTGTGCTTGAGCAGTTTTGAAGTCTCTTGCTTAGTGCTTGAGCATTTGTAATCTGAGTGATTATAGTGAAATCTCTTGTGAAGGACAAGAGGACTGGACTACTCCTGTTAGTGGGAGGAACCAGTATAAAAATTCTGAGCATCTCTCTCTAACCCTATCCTCATATATTGTGTGTGTTATACCTTATCCGCTGCAATTTGTTTTAACTTAGAAAAAGTCTCACACAATTCAACCCCCCCCCTTCTTGTGTGTTTTTCAACCTTCAAAAATTTCTAACTTTCTACTGTGATTTAAAGCTCTCACCATATGACGCAGCGAATGATGAATTGGTTTGTTCCCTTATCTCTAACTATTTTCCCTTTTTAATTCACTTTCTAACAACTCGCTTTTTTATTTATCATTCCATCTGTTTTCAGGTTTTACCCCTCAAATTGGCTAATTATATCATGATGAAAGGTCCCAATACTGTTTTTTTGTGCAGCTCCAAAGATTACAAAGTTATTCCATGCAGTGTTGTCTTCACCAGTGTTCTTGGTAGAATGAAAGCAAAATTTGGGTTTCACTGGAGATCCTTCCGCAAAATCAATGCGTTTCAAGCCGGTGATGTTATTCGCTTCAAATTATCCACATGTGTTCGTCCATACATTTTACATGTTGTAGTGCTTAACAACAATTGATCTCTTGATCTTTAAATCAATTACTATTTTCATTTTTCTCTATGTAATTTAAGCAAACGTTTTATCACTTATGTAATCTGCACTCAATATTAAGACATCAATTACTAGATGATTTTCTCTAATATTCTGATCAGTTTTTCTGATTTTATTACTTATATGCCTTTCTTGAGTTTGTTTTTTTTTTTCTACTATACTGATCTGCACTCATTATTTTTATTATTATCACTTTTTTATATTCTGCAGTACCCTCAATTATCACTCCTAATTTCATGCTTTCTCACCTACTCAAGTTGGATATTATCTTCCCTATGCAATTGTTAATGATATTCACGTCCTTATGCCTATGCCTCACACTATCATCCCTTCAATCCTACCCCTTTCCTATTGTTACAGCCTGTGTACTTAACCCATTTTTTATTAACTCTTTCTACTTCATTCACACTATTTCCTTTGTAGACATGACATGTTAAGACCTGGTCAACATCACACCTTTTTTGAATCATATCTAATACTATCTAAACAGTTTATTGTCTCCTCCATTGTACGAACCACTTCAAACACTAAAACAATTATTAATAAAACTATAAAACAATTAACACACTTATATATAATAATCAAAATATAATGTGCCTAATATAATTTCAACACATTTTGAATCTTTTACCTTTATCTAAATTACAATTGGCCCTTTTGTATTTCCCTCCACCAATTCGAATTTTTCAAACTATGATTTATAAAATATGAAACTATACTTCCTCCTCCAGTAAATATTGGACCAAGCATAACCCAAAAATAAATTTCATTGCTCCTCCTACCTCAACATTTTACCTGAACTACGAATTTATCTTGTGATTTCAACATAGAATAGTAGGTTCATACAATGAATCAAACACCACCAAATGGTAAATCAAAAAATGTTAACACACCACAGAGAAGAAAACATATTCCAGAAATATCAACTAATTCTGAATTTACAACCCCTGATTCTGGTATTTTCCCCAGGATACCATTATCAAATTTAACTAATCTATCTACATCTCACTTTAATCAATGGACCAAGAGAGATAACAACAGTCATATAGGAACAGAACCCTCTATTCTAAAAGACATTGTACAGAAGCCAAGACGTTTGGTTCACATTGAGTCTTTCAAGTCTAACTTGGAAAATCAATTTTCAGCTGTACAATCAAATCGCCCATCTTCATCAACTCAACCAACCAGAGTTTTTAACTTTGGTGATTTAATCACAAATTCGACTAATACTTTGCCTACTACAAATGTGGTTCCTTCATCAATACCACCTCAATCTTTGAAGAGGAAAAAACAACATCAAAATCAAAGTAATAACCAATTTGCAGAATACTCTGATTCTGATTCTGATGAAAGTGAAAACAATGATTTTGAAGATGTTTGCTCAGATTCAAGTTCAGAAGATGATGAACTTCCCAATGTAGATTCAAACAACATTCCAATGCAAGGTTATTTTTCAATCATTCTTTGTACCTACTTTGTTTCTTAACCACACTTTTTTTATATCTACATTGTTATAGTATTGCCTTCACATTTTCCCTTATCCCACAATTTCAAATAATATGCGTGGTCAGTACCAACCTATGAATTTAAAAAAGGAGTTGATAAGTTTTAATTTCATAGGTTCTTTCAAACTTGTGCTTTTTTTTCTATTTCATATGCAATTCAACCTTTACAAAAAACATATTTCCTAAAACTTTGTGTTGTTGTTTTCTTTTTTAGGATATTATGATATTGGTCAACCTTTGATTGAATGCAATTCATGTGGTGCGCAAATGTGGTATCAAGAAAGAAAAGGTAAACATAAACATACTACTTCACCAACTTTCCAAATGTGTTGTGGTGCTGGAAAAGTTCAACTGCCATTCCTTCAAAAGGCGCCGCAAATCCTTCATGAACTACTTTTTGATCAAAATTCATCAGAAAATAAAAAGTTTCAGCAAAACATCCGATCTTACAATTCTATGTTTGCTTTCACTTCACCTGGTATGAAGGTTGATAATACTTATAATGAAGGAAAAGGTCCTCCAATGTTAAGAATTCAAGGTCAAACATGCCACCGTATCGGAAGTTTGTTACCTATCCCTGGACAAGGACCCAAATTTGGACAGCTCTACATATATGACACGGATAATGAAATTGATAACCGGATCAAAGGTTTCAGGTATATCCTTCTTCCTGGAAAATAAACTACGTATTTTTTTAAATGACAATTTCACTTTGAATAACCTACTGTTTTATTGATTTATAGGAACAACAAGGATATCATGACACAAACCATCCAAAAACTGTCCATAATGCTTGACCAACACAATGTCCATGCCAAAGGTTTTCGAATGGCAAGAGATCGAATAAAACAAGGCAATGTCAGTGACGTCCGACTTAAACTTATTCATGAGAGGTCCACTGATGGTCGAATTTACAATAAACCAACTGTCTCTGAAGTCGCAGCCCTTATTGTTGGTGATGTTGATTCAGCTGATCAACGAGATATTATCTTAGAATATCAAACAGGCAGATTAAAACGAATCAATGAATTTCACCCGGCCTATCTTGCCTACCAGTACCCTTTACTGTTCCCTTACGGTGAAGACGGTTATAGGCGTGGAACTTTACATCGTGAGCCTGAAGGAGTGGAAATAACGAAAAGAAACCGTCTAACTATTTTGGAATGGTTATCTTTTAGAATTCAATCAAGAAAAGCTGAGGCTCAAACATTGATATCTTCTAGAAGACTTTTCCAACAATTCTTGGTAGATGGGTTCACAATGATGGAAACACAGAGATTACTATGGGTTCGAAATAATCAATCAAAGTTGAGAGTAGGCAAGTACCGCAAGTTACATGATGACAACGACAATGCTCCAAAAGTTGGTAAGCGAGTTGTATTGCCTTCCTCATTTGTCGGTGGCAAAAGATACATGGATGGTTTGTATTTCGATGGAATGGCTATATCGGCTTATGTTGGTTTCCCAGATCTTTTCATTACTTTTACTTGCAATCCAAACTGGCCAGAGATTGTTACCCTGCTTGGTCAGACACACTTAAAACCACATGATCGTCCAGATATAATTGCTAGAGTATTTAAAATCAAGCTGGAAGAATTGATGAAGGATTTGACAAAAAAACACATGTTAGGCAAAGTTGTGGCATGTAAGTTACTACATTCTTCCCTATCTTACATTATTTAACAAAATTTTCATTCTGCATTCATCAATTCTGTCGTCTAAGAGATGGCTGAACGGAACACTACTTTTACTTTTTTTAAATCATCACTTGCAATGAATACTATTAACTACTTATTTTGATTTACAGATATGTATACAATTGAATTTCAGAAAAGAGGCTTGCCACATGCTCATATTCTGTTATTCTTACATCCATCTAGCAAGTATCCTACACCAAATGACATTGACAAAATAATTTCTGCGGAGATACCTGACCAAAACACTCAACCAGAATTGTACAATTTGGTTAAATCTCACATGATACATGGACCATGTGGAAATAGTCGAACCTCATCACCGTGCATGAAAAATGGAAGCTGCTCCAAATTTTTCCCTAAAAAATTCCAAGAGCATACATTGGTTGATCAAGATGGCTTTCCAGTCTACAGACGACGATCCAATGATAGAACAGTTGTCAAGAATAAAATTTCCCTTTGCAATCGCAATGTTGTGCCTTACAATCCACAGCTGCTTTTGAAGTATCAAGCGCACATCAACATCGAATGGTGTAATCAGTGTACATCGATCAAATACCTATTCAAATACATCAACAAAGGTTATGACAGGATCACTGCAGCATTGACATCATCGCAACATCCATTTCAGAAATCAAATGAAGAACTTGATGAAATCAAACAGTACCTAGACTGTAGATATGTATCTCCAAGTGAAGCATGTTGGAGAATTTTTTCATTTCCTATCCATGCCAGGAAACCAGCTGTTGAGCGATTATACTTCCACCTCTTAGGAGAACATTCTGTATACTATCATGATGATGACAGGGTTGAAGATATTCTCCTCAAACCAAGTGTAACAGAGTCAATGTTTACAGCTTGGTTGGAAGCAAACAATATATACCCTGAAGCAACTCATTTAACATATAGTGAATTTATTGGACATTTTGTATACGTTCGCCGTCAACGTAAATGGAAACCAAGACAAAGAGGATATACTATCGGACGATTGATTTGGGTTCCACCGTCGACTGGTGAACTATACTATTTCAGAATGATGCTCACAGTTGTTAAAGGACCGAAGTCATATGAAGACATCATGAATGTAAATGGAATACAATATTTCAGTTACAGAGATGCATGTTTCGCAATGGGGTTTTTACAAGATGACCAAGAATATATTGCAGCCATAAAAGAATCAAAGGATTGGGGTTCCGGCTTATTTCTAAGGAAATTGTTTATCTGCATGCTTCTTGCAGCTACCATGGATCGTCCAAGGCATGTATGGGACAAAACAAAACACTGGTTGTCTGATGGAATTTTATATTATCAACGCAGGGTTGCTAACAACAAAGGTTTCCAATATTTATAATTTTATACCGCTTTTCCATTTTAATATTTCTATATTCATTTGTTTAATGAGTTCTATATCTTTGCAGACTTGCAGCTTACGGAGGAACAAATTGATAATTTGACACTACTTGACATTGAAAAACACCTTCAGGCAAATCGTAAGAGTTTAAGAGATTTTCCAACACTACCATTTCCACAAGGCTATGTAACTGAAACATTGGGAAATCGACTTATTTATGAAGAAACCAATTATGATATCTCTCAACAAAAGTCAGAATATGAGCAATTGTCTGCTTCCCTAACAGGTTTTTAACTACATTATCGTTAATAAATACTTGAACTATGTTAACACACCAGTAACCTGCTTTACATTTTCATTTATACTCTTTGATCATTCTAATTGTAATCTTAATTGAATTTAACCATTATAAAAATAATACAACTTACTAAGTAGCTATAGTAGATAATTGTCATTCTTATATATAACACAAATTCATAACTCTTAAACATATCTTTTAACTTACTTCTTTGACTTACTATGCAAGATGAACAAAAAGGCATATACAACACTATTATGGATGCTGTTCATCAACAAAATGGTGGAGTCTTTTTTTTACATGGATATGGTGGAACCGGAAAAACATTCATCTGGAGAACACTTGCATCTTCATTGCGATCTAAAAGTCAAATTGTGTTGACTGTTGCATCAAGTGGCATAGCATCATTATTACTACCAGGTGGCCGAACCGCTCACTCCAAATTCAAACTTCCGGTGCCAACACTTGACAATTCAACATGCAATATTGAACATAATGATGAGCTTGCTGGGTTGCTCAAACAAACCAAACTGATTATATGGGATGAGGCACCAATGGCTCACAAATACTGTTTTGAGGCTTTGGACCGCACTTTGAAAGATATCATGAGTTCATATAGCAATTCTGATGATCCTTTTGGTGGAAAAGTTGTTGTCTTTGGTGGTGACTTTCGGCAAATACTACCGGTTGTTCCTAGGGGAAGTCGTTCCGATATTGTTCATGCAACAATTAATTCTTCAAAAATTTGGACCCATTGTAAAGTTCTCACACTTACACAAAACATGAGACTTCAAACCTCTACTGATCCCCAACAAAAAATTGAGATCGCAAATTTCGCAGATTGGATTTTGAAGGTTGGAGAAGGTAAATTATCTGAGCCAAATGATGGATATGTTGATATTGAAATTCCAAAGGAGCACTTAATCACTAACTATGAAGATCCAATTGAAGCTATTGTCCACATCACCTATCCTAATTTAATCAACAATTTCCTGAACTCAGACTATTTGCAATCTAAAGCCATATTGGCTTCAACAATAGATCTTGTCTCTCAAATTAATACTTATGTTCTAAACCTAATTCCAGGTAATCATTTATTCCTGTTGTTTTTTTTCTTTTCTATTTCATACATTACCAAACATGTTATATTGATCCATTGCTTATTTAGGTGAACAAATAGAGTATCTAAGCTCTGATACAGTTGATCGAGCAGAAGCATCAGGTTCACATCTTTTTGATGTTGTTACTACAGAGTTTCTTGCATCTTTGAGATGTTCTGGTATTCCTAACCACACTATCAACTTAAAGATCGGAACTCCGATTATGCTCATGCGAAATTTAGACCAAGCTGAAGGTTTGTGTAATGGTACAAGACTTATTGTTACGCAACTTGCAGAACATGTTATTGCAGCCAAGATAATTTCAGGTAAAAATATAGGGGCTGTCATTTACATACCTAGAATGTCATTGTCTCCGTCTGAATCCCCTTGGCCTTTCAAACTCATTCGGAGGCAATTTCCAATCATTGTTTCATATGCTATGACCATAAACAAATCACAAGGCCAATCTCTTGATAGTGTTGGGTTATATCTTCCAAGAGATGTTTTTAGCCATGGACAATTGTATGTTGCAATGTCAAGAGTCAAAACAAAAAATGGTTTGAAGATCTTAATTCATGATAAAGAAGTTGGAAGCAAAAATACAACAAACAATGTTGTTTTCAAAGAGGTTTTCCACAATGTTTAACAAGTATAATTTTACTTCTTTCATTTCTTTGTTTCAATGCTTTCTATTTTTATATCTGTATATAACCTGTGCCTTGCTTTTATTTTTTTCCCTGCAGCCTGCCTCAATTACTTCCAAAGTAGTATCTTCTTCAGCACAACTCTTTTTTTCCTGCTCTTTAATTTTAATTTATTACAACTCTTTCTATTTTGGAATGTAACTATTGTTTGAAGGGTTTTGTTCAACCTTCATGACATATTATTTAACTTAATTAGACATCTATCAGGTTTATCTCAAACCTTTTTCCTATGCTCTGTATTATTTTAACTATTCGACAATCCCAAATCACTTTTCAATGACTTATAATTTACTGATATCTCACTTTATACACACTGTTATATTTTCAATTGTCTTTATTATTTTAATGAAAACCTTTCTTCAATATAACAATCTGAATGAGCATGAGTACTCATTTCCATCATTTTGTATACACACTTATTATTCTAAACATTCACTTATCCTTTAAACCATACAAGACAAATTTATATTATATGACGGCATTTTTTTCCTGCTATTTTTAATTAAAATATTTAACGTATCAATTTAAATGACCATTGTTTAGTAATTTTTCTAAGATTTCCTATATACTTAAAATTGTTAACTGATGAATAATTTTATATGTTACAATTTTAAGGTTTTTCAAAATCGTTATCTCATTGGCAGCTATTCATATATCACCTTCAAAAACAAGGTTAATTATATTCTTGAATATACTAATTATAACAAGGTGAATTTTATTCATCACAATTGTACACAAATTAGTGAATTTGAAAAACATCAACTATTATTATTTTTCAAAATATCAACTTCATTAATGTTATAACAAAATTATTACCTCTTTTTTTTTAAAGTTTGATCTTATCCTACTCAACGAGACAAGCAAAGTGTTAGTCATCTGAAGGTGTTTGGATCTGTATGCTATAAACATGTTCCAGAAGCCAGAAGACAGAAGCTGGATGATAGAAGCAAAGTAATGTTACTGGTGGGGTACCACAGTACAGGTGCGTACAAGCTTTATTGTCCAGAGACTAATAAAATTGAATTCAGCAGAGACGTCATTGTGAAGGAATCTGAAATTTGGGATTGGAACAAGTCTCAATCAAATTCTGATGTGAGAATCTCAGAGGATGGCTCTGAAGGTGAGTCAGAATCTGAAGGCTCTGAAGATGATTCAGAAGATGGAGATGACTCTGATGGTGACTCTGAGTCTGATAGTGATTCTGAATCTGACTCTGACTCTGAAGACGATTCTGAAGGTCAGAATTCTGAAGCCAATTCTGAGGGTCAGAATTCTGAAGGCAATTCTGAAGGTCAGAATTCTGAAGCCAATTCTGAAGGTCAGAATTCTGAAGCCAATTCTGAGGGTCAGAATTCTGAAGGCAATGCTGAAGGTCAGAGTTCTGAAGGAAATTCTGAAGGTCAGAATTCTGAATCCAATTCTGAAGGTCAGAATTCTGAATCCAATTCTGAAGGTCACACTTCTGAATCCAATTCTGAATGTCAGAATTCTGAATCCAATTCTGAAGGTCAGAATTCAGAAGCAAATTCTGAAGGTCAAAGTTCTGAAGAAAGAATTTCTGAAGGTGCTTCTGAACAAGTTCAGAGGCTACGGAGAATCAGAAGCATCCCAAGAAGATTTGCATGATTTGAAATGTTGCAAGACACTGAAGTAGACTCTGAGGGAGAAATTATTCAGTGTGCAATGTTAGTAGATTCTGAACCTGTTAGCACA
Source organism: Trifolium fragiferum (assembly GCA_954870985.1). Taxonomy (NCBI): domain Eukaryota; kingdom Viridiplantae; phylum Streptophyta; class Magnoliopsida; order Fabales; family Fabaceae; genus Trifolium; species Trifolium fragiferum. Next base: position 2,107,526 of record OX940796.1, read on the forward strand.
GAAGATGCTCTTAAGCAACAAGTCTATTTGTGTAATACCAGACCTGATATTTGTTTTGCAGTTGGAATGGTTAACAGATTTATGAGTAAACCAAAATGGTCCCATTACCAACCTGCTGTCAGGATTCTGAGGTATATCAAGGGGACTCTGAAGCATGGAGTGCTATTTCCCTCTGAAGGAAGGACTGAATCAGAACTTCTGAGTTATTCAGATTCAGATTGGTGTGGAGACAGAGTTGATAGAAGAAGCACTTCTGGATATTTATTTAAATTTCTGGGAGGTCCTATTTCCTGGTGTTCCAAGAAGCAACCTGTTGTTGCTCTATCAACCTGTGAAGCTGAATATATTGCAGGCGCTGTGACTGCATGCCAAGCTGTGTGGCTTCTGAACTTACTGCAGGATCTGAAGATCAAGGTAAACAAGCCTCTGAAGCTGATGATTGATAACAAGTCTGCAATCAATCTTGCCAAGAATCCAGTGCTGCATGGAAGAAGCAAGCATATTGAGACCAAGTATCACTTTCTGAGGAATCAGGTTCAGAATGGAGTGCTTGAAGTTGTGCACTGTAGCACTCAGAAGCAGCTGGCAGATGTGTTGACAAAGGCTATCAAAACTGATCAATTTCTTCGTTTGAGGGATGGAATTGGTGTTGTCAGTTTTGTCTAAATATAAATTAAGGGATGGTGTTAGAAGTAATTTATATTTAAGGGTATTTTAGTATTTACTATGTTAAGTCTTTTCATTTTTAGGGCCTATGTGGCAAACTTTACTCTTTGTATAAATAGCTACTCTTTTATCAATACAATTAACTCTCCCTTTCATATTTTGTGGCTGCTGTCTTTGTCCTCTTCTTACTATTTCATTGATTCATCACCTTGTACACCAACACTTGCTGCCCTTGATTTTTTTATTTATATCACGAAATAAACTCACTACTTTTATTCTTCTATCATTGACACCTCAACTGCAATGGTTTGTTTTTCATCTTTTATTTAATTAACAATTTTTTTTTAAATTATTTCTTTTAACTTATTTCAAATTGTAACATTTTAATACAGGTTATTCCTAATGAAATTTCAACGATTATTTCACAAAAGAACTACGCAGAAGTCAAGCTTTCCGGACCTTTAAATCATGTTGTTGCTTGCAAAGTTCTCATTTCCAAAGGAAATACTACAACTGCCGAATTAACAGAAGGATGGCCAATCTTTTGTCAACTTAATCAAATTATCGTGGGCAATCGATTGAAATTTGAATATGAAGGAAATATGGAGTACAACAACGTTCTAATTGTCACTCATTTTCAATAATAGGATCCTGTTAACAAGTCTTTACTTTTATATGCTTCTATTGTAATATTACTCTACTCTTATTAATTATCGTACTATCATTTTAATATTTTTATTTTTTGTTATTTTATTTTTCTGTTTTCAATTCATGTGTTTCTTCCATTAATTTAAAATATGATCTTCTACCCTTTTGTTATAGTCTAACATATTCTTATTATATTTCATTCACTTTAATTAATACTTGACAATTCGTCTTTTTTTTTTTTTTACAACAAGTATTTAGTTTTTTATCATCAATAACTAAATAACTATTACAAAATATTACTTTTTCTTTTTTCCTATTTCTTGATAATTTTTTCAACAACTAATTTATATAACTTCTTCCCTTTATAATTTTCTTGGTCAATGTGAATCTCCCAACGTGTACATTATTAATTTAAATCATACTTTCTATTATACTTCCCTTTAATACTTCACATTTTTCCACATTTGGTTGTTGGTTTATTTTAATTTCATAGCTATAAATACCTCATGCTCATATTACACAAACCTCATCCATCCAACTAAATGGACCCAAAGCAAGTTAGAGCTATGAGAGAAATTATAAGAACTGAACCTAAGTCAATCTTTCATATAGTTCATTATGGAAATCAAGTAATATTTCTTTTCTTTGTTTAATTTTTATATATGTTAACATTTTTTTATTTTATTTTAACTACCTTCTTTAATGTTATTTTTATTTTTTAGAAATGTGCTGAAGTCGATCCAGCATTTGTGCTTCAATTTTGGAATGAACTTCATAGTTTGTGGCAAATCATCGACTATGCTGGTATTACTAATACTTTACGGTACAACAAAAATTTTGATCATCCTCTAATCAACCCTGGTAGCTGGAATCAACTGAAACATTTTTATCAATTCCCCATTAATGTTGATGTTACATTCGCTTATTTTGGTTACAAATGTTTCTCTATGATCTCATTCCAAGAAATTTATGGAACTCAACACATTTCACCTTTCCATAGCCGAAGTACTTTCCCCTCTGCAACAACTTGGTTCGACATTCATTTGACTGAATCTACAATTAATAACAATAAATTAGTTGAGTATTCAACTTTGCTTATTTCAATAGTATTTTTTCTATATTATATATTTAACATTTATTTATTCTTTGACTTATATTTTTCCTTCTATTTTTGTCCAGCTTCTACATCAATCATTTGCTGAATACATCAAATTTTATAGCTTAGATGAATTAAAAGTATGTACCGATGATGGACGACCAAATAAATTTTGGGTCATCTTAAAAAATTCCCCAACAATGACAACCAAAATAGGATTTAATTGGAAACATGTTTGTGAAAAAAATCATTTTCATTCTGGAGATATTGTACGCTTTAAATTTGGTACTTTCAATAGGTGTCATCTTTTTAAAATTGTTTTGTAATTATGTTGCAATGGATTGAAGTTATTTTTCAGTCATCCATGTTATCATTCGGTATTATTACTTGATGTGGCCTTAAAATTTACATAACTATTAATGCACAAAAATACAAACCATGTTTGAGTTATTTTTATTGCACATGTAGAGTATCATAGTTAAACTTCAACCTTAATGGACCAACCACTAATTACTGGGCCTAAAATTTTAAATTCTGTGAAACCTCAAACAACAACTTTGAAAATCCTTGAATTAATACCAATTCAATGTCACTATCAAAATATTTCGAATTTTTTATATCATGATGTATAATTATACCATTATAATGACTATATATATTTTGTACATGATAAAAATTATCTTAAATATAAGACAACATTTTTTTACATTCAAACACTTAACAACATTTATTTTTCCTTTTTCAACGTTACTTACATTTGTTTTGTAAACTTTTTTTGTAATTTTTAAACAACCCAAAAAACCAAAATATACATCTGAAACTAATAAACCAAAATATACATGTCACCCAAATAAAAAAACAACTCTATATTATATATATTATTCCTCCAAACAAAGGACCATATTTATTGGATAGGGTTTAAGACAATATTTTAATATTGCACCAAAATAATATACTTCATATTTTAATACCAATGATCTTTACTCATTATTTAAACTCTATGCACATAAACTACTTTTCATAAACCTAATTTCATTTTTAATTATATTATCAATCTTTTGTCCATTTAATTATCTTCTCATAATGAACAATTGTCCATTTAATTATCAATCGTTCGGGAGATCAAGTTATTTTTGAAGTAGATGATGAAGATTTCTTGCTTATGGATCACAAAAAAAAAAATTTGCTTAAAAAAAAATCTTAACTTTTTAGCACTGTTATAATTAACTTGTCCAATTATTTGACTAATTGTTAGGGTTTATCTACTTTGTAACTGTTTTGCCTTTATTATGCTGTTGAATTGGACTTCAAATTTATCATCAATGTTTCTATACTGCTATGGTTATCTTTTTCTTCATTAATACCCTAAATATTGCTCCTTTATTTTTAATTATATTTTAATTACTTCTAATGTTATTTATTTTATTTTACATGTTTTTCTTATTCTTATTTAATACCGTAAACACTGTAAATTATTTTTTAATAACACGTCGCACACAATTATCATTTCTATTAACAACCATATAATTCATATATATTGTAAGGACGTACGCCCTACTCATTTTATTACTAATAATTTTATGTCTATATTCAACCAAACACAAATTTAATACAATTTTTTTTCGTATCTTATTATTTAAAAAATGTCTATAAAGCGCATCTTTACGACCCAACATCCCGACGATCCTACGACCCCGTATATCTAACGCGCGGAACGCGCGACCCGTGCGGAGGCACGGGTTAATTACTAGTGTGTATTAAAGATAGTTAAGTATTTCCAATAATGAAAACAAAAACATATGACATTGTCACATTTTGACCATAGGAAAAAATAATTCAAATAATAATAATAATAAAAGTAAAATTATAAGTGCTTCTAGAAAGAATTATGGATCTCTTGTTTCACACGAGTGTCCTTCATAATTGCCTTCATATTTGCTACTTTGGACACTTAATAACTTTTACTTGCTCATTTTTATTTTTCTTTTAGATTGTATAATATTTAACATCCAACAATTTCTTAATTAATACCAACAAAAATAATTTATTCATATATACTTGCACTGTCGTTGGTATTGAGGAGCTTGGTAAAGTTTAGCAAAGAGAAGAATAAAATTAGAGAAGTATTAATTATGAAATTGATGATTACAATGTGTGTAGAATATATAGTGATTAATATAACCAACTAGCAACTAATTATAACTTGACCAGTAATTACTTTAATCAATGTCAAGTTCTAACAAATCTATAATAATATCTGACAATTAACAAAGAAAGTCTTCCTAATAATGTGGTGATCAAACGACGACTATTCTTGTTCTAACAAGTCTTCCTTAACTAGCTTATGAGTCACCTTGTTATATTAGTTTATCTTCTAATAAACTCAACATGGAAAATTAAGCATTCAACAAAAATCTCCTACAATCAAGAAACCAATTAGTGATACTGCGTGATGGTGTTGATTGATTGGCAACATGACTATCACATAATTCGATATCAATTCATAGAGTTTTCTATTTGAAGAGTAGTTCATCCATTTGTAAATAAAATAAATCATATATCTCGCTGCCAACTTTAAAATTAGTCTCATAAGTTTGAAAAAACCTACCAAGAGTAATAAAAAAGGAAAATATTGACATCAAATTCCATTTTTGTGAAAAAATTGAAATGTCTCTAACAATTGACTGGTAAACTATTTTTAAACATAGAATTTGTGAATCTCTAGTTAGATATTTTAAAAAAAAAAGGTAAGTTAGGTGGATGGTCAGTAATGTATTAGTTGCATTTCCACTTTCAATTTACATGTGCTAAAGTCATGAGAAAGATTCCCACGTGAACATATAAAAATCTATAATGCTAGGAGAGATTTCCACCACAAAGTAGCATATTGATGCCTACCCTCCATAAATAATACTAGGTCAAACATTTTAGTACACAAAGGATGTCCTTAGTCCAACGACCCCAGTAGTACCCCTCGATATGGGACACACAACTTGACTCTAATGAGTGTCTTTGTGGCATTGATATAAAAAATCAAATATTAAGTTGATCCAACAATAGCCTTCTTAAACCTGTCATTTTGATGGAGACTTGCGGTTCTTCAATCGTATAGTATCAATTTAATCATCCATTCTGCTGAGCTAAACCTGAAAAAATGAGTTCTGATCTAATTTAAACCCATTAAAAACAATCAACCCTTGTAGCCTCAGGTCCTCAAAACAAGAAATATACTTGTAACCCAATAAAGAAAAAGGTAACATACAGAATTGATCATAATTTCACTATATAAAATAGGATTTCTTACCGACCAATGATTTACACATATGATATGACAGAACATTTCCATCTAAGCTTGACATCATTATCCATGGCGAAATGATTTCACAATATCACCCATAAATAACGAAGTTATGAAACTAACTGATTTTTAAACTCTCTTCACTCATACACCACTAACACATATGCAGACCTCTACAATGAACTACATGCGACTGTAACTTCACTTTTCAGACAAAAGAGAACTAAAGATGAAATACTAACTCAGATATGATTTTACATTACGTAAGTCGAATCCAGGTGGAGTCGAACCACCAACCTCCCCATACATACATGGCAGTATGGGGGACTCATTCCAATATGAGCATATGGATCCATCATAGGATATAAGACAATCTCAAAGACAACTAATAACAGATTCATTTTATAGTTGTAAACCCCAGTTTATTTGTGTATCAACATAAATGGCATGTATCAAACAAAAAATTGCGCCACAAATGACTGGCTGCAGAACACTAAAGAAAAAGAACATATGTGGACCGAGTACCATTGTTGAGCCTTTTCCCACCACTCATGATTCTTAAAAACCACCCGTCCAGTTTGCTCATCAGGAAAAAACACAATTTTGTCTGAATTTCTCATCGAGACTGGATAAATTTGGTGGGTGTGGTTTCCAAATTATAAGAGAAAGACTCTCCAGGTTTATATACATAACTATTGGACCCATATTCGTTTTAGGTAAGTTCTTAATATCCAATTTCCATTGTTAGATATGGATACCCCCCACCCATAGACAAAATTCATTTAAAATATAAAGTTTTTAAATATAAATTAATATGAAATATGACATATAAAATATCATTTATTTAAAAATGTACACTGTAAGTTTAAAAGAAAAATATGCATTGTTCATGTAAACTAATTCTACTGTGTTGTATGTAAATGAAAAGATATGTTACCATTGGAAAACGATGTAAGACCATTTTACGCCATTGGGACATATCCCTTAAACTCAATTTAAAGTTTTAATATACAAATACAATGAATGTATATTAAACCTTAAACTTAATGCACAGTTTTGTACATGAATCAGAATAGTAAACCAGACACATTTGATTCTCAGAAAAAAAAACTTTTAATACTTTGGAATGGCAAACCAGATCGCATTTGTTTATGCTTTACTATATACTGTCTAGACTAATTTACTATATATTGAGAAATTTATGAAGCCAATTAGTCCTTATAAAAATCTAAGGGAATAATTAGTGTCCTACCCATATTTCAAATCCATAAATTAGAATTCATCTTCTTTGCATGTTCCTTCATTAGCCTTCTTCCTACATTGAATGAAGAAAATCACACCATTCATCTATGACCACACACCATGGTCGTTCTTTATTTTAGACTATACAGATGACTAGACGATCATTAAGTTTATACGCCCAAAGATCTAGTTAGTGTACACTCCGGTCCTACAATTTTATTAAGATAAAATATAAACCTGGAAAAAATGAATTGTATTAGGAACAACACTATACCACCTTAACATTGAATATTTAAGCCATAATATGATGCTGCCCGCCAACTTCATAATGAATGTTTCGACTAATTTGATATAGGAAATCAATCATGCCAGACAACATTAAGTACATTGGTATTCAAGCACTTACAAGCTGGTGTCCTCCAAATATAAAAATAAAATGAAGTTAACCCAAACAAATAGCATAATTATCGCCTCAAAAATGAAGCATGATGAAAAAAATGCTATTTGGACAGGTATGCAACTTCAGAACTCCACCAAAATTCTGCAAAGAAACCAAAATAAAATTAGTTAATATGACTCTATCCATTGCCATGAACCAGTAACAATCATTCAAGGTGAAGAGAGGTACCTCCGATAATAGCATCAAACACCCTTCCCTGCTAGGCTGTAGGACAAGTTGTACAAACCGATCCTGGAACCTCAATCCACTAGCAGCAATCAGATCTTCAGAATTCACTTAATAACATGTTACTCCCAAGTCACACCATGCTTGAAAAGGTAGATCAGTAGTACAAACTACAACAAGAGCCTTGAAGATAACACTATGTACAGTTTTACAGCCATTTGGACTCACCAGCTAGTAAGCTCCTTGGCATACAACAAAATCCCACACATCCGAAGAGTACCCAATCACAAATCCAACTAACAGCTTTTACTACAATGGTGAAATGCCGACCAGTTTCAATTTCGTAAACAGTATATGCGGGAATAATTCAAATAAACTTTGCAACTTAAGCGTTTGAGAGTTTGCAACTTTGCAGGGTCCGACACATGTTGGAGTTCGAGAGTCGTATGACACTCATACGACGCATGTCAGACAGCTCATACAAGTGTCCAAAAAATCATTAAGTGAATTCTTAGATCGGTGTATGTCACCAGGAAGACATGTGTCAAAGAAATGTCCCCCCCAAAAAAAATCTTTGCATCTACTCTCCTTTGATAGACATGTCTACAAGGGTTAGAGATTTTTCAAAACAACGGTGCTGATCAATATGTATTAGACATTATATATTGGTTAGAATATTATTAACTATCTTATGTTGTTTTAAAAATATTTTACAAAAATAACTTGTTCAACTTAGATGCACATGTATATATTTGTTTCTCAGTTGAGATCTTTTATGAATATGCGTGGTGTCTGTGTCCTATATTTTTATCTTAGTAGTGTCGACGTGTTTCTGCCAAAGTCCATGCTTCATAGGTTTCAATAGTCATTTTATGTAAACAGTTGTATAGCGGAATAATTCAAATAAACTTTACAACTTAAGAGCTTGAGAGTTTCAATAGTCCTTTATGTAAGGAGTTATATACTTGAATAATTCAAATAAACTTTGCAACTTAAGTGCTTGAGATTCTAATTTCACAGTACAAGTGTATAATTTAACTGTAGAAAATGTAACACTAAAAATCAAAACATGATAACAAGATGAAAGAATAAAATGACTCATTGATGAAAATATTGAATCTGTTTGACTGAAATAAATTTATTAATCAAAACATATTTTGGAGTTTAATTACAGCCATAGCCTTAAATTTTGATCAATACACTATAAATTAATATCATGATTCAGGAATGAGATACTATAAGTATAAAAGAGACCATAAAATATACAATTCTAGTCTAGTAATAGTATAACAACATAACCATGTAACTTGTTATTGCACTAGAATCATAAGTGTTAATTAGAATCCTAATATGTGTGGCACATAACAGAGTAAATAAAAATAATGAAAGAAAAGCAAGAGAGAGGAGAAGACAACAAGACACACAACAGAGGGGAGAGAGGCGGGGCAAAGAAATAAAAGATTATGTCCCCAAACCTATCCTTCCCCTCTCAAAACAAAATAACTGTAATTTTATTAAGATTTTTCCGGACCTGCCATGCAAGCGCACCTGACATGGCAAAGATCCATTAACAAATAACACAAGAAACAGAACTAGTACCTCCTGTTGTTGTATATACATGATACTCATATTATATTACATGCATCTCTCGCAACCAAAACTTCTGATCTTGCCAATTGAAGTTTGAAAGGGATACAAAATATATACCTCAACAAATTCTGCACACAGTAAATAAAAGAATTAATATAAAATTATCAGGTGGCATGAGCTAGCTGTAACTATCATTAGGGATAAAAACACATACCTCCAAACAAAAGAATCAAATGATCTTCCCTGCTTCACAAAACTTTAGGACAATTTGAGCAAACCAGTCCTGGAAGCTTAATCCTCAACCAGCAATCAGGTCTTCAGATTTCCCTCTACAAGATGTATGCCAGGTTGTACAATGTTTGAAAAGAGTGCAAACTTAACATCGATAGTATAAACACTACACCAAGAACAAAGATACAATAGATTCAGTTTTTACAGCAATCTGCACTCACTAGCTAGTAAGTTCCTTGGCAGCTTTATTGAAAAAGTTCATACAACAAAATCCCCACACATGCCAACAAAACCCAATTACAAGTCCAACTAGCAGCTTATATTACAACAGCAAATAACCAACCAGTTTCAACAGTCATTTCATGTCTACAGTATGGTATTGAACAAATATGAATATCAAGCACTTCACAATCAGATCAAATAGATACATATACTGGGAAAATAATAAACTGTGCGGCTCAAGAACTAGAGAGATAATATGTATCACAGTCCAAGTGTGTAAGAGTGCTCATGAGTGAACAAATACACACACACATGTCTTTAATAGATTGATCAACAGCCATAGCCTTCAATTTTAATCAATACACCATATAATAATGGCATGAATTGGGGGCATGTTAATTATTTCAAGTATAAAATAGATTATTAAATGCTTAAGTCGAGCAATAATATTCTAACAACATAACCATGTCCTTTGATATCATGCCATATAACTCAACCAGTTGCAAATTCCTTGTTGAATTAGGTCTCGTGACGATACATTGTTATATAGAACAATCCAAATATGAATGGCGCACAATAGAGTAAAGATCAATAACTGGATAGAAAAGAAAAGCAAATAAAAAACAGAGAAGCAAGAAAAAGGAGAAGAGGCAAGACACACACAACAGAGGGAGAGAGAGGCGGGACAAAGAAATAAAAGAAAGTGTCCCCAAACCTATCTCTCACCTCTCCACACAAAATAACTGTAATTTTATTAAGATTGTTCGGATCTGCCATGCAAGCGCACCTGACATAGCAAAGATCCATTAACAAGAACACAGAAACAGAACAAGTACCTTCTGCTGTGGTGTATATACTTGACACTCACATTACATGTATATCTCGCAACCAAAACCTCTTATCTTGCCAGTTGAAATTTGCAAGGGATGAAAACATATACCTCCCACAAAAGAATCAAATGATCTTTCCTGCTTCACAAGACTTTAGGACATTTGCACAAACCAGTCCTCGGGATTCCTGCTTCACAAAACTTTAGGACAATTTGTGCAACCCAGTCCTCGGAAACCTTGATCCTCAAGCAACAAACAGGTCTCAGATTTCTCTTTACAAGATATATTCCAGGCCGCACAATGTTTGAAAAGAGTGCATTGCTTGACTTCAATAGTAGAAACTACACCAAGAGCCTCAAAGATACAATAGGTACAGTTTTAACACTAATCTGCACTCACAGCTAGTATGCTTCTTGCCAGCTTATTACTGAAACAGTTCATATACAGAAATCCCACACAAGCCACGAAAACCCAATTACAAACCCAACTAACAGATTATAATACAGGGGCAAATCACCAATCAGCTTTACAGTCATTTGATTTCAACAGTCAAAGTATTGAATGAATATGGATATCAGACACATTCACCGCCATATATATATAGATACATAAACTGGGAAAATTATATAAACTTTGCAGCTTAAGTGCTAGAGATAATATGTATCATAGTCCAAGTGTGTATGAGTGTTCATGAATCGCAAATATCTACATCTGCATTTTTATTTACTGTATTCAATAAATAAGTTAACTTCCTCTCGCAAATATCTACATCTGCATTAAAACGTATCCAAGAGTTTAATTGCAGCCAAAGCCTTCAATTTTGATCAATACACTAGAAAACAATGCCATGAATTCAGGAATGAGTTACTACTAAGAGACTATACAACTATAAGTAAAAAAGAGACTATAAAATGTTCAATTCTAGTCTAGTAATAATATTATAACCACACAACCATGTACCTTATCATTGCACTATATACCTCAAAGTGTTGTTAATTGCTTGCGGAAATAGGTTTTGTAACAAGGATAGAATTAATTATAATCCTAATATGTGTGGAGCATAACAGAGTAAAGAAAAAGGAGAAGACAAAGACAGACACAACAGAGGGGGAGAGAGGCGGGGCAAATAAATAAAAGATACCGTGCCCAAACCTGGCTCTCCCCTCTCAAAACAAAACAACTGTAATTTTATTAAGATTTTTCGGACCTGCCATGCAAGCGCACCTGACATGGCAAAGATCCATTAACAAATAACACAAAAACAGAACAAGTACCTCATGTTGTCTATACATGATACTATATTCTATTACATGTATCTCTCGCAAAACTTCTGATCTTGCCAATTGAAGTTTGCAAGGGATACAAAATATACATGACAATATATACCATATATATACTACAAAAACGGAACAAGTACCTTCTGTTGTTGTATATACCATATACATGACAATCTTATTATATAGCATGTATCTCTCTCACAACCAAAACTTCTGATCTTGCCAATTGAAGTTTGCAAGGGATATAAAATATATACCTCCAATAAACTCTGCACATAGTAAACAAAAGAATTAGTATAACTTTATCCAGTAACATGAACCAGCTGTAACTATCATTAGGGATAAAAACAAATACCTCCAACAAAAGAATCCAATGATCTTCTTTGCTTAGCAAAACTTTAGGACAATTTGGGCAAACTAGTCTTGGAACATTATTCCTCTAGCAGCAAGCAGGTCTTCAGAGTTCTCTTGACATCAATAGTAGAAACTACACCAAGAACATTGAAGATACAATAGGTATCCCCACACATGCCAAGAAAACCCAATTACACTAACAGCCTCAAAGATACACTAGGTACAGTTTTCACACCAATCTGCATCCCAAACTTGCCAACAAAACCCAATTACAAGTCCAACTAGCAGCTTATATTACAACAGCAAAACACCAACCAGTTTCAACAGTCATTCCATGTCTGCAGTTATGGTATTGAACAAATATGGATATCAAGCAAGTTCGCAACCAGACAGATACATATATTGGAAAAATTATAAACTTTGCAGCTGAAGAACTAGAGATAATATGTCTCACAGTCCAAGTTTGTAAGAGTCCTCATGAGTGAACAAATATAAGCACTCGTATGTCTTGAATAAATTGATTAATAAACATAGCCTTCGATTTTTAATCAATACACCATATAATAATGGCATGAATTCGTGACATGTTAATTATTATATTATTGTAAGTATAAGAGAGATTAGTATAAGTATAAAAGAGATTATCAAATGCTCAAGTCTAGCAATAATATTATAACAAAAACATAACCGTGTACTTTGATATTGCACCGCATAACCAGTTGCAAATTGCTTGTTGAATTAGGTTTCGTGATGATAGGTTGTTAAATAGAATAATCCAAATATGTGTGGCGCACAATAGAGTAAAGCAAAATAAAATAATGGAAAAAGAAAAGAAAAGCAAAAAAAAAAGGAAGAAGAAAGAGGAGAGAAGACACAAGACACACGCAACAGAGGGGGGGAGAGGCGGGACAAAGATATAAAATAAATTGTCCCCAAACCTATCTCTCCCCTCTCAACACAAAACAAATGTAATTTTATTAAGATTGTTTGGATCTGCCATGCAAGCGCACCTGACATAGCAAAGATCCATTAACAACAAACATAAAAACAGAACAAGTACCTTCTGTTGTTGTGCATACACTTTACACTCATATTACACGTATCTCTCAGCAACCAAAACTTCTGACCTTGCCAATTCGAATTCGCAATGGATGAAAACATATACCTCCAACAAAAGAATCAAATGATCTTCCCAGCTTTACAAAATTTGACAGCTTGAGCAAATCAGTCATATCTAGCAACAATCAAGTCTTCAGATTTCTCTTTACAGGACGCATTCCAGGTCGCACAATGTTTGAAAAGAGTGCAATACTTGACATCAATATCAATATTACACATACACAAGAGCTTCGAAGTTATAGTAGGTACAGTTTTTTACAGCAATCTGCACTCGCTTCTTGGCAGCTTATTACTGAAACAATTTGTACAACGAAATCCCACACATGCCAAGAAAACCTAATTAGAAACCCCACCAACAACTTATAAACCAACCCAACAGTTTCATATTACAAGTGTGTATGAGTCACAAACATATGCATCTGCGTTTTTATTTACTGTATCCACTAAATAAGTTTGGTGCCACTCCAAATCAGTTGTTGTACTAGTTTGTATGATATTTAAATTAAATTTATACTAGAATAGATGCAGAACATTGAATTAATAGAAATCAAAATATGACAAAGATGTAGTTAATAAAATAAGTCATCGACGAAAATATTGCACATCTCTCTCATAACTAGATTTGATTAAAACATATTGTAGAGTTTAATTTGAGTTAGAGACACGCGAGTTATTATAAACTATAGTAAGTATAAAAGAGATTGTAAAATGTTAGTAATAATATTATAACAGCATAACTGTGTACCTTGTTATCATACCGAATAACTCATTGTGTTGCCAATTGCCAGTTGCTTGTTGGTTTCAATGTTATCAATCGCATATCACATAAAATAGTTCTTCATTTATATTTCGCTACATACCAGTGTTATAGCGCCGTTGTGGCAACTGTTTGACAAATATTTTATATTAAATAGCATATCGCACTAGACAACAGCTATTTGTTCAAATTTTGTTACGTATACAGCACTACAATGCCACTATAGCTGATATTTAACAACACCGGTTGAATTAGGTTTCGTAACAGCGAAAGATTGTTAATTAGAATCCTAATATGCGCAGCAAATAACAATAAAGTAAAGAAAAAATAACAGAAAAGAAAAGCAAAAGAAGAAGATAAGCAACAGACACACACACACGAGAGGGAGAGAGAGGCAGGGCAAATAAAAAAGATCCCAAACCTATATCTCTCCCTCTCAAAACAAAATAACTGTTATTTTATTAAGCTTTTTCGGATCTGCCATGCAAGCGCACCTGACATGGCAAAGATCCATTAACAAAATTCACAGAAACTGAACAGAATATCTTTCACATCTATCTATCGCAACAAAAAAATTCCGATCTAGCCGATCGAAATTCGAAAGCGATACAACATATAACAAAATCATATATGATTAATATCATAAACTAAAATTATTGAACTAATTTGTGTTAATCGATCTGATTCAACACAGATCTTGCATCAAATCCACGACGGCGAGACCTAACAAACAAATAACCAAATCGGTTAAACGAAATCCAAATAGATGAATTGCAGAAATCGAAATTAAAAATTAAAAGTAGAAAATTAACTAACCTTATTAGATTCACAACGTAGATTGAATGAGTAGTATTTGCCTATATATCAAACCAATTTCGAAGGTCTCGAACGATAACGACTCAACGAGATCAAAACGTTGAGAAAAAGAACCAACTATAAATTAGGATTTTGACGCGGCAAATAGGGTGAGGGAAAATGAGGGTTGTGTTCGTTTTATATATAGTGAATCATGGAGAAAATAAACAGCTGTGATTAGTTGGTAACAACTATATCAACGGTCCAGATTGAATAGGAGTATTTATTTATTCAATATTTATTTTTTTGACCAAAGAAGATTCTTGCGTAAAAAAACAAGAAAAGAAGATTCTATTCTAGTTCTAGTTCTAGATAAAGACCACCAGAGATATTTTTGTCTGACACGTGTTTTCGTGTCTATCGTTTTTTTTCCTTGTGATGATATAGTAGGACTTCTATTTGGAAGCTTTTGGGTTGGGCCAAAAATTATCACTTGTTTCGTAGAGCTTTAAACCATTGTGCCATTTTTTATTAGTCCTTCTTCTTGCACCCTCTACACGCTCCCCAGACTTTCCAATATTACCCCTCTCATAATACAGGATGTGACTATGTAAATAGAAAGACAAAAAAAAATAGTTTGTTATCTAGAATGCGAACTAAGCAAGATGCCAGAGCTGGGAAAAAACAGTTAACTATCTAGAATGTGAACCTTATAATATCTAATATTTTTGTATTTCTCCCTTCTTTCGCCCCCTATTTTTTATGTTCGAAGCTCGTCTGGGCCGCTCCGATAAAAGTCAGACTGCCCCTTTTGATAGCTCTACGCAGATCGAATATCTCATATCTGGAAGGATTAGTACGAAAGAAAAAAGAATTAAATAATTTGTATTTTTATAAACCACTTGTGTTTAAAGAGTGGCTAAATAATTAACGAGATTAATTAATTCTACATAATTGAAAACAAATTCATTGACTTTAATCTGATTATTAACATTAAACCATATATTTTTATGGTTGATTTATATTAAAGTAAAAGAATAGAGAGAAAATGAAAGAATGTAAATGATTCATTATTATTGAATGAATGAAAATGTAGCTTACAATTACTATATATACATGAAACTAAGATTGCTAGAAAAGAAAACTAAGCCTAGTTACTAACTGTCAACTAGTTTAGTTACAAAGCTTGCTACACAAGCAACTGAAGCCTACTCAATGTAAGCTAAGCCAAACACTAAACTTAATACCCTCTCTCAAGCTTAGGATCATATATATCAATTAATCCTAGCTTGGACACAAAGTCATTAAATTTTGCTGAACATAATGCCTTTGTTAAGAAATCTGCTATTTGATCTTTTGTGGATATTGGAAGAAGCTTCAAAATTCCTTGCTGCAGCTTTTCCCTTACCAAATGGCAATCTATATCCAAGTGCTTAGTTCTCTCATGGAACACTGGATTAGAAGCAATATGAACTGCACTTTGACTGTCACAGTAAAGTGCTGGTGTTTTGCAATTTTTGATATGAAGATCTTTCAACAGATGTAGGAGCCATATTAATTCACAAGTTGCAATTGACAAAGCCCTATACTCAGCTTCAGAAGATGATCTTGATACAGTTACTTGTTTCTTTGCCTTCCATGAGATTAAAGATGTGCCTAAGAAGAAGCAATAGCCACTGATAGATTTCCTTGTATCTAGGCAACCTGCCCAGTCAGCATCTGAATAGCCTAGTAGTTGAATATCTGAACTTCTAGAGAAAAATAAGCCTCTGCCAGGATTATGTTTTAAGTACCTCACAACTCTACATGCAGCCTTATAATGAACAACAGTTGGCTTTTGTAAAAATTGACTTAACTGTTGAGTGGCAAAACTTATGTCTGGTCTTGTATTGGTTAGATACAATAACTTGCCTATCAACCTTCTGTAGGAAGAAACATCATTGTAGAGCTTACTATCATCCTGGTGAAGTTTTACTGATGGATCAAGAGGTGTGATAGCTGGCTTTGAGCCTAGTAATCCTGAATCCTTCAATAAATCCAAACAATACTTCCTTTGTGATACACTAATTCCTTGTTTGGAGTGAGCAACTTCTAGGCCTAGGAAATATTTCAAAACACCAAGATCTTTGATTTTGAAGGTTGTATCAAGAATGCTTTTAATTCTAGAGAATTCATTCAAATCATCACCAGCTAAAATAATATCATCAACATATACAAGCAAAGCAGTAAAATGATTATCATTGTTGTATGTGAATAAAGAATAATCAGCAGTTGATTGTGTATATCCCTCTCTCAACAACAATGATGTAAGCCTTTCATACCATTTCCTACTAGCCTGCTTGAGACCATACAAGCTTTTATTCAATTTGCAGACTTGATTAGGCTTGGTACAAGGAACACCTTCAGGAATACTCATATACACATCTTCCTCTAGTTCACCATGGAGGAAAGCATTGTTTACATCCAATTGATGTAGATGCCAATGCTTGAGAGCTGATAAAGCTAAAAGTAATCTCACAGTAGTAAGTTTGGCCACAGGAGAAAATGTGTCAAAAAAATCTAGGCCTTCTATTTGACTGTAACCTTTAGCAACTAGTCTAGCTTTATATCTTTCAATTGAGCCATCAGAGTTATACTTAACTCTATACACCCATCTGCTCCCAATTGGTCTGACATGAGAAGGTTGATCCACAATTGACCAAGTATCTGTCTTAGCTAAAGCATCTAATTCAAGTTTCATAGCCTTAATCCAATTTTCATCTTTACATGCTTCTGAATAAGAATTAGGTTCTATGTTGTGTGTGATAGATAATGTGTATGCATGCTGAGAAGGAGACAAATGACTGAAAGTATGGAAATTGGATATAGGATAGGGAATACCTTTAGATGTTGATTCTGAAGAAGTCAATGATTGATTGCACACATAATCCTTCAGATAAACAGGTAATTGCTTACTTCTAGTTGGCCTAGCAGGAACAGGTATAGGAGTATTAGAACTAGAAGACTCAGGAATGATAAGGGAAGGAGAAGGCTCAAGAGTGGAAGTGGGATGATCAGGGATGATAGAATCACTGACAAGACTAGGTAAAATATCTGTGTCATTTGGCAAAATGTTTGTGTCAGTGGTAGAAGAACAAGACTCAAAATCAACATGATAATGCCAGGGAGATGTATTGGTTGTAGGCTTGTAAGGTAGGATATTATCATGATGAACAACATGTCTTGATAGAAAGAATGATTTAGAGTTGAGATCAAATAGGACTTTGCCCTTTACACTTGACTTGTAACCCAAGAAAACACATTTCCTTCCTCTAAGATCTAGTTTAGTTCTATGATTTTCAAGAGTTGAAGCAAAGGCTAAGGAACCAAACACTTTCAGGTCTTTCAGATCAAGGGATGTGTGAAACATTAATTCATAAGGGGCTTTATTTTGTAAGAGAGGTGTAGGAATTCTGTTGATAAGATAAGTTGCATGAGTAACAGCATAACACCAAAAAAATTTGGGAAGGTGAGAATGAAACAAGAGGGCTCTGGCAACATTTAATAAATGTTGATGTTTTCTCTCCACTCTCCCATTTTGTTGGGGAGTTTCAACACAAGTGGTTTGATGGATAATTCCTTTGGAAGAATAAAAGGTTGGCATAAGGAATTCAACACCATTGTCTGACCTAATTATTTTGATTTTTGCTTCATATTGTGTTTCAACTAATTTGATGAAATCTAAAAGCTTTTGTTTAGTCTCAGCTTTGGTTTTCATAAGGCAAAGCCAAGTGAAACGGCTATAGTCATCAACAATGGTAAGAAAATAGGAATAACCATGAACAGATTTAGTGGATAAGGGTCCCCAAATATCAATATGCAGAATTTCAAAATTACAATTGGCTTTATTTGAACTAACTTGAAAAGGTAACTTCTTGAGTTTGGCAAGATAACAAACATCACAAACTCCTTTATTATTGACAGAAATGTAAGGGAACTTAGAATGCAAAAAGGATAATCTATTTACACTAAGGTGACCTAGTCTAAAATGCCAAATTGCACAATCAGGAATGGTGGAGGTTGTGACAGTAGGATCCACACTAGTTGCATTCACATGTTTATCTTCAAGTTTTAAGTGATACAATCCTTCAATGATTTCAGCAGAACCAATCATCCTCTGGTTGGTAGGGTCCTGTATAACACATTTTGAAGCATTGAAAGTGATCAGAAATTTATTTACAATACTTAACTGAGAAACAGAAATAAGGTTGATTGAAAAATTTGGAATGCACAATACATTGTGAATGACAAAATGTGCAGAGAAATGTATTGAGCCAGCATATTTAGCTAAAACACTCGTTCCATTTGGTAATTTCACAGGCACAGGAGTGATTTCATTGAAAGAATGAAACCACTGAGTAGAGTTACAAATATGGTGACTTGCACCTGAATCTAATATCCAATTTCCTAGACTACATGCATGATGGAAAGAGTGACACATACCTTGGTTCACTGATGGATGATCAGGGAAGTGTGTAGAACCAACCTGATTAGAAGTAATAGAAGATGAAATTGGATTAGGGAATGAATTTTGAAGTAGAGTTATTAACTGTTGAGCTTGTTCTTGAGTAATTGGAGAAGCAGGAACAATGTCAGGGCTTGAAACACCATTATCATCTTCATTGGTCCCCTCAAGAGCTGCATTGGAAGAAGAATTTTTTCTAAGATGTGGAGGAAGGCCATGCTTCTTGAAGCAATTGTCAACTGTGTGATTGTCTCTTCCACAGAATGAACACTTTCTTGCATTAGAATTGGAAGTAGAGCCTCGAGACTTGGCAGCATTCAAGGAAATAGTAGTATCAACAGAAGGTGAAAGATTATTTTGCCTTTCGTGTTGAAGCACCATAGAAAACACTTTGTTTAGAGGAGGAAGAGGATCAAGAAGCAAGATTTGAGACTTCACTGTAGCAAAACTATCATTCAAGCCTGTGAGAAAACGAATCGTGTGCAGCAAAACATGGTTGAGACGCGCCGCACGCATAGCAGCACAAACACAACGATTGTGGCAAGTACAAGTTGGTATAGGAAGGTAAAGCTCAAGTTCTTCCCATAGAAGCTTGAGATCAGAGTAAAACTCTGTAACTGAACGAGAATCTTGCTTAAGAGCATAGATTTCTTGTTGTAATTCAGCAATGCGAATCAAATCGCCTTGAGAAAATCTTTCACGAAGCTCATTCCATATATCAACAGCATTTTCAAGGAAGATAACGGATTGAGCAATTGAATCGGAAACAGAATTAAAGATCCATGAAGAAACTAGTTGATTACATCGGTTCCAAGCACGAAAAGAAGGATCAAAAGCATCAATAGGAGTAGGAATGTTACCGTCAATGAATTCGAGCTTCATTTTGGCTCCAAGCGCGCGCTTCATCGAACGCGACCAAGAATGAAAGTTAGCACCGGTAAGAAGAGGTTGAACTTTCACAGAAGAAGGTCCATCAGAGGGATGAACATAGAAAGGAGAGGTTTGATCCAGAGAAGGATCTTGCGGCGGAGCTGGTGCAACACGAGGAGGCATGACTTCGCCGGAGAAGAAACGGTTATGGCAGCGGAAAAACAGTTACGGTGGTTGGATCTAAGACGATGATACCATATTAAAGTAAAAGAATAGAGAGAAAATGAAAGAATGTAAATGATTCATTATTATTGAATGAATGAAAATGTAGCTTACAATTACTATATATACATGAAACTAAGATTGCTAGAAAAGAAAACTAAGCCTAGTTACTAACTGTCAACTAGTTTAGTTACAAAGCTTGCTACACAAGCAACTGAAGCCTACTCAATGTAAGCTAAGCCAAACACTAAACTTAATAATTTAAATAAATTAAAATTAGTAATTAAACGGAGTCCATTCCTCACTCTTCATTCATCCTTTCCCTCACGTCTCTCTCGCCCTTTCCCATAAACTTTCGCTTTCCCTATCAATTTATCGTTCTCTCAATTTCTCACTCTTTTCTCCAGTGGCTGCTCCAATCATCACTACTGTAATTGTTGAAACGGGCAAGCCATTGGCACTGGAATCAACAAATAGATGAAAGGCAGTACACTTTTTTAAAAATCTTTTTTCAATATCTAACTATTCAATTTTTTCTACAATCCAGGTTTGTTTCAAGATGTTCGCAAAGTAATTGCAGGAAAAAAGAACATAAGATAATTCTTTTTTTTTTTTTTGGCTTTCGCACTGGTTCCGACCCACCAAAGGTGGACGACTAATCCAGCTCGTGCGTAGAGGCATGCGCACTGGCCAAGCGTTGTTCCCCTCGGGAATCGAACCCGGTATTCTCCGGATACGTCCTTGGAAGGAGCTCCTTGCCACTTGAGCCCAATCAACTTGGTTAGAACATAAGATAATTCTATTTAATGCAATTTCAATGCAAATGTCAGTATGCCCTAATAAATGTTAGTTAATTTCAGTTATGAACAACTCGCCAAAACCAACTCGAGAGGTTTTTGAGTTGCATCGTGACTTCTACCACAAATTTGTAAGTAATTTTGAGTTGCATTACGGCAAATGTCGATGCAAATATTGTACTTGGCTTTCTAATAATCTCTTTCCTTGCCTATGGATATGATTATCTGATCGGCCATGTTAATAAACCGGTGGAAACCAGCATAAAATATAATTTGAAAATTAATAAAGTAAACGAGCTCTTATATATTTTATTTACGAAGGATTTACATCTCAGCAACTTTAAAAAAACATTTAAGGTTTGTTTTTTTATGTTGTAGCTTAGCAACACAACATTTCAAAGCTGCTACATATGCCTATCAAGTACATGACCACCTGTCAGCAAAACAACATTCTATAGCTGGAACAGAGAGTCTTCGTAATTCTCTAGAACAAAATCTGAAGGTAGTTGAAGAAATTTTTAAATTCAATAATCGCAAGAACAAAATTTGGAGGGTATATCTGCATGGTCTCCATCGATCAGAGGTTATTCAAGCTCTTCAAAATCGATTAAAGGAGCTTGAATCAATTAAAACCGACATCATTCTTGCCAAAAAGTTGACGTCATTGGAAGTTATAACAAGTAAAGACTTATTGCTTATTTTACATTTATTAGAAAATATTAGAGATATAGTTAGTTGCTCTAGTGACTAGTTAGTTAGTCTAGTTAGTTAGACTATAAATAAGCTTTACACTAGTCATTTGTACATAACTTTCTCATTATTGTATTTTCATTCATCACCTTCAATAAGAATTTTTCTACTATTCTCTCTAGTTTTCCATGGATGCCATGTTTCCTAACATGATATCAGAGCAAATATGGTATCCACCTTGAAAGTCATTTCCGCTGCATTTTCTTGAGAAAATTAAATTTTCTCACTGTTCCTCCTTTCTCAGTTTTTCTTTCGTTTCTTACCTTTCTCTCGTATATTCCTTTTCTCTGATCCAATTTCCTGAGAAAATTTCTTCACTTCTTTTTTCCTTTCTTGCGATTGTGATTCATGTTCGATATTCATGATTAGATTCAATTCTGTTTTGTGATTCTTCTTTATCACAAATTTTGTTTGCGCCATTTTCCCCCAATTTCTAGGGTTCCAATTTTGATTTTGTTCGTGATTCTATCCAATCTTATTCTCAAATTCACAGATGTGCTGACCTCATAATTGCAACTCGATCTGAATTTTGCTCTAGGTCCTGACTTATGTTGGATGGCATCGACGATTGGTGTTTGATTGATTCGTGAGATTGTTGTTGATTTCGATCTTGCGGTGGATCCGATTAGATAATTCTTGAGTTTTGGATTCATTTGCGAGTAGTGTTGGTGCTGTCTCCATTGAAGAAACTGTTTGCCGAATCCAAGTTTTCATCGGCTTTCATTATTGCTACAACTCATCATCACTTTGGCTTCTAATTTCTGAGGTTCTTGTTTCTTGCCTTAATGTCTGCTGATTCGTTGGTCTCCATTTGTGAATTGTAAGTCATTTCTGTCATTACTTGCAATTTCTCGAGGTTCTTGAAGTGTATCTGTGATGTTGAATTTTTTTACTCGGCGAATCGGTTCATCTATGAGATATAGATATGAAGTTTGAGATATAGTTAGTGTTACTGGAATCTTGTTGCTATCAGTCTGAGATGTGTTGGAAGTTGTTAAGGTCCTTTTTGTTGAGCCATTTCCTTGTGTATATCATTGTCTTGATTTTGGAGTTAAGTTTCATTGTTACTTAACTTGGTATTGGATGTTGGTTCTCTGTTAGTAGTAGCTTATCATTGAGAACATATTTTGAAGACATATTTGAGTTATATGCTATGCTCCTTTGTTACTAGCTTCACAATTGAAGTTTTGGGTTGGAAATGAATGAAATAGTTCTATTTGGATAGAGTACCATATCAGCTTTTGTAGATGTTACAAGATGATTATCAATTTCAGTGGCTGCTCAATGGTATTTGATCCCTGGTGTGCTTTGCGAAGCTTCTTTGGTAGTGTTAGAGCAAGGTAGAAGAGTTATATTTGATCAAAGATTTCTTGAGATATGAAATTCTATGATGTATGGAATTTGTTGTGATGCTTGTTTGATCCCCTTTGAAGAAAAGATTCACATTCTTATAGTTGTATGGAGTGTTGAAAATGAATTCATTCTCTTGGAAATTTGCTAGTATTTGGTGTTGGAAATTCACAATTAAAATTTGAGGTGTTGGAGTTAGTCTTCTTTGAAGACATCTTTATTTGCTCATTGCTTTCTTCTTTCATGGATTTCAAGTTTTATTTCTTCGTTCATGGACTGTTTGAGTACCAGCTGCCATGGTGTTGATTTTTGGTGTTTTAGCTTTGGATAATTGGTGTTTTTTGGAAGCTTCAGATTTGGCACATGAATTTCCCTTTATGTGGATCTGGTTTACTACCTTCAGATTTTGCCATTGTCCATGTAGAACAATGAAGATTGCACTTTGATCATTTTGACTCTTGTTGGTTTGAAGTTGTTAGCCTTATTGGCTTTGTTATGAGCTTCTGCCCAGGATGGTTAAGACTTCATATAAGCTTCTCATGAATGGTTAAGCATTGTTGTTTTGGGAGCCTCAGTTTGAGGAAGTACTTGCTACAAGTTTATTTCTTATTGTGAAGATTGAAGACTAGTTTGAGTTCTTTGGTCTACTCTTTGATTAGCCATATTGGCTTTGTTGCATTTATGCTATATCTTGGGCAAATTGTATTTGCTTGCTTTCTCGATTGATTAGATGGTTTTTGATGTGCTATCTCATCTAGAGCACAACATTGGTATTGATGTTTCACTCTCTAGCCATCAACCATACTACTTGATCTTTCTCGTTGATTTGTTGGTCCTTTGATGTGCTAATTACATTTAGCACAACTTGAGTATTGTTGCTTCACTTCGTAGTCATCAAACCTTCCGACATTCATTGTTTTGCTTCTATCTTGAGTGATTGGATGCTCTTGATGGTTAAGCTTTGTGCCTTAATTGGCTTTGTTGATTTGCTTCTGCCTATGGTGGTTAAGCGTTGATTTGTTGCTTCCTCCGAGTAGTTTAGCCTTGAGTTGTGGTTTCTACTTGATGGTTAAGCATTTGCCCTTAGTTGGCTTTGATGGGTTGTGTCTCTTCCTTATGATGGTTAAGCACAACTAATGGTCTTTAAGTTGTTCTTTTTAGCCGATGTATTCCGGCAAATCACATTGTACTTTTCTTTATTTTGATGTACTTTTGTATTAGTTATCTCAAGCTGGAAGTGTTGTGACCACGTTCCAGCTTGCGGGAGGCTATTAGAGATATAGTTAGTTGCTCTAGTGACTAGTTAGTTAGTCTAGTTAGTTAGACTATAAATAAGCTTTACACTAGTCATTTGTAGATAACTTTCTCATTATTGTATTTTTACTCATCACCTTCAATAAGAATTTTTCTACTATTCTCTCTAGTTTTCCATGGATGCCATGTTTCCTAATAGAAAATATTGGTAGTATAGTTTTGTTTTTTTTTAAAGGTATTGGTAGTGTAGTTAATGTGTCTATTTTGCGTATATATATCTTGCTTCCATTAACCATGCTCACACTCTTATCAAAATTCTTACGATGTGTCAACTGAATGCACCTGAGCAACTAGCTCATGAGATAAATGCAACATAATCAAACATAAGTCATATTTTTTAATCAGCTTTTTGAATCGTTGACCTCTCCAGAATAGTTATTTTTGTATGAAATAAACTTTTTCGGTTTTCTTCTTTTTCAAAAACACATATTTGATTCTTTTTATTTTTTATGGACTTCGAATTTTATTTATTGTTTGTGTAATTTTGATTTAATTCTTCAACTCTCATTTTCACTTATAATAACTGATAATTTTGCTCATTCAAAAAAAAAAAAAAAAAAACTAATACTTTTGCTGGAAAAAAAACTAATGAATCTAATTTATTATATTTACCATTAAAACACATTGTATTACAATTAAAATAAACATATTAATATGCTATAATTTTTATAAAATAAAAATACATGCCGAGTCACTGCTTCAATTCAATCTAATATATATAATTATTTTTTATATAGATCGGGTCATACAACCGAGTCATTCAATTTAGCCATACGGTTTGATCAATAAACCAACACCTTCATCGGAATCGATGACCATTCCGATTTTAAAACACTATTTGATATTACTATATTAGAGTCTTTTGTGTTCTCTATCAATTAGCTTATAGCTGATTATTAATAGAAGAACAAAAAAACTTAACCAAATATTACATGCATTGCATGAAGAAACAAAAAAGATATTTTCTTTAGGCATTGATGATGGATGAAATGGAAAAAGAAATATTTTTTTTATTTATAATAAATAATATTCACAATACATTTAGATAATATTTAGAAAAAATATATTTGTGTTTTTTTAAAAAAAAAAAAAATACTAATCCCTCTTGTTATATATATAAGGAAATGTTTACTTTTAAAATTCATCGTATAATTGATGTATCTAGACAGTAATATAGTCTACATACATCATTTTTATAATGAATTTGAAAAATAATTTTTTTCTTAAATATAGGGTAGTGTTTCTATTGTAATAATACATATTAAATTAATGCTGATATAATTCACACTATTTTTTTAATAAATGTTGATTTAAAATAATGATTAACTTTATTGTTATATAACTTTAAGTTTAGATATATAAATAAAATATACTGTATTAGGGTTGCACACTATACAAACTAGCGTCCAGACGGGCACTCCCGTGCCCGTCAGTCCGCTCTCTTTTTTAGCAGACCAAACGGGCGTTTGTGTGATCCGCATTTTCTATTATGTTAATGTATGTAAAAGATCATTTTCAATTTTCTATACATCTATTATTTTTTTTATTAGTTGACTTTTAAAAATAACAAATTAAGTCATATAAAGAGGTAAAACTCATTGTGGAAACCCCTTAAGTGAAAATATGAATAATTATGTTTTAAAAAAAAAATCTATTTTCTACTTTCTTGGTTTGGTTTCTCATCTTTAAATATAGAGAAAGCTCTACATATGTAATTGCTAATTGTTTAATCCTCTTTTTCATTTAAATCTAAACATGGTAACTAACTATAATTAGCGGCACTTTTGTGATAAAAAAACTAAATGAAAGGAGATCAAGTTTTTGAAGAAGCCGAATAAGAAAAATCGAGATATGTGCTCTTCTCTTCTTTCTCTTTGTATTGATTGAAATGTTTTATTTTTAAATGAAGAGTCTCTCGGCCGATAAACATAGCAAACATATATTTTTATTAGATTGGTTATTTGACATTTTGCATTTGTAAATATTATTATATCAGTTAATTTGATTATTTTTTTACGCATAATTTGATGTTTTTTAAAACCTAAGTATTCATATTGTCACTTAAGGGGTTTTGACAATGAGTTTTAACTCTCTATCCGACTTAATTTGTTATTTTCAAAAGTCAACTACTAAAAAAATGTATAATAAATTGAAAATCTTTTACACACATTAACATAATAGAAAATATTATTCACACAAACGGACGTATATAATTGATATTACGGTTTCCGGTCCAACCAAAAATACAACCAACCACTTCCTCCAATTCCTTATTGAGCATAATGTGTAGCATATTTAGGTGTTTTTTTCAAGTAATTTGAACAATAGCTGATAATTATATTTCATTGCGTAATTTAACCTAGAAACTGACATAAGAATCAAAGTTGGGCATGTATGAAACTTTATGTATTAATTCTTCCTAAAATTGTAGTCACTCATATATAGTTGATGGTCACACTTAATTACTCATAATATTTTCAATTCAAAAAATAACATAAATAATCATAGTAAAGTAGAAGATGCATCACATGCTCTTTTTTGTTTTGTTATTATAAACTATCATCCAAAACCAACACTTTAAATCGAAACATGTAAAAAATAAATTATTAGATCAAAATGAACTCATATCAAGAATATTTTTTTACACATATATATGAAATAGATTTAAAACGCAAAATTTAAAAATGTATATATGACTAAGTTGGGAATATTGTAATAAAATTTAAGATAGAATGTTTCTATCATTACAAAACTAATAACTTGTAAAAAAATTAATCTATACAAATAAGAAGTAACACTAAGACATTAGAAAATTGAAATTGCTTATAATAAGTTACCAAAAGCAAACGCAACAACACCAATGTTGTGTCAAATATTGTTCTTCGATTCGAGTGAATTTTTCTTCTCCCACATGTTTTCCATTTTGATCATGTGCTTCTTCATATCACTTCAATAAGGTGTACTTACATCCTCAAAAGCAATATTAATAACCAAGAACCATAAGGTTGAATAGAACATGTAGAGAAGTTAGAAAAGATGAAAAATTGAGAATTGGTGTCCAATTACTTCTCTCTCTCTCTCTCTCTCTCTCTCTCTCTCTCTCTCTCTCTCTCTCTCTCTCTCTCTCTCTCTCTCTCTCTCTCTCTCTCTCTCTCTCTCTCTCTCTCTCTCTCTCTCTCTCTCTCTCTCTCTCTCTCTCTCTCTCTCTCTCTCTCTCTCTCTCTCTCTCTCTCTCTATATATATATATATATATATATATATAGGCCTACTAAAAAAGATAACGGACTGACGGGCACAGTTGAACGCTAGTATATATAAGACAACTATTCATAAACAAATAAATGTATGAAAAATTTAGAAATTTTTTTAACATAAGTTCCAAAATAGAAAATACATATCAAACGCTAGTCTTTTTTATAATGAAAGAAACTTAGTTGTCCCCTCCTCTCTCATTAGTTTTCTTTGCGCAAAGCTTGACACTTCAAAAAGGTTGAGAAGACATTAATTAATGCTTGTGCAAACTACAAAGTACATGCACAGTGTAAACAAACTTCCACCTACACAACCTTAAAAAGAATTCCACATATTTTTTGGCAAAATAAATTCCATATAGACACCAGAAACTTTATAAAATGACTATAATAAATTTTTAAACATCAGATTGTTTTCAAAATGAAAAATAAATTAAGTTAAATATAATTCATTGTATATGAAATATAAAAAATTAAAAGTACTAAAAGAGAGACAAAAAATAAGAAGAAATTAACTATAAGAATCAAAGAGAGAAATTCTTAAACCACACCACAAATAACACAAATAAATTTTGCACCTTTCATATCTGAACCGAAGGCTACCTCTAACCTTGCTATCTTCATCTCTCGCCTTTTGTCTCTTGACGGTTATGACTTTTATTTGTCTTCATCATTCACTTAATTTCTTCCTTTATTTGTATCATGATAAGTTTTGCAAATAAAATATACGCATGTTATTCTATTATTTGACGTTCGTATAAATTGATGTGTCATGTACATTAAACTCTTCTAAATCATCCTATAAAATAGATTTAGTTTATGTTAACAAAACAAAAACACAAACCTCACCAAAATGTAAGGACTTGGTGTCCCTATTTTCTATCTCACACTATGGCATAAAGGAATGGTTTACCACAACAAAAGCTAAAATACTCATTAGGTTGCTACTATATCAAAATATATTTTGTTAACTAAGAAAAAAGCATATAAAATTTGAAATATTCTCATAGTCATTGTAAACAACATCCACATAGATAACTTGAAAATAGTTCGGCCTACACGTTAAAAACTTTATGAAATTAACATTACGCATTTCGAACATTTGATTGACTCAAAAATGAAAATAATTTATTGGAAAGGAAAAATAGACCAAAAACAATAAGTAATGAAAGAAAGTCTTAAACCAATAAAAAAATACAAACAAATGTGTAAACAAAAACATGTATCTGACATCTTCGTTAAAGGCTACTTCTTGATCTTCCCTCTCTCACTCTTTGTCTATATTTTGGCAATTGCTGCCTCCATCTGTCATCTCCATTCTTTTTACTAATTCCCCTGTCTATATATGGCGGTCAGTTGTTATTTTTACTCTACCTATGTCTCCATTACACTCTTCCTCTCAAATTTTTTTGAGAAAGGATCCTCTCAAAAAAAAAAAAAAAAAAAAAAAGAAGTCAATTTTTCTTAATCGTTACATCTTAACCATTGATCAGCTTTTTTTAATTAAAATATTATGGCATACTTTTCACCCAATGGTTTAGATACACACATTATTTCCATTTTTTTCCAATGGAGAGAATTCATTATATTCTATAAAAAACTGAACATCTCACATTTAGACTTGACAAAAAAATATACAAATTGAAAATAGAAACTTAAATGATACAACATGTACTCGATGCCACATCTAGAGTTCAAATTCGATGAATAATAAATTTTTCACCCAAAACAGTTCAAAAGAAAATAATTTTTTTTTTTCAAACATAGCGTTGACATTGAATAAAAAGTTCAGTGCAAGAAAAATTGAATAGATGAAGAGCAGTTTTAATTCACATAATAAAAGCAAGTGTATAATATATAAAAGTTAAGTCGATTACCTTTTTTTTTCCTATTGTCGAAACCTTTCTTCCATGCTTTTGGTTGTTCTTATTAGATGGTTATTATCTAAAGGGGATATGCTATAAATTTATTGCCCAGCAAACATTCAAATTATCAATGAGGATTTTGTTTTTTGCCAAATTCAAAGAGGAAAAATAGAAACTGCAAAAAAGGAAGTTCCGGATGATTTAAAGGTAGTTTTGAGTAAGTTTCCTTACAACTGCATCTTTCATTGTTTTATATTTTATTTTTAAAATTTTAAAAAAATAATTGTTTGTTGTAAAGGGTAAAATTGGGATAATGAAAAATCCACTCCAAATAAAAAATGAGTCCTCTTTATATATAGTATAGATATAGATGTTTCACTATTAGACTAGTACTAGTACATTCGAAAAGATATATATAACAATACAGTCATGCAATATTAATTTTTCTTTTACATTGCATTATTCATTTTACTCGTTAGGGTGTAAACAAATTAAGCATGAAGGAATTAACAATTGACAATGTATTTCCAGATTCAAGAAGATAACAACAAGGTCATGCGATATTCATTTTAAAGTGAATTTAACATTAAATTTAGTCTTTTAGGTGTAACCGTGTAAGCAAA
Source organism: Trifolium fragiferum (assembly GCA_954870985.1). Lineage (NCBI taxonomy): Eukaryota > Viridiplantae > Streptophyta > Magnoliopsida > Fabales > Fabaceae > Trifolium > Trifolium fragiferum. Next base: position 2,137,823 of record OX940796.1, read on the forward strand.
GGGATTTGGATTCTCTCTTCAATGTATTTTTTTTCATTTTTTTAATTCAATGATTGTTAATCCAATGTTTTCTCTTCTTTGAAGAGGATCCAAATCTTTTTCCTAGGCAAAGTATGCGTGAATAAGAGCATCATTATCCATAACATTACACCCATTTGGGTTCTTTAATTGTGTCTTACTTAATTTTTTATATTATTTTACTCTTTTCAAATATTTAAACAACTCAACCACATTTTTTAAATATCCATACAACCCATAAAAAAATTAAAATGGGTCCTACTAACCTCACAATATACTCACACTTTCCGAAAGAACCGTGCTTTACTGCAACTACGTTTCTCTGTTTGAGAACGATGTTGTACAGTCAAATATCAATAAAACTCTGACATAGAGTTCTTTAAAAAAGTTAAAGCACGGTATAAAACTATCGATGTGTGTGCTCTAAGACAATAAACTTTCTATCACACGAAGGTGTGCAAACTGCAAACTTATCTTCTAGTTTATGTTGATGACTTGCTGCTCATGGGAAACGTAAATTATTATTTGTTTGGTCAAGCGTATTGGTTGTTTTTAAACCTCTTTATAAAAAAAATGATTTTTTTTATTAAAGTTAAAACAGATATAATTTCATAGACCTCCACAACATTTGAAAAGCATTATTTTTCACAATAAAAAAATATTATGGATCTACACAACAATTTTTTATTTATTAAGACCTCCACAACTGTTAAAAAGGACAAAAGAAGAAAAGATAACAAATTATATGTTCATAGACCTTCAAAACATTTAAAAGGACATAAAGGAACAAAATAAACCAAATATGCTGACTAAAATGATTGAACACACCACCTCTTCAACACTAATATGCGTTCAGACCAACTAAATTACTTCAGAGATCTAATAATTATTTGACATCATGCTTATATATACCAACCTCTAAATTATTTCAAGGCCAAATGAACTTTTAAAAAATTAATATTTTTATGAAGCCTAAAACCCTAGTCTTAGTGGCTTTGGCCTTGGGCCGACCCTGTCGAACAATATCCGAAGAATCACATTATTTCCTAATAAAAGAACCAAGTTCAATTCCTAAAGTCGAAGTAGCCCAACCTTGCCTCAAGAAATATAATTAGTTTCTAGTTTAAAAATGAAATAATTAAATGTATGGATTGATTGATCGATAGAGAGGGAAAAAAACACACACACTTCATAAATTATACTGCTACACTGTTGAAATAATTTGGCAATATTTGGGTAACTTAGGAATTAAGAAATGAAAGTTGTTGATCTAGAAGATGGAAATGACTCATTTCAAATGATCAATTATTCAGCAAAAGTGGAGGCCATGGCCTACCCCCACAACACTACTTTCTCGTTAAAAGCCCCTTATACAATTTAACTTAAGTTTTCTGCTTAACTTTGAATGTGGAGCCAAACCAAAAGAGGAAACAAAGCACTCACATCACATTTCTTTATAGTGTTTTTGCTTTACTTTTGTTATTAAGCACCATTTTTTGACCTTACATATTTGAATTTGAATTGTTTGTTATAACACTTGGCACCACTAATTCGTTTGTTTGGAAATAATTGAACTGGTTTTATAAATGCTGCTGAATTTGGTTCTCTCCATACTCGTTAGAGCATCTATAATATATAATAGGGTTTTATCATTGAGTTTTAAATACTATAAAACCATACTATAAATTTATTTATTTTTTTTGACGAATCCATACTATAAATTTTGTAGAGCACATCTATCTGACAATACGAGTTTCATAAAAATTTGTTGAGTATTTAATTTAAGATACCATTCTATACAAAATTATATAATTAATTATACTTATAATTAACCGACAAAAAACTTAAATAAACTATAGTACCTTATAAGTTGTTTAAATATATACCATTGGAGTAAAATTACTCTTGGTTATATAAATGTAACAACATTGAAATCCACTAAAAAAGAAATAAACTACCCAATATAAATTACGTCAATAAAAGATACTCTTAGAGCAACTATTTGCCTTACTCAAAAAAAAAAAGAGCAACTATTTGCCAAAAAAAATGAACATTTGGCATAATTGGATGGATGATTTAATCATTCAAAGAATATATAGTATGTAGTGAGAGTTGAAGTCAATATTTATGGTGTATAACCGCCATAAAACAAAATAAAGCAAATTAAAAAATATATATATTATGTCCCATAAGTTCTAGCTCAACTGGCAAAAATTTGCCGAAATTGCAAGGCATGGACGTCATGACCGGGGTTCGAACCCCGGCTCTCTCACTTGTGTGAGAATTTCTTATATTTACTTTGTCAATTCTTCTATGTACCAAAAAAAAAGAGGGTAAAATATATTTTCAGTCCCTAGTTTTATATTGAGTTTTGGTTTTCGTCCCTACTTAATTTTGTATTTTGGTTTTAGTCCCAAATGTCCATGTGGACGTGCCACAGTGGATCTTTTTGACATGTGGCATCCTACATGGACTGCGATGTCATTTAAAAAATAAAAACAATTTTTTAAAAAAATAATTTTTTATAAAAAAAAAAACCTTTTTAAATATTTTTTTTGTAGTAACTAATAAATTAGATGATCGATGAACTAAAAAAACATTTTTTATTTAAATAAAAATGAGTTAATAATTACTTTTAAAATCTTACCAAAAAAAATTAAGGAATTATTAACTCATTTTTTAACTAAGAAATTAATTTTTTGTAAGATTTTAAAATTAATTATTACTATTTTTTTAAGTTTACCAGTCATCTAATTTTTTAGTTACTACAAAAAAAAATTTTAAAAATTTAAAAAAGTTTTTTTTATAAAAAAAAATATAAAATATATTTTTATTTTTAAATGACGTGGCAGTCCATGTAAGATGACACATGTCAAAAAGATCCATCGTGGCACATCCATGTGGACATTCAGGATTAAAACCAAAACACAAAAGATAGTAGGGACGAAAAAAAGTGATTTTAAAATATAAGGACGAAAACCAAAATTAACTGTAAAACTAAGGACTGAAAACATATTTTACCCAAAAAAAAAAAAATATATTACTTCTTCATCTCATATTGAGTGTCATTTTAAATAAATGAGTGTAAATGTATATTTTTTTTAAAATAATAAAAAAATTTCTTCAACTTCGCTGTAAATTGACGTTGTATATAATATTATTACTCTTAAGTAATTTCTTAATAATCCCACAAAATTTTCAACAAGTCACACTGCCCTGCTCAAGTTAATCATATTTACTATAAGAAATATGATTTTTGGCAGCGACAAATATCGCTGCGAAAAATACAAAGTTGCTGCGAAATGTATTTTTCACATCGAAAAAATTATCGCTGCATGTCGTTGGCATAAGTGCCGTTGCGAAAAGTTTTGCAAGGACGATTAATGTCGCTGCCATAACTAGTATTTTGCAGCAACAATTAATATCGCTGACATAACTAGTGTTTTTCAACAATAACTAATGTCGCTGACATAACTAGTATTTTTTGTAACAACAATTATTGTCGCTGGCAAAAAAAGTGTTTTTCCCAACGGAAAAATTGTTGTTGCATGCCGTTGCAAAAAGTTTTGGTCGCTGACATACTTAGTGTCAATAATTCAAATATTAATTTAATCTCCCATGAAATAAGATATTAGGAATTGACGTTCAATATCAACAATTGATTGCTAAATTTTATTTATAATTATGTTTCTCGTTCAATCTTTTTTTTTTAATTAGCGAATTTTATTTATACTAAAATTCAAATACATAGAACCAAAATACAAATTACAAGTCATTTAGATCGTAACTAAATCAAGTGGCCATTCACATAATATCAAAACATTAAATTAGAAAACACCAAAGAGCAACACTATTTTGAATGTTTATCACTTAATACTATAAGAACACCGCAAAAGTTTCTAAGACACCGATGGTTTGCCCCTTGTTCTCCATTGTTGATCATCTTCTTTCATAGTCTTCACACTTTTCTTGAATTGCGTTGGTATTCTTCAAAGCTTTTTAATATTAGATACATTCTCGTCGTAGCTTTTTTTATTGAAATTCTACTAAACTTTTAATGAGGTTATGTGTGGAACAAAGTGAGAGAAGTGATTTTGAAAGGGAAAATTATATAAGTTGATGAATAATGATGACATGATGGAGAACTGGATCGGTTAAATTTTGGAGAGATCGAGTGATTAAATTTTGAGCAATGAACAAAAGAGAAAGATGAGCGTTGGATGAATAGTAATCTACCGTATAGAAAGTTTGCAATATATGATCTAAGTGGGTGAATTTATAACTATTAGTAATTAGATTTGATCAATTAACAAATATTCCAAAATACATGGGAAATAAAATAATTAATGGATTACATTTACTCAATTAACCGTTACACTACATGATTATCTCAATAGTGATAGTGGGTATGTATGTAGTGCTACTGTCGAATTTTGAAAAAAATAAAACAAACCACTATTTTTTTAAATCCAAATAAACTTAATTTAATTAATCTACTTCTAATAATATATTAAAATTGATAACTACTATATTTACTAAGTTGTCCTTATCAATTTTAATAATTTTTTAAATTTTGTATCCTTCATTGTAATTTTACTCTATTAACAATATATGCATAAAAATAGGAAGAAAAAAAAAAGGATTAGAAGAAGTTTAGTAAAACAATTATAGAAAAAAAAAACAAACAGTAAAATATTATATATGAATCTATGCATAAAAGTAGGAATAAAACAATAAAAATTTGGTAGTTTTTTTTTTATGCATAAAAAAAATTATGTATATCAAAATTGCTCAAAAATAAATTTAATTCTTTAATATACTCATTGACAAGTTATGTTGTTGGTATACTTATAAGATTTTCCAACAACGTTATAATGTTGTTGTCAAAAAGGAGATACAAAACATAAAAATAGGAAAAAAAATATTTAGTTAAAAGAAATTTACGCAAAAAATAGAAACAGAAACTACAATAAAAGATATGCATAAAAAAATAGTAATTGTGTGGTTTCTCAGTGACTTTACAAAGTTGTTGCAAATTGTACCGGTCAGGATTTTTTAGGCCCAAATAATGAAAAGAAGCCCACTTAAGTGGCGCACGTCGCCTAGGCGACATCGCCTAAGAAATCCATACCGCCTCATCAATTGGGTCGGCCCATCTAGATAATAGGCCAAAGCCCACTATCTTATCCCTCAAACGCACGATCTCCACTCTCAGTAAAAAAGAAAGACGCGGGAACATCCATGATCCCACGAAGAAGGTAACTACCCACTACCTCTGATGCGCAAAGTGGAGCAGTTATCTCTCCCACACTCTTTCACCCCTCCTCTATAAATAGGAGGTCCATTAATGAGAAAAGGGAGGAGGAATTTGACCCAAAGAAATCAAACATACACTTTGGACCAACATTAAACACTTCAGAATATATACCCCCTAGTTCCATACAGGAACATTTTGGCGCCCACCGTGGGGCCGCGGTAAAGATGATTTCCCGGCCACACATTTGAAAACAACGATGCGATTTTTCTCCTCTTTGATTAGGGAGGTAATCATACAGATTTACCAAACCATGGTCACTATTTTTATCTGGTTTCGTACGTGCTTGCTTCGATAATTTCTAAGTCGGTTTCAATAATCGCATGTTCCAAGTTTGTGTTGGACTACTAATTTTTGCCTTGTCAAACATGATGATGATCACTGTTAATGTCACAAACGTGGTAACTTGGATTCCAATAGACAAGTTGGTTATATTTCCTACCTCTATATTATACTAGATATACTTCTCAAAGTTGAAAAATTGGAGGAGTTTTGATCAATTTACACCACGTATTTAACTTCATTTTTAGAAACAAGTTAATATGTTATTATGACTACTTCATTTCATGAATTTGATTCATTCATCTATTATTTCTGTCATGGTTCATTCATGCTTGATTTTGCTTAACCAATATTGTGAACCTAAATTCGCCATCTCGCCGAGCTACCGTCATCTCGTTGTCAATCGTTCGAGTTGCAACTTCACTTACCATTGTTTCAAACCTAGATGTCTTTGCCGTCAAAATCATGTAATTATTTTGGGGGAACCAAGAGCACAGAAACGAAAAATTCTCGGATCTTGAACAACTTCGGCAGTCATGGTACTGGCGTGACGATGGAACGCTGGAAGAGAAGAGGAATGATAGTGGATACCGACGACTTAACTTAAGTCGTCGGTATCCACTATCGATGTTCTCCTAGTAATACTACCCTTGAAGAGTCGTTGACTGTATTCAATAGCATAACCCAGGTGATACCATTCCAAATCTCCTTGTTGAAATTTATCATTTCTATCTGTTTCTTTCAATATATAACAGCCACTGTAGTTGCATTGCATCAGTGATGACATGTTGTTTCATTAAAAAAGTATATTTGACTGGATCAATATGTCATTGATTTATATTACTTAAAATTGGTGGTTTGACATGATTGTTGTCATGTTAAAATCCTATAGTTTCTTCTTCTATTTTAAGCCAATTTATGAACAATTGGCTGAGTAAACTTAGTGTACAAGTCTCCAGTGTAGAGATGCTAATAACATGTTCACTAACAAAAAGAGAATTTCTATGGTAGTTAGGCTCTCATTTGACAAGGTCTGATATTACATAAATTAAAGTATTCTTGTTTCATCTTTAGAACCGCTACATTACACTTCCATCAACTGAGAAAGGGAGTTTCTATTTGTTTGTCCAACAAAGGACACCTACATCAGACACTTTAATTTTGATTCCTATTTATTTGACCAACAACCTGTTACATGTATTTTCATGGTATGGATTGGCAGCTATGTCAATTACTCTTCCATAAAATCCATCAGTTCCATTTGCTTTGCTTTTGTGTCTCTTTATTCTTGTTGCAGATAAGAATAATCCTTTAAATAAAGAGCTTCACCGCTGAAGTGTTGCGTTGTGGAGTATCAGTACACCACTGTGGCGATGTGCCACTATTGAAAAACAAAGCCCCAACATAGGCGATCACAAAAAACAAGAATGACAAGTGTCCAGGACATAGGCGATAAAGCTCCATTTGATAAAGCGCCACTTGAGATCCGACGCCAAAGACAAAGAGCATGTGATATGACAAAGCGACATAGGCGCAATGCCTCATTTATACGGCGCTATGACGCCAAGAGCGAAATAAAAGCCACATTTAAGGCCTACAACGCCACGTGGTGAAATAAAAGCTATACGGCGCATGACGCTAAGAGCGAAATAAAAGCTACGTTTAAGGCTTACAACGCCACGTAGTGAAATAAAAGCTATACGGCGCATGACGCCAAGAGCGAAATAAAAGCCACGTTTAAGGCTTACAACGCCACGTGGTGAAATAAAAGCTATACGGCGCTATGACGCCAAGAGCGAAATAAAAGCCACATTTAAGGCCTACAACGCCACGTGGTGAAATAAAAGCTATACGGCGCATGACGCCAAGAGCGAAATAAAAGCCACGTTTAAGGCCTACAACGCCACGTGGTGAAATAAAAGCTATACGGCGCATGACGCCAAGAGCGAAATAAAAGCTACGTTTAAGGCTTACAACGCCACGTGGTGAAATAAAAGCTATACGGCGCTATGACTCCAAGAGCGAAATAAAAGCCACATTTAAGGCCTACAACGCCACGTGGTGAAATAAAAGCTATACGGCGCATGACGCCAAGAGCGAAATAAAAGCCACGTTTAAGGCTTACAACGCCACGTAGTGAAATAAAAGCTATACGGCGCTGTGACGCCAAGAGCGAAATAAAAGCCACGTTTAAGGCTTACAACGCCACGTGGTGAAATAAAAGCTATACGGCGCATGACGCCAAGAGCGAAATAAAAGCTACTTTATACGGCGAATGACGCCAAGTAGTGAAATAAAAGCTATTTTACACGGCTAATACCGCCAAGAGCTATGACGCTATCAGGTTATTACACCTTTATACGGCTATAACGCCAAGAGCTATGACGCTATCAGGTTATTACACCTTTATACGGCTATAACGCCAAGAGCTTTTACGCTATCAAGCTACAACACCATTATTCGGTATCATGCCAAGAGCACAATGCTAAAGACTCAACGTCTGACTTATACGACGCAATGCCATGTTAAAGGCGTGATACTACATTCGACAGCCAATAAGCAAAAGACAATGAAAAGCAAAGCGAATGACGCCAAGACCCCAACTCTTAATATTAAAATTAGGGTCATCTCGCCAAGACTCATTGTTACGATGGAAATGATGTTACTCGGTTAATCCGACGATATATTGAAATGACGTCTCGCCAATAAAATGGAAACTGTCTCGCCGCGAAAGATGAATTCGTAAAGCCATTAAAATGAAATGGCCCCACTTTTAAAATACAATTATCTCGCCCAAATAAAGGAGTCACTGAAACGATCATACTCACTTGAGCCAAAGATTACTATATCAAACGACCATACTCTACGCAATATATGGAGTTATAGTTACCCTTTAAAAGACTTATGCATGGAAGGCTGAAAATTCGTGCGAATGAAGCTATCTTGAACTATCACCTTAAGCATTTCGCCCTTATAGGCCTCATGCTTGGGGGGGCTGTGTACCGGTCAGGATTTTCTAGGCCCAAATAATGAAAAGAAGCCCACTTAAGTGGCGCACGTCGCCTAGGCGACATCGCCTAAGAAATCCATACCGCCTCATCAATTGGGTCGGCCCATCTAGATAATAGGCCAAAGCCCACTATCTTATCCCTCAAACGCACGATCTCCACTCTCAGTAAAAAAGAAAGACGCGGGAACATTCATGATCCCACGAAGAAGGTAACTACCCACTACCTCTGATGCGCAAAGTGGAGCAGTTATCTCTCCCACACTCTTTCACCCCTCCTCTATAAATAGGAGGTCCATTAATGAGAAAAGGGAGGAGGAATTTGACCCAAAGAAATCAAACATACACTTTGGACCAACATTAAACACTTCAGAATATATACCCCCTAGTTCCATACAGGAACACAAATAATCTATAGTATTAAAAATATAAAAAGTGAAAGAAAAAAAAAACAAAAAAGATAATAATTTTAAGTTACAACAAATCTATGCATAAATATAGGAACAAAAACCACGATAAAAGATACATATAAAAAATAATAATGTTGGTTTCTCAGCGACTTTACAAGGTTTGTAGCAAAAAAACTATACGATTAGCGACAACAATAATTATTGTTGGGATAAGTAATTTTTTCCAGCGATAAAATAATTATTGAGAAAAAAACTAACTTACAACAACAACTTAAATTAGTTGCTGCTATATGTATATTTTTGTTAACAATTTGAATGTTGCTGCAAAAAAGTCGCTGCGAAAAATTTTATTTCTTGTAGTGATTTTACAATATTTATAGCAATGATACGATTAACATCTAATTGTTAATAAAACTAATTTAGTTTTAATTTGTTTTAAAATTCTTTTGATATTTGTAAAATACCGTTAAGAACTACTAGTACTCATTTTTAAAAAGGATAGAACTTAAGTACATTGCTACAAGTTATGTTCTTATTGTTCCCAATCAGAATTTTACACATGTATTTTGTATTCTCATAAAAAAAAGTTACACATGTAACAACCCCGCCTTGAAGCTACTCTTCATCTTCCTTACTGCGAATGACTTTTCTCTCCATAGTTTGAGATCGGGAGCAATGAATGATTGAGGCCGGCGTGCTCCTGCCACCGTGAACCTTTCCATTAACGTTTTTTTTTCTTCCGATTGTTATGATGAATTTGGCATAAAAACAAGGTGTGAAATAATAAAATGGAGTGCACATGTAAATTTTTAATTGAAAACAGTAAGAACAAAACTTATGATATTGTACCTAAGTTTTGTCCTTCTAAAAAATGCAAAGTAACCCTCAATATAGGTTAGACTTAGAGGGAATAACATGTACTAACATATGTATTCAAATTTTTATTTTTTTACTCTTTGTAACAATTTCTTTTCAATTTTTGTAAGGCGTGTTTGGAGAATTGGTATCAAACCCTAATGAGAGAATCTAAGTTTGATATTTGAAGTCGTTTATTTAAAAGGTATTTCAATTATGTAGAAAACTATATTATTGTCGACTTAATTATTAATGTAGTTTCAGGATCTGGATACTCTTCAATCATTCCTCTCATGTTTCCATCATGCTCTTATCTCAGTCATTCATTTATCATTTTCTCACTCTCATATTTTATTTTTCCTTTGTGAATTAACTGCCATTGGATCAGAAAAAGGATAAAAAGCTGAACACAAAGTGTAGAAAAGGATCTGATTTAGTAGTTTCATAGTAGATTCAAATGATTTATACTTTAGGACGTATAAGTTGGTCAAAATCCCTTAACTATATGATGACTTAGAAAAAGTAAATAAAATGGGGGTGCTAAATTGCCATCAGCAATAAAAGAAGACATGACATGCATGGGCTTATTTAAGCAATCGTCTTATCCTTTACTTATCATTGGCCTAAAAAATTAGGAAACATGCATTTATATATTATTATCATCACAATCATACAAATATTATAGACATTTTTAAAATAAAAAAATGTAGTTATTTTGAAAGGAAAATAGAATGTAGTTAAAATGATAAAAATATGTACGATATTTTTTATTTACAAAGTGCATTACTCCATCTGATTCTTTTTATAAAAAACAATTTATTTTTTAGATTAATTATACATTAATGTATATATTGTATATTATAAATTTAAAGTTATTTAATGAGCTTAAAAAATTAATTACTTTTTTTTTTCTATAAAAATGGCCGAAGATACTATTTATTAAACTATTAGTAAAAACATAAAAAGATTGCTTGCGCATAGATTGTGCCAACCTTGGCAAAGTTTCCTTAGTCCTTACTTGCTCCCATAAGCAAAATAAATTCCACTAATTTGTTGCTTTTGATGAAGGACGTGATCAAATATAAAATGCTAACTTTATGCTATTGTGTGACTTCGTGTTCGACTGCGAGAATGTTCTTTGTTTAACATGCAAGTAATAGCAACTTAGTTTTTTTTATATTTATCTTTTTTTGAAATAATAGCTACTAAGTTAGATGGTAGGGACTTGAATACCATCAGATAATCAACACCCGTGCGGGCTAAAAATTAGTTTTTTTTTTCATCAATAAAAAAGTGCTTGTCATATACTACCTCGTTCCCATTTTATAAGAACTATTTTGACTAAATACACTATTTATATATCTTGTTTTGACTTTATTTTTCTAAAAATATATAAATGTAAATATTATCATATAAGATCTTATTTAATTTGTTTCGATGAGTATTTTCAAAATATCAAATTTCTATATTTTTTACTAATACACAATTAAAGATATTCGTAATTAAAATTATGCATTGGCATACGTGCAATACTCAAAGAGATCTTATATTTTGAGATAGAGATAGTTCTTATATTTTGCGTCGGGATCAAATGACACCAATATATCAAACTTAGTAATATGAAAGATTCAATAATTTTTTACCGAATAATCGTATTAGGAAATCAACTGTTGGATTGAAAGATACTACTACATAGAATAGAACTGTCTAGAAAATATATCATAAATCATTTGATACGTCAATGAGATACATCGAAATTAATATCTTATTAGGAACTTTCAAAAAATGAGTTCATTTTGATGTATCCCATTGACGTATCAAATGATTTTCGATTAATGTTATATTTTATAGACATGATCTATGATATAATATTTTCAATCAAACGGTCAATTTTGTAATATGATTATCTGATAAAGAGTTATCGGAGGTGTCATATTACTAAGATTGACACATTTGTAATTGTCCTTTTGGTATTTTACGGGTATGATATGTCAATTATACATTTTGTCAATTGTTCTTATCTTTTTCAATAAAACAAATTAATGCTATATATTTGGAAAACTAAATCTTTTTTTTTTTGGAACATAACATATTAATTTTTTTTTAACATAATATATTAAATTTGTTGGAAAGAAAAAGTGTGTGAAAAAAAATAGGAATTTATTGGTAGATTAAAATGAGGGTACAATAGAAAGATAAAGTGCAAATATACACTTACTTAATTTGGTGTTATTATTCTAAAAAGACAAGTAAAAAGGAACGGAGGGAGTATTAAAAAAAAACTATTGAGTAATGTATGCGTGTGGTTCGTAAAGTAATGCATATGAAATTCGTATAGAGTTTACAAATTTTTCGCTTCTTGAAAAAATTTCTTTTCCTTTTTTAAGAAATTTCTTGAATTAAAAATGTTTAGTCGAATTAAAAATCAATAACACAAATTTATTAATGAATTGAGTTAAGTATCTATTCAGCTAAATTAACCGTATATTTAAACATCACTAATCACATGTCAAAAGTATAATGATATTTTTTGTTATTATTACAATTTTCACATTATCTTTTTGAATCTCAAATGTTCACTTTTTGAAATGCATAATAAGCAGCCACATACATTACTTTATAAATTTTAAATTTAAAGATATATATAAAATGCATTGATGTAGAAGTTTGATATTTAGCACTTTCATACTTTACGGTTTTACCCTTCTAATGCTAGCTATATATTTCCATTCCCCCTTTTGTTTCATGTGCAGTTTCAAAGTCCCAACGTTAACATTAACATGACAATCTTGGCTTCTGTCTCCGTGTTTCTTGTACTCTTCTTTCTCACATTCAACCTTGCAAGTAAGTTTCCTCGTAACCTTGTTTCAATTTCAGTTACACTTACACATGAAACTTTTGTATCATTCAAAAGTCAATAGTCAAAACCCATGTTTTGGAACTAGACAGAGTTTCAAGATTCACTTGTTTCTTTGTTCCATGAAGTTGTACTATAGATTTCTTTTTAGTTACAAAGCGTAATAGATTTCTTTGTTCCATGAAGTTGTGTAATAGATTCACTTTGAATTAGTACTTAATCTGTGATTTTTTTAGTTAAATTAAGTTTATAGTAAAGGAAAATGTTATTTAGTAAGAAAATTTATAGAGAAGAATTGAAAGAATAAATCTCTAACCTTGTTTACATCAATTACCCCATGATTTTCACTAAAAGATGAGATTAAAATTACATCATTCTATAAGATAATGTCATGTATTATTCTTGCATTTATTCTTTAAAATAATTTTTACTAAATAACAATGTTCGTTAGTAAAACACAAATTTTAAGTTGATTGAAAGAATATTGAAAGACGGAGAATCTAAAATTTGAACCTTGATTCAATTGACTAATAAATATTCTTATTAGTACAATTGAACTTCCTTATCGAAATTAAAAAATAAATTTTTTAATTATGATTGAAGTATTCGTTGTTAAATTTTACTTATTTGTAGATCAAATTTTATAAATTATTAAACATTTTTAATTGTATTTTTAGTTTCTCTATTTTCACTCACTTACGATTACAGAATTTGTCCTCCCTTAAATTTTTATATTAAAGATTAATGATGAGAATGTTTTAAATTGATGCAATAGGATTGTAAAATGATCAACATCTATAAAATTGCAAGTAACTCCCTAAAAAATTTGAATTTAAAAATTATCCATTTTTATTATTTAAATTTAAAATGGACATCTTTATATCATCACTCATTGTCTTATTATATTATTATTACTGTGTAAAATATATCACATCATATTATTTTAGTCAAAAAAACCTAAAAATGGAGGATCAATTTTGTAAAGGATTACAATTAAATAAATAAAAAACTACAATTAAACAAAAAAAAGTACTTTTGAAAAAAGATTTATTTTTTAATAAAGAAAAAAATATTTACTAGCTGTTATGTTTTTCAATTTTTTTTTAAAATTTTATTATTGTGTGCAGATTCTGACCCATTCTTAGGAGTAAACTATGGACAACTCGCCGACAACCTTCCACCACCATCCGCCACCGCAAAACTTCTCCAAACCACCGCATTCGAAAAAGTCCGATTATACGGCACCGATCCCGCCATAATCAAAGCGCTAGCAAACACAGGAATCGGAATCGTAATCGGAGCTGCAAACGGCGACATTCCATCACTCGCTTCCGATCCAAATTTCGCCAAAACCTGGATCAACACCAACGTCATCCCTTACTATCCCGCCAGCAACATCATCCTCATCACCGTCGGAAACGAAGTTATAACTTCAAATGATACTAATCTTATTAACGGAATGTTACCGGCGATTCAGAATTTGCAAAAATCACTTGAGGAAGCTTCTCTTGGTGGTAAAATTAGGGTTTCTACGGTTCATACTATGTCGGTTTTGTCGAATTCTGAACCTCCTTCTGCTGGAAGTTTTCATCCTGAATATAGTGCCGTTTTGAAGGGTTTATTGTCGTTTAATAAAGATACTGGTTCTCCTTTTGCTATTAATCCTTATCCTTATTTTGCTTACAAAAGTGATCCTGGAAGAGCTGATAATTTGGCTTTTTGTCTCTTTCAACCTAATGCCGGCCGAGTTGACGCAAACACCAAACTCAATTACATGAATATGTTTGATGCTCAGGTATTAGATACATCAGTTATTCAATAAATCTATTATAGCAGATAGATCAGTTATTCAATAATCTAAAAAGTGATTTGTTGCTTATAATAGTGATAAGAGAGTTAGCATTTTTTGGGGTTCGACGCTATTTGGGATTAACAACATATTTAGTAATTGAATTTAAAGACTATCTTAGTGTTAGTGGAAAAATAAGTTTATACGCGGATTCGATCATATTTCATAATACATATATTTGCGAATGTTAACATGTCAAGTGTGAGAGGCTTTGTCTACATGATGTTTTAAGGTTTTCGTGTACTAGCTAGGGACTAGGGAATTAAATAAATACTATAAGTTGTTATTATTTAGCAAGAAATTATATATTAGTTTCTTTAGTAATTCTGAAGTGTAAAATGCAGGTGGATGCTGTTCGATCTGCATTAGATTCTATGGGTTTTAAGGATGTTGAGATTGTGGTGGCGGAGACGGGGTGGCCCTATAAAGGAGATAATGATGAGGCTGGACCGAGTATTGAGAATGCAAAGGCTTACAACAGTAATCTGATTAAGCATCTACGATCCAAGGTTGGGACACCACTGATGCCAGGGAAATCAGTGGACACGTACATCTTTGCTTTATATGATGAAGACTTGAAGCCTGGAGCTGGTTCTGAGAAAGCCTTTGGGCTTTACAACCCTGATCAATCGATGATCTATGACGCAGGCCTCTCTAAGCAACAAAGTACAACTCCGACTCCTACCAGTAGCCCCGTGGCCGCCCCGGTATGAATTCTATCACTATAATATGTATATCATTACATAATCATTCATTAAATATTGTCATTGATTAATGATTAACCAACTTCAAACAGTTTAATGGGCATAAACCATGAACCTTTGAGCCACCAAGTATCGTCATTTTCATAGCTCTGTCTTGAAAGTTGAAACTGTTCTAGAGTGCCTACACTATTGTTGTGTTTAACTATGTATTTTTTAATTTGATTGAAGACTCCGGAAGTATCGAAAACTCCAGTGATTCCAGCACCGACAGGTCCAAGTTCTACGCCAAAAGGCCTCAATCCTACACCAAAAAGCCCTACGCCAAATAAAGCGGAATTCTTAAATGGACATGAAGCCAGCATTTTGCAATCATTAATCATGCTCACATATCTTATCTTATTGTTGTTCTAGTAGTGTATAAGTATAACAATTTGTAATTCTGAATTTTATTGAAGATTAATGCGGATGTGTCAAAATCTCCTTTGAATTCGACGCCAAAAGTTTCAAGTCCAACAACACCGTATAATAGTAACATAGCATGGTGTGTGCCAAAAGCAGGATTAACTGATGCGCAACTACAAGCAAATTTGGATTATGCTTGTGGGCAGGGGATTGATTGTAGCTTAATTCAACCAGGTGGAGCTTGTTTCGAACCTAACACATTAGCAAACCATGCTGCATATGCCATGAATCTCTTTTATCACACTGTTGGGCAAAATCCATTAACTTGTGATTTCTCACAGACAGCTACACTAACATCAACTAACCCAAGTAAGTTCTCACGTTTTTGCGCGACATATCTTTTGTTCCTATCGTCCCATCTTTAAGACATATTCAATTTCTCTGTAGTGAGAAATTCTCTAAAGCATATAATCTCAACCATAAATCAACTGCAGATAGTATGTGCATAATCACAACAAATTATAAAATTTGTTTAAACAACAAATGATTTTCTTGTCAATAATCAATGGTTAAGGTTTTTATTTCATCCAATTAAGTGATAAGTTATTTTAGAGTAGGCAAGTTCCTTTGATACATTACTATATGAGGGTCTTTTGTGTTCTCTATCAATTAGCTTTTAGCTGATTATTAGTAGAAGAAGACAAAAAATTATCCAAATATTACATACATTGCATGAAAGTTTTATGCTGTGCATTATTTTCCAAAAGTTAATTGGTTCTGACTTGGTACCATTTTCTAATGTGGGTTAGTTGTTATGAAGTGCTTTTTTTAAAAGTTATATGAGTTTGTCTTGTTTATCCCTTTAGATTTTAATTTTAGGAATTGAGTTGAGTATATATGTGGAAGATATGATTTTAAATTTCTAGACAATTAAAATAATTTGATTATTTTACTAAATTGATATGCTCACTTTACATTGTTATTTTTTTATTTTGTAGGTTATAATAGTTGTATTTATACTGGAGGGAATGCATAACCTAAAAAACAAGAAAGTAGATAAAGGATGATGCTATTTTTATTTTTGTTGTTGTTTTAGTTTATTATTTTTTAATAATCGTTAAAAAAATGTTTTGGTCTTAAGAGTGCTTTTATATAAAAGAATGGTGTCTGTACAGAGGAGAATCTTCCTCTATTTCTATTGTTAACATTTTAATGTCTCTATTTAGAGTCAAGCTATTGCATTTTTTGTGATGTGTGTTTACTATGAAGTGTTGAGTCATCATTGAAATCTTGATGTCCATGTTAATATGTTGGTTCAAATAAAATGAAGTGGTTCAAATAATCTTTTCTTAAAATCTTGATGTCCAAATTTATATCATCTCTGAAATGATCCCTACGATAGGAGAGTGTTGCAATCAAATTAAAAGCAAAAATATTAAACCAACTTTGATTAGTTTGTGTATACAAAAATAATAAATTTGAAGTGTTCTCATCATCGGAATCATAGAAAAGAGATGATTTCTCTACCACAATATTTATAATTCCTCTGTTATCAAATGCAATTGTATGAATTTATATTCTATTGTAACCTTCAAGAAAAATGATAGAAGTATGAAGGGTACTACACTTTTTTCTATAAATTATCAAATAAATCACAATCAATATTTTGATCAGCCATTCAAATATTATGGGACTGTAACTCTGTAAGATCTAATAGGCAAGTATGACTGAGTAAGTGTAAGATAAGACCTTCCTTCAAAGTTCAAAGCAAACATCAAGAATATTCCCTCCATTACCTTCAAAAATAACTCCATTACCCCAAAGAAACATGGTACAAAAGTGTTACTGTACGGTGAATTTAAAAATTAAGTTTTTTTTTTTTTTCCTAGATTGTCTTTTGACTAATTGTAGGCAATTTACTTAACATCTAGTAAAAATTAGCCAATAAAAAAATTGTGTATTATGATAATAGGATAAAAAATATTCTCCAATCAGAAAAGACCATAAGCACACAATGAAATTTGTTTCCCACTCCTTATAATATACGGTCAAAATTAGACACAAAGAATTTGTTTCCCACACAATGAAATTTGTACCATTATTATACATTTTTATTGTATGAACTAAGATTGTAGAAAGGTAATTTCGCAAATAATATATGGAAGTACAAAGGATAAAATAGAATATAATTACTCTTATTTTAACCAACAAAAAAATAATACAAATGATAAGATATATGAATTTCTTAAAAAAAATGATTGACGGTTTGATACTTTGATCTACGACACTTGCCTATAGAAAAAATTCAGTTGAAAAAAAATATCATACATTATACAAATTCTCTTCAAAAAATTATACAAATTCTCCGATTAATATCGCCATAAATTACGAAATTCACAAAAAATAAAACACTCTCATTTACTTATGATGACTATTAGAAAGTAAAACCAAAATTGTAAAAAAAAAAAAAAAAAGCAAAACAAAAAAATACAAATTGGTTGTTAAGCTTGGTGATTATGTGTAAAAAGAAAAAAAAAACTTGGTAATTATTAATTAGTTAAATTTATTTTAATGTTCTGTTACGAGTTTCCGACTATCACTCGGTCCTAGACCCCTGTAAGAGAGAAGAAGTAACAATAATAGGAAGAATTACAAACAGGATGTCTGCTTCAAGAGATCTGGAGCTTCTCATTCCAGTCTCAACCATTAATTCTGAAAATGTATGCTCTAAATCATCATCCAATTCTTCATCTCCCGGCAACACCGTTCTCTCAACCCAACATCACTCTGGCCAAGAGGTAACATTTTTATTATGAGGACAGATCAAATTACACATATAACATTTGTCGGTGTTACACTGTTCTTTTCATTTTGTTTTATTTTATGAAATGAAAAAAAAATTGTTCACTTATTTCAGGCATTTTCAAAAGTTATTCGAAGCTGGGCCTCAAAGAAGTTTATGACAGGATGGTACATACACAATTTTTGTTATTTAGATGATTACACACATAAGTTTCTCTTATTTTTAAATTGTGTTTTGATGATGTATATTAATGATATAGTTGATCTTGAGTATAAAAATATGATGTAGTTCATGACATTTGATTCTAACTTCTACGTTTTTTTTATTTGCATATAAACCATGATTGCATTCTATTGAGATTTGCATGGTTAGAGAGATTCACATTGTGACATGGTGGTAATAAAAGACAAATTATAGAACCACTTAACTTTTGTGGTCCAAATGGTTCAAAGTATTCTCACGACTTAGGTTTTTTGGACATGTTATATGATCAATCTTCGGGTAGGATGTATGATTTTTATTATTATTAGTTTTGTTGGACTACTCCCAAATCCCTCCCAAATAGCTTTGGGAATTAAACTCAAATTCTTTTTTAGAAGAGAGTCATGTTGTCAACTCTCTGAACACCATGTTAGTCGATAAAGGTTTCTTAGTTTTGATTTCTATGTACCAAAAATAACTTGCAACACTCAATTATATTAATGATCAAGTTTTGTAGAGCAACACTCACTAAGCATTTGCTTTCACCCTTGGCATTGTTTTTTTAGTATTTATTTATGGAGTATTAACCATTCTTATTAGAAATAATAATGCAATGTTATATGCAGTGTCATCCTTCTTCCAATTGCAATAACATTCTATGTCACATGGGGATTTGTTCGGTTTGTTGATGGTTTCTTCTCTCCTATATTCAATCAACTAGGGATCAATATTTTTGGTAAGTTCATGATTTATATTTCTTACATTTTGATTTAAGAATATGAGTGTGTCTATTTACATTTGTTAAGCTAAGTTGTCGAAGTATTTGGCCATGTTGGTTATAGCTTTAAGAGTGCATTAATATGTTCCTTTAAGCCTGATTTAACGTTTCAACTACCATACTTATTATGCCTTCTAATTAATTAATTTGGATAATTGGGCAGGTCTTGGATTTGTTTCATCCATCACTTTCATATTCCTAGTTGGAATCTTCATGTCATCATGGTTAGGAGCTTCTGTTCTTACCCTAGGTGAATGGTTCATCAAAAAAATGCCTCTAGTAAGCTACATATATGCTGCCTCCAAGCAAATAAGTGCAGCAATATCACCAGGTATATATATTTTTGGACGAACTCAACGTCGTATCTTTCATTATGCAGCACAAACACTTAACACGATAATAATACTGACACATCAACATTATTAATAATTTTTAAAAGTTAGAAAAACTAAATATTACTGACACCAACGTGCGTCGAACATCAGACACACCTTCGGCTCAAACACTCGCATAATTGTTTTGCTTGATACTCTAATTTTTTCACTTACTTTGTAGATCAAAGCTCTAATGCTTTCAAGGAAGTGGCCCTTGTTAGGCACCCTCGTATTGGAGAGTATGTATTGGGATTCATCACTTCTACAGTAACACTAAGAAAGAGCAGGGATGAAGAAGAGCTTTATTGTGTTTATATTCCAACAAATCACTTATACCTTGGAGATATTTTTCTCATTAGCCCAGACAATATTCTGAGGCCTAATCTCTCTGTTCGTGAAGGAATTGGTAAGTATACATGCGAGTTAGATTTAACTGATCAATACATTATTTGATTGTTTTTACTTGTGTTAAATGCGAATTAAAAGTCGCGAAAAATTAAATATTAAACAATATACGAATGAGATATATATACACCTAAATATCTTAAATTTAAGTAAAAATATGATGTCAAATTCTTTTTGCATAACGTTTTTAGTCCAATATGGCGAATAATTTGAATATGCTCTTCTCATGAACCAATGTTTACTTGAGAGTAAATAACTAATTTCTTCTTAGACTTTAGAACTCTTCTATTTCACTCCATCTTGGAATCAACTATGATAATTAATCTATAATGTTTTGTCACACTCAAGTATTATATAAGGATCACGTTCCTGAAAAGTTTAGGCGAGTTGGATTTTGAAGACTCATCAGAACCATAATAGATTTCAAAATTCAAAAAACACCGACCTATATACTTACAGATTATGAACAACGTGTGTTATAATCACACTCTTGTTTTGTTGTGAAGTATGAGTCAACTATATACTTATTGAATCAACACACATCAACAAACATTTAGGCTAATATCAATTTGACAAAAATGTTATGGACTGATTTATTTATTTTGTTACAAATGTTATGGACTAATTAAACATTACATTGACATGCTAACAAACTACTTATTTATTTTATTTACTTGAAGCATGAAGTAGGGTGAAGGATATATGTCTACTTATTTATTTGATTAATGATCATGATCTCATGTTGTAACATGCACGTTATTTCTTGATACAGAAATTGTTATATCTGGTGGCATGTCAGTACCTCAAATATTGACTACAGGGGATGCTCATACCAAACATGCCTCAAGAATTCCAACTTTTGCAACATCACAAGTATAATGTTGGTATAATTTGGGAGCACAAGTGTGTGTTCATTTCAATTGTAGTTTCCTGGTTGATCTGAGTAAATAGAATTTTGTATTATTTCTAGGATTTCCTTCTTATTCATTCAATTGCTCAACCTTATGGGAAAGAGTTGATATAGCCAACTTGAAAAGAACAATTGAATAAACAATTCAAAACTTACCAAAAAAAAGGTTATATTTATCGAAACACGAGATTGTAATGCATGTAGTTTTAGCTAATTAGTTGTAATTCAAATTAGTTATGATACATATCTTGTAACTTATCTTTGGTTTGTTATACTTTCGCTACTCCTCCTCCCTTATCTTTTATCTTCAGTTTGTTACCATCACATCAAAATCTCGTTTGTGTATATATATGTCGGCATAAATATCTTTTTGAAAACTTTATATTTAAATATATTTTAGATTTAAAATATATATATTGAAATTTATGATTTAAGATTTGTTTAGGATTTTTAGGATGTATTTAGAATTCATAGGATTAGTTTGTTATTTAAAGTTAAAGATGTTATTTGTTTTTATGTATATATATCATTAAGTGCTTGATCTTGCAAATACACAATTTTATTCTCAAAACTTATTTACGATATGGGAAGTTGTTGCTCCAAACCTAATGAATGTGCTCCAATCTCTAAACCTCCTAAGAATGGTACAAGACGACATAATCACAATACTAGTGCTACAATCTCTAAACCTCCAAAGAATGTCACAAGGCGTCGTATTCACAGTTCTAGTGCTCCCAATAACGACTATTCGTTTATCATGAATATGGTTATTTATAATGCATATCAAACAATTTCCTTTTAATTATGTTCATACTTAGTACTCCTCTTTAAACATATTGGTTCATTCATGTTTGGAACTCTTCATAATGCATAAAATTGTTTTTTGTTTTTTTGTTTTGTTTTTGTGGTTAGCAATTAGTAGTATTTAAATGTATATGATTAAATGTTATGAGAATCAAGGAGGATTAATCATATAGAAAAAAAGAGAGAATCAACATCCAATCGCACTTAGATGAGATGGCGCGAGTCTCTTCTAACTTAACCAATGTTCTGGGTTTGATCCTTGACGGAAAAAACATGTGGGCGTTATATTTTTTATTAAATGTGTATTGATTGGTTGTTTGTATGATGAGTATATATTTCCGTTATCAATGATCTAAGCTAATCCAGTGGACTGTATATTTGATCATGGATGTGTATATGTATGTGTATATCTTGATGATTTGGATGAGTGATGCTGAAATTACATTAATCTTATAATATTTGCTTGAATCTGGATTTTATATGTTACTTCGACTGGTTTTAAATTAATTAGGTACCACCAATAATAAATTATTTCAAAGGATTAAAAATTTAAATCTCTTAACTAATTGATTATAATTTGATCTTTGACTCGTCTTAAGTACGGGCGTTCGCGGTTCGGTTTGGATCAATTTTATGGCAACAAATCATTCGATCCAAAGTTTACAAATTCTATTTTATTTTATTAAATATTGACATTATAAAAACGCAGTAAAATGATATGTTTGAGGTAAAATATAACATATAATATATAAAAAATCAATATTTTGGAATGACAATTATCGATTATATTTGAAACATATGAAATAATAAAAAAATTAGATTAACTTGAACTAATAAGTAGTACTAGAAAAATTAAAAACCAACAAATAATAGGTGAATGCAATATATCATACTAACAAAAGTTAAATAAGTATTAAAATATACATATGCGGTTTGGTTTGTTGTGCATCGGTTTTGAAAAATCAATCCAAAATTTGATCCAATTCGGCGGTTTTCACAAAAAAACGTTCAAACACATAAAAAAAATATTCGATTTTTGCAGTTTTTGATTTTTTTGGATCAATTTACGGTTTTTATTTGAATTGGTTTGAATTTGAGATTCTCTAGTGACTTTGGAAACGCACACAACAAATGGAAAGCCTTATCCTCATCTTCAAGAACTACATCGATGTTCGCTAAATCGTCAACAATTTTGTTGAACTCCGCCAATTACTCCACAATTGGCTTATTATCAACTATACGGAAAAAGTACAGTTGTTGTTTATGTGCCATGGACTTTGTCCTTAGCAACCTCCCTTAACACCTTGTCACCGAGACACAAAATAATAGCACTAAGTGTTTTCTCATCCATCTCGGTCTTCTCTGCATCAGAGAGAGTTGTCGGCATATGTGTCACACTCTTTAACGCCTCTACACATTTCTGTTGGATTAGTATTGCTCTCATCTTCACCTTCCACATACCGAAGTCGTTATTCCCGTCGAATTTCTCGATATCCCACTTAGAACCCATGGTACTCAATTCGTTTGATTCTTTGCCACGCGGTGGGCGCCAATTGTTGTGAACTCGATTGACACACACCAATAACTTTGATGTGTGGAGCAAATAAAATTGAGCAATCTAAATAAGCGAGAACAAACAATAACAACCACGAACAATAAACAATGACGAAAAATAAAGGACATGTTCAATTGTTTACTCAGTTCGGTGTTAATGAACCTACGTCTGGGGAGATGACAACTCTCATTTTCTTCCTTATCAATCAAATATCTCAGTTACAATGAAATTCCAAAACAAGGGTTACAAGAAATAGTCTTTATCCTATTCTACACAAGTTCCGAATTTATTCCTGGACCAAAAAATTCAATTACAAGGTGATATATATGATTATCCCAACCCTAAAGTCTTCCAAGATGATTCTCTATTAACCATAGTCTGTATGTTGGCCTTAGAACCCCTAAAAATCACATTACAAACACATAAACACGCTCAGCCTTATTTTAGGCATTGCACTCGCGCCAGCGCGGCCATCCTGCGCCCAACGCAGATGGCAGGAGCTAGAGCTCCAATCTTCAGCAGTCCCGCGTCCAGCGCGACCAGTCTGCGCCTGGCGTAGCTTGTAGGGACCAATCTTGTTTATTCATGCTTTCCTGTTTCTGAGTTTTCAAAACAATTCCTCACACTAACCAATAGTTGCAATCTAAAATTATACAATACCGCATGTTATCTTTACAACAGATAATATAAGTTCGCACATCCAAAATATGACATCAAACACCTCTCATCTTACCAAAATCTCTACAACACACTTGTCACTTGTTTTATTTAGGGTTCGATTGGGTTAGTTTATTACTTCATTGTAATTTCTTATTATTTTTATTAGAATAATAAAAATTAATTAGAATAGATTAATCAAACAATAAAAAGATTAAATAACAGTTGGTATTTTTTTAAAATACAATTTCACTATATTTTTTTAATTAATTAATTGAATGTAAAAAATATATATAATTAAAGATATTAATAATCCAAGTTGTACATTGATAAACGTGAAAGTAGTTAAACATGTCATTTATTTTGGATCAGAGGGAGTATAAAAGAAACACATGAAAATAAAGGTGACAATGAAGTGTATAAGAAACAAAAATATTTAAAAAGTGTGATAGGGATTTTACTCCATTTTCGTTTCTTACATTGATAATTTCATTTTTATCATAACAAAACATACAAGGATGAATGAAGTTAGTCAAACAGTTTTAATCCTAAAATCAATGATTATAACAATAAGTATGTCAAAAAACGAGGTATATAAGGTGAGTTATCTCTATCTCTATCTAATTTGAATTTTGTCCATACTCAAAAATTTAAAATTAAATTTATAACCACATACTTAATAAAACAAAATCATCTATGATTAAATCAACCCACCATGATATAAGCAAATTAAATTATCTCCTTTCACTTTATTTTTCATTTCTTTCATAGCTCTCTATCTTTTCTCTTATTATAAAATGATTTTATGATAAGGAGAGATGGTGAGATTTAAAAAAAGATAAAGAGCTAAGATAAAAATAAAACCAAAGTGGAATGAGATGATCCATATCCGATATCAAATTACTTAACTAGTTGGTTAAATATTGAATTATGAATGAAATATCTAGTTCAAATATTGAATTGAAGAAATTTTTCAAAAAAACAAGTTGAATGAGAGAAATAGGAGCACCACTAAAAATCAATCGACGAGGGAAAATTCCAAAAAAAAAATAAAAAAATCCATCCCATTTTTCACCCTCAACGCGCGTGCATAACACGAACTATAAAACCCAACAACGTGTTAGACAATTCAACTTCAAAGCGCGTGTCAATTTCTCACCTCGTATAACATAACCTTCCACTAACGTGCGCACACAAGGTTACACAGAATTAACGTGTACACTACCCTTTTATATTGTGTTCTGAAACTTAACCTACGTTTTTCTCCCTCGCACGCACGCACAATTTCATCTCATCTATCATCTTAGTGTTCTCACTCTCGTTCGTTCATCAATGGCTCAAAATTCAACTTCCGATACTCGTCTCAACGCTAACTCTGCTTCTCCATTGCAGATCTCCAAAGGTTTTTACCTTCTCCAAAATTCTCCATTATTATCTCATTTTCGTATTAAACCCTAGCTCATCTTATCAACTTCGGGTTCTGTTTTGATTATTATCAAAATGCGGTTCATTTTGCGTTTTGTGTTTTTTTAGGGTTTTGAAAATTTGTACGGTAATTTACATCGATGAATTAAGGGTTTACATTGCTGCATTTCGCTCTCTCGTTTTCAATTTTTTTTTCGTGTTTGGTGCATTTGTTGCGATTTTAGTTCTGCAAGTTTGCGGCTTTGAAGTGCACTGATTGTCACTGTTTTTGAAATTTTTGATTTTTTTGAAGATATTTGGTGGATTTCGCCGCTCAGAACTTTGGATTGTAATTTGGGGATGTTAGTATCTTATGATTTGAATTGGAAAATATTTGGTATTTTGAGTTATTTCAGTGTTTGTTTGCCAAAGTAACGAAAAAAAACATTATCTTGATGCTGATTCTAGTGTCACTACTGTTTTTTGTTTTTTATTTATTTTTTAATTTTTTTGAAGATACTTGGTAGATTTTACTGCTTAGAACTTTATATTGTATTTTGGGGATGTTAGTTTCTTATGATTGAAATTGGAAAATATTTGGTATTTTGGGTTATTACAGTGTTTGCTCGCCAAAGTAAGGAGTAAAACATTATTTTTATGTTGATTATAGTGTCACTCTACCGATTTTTGTTTAGTTTTTTAATTTTTTGGAGAGACTTGGTAGATTTCACCATTCAGAACTTCTAGATTGTATTTTTTGGGATGTTAGTTTCTTATGATTGAAATTGGAAAATATATGGTGTTTTGAGTTTTAGTAGTTATAACCGCATTTGCTTTGCCAAAATAATGAATTATTTTTTTGTCTTGATACCGACTGTACTATTGTAGTGTACTGGTGGTGCTCCACCTATCTCAGTCTTTTAGTACAATTGATTCCATTGTATGTTTGGATTACATGTGAATAAGCAGAGAAACTACTATAATTATTGTGATTTCTCAAATGTATTGTTGTTAGATTTCAAAAAATGAAATTTAAAATTCTTGTAAGATGTAGCTATGGGTATTTGGATGGAGTTTCCGTGAAATGTCTGACATGTTATTGACTGATATATTGATTATTTTGTGCTTCTTTTCATCTACATGTCAACTCCTGTTTGTGTGTGCATTATTGTTATTAGGCATTAACACATTTTTCATGTTCTAAGTGTTAATGCTGTACTCCACTTAACCAACATCCATTAGATTGATCCTATTTGAACCAATTGATTTCAGCTTCTTACTGTTAGAAACTATCAATGCATAAATTCTATAAAGATTCATCTTTCAAAATAATTTTTGTCCTTATTCTTTCTGTTCTCTTGGTATGATACTGAGTTTAGGGTGTGCGTGTGTTAGAACAGAAGAGAGGGCATTTAATTGGTTATGTTATTAAGCTTAAAGTTTTTTTATTTTTTAAATGGGAATATTAAGCGTCTGATAAACTCTGTTCTAAGTTTTGTACTGGTCAACGGCTACATTATTAGGTTTTGCATGCGTGATGTCTTTTTTTTTTTCGTTTGCTGAAATAGTTGTTGATAGCTTCTGACAATTTTTTTTATTAACTGAATTTTCTCCTCCTTTTGTACAGATGTCCAAGGTTCTGACAATCCTATTCCACTTTCACCACAATGGCTTCTGTCAAAGCCAGGGGAGAATAAGTCTGGAACAGGACCTATGGTTTGTCTTGACTACTTCTGGATGCTTGCTTTTGTCTTTTTATAATTTTATGGAATGTTTTTATGTGAATAAGATTTGAGTGCAACCATAGCAAATTATTTGTTAGATTCTAAGTTAGCTTCTCCTTTTCCTTATCTCTTATGACTCAGGAAAACCATGTGATCTCAAATCCATCACATGGCAGTCGGTCAGAGACTGTTAAGATATCTGGTGATGGAGAGGATGCACAGAAGAGAAAGGACGTCTTTAGGCCATCCATGTTTGACTCTGAAAGTGGACGTCGTGATCGTTGGCGTGATGAAGAGAGAGACACTGAGAGAGACACCAAGTCCTCCATACGTAAGGATCGTTGGAGGGATGGAGACAAAGACCTAGGTGATTCTCGGAAGGTGGATCGATGGGGAGAAAATCCAGCTCCAAAGAACTTAGGAGAAGCACGTCGTGTTACATCTGATAGTCATAGATGGAATGATTCAGGAAACCGGGATGCTAACTTTGATCCGCGGCGTGAGAGCAAGTGGAACTCACGCTGGGGTCCTAATGATAAGGATCCAGAAGGTCTTCGTGAAAAATGGAGCGATTCAGGAAAAGATGGTGATATACATCTGGATAAAGGTTTGTCTCATGGGAAGGATGAGAAAGACGGAGATCACATTCGACCATGGAGACCTAACTTTGCACAAAACCGTGGAAGGGTAGAGCCTCCTCATTCCCAAAGCACACCTCCACACAAACAAGGCTCTACATTTTCCTATGGTCGTGGTCGTGCGGAGAATACACCTCCACCAGTCTTCAGTCCTGGACATGGCCGTGGTGGTAGCTCTTTCAATAGCACATATCCTGGAACTGCATTAGACAAAGTAGAGAGTGGTCATGAAGAACCTTGCCCCTTCAGATATAACAGGACAAGATTGCTTGATGTGTACAGAGTTACTAATATGGGCAGAAATCGAAAATTTGTTGATGATTTTGTGCAGGTTCCGAGTCTTACACAGGATGAACCATTGGAGCCTCTTGCTCTTATGACGCCAAGTTCCGAGGAACTGGTACACAGTCTCTCTGTTACTATTTTAGTGGATGTCATTGTTTTTTCTTTTGGTTTAATATACTGTTTTTCTGTTTTTAACAGTCTGTCTTAAATGGTATTGACAAAGGAGAGATAATTAGTAGTAGTGCACCTCAAGTGACCAAAGATGGAAGGGGCTCAACAGATTTTACTCATACTAGACGTATGAAGCCTGGAACCACTCCTCTCCAAGGTACACTTAGGATATGTGCGTATAGATATTTTCTGGTACGGAATAACTTTCTGAAATCAGTGTTATCAATTGCGAAAAATAGCAACCTGATCAAATTCTGCCATGCCGCACCACTATAGCTGCTATTTGACAACACTTAATTGCAAAATAATAGTGATTTGTTCATATTCTGCTATGTTATAGTGGTGCTATAGCACCACTATAGCTGCAATTTGATATCGTTTGAAATGAACTGTTTTGGTTTGCTCTGGTGTTAATTTCAGAGATTGTGGTCATGGCTTAAGTTTCAGTGTTGTTGAATTGTTGCCACAGAGAGATAATGGCATGGTGGATTGTGTGCCATCTTCCGTAGGCTGCAACTCCTGCTATATCTGTTACGTTTCTGCTATAGTCCGCAGCACCATATTTATACTGCAGATTTTTCACTTCTGCTATAATCCGCCATTCATTATACTGTTGAATTGTTTATATGAATTGCTCAAAAGTATACAGTCATTTATAGCTGCCTAACTAATTTGAAAAGATACAGGTATCTTAATATATGCTCCAAAATGTTAAAAATTAAGGCATGACTGGTGATTATAAAACATTTGAATTAGTGTTTTTTTTCATATCATCAAACAATTTCTCAGTTATCTCTTTATCAACGTTTGAAAAAACCTCAATTTTTAAGATAAATTAACAGGTTTGATGGGTTTGTTTACACCTCAAACGAGCATAGTTTATGAATTTCCCTCTACTTTTTCTCTCCTATTTCTACCATGTTTAAGTGTTTTACTACATTATCAAATTGATATTGATTTCTCCCTCATCTATGTGTGTAAATCAAATGAAACTCAGACTTATCTGTGCTATAATGTTTTTGGCAACTCAAGTATAATTTCCCTTTTCTGCACATGCTGTTGAGTTTTTCTAACAACATTTATGCACAGATAGAGGTGAAGATGGAGGTTCTTACAAAGTCGTCGATGAGTTATCCAGTAATAGAGATTCCTCCTTTGAAGGAAATAGCTCTCATTCTGGTGCTGCATGGCGAGCCAATAGCAGAGATGAACATACAGGTACTCTCTTGCACAATAGCAGAGATGTACCTAGTGATGTTAGACTAAGGAAATCAGATGAGAGTTCACACCAGCCAAAAGATCCTCAGAGTCATTGGGAAAGTAAATTGGGTTTTGTATCCGAGTCCAAAGAAGTAGGTAAGTGGAGCGCTAGTGAAGATACCATTGTTAAAAGGCAGCTATCTGGTGCTTTGGAAAGTGAACTTGGAACCAGAAGAGTTCCTCCGACTACTCCAGAGGAGTTATCTCTTTTGTATAAAGATCCTAAGGGTCTAATCCAAGGCCCATTTAAAGGAATTGATATTATTGGATGGTTTGAGGCTGGATATTTTGGTATTGATTTACCTGTTCGTCTGGAAAATTCAGCAGCTGACTCACCATGGTTTTCTCTTGGTGATGTCATGCCACATTTACGAGCTAAAGCCCGCCCACCACCAGGATTTTCTGCACCACAACCTGAATTGGCAGATATAACTGGCCGTCAAAATCCTGCTACATTTGGAAATGCTGTCACTGGTTTGAGTGAGGTTGAGATGTTGAAAAGTGATCCTAGACTTCGGCAGGGTCCTGATACCGGAGTTGAAAATAGGTATCTGGAGTCGCTCATGTCTGGTAACAGGAGCAATCCTACAATTAACAACCTGGCATTATCAGAAGGTTCTTACCTGCTATGTTTAATTATTTCCATTTCTTTTGATTATTTAGACGTAATTTATTTCCATTCTTTTATTTATTACCTGTTATCTTTAATTCATTTATACGAGGTTTGAC
Organism: Trifolium fragiferum; assembly: GCA_954870985.1. Lineage (NCBI taxonomy): Eukaryota > Viridiplantae > Streptophyta > Magnoliopsida > Fabales > Fabaceae > Trifolium > Trifolium fragiferum. Next base: position 2,168,219 of record OX940796.1, read on the forward strand.
AACATTTATGTTATATGCTATCAGGTTTTCAAGGGTTTGCTGGAAATAATTCTGGCAATCTGGGCCCATCGGGAGTAGATAGTGGAAACAACATTTACTTACTTGCCAAGAGAATGGAACTTGAACGCCAGATGTCATTACCCAATTCATATCCATATTGGCCAGGGCAGGATGCAGCATCCCTTGCCCCAAAATCAGATGTCCCAGATGTATCACTGCATTCAAAGCTCCTGTCTTCAGTGAGCGACAATTCGCGTCAACCTCAGTCCCAAAGTTCTGAGTGGTTGTCGATAATCCAAGGATTATCTGACCGGACATCTGCAGGCATAAATAATGGGACTGCTGGATGGCCAAATAATCCCTTACAAGGTGGAATGGATCTCCTTCAGAATAAAATTGACCCACGACATGATCAGAATTTCCCTCAAATGCCATTTGGAATTCAACAACAAAGGCTGACACCACAAAATCAGTTGTCTTTAAGCAATTTACTGGCTCAAGCTGCGGATAGCCCAGCCAGTTCTTTGACAGCAGAGAAGCTACTATCTTCTGGTTTATCGCAAGATCCCCAAATAATTAATCTGTTGCAACAGCAATACTTGTTGCAGTTGCAATCTCAAGCAGCTGCTTCAGCACCGCAGCTGCCTCTGTTAGATAAACTTCTGTTGCTGAAGCAGCAGCAGAAGCAGGAGGAGCAGCAGCTGCTCTTGCGGCAACAACAGCAACAACTGCTTTCCAAAATGTTGCAGGACCAACAGTCTAGCCAGGTTTTTGGCAATTCATCTTATGGACAGTTGCAAAGTGCATTACCAATGGGAAATTTGCGTGTGGATCCTTCTCAACTTCAACCCCCACAAGAGGTATTTCCCATGAGCTCCCAAATACCAATTCCTAGTGTGCACAATGACCTTAATACAGACTCTATGAATTTGCATCTTAAAGTCAGCCAAGACACAAGTTATACAGTTAACAGTAAAGCTTCTACTATGCGTCTGCCTCATCAGTTATTTGGGGATACTATTCAGAATAACTGGGCTCCTACTCTTGCTGAGCAAATTAATGAGAATCATAAAAAGGAAATTGCAGCTCCTCATGTTGAAAGTTCACTTGTGCATGACCTCAACAGATCCAAAGAGGAACCCCACACTGTGCAGGATTCTATTTTTGGCTACACTGCTAAGTCACTGGAGCAGCTTCAGGACAGCGCCTTGAAACCTGACAATGGTGCAATACCGGCAGTTTCTATGCCTTCTATACATTTACAGAGTGATGCACCTGCTGTTGATAAATCTTCAGCAGGATCTAGTGAGGTTGAGTTACCCCCAGCAAGTCGTGGTTTAGATGTAAAGATCAAATCAGATATTGCACATCAAGAGCAGCTGGCTGGAATAGACAGCACCAATACTGTGCATGTTGAAACACATGAACCCAAAAAGGCTACTGAGAAGAAATCCAAGAAGCAAAAATCTACCAAACAGTCTTCTGACCAATCCAAAGGATTGCTAAAAAACACGACTTTGCAGCCATCAAAGCAGTCAGAAGTTGAAATACCAATTTCTAATGAGTTGGGGGGAACAAACAAAGACAAACCACATGAAACATATCTGCAGAAAACAAGAAGTAAGGCAAGTCAGATTGAAGAAACTGATACCTTAGAGACAGCCGAATATCATGAAACAGTCTTTGCAGGTGATTCTAAGGTAGTTGGTTCTGTTTCTACTAACAATGCCGAAGTTCCTGCTGGACGAGCTTGGAAACCCGCTCCAAGTGTCAAGGCAAAGTCATTATTAGAAATTCAACAGGAAGAACAGAGAAAGGCTCAGACAGAAACACTTGTATCTGATGTTACTGCTTCTGTCAATTCCATGAATCTGGCAACGCCCTGGGGTGGGGTTGTGTCGTATCCAGACTCTGTTAAGGTATCTAGTGAAAGTCGCGGAGGAGACAATACAGAATCTCCTGTTAATTCTCAAATTTCTCAGAATCTGAAGAGCAAGAAAAGTCCGCTGCATGATCTTTTAGCTGAAGAAGTTTTGAAGAAATCTAATGAAAAAGAAGTAGAGGTTCCAGATAGCACATTGTCTTCGCATGATATTGCCGTGCATTCAGAATCAACAAATGGCAGTAACTTCATTGAGGCAAAAGATACCAAAAGAAGTCGCAAGAAGTCAGGAAAATCAAAGGGTTCGGGAGTTAAAGCCTCAGTTCCAGTTGCGTCTGCTGAAGTGCCTATATCCTCGAGCCCTATTGAAAAAGGTAAAAATTCCCGATCTGCACAGCAGGAAAAAGAAGCGTTGCCCTCAATCCCTGCAGGACCCTCTCTGGGAGACTTTGTTCTTTGGAAAGGAGAGCGAGAGCAACCTATCCCATCTCCTTCTCCAGCATGGTCTACTGATTCTGGTAGGGTTCCTAAACCGACTTCTTTAAGGGACATTCTGAAGGAGCAGGAGAAAAAAACTTCTGCAGTTCCTGCAAGCCCAGTGCCTATGCCTCAGAAATCCCAGCCTGCCCAAGCTAATTGGAGTAGTACTTCTTCACGGTCAATTTCAGCTTCCTCTCCATCTAAAGCCGCCTCTCCACTTCCAATAAACTCACATGTTTCTAATCAATCAAAATATAAAGGGGATGATGACTTGTTTTGGGGTCCAATTGAACCATCTAAGCAAGAAACTAAGCAGTATGACTTCTGTCTCTGATATTTTATCAAATTTATGTATGTTTGGTTTTGATTATTTTTTACACAATTTTCCACCGAAACCTCCTCAATATTTTATCCACCAAATTTTCAAAAGCAAAATAAGCTTCCAAATACATATTTTTTTTTATTATTATTATTATTATTATTATTATTATTATTATTATTATTATTATTATTATGTTGTTGTTGTTTTTTTTTTTTTATGCTGCACATTATTTGCAGTGCACAATGTAATTCATCCAATAGAAAAGCTCGATGAAAAGTTGACTGTGCTACGAGTGTTACCCATACTTTCCTGAAATTGTTGGGTTTTGTTGCATCTGCTAGCAAAATGCTATAAACTTTGCTTTAACCTTGTATATCTTCCCGAGTTCCCAAATTTTGTTGTTAATTTACTATAGAGAGTAATGCGAGTAATATCAACCTCTTAAGTGCATAACAAATCACGTGTCTAGTAAATACTATTTCAACCATTAATTTCTCACTTTAGAGAAGCCAAATCCAAAAACTATGTGTAGATGGCTAATCATTGTTAGCTTTGTTGGAGATAGTTATTGATCCCTGATTGATTTGTTTGGTGTATTTGTAAGCAGATCAGATTTCCCTCAGCTGGCTAGCCAGGGAAGCTGGGGATCCAAAAATGTACCCTTGAAAGGTAATTCATCGGGGTTATTAGCCCGGCAGAAATCAGCAAGCAGCAAATCAACTGAGCGACCTCTATCATCATCACCTGCCTCTTCTCAATCGGCTCTGAAACAGAAAAATGATGCCATGACCAAACATTCTGGTAAAAAAAAGATACACTGCTTCCACTTTTGTAGTTCCATCCTTTTGTTTGATCCACTTAACTTGATCAATTGACGATTCTCTAAAATACTGATCCATGGTTCTCTAAATTTTCAGAGGCGATGGGCTTCAGAGATTGGTGTGAGAATGAGTGCGTCAAGCTTATTGGGACAAAAGGTATGTGTACCATTTCAGTTTTTGGTTGCTATTAATTTTGAAATTGAAAATTAAATATTTATGGGCTTGTGATATATATATATATATATATATATATATATATATATATATATATATATATATATATATATATGATAGTATGTATGTTTTTAATCAAATGTTCAAATATGATGCCATGGTTTAAGCTGAGACTATGATGTATGCTTGTTTATTATTATCATTTGCATAATCCAACAGCTGATAGGTTTATGGTTTAAGAGCATGTTATTCTTGATGCACAATTAAATGTTTTCAACTTTTTTGGTGGTTATGGCAGATACAAGTTTCCTTGAATTTTGCTTGAAGCAATCCAGATCAGAAGCTGAGACGCTTCTTAAAGAAAACCTTGGATCATTTGACCCTGATCATCAATTCATCGATAAATTCCTTAATTACAAGGAGATGTTACCATCGGATGTGTTGGACATAGCTTTCCAGAGTAAGCATGGTAAGAAAGTTAACGGACTTGGCGCTGCTGCCATGGCATCAGCTAATGCAGATATACAGGATGTGGACCACACTGAAGGATCTTCCAAAGGAGGCGGAAAGAAGAAGGGCAAAAAGGGGAAAAAGGTTAGCCCTTTAGTTTTGGGATTTAACGTTGTGAGTAATCGGATCATGATGGGTGAGATCCAGACTGTAGAAGATTAAGTTAAGAGTAATTTAAGATCAATGCAGGAGGTTGTTGAGGTAGATGTACATACATTTTGGTCGCAAACTGTAAATGCTTTTGTTGGACTTGGGATTTTTATTTATTTCCTACAGACTCTAGCAGCATTTAGACCAACTTAACCAATTTTGTTCCCTTGATTTAGTTATAATTTAGTTGCTTTGACAATTTATCATGATTAGACTGTCATATTTGCCGTAATTCAATTTAATGTTCATTTTATAAGTATTACTTGTGCAAGTAATACTCTTCCTGGATAACGATATTTGGATTTCAACTATGCATATGATAGTAACTAAATGATCTTACTGTATGAATCAAAGTTCAAACCATAGAGGCCTTGCGTAGTTTGTAACTACATGATCTTGATCAGCTTATCCTCAAAGCATCCTGGTCCTAAACATCGATTTCTTTAAGTATATCATTAGAAGCCTTGAGCTAGCAGTCCCCTACCAATGTCAAGATGCAGCCTCCATATTTGAGCTGGGTGTGTATTAACATTATTGATGTTGATTTTCTTTCTTATTTCTTTTATTTAAAAGTTATTTTAAAATGAGCTTTATAACTTGTTTTTACAAGGGATTTTGTAAAATTGAGTTTGCAAAAAAGATTTTAAAACTCAATTCAAACTTCCACTTTCTTGTGCTTTTTTTTTTACTACTTTTAAAGTTTAAACCCATGTTAACCACTTAAACTCAGTCATTTAATTATATTTTTATATTATGTTTTTTATGTAAGATTTATTTGTTTACTTCATTTATACATATTTCTTGGACCCATTTAGAAAATAATTATTCATATTTGTTTTGGTAATATTGGGTTGTATAATATAATATGATATAATTTTGTACATTTTAGAAGTTTTCATGGATATAGACATAGATGGATGTGGAGACACTTTATCCTTGCACTTCTTTGTCACAAGATTGGGAGAGCCTTGTTTTTAACGTCCCTGAATCGTTGTTATGTCTATGAGACAAGCTATTTCCATCATTATTAGACTCTTTAACCTCTGAAGACTATCTTATGGCTTCACAAGAAGTGCAAGGCAATTGAAGTTTCACATTAAAAAGCAAATTCATTTCTCGCCACTAAAATTCAATCTCTATGATTAGATTTTAAATCAATATCATCCAAGATACGAGCAAAGTGACCTAGCATTAACTGTTTCAAATCCAAAAGCACCAACTATTTCAAAAAGAATCGTCAAACGCCAATATTCATAAGATAAACCATGTAGTCTAATCCATGTTTCCGCATTGATTTGCTCAAAATCAGAAGTCCACACCAACACAAAAATCTAATCGAACACAAATCCTCCATAGATGAAAAACAAACTAAGCAACCTTTCCCCACAAAAATCATAAACCAAGAAGAGTAAATATTCCAAGAAGTGTCACCTTGATGCAAACATATGACTTGGTGTTATTTGAGTTGTAATCTTGTATATTACTCCCCAGAGTATGTGTGTTTGTCATCGAACTAGATTAACAAATTACATGTGTTGTTTATGTCGTTTATATTTCCCTTGTCAAGATTGTTTACCGTTAATTGGATGTTTAAACATTAATCTTAACAACGTAACTGCGTCATAGTGTTGAAACATCACATACAACATCTGCAACTAACGTCTGACTTCTATAATTAGAGGGTCGGTGTTTCTTGTTAGCAACACAATTCATAGGGTGGGTAATCCTATTATCCGACCACTTTCGAGCGTATCTCAACACCCAACTATTCTTGATAGTGTTTTATTCGTTGATTAAACGGAGACGGACTGTCACCCCTCGAATCATCTTTCCGTATGATTATGACCTCAATTTGGATGAAGATGAAGTCCGAACCGCTTTGACAATTATACAGTTTCCCGAAAATCCTAGGATTATAATCAATAATCCTTTGGATGCTGGTTTTATAGTTGGAGACACACGTCCGATTGCTGTAATTAGAGGGCTGGTTTTTCTTATTGGGAGAATCTTTCATTGGGTGGGTAACCCGATTACCCAATTATTCATGATAATTCGCATGTTAAATACTTCGTGGGATACACTGATGTTCTAAATTGCTAAGATCGTAAGATTTGTTCATCGACACATCCATTATTTCCACCAAGTAGTCGCTTGAATCGTTCACTTCCAAAATTGCATTTGTCTAGTTGTCTTTGTAGTCTTCTATAGCTACTTGCTAGATTTGTAAAAGACTACTTGTTGATCCTGCTCCTTGAATCATGATGTAATATCCTTTGTCTTTGCAATTTCATCAGTTGAAAAATGTCTCTAATTACAGGGATTAAGTGGGAGTTTTTTTTTTAACTTTTTATTTTGACAGGGTTAAAGATTGCATTTAACATCACTTTTTCCATATATTTTTAGGTCAACGAGTCGGAGAAATGGAACGTGATTGCTTAATTGCATACAGTATAAATTCATAAGTGCTTACAGAAAATTATGATCTCTTAACATAAAATATGTCCGTATAAATTCATAAGTGCTTACAGAAAAGCCAGACAAATAAGCTTCTGAAAAAAGTTAAAGTGCATATGCAGATTCCAGTTCCTGTGGGAAGCTATAAGTTACAAGACTAGTTGTTCGAAAATAACCTTAAATAAGGCTACTTTGTGCTACCTTCATTTGATGGTGGCTGTGACGGACATGTTCAATTCCACATTGTTTAGATATGTGACCTAAGTAGTGCTTATAAGCCAGTTTTATAGGATTAAGTTAAGCTCTAAGCCGAAGTTCGTTAAAGGTAAGCCCCAAGCAATATCACAGGCCAATCAATATGTACCATCTATATCATAGGTCAATCAATTTAATCACAGAATTCGGGAATACATTAGTCATATATACAAGACTTGCAAGCTAATTTAGGAAATACAGTAACAGCACCCATCAACCAAATCCGTATGATTGAGATATATTTCTTGATATACTAAAAAATGAAAATAAGGAAACAATATACACAGTTTCTGACATTTCTTGTATATATATATATATATGCATTCCTTTTAAAAAGCATAAGAAATTTTCAAATTAAATTCAAACTCAATACTGTAACATCGATTAAAAATTAATTACTATGTGGACTGCACATCACCTGCATACGACCCGCAGTGTCTCCAGCTCTATTTGGTCGTATTATTCGATCTTCTGTCCCATTTGAATACCGTTGTCTGATGGCGTTATACCTAAACATTCAAAAACATCAAGCATGATATTGCTACCTTAAAAACATATTGATGAAATACATGTAGCAACCAGAGAAGTGAAATTATTAAATAAAACTGCATACCTTTTCATAACTATGCAGCGACCAAAGCCTCGATCAAGAGATGACTTGTTCATGACAATTGCATCCTCAATATCATAACCACTGTAGCTCATTACAGCTACAGTGGCATTCTGACCTGCTCCAAGCTTATCATATCCAACCTAAAAGACTAAAGATTAATAAGAGCCATAAACTCGGTGAGAAATAAAACAATGGAAATATTACTAACCAGCTCAATTGATTTTGTCGTCAGCAAAGGTCGTTGAGGATAAACCAGTAGATAAAGTAAGGTGTCCATCCGTTGGTGCTAAAAAAACCAAATTTCAACTTCATCAATACGCATGGAATATGGAACTTTATCTACTAGAAGAACCAAAAAATAATGCGGCAGCATAATTACTCAACACACAAATGCAAGAACAAACACAGTTACAAGTCATCAGGTATTGGAAAAATTCCAAAACCCACATTGAAAAGTTATAGAGTAGCCCTCCTTACCTTACAAGTCGGTTTTGTAAGAATGAGTTAGATTCAAAATAAAAACCTAAAATTGTATTAGAGTTTATCAGTTTGACTTGAGTGGGTGTATTAGTAAAAACCCAAGTCCTACATTGAAAAATGATAAGGCCTGAAAAGTCTTAGGCCTAATATAAAAACTTAATATCAAGTCCTCATGTAAACTATTTTTCTTATACATATATTCATTTCTAAACTTGCACCTGACTGGAAAAGCTATTAGGTTACTAACATTACATGATTGATACAATATACAACACATCTACAATCACACGGCTAACTTTCAATGCAGACTTCACCCCCTTTAACTTCACAATAATCAAACCTTCAAGCACAAATAAATTAAGAGCTTAAGATTCAAGGCAATAAATTTAAGAGCTTGAGACTCAAGGCAATAAAATGCAGAATAACATAGAAGTCCTCACTTCAAAATTAAAGTAACGCGGTGAAATTCAGCATATCGTTCCCAAAAGAGACCATGGGATTCAGGCATATTTCAAAAACAATATTCTCAGACATGAACTTATATGTCTGTCTAATTCAATAGACACACTAAAGAATAAAGCTAATAAAAATTGACTCGATAGAAAAAGAAATCTAAATTTAATAAATGTGTTCAGAAGTATTTGGAAAATATTATCATCGAGTTTGAAGGTCATTCAATCGAAGTGTTTCAGTTACATAAACAATAAACTATTTACTTGCCTGGTTATATGCTATATTTCCCATAGCTTGCTTTCCCATTGCACACTACAGTGAACAAAACAAAAGTTACCATCTATTCATACAAGTGCAATATCTCAGTTACTGTCGTAAACCCAAAGGGAGCAAAGAGGGATAACCTGATAAGTGTTTCTGGGAGATTGATTATGATGAGGGTATGGAATTAGTAAAAGGCTCAATCTCAATATGTGTAGTTTCTGATGTCACCTCTCCTTCATATAAAGCAATCTATAAAAAAATAGGCAGGTGACTGATTGTTAGGAATAAGATTTCAAAGAGTTGAAATCTGTGAGACAACTGGTGTGACCAACTCATCTTCTTAGCATTGCAAGATTAGAACGATCCTCTACAGTCGCTTACGGTGATCACCGAAGTTCTCATCGCAGAACCGTTAATCACGCTCTGATCACACGGTCATGATTCATCCACCATATTTATGTTCCCGTCTCCTTAGAAATCAAGGACACGGTAGAACGATCCTATAGAACAGATCCCGTTCAAGTAAAGAATAAGATTTCAAATATATCAAAAGAAGAAAAAAAAGATTTCAAAGACAAAAGAAGCTAGATGTAATTGGAACAAAACGCACCAAAGCATTGTTTTCCTCGTTAACGTCAAGATACTCAATCAAGCCATTACGTAAAAAATCATTAAATGTGCACACTCCATCCTGAAAGCACATTTGAGTTAATATTCTCATAAACAGCTTCAATTCTCTATTTTCAAGATAAAAACATCGATATGATTACCTTTAACTCTTTCATATGATGATCTTTGACTCTTGATATTCCCTTGTCAGCAATGACAAGAGGACGGCAAACTCTACCACCATCAGAAGCTATGTAAACACAACACTGAAAACATGTTTTTGTCCATTAATACTGGTTTCAAATCACACCCTTCTAACATTACAATTAGTAAAGATTTTGAGCTATCAGATTGCTCCTGGCAATGGAAATCAATTCTCGTATATATAGGGTAGAATTGCATATGTAAATATTATTAGGAGAATATTGTAATTATCAGCATTAGTGTATGTACTATTTTTTTAGTTCTTCATTTAGCATTTAATAAGATTGGTATATATATTCATAATTCGTAATAAAACTTGTATACTTGAACTCATTCAATAATATTCAAAGTTTCACTCTCGGCAAATAAAACTAGAGTGTAATAGTATATTCTTGGCACTCAATCTGCATGAATACAAAACTTAAATTTAAACAATTTAAATATAACAACAATACATACAAACACAAATACTATTACCATATTTTTAAATATGAAACATCTGCCAAATAAGAGAATTCACCAACTAAAAAAAATGATTGAAGTAGAAAACGGGAAAATAGTATGAAGAATGAAACAGTAAGAAAAACGGGAAAATGAATCAACTGCAACAGAACTATTCACCTGCTTTTCATTGACATAGACACTCACAAACACACCAACTCGACAAGCTCTTCGCAACTTTCTCAATGCAGTAGCAAAACGCTGGAACAATAAAATGTTAAGGTTTACAATATATGAGATAATTATGAACGCATATTTGAATATGACATAGATATAAATAAATGTGATAAAAAGCAGACTAATACCTGTGGTCTCCTATGCTTGCCAAGGATAGAACCATTAAAAATGACAAGAAAGGAATCGGGTGCATGAAGCTCTTCTCCAGAGAAATGTTCCATGTCTTCAACACCCAAAGTATAGCACTGCAATAGAAATAATATAGCACAAAAAAATGTAAAACACCTAAAGGATAAAAAGTTATCTAGCAACTTAAAGGTTTGTCTTGTATTGTTTTGTTCAGTACATATCCTTTTGCAAATCAAACATAGAGTAAAATAGGAGAAGTGTAAGCCCAAACATAGTTATGGTGCTTTAAAATTGCAAAGTTCCTAAAATACTCAAATAAAAAACCTCTAACGTTTATTATAAGGGTTTTTTGGAACTTTTGAATCTTTGATCTCGATATTTGGAATTTCAACTATGCATATGATAGTAACTAAATGATCTTACTGCCTGAATCAAAGTTCAAACCAGAGTCCTTGTGTAGTTTGTAATTACATGGTCTTGATCAGATTATCCTCAATATCCTGGTATCTAAACATAGATTTCTTTAAGTATATCGATATAAGCCTCGGCTAATTATTCAGAAGCACTATGGCTACAACATTTGAGCTAGAAGTCCCCTACTGATGTCAAGTTGCATCCTCCATATTTGAGCTAGGTGTTTATTAACAATATTATTGATGTTACTTTTCTCTTTCTTATTTCTTTTATTTAAAAGTTGTTTTAAAATGAGCTTTATAACTTGTTTTTAAAAGGGATTTTTTAAAATTGAGTTTGAAAAAATATTTTAAAACTCAATTCAAACCTCCACTTTCTTGTGCTTTTTTTACTACCTTGTTATCAACGTACTTGAATTGTTGTTACGTATGTCCATGAGACAAGCTATTTCCATCATTATTATGGCTTCACAAGAAGTTCAAAGCAGTGGAAGTTTCACATTGAAAAGCAAATTCATTCCTCTCCATTAAAATTCAATATCCATGATTATATTTTAAATGAATATCAACCTAAGATACTAGCAAAGTGACCTAGCATCTGCCAATGTTCAAGGGCTTTTAGTAGAACCCCTAAAGCTCTAACTATTTCAAAAAGAATCATCAAACGCCAATATTCATGAGATAAACCATGTAGCCTAATCCATGCTTGCACATTGATTTGCGACATCCAAAAAAACACAAAAGTCTAGCCAAACAATTTGACTTACTGAACACAAGTCCTCTATATCCTCCATAGATGAAAAACAAACTCAGCAACCTTTCCCCACAGAAATCATAAACCAAGAAGAGGTTGTTCTCCAAATCTTTAAGATTCTTGCAAAATATATGTACATTTGGGCAAAGTAAATATTCCATGAAGATTGTTTTGCCTTAATTCAATTCAATGTTCATTTTATAAGTATCACTTGTGCAAGGAATACTCTTACTGGCTGATTCAAAGTTCAAACCATAGTAGAGTCCCGGTGTAGTTTGTAACTACATGATCTTGAATCTTGATCAGATTTTCCTCAAAGCATTCTGGTTGCTAAACATCGATTTCTTTAAGTACATCATTAGAAGCCTTGGCTAATTATTCAGAAGCACTATGTCGATAACTTGTTTATAAAAGGGATTTTATAAAATTGACTTTGCAAAAATATTTTAAAACTCAATTATTTCAAAAATATTACAAAAAGGTTTAGCAGCGCAGCTTGTTGCCCGTTTACCTCTCGTTAATGTGTAATTATTAAGTATATAAATATATAAAATGAAATAGAAACGGTTAATTATGAAACTCAATTCAAACTTCCACTTTCATATGCTTTTTTTACTACCTTTAAAACAAGCTTGTTAACCACTTAAACTCGGTCATTTAATTATATTCTTATATCATGTTTTTTATATAAAATTTATTTGTTTACTTCATTAATACATATTGTTTGGGCCCATTTAGAAAATAATTATTCATATTTGTTTTGGTAACATTGGGTTGTATTACTATTATATAATATAATATATGATATAATTTTGTACATTTTAGAAGTTTTCATGGATATAGACATAGATGGATGTGGGGACACTTTATCCTTGCACTTCTTTGTCACTAGATTGGGAGAGCCTCGTTTTCAACGTCATGAGACAAGCTATATTTCATACTGGTGTCAAAATGTTCAGCTTTTGACCACTCTAACCAAGAACTCAATTGTCTTCGAAAATATTGCTGGTTTGGCCAAAACCAATGTTGAGCAATCCATTGTGATATTAAAATTTGGAGATCATACTTATGTGCATTTGTAAAGAACATACATTCGTGCATGTCAGGAAAAGTATCATCAAAAGGATCGTAGAAAAGCAAACGTTCTGCGAGCACCAAAATTCTTTGACATTGATGGTCTCCATGTTTTGAAGATAAATTTGGATCAGATTTTGCATATTGGAGAAGTCTCTCTATGCCGTTAAATAGTCTTTGAGGGCATGATTTAAAACATTTACGCTGCCAGGAAAGAAGGGATACGTACACCCAAGGAAAAACAGAACACACCTTGGTCAATTTTTTTGGATCCAATGCGATGATGGAGAGGCTTAGAATAATTGGGTAGCAAGAAAGTGAGATCAAACATTTGATGTTACTTAAGTACTTTCTTGGCAAGGAGGTTATCGATTCAAAGAAAAGAATTGCAGTTTCTCAATTGAAGTACATTCTTAATATGTGGGACATATCGCATCATTAATGTGACAAATATGCTCTTCAAAGAATTGGCATTTGATATTAAACAGAAATTGGTGCAATAAGACTAATGATGTAATATTAATTTGATAGAAATTGGTGCAATCTTTATTAATGGAGATCTCATAGTATTCCATTTAATCCATGTAATTGCAAAGACAAAGGATAGCAAAGACTAGGGTCAATGTGCCAATTCTGATAGCAGTCAAACAATAGGTTGGCTTGTTGTGTATGAAACTAATCTTTGTATATGAAAAAAACATTTAATCAACTTTTTCCATTTTGTTATGCTTGGGCTGAGAAGAGGTAAGGATAAGGAACGACCCATTTTGTTGGAACTTAGAATGAGACAAAATCCAGTACAACAACATTTCCTGCAAACTTGTTAAGGAAGGAACCTAAACAACCTTTCATCTCTTTTACATTATAAAATATTATTAAATCCAGAAATTAAATAGTACTGTCTTTTTATTTGAAAAAAGTTATTTGTTTTCCCAAAATTCCCACACACTATCCCACTCCAACCTTTAAGGTATCAAAATCATTCCATAAAAAGAAGAAAAAAAAACAGAGGCCTTTGAACCCATTTTCAAGTTTGTAGTGTGTTTCATTTTCAAGTTTCTACTTAGGAAGAAATTATATTGCAAACACAATGAACCCATTTTGAAGTTGAAGTTCAGAAAAGATGATGAAGAAAGCTACTGACTTTAATGATCACAACTTCATTTCTTGGTGTCTTCAAGAAATCTTCAACAAGGTTTCATCTTTTTTCTTACTCTATCACACACATTATCTTTCTTTTTCTTTTTTTTTTTCATTGCATTTTTTTTTTTTTTTATATTTGTTTTTGTAGGTGGAATATATTGATTTATATTTCAAATCTAGTTTCTTTCAATGAAATTTATTATTCGATTAACAAAAAAAATTCAAATCTTTTGGGCAATATTTTCAGTCATTTGTGTATCCTTTGTTGGAAGAAACTAGAGCACAAATATGTTCTTCTATGGAGATTTTGTGAATGACATTTTCTAGTTTATTGTTACTAAGTCTGTAACTATTTCCATGTATGAAATATTTTGACATTTAGTTATTTTTTGTCGATGTATGTTGGGGCGCAGGTTGACAAAAACTGTGATTATCGCTCTCCGAAGACAGGTACTCTTAGAGATGCTGAAACATATCAAAGGATATGGAATGCACTGCATATGGGTGGAGATTCAAACCTCATTGAGAGGATTTTATGTTCTACTGATGTGGTAAGAAAGTTATCTTTTATATTAAGGATTTGTGTTAGTTGTTCCTGTGTAGTGTTAACTTGTACAAAGATAAAAATCACTGTAGTGAAGTTATGTATGGTTATTTTTAAATTTATTGTTGATTGTTTGTATAGTTATTTGTAACTATTTATGAGTTCGTGAATGACATTTTCTAGTTTATTGTTACCGAGTTTGTAACTATTTCCATGTATGAAATATTTTGACATTTAGTTATTTTTTGGCGATATATGTTGGGGCGCAGGTTGACAAAAGCTGTGATTATCGCTCTCCGAAGACTGGTGCTCTTAAAGATGCTGAAACATATCAAAGGATATGGAATGCGCTGCATATGGATGGAGATTCAAACCTCATTGAGAGGATTTTATGTTCTACTGATGTGGTAAGAAAGTTATCTTTTATATTAAGGATTTGTGTTAGTTGTTCCTGTGAAAATTTGTAGTGTTAAACGATAAAAATCACCTGCTTTTCATTCAGATAGACACTCACCTGTTTTGGGTTGTGGTGTCAGTTATTGTTGCTTGTAGTTCTGGTTTTTTGGCTTTGATTCAGTTGCCGTTGCAGTGTTATTTGTAGCATCTTGATGTTGCTTGTGGGATTGGTAGTTTAGTTTGCTCTGTCATGTGGTGCCTAGTTGCTATGTGTGTTTTGTTGTATCTTTCATGCTCTTTCCCCGGTACATCTTGTACTTGGGCCTAGTCAATTAAGAGTTCAAGATCCTTAGATGTCTGATTAATTTATCTTGCCTCAGTTTCAAATAAGCTTTGTCTAATTGTTCTCATGTAGGAGTGTTTTAAATTTTTGAGGGAAAAATCGTTGGTGCTGCATTCTTATGAGGCAACTATGTTATTACCCTTTCACTGTTTTATCCTAGTGTGGCTGAGGTGCTTAGTATATTTAAGATATAGCAATGAGAGGTCCTAGTGTGATTTATGTGCGTCTTTCTTTTGAGCATATACATCAGCTGGAGGTTTGTATCCCTGGTGTGTGTGGACTGGTAAGGCATAGGAAGAAGTTTCTTAATTGCTATTTGTCTGATACATCTTTTAGGACCTGGTGGTAATGCAGTTTTTAGTGTTGCTTGGTCATAGGATTATATCAATATTTTAGAGTTGTTTTTGATAGCTATGTGAGTTTTACCTTTTTGCTCGTAATTTTTACTTTATCCAACATTCCAACCCCAAAGATATTTCCATCATCCATCTTCTCTTTGATTATGGTATTGGCAAGTAACAAAAAATTGTATTAATTGCTTGAAAATAAAAAAAGTATTAATATAGTCCATTTCATTCACCTTCTGAGTCTCTCTGATTCATCTCTGTTTCTCTCCCCTTATCTAAGCTCCTTCACCTCTGATGCTATGTAAACACAACACTGCAAATATGTTTTTGTCCATTAATACTTGTTTCAAATCACAGCTTTCTAACATTACATTTAGTAAACATTTTGAGCTATCAGATTGCTCCTGGCAATGGAAATCAATTGTCGTATATATAGGGAAGAATTGCACATGTAAATATTATTAGGAGAATATTGTAATTATCAGCATTACTGTATGTACTATTTCCTTAGTTCTTCATTTAGCATTTAATAAGATTGGTCTATATATTCATAAGAAAACTTGTATACTTGAACTCATTCAACAATATTTGAATGACATTTTCTAGTTTAATGTAACTATTTCCATGTATGATATATTTTGACATTTAGTTTTTGCCGATGTATGTTCTGACACAGGTTGACAAAGGTTGTGATTATTGTTCTCGGAAGACTGATGCTCTTAAAGCTTGCCTTTCTTCCATTCATTGCAATCATAAGTCTACTGTGGATCTTATTTGGGGTCCACCAGGGACTGGAAAAACAAAAACTTTGTGCACGCTGCTTTTCGCTCTCTTCAAAATGAACTGTAGCATGCTTGTTTGTGCTCCAACAAATGTTGACATTAAGGAAGTGGCATCGCGTGTCTTGAGCATTGTAAGAGAATCATTTGATGGAAATTCCGATGCTTTGTTCTGTAACTTAGGAGACATGCTATTGTTTGGGAATCATGAACGGCTTAAAGTTGTGACAGAAGAGTCAATCAGAGAGTTCTGTTTTCAAACATCTTCATTAATATTTTCCACTGCTTCCTGCTCCTTTAAGCTGCATTCTGATGCTTTGTTCTGTAACTTAGGAGACATGCTATTGTTTGGGAATCATGATTTTATTAAGGTGACTGAAGGTGATGATGTTAATGTGGCAGTAAAAGAGACACCTCACTCCCAAAATTCAACCCTAACAATGAGAAAGACATCCCAAACCTCAACCCTTTCAATTAGTAGAAGACCAAGCTTCAAACCAATATATAGGCAACCTTCGAATGAGAACCGTATGTTGATTAAGCGGAGACGGACTTTCATCCCTCAAATTATTTTTCCCTATGATTTTGAACTTCAGTTGGATGAGGATCGTCCCGCTTTGACAATCATAGAGTTCCCTGAAAATCCTAGGATTCTAATCAACAACCCTTTAGATGCTGGTTTTGAAGTTGGAGAGACACGTCTGATCGACGTAGTTAGAGGGCTGGTTTTTTTTGTTGGCACAACTTTTCATAGGGTGGGTAACCCGATTACCAGATTGCTTTCGGGTATATCTCAGCACCCCATTATTGATAATAACCCGCATATTAAATATTTCATGGGGTGCATTGATATTCTGAATAGTTACAAGATAGTAAGGTTCATAGGAGCAAATGAAGGGACCTTTATCGATGTTTTCAGAATCGGAGTTGATCCTGATTGGAGAGAAGTGGGTTTTTCCGATTTGATGATCTTGTTTGACCCGCGGATACCAAATGAAGGTATCCATTGGAAGCAAGTCCTCATAATTTGGTCAATCAATCAAGCCACGTTCATTTCCTTTGCCAAGATGATTATGATCTGGAATGTGTTCTTTCATTTGACCTTCTCAATGAACAAGCGAGAAGACGTCCACTTCCACCAAATATGTTTGGTGTTCCGATTTTGTGCTGTCTGCAGAACACTCTGTGTTGTTCTAATTTGTTTGGTAACACTCTCCAAATACATCAATCAACTGGTAACAATGATTGGATGTTATGGATAGAAGTGAATATACTTTTTAATATACCTCCTGGAGTGCTTACCATGCAGCTACCCATTTGTTTACATGGGAATCTTTTATTTCTGGCTTTCCGTGGTCTGTTCCCCCTACCTGGTTATCCGCTCTTTCCATTCAACCCACATGGGGTTATAGTTAATATTGCAACCGGTACGGTTGAATTGGTCAACGGATTTCCATTAATCAATTGGTTTCGTGCAAAGACTTTTGCCGGGTCGTTTGAAGCGCTGCCGTATTAAGGTAAAATATTTAATTATTCAAATTTGTTACATTATTTTGGCTTATGGAAAATCTAAATAAAAAAATCAGAAAATCCTCCCTTGAAAGGTTAATATTTGTTAAAGTTTAGTTGATTTTAATGCCTTCTTAGAGACTATCATATCATGTTTTAATATTTTTAAAAGTATCTGCTTAACTTTCAGGGCATGAAGCGTCCATTCCAGCCGATGAAAGACCTCAACATGGACAAGGTCATCTCAGATATCCGGTTTATCAAATTCTAGTTGTTTCACAACTTCCCTCTTGGCTTGACTTGTGTAGTTGAGTTAGGTAAACTGATTTATTGGTAAAAATTCTTGGATAGATATATGAAACAATGTATTAGATGTTGCCTTTGTGGTTGACATTTTGAGATTAGACAACTTAGGAGTTTAGATAGTTATTTTGAATATGTTAATGGTCTTGTATGAGAACCGTTGATTTTGGTTTAAGGGAAACCATATTCAGATTTTCATATGCATATTCAGACAAATTCCAAGATATATTTTTTGGTCCTTATTGTATGTCTCGTTAAATATCTGTTTTCTCTATGAATTTTATGTTGCTTAAAAGATCCATTTTTGAGTTACACCTTCGAAAATCTCACCTTTAAAAAGGCACATGAACTTGATAGTATTGTATCATTAGTGTTAATTATGAAATACTTGTTTTGAGAAGGTTAATGATTCTGAATCTAATGACCCTTCTGAAATACTTATGTTCCAAGAAGGTTAATTATGTTTGGATGATGATGATTTGCATCATTAAAAAGGCCAAGGTCTAATTTCGACACCATTTCAGTTTTTATTCTTTTGATTGCCAAATTCTTCCCATTTAAACAACCATGGAAAGCTGATCCATCAATGTGACAATTTGAACTGAAATCCTCAGTTGCTTTTCTCAAATCTTCAATTCTTTTGAACTGCCATGTTTGTCTTTTTCTGTGAACTGGCCAACAAAGGATTTTAGCTTAGCTTGAGAAGTTGTTAGTTTCTCAATTGGTATCATTTTTATGAATTTTACCATGGTTACATGTTTGCAAGTGCTCATATTACAATGATTTATTTCTGTTATTATTCTTTTGAACTTTTGTCCTTTGTGTAGTAGATTAATTTGATTAGGATTTTCTTATTCCTATATAGAGTATATTTTTTGACATGGTTTGCACCGATGCACTTTGTTATGATTTTACCTTGCTTTGGACGTGGTTGCATGTCTTCTACTATGTGCTTGTGATATTTTTTAAACCTTCTTATTGATATAATGATAGTAAGATGTGATAACTGTTTCTAGTTTCTACTATTAATGGCTACGAGTCCGTGTTGCACTATAAATGGATGTGGGATCCTTTAACTTGTATGCCAAGTTAATAGTCTCCTTTAATTTGTTGCTTTGTGTTTGTTGTATGTGTTCAAGGGTCTTGTTCTGCTGTTTATTCTTGACTGGTTCCTGCAGTTTTCTTGGGATGTTATGCTTTACGTTTGTAAGCTGTTTTTCAAGACTGCAGGTGTGGTATGGTAGCTTGTTTTTCAGGTTTTGTTTTGGGTTGTGGCCTTAGTGTGTAGTCCCTGTTCCCTAGTAATCTTGTGGTAGGTCAGTTATTGTTGCTTCTAGTTCTGGTTTTTTGGCTTTGATTCGGTTGCAGTTGCAGTGTTATTTGTAGCATCTTGATGTTGCTTGTGGGCCTGGTAGTTTAGTTTGCTTTGTCATGTTCTGCCTAGTTGCTATGTGTGTTTTGTTGTATCTTTCATGATCTTTCCCCGGTACATCTTGTGCTTGGGCCTAGTTAATTAAGAGTTCGAGATCCTTAGATGTCTGATCATTTTATCTTGCCTCAGTTTCAACTAAGCTTTGTCTAATAGTTCTCATGTTGGAGTGTTTTAAATTTTTGAGGGAAAAATTATTGGTGCTGCATTCTTATGAGGCAACTATGTTATTACCCTTTCACTGTTTTATCCTAGTGTGGCTGAGGTGCTTAGTATATTTAAGATATAGCAATGGGAGGTCCTGGTGTGGTGTGTGTGGTCTGGTATGGCATAGGAAAGATTTTCTTGTTTGCTATTTGTCTGATACATCTTCTAGGACTTGGTGGTATCCAGTTTTTTAGTGTTGTTTGTTCATAGGATTATATCAATATTTTAGAGTTGTTTTTGATATCTATGTGAATTTTATCTTTTTGCTTGTAATTTTTAACTTATTCAATCCCAAAGATATTTCCATAATTCATCTTCTCTTTGATTATGGCATTGGCAAGTCAAAAAATGTATTGATTAAGATATTAGACTTCCATAAGTGGATGAATAACTAAAAGAAAGAAACAATAATGAGGTAAGGCATATCCTTTCCTAAGAGTCAAGAAAAAAATAATAGGTGGCAAACATTTGATTATTAGAATAATAATTAAACTAATAAAAGAAAAGAACCAAAATAAAACTTTTTGAGAGAATCAATGTGAAATGTTCCAAAGGAAGCAATAAGAAATTGTGAGCTCAAAGGAAAATATATATAATGAAAGCCTCATTATGCATCCAAGGCATAAAACTTCAATTAAGTATTTAGACATATTAGAATCACATTCTGCAGCATTACATTTATACAGAACACTAGAAAAATAAACTTGATTACTAGGAAAAGAAAATTATCATCCATGGCACAAAGAAAGCCACCATTTCGTTTTAGAATACCTTCTTGGCTATCAGGAACACCTGAATCAATGTCTCGCCGTCCGAAAGACTCGTCAAAATCAACTGCTCGATCAGACACAAATGTTCCTATTCAAAGACCATCTAGGCCTTCTCTCATAACTCCTGCAGAGTTTCCTCCAATTCCTGTCAAAACTCAAGAAAACACTAAAATTGAACCTCTAAACCAATCGCCACCTCATCCAACTCAACCAACGCCATTATCAACTTCAGTGATCGTTGAGACTAGTCACTCAAAACCCCCTTCTCCATCATTATCATCTAACCATGTCAACTCTGCGCCCTCACCATCTCATGCAGCATCTCAGGTTCAGGTTGTCTAGACTCAACCTCAGTCTCCCTTTCATTATGACACCATGAAGGAGCCAAAGCCTTCTTCTACTGAAGTATGAACCAATGCAACAAGAAGCTGAAAACGAATTCACTGTTGATAAAAATCACCAAGTCACCACAGCATGTAGGCTCCGAATAAAAAGCTTCTTTTATGCCCTCCTCACCCCAAGTTTCAAAAATCGAACCAGCTTCCCAGCACCATCCACCGTCTCCTTTGGCCTCTGTGCAGAATGAGGTGTTAAAGGCTAACCATGAAGAAAACTCTTTTTATACGTCATCTACCTCTCAAGTACAAAAAGAGAAGATTCCAGTTTCAGTGTCTGAGACATTGCCAAATGAATCAGAACCAAAGATGAACTCACCATCGAAAATAATTCCGGTATCACAGCCAGAGAAACTGTCTAAGCACACAAAAACAAATTTGGAAACGCAAAGAACTTCCCTTCAACATAAAACACCACCAAAGTACTCTTTGGAAACTCGAAGAACTTCCCTTCAACATAAAGACAAGGAGAAAGTTATGCATGAAAGCAAAAAGGTAGGAAAAGCCAAAGACAAAAGTACTAACCAGCCGAATCGACATACGGTACCAAACCATATTCTTCAGGCACAAAGGATAAGAAGCAGCATGGTGTAAAAGAAACTGTAGAGAGAAAGATAATGTTTGCCACATCAAACTCCAGCGGAAAAGACATAGGAGTTTTGAGCTCAAAAGATCCTAGCTCAAGCATATCAAACCAAAGAAATGCTCCATCGAGCGATGAAAGGAAGAAAAAAAAAAAAAAAAGGAAAAGGAAAAGGGTCCAATTCAAAAAGGTATCAAAGATGATATCACAAAGTTTTTTCATAAGATATCAGCATCAGTGCAACCAACACAGCCTATGGAGGACAAAAAATTTAGTGTCATGACATTGACCAGTGACAATAGAGGAGCCACAATGCATGTTAATTGGTTCCGAGTCAGATAAGAAAGCATAGGGCCTACAAGAATGAATCTGAAGAGAGCATTGATGTTACAACAGATGGAGAAGGAAACACGAACAATGACGAAGAAAACTCAATGGAGCACAGTATCAATAATAATAATTAGCATTTAATTATCATTATTATTTTAGATTTGTATAAAGTCAAACACCTTAATTGTTGGAGTATATTTGTTACCTTAATTCACTCCAATTAGGTTATTATATTTGTGTATATATACACCACTTGTAAACTCTCACAAATAATGCAATATACAATTTATTCATTCTCTTATATGGTATCAGTTGGTAACGTTCCAGCCCTATCCTGTTAAACTAGAAAACGCCGTTTTTCTACCCTGTGCCGTCACCCTTGCCTCACATGGCTTCCGATGGTTCTCACTACATAGCTAATCCCTATGAACCCTCCAAACCCTTTGCGTGCATCACCCTCAGCGGTGTCACCAAGCTTCTTCCTACCAATTACCTTAATTGGAAACTCCAGATAGAAGCCTTCCTTGATGGTTTTGACCTACTCAAATATCCTGATGGATCGTTCCCTGCGCCGACAGCAACGAACACCACCACCGCAACGCCTCCGGTGACATCACCAAACCCTGCTCATCAAACATGGCGTCGCCAAGATCGCCTCATCTATGGTGGCATCCTCACCACTCTGTCCGACGAGGTGGCCTCCTTGGTGTCCCAGACGAGGACCTCACACGATCTCTGGGTTCTCCTCCAGAATACCTATGCCAAAGCTTCGCGCAGTCATCTCAAACAACTCAAGGAACGTCTTCGGATGGCCTCGAAAGGTACTCAATCCATCATGACCTATATGCACTCCCTGAAGCAAACTGCTGATCTCCTCGCCTCCCTCGGATCCGCTGTCTCCGTCGAGGACATGACCGACCATGTTTTGCGTGGTCTTGATGATGGTTACCGAGCAGTCATTGATGGAGTCAACGCAAGGGACACTCCGATCACCTTTGATGATCTCCTCGAAAAGCTCCTCATCCAGGAACTCTCTAATATTGTTGCTGCCCAACGACAATCACCTGCTCCGGTTACCGCTTTGCATGCTCAGGCTCGGTCCAACAACAACAAGCCTCAACCTGGTCAAGCACCTGCACCGACCAACCAACGCCCAGGCACTCGCAGACCCTTCCTCGGTCGATGTCAATGGTGTAATGTCAAGGGACACGTCCTATCTGACTGTCAACTCTTCCGGAATCAACACCCCAGTGTCCCAGCACCTCCTCGTTCCTCTCCGAGCAACACTGGCCAGGCCCAAGCCTACACCGCTACTGCTGGCCCATCCTCGACTGACTTCCTAGTCGACAGTGGCGCAACACATCATGTGACCAACGACCTTGCAAATCTAGCACTCCATCATCCATACACTGGCCCCGACTCACTATTCATGGGGAATGGTTCAGGTTTAAACATCTTTCACTCTGGAACACTTTTAATTAATGATTTATCCTTGTCTAATGCTTTGTGTGTTCCCTCCATGAAACAACAAATTATTTATGTCTCTCAACTCACCAAACAAACTAACTCTGCCGTTGTTTTCTTACCAAATTCCTTTTATGTCATGAACTTGCAGACACGCCAAACAACCCATAAAGGCTCGTGTGTGAATGGACTTTATCTATTGCCCACCACCTCACCTTCCGTCCACACCGTCCAAGTGGAATCATCTGCATCATGGCATCACAAGCTTGGACACCCTTCAACTTCCATTTTCAAATTTATTCAACAGCATTTTTCTTTAGGTTCAAATAAATTTCCGCAATCAGATTGTAATTCATGCCAAATTAATAAAAGTCACAAACTTCCTTTTCATGATTCCACTCTTACATCAACATATCCATTAGAAATAATTTTTTCGGATGTGTGGACTTCTCCTGTTTTATCTGTTGATGGTCTTCGTTACTATTGCCTGTTTGTTGATCATTTTACTCGTTATATATGGCTATATCCAATGAAACTAAAATCTGATGTGCAAAATATTTTTCCCAAATTTAAAACGTTAGTTGAAAACTTCTACCAACACAAAATCAAAGTCCTATACACTGACAATGGTGGCGAATACATTGGACTTCGTCCCTTTCTAAGTACTCATGGTATAAGTCACCACACCACTCCACCTCATACACCCGAACACAATGGCATCTCTGAACGGCGGAATCGGCACATTGCCGAAACCGGCATCTCCCTCCTTCACCACTCCGGCCTGCCCCTCACCTATTGGCCTCACGCCATGACCACTGCAGCCTACCTCATTAACCGTCTCCCAACCCCAATCCTCGGTCACCAATCACCTTACTCTAAACTGCTCAACATTAGTCTGGATTATCATAAATTAAAATGTTTTGGATGTTTGTGTTTTCCCTGGATTAAACCTTATGCTAACCATAAACTTGCCCCAAAGTCTACTATGTGTGTTTTTGTAGGTTATTCAGCTGATCAACACGCGTATCTCTGCCTTGATCCCTCAACTGGACGGATTTACACCTCTCGCCATGTAAAGTTCGTCGAATATGAATTCCCTTTCCGCTCTCTGGTTACCCAACCGACCACGTCCACCACCCCACAAACTGGCCCACTTCAACTCCCCATCTTGTCACCCATCGCTCCACCTGCTGCGAGCACCAACCCAACATCCCCGGATAACTCATTTGTTGAGCCTCCCTCCCCGTCCAACATTTCCTCACCGACCACAACCCAATCCTCGTCCACCAATGAAACGACCAGTCATGAACTCTCTTCCTCTATACAGCCCTCATTGCTCCCACCACCACAAACGACCCTACATCAAAACCCGACCACTGAACCCAATGGAGGTGGGATCATCACCAGGTCCAAAAACAACATAGTCAAACCCATCCACAAACTTAACCTACATGTACGTCCCTCATCCCCAATTGAACCTGGCACTATCACACAAGCTCTTCGTGATCCGGACTGGCGCTCCGCAATGCAGGCTGAATTTGATGCCTTAAATCGCAACAACACCTGGGAACTCGTTAGTCGTTCATCTGCTCCAAATTTGGTTGGTTGTAAATGGGTCTTTCGCATAAAACGGAATCCGGATGGGTCCATTGATCGGTACAAGGCTCGATTGGTCGCTAAAGGATTCCATCAACGCCCTGGTTGTGACTACACAGAAACATTCAGCCCCGTCGTTAAACCGGTGACAATTCGGATCATCCTCACCCTGGCAGTTCGACAAGGATGGTCTGTCCGACAGCTTGATGTCAACAATGTCTTTCTTCAAGGGACGCTCAAAGAGGAGGTATTCATGGTACAACCACCTGGCTTTGTTAGCAAACACTTCCCTGATCATGTTTGTCGCCTCAAGAAGGCGCTCTACGGGTTAAAGCAAGCACCTCGCGCTTGGTATACGGAACTTCGTGTATTCCTGCTCTCCATTGGCTTCGTCAATTCCACCGTCGATGCATCTTTGTTCATTCAGCGGACACCACGCGCGACACTATATTTACTCGTCTATGTCGACGACATCATTGTTACGGGGAGCTCCTCGACAGAATTATCCCGCCTCATTGCTACACTGGGTGCTCGTTTCTCATTGAAAGATCTTGGTTATCTCAACTATTTCTTGGGTGTTGAAGTCATTCCTTCCGCTGCGGGCATGTTTCTTTCACAACGGAAATACATCACTGATCTTCTTCACAAGTCGGGCATGACAGAAGCTAAACCAGCATCCATTCCAATAACTGCAACTCCTCAGCTGCTCAAGAATTCTGGTGATCCCCTGCCCTCCCCGACTGAATACCGAGCACTTGTTGGCAGTCTTCAGTATTTGAGTCTTACTCGACCAGACATTGCCTTCGGCACAAACAAACTTGCTCAGTTCATGCAGAACCCGAGCACAATGCACTGGTTGGCACTCAAACGTCTACTTCGCTATCTGGTCGGCTCTTGCGACAAAGGCATATTCATCTCGGCAACTGCTCCCCTGAACTTTCATGCGTACTCAGATGCGGACTGGGCGGGTGATAAAGATGATTATATCTCTACCACTGGTTACTTGCTCTATCTTGGCAACACTCCTATCTCTTGGAGTTCCCGCAAGCAACGCTCGGTTGCTCGATCATCCACTGAAGCTGAGTATAAAGCCTTGGCCGACACGGCCAGTGAACTCCTTTGGGTCCTCTCCTTGTTTACAGAACTTGGTCACACTCCTACATCTGGTCCGGTTATCTATTGTGACAATCTTGGTGCTACACATCTAAGTGCTAATCCCGTCTTCCACTCCCGAATGAAGCATATAGCCTTAGCATATCACTTTGTCCGTGAAAACGTCCAACGTGGCCGGTTTCGTGTATCATTTGTCTCTACCAACGACCAGCTTGCTGACATTCTCACCAAGCCTCTGCTTCGCCCTCGGTTTGAGTTTCTACTATCCAAGTTGCATCTCTCTTCCAGGTCGCCCAACTTGCGGGAGGATATCAATAATAATTAGCATTTAATTATCATTATTATTTTAGATTTGTATAAAGTCAAACACCTTAATTGTTGGAGTATATTTGTTACCTTAATTCACTCCGATTAGGTTATTATATTTGTGTATATATACACCACTTGTAAACTCTCACAAATAATGCAATATACAATTTATTCATTCTCTTATACACAGTGAGGTTGGGAAGGCTTATGTTAACAGCAACATACAAAGTATCAACAATTCACTCTTGTTTCATGGTTCAATTAATGAAAAAGACCCTGGAGTTCAAGTTACACTTCCACAAAAGCCCTCAAAAACAATGAATCACACGACGAAAAAGACACTCACAATCATAGGACTGATTTTAACATTAGCCGTTCTCAGAAATCGCAAGTTCAGTAGTGGCAATAACAATTAAGACATTGAGATTATGTGAAATAAGAACAAACAACATAGCTTTTATAGAAATATTGCAACTTTGAAGTATAAGAAAATGAGATTTATAGTAAAACTTTTTGTGTAAAACTTTCTTTGTAAAACTTTTTTACACAAAATTATATTATACCATAAGAATCTATTTTCAAAAAATCTATAACAAACAGGCCCATAATTTTATAAAAGTTTCAAATGAAAATTTGGTTTGAATAGTTATTCTTAAAATGTCATTTTAAACATTTCACCATTTTATTGAATTTTTTTTTGGATATCAAAATTACAAAAAAATCTCTTAATTTGAAGCTATTTCAAATAGATTTTCATAAAAATCATTTATGATATACAACTTTTTGAAAAAATTACAATTTTGACTATGTTTTGATCCTCAATAATGTACGTTTATGTTAATGATGTCAAAATTAGTGTTTCAATTCAGAAAAAATAAATATAAAAAAACTTGTAATATTTTGTAAAACGGTTTTACAAAATCTATTTTCAAAAAAACAAAGAAAAAATCCTTTTTTTTTTTGGTACATAAATCCATTTTTTTATAACCGAAACAAACTCACCCATTATATGCTATTGGGTACTTTGCAACTGTCTCCATTCTCTCATATGATTCATGCTTTAGGGAAAATAACAAACTTGCTTACACATATGACATTAATCCTAATAGCTAGAATTACAGAAACATATATACATTTTATATCAAAGAAGATTGCAAATGCATTATCATTCACAAGCTGGTTTTGTGTCAAAGCTACTCAAACATATTGCAAAGGCTTGAAAAGCGGAGAGAGGATACCGATAGTCCATAGTGAATATGTCCTTCCCAATTTTTCCAAATTGTAGTATAACTTTCTCTTGTTCTGCAGCCGGTACGTTTTGGCAAGGTTCTGCAGCTGCTGCAAGCTGAAAATTCTTCACCGAAGCCACAGTAACCCGTCCTTTGAAATTCAAGCACCAACATTGTAGTTGTTCATGCCATCTAAGGAGCTTTATTTTTCAAAAACAGCGGTTCTCTTGCAAAACCGGTGCAAGTTGAGCCAAACTCAACAACTTCTGGCTTTTTACCTTTTGAAGATTCATGCTCATTATGGTAATTGGTAAACTCCAAAGGAGTAGGAGCAGTTCCTCCTTCTTTGACTGAGGATATAGGAATTAAGTGCATTGTACTCTGCATTCGACTCAGACCTCTTGTACGAAGAACATTGAGTTGATAAGATATCGTTGCTACTTTATAGTTAGCAGTAGCAGGAGCAGCCTTTGGAAGTACCTGATTCTGATGGATCCTTTGCTACAGCTTACAACTCAATGGAACTGAAGAATCGTGTGGAGGATGACCGTCGAAGATCATGAACTTGGTGCCGAGAAAATTAGACCTGTTCATTGCTTACAGATCAAGTAAGCAGTTGAATACGGCATTAACCATGAAAAGATGCGGATTGAGGACACTAACCTTAGCTTTCCAATGTAAGTATTCTTAGTTTTAGAGAAATCATCAGCAACCAATGATATTACAAATTCTGTACATGTTGCTCTTCTAATCTTCTTTGCTGCTAAGAGCAGTTTGCTCATATCACCAGAAAGAGCTGCAAATACATTAACACAGTTTCCACAAAGACGGTAATTTAGCGACTAACTTCATAGATCGAGAATTTGCCGATAGTGTAAAACATTTTACATTGATAGTATTTAAGTCATGTGAGGGCAACAATCTTACCAGGGCTCAAACCAAGATATAAACTATACGTGGAAGTAACCCTTTCTCTCTTAATAAAACACTGAATCGGATTGTCTCTCGGACCAGGCTGAAAAAACATAATAAAAGACAAAGTAATCACACATTTAGTATCATACAATGTGCTTCCAAATGCATAAAGAGAACAAAAAAATTACCTGTTTCAATGATATAGGAAAAGTGAGGTAACCACACTGTTCAAGTGTCTTAACAATACCCTTTGTTATCTCTCTCCACATTCTACAAACTGAAGCACAAGCTACAAGTGCTCGACGAGATGGCCACGAGGTTTCGCTAGCTTCAACCCTTTGAATTATGTCTAATAGCAATTCAGTAGGTAAATTAGCCCATTGGCCATGTGATGATGATTCTGTTGTTGATAGTGATATTGGTGAAGAACATTCAGGTGCTATGTGAGATTTTCCATGTCTATGCATATGCTTGGTTTCTACACTTCTTCTATACATGTTGCTAATTCCCTCTTTCATCTCCTTGAGCTCTCTCACAATACTCTTGTATGACATTATGATATGTTGTGTATATATATGTAGGACTAGAACTCTAGCATAGCCATTATGTTAGAAAAGAGGAAATTAGATATCATGTTTTTTATGAAACCATACAATAATAGTATTATAACATATTTGCCCAAGTTAAATGTATTTATCTAAGAGTTGTACTCCATCCGTTCCTTTTTATTTGTCGTTTGAGATAAAATACGTTAAATTAAAAGTGTTTTTTTACCTTATTTTCCTATTATACTTTTCTTTAAAAAATATATTATACCGTAATTTTAATCTAAATCTTTTTTTTTTTGCACATTTTTTCTTTCCAAAAAATTAAAACCACAAAAAACAATTAAAGACGAATCGTAACAAACCAGTTTTTTTTTTTTTTTGCATTTAAATAAAACAATAAAAAAATTATATGAAGAAGTTTAGTATTAGGAAGAGAAAAAGGCAGAGTCGAGAGAAGCATATCATAAGGTGCAAATAATGGAGTCGAAGAAGGGTCTTTTTGCGGGATAGGTTTATACTATCAGATTGCTAACCTAATAAAATAAATAAGGATTAAAATAACAAAAAGACAATATGATAGGATTATTGTATAGTCTATTTTCTCAAACCAATAAGCAAGTTAAAAGACATGTTTGATAACATTTTTTTCAAATAGAACTTATAACTTATTTTACTGGTCTATAGCTTATTTTTTGAACCCTACTTAAATTAGTTTATAGCTTCTCATTTTTTTCTTCCTTTTTTACCCTTAATGTTTTATCTAAACTTCCACTTATTACCTTCATTATTTAATGTATGGTATAAAATAAAACAAATATGTTGCTAATAAGTTAAATTTTGTTTACATGTAGAACTTATTACCAAATTATGAAGGTTAAATTTTGTTTATGATGTCCTACAAGTCCTAGCTCAACTGGTAAAAATTATCGAAATTACAAGGCATGGACGTCATGACCGGAGTTCGAACCCCGGTTCTCTCACTTGTGTGAGAATTTCTTATATTTACTTTGCCAATTCTTCTATGTACCAAAAAAATAAAATTTGTTTATGATATGCGGCAGCATTGATTACATGCCTAACTTTCACATGTTTTTCCTTCCTAAGGTAACATCTTGGTAATGAAACATTTAGAAAATTACTCCCTGCATCATAAACTATGAAGTGTTATTACATGGAAAAGCTTCCACCTCACCTCTTTTTTAATCTTTTCCTATATATGCATTTTGACAAAAATAAAATATGGTAATTCTAAGCAACATGGATCCTATAGCAACTTTTTCATAAAATTATAGAAGAAGATTGCAACATCTTATTGACAAATGGAGGTTGATCGAGTCGAGAGAATCTTATCGGCAGATAATCTAAAACTACCTATTTAGGGTGCGTTTGTTTTAACTTTAAAAAAAATAGATTTTTCTTTGTATTTTTGAAAATAGATTTTACAAAATATTATAAGTTTTTTTATATTCATTTTTTCTAAATTCAAACACTAATTTTGATATTTATATAATATAAACGTACATTATTAAAGATCAAAATATAGTTAAAATCTCAATTTTTACAAAAAGTTGTATTTTAAAAATGATTTTTATGAAAATCTATTTGAAATAGCTTAAAAAAAATGTTTTTTTTGAAATTTTGATATCTAAAAAAAATTTCAATAAAATGATGAAATACATAAAATGACATTTTAAGAATAACTATTCAAACCAAATTTTCATTTAAAATTTTTATAAAAAAATTCTTTGTAAAATTTTTTTACACAAAATTATATTACACTATAAGAATCTATTTTAAAAAAATCTATAAGAAACGCACCCTTAAATGCTTTTTAAATTTTTATGTATGCCCCAAACACATTTTTAAGTATGTAAAAATACAAAAAGTAGCTTTATGCCTTGGTTAACAATTTAAGCATCCGTGGTGGCAGCAAAAGATTCCGCTTTACAATTTTTCTTTTGTTTAGTTAATGGATGTAAAATATTCACCAGCTTCACTAAAAATTGATCCGTGTTAGATACTACTTATGATTTTGAAACATTCAACAACACTCATAAATATAAATACCATTAAATAATTCTAAAGTTAATAATAAGAAGCTAAGTTACGAGACAGGAAATGCTACACCGCATTACATTACATACAAACAAAGCTGAATCAGTAGACTTGAGATCATAAATACAAGAAAAACAAGTTTGAGTTACAGAGCATATAATGAAAGTTGCTTCCACATTAAAATGTGCAACACATTGAAGATGGATCCTGCCAACCAACAAAACAAAAAAACTATACACATCAACAACCAAATGATGAATGAAACAAAATTAGAAACAGCAAAAATACCATGAAATTATTCCAGTTAACCAAAAACCAGCAAGTATTCTCCATTAACAGCAAGAGTGACT
Organism: Trifolium fragiferum; assembly: GCA_954870985.1. Classification (NCBI taxonomy): domain Eukaryota; kingdom Viridiplantae; phylum Streptophyta; class Magnoliopsida; order Fabales; family Fabaceae; genus Trifolium; species Trifolium fragiferum. Next base: position 2,199,595 of record OX940796.1, read on the forward strand.
TTTGAAAAGAATTATTAGGATAAGTTTTGATGTGATAAATTTGATGCCATGTCCTAGTGTGTTAGTTATTCCAGACACCCTTTTCCTTTTGTAAAATTGGAAATACAAGAGTGCTAAATTATAACTTTTATATAGCAACCCCATACATGTAAAACAGAACAAAGGATGGTCCAACCTCAAATGAGAGAAATGCACAAACATTAAAAACAAGGAGATCGTGTTTTTCAAACCAACAAAATATTAATAAACTATGCAACATTTTGTTGTCATAACCATAAAGATCCACTCAAATGAGATCAGCATTAAAAGCAAATCCATCATGAGTCTAATTGTCCCAATTGGTCTGCTGTATTTTCATAATAGTTCTTAAGAAGGCATTAAAAAAGACTAAAGTGTAACAAATATTCACCGTTGCCCCAAGGCTCCCCCTCTAAATGGCATCCCAGTGCACTAAAGCTCCTGCATATGCAGGGTCCGGGAAGGTTCCAACCATTTTGGTTAATTGTAGGCAGCCCTTACACTGTTTTTTACACAAGAGGTTGTTTTTAGGATTTGAACATTTCACTTTTCAGTCACCTGACAACAATTTTACTGTTGGGCCAAGACTCCCTCTTGATTAAATACTTTTTAAAATTTTAAAATTATATAAAGTAACAACTTTACCTTTGCGCCAAGGCTCCCTCTTGATTAACTACTTTACAAAATACATTTACAAGTTTAAAAATATGTAAAGTATAAACCACCAACCAGAGTTTATGTTCATTGGAGTTCGACAAAATAAAAGAGAAGCTGCAAGAAATTATATAATTATTATAGATAAAAATTATAACTACGTAAAGTGAATATGAAAGTAAAAGATTGATTGATTTAGTCAGTGTAGTACTTCCTGCTGATCCAAGTATCCTCCGCTCTTCCAACCGAATTCTTTCATTTCCTACACAAATAAAATACAATGCATAGACCAATTTAAATCAGATGAGAATAGACCAATTTCAAATCACTCCGCATAATTTAATATATCGAATAATAATATAATCACAATACATGCATCTTTTCATACATTCCTTTCTATCTTGTTGTCGGAAACATTACTTATACCAATTAGAACAAATCGGCAAGGGCACCATAACTTATACCATATAAAACAAATCGGCAAGGGCACCATAATTTCAACTTGCCACAATCCCTAAACTTAACTATGCTAGAATCATAAATTTACCTTTTGTGCAATTCTTTCGGCCTCTCTAACACGGCTTCTCAAAAGTAAAACGTCCTCACGTGGTGCAGGATACACTGGCAAAGCAAAGCCTGAAAAAAATAATTGTACCAATTATTTGACACTTTTGTTCTTTAAAATGGCAAAGCAAAGGCAGAGAGCATCCACTCCTCACCTATAAGTCTCTCTATCATATTGAATTGTCTCACTTCAAGTGGGCTCACAAAGGAAATGGCAGCATCAGCATGAGTAGTCGATCGCACGCGGTACATATAATCCTATAGATCACACGGTCAGGAATATACTAAAACACATCAACAGAAATATAAAAGCATTATATATCACTTCTTACGTTTGGATCCATTGGAATGTCATAGTTAATCACCATATCTACCGCTGGAATATCTAGTCCCCTACTAGCTGCGTCACTACAAAGGAGAATATTGTACTCCCCGGACTTGAACGCATTCAAGGATTCACGTTTCTTTCCCTATAAAAAAGTTATTATGTTAAGAATTAGATATTTCTTGTTGGCGGTTTAGAAGAAATTACAATTATAATACGGGACCTATAATACAGTTACCTGAGTCATAAAAATAATAATCGGGACAGCTCTGAAACCAAGATTCTTAAGAATCAAAGCCAGAAGAAGTGTGGAACCACAACTCTCGGTGCATACCATTGATGTTCTTCCAATCGTTTCAGTGAGAGTGTATGCAAGGTAGCAATCCTATGCAAGAAGCATGCAATTGATGAACACAATCAGTGCAAAAATTAATAATAATAATAATAATAATAATAGTTTCTTATTCACAAAACCCAAAACTAATAAAATACTTTAATTTACTTGTTTTAATTCGAAATGCCAATTTGTTAGAAGGGTTCAATACAAATATTTCTCTTGTGCATCAAACACCATAAGCCAAAACCTCATTTGGTATTGAGCTAAATAAAATACTTCTACTTTTGCTAAATCTAATTGTATTTGTGGCATGTATCCTTGATTGTAATATCATGTCTCTGGTCTAGTACAAAGCAAGCGGCAGATATATTCTAAGTTCTAACTATGCCAACTTATGAGATTTCTACTACTTTGAATATACATCAAGCAAATCTTATTCTATAATTTGTCCTCTTCTAACACGTGTATCAGATTTGAGCATCAATTTTCATAAATTTTTCTGTAGTATCACATCTTTGACAACCTCACCAAGACAAATTTACCAAGTATAACTCACTTTAGGGAAAAGAATAATATAGAATGATTTCGTTTGAAGCAGGGCACTAAAAACTGTGTTAAAAACATTCAATATAAAACTGGCTCAACATTTCAAAGAATTTTCCCCTCAACAAGGGTAGTAAGTAGTATGAAATTGGCTTTAAACAGCCTCTGTTAAGAATCCAATAGTAAGAAATTCAACATTTTTTGGACAAGGGAGAAGATAAACCTTATGGTTTGCTTGCATAGAACACTGTTGCTGCCGCAGTGTGTCCACAATAGAATATTTTGAAGATAAGTCAATCTATACAAAATAAAAAAAATTGGGAATAACATCAGTGTACATAGGGTAAAATACAGCTTCTTCCCATGAAAGATGCTTAAAATTATACATCCCTTCCGGGTGAAATATGTTACACTACAGTCCATTTTAATGTATATAAACCAACTGGTGAGCTTTTACTTTCCTTTGAATTTTCAATCTAATAAAAAGAGCTCACTTCAAAGTAATAAAACCGGATTTACTAAAATTGGTTGCTTCAACAAAAATAAAATTAAGACTTCAAAAAATGAAATAAAATTTAAATTATCTTCATTGGAATTTCACGCAAAACCGTCATTTCATTTTATAATTCCCTAACATCCATTTTGTTAACTCCTATATATATATCTGCTTTGAAATAAAGTTCAAAACTACCATTTAATAATACGAATTAAATTGTTCCTATTGATCAGCTGTATTTTCCTAATAGTCCCTAAGAATAAGGCATTAAAACAAACTAGAGTGTAACAAATATTAATCTTTGAGGGGGGAGAGTGTAATTTTCCTTATGAATATAATATTGGTAAACATTAAGGTTGTACCTTCACAGGATTCCTTAAACACACACTTTGGATTGTATGCACCTGAAATCACAAGAGTGCAATTAGCTCTATTATTACAACTGTAAATTTGAAGATAAATAAATTACACATTCAAGCATCTGTAGTGTATAAGCCTTGCATAGAAAATGTACTACAATAACAAAATATAAGATATTCAACCAAGAATAAATATGATTAAATACCTTTTCAAAACTATTCAAAAGTTTAAAAAAGATTGATTGATTTAGTTAGTGTAGTACATGAATATTTAGAGACCCGGAGCTTGAGAACCTTTATCAGATTTCATTATAAATAATAGAATAATAGGTTGACTCAGCAATAGTAACAACAATGGTTATAATTTATAACTAATTATGCAGCTACACATATACAAAAAATGTTTAATGGATGCCATATCTGAGAATATGTAAAAAATCTTTCAAAAAAAACAAAAGAGAATATGTAAAAAAAATGCTTTATTTAAATATTAAGATATCACATCTGGCTAATGCTAAGGGAAAAAAAGGGATCCATTGACTCTAAGAGTAACTCTCTATCTTGAACCTTTATTTTATTATTAGTTAATGCTCTGATCAATCACTAATAATCCCTATCATTAGGTTATTCTACTCTTTCGAAACACAAATGATGAGGCAAACTATTCTAACAAGAGGCAGCATAAATTAGGTCGGGTAATTGGTTAACAATATAAAATCTAAGAAAGTTTTAAGAACAAATTCAGATTGGATGAGAAAGATCATGAATGAAGGCAATCAAATGCATCATTAGGTATCGCTAAATATTGAATTTTCTACGTATGAGAAAGAGTATAATAAGGATGCCACACAGGTTAATCACTTTTTGGGTGAACAAATAATCAATCACAGTGATGTGTATAAATTTGAGAAAACGTAGAATACGGATGCTCAAGGATCTGTGAATTTATTTGACGTGCATTTATGGAGTATAAATTTGAAAGACAGATCACATCGTGTGCAATCAGTTTAGTGAGAGAGGACACAATCATGATTATTATTATTTTCTTGTTACGGCTAGGGATTGCAAGTGTGAGGGAAGCAGCAACAGCAAGAGATCAATTAGTGACTAATTAAGATTTGGAGCAACTCTTTTAAGTTACTCTTGGAGTCAATTGATCCTTCTTCATATTTACCTTCTCTGTCAACGTAGATGAAAAAAGAAATGTTGTCCGCTCAGTAGGAATCATTGCTGAAATTTCGTATAGTTGTTGCTCGGAGTGATCATTCAACAGCAGGTGTGCATCATCTATAACCTGCTCAAAATGCAGAACAGTCAAACAATTAAATATTTCATTTTTGTAATGTAAAAACAAAACACAACAGAGAAATCAAATCATACCAAGTATTTTACTCTACCAAGAGCAAGATAAAATCCTTCGGTGTGTCTTAGGTTATTAAAGATTTCTCCAGGGGTCCCAACCTTGAAGAGTAGGAAATAAAAAATTAGAAGGGTGGAAGCAGTAGTAAATTGAAATAAAATTTCTCCAGAGTAACACTTACAATAATATGAGGTTGCTGTGAAATCTGGTAGGCTTGATTGTCGAACGATTCAACAAGCTATTGGAAATGGCAATTGTGTTAGTAACCAGCAGCAGCAGCAGCATATGATGATAATAATCATGATTTAAGAAAAAAGTATTAGAACTCACGGTAGCACACTTGACACCAAATCGAGGTCCTAGAGCCATAAAGTATTCAGCAATTTTAAGAGCAAGGTTCCTATAGTTTAAGAAAAAGGTTGGTTAAATAAATTTGAGTAATCTGAGTGATGAACATGATTATGATCGGGTATCTAACTACATACTTTTTAGGAGAAACCACACAAGCAAAGAAAGTGTTTAGGTCCGGTCCGGTTTCTAAGAGGGTATGCAATATAGGAAGAACAAAAGCCCCAACCTTACCAGAACGCGGTGGGGAAATTGCAAACACATCTTCTTTTCCTGGGAAACGCAAAAACCAGAAATTGAGTTTCAAAATCAATAATAAAATATGAGTTTCAAAATCATCAGATTACATCTAACCTAACCTTGTAGCGCAAGGGGAATCACTTCTGTCTGAATTTTCATCGGATGATACCAAATCAGTTGTTTTTCACAAGCTTCCAACAATTCAAAACATAAGCCCAGATCCCTGAATGACTTCATTACTTCTAACCTAACCTATCAATAAATAAAAATTCAATTTAATAATAATTAATATCAAAATCAAAACCAATTCATCAGAGAACTAATACATACTAGCGGGAGGAGGCAGACTCCAACTTCTATTGTAACCCTATCGCAGCACCCGACGTCGTTTTCCTAACCCTAGCTCTTCCAAATTTTGATATGGTTTTATTGGGAAATCTTATAATTTTTTTTGGACATATTGGGAAATCGTGTTTTAGTTTCTATACTAAAGATAAAGGCAAAATATCATTTTGGTATAGTTTTTTTTTTAAAAAAAAAAATTTTAATAATACCCTTAACTTTCAAAAATCAATATGTTTCTAAAAAAATTTTCAAAACCAATTTTTTTTACCACAAAACCAATTTTGTTTTTTTTTTAAATCATTTATATATTATATGAAAAATGTTATTTAATAATAATTTTTGTATGTTTTTTTTTTTTGGTAACAAGAATTTTTGTATATAAGAAAGAGAACATTTATATGTGACAATATTTGATTGGTTAAATTATAATCACCATCTCCCATGTATGGTTATTCAATCTTTAATTGGTCAAATTTCCCACTTTTATGAATTTTCTCTTTCTTGTGCAAAAATTTCTTACTAAATAGTAATGCTGATATTATATACATGTAACTACAAGTGTGTGTTTAACTTCCAAAACCATAAACATTAAGTTTCTATTCATTTCTTTCATTTTTAGTTTGTACATCTTCTCCATATTCTTCAACAATATTCATATCAATTTCTATTTTCTTATCTCAATTTTTTCCTTGAATCTAACATTTCAACATGAAATGAGGTATGCCATTTACATTAATTCATAACTATATTATTCTAATTTTGTGTACATATTTCGTTTGAACATACTGCTATACCTAGCGAAAAAATCATCACGAACTACTCACGAAATGGTTTTAACCATTGGATCATGCGCTTAATTGGAAAACATGGGTGGTTAGAATTGAAAAAGGTAGAGATGGTATTAGTCTACAAAGCATCGTGATGTTGTCGTGATAATTTGTTTTGCTGCAAGTAGCAATTTCCATTTCATTTTTTTATCCTCATTGTTTACTTTTAATTTCTTTTAATTTACATAGTTTGATCCACATCGAAACACCATCAACATAAGTGGAAGCGCAACCATAGTTTCTTGATTAAACGAGACTCAAATAAACAGGTATCTATTTTAAATTGTTATATATCGCTATTAAAATTTATAATCATGGTTATTCTTGTAACCATGTTTTAGTTTTTTATTTTCTTTAACATAAAACTTTTAATTTTGTTTCTGTTATTTGAGTGGTTTAAGAATTTCTTTGTTTGTCAAAAAAAAAAAAGAATTTCTTTGTTTGCTTCGTATTGTTGATTGCATCTCTTTCGTTGGTTTATTTTTAATCTTCAATGAATTCTTTTTCAATTTTGAGTTAATCTAATGTTACAAAAATATGATATTAATTTCATAAAGTTTCTCATGTGTATGTATGATTAAGTTTTCTGAAAGTTGCTTTGGTAGAAGTTGTTTATTGACATAAGGTTATCCTTTGTTACTTTTAAATTTTTTGTCTATTCAATTTTAAATGATTTATCATCAAATGGACATCATAAATTGTTTGCCATAAAGAAATCTAATTACGATAGAAAATGCAACCATGACCATTACAACAAGATGCAGATGCTCTTTCGTGTGAGAAATTGTAATATAAAATTACGGTCAATGAAAATGGTGAAGAAAATGATTACATGAATAAACAAGTATCATGCATGAATGTGAGAATAGTTTATATTAACATGTGCCCACTTTTTTTATAGGGTTAATTATTAAAACATGATTTAGATTAACAATTAATTCTTATATCTTCTAGATGTTGTAGTGATATATCATACATGTTTGCTCTTTATATTTTTGGATTTTTCGGAGAAGGAGAGAGGGTGCTACATGCTTAAGGGAGAACAATTGATGATGATATCAACCGTCAATAATTTTGTTTTGCCATAATTTTTAATAGACATTTTTTCGAAGTGTTTGTTAGTATTAAGTTACACAAAATTACACCAAAAAAACATACTATTAAAAATTATACACGCAATAAAAAAATGGATGATTAAGGGATTTTAAATGTGATAGTACTCATAGTATTAAAAATGTGAATATGTAACGTTTGTCAGTTGTATCTCTATTCTAATTCTAATTAAGGGATTTTAAAGTGGTAAGTTTTTGTTGGCCTTTTTTTTTCATCCTCTTATGCATAGCAATGAAATGAAATGTTGAGTATGGATTATGGAAAAGATTTTGCTTTTATTTAAACTTTATTCGCAACTTTTATTGATAGTGTTTAGGCCAATTATGTGTTTTTTTTTACTCATTACTCATCATATATTCAATTATTTACGATCCTTTCGTATTCTCTCATGGTCCCAATTATTTACAAATCTAGATGTAATTTTAAACAAACACTTATTTCTATTTTAGGTGTAATATATTCTTTTTATTTTTAGTTTTTTTTAATAGATATCGATATTGGTATTAACCCTGTCGTTCTCAAGAGTAAGAGGTTCCGTTAATTTGCAAATTGATCGTCAATTAAATAAAGACAATAATCGATAATAAACATATATCTACATGTGTGATACTTTACCTATGGTTTGGACCATTAATGCATGTAAGTACAATTTTTATTTTGAGGAAAACTAAAAATACACAAATTAGTTTAAATAAAAACCAAATTTATAATAAATCTGTAACATCCCAATATTTTATATATGTCTTTTAACAATTTCCTTAATTTATTATTTGTTCAACATTTTATTTTATTTTATGCGTAAAAAGTTAGATATCGCAAGACCCTGTATTTTTAAGAATCACAATTTTATTTATTACATCCATTCACCGAGACTAGTCAAATTAACTAATTTATATGTGATTATAATTAAACAAATATTCTTTACATTACTTATTTCATTTTTATTTGATGATTTATTAATTATTGAATTATTATTCTATTTTAAGAGTTTGATAAATAAATTTTGACTACATCAAAATTAAAATCCTTTGCAAAATTTATTTTACACGTGAAGTCATACATAATATCAATTGATATTAACTGAATGAACTAAAGGACTAATAATGTAAGTACAGATCGCAAAACAAACATCTGAATGCTCAGATATATAATGCCACAGAATGATACTTTTTTTGCCTCACTTATAAAAGGACTAATAAAAGGAGAGAAAACCAGAATTTGCAATTCTAAAAACCAAGTAATTTCAACTTAATTAGAACACAAACAAGAGAACCATAGATTCAAAGAGAAGATGATATTTTCTGCTACTTCATCGTGTCATCATATCTCCGCTTCATAACCAGCATTGCCAAAATCGTCGCATCGTCGACATCATTTTATTGTGAAACAAATTGATTCAAGGGTACATGAGATTTTGGATTGAAGAAGGGAAAGGAATATTCTTGTGTGGTTTGAATTGAAAGAGAGAAGACAATTTGGATCAATGGAGAAAAGAGCATGAAAGTTAACTTGCTATGTGCGGGGTTTGTGATGAAGAACAAAGCATGAAAATCAATTATAATTATATATGTGTGACGAAGAATGAGGATGGGGGTAATAGCTTGTGGTAATTTCTAGATACCACTTGTTGTTTCATCAAACAAACAAGTTGTTTTTTTAAAGGTGTCCAACGGATTGCAATTAAGCTGTGGGGTGTTTTTATTTTTTAAGTAGCTGGGGTTGTTTATTTACTATATATTTATTTAAGTTTTAAATATTTACAATATTTTGACATATTATACAAAGAAATAACTGAATTAATATTTAAATTAAAATTAGGTGAAATTAAAAAAATATAAATTGATGGGGTCAAATATGGATTGCTTGTTGTAATTACCATTGAAGTGAAATCAATTAAAATTGCTTATGAATTGCTTAGATGCAATGTGGCAATTTGGACCCACAAAAAGCAACTTAAGCAACCAACTAAGTTCCCGCCATTGTTGATGCTCTTAAGCACATAAGTCTAGTGTAGACTTGTCAATTTAGGTTGGGCCAATACATTGAGTCGGGTAGCGTAGTAGCTTGCTTATGAGTTTTTAGGCAAACAATGAGTATCAATCAAGATCACAAAGTGATTTTTACAAGTGCTCAATCAACATCCTTGTGATCTACATGTTGTGGCAAGTGTGAGTGTGTAAGTTACATATTGCTTAGAACAATGGAGGTTGAACACTTTATAAATAAGAAAAACATGTATGATTTTAAAAAAGGATGTAAAACCTATTACATATTCTGAGACTACTCACTCACCTAAAAAAGTTATCCCCGACCCTGTCGCCCAATAGATATCAAGCAATACAAATAGAGAACACATGCACACTTTAAATGTAACAGAAAATCAAACTAAAACCACTTTTGTACAGTGTAGAAAAATTTAAATTGAGGGCATTATGATTGTGATCTCCATTAATGTTGGTGGTTTAATGCGTTTACAGTGATTTTTGCAACATAAAAGTACTTAATTTGATTCATTACAATTTGTTTTGATATAATGACATATTTCAATATCAAGGTAAATCAATTGATATTAACTGAATGAAGTAAAAGAACTACTGGCTGCATTGTACCAAAAAAAAAAAAGAACTACTGGCTGCCTTCATTTTTATTTCACACAAGAATAGATGTTAAAAAATCCACATTTCTTGGTGTACTAGTTCTTCAATATATAAAGCAATAGATAGATTCTCCATATATTCTACATATAAAATCCTTGCACACTGATCAAAGAACTATCGGAACAAGAGGGATTCTTCTTTATTCTACTTATGGATAAAGAAATAGTTACTGCATTACTCTGTCTAAGATAACAATTAGTTATGTGTGTGAACCAAACTATAGTTTAAGCAAGTCGTTTAATCCAAATACTTGTGCACAAAGTTTGGTGCATTTCAAATTCAATATTTATTTTTTTAAACAATTTTTTTAGTATTAGTTTATTCCTATTCTATTATAAAAAATTAATTACTACCAAGTTACCTAATATATCCTCATCAATCTTAATAAACTTCAATTTATTAAGTTTTTGATATAAAATGTGACTTCCATTCCTTGGCCAAACTCAAGAATCAAGTTATTGTCCTTGCCAGTGGCATTCAATAGCATATAGAATAGTTACTACATTGCCCTGCTTAAGATAATATTCAGTTATGTGTATAAACCAAACTAATAGTTAACGCATATAATAATCAATTATATGTGTGTGTGAATCAAAAAGAAAAATCAACTAACTTGATGAAATGAGATTCATAGTATCAAATCAATTATTATATGTGTGTGTGTGTGTGAACCAATTAGTTCTCTGTCTAACATAAATATACTAGCAATTTTGCAAACACAAAGAGAATCAACCACCCAAATAAAATTGGTGATGGTCTTGATTACTTCTAATGACAAATTTGTGAATATTCGAAACAACCAAGATTTGTTCATGATGACGGTTGTTGATTGAAATTGTCAAAATTAAATCCACCTGAGTTTGATAAAAAAAAAAGATGGACTCATGTGAAGGATATCAAACATGTTAACCATTCAACTGATCATAAGGTTATGACAAAAAAAAAAAAATTAAATTCAACCACGGTTACTTTTTCACATCATACAAATCAAACATTCTTTCTCTCCGAAGGACTTAAATTGAAGTAGTTAGGATGATTTCATATTCACATAATCAATTGATACCATGAATTTTCAATTGATATTTTGCAACAGCATGGATGTGACTGCAGAGAAATCTATCCCTACAACCACTTATGTGGGCCCTTTTATGAATGACTCTATGTTGTTGGGTTTTATGTGTTGTACATATTTGACCACTTTGGTACATGGGGGATACAAAATACAATCACGTTCAAACAAAAATAATTAAACAGACAAGGTTATCCAATTAAGCAAAAAAGGTTATGTAGCAAATAAACAAAATGTGGATTTTTTCATGTAAACAAATTTCACCTACATATCAGCAGGCTATACAGTTTGTTAGGCTATACATATCAGCAGGCTATACAGAAGCCTAACAGAAAGACCAGTTTGTTTGATTCCAGAAATAAAAGATTATGAAAACAATTTCTAACAACATTCATAGTATCAAATTGTTTCTTTATCCCTAATAAAATGCCTAACAACAGAAATAAGAAAAAGATTATGGAAACATGTTGGTAGGTAGTGGTTCAATGCTATAATATTTGAAGTTTTCGACAGTTACTACTACAAGAATAAGCTGAATAAAGGAGCACTATTGAGCGAACTAATCAACACCGAGGCTGGTCTGAAATTTTGGAGGCCCGGGACAAATAAAAAAAATAGACCCATGATAATTTTTATTTTTATTCTTAAAAAAGAACATCATTTATTTAAATTGTCAATAGTATCAACAACATCAAACATAGTTATTTATCCATGTAACTATCATAAAGAAAAAGTCATTTCACAATGTTAAAATTGAATTGATAAATAAAAAAATTAAGCGATATATCATTTAAAATGAACCGATATTTTTTTTTTAAAAAAAGTAATCTTTTATTTAAAATGTAAACAACATCAATAATGTAAAAAAAAAATATCACTTTCAAATCAATAATAACAAGATACACCTTCAAATTAATATCATTAAAATTGATAGTATTTTTAAATTTTTGAAATAATTTGTGCATTGTTCAATGATATATTCTTGTAAAAAAATTATACATAATATATATTTTTAAATTTCTGGATTCTCTGCATTTATTATAATAAATTGTTTAAATTCAGACTTCCTGTGTATGTTTGTGTTAGATAAAAACTGCCAACAATGAGGATTGAACACGTGAACTCACAATGGATAAATCTTAAGTTGGACATGCACACCACCAGACCAACTAACATTTCTTAATAAATATACTCAGCCAATTATACTTAACATATAATTCATGTGATGGGCTGAAAAAAAATGCACCACCACACCAGCTAACATTTCTTAATAAATATACTCAGCCAACTATACTTAACATATAATTCATGTGATGGGCTGAAAAAAAATACTGAGGCCTCAAAATTGGCTGTGGGCCTTGATGACTTCACGTCATTACTATGCTTTTACAACAAATTTAAGGTAAAGTAGTATATTTTTATTATACATTATGCAAAGAAATAAAGAGAAAAAAATCATTACAAGACTGTTTGGAGCACAAGAAACAAAAGAAAAAAGGAGAAAAAATATATATATGGCGCGCAGGCCTGGCCCGGTACCCTAGCTCTATAAATTTAGATTTTCTCCTCATTCTAAAATAGTTTTTGACGGCGAGAAAAAGGCGAATTTGGAGAGAAAATCCAGATCAAAGTTTCCTATTCTTATAATGAATTCTTTAACTCTATTTTGTGTTATTGCTTTGATTATGAGTAACTAAACTCTTAGATTGGATCCTAGGGGTTCCTGATTATTATCGTTCTCGAACCATGTATTTCATTTGATATGTTAATTAAATTACGAAGTTAGTTTCAGTCAATTATCTCTTGTTCTTAATGCTTTATACAACGTCGCGAATTGTATGATGATTATAATTGTTTGTTTACTAAGACATTAGAAGCGAATCAATTGACCTAGGGGTAGTTGTTCAATTAACTTTCACTTTAGACATATCGGTTTGTTAATTGAGAATTCAAAGATTAAAGGGCAAAAACCTCGATTGATTATAGGTCATCCTAAGACATTAGGGATTGATAATCAATTGAGAGGATGATGTACCAAGACATTGGACATAGTTATTTAATTTAATCGAATCGTGGAACTAAATTCGTAGTTTGTTAACATGCATGGAATATCGAGACGATAGTAGTTAGGTGAACCGAAAAGGTCCAATCGTTTTCTCAACTTGCTTTAAAAACCCTCTTTTTGTCGTTATTTCTCGAAGAAACAATATTCCAAACAAATTCCCTCATTTAATTTAATTGCAATTTTTACTCTTGTATGATACGATTACCGTGATTGATCCACTACAATCTTTGTGGAACGATAAACTTTAATACTTACTTTGACGCTTCATCAAATGACGCCGTTGCCCGAGATTGTTGGTTGAATCAACAAGGCAATTTGAATCATACGTAGTGTTATTTTATTTTTATTTAGTATTTTTTATTTTTAGGTCATATTAAAAAAAATCCAAAAAAGAATTTTTTATTTTATTTTGATTCTGTTAGAAATTATTTAGGATCTTTAGTTATTTTATTTTATTTTTTTTAGATTTTGTTAAATTTAATTAGATTTTATTTTTAGTTAGTAGTAGTAGTTACAAAAAATAAATAAAAATAAATAAAAATAAAAATTATTGTTCTCCTTATGTCTTCTTCATTGTGCTTGTGCTACTAACTATTTTCTCTAAGTTTTGTAGCAATGAGTTGCATTGACAATAGATTGGTTGATTGCGAAGAAATTGTTATTATTCGTTATCAACTTTGTCTACTAGATTATAAGCAAAGATGGATAAATGGAGAGCTTCAACAATCGAAGGTGAGATATGATCATCGTACCAACTATTGTGAAAAGCCTTACATTGAAGAAGAACATGAAGTGATCAACATCGATTACAACTTTCAACTCATCAAGTTCTTAGATGAATTTTTGAAGTACCATCAAGGTTCAATTGGTGGATTTGAAGATGAATGTGGTAATCTTGTTACAAAGGCAAATGAGTGTGAGAAATTGGTTGATATGGTGACTAAAAATCATGTTATTTGGGTAGAAGAAGAGATTTTGAAGCCCGAGAAGAACGATATTAGAAGAGTGAACCATGATGATCTCTATGTGACATTTGATTATCAACCAATGAAGCTAGAAGAAGAGAAAGATCATTTGCCAAAGAAACATCAACCTTCTTTAAGGTTGGAGAGCGCTCATTCCATGAGCTTATTTGTTGGAGCATGGGGGCACTTGATTCTCTATGTGAAGTTCATGGAAGGGTTACCAAATAAGAGGAAGAAGAAGGATGACGTGTTCTTCCTTTCATTTAGGCCACCCTAACAGTGGTTGAAGCGTCAAGCTATTGACGTTAAACAAGCGCATGATCTTTGTGATCATGGACCGTCAAGCTATTGACGTTAAAAGAGCGCATCTTGGGAGGCAACCCAATATTTTTATTTAGTAATTTCTAGTTTTTGATAGGCCTTGTTTTGTGTTTGCAGGTTAAGCAAAGGAGTAAAGTCGATTCACGGGACGTGTGGTAATGCTTGATTCCTTGAACTTGAATTTAATTTTGTCTTATATGAATGTTTGGGTCTGTTTGAAAACTTGTGCACTATTTAGGTTTGTTTGTTCTGAAATATGTGAAATCTATTGAGTTAGCATCTAGGATACCTGAATATGTGATTTTTTTGTTGAGTACCTTGTATGCTTGAATGCTATTAGAAAAGCTGAGGAAATTTTTCAAACATTGACCACTCGATAATCTGGCCAAGCCGTGAGGATTCGAGCCTCAACACTTAAAATTTTTCTTGTTATGAGAGATTCCACAGCTTAGCTAATTCTCTAGAACTTGCTTATGTTCTCTTGATTGATTGATTGCTATAATTTACACACCGAGGCAAGTTGTTTTTACCTTGAGCCTTTTGAAGCCACCCATTTTAAATGTTATATCCTTCATTAACCCCTTTGAGTCGAAAGAAAAAATGTTATTGTTTGCTGAACCAAAAATTTTCACAAAAATAAAAAAAGATGATTTTCTTGGAGTTCAGACACTTAACTAATATTTGAGCACATTGCTCATTATAAGTTTAGGGTTGCTTTTGGAATTAGCAACTGATTAAGTTTGGGGTGGGGTACTAGAGAACTAAAAAGAAAAATATAGAAACGCTTATCAGATAAAAAAAAAAAAAAAAGGTATCTCATAAACCTCTCAAAACAAACTGTGCTTAAAAAAAAAAAGGTATCTCATAAACCTCTCAGAACAAAGTGTGCTTAAAAAAAAAAGCAAAGCGTTTGAAAACAATAATAGTAAGTTCTCTAGTATAAATTGCTAAAGTATAGGGGAAAAGAAAACAATTCATTGTTTAACAAAAAGGTGATCTTAGAAACTCCAAGTTTTTCTGCTTACCATCCAAAAACATCCAACCTTGACCTTCGCCCCATTATAACCCAAAAGTCCTCTAAAGTTGTGAAATTGTATGCGTGTCGATTAACATTTTAGAATTTTTGCAAGCTTATGGTTGAATAGTTATAACTGTGTTGATTGAGTGAAATTTGACCCTATCAAACAGGAGAGAGTGTGAGGGAGTGATGTGATAAAAGTGTGGTCAATTTTTGTGAAAAGTTCTTTGTTTTTCGTTAGCATTTTTGTGTGCAAGAATAGTCATGATAGGAATGATCATAGAAGTGTTGATTATGATGTTTTTGACTTGACTGACTTTGCTGATTGGAATTAAACAGTTGAGATAGCGCCAAGTTTTCCGATTGATACAGGTATTCCTTGAGGACAAGGAAAAGTTCAAGTTTGGGGTTATGATGACTTCACGTCATTACTATGCTTTTACAACAAATTCAAGGCAACGTAGTATATTTTTATTATGCATTATGCAAAGAAAAAAAGAATCATTACAAGACTGCTTGAAGCACAAGAAACAAAAGAAAAAAGGAGAAAAAAAATATATATGGCGCGCGGCCCAGGCCCGGTACCCTAGTTCTATAAATTTAGATTTTCTCCTCATTCTAAAATAGTTTTTGACGGCGAGAAAAAGGCGAATTTGGAGAGCAAGACCAGATCAAAGTTTCATATTCTTGTAATGAATTCTTTAACTATATTTTGTGTTATTCCTTTGATTATGAGTAACTAAACTCTTAGATTGGATCCTAGGGGATCCTGATTATTATCGTTCTCGAACAATGTATTTCATTTGATATGTTAATTAAATTACGAAGTTAGTTTCAATCAATTATCTCTTGTTCTTAATGCTTTATACAACGTCGTGAATTGTATGATGATTATAATTGTTTGTTTACTAAGACATTAGAAGCGAATCAATTGAGCTAGGGGTAGTTGTTCAATTAACTTTCACTTTAGACATATCGGTTTGTTAATTGAGAATTCAAAGATTAAAGGGCAAAAACCTCGATTGATTATGGGTCATCCTAAGACATTAGGGATTGATAATCAATTGAGAGGATTATGTACCAAGACATTGGACATAGTTATTTAATTTAATCGAATCGTGGAACTAAATTCGTAGCTTGTTAACATGCATGAAATACCGAGACGATAGTAGTTAGGTGAACCGAAAAGGTCCAATCGTTTTCTCAACTTGCTTTAAAAACCCTCTTTTTGTCGTTATTTCTCGAAGAAACAATATTCCAAACAAATCCCCCCATTTAATTTAATTGGAATTTTTACTCTTGTATGATACGATTACCGTGATTGATCCACTACAATCTCTGTGGAACGATAAACTTTAATACTTACTTTGACGCTTCTGCAGGCCTGGTTGCCTTGCCTCTTGGCCGGCCCTGATCAACACTATAATAGAAGGTTAGATGTGATTCAAAAATCTTGTGCAAAAGTCTATGAAATATGCAATCAATCAATTAAAGAAACAAATCAAAAACCTAAAACCCAGAAAAATTATAGAATCTCAGCAATCCAAATCAAAATTTCATCACCTGAAATTAAAAACAAGGGGTCAAGTAGAGTTTCAACACCTACAATTGAAAACAAGTACCTGAAATTGAAAACAAGAGAAGCGAGTGGTGGCAGTGTGGTCGAGCTCGAGCAAAGAGAGAAGTGATTTCGATTTTGAGTTCGATTTTGACAATTGATTTCTCTCTAAGTTCGATTTTGACAATCGATTTCTCTCTGAGTTCGATTCTGAGTTTGGTTTCAGAGAAACAATTTCTCCTTGAGTTCGATTTTGATAATCGATTTCGATTCTGAGTTTGGTTTCAGAGAAACAATTTCTCCCTGAGTTCGATTTTGACAATCGATTTCGATTCTGGGTTGAGTGCAATGTTTGCTTGGAATAGTTTGAAGAAGTTGGAAGAAGATTGGTTAGGATTTGAGTTCAAGACTTCAAGTGTTTGATGGGAAGTGGTTTGAATAACGTGGGTTGAGATCGATGGCCCGAAGGGTGAAACAAAAATGATTAGTGCGTAAATAGTGTATGGTTTTATTTTTATTATTGAGAGAAAAAAAAAACAAAGGGGTTAAGGGTTCGACACCCAGCCGCCACAGTGTTTTATTTATTAATTTTCTTTACTATAGCGGTTATGTAAAAAGTGATATTATAGAGTATAAGTTTTATTAGCGTTTTCTCAAAAGCGCTATTATGCAGATGCGCATTTGATCTTTTAATAGCGTCTTTTTACAAAGCGCTATTATAGTGTACTTTAGTTCAAGGCTTTAACAGTAAATCATTTGATATGTTATTGAGATACATCAAAATTAATGGTCTGGATGTTTTTTTAAATGCCGTTAATCTTTATGCGTCTCAATAATATATCAAATCCAACGGTGGATTTTATAAAATTTATATCGGTTAAAACGTTATTAAGAGGTGTAACATTTGGTGTCAAACTATTTGATGTAAACGGATCCAGTCATCCTGACTCATATATATATAATTTCAAGGTAATATATAAAAACGTAGAACAAAATAAATAAAAATAAAATAGAATATATATATATATATATATATATATATATATATAAATGTCCATACCCTTTATATTTTTTGTTCATTATTTTGCCGGTAAGCTGCGGATGTGCATTTTGAATAAATACAGCTGGGGTGAAATTTAAACGCATAAGGGAACTTGGTGAGAGCTAACTAATATTTCTTATCATCTTCTATGTGATTCTTCTCTGTGTATTTTATCGTTACTGCCTCTGTAATTTGTCTAATTAACAGGTTTTCCTATATCAATTACTATGGGGAATCTAAAAATCTTAAAATTCAAAACTTGTTATAGTTCTTATTCTTATACCTTAGCAATTCCTTTGCTCCATTGTTTTAGATACAAAGACAAAATAGTATACTATTAGAAAATCACACACAAATGATAAGAATTGGGGTTTGAATTCCAATTATGACGTCTGATTTAACAATTTGACATTTCTTTCCGTTGAGTTAATATTTGTGGACATCCCTATCTCAATTTATTGGTCTACATATAACATCAAATATTAAAAACAATACTTTTTTTTTATAATTTAAATAGTTTGAAATCAAATTTAAAAACTAAGTTACATAGTCTAAAACCAGAACCTTTATAATTGCAAGAGTCTTATGTAAACAATAACTTAATTATAAAACTTAAAATCATATTTAAATTTGTACATACTATTAATTATAATTGTTGTGCACTATCGATTTTTTTTTTTAAATTAAAATATATAACCCTTTCAAAAGAGTTGCTCTTTCAGAAGCAACCCTCTTCAATAGTTTTAATCGATAAGAATAGGGCAAGAGTTGCTCTTTCATGCACATCTAAGTCCAATCCCATAAGTTATAACCCTTGGTAATGCAAATTTAAGTTCCTTTTAAATATTGATCTATCCAACTCATTTTAATTGTTTACACATGATTCTTAAAAAAATCACTAAATTCTTTTATTTACATTTTATACTGGCACATAGACCCACTCTCTTAGAGCACTAGACTATTCAATTTATAGCCCATTTCAACAATCATGAAATTCAATTTCAACATAAATATGAAATCATTTAGGTAAAAATGAATATTGTTTGGAGGGAGTTCTAGCAAGTAACACCCACAAGGTTAAAAATTCCTCTGCTTGATAATCACTTTGAGAGCTGCATGCACTCTCATAATTGGATCATCTCTTAAACTTAGTCATCTGCTAGTTGTAAGCGTGGAACAATATTCATTGATTGGAGTTCCTGAAATTTTGAAATAAATATACTAAATAAGTCTTATTTGATCATCCACAAAGGTAAATTACATCTTCAATTAATCCA
The DNA here is from genome assembly GCA_954870985.1 of Trifolium fragiferum. Taxonomy (NCBI): domain Eukaryota; kingdom Viridiplantae; phylum Streptophyta; class Magnoliopsida; order Fabales; family Fabaceae; genus Trifolium; species Trifolium fragiferum. Next base: position 2,219,096 of record OX940796.1, read on the forward strand.
AATAACATCATAATGACTGTTACAATATCTAATCTATCAAAATTAACATGGTCATGTTTAATTGTACATCAAGATTTTGACCTCGTTGTCTAAGGGGGTCCAATTGTAGCACTAACCAGAGAAACAATCTTTATAGTTTATTCAATTATCATGTAGACAATCTTGTAACAAAAGTGTATTAAGAATGAAAGTTGATTTAGAAGTTTAAACATTTTTTAAGTTGATTTAGAATGAAAGTTGATTTAGAAGTGTAAACACTTTTAATTAAGTTAAAGGAAGCCGGTGTAGTTTTGCCACTTTAATATTGATAGCGATTGATTTTATCGCGTATAAAATATATGTTATTCCTACTATAGTAACTAGTAAATAATAAGATATTATAATTTCCAACACATTACCTGAATCAAGAGTTTGCATGCATATGGTACCTTCACAGTGGAAATCTGGTTTCCATTCTTACAAGATGAACACATACCAATTTTCAACTTATGGTGGTAATATCCTAACAATCCACACGCTCTACAGACCTATGTACAAAGGGAAACTAACATCAGCTACTATTAAATTTAAGAACAGTCACGAAAGCAAAAATTAAATGAAGTTTTGATTGTTATACATGTATCTTAAAACAAAAATTCCGATATTTCCCAATATCAAAGGCTAACAAATTATTACGGGGTGATGTTCTTTTCATGATTTCAAATTAGAGTCTTGCAATTTCAAATTCATGATTTCACATACCAGATATACCATTGAGATATATCCTTTAGAAAATGTGCATATTTCACATACCACAAAATCCAAATGACATAAGATAATGATTCTTGCTAGCTAGTAAGGAAAAAGGTTCAAAGGTGACTGAACTTTGAAGGAGAAGAGTGAGAAAAACCATAAGAAAAGGGAAGATGAGTTGATTATCCGATACGGCCATGATGAGTATGAACCAGGGATAATCAACCCACTGAATCTGATATATGTGTATTTGTGTTAGATCCTTAAATAAGCACCACCTGTCTAAATTCATGTCTTATTCAAATTACAGTAAGCACTAAAAATTCCAAAGCACAAGGAAGTTGTTCTTAAGAGGCGAGAACGTTTGAGAAGAAAAACATTTGGAATGTCATTGCATTACCAACAGGGGAGAAAACTACAGCCTGTAAGTGGTGTTCACTGTGATTGGCCCTTACACCAACCGGATATGAAAAATGCTTCCTTCAATAGTGACCTTGAAGAAGTATACATTGATGGTCTCCCATGTTTAATTTGAAGATAAATTTGGATCAGATTTTGCATATTAGATAAGTCTCTCTGCGGCCTTAAATAGTCTTTGAGGGCATGGTTTAAAACATTTACGCTGTCAGTAAAGAAGGGATACACCCCAAGGGCAAACAGAACACACCCTGGTCAATTTTGTTGGCTCCAATGCGATGATGATTATCCTAGTGTTCTATTTTAATGATATCATCCTTACCGGAGATAATGTGATATAGAGATGGAGAGGCTTAGAATAATTCGGTAGCAAGAAAGTGAGATCCAGCATTTGGTGTTACTAAAGTACATTCTTGGTAAGGATGTTATCGATTCAAAGAAAAGAATTGCAGTTTCCCAATTGAAGTACATTCTTAATATGGGACATATCGCATGATTAATGTGACAAATATGCTCTTCAAGGAATTGACATTTGACATTAAACAGAAATTGGTGCAATAAGACAATTGACATTAATTTGAAATCTCTAGATTTTTACCTGAACTTCATAAGGATCACTGGATAGCATGAGTCGCTCAAAAATCAACATACTAGCACCGTATGCAATTAAGCAATCACGTTCCATTTCTCCGACTCGTTGACCTAAAAATATATGGAAAAAGTGATGTTAAATGCAATCTTTAACCCTGTCAAAATAAAAAGTTAAAAAAAAAAACTCAAAAGTATTCCACTTAATCCCTGTAATTAGAGACATTTTTCAACAGATGAAATTGCAAAGACAAAGGATATTACATCATGATTCAAGGAGCAGGATCAACAAGTAGTCTTTTAAAAATCTAGCAAAGTAGCTATAGAAGACTACAAAGACAACTAGACAAATGCAGTTTTGGAAGTGAACGATTCAAGCGACTACTTGGTGGAAATAATGGATGTGTCGATGAACAAATCTAGAATCAATGACAAGTTGAGAGGCGGTAGGGAAGGTGATGTGCTGCTTATATGCACAGGTAACATTTTTGCTACTGATACACACAAAGGCACGTGAATGGAGGGATAGAGACCACAACTCATAGGACAAACAATTGGGGCCAATTCTGAGACTAGGGGACATCTGAAACTAGACTTTGTATATGAAAATATATGCTGTTTAAATAGAAGGATTACATTTAAGTATCTTCCTTGAATCAAGGAATGATAAGAAGGAAATAAGAAATACACACAATGAAGGAAGATCTAACTATAAGATAGAATAAGATCCAGGAGATCATGATATTCCCTTTTACAAGTCACTTATTAATTATAAGCTGAGGTAATTCTTAAAAACTAATGACTTGCAAACTACTTGAATAAGTCACTTATTAATTGCTAGCTAGAATAGAACTCTTACCATAAACATCATTTAAATATATAAATCAACAAAATAGCATAAATCATTTTACACTGTGTAATAAATTCAAAAACACGTCAAAAGCAAAAATTGAACACCTCCATTTCTAGATCTCCCATCTGTAGGCTGTCTAGTCATCAGGGTACGAGGACCCTGACCACGAGCATGCATCTTATCGATAACCTGAACATCAACAGAGCTTTTGTTTGTTAGTTTATTGATATGAGTACGGGGTAAGTTACCACCAAGATGAAAATAACTTTCCCATACTAAAGACAATATTTTACGATATTAATGCACATAAAGTGTTAAAGGACTCTAAGTATTTTTTAAAATGACCATGACTATACATTGAAACATCAAGAAACATATAATTAAGTTCTTAATAAAATGACCATATGCTTTAAATCTTCTTCATAAATGATTTCAAACTCACCATATGCTTTAATTTCTGGTAGTATATTGGCCCCATAAAAATATAAGCTTGTAATGGGCAACCCGTAATACCTAAAAATTAAAAGATGAACCACAACACCTCTTAGATCGATAAATAGAAAAAGCAATACCATACTGTTGGAGTATTACTCAAATTTTGAATTGTCAATGGAAAATAAGAGAGTGTTGCTCAAAGGATGTCTTTTTAAGACAAGTTTTTCATCTTAGCAAATCTCTTTATGGCTCAAGCAATCCCCTAAGGTTTTACTAGGGTAGATTTAGCACTTCGATTCAATAGTTTGGTAAGATAAGGAGTGATGAAGACCACTCTCAGTTTACTTATACTTAGTTGTAACTTGTATATATTGACATTTGACAACATTGTCGTTATGAGTGATCACCAAGGGATTGCCCAAGTAAAAAAATTATTATCAACATCTTAAAACAAAACATCTAGAAGGTGAATTCCTTTGGGGAAGAGAGGTGATGCAATCCTGTAATTTCCTAAAGTAAGCGTGAAATGGAAATTCAAGAGTTTGTGAAATGAAAACCTGAATAAATGAAGTCTTTCCCACCGTAGTTGAAGCCATGTTTCACAAGAGTTTCACTGCCAGAGCAAGAAAACCATGAGAACACTAATATAGATAAACCGCAAAAAAGTCAGCAGAGACAAACATGATACCTTATGGTTTTAACATTGTCAGCATGACCACTTTTTTCCCCAAAAGCACTGCCGTAATGAAATCTACCACATGAAACCCCTGCTTTTCCTCCAAGAAGCTCTATCATCTTTCCAACTGTCATTCGACTGATGCCATGAAAAATATTAGTTGACACTCTACCACTTAGCACAGACTCTATTTAGGACCCAAAAACATGAAAAAAAAACAAATGTAATTATTTCATCTACATCTAATTTTTCACATTTGGAAAAAGGAGTCAGGAAAAGCATCGAGTTATTTGCACACAAAAGACTGCATATATATATATATATATATATATATATATATATATATATATATATATATATATATATATATATATATATATATATATATATATATATATCAAATAAGTGGATCTCATATGTACAATATAAAAATGATTAGAAATGCAACTATTTCCTATGGTCCCAAATTTTCAGTGCTTAATTTTTTTAGGAGTTCGATCTTTGACGGTACATGTAGCAAAACATCTCACGGGAGAGATCAACCACTTAAATGAATCTTTGTTACCTCGAGGGATTAGTCTCTTCAATTATTATAATAAAAAATAGCATAACACTTTAATGCACAACTATTGGGCTATAGGTTATAATAAAGCCATTGATCATAAAGTAAAGCTATTAGCCTATGAACGAAGTATCCTTAAAGGCTAAAAAATATGAGCAGGATCTATTATTTTTAAATTAGAATGATGTGATTGAGAAAACAAAGGAGCATTTGGAGTAAACTTAAAACAAATTATTTCAATTATTTATCGAAAATGAGGGGTTCCTGTAATGCTTTCACATATAACTAGTGAGAATGATATTTATTACCTTGGAAATCCATGAGGATTCATAATCAGATCTGGACAAATGCCTTTCTCAGAAAATGGGAAGTCTTCCTGCTGGACAATTGTTCCACAAACACCTTTCTGCCCATGTCTGCTACTGAATTTATCACCAAGCTAAGGTAACAAATACAGCCAGAGAAATTAATCAGCTACTTTAAATCTAGAACACAGCCTCACAATTAACCAAACAAAATTGGTCCAAAAAAATTATAATAAACCAAACAAAACTTTACCTCGGGCCTCCGAGTGTGACGGGTTAGAACTTTGATACACATGTTGCTATCCTTATCATTGTAAAGAGCTACCCTATCAACTACTTCACCTCCGTAACATTTATCGAATCTTTGTTCAGTGAAACGATATCCAGTGTTACGATCATTATTCCGTGTATCAATTGGTGATTGCTTGTTGATAAAAATGTGATTTGGCCTAATAATTTCGCCAGGAGCAGCAATCCCATCATCATCGAGTATCTAGACGAAGCAAGAAAACAAATACGAAAAGTATTTACTTACATGAGAATAAGAACTGACTTAGGGAATTAGAAAATGTATTTAACCTAATCGATAAAGTCATAATATACAAGGAAATGGGGAAACTAGTAAATAAAGGAAAGCAGGATGCTAGGATATAAGGAATCTCTGCAATTGTAAAGGTCTGTGTCCCTGTTAGAATTAGTTTCCAACAAAGAAAATTATGATCTCTTAACATAAAATATGTCCGTATAAATTCATAAGTGCTTACAGAAAAGCCAGACAAATAAGCTTCTGAAAAAAGTTAAAGTGCATATGCAGATTCCAGTTCCTGTGGGAAGCTATAAGTTACAAGACTAGTTGTTCGAAAATAACCTTAAATAAGGCTACTTTGTGCTACCTTCATTTGATGGTGGCTGTGACGGACATGTTCAATTCCCCATTGTTTAGATATGTGACCTAAGTAGTGCTTATAAGCCGGTTTTATAGGATTAAGTTAAGCTCTAAGCCCAAGTTCCTTAAAGGTAAGCCCCAAGCAATATCACAGGCCAATCAATATTTACCATCTATATCACAGGTCAATCAATTTAATCACAGAATTCAGGAATACATTAGTCATATATACAAGACTTGCAAGCTAATTTAGGAAATACAGTAACAGCACCCATCAACCAAATCTGTATGATTGGGATATATTTCTTGATATACTAAAAAATGAAAATAAGGAAACAATATACACAGTTTCTGACATTTCTTGTATATATATATATATATGCATTCCTTTTAAAAAGCATAAGAAATTTTCAAATTAAATTCAAACTCAATACTGTAACATCGATTAAAAATTAATTACTATGTGGACTGCACATCACCTGCATACGACCTGCAGTGTCTCCAGCTCTATTTGGTCGTATTATTCGATCTTCTGTCCCATTTGAATACCGTTGTCTGATGGCGTTATACCTAAACGTTCAAAAACATCAAGCATGATATTGCTACCTTAAAAACATATTGATGAAATACATGTAGCAACCAGAGAAGTGAAATTATTAAATAAAACTGCATACCTTTTCATAACTATGCAGCGACCAAAGCCTCGATCAAGAGATGACTTGTTCATGACAATTGCATCCTCAATATCATAACCACTGTAGCTCATTACAGCTACAGTGGCATTCTGACCTGCTCCGAGCTTATCATATCCAACCTAGAAGACTATAGATTAATAATAGCCATAAACTCAGTGAGAAATAAAATAATGGAAATATTACTAACCAGCTCAATTGATTTTGTTGTCAGCAAAGGTCGTTGAGGATAAACTAGTAGATAAAGTAAGGTGTCCATCCGTTGGTGCTAAAAAACCAAATTTTAACTTCATCAGTACGTATGGAATATGAAAGTTTATCTACTAGAAGAACCAAAAAAATAGTGCGGCAGCATAATTACTCGACACACAAATGCAAGAACAAAAACAGTTACAAGTCATCAGGTATTGGAAAAGTTATAGAGTGTCCCTCCTTACCTCACAAGTCGGTTTTGTAAGGATGAGTTAGATTCAAAATAAAAACCTAAAATTGTATTAGAGTCAATCAGTTTGACTTGAGTGGGTGTATTAGTAAAAACCCAAGTCCTACATTGAAAAATGTTAAGGCCTTAAAAGTCTTAGGCCTAATATAAAAACTTAATATCAACTCCTCATGTAAACTATTTTTCTTATACATATATTCATTTCTAAACTTGCACATGACTACAAAAGCTATTAGGTTACTAACATTATATGATTGATACAATACAACACATCTACAATCACACGGCTAACTTACAATGCAGACTTCACCCCCTTTAACTTCACAATAATCAAAATAAAAATCAATAGCATATATACCCCGTCAAACCTTCACGCACAAATAAATTAAGAGCTTAAGATTCAAGGCAATAAATTTAAGAGCTTGAGACTCAAGGCAATAAAATGCAGAATAACATAGAAGTCCTCACTTCAAAATTAAAGTAACGCGGTGAAATTCAGCATATCGTTCCCAAAAGAGACCATGGGATTCAGGCATATTTCAAAAACAATATTCTCAGACATGAACTTATATGTCTGTCTAATTCAATAGACACACTAAAGAATAAAGCTAATAAAAATTGACTCGATAGAAAAAGAAATCTAAATTTATTAAATGTGTTCAGAAGTATTTGGAAAATACAATCATCAAGTTTGAAGGTCATTCAATCGAAGTGTTTAAGTTACATAAACAACAAACTATTTACTTGCCTGGTTATATGCTATATTTCCCATAGCTTGCTTTCCCATTGCACACTACAGTGAACAAAACAAAAGTTACCATCTATTCATACAAGTGCAATATCTCCGTTACTGTCGTAAACCCAAAGGGAGCAAAGAGGGATAACCTGATAAGTGTTTCTGGGAGATTGATTATGATGAGGGTATGGAATTAGCCCTGCACAAACTCCTAAGATAGTAAAAGGCTCGATCTCAATATGTGTAGTTTCTGATGTCACCTCTCCTTCATATAAAGCAATCTATAAAAAAAATAGGCAGGTGACTGGTTGTTAGGAATAAGATTTCAAAGAGTTGAAATCTGTGAGACAACTGGTGTGACTAACTCATCTTCTTAGCATTGCAAGATTAGAACGATCCTCTACAGTCGCTTACGGTGATCACCGAAGTTCTCATCGCAGAACCGTTAATCACGCTCTGATCACACGGTTATGATTCATCCACCATATTTATGTTCCCGTCTCCTTAGAAATCAAGGACACGGTAGAACGATCCTATAGAACAGATCCCGTTCAAGTAAAGAATAAGATTTCAAATATATCAAAAGAAGAAAAAAAAGATTTCAAAGACAAAAGAAGCTAGATGTAATTGGAACAAAACGCACCAAAGCATTGTTTTCCTCGTTAACGTCAAGATACTCAATCAAGCCATTACGTAAAAAATCATTAAATGTGCACACTCCATCCTGAAAGCACATTTGAGTTAATATTCTCATAAACAGCTTCAATTCTCTATTTTCAAGATAAAAACATCGATATGATTACCTTTAACTCTTTCATATGATGATCTTTGACTCTTGATATTCCCTTGTCAGCAATGACAAGAGGACGGCAAACTCTACCACCATCAGAAGCTATGTAAACACAACACTGAAAACATGTTTTTGTCCATTAATACTGGTTTCAAATCACACCCTTCTAACATTACAATTAGTAAAGATTTTGAGCTATCAGATTGCTCCTGGCAATGGAAATCAATTCTCGTATATATATGGTAGAATTGCACATGTAAATATTATTAGGAGAATATTGTAATTATCAGCATTAGTGCATGTACTATTTCCTTAGTTCTTCATTTAGCATTTAATAAGATTGGTCTATATATTCATAATTCGTAATAAAACTTGTATACTTGAACTCATTCAATAATATTCAAAGTTTCACTCTCGGCAAATAAAACTAGAGTGTAATAGTATATTCTTGGCACTCAATCTGCATGAATACAAAACTTAAATTTAAACAATTTAAATATAACAACAATACATACAAACACAAATACTATTACCATATTTTTAAATATGAAACATCTGCCAAATAAGAGAACTCACCAACTAAAAAAAAATGATTGAAGTAGAAAATGGGAAAATAGTATGAAACAGTAAGAAAAACGGGAAAATGAATCAACTGCAACAGAACTATTCACCTGCTTTTCATTGACATAGACACTCACAAACACACCAACTCGACAAGCTCTTCGCAACTTTCTCAATGCAGTAGCAAAACGCTGGAACAATAAAATGTTAAGGTTTACAATATATGAGATAATTATGAACGCATATTTGAATATGATATAGATATAAATAAATGTGATAAAAAGCAGACTAATACCTGTGGTCTCCTATGCTTGCCGAGGATAGAACCATTAAAAATGACAAGAAAGGAATCGGGTGCATGAAGCTCTTCTCCAGAGATATGTTCCATGTCTTCAACACCCAAAGTATAGCACTGCAATAGAAATAATATAGCACACAAAAATGTAAAACACCTAAAGGATAAAAATTTATCTAGCAACTTAAAGGTTTGTCTTGTATTGTTTTGTTCAGTACATATCCTTTTGCAAATCAAACATAGAGAAAAATAGGAGAAGTGTAAGCCCAAACATAGTTATGGTGCTTTAAAATTGCAAAGTTCCTAAAATACTCAAATCAAAAACCTCTAACGTTTATCATAAGGGTTTTTTGGAACTTTTGAATCTTCGATCTCATTATGAGGTGTGCCGCTTTAGCAGCTGATATATACTGCAAGTCTGTTATGCATGTCCTATAGCGAGCTATTGACAAAACTGCATGGTTATAATTAATTAAATTGAATCGAAATTTAGTTACAATGAAAAGAGTAAAGAGTTCATAAATCCCACTGTCTGGATAGAATGCCAATAACGTTTTCACAAAACAGTCATTCTTTCTACTAAACAAAGTCGTTTCCTTGTAGATTACATAACAATGCCATAATTCCCAAATTTGTGCTTTAGGTGTTCAATTAATTAATATATACTCCGTGAAATATTATAAGCAAAATTCACTTTTTAGGTATCTAAGTCTGTAATTTTTCAATGAACCTAAAAAGTTAATTTTGCTTATAATATGTTACGGAGGGAATATATGAGTACACAAGCAAGTCATTACAAGCTATGGTAGCTACTCACAGGGAAATCAAACACACAAAACAAAACATACCAGGGAAATCAGGGGGGCCTCCTCTTCATCAGTAGTGACGTGAGTCATCAAAGCCAAATTCTTTACTAGTCCGCAAGATTCACCTTCAGGAGTATCACAGGGACAAAGCATTCCCCACTATATCAAAGAAGATTTAGAAAAGAAGGTATAAGTTCATAAATAAATAAATACTTATTTTTAATTTAGAATAAGGCCTAAGCAACATAAGAGTACAACAGCAAGAATAAAGCCTTTAGGGTCGGCTACAAGGACCAAACAATATCACCATGTTCTATCCAAAAACCGATGTAACATAAGAATGATATATCAAGAAGGTTCCCAACTGGGTTGCCGCTTACCTGGCTAGGCTGCAAACCTCTAGGGCCACTTACTTTCCTGGACTTCTCAAACTGTGGTTGAATTCTTGTCATTTGGCCCAAAACACTTATAAATGATAATCTTTGTACCACCTGTAAAAAAAATCCATTAGAAGAAATATCGGGAGAGAAAAAGGAAATATTGGAAAGGGAAACAATACTCAACCTGTGTCACTCCAGTCTTGCGCATCCTGAACCTTTTAACGTCAAAATTACCAGTCGATAGAGTCCTTTCCAGGCCAGGAGAGATATAATCTCTTTCGATAAGCTATGAACACCCAAAGAAACTATGTAAATTGAAATCCAGAGATACTAAGATTATGTTGGATTAACGAACCAACGACACCAAAAATGAACATATAAGAATAACATGATGAAACAGTGAAGTATGCCTTGCATATGTACAAACAAGCCACATTTAAAAGATTTTACGTTGATGAAAATGAGAATAACATAAATAAATAAATAAATTTCCATAACTGTATAAATTTTGGAGTTCCCCAAAAAAACCACCACTATATCAAGATCAAAAACTTGCAACTAAATCGCATTCCATATGTTTTTGACAATTTCATCTGTGTTGAGGCGCACATTGCTTGTATCCAACAACAGTATATTTACAATTCATGCATGTTGAAATCGGTAGACAAGCAAAGATTCGAAACAGAAATGTCAGTAACTTATGGGTTTTTAATGATGAACAACTTTAACAAAACACAGAAGGAAAATCCCGTGCATAATAATAAGAAAAAATAATTAAATTAAAGAATCATCTTGGACGGAAAAGTCCAAATAAATAACAGGAAAATGACATGGAAAGAGAATTAAACAAAAGGAACTCCTAAAGAGGGACCAACGGGAGACTTCCGGACAACTTAACCATGATTGGATTTGTTTTAAGAATGTTTTGATTTCATTCATATGATAATTGATTAAAAAAAATAAGAGCTTACCCTAGAGATGTCAAACCTATTAGCATTGGCTGGCTTCAATTCTTTGCCTGCAACTTTCTTAACTTCAGTTATCATTGACTTAAAAAGATCCTAAAAGAGAAACAAGAATAACTTAGGCAATGAAAAATGTAAAAAAATATATTTGCAGAAGTTAGATGAATATTAAACTAAACAAGAATATTACCTCAAAAAGAAGAGATATTAACTGGCCAGATAACTCCAATCGCTTGTTCCCCACATAATCCTATGAGTTGAAAGAAGCAGTTAGCTGTTAGTAACTATCGCTCAATTCCCACAGATGTATGTATACACAAAATCTTACACATAGAGTAAATATTATATGTTTTTTTAACTTAGAACTATATCAATTGTACAAATGATCTTTTACAATAAAAGCACTAATTTGGATGAAAAATAAAGTGAGGTTGCCTCAGTTGTTTATTTATGTTATTACAAAACAGCAGATTAGTTTCGCTGTATTCTTTAATTTCTAGGACTGCTTTGAACATGATAATCACTTCACTTTCGTCAAAATTAAAACTCCTTGACTATCTATAGTCGGATCTTCAGTAGAAATTTATCATTATATTATCAAATCCACGGCCTTATCTAAATATCAAATATTTTATTAATTGCTCTTCAAACAATTACCTGTTCCACTAAAAATCCTAATCCAATTTAGAATTTCCTAAATTTCATCATGTATATATCTTATTGTGTATACATATATGAATATGACTGTATGTATCAGTATTGTCAATCATATAACGGAAAATAGCAGTTTGCTCAAACTTTGCTATACTGGAATGCTATAGCACCATGGTGGCTGTAATCAAGAAAGTATAACAGTCTTGGATTGTCATTTTGATAGGGCTGGATATCCTATCAGTTACACACTACATAAATGCTTGCGACTCAACTTTCGTTCCAACGCCTCTTTTGAACCATTTAAAAGTTTCTATCAATAGTGATAATGATCATGATACGCTATAACCAAAAATTATGGCTGTTGAGTAAAGTGGCATTCGCAAGATCTTTTCATTACACACGTTTGACTATTGCTATCTTATTCTTCATACATGACCTTAGTCCCTTCTTCTAGTAACCTAAGATCACGAGTTAAAAAGAAGATATTACCTTGTCATCCATTGCATCCTTATTTAGAATTGCATCAATTATGCGTCTGATCATAACAGCAACATATATACATTTTGGCCGAAAATTATCTCCGTGCACCTAACGACAACAGAAGAAGCAGCTAATCAGACCAAACCTAACACAGCTAAGGAAAGTTACATATATGATTCGAAGAAAACTTACTGGTACGTTTGCAAGAAATACATCTCTTAGTATAGTAAATGCTTTTCCTTCCTACATAAAAGGTTCAAATAACAAGTCAGAAAATTATTGAGGATAAAACAAAAATCTATCAAAAATAAATAATCTCATGACATGGGGAGAGAGAGAGAGAGAGAGAGAGAGAGAGAGAGAGAGAGAGAGTAAAACCTCATGATTTGAAACCTCTTCAGCTTGCATGTTTGAAAACATGGGAGGTTTCTTTGCCTGATGTGCACACATGCAATAAATTAGAAGGTAGATAAATATAATTCAAGTGTGAAATTATTAAAACATATTTAAAATAAAGAAACTAATAGTATAATTAATTGATACTTTGATAGTATAAAATAAAACATAAATAAAATTCAAGTAAGAAGGTAGATAAATATTTTAGTAATTTTATCATCAATTTTTAATATACATATCATATTTAACAGTTAGGCTAATTCCAACATGCACAAGTTTTATAGAATGTCCAATTGAAAGACAAATATTGTAATTCGATAAATTTTGTGTGAAAGGAGGAATCCTTTGTGAATGGCGATAATAATAACTCACCGTTGAATCAAGGTATGCCAATGCTTTGGCTTGTGTAGATACACCACATTTCATACATTCCTGATTAGAGGACAAAACATATTTAACAAATCAGAGATAGCATAAATAATAGTAATAAGCACTTATAGCTTAAGCTCCCCAAAATAGCTGAGTGAATGAGATAGTAATAAGTAGTTTATTCTAATGCGTTCAAAGCCAAATTTACCTCAAAGGATGGCGAAAGTAGCGAACTGTAACGAGGATCTCTTCCAATCAATTGTGCAACTTCTTGATCACACTCCATCCCCATAGCTTTCATTACAACCATAAGAGGAACCTAATCATCCAAATTATAATTATAATGTAATAATAGGGCTAAAGGTGAATAAGACAGAATGAAAAAAGGCCAAGTGAAAACCTTTTTTTTAAATTGATTCAATTCTAACCACAGCTTCTCCTTTTCCATCACAATGGTAGTTTTTGTTTTTATTTTCTCAGTGCTGCTTGTAACAGATGCAGCAATGCTGGAATCCAAAATAGGAACCAAATTATACTTTAAAATAATACGAAAAAGGACATTGGTGATCTACCATCGAGGGTTAAATGCACAACCACATACAAAGCTAACAATATTTTACTCAACGGCTTTTTAGAGAAAAGAAAACTCATTAGAGAATCTTATGATTATTCTGAAAAAACTCCAATATCTAATGTGAGAGAAAAACATCCAAAAACACTCTTACTTGCTTACCAAGTAAGGAGAGGACAAAAATCATAAATGTATGCATGTCAATATGTTATGCATAATCAAAAGATGAAGAATAAGCGTTCATCATACCAGAAAGAATTACTTACTTTTTTTTCTTGTCGGTGTCTATAATTATTCTATTCTTTGAAAGTTGTTCTTGTATTAAAATTACCTGAAACAGATTCGTGGAATTATTTTCTAAATAAAATAATTGAAAACTATCTTGAATAAAGATAAAAGGAACCATATTTAGATAAGAAAAACAGAAGATTCTATCAAGGATTCTTTGGTAAAACACTTGATCTCACACAACTTCAACGAGTCAATGAAAAATGTGTATCAGTTTATTCTTGTAATGATATTTCATCAATTATTTCTGACACTATTTGTTTAACCATTCAACAAATAACTCAAATTAATTTGTTTTTTATATCCAAGTCAATAGGTCTTGAACAGATTAAATAACATGTAACATCTCTAACATCAAGAAGTATTTAGAATCACAATATCACCTTCTCATTCCCTTTGACTATAAAATATCCTCCAGGATCAAGGGGACACTCACCTAATCAAAGAAACACAAAAGGTAAGATTTTATTTAAAGAATGAGATATGCAAAAGATTAATAAAACAGTTAAATGAATAAAACGAACCGAGTTTTGCAAGCTCAGCTTCATCTCTCTTATCCAAAACACAACAACAACTCCGCAACATAATAGGTAATCTTGCAATAATAATATCGGACTGCAGGAAAATATTGTTGCAATTATAAAATATATATTTGTCAAAACTCAGATAATAATAATAATAATGATAATAATAATAATAATAATAATAGGGGTCAATTACCGCTGTTCTTATTTTTAGGTCATTGGGACTTCCTTGAGAGTATTCGATATCAACAGTTATCGGAGCCGCGTACCTTTTTATTAGACAAAATGAAGCATAATTCACAACATGTTAGGAACAACAAAAACGGGTAACATTTGGTCCGGCTACAACTTCCCAATTAATAGAATAAGTAAACTAAAAGAATTTTTATTTCTTTTTATAAACTAAAAGAAATTGAAATGTCCATAGAACTTAACAAGCAAATTAAGAGAATACTTTTGATCATTGTTATAATTCTCCAATATCCCGACATTATCCAATTAAAAACATTAGATCATTATTCTAAGGGTAAAGATTCCTACGTTCGATCAGATAGTCGGCATATCTGTGGACTGATAACATCAGCAATACCATCCGTTGTTATTGACGGCTTACCAATTTTGACATTCAAAAACCTGCAGAAATAGGTCATGTTGTATATTAGCGCAACAGTAAAATCACTTAAAGTGGTTTCAACCAGCCTCTCAAGAATAAAGAACAATTTAAAACGACAGCTTCAAAAGATACATGTTTCATTAACATTTAACATCAATATAGGAATTTTTTCAGAATTCAAAAGATGAAACATGTGGATTTAAATTTCTCATTCTAAGAGTAACTTTACAAGCATTCAAATAAACACAACACAGTTGTAACAAAAACTATAGGATAGGACATAATCCATACCTTAGATATATATGCGGGTAGTAGGTAGCTTGAATACGATCATTCGCACGAACAATTTTCTTGATATCAGTGTTAACAAAATAGTTAAAAGAATCCAAATGTTGCTTCACCAACCCTCTAACCTAAAAAATTGAATTCAGTGACAATCATCATCAGTTAGTGAAAACTATTCATTCATTTGTATCATTATTATCTCTAAAATGATCATGATGCAAACAACAGTGTTGACAAACGAGTTATTACCTTGAGGAACTCGGGAATAAGTTGAAACTTGTCAACAGCAGAGTTATTAGGAGCATTTTGCAACTCTTCATCCATGATAGAATCTGTAAAAACATTGCCCTTATATGAATTCTTCAAATTCAATCTATGTTGTTTTAATATTCTCAAAATAAAAAATATATTAATCATAAGCATTCTTTTATTGTTTCCTACAAAAACACTCTAAAAAATGTCGAAAATTTCTCTATTTTTTTCTTCTAACTTTCCTCCCCCAAACCCTCCCCTCCCCTCCAAACTTGCAAACAAAGCCTTAAAGTGTGTTTGGATGAGATAATATTTTGAGGTAATGTAATTTTTGTAGGGAATTCAAATTTCTCTTTGTAGAATTTACTGAGAAAAATTTGAATTCCCTCAAAAAAATTACATTACCTCGCAATATTCTCTCACAAAAACAAGTTGGTTGGGCTTGGGATTATAACTAGGGAAGGCAATTGATAGGACACAATAGTATCGTCTCTCTATCCGCAATTTGAAAAAATACTCTTTCCAAGACTCATATACGCGTGGGTATTAGGTACCCTCTAGGTACTAAGTACAGATACTCGTGCTTATTACCCATGTTTTAACTATTTCCTTCATCCCTAATTATAAAAGTCCATTTACAAAAAACAATGTGTTCCTAAATATTAAACTCTCTACAAAATTCTAGATAAATTTATTACTCTTTTTCTAAATAGATATCTCATTAATATACTATCAACTTGTTTTGAAATATTAAAAAAAAAAATTAATAATAATAATAATAATAATGAATGGTATATTTATACACAAATCACAAATGGTATCTTAGTAATGATCACACATATATAATCATAGGAACAAAACATACATATAAAACAAGCAACAGCAAAAAAAAAAAAAAAACATAAAAAACAGCATTAACAACATAGTGAAAAAATTAATAAAATCAGAACATAATTAAAAACAAAAACACATTATTGAACTTAAGAAAACAACAAGAATGCACAATTAATTATTGAACAGCACAAAAGTAATGAAGTATGAACGTAATTAGAAAAGGAGAGACGTGATCAGAAAAGACTCACTAAGACAGTGCCGAAGCAAGCTTGTTGTGCGGTGGCCGGACACGACTCAGAATTTTCTGGCGGCGTGGGGATTGGGGTGGAGGCGCGTGGCGTGGGAATGTTAACCTTCTTAGTTAATTGTGTTTAGGTTGGATTAATAATAATATATTACCTATAGCTCAGTTGGTTATTCGATTAATCCTTTTTAAACAAAGGGGCTGGGTTCAAAACCGTGGTTACCTATTTATTAACCTCAAATTAATTTTATTATTCCTATAATTTTTTTGATTATTTTATTTCTATAAATTTTGATATCAATATTTTCTTTCACCAAATATATTTTTGAATACGTTTTGTTATTCATAATATTTATAATATTATAAGATTTTTTTCTGCAATTTTTAAAAAATTTTGAAGTGGAATGAAATAAAACAGAGTGAAATGGAATATAGTTTATAGGGATGACAATGGATAACATACTTTAGTATCTATTTTTCGTACCCGTAATTTTAAAAAATATTTGTATTCATTTTCATAGATGCATGTATAACAACTTTTAGACTCCTACTCATACCAGGGACATATAAAGAAATTTTAATTAGGTGGGTCAAAATCATATCATAAATAAAAGGGTAAATAGGTCTTTACCCCCTGCAAAATATGCAAGTTTTGCGTTTGCCCCTTGTAAATTTTTTTTGTAGGAATACACTATCAAAAAAAAATTTGAACATTGCAAAGGGGTATTCTTAAAAAGAAAATTTACAGGGGGCAAACGCAAAGCCTATTTTGCAGGGGGTAAAGACCTATTTACCCTAAATAAAAAGTTAAATGCATGTAAAGGTCCTTCAAATTTTACGTTTGTAACAGTTAAATCTTTATATTTTTTAAGTAATAAATAGGTCTTTGAGTTTCTAACTTGTTGCACTTAAGTTAATTTCCTCCAACATATGTGCATTTTTCGTAAAAAAAATATTCACCACAGTGGAAGTAAACGTTAACGGAGAATAACTGAAAGGATAACAATGCAACAAGTTAGAAACTTAAAGACATATTTGTTACCTAAAAAACTTAAAAGATCTAACGGTATAAATATGAAATTTAAAGGACTCTATGACGCGTTTGACCTGAATAAAAATATAAGTAGTTATAATTATACAACACTAAAGTTAGTTCTTTTGGTTGCTTAATCAATAATTTAGAGATTTTATAGAAAAATAGAATTTACTATGTGTTTGTTTATTGTGATAAAAATCAATTTTTTTTAATAAAATAATCCTTAACCGGTTTAGATATAATATGTAAAAGTCATTTTTTTAATTACAAAATAACAACACTTGTTTTCTCTCTTCTCTAAAAAAATCTATTATTTGTGAAGCTACTCTTTGTAGATTTTTATTTTTAACTGTTTTCTGATTATTTTTAGATTCTGATTATTTTATAAATCTGTAACAAACAAATGCATATTTTTAAAAGTAATTATTTTTATTTAAAAAAGTGATTTTTTTTTCTAAAATGAGCTATAACAAACGGTCTTATGGCTCGTTTGGCCTAGTTTATTTTTGAGTTTATGCAATATTTATGTATTATTATAAGTTTGTCAAGATAGTTTATGATAAAATAGCTTATAAAAATTCAATTTTTACTTGTTTGAACTTATAATATAGCATAAAACCTAATTTATATTGCATAAGCTCAAAAATAAGCTAGGTTAAACGGGTCCTTAGCAACTCAAAAAAAGCTATAAGCTAGTGAGGAAACACTTTTAACCAAACACATCTATTTTTTTCAAACAAGCTTATAAAATAGCTTATTGAACTTATCAAACACACCCTCACACTTTTTTTTTTCCATTTGTTTTATAATTAAGTTTTACTATAGTTTTACAACTAGTTTGTTTGAAAATAATGGAAATTTGATTCTTCTTTTAAGGTTACATGGGGAAAAAGACGAGGAAAAATACTCCCCGAAGTAGGAAATGGGAGCGAGTGGGACAATGAATGATAAAGTATCATCCGCTCAATTTTCGTCTCATTCACATCCTTTACACACATAAATCGAGCTAGAAAGTAGAAGAAATGTAAAAAATATTAAGAGGAAATATCAATGAAACGAGGTCAAAAGTATTTTGTTATAACATGGATAATTTGACAATTATGATTTATAGAGGTTTGTGATCGCATCACACACATCCCAAATTAGGAGCGAACAAAAATGATAAAATGAGATGGAAGTATTATATATCACTCCATTTCATTCATTTTTTAAGATTACAAAGAATGAAACCAATTCTATTTCATTCCTACCGCATTCTATTTCATTCCACCCTATTGAAAATGCTAAATAGTAGAGAGAAAAGCCAGAGAGAGTAGATTGAATTTCTAAAACTGAATTTATTGAATTTTTCACTTCACAATCTCACATTGAAAAGCTAAAGATTAGAGAGAAAAGCGTTGAGTGTTTGAACTACCTTAGAGCACCCACATCCATTGTACTCACTTGTGTTCTTTAAGTGGATCCCAATCAATTTTTTATATTATTTTATACTTCTAAATTATTTAAACAACTCAACTACACTTCTCAAATATCCATATAACACAATAACACATCAAAAATTCTCAAATGAATCGCACTAAATTTTTTTAATTGATTCACAGCCATTCAATGCTATATTAATAGAATAGATTAATTTATTTTATGAATCAAGTCCGATAGCAACTAGCTAATTAACGTCTTTCTGTACATGAACGGTGCAATATAATGGACGTTCATTATCACTCTGTTTGGTTTGAGAGAAATAAGAAAGAGAGAGTTAAAGAAGAGAGAATTAGAAGAGAGATGAGCATTTTCTCTTGTTTGGACAGCAGAGAAATAGGGAAGAGAGAAGAATTGCTGCATGCGATATTGATGCTTTTCGTGGGATTATAATTTTTTTGGATTTGGTTGATAGGATTTATAGAAATTATCTGATGTCTCAACTCTCTGGTATTTATTGCTTTGAAGGTATGAGCCAAACTTTAAATATATATTTCTCATTGTTGCATTGTTTATGAGCGACCAGAAAAAACTAGAAAAACTTCCACAAGAACCAAAGCAGAAACATAATGTTAAAAATTTATTTAAAATTTAATGCAAATAATATACGGAATAAAATTTACAATTTAGGTCCTTTACAATAACATAGTGAAATATTTATCTCGCCAATGCATAGCATCCAAAGTCAAAAGCATGGCCGACCAAATCAAAACCTACACTTTGCTTAGTAAAACTATTCTTTCCAATTGTGCACTGCTAATGATGAGAGAAATAGAAACACCGAAAACAATGCATGTATTTAGACAAACATTAGTCCAAATACATGTTTTCCGTGTTTCTATTTCTCTTTACTCATTTTCCCTCCTACCAAACAAAGGCTCAAATGCACTTTTCTTCATGTGCTGGATAATGTAATCAAGTCTATATGCTCTTGAAACTGCATGCATATCAGTAGCCGCACGAATATGTTTTTAGACCATTGACAATCTCTTCATAGTTTCATGCAACTTCACAAAGCTATGAAGATATTGTCAATGGTCTATAGAACAGACCGTGAATTGTGTAGGGCTAAAGTGGTACTCTTGTTGAGTTAAATTTGCTTCTAAACTGTAAGACTTAGAAGAATCAACTTAATCAAAATAATTTATTGAAACAAACAAACCTAACAAAACAAACAGACCAAACAACAAAAGATATGAAATAAACAATCAATTGATTGAATTGAACAAATGTCAGATTACAAATTTTCAGCACCTGCACTGCAGTATCAGACAGGGATAACTGTAAAATTTATTTTCTCATCATCCACAGCAAAATTTTATTCATACAAAGATACATAAAACATCCAAATTTCCAATACACATAAAGAAATCAAGACACTACACTACAAAAAAACAATGTTGCTAAAAATAAATGTTAATAGCCTCAGACCGTCCTAGTTCAAAATTTTCAACAAATACAAGAACTTGTATTTCAGAACCATAATATAGATTATGCATCATAGGCTACATTTGCAAAACAACAATAAAACTTCAGTAATCAAATAACTTAAAAACATGAAACAAATAAAAAAGAAGAGGAACAACAATGAATGTTTGAGGCATCAGATCTTCCTATTCAAATAAAAGATTCATTGCACTCAAATCAATGTTTGAGTTCTCAATGATTTGAAAGATTCATCATTTGGCCATTCAGAATCAGAAAAAAAACATGAATACATACAAACCGTCATGTTTCAAAAAAATAATTACATACAAGCAAAATTAAAAACAAAACAATAATAATACTGCTCAGACTTATAGCGAATAATCAGAATAAACATTCATATGTCCAGACATAATTGATGCAACATCATCATAGCAGAATTATTAAAATTTCACTAAGCAATTACAAAACAATACATAAACAAGATTAAATAAAAACATTAAGCTAATGATTCAATTAAATCTCAGTGATTCCATAGTTGGAAGTGGCAGACAATCAACATGGCATCATTTCAGTCCGCCCGTCTGCTTTTCTACATCATTGATCAATCATACAAAAATCATAACAAACAAAAACAAAAAATTTTACATAAATAGGTAATTAACAAACTAATTAAGCTAATATAGGGAAGGCATCAGATAATAAGCGGAGTTTTTTTATAATCACAGAATAACATCAGTGTATAAGCATAAAAATAATTTTTAACATCACTTGCCAACCCTTTTTAAGAACTAATGAAATTCAAACACAAAACAAAAAAAACTCTAAATTTTTGAAGAAAAAAGTAAATAGCATCAGATAAATTTTTGTCCTCAATCTTATTGTCAGAATATCAATAAGCGTTTATAAAAAATCATCATTTGCCATTTATTTTTTTTCATCGAAAGATGCAAAATTTAAACAAAAATAAGGTTTTTGATTGGGATTTCGGTAGATCCATTTGACCCATTGCAATTTTTGAAAAATTTTCGTGCAATGAGCTGGTAAGTCAACCGTTTTGGATCTGTGCATCAGTTATATCTTCATCGTCGTTGAAATTAAGACACAGATGAAGAGGGTAAACAGATGCACAAAATCAATATTGAAATTTTATGAAAAACAAACAAATTGAAGAACCCTAAATTGAAACTGAAGAGAATGAGAGAAAAATGTTAGAAGCGAAAGGAATAAAGTAAAATTTGAGATCTAAGTTGCTATGAGAAGATGAATTTTAATGGTGAAGGGAGAGAGTATAAATAAGGGGTGAGATGAGATTAGGGTTTTGGCGAACGGCGCTTTTTTTGCGGAATTTCTCTGCCTTTTTATAAGCTTGGCGTTGTTCAATTCAGACCTGTGCTAAACGTTGTCGTATCATTATTTTTTAATTTTATCTTTTTAACAGAAAATAAATATACTCCAAACAATTTATTACTTTATTTTATCAAGTTAAATTCACTATCGGCAATAATAAATTGATTCAAATAAAAAGAATTTTAATCATGTATAAAAAATATATATAGTTTCGGGATCAATTATTTACTTATTAAAAAAAAAATGATTGGGAGGAAGAATTCATATGTATAGATGTAAATTTTATGTGTAAGTGGGGATCCCATGAGGATTGTCCCGTTTTCGAAACTCAAAGATGAAAAAAAATAAAATTCGTGAGGATGAAGGAGAAAGTCTCCCAGAAAGATGTTTGGAATGAGGACGGTATTTTTTAATTCTTCGTATCGCGGAGACTAGGTTTCCAAATTTTTTATTGAAATAACATTTATAAATTTATATTTAAGTATTTTATAAATTACTTTTAATTATAATTCCACACAATGTGTGTACATTTGTTTGTATATATGATGTTTATTATTGTCATAAGACTCGCAATAATATTTTTATTTGTTTTATTATTAAATTTTAATATTTTTTTACATCCAAATTGATCGAAAATAATAAAAGTTTGATATTTTTTTTAAGGTTGATAGATCCTCGCGGGAACTATGAGAATCTATAGGGATGAGGATGGAGGAATAATATTCCCCGACGAGGAAATAAGGACGGAGATGCATAACATTTTAGAGGGTGGAATAAAAAGTGGTAAAATATATTCCGCTCAATTTCTACCCCATTAACATTCCTAATCTGGTGTACCCCACAAATTTTTCAACAAGGGACTTGAGAGCATATGCAAAAAAATCAATTAAAAAGGGAGAATTATGTTTATTTCACGACTAATGAAAATTAGTCACCAATGGTGGTCTGAATTTCATACATTATCCTAACTAAAAAATAAAAAGAATTAAATATGAACCCATCGATGTAAGTTGTAAGGAATATGAGTTTTTTAAACAATTGACCACGTCTTTCATGACTATTTTGTTAGAAGAGTAAAACATTCTCATTAGATTGCACATAGGGATAAGTCCCCTTATATAGAGATCCTTACAATAGTAGCACACACACACACACACACACACACACTAAACATCAAGCCAGCTAAGGGCAAGACGCGTCCAGGCACGCCTGGTACCAATCTAGGCTAGCTGCACAAGCCCAGGCACAAGCATAGGCGCGCGCCTAAGGCACACAGGCTGCAATGCTAGGCTCACTATAGCACTGATTACTCTAACATCCTCCCCTAATCAGAACAATACAAATACAACAATAAGGAAACTACAAGGCTATTACAAAACTTTTAACTATCCCTCAAGTCACATACTCCAAGCAATTTTCTAAACCTGCAAAATGATTCCAATTTGAGAGGCTTGGTCATTATATCTGCCAATTGATCATCGGTTCTGCAGTGTTTGAGATCAAACACACCATCTTTGACTAAATCTCTAAGAAAGAAATATCTCACATTTATGTGCTTGCACCTTCCATGCATGACAGGATTTTTAGAGAGCTTAATGGAGGAGCTGTTGTCACAGAAGATAACATTGTTCCTGTCTTGTTCTTCTCCTAAGTGAAACAGGATCCTTTTCAACCACAATCCTTGACAGGCACATGCAGCTGCAGCAACAAATTCAGCTTCAGTAGTTGAGAGGGTCACAATTGGTTGCTTTTTGGAGGACCATGACACAGCACTAGAGCCATATGTAAACACATAGCCTGAGGTGCTTTTTCTATCCTCAACATCTCCTGCATAATCAGAGTCAGTCCAACCTTGGAGGATCTGAGACACACCCTTTTTGTATAAAATGCCAAGACCAATAGTTCCTTTAATGTATCTGAGAATCCTTTTTGCAGCAATGAGATGAGTTTCAGTAGGCTTCTCCATGAATCTAGCTATAAGGCACACAGAATAAGCCAAGTCTGGCCTAGTAGCTAACAAATACATCAAACTTCCTACAATCTGCTTGTAGTAAGTAGCATCTACACATTTTGGATATGTGCATCAGTTATATCTTCATCGTCGTTGAAATTAAGACACAGATGAAGAGGGTAAACAGATGCACAAAATCAATACTGAAATTTTATGAAAAACAAACAAATTGAAGAGCCCTAAATTGAAACTAAAGAGAATGAGAGAAAAATGTTACAAGCGAAAGGAATAAAGTGAAATTTGAGATCTAAGTTGCTATGAGAAGATGAATTTTAGTAGTGCAGGGAGAGAGTATAAATAAGGGGTGAGATGAGATTAGGGTTTAGGGTTTTGGCGAAAGGCGCTTTTTTTGCGGAAATTTCTTTGCCGTTTTATAAGCTTGGCGTCGTTCAATTCAGACCTGTGCAAAACGTTGTCGTATCATTATTTTTTATTTAATCATTTTAACCGAAAATAAACATACTCCAAACAGTTTATTAGTACTTTATTTTATCAAGTTAGATTCACTATCGGCAATAATGAATTGATTCAAATAAAAAGAATTTTAATCATGTACCAAAAAAATATATGGTTTTGGGTACAATTTTTTGCTTATCAAAAAAATAAATTGATTGGGAGTGAGAATTAGTCTCTGGTGTAGGGATGTTAATTTTATGTGTATATGGAGATCTCGCGGGGATTGGTATATTTTCGGACTTGAAGATTAGAAAAAAATTTCTGTGAGGATGAGCATGGAGGAGAAAATATCCCATAAAGATGTTTGGAATGAGGACGATATTTTTTATCCCCGTCGCGGAGCCTTGGTCCCCGAAAATTTTATTGAAATAACATTTATAAATGTATATTTAAATATTTTATAAATTATTTTTAATTATATTTCCACACAATGTGTACATTTGTTTGTGTATGATGTTTATTATTGTCATAAGACTCGCAATAATATTTTTATATATGTATTTGTTTTATAATTAAGTTTTACTATTTTTTTTACGTCCAAATTGATTGAAAATAATACAAATTTGATATTTTTTTTAAGGTTGATAGATCATCGCAGGAACTGTGGGAATCTACGGGGATGAGGATGGAGGAATAATATTCCCCAACAAGTAAAATAAGGACGGAGACGCATAACATTTTAGATGATGGGATAAAGAGTGGTAAAATATATTCCGCTCAATTTCTGCCCCATTGACATTCCTAATATGGTGTGCCCCACAAATTTTTCAAGGGACTTGAGCATATGCAAAAAAATCAATTAAAAAGGAAGAATTATGTTTATTTCACGACTAATGAAAATTAATCACCAATGGTGGTCTGAATTTCGTACATTATCCTAACTAGAAAATGAAAAAGAATTAAATATAAACCCATCGATGTAAGTTATAAGGAATATGAGTTTTTTAAACAATCGACCACGTCTTTGATCATGACTATTTTGTATAGCGAAAATTTAGTTGTGAAGGTATAATTTATTGTGTGTCCAACAAATTTTCTAAAAAAAAATTTACTATCAAATGATGGTAGAAACTCAATACGTACTTATAATGTGGTAACAAAAAATAAATTAGTTACTATTTTCTCAATAAGTCTCTTATCGTGTAATAACATGCAAATAATCAATGCTCAGTGAGTGGATTATTATGCAATTAAACAAGCGTGAAACAGGAATCCTACTATTTTAATTTTGCAATGGTGACATATAATTTAGAGGAATGAGATGATGTGATTATTCAATGATATGCAAAATAAACACAAAATTCATAGCTTTTAAATCAAATCCAAGCTCGATTGCCAATTGGAGTGTCTAAAAAAGAATAACTTAGGTAGAATCGAAGAAGAAACAAGCACAACATCAAATTTCAACGAAGAATAACAATCGCGTGTTAGAATATTTGAGATGACGAGTTCATGTACGATCAAATACAATGGCAATCAATCATAACATTCTTTACTAAAATATTGATCATCTTTGCCCTGTTTGTGAAGTTGTTACATTCTTTTTCAGCTTGACGACAAAATCCTAAAATGCTGTAAAATAAATTCGTGCTGAACATTGAACCAAGGATCTTAAGAAATATTTTTGTATTCACCTATGATTTACTTCTATACAATTTGGAAAGGAAAAAAATCCTAACTCTTTCCTACTACACCAAATGCTCAACAGTATCATGGTCCTTATTGATATCAGAGGGAGGCAAAAAACAATCCATTGACAACCCACAAATGTTAAAATCAACTTCTTCAATCCTCCATGTCTCCTCAATTCTTCGCTTATGATTATGTGCTACACCATATCTATATAAAATGGCCACTGTCTTTCCACCATGTGCTATATTAATACCATCCACATATTTATAGTCCTCGATCACTGATTCGATGCTTGTTTCCCAAAATACAGAGTCATTTCCTTTAACTGGCTTCATTCTAACTAACTTGGTATCTTCGAATTTGACAAGTAACCCTGTGCGTTGGCTAAAGTATCCAAACACTGTGTGTCTAATAATTTCTGTGTGTGGTGTGTTTTGTGCTTGGAGGATGTCATATGCTGTCTCTAACTTGAGCAGAAAACAGTCTTCTTTGTTAATGGTTTTCTCTCCTACACATATCGCGTCTAGAAACAAGTTTGCTGTACATCTCGGGTCCAGCCCCTGATAATAACAGACACAAAATCAACAACAAAATCTTTAATAACTTAAATGATAACTTTAGACTTTTGGTTGCACACTCAATTACTGGTTAACAAGGTGTGGCAAACAGACAAGATCATAAAACATGCACATACTCTTAATTTGAAATAAAAACATGTGGATTCTAGAATAGCATAGTCACAGACTAACACCATTTCACTAAATAATTGTTGGATAGAAGAAAAAATCAATAAAAACAAGAAAATGTAAATGTATACTGCTTTAGCACACTTAGTATAAGGGTTTGATTTTCTACTATACCGGAACTCAAGTCAGCCCTATCCTACTAAATGGTCAGTACTATATTTACCAAAACATATTGCTACAGAGTTGTTGGGAAAGTAAAAATTTGGAATGAAAAACACAATCAGGTACAAGGTTTTTCCCCTCAAAGAATAAATTCTGTTTTGGAAAACCAAACATAATAGAGGATTACATTAATAGATTCCGTAAAAACGCCTTTTGTACAATTCATCCCTGCCTTTTTGCATGTAATGTAATTATTATTATGGTTAGTACTTAGTATACTATGTCACAAATTTTCAATTTATTAACTGTCAAAATTTCTGTACTTATCTAATTATATTTTACAATTGCTTATATTTCTGACAACTAACGAATTAGTAACCTCTTATATAAGCTACCAATGTCATTATTAATTACTCATTAGAATAAACTAAACTTGGTGCAGGCATTTGGGTGTGCAAAGATTAAACAATAGTGTCCGTCTATTAGTACCTGAAAGAAGCGACGAAGAGGTCTTGGAGGACCTTTATTAGCATGACAAGGTTTAGAAGAAGACTGTGTCCACGCTACCTTCCCATCACTCCCTGCACTAACCTTGAAACCAGCGACAACCAACTCAAAGTGCCACAAATCTGGATTCTTTTGCCACAAAACGAAGCCTCCCACTTCAGCCCTCCCAATAGGTTGAACGCTATCATCTCCCTCACGCATCGCTGACCCAAACATTCTCACTTGTC
This sequence comes from Trifolium fragiferum, assembly GCA_954870985.1. NCBI lineage: Eukaryota > Viridiplantae > Streptophyta > Magnoliopsida > Fabales > Fabaceae > Trifolium > Trifolium fragiferum. The sequence continues at coordinate 2,246,698 of OX940796.1, forward strand.
CAACTGCATACATACTCTTCAGGGAATCCAATGCTCCCACTCCTCCCGTTGCAGCTATGTATTGCTGCACTATATACTTTGCACTAGAAGCTTCCTGCACATTTTTTCATTAAAATAACTGTCATTCAATCGCAACAACCACAAACAAGCTCAACAAAAATAATCTCAATCATATTATATTACTATTATCTTATGAAACTACTCATTAATCATTTTAACATTCTAATCAACTCTGATATGAAGTTATGAACATGGAATTAGAGTTGTTAGTAATAATAGCAGGATTGCAATATTAGATTAGACCTTTCAAATTTTAACCTTGCCAAATTGAACTCAAATTCTCTACATTCCTATAGCTGATCCGGTCTAATATCAAATCAGAGTCAATGGCTAAGAGCGTTAATCTTGCGATCAATCTCTCAGTCATTAAATTAAATCCAACATACAATTGATATTAGATTAGACCAGACCAAACTAGCTACAAAGGATCCAAGCTCCAACAGAATCTAATTCAAACCCAAAGCGTCATCTAATTTTCATGTAATAGTTCTTATGTGCCTAGGACATGGTTTTAAACTGCAGTTGTGAATTGTAATTGTAATTGCAGTGACACACTAAATTATGATAAAACGCCAGTCAATGTGGATGCAATTATAGTAACAGTGCAGTTGCACAGACCACAAAAATTGCAATATTGCAGCCGCAACTGCGACTGTGGACCACAGTTTAAAAAAGCACATGTCGCTACAATGTCGTATATTTCATTTTTATCTACAACATAAATTACTTAATACTACTTATTAGAAAAATTAAAAATAATCATAAATTCATTCTATAATAGCAATTCCAACTTGTTTGGTTCCACAGTTAGTAGAATTGATTTTGAGTGAATTAATTATATAATATTGATTTTGGTACAAAATTAAGCTGAACGTAAATTGTAAAGTGATTTAAGTTTAGATACATTCATGTAAAAGTGAATTGAACAGTAAATTTGAGTGTAAAAATCAAACAGGTCAAAATCAAGTAAAATCAATTCTAAAAATAAAATCAATTCTACTATAGAGGAATCAAACACGTCAAAATCAATTCTACGTCTCTAAAATCAATTTTGCTCCTCCAAAATGGAATCGAACATACACTCAAAACTTGATCGTAATAATAACTACATTAAAATGAGATTCACATACAAACATGCAGAGAAAATCACTTAAACTAAATAACTTAATCAATTCGTCAATTAAACAACAATAACCGAATCAATAAATACATACACATCAAATCAATGAAGAAATGAACAATCTCACAATTAACAATGCTTACGATATTAGAATCTTTGAGAGGACGAGTTAACGTATGATCACATTGAACCTGAAGAGGAATAAGAGGAGAACCAACAAGCTTAAGCAAAGCAATGAATTCATTATTAGAAGTAGCAGAAAGATGCAAAGATTTATCGTTAGAAATTTGTGCTTTCATCAAAGCACGAAGATTCTGCCACCGATTCGAACCACTGCTTCCGATTCCAGTCCACATATCTTCCGGTATCGGAACTTCCAAAACCGTTTCCAATCCATCGATTTTATCAAAATTTGGACACAGTTTCCTCATAGAATTTGAGGAACTAATTTTCAGATTATGGTCTCTAATTTTTATTATTATTATTGTTAATTTTTGATTCCGATTAATTCGTAGATGATTCTATAGCTAGATACTATGGTGAATGAATTTTGATTTTGATGAATGGGAAATTGATTTTGCGTTTTTTGGTTTTGAAGGCGTTATTTGCGGGAAGGTTAAATTGGGTGTGACGTGTGTGTGGTGACGGAATTAACGGCATATCGTTTTCCCTTTATGTTAGGGATTGTCAGCCGTTTCTTTTTTAACGGAAATCTAGCGTGTGTCTATAGACTCGTGAGTTTTTCATGGGCCTTGGTTAGTTTGACACTTTGACTCATTGTCTTTGGAAATGAAATGAGAGGATTGATGTTTGAATGAAAAATTGAAATATCAATGAGAAATGTCGTTTGTTGGATAAACTTATTTTTAAGTTCTTTTGTGGTTACATGTGAGAAAAAGGAAAAACAACAAAACCCGGAGAAAATTATTTTCTAGTAAACACTACTCCCTTAGTATCCGCGGAGAGCGGGTTAAGAAGTTCACGAGGAGGAACATTTATCTTGATCATGGGGGAGGTGGTCATAGCGCCCATCTTTGCCATAATATTAGCATACATGTTTCCTTTCCGGAGGATATGATTAATCACCACATCCCACTTCCTATCGAGCAAGTCACGGATACTATGAATCTCATTTGAGAATCGGTGGTAGACTGAGATTTCATCACGAATTAAGTTCACCGACTGCAACGAGTTTGAGAAACAAATCACTCTCCAGTATCCTCTCTCCCAACACATATGTAACCCATGTGATATTGCCATAATTTCTGCAAACAGAATACTTGGGACCTCCGCCTTGCCATAAAAACCTCAAATAAAGCGCCCAACATTATCTCGAAGGATAATCTTGTTAGTTTATGCAAAATTGCAAATAAATACATTAAATCCTATTTATTTGAATAAATTGCTTTACATAAGTTTAAAAATAAATCAATCATTTATTTATGAGTTCCTAGCCAATTATCCTAGTATCCTACTACTATCAAATCTAGCGATTGTGTGATTTGTGAGACGTAGCGTACGTCTATATTGAATTTGATGATGATGACTAATGAGTTTTTCATAGGTCTTGGTTTGACTTATTGAGTCGTAGCGTACGTCTTATATAAGAATGTGATGATGATGACTGATGAGTTTTTCATGGGCATTGGTTTGACTTATTGTCATTGGAAACATGAGTTATATGAACGATGAAATGAAAACATTGAAACATCAACAATCTCATTTTGATGAGAAAAAAACTTGCTCAACTTAAATGTATATGTATATATTTCGATTCTCGATATAGATGTTTTATACATATATAACGGTGTAAATGTGTTGGAACAAATAACACATTTTGTGTGAATTGAAAATAAAAATTTTGGTTCACATTGAATTTTTTTTACACAACTCATTACATATTATATTAGATGACTAATTCTAATATGGACCCTCGTATCAAATGGTCCATGATGAACTACTACTTTTCATTTTTTTCTTTTCAATTATAACCATTAGATGAACCAAGTACATAGAAGCTATCATAAAATTAAAACACTCAATAATACTCAATCACTTGGTCAGCACTATTCCAATCACTTGTCAGTTGTCAGCACTCAGCAGCATCCTACTCTCTATAGTCTCTCGCACTATTCACTAATCTCTTCTATTCTCACTTTTTTTTTTAAATTTATTTTTTAACAATTTTATTTAATATTAATATTTTATCAATAAATTTGTTTAAAAATCGATGCATTTAAACTAGTTCATTTACTTTTATTTGATATTTAAATTAATTAATCCTTCCGTTCATTTTTAAGTATCCGTTTTAAATAGTAATATCAAATTAACAAAGTGTATTTTTGCATTTTATCTATTTATTATATCCTAATTTTAATCCACCGATAAATTCTTATTTTCTACACACATTTACTCTTTCCAATAAATATAATATATTATATGATACAAAAAAAAAATTAATATGTTATGTACCAAAATAAAAATTAAAAGAAAAACTTTAGTTTTCTAAATATATAGCATTAATTAGTTTTATTGAAAAATATAAGAGTAATTGACAAATGGTGCAATTGAAAAATCATACCCTTAAAACACCAAATGGACAATTAAATAGCAACATTAAATCCAATCTGCGGATTACCTTTTTAGCGGATATCCGCACATATATGGAGAAGATACGGATATTATAGCTCTGTTTGGTAAAAAATAGTGGATAACTGATAAGCTAGCTTATAACGGATGAGCTTATAGCGAATAAGCTGGCTTATTTGGTTTACCAAACAAAACATGTATTTGTTCAATGGAACGGACACAGATATCAGTTATCACACTATCTGCGTCTATGGATATCCATTGACATCCCTAAGTTAAATTATTGTGCTCTTACTTATAAAATTTATTAAATCAATAAATTTGATTTATTATACCTATTTTCCCACATATATTTTTATATAAGTTATAATTTTTTCTAATCCGGTAGCTTACTAGTTAGAATTCCATCTTGAATAAACGGAGTATTCATGGTTCGAACCTCTAATCTTGCATATAAAGTGTGATGTTCCTATCAACAGAGTTAAATTCACGGAGATTAAATAAATTGTAATTATATTCAAATTTTTATTTAGTAGATATCAAAAAGTTAATAAAGTATTTCTTGATTTTTTTATATATTTAAGTTTGATATATTATACTAAAGTAAAAAAATAGAATAAAGTATTTAAAAATATGTTACTAATATTTTAAAATATAACTCAAACTATTGTGCAGTTTCTTATAAAATTATTAAATGAATAAATTTTGTGTATTTTTTAAAAATTATAATTAATATATTCTGATTATTCTAGCTTTATGTTATTTTTTATGAAAACTAATTTTTATGTTATTAATATTTTCATTATCTATGAACCAAAAAAAATCATTAGGTCATTCAATACTCTATATAAATTTAACCATTGTAGCGAATTTTTATTTTAGTCATTTATCTTTTTTTTTTTTTTTTTCTCATTTAGGTCATTTATCTTATTTATGTGTACCATTTTAGTGTCTTATTTTTTATAAAGTGCACATATAGACCCATTTTCTCTCTTTTTTTAAATTAAATAATATAGGTTTAAATATACTTTTAGTCTCTATAAAATCATGACCTTCTAAATTTAGTCCTTGCTTAAATTTTATTATTTTTTTAGTTCTTATAAATTTTTAGTCCCTTCTAAGTTTAGACCTTCTAAATTTGTTTAACTATCATTAAACTCCCAAATTTTTGAATGATTTTTTTATCGGTATGTTTTTGTTTTTTGACAATTTTTTATAGGTATGTTTAAAATACCAAATAAATTTTAATTACAAAAATTTAGATTTTTTTTAATATTATATGAATTTTTTAAACGGTAAAATTTCAAGATAATGGTAACGAAAATCATGACTTAGAAATTAAATTTTGAGTTAGATTTTTATGGATGAATTTTTGATGATGTGTTATACATACTTGCAGAAATATCATTAAAAAATACATATTGACTTAACAACAGGGACTAAAACCAAGTGCATGATAATTTTTCAAAGATTAAAAATTTAAAAAGGACTAAACCTAGAAGGTTACAATTTTGTAGGGACTAAAAATATATTTAACCCATAATTTTATTCTTAAGTTTTTGTTTAACTATATATTATTTTGACAATTTCCACTAAATATTTGACTTTATTTTTTGATTAATTAATAATATTTTTGGTATACCTAATTAAAGCGTGATTTAATTTTATCATAACTTATTTGAATATTTATATTTTTAATAGTAGAATAATAAAAAAATTTCAAGTGTTCTTTATAAAAAGCACCGGACGAAGTATTTATTATAGTATAAAACCAAAGCACCGGACAAAGTATTTATTACAATATAAAACCAAAATTCACTATAAAAATAGGGACTGGAAACATATTTTAGTCTTTATTATATTAACCGTACGACAAATATTATTCATCATTTTTTTAATTGATCTAATAAACTTATATTCTATTATAAAAAATAAATTAAAAATTAAAAATAAACTTATATTCTAAAATAGTTTTTAAAAGAAACTTAAAATTCCAATTTGAATATTGTTACAGCAGATCTGGGAATGGAAAGAAACAGAAGAAGCATGAACCTAGTTTTAAGACCAATCGTTCTAACTTCAAGTACATTTTGCATCGGGGAAAGAATTTGGGAACATAAAGGAATTAAGAGTTTTTGTTCCGTCTTATTCAAAAGCTTACCCATTTAATAAAATAATTCTATTTAATAAAATAGAGAAAGAACAACACAAAATTTGTTTTTCCTGAACACAAACAAAAGCTTACCCATTTCTCTGCAATATCAATTTTTTTCATTTTGAGAAGATTTTGCTTCAAAAGCAAACTACTGTAGCTGCCGCTTGCCAGAGAAGAAGCTGGATATATTCATCGTAGGGGTGTCAAAATAGATGAATTTGGATTGAATTGTTAATGGATGGACCAAAATAATCCATTAACAATCTATTAAACTTCATTCAAAAAATCCAATTTAATCCATCCATTAGAGATAAAATTCAATCCAATCCATCCATTATCATCTTTCCAATGGAAGGATATCCAATCCATCCAACAAAGTTAATTGAAATATTATTGTTTAATTTCACTTTTAATACATAGCTTTGATGATGAATATCTTTAATTGTATGATAATAAAAATTATTAAAAAAAAATGATATTTTGAAAATATTTTTCGACACGAATCCAAAAACATCTTATAATAAAGAAATGAAGATTTTGAGATCATTCAATTGTATTATAATATCTTTGACGATTAATATATTTAATTGTATGATAATAAAAATTATAAAAAAAAATGATATCTTGAAAATACTCTTCGAGACGAATCCAAAAACATCTTATAATAAAGAAATAGAGATTCAGATTTTGATCTAATTCAAATACATAACTTTAACGATTAATATCTTTAATTGTATGATAGTAAAAATTATAAAAATATGGTATTTTAAAAATATTCTCCGATACAAATCCAAAAATATCTTATAATAAGAAAATGGAGATTCTGATCTAATTCAAATACAGAACTTTGGTGATTAATATATTTAGTTATATGATAATAAAAAAAATTTAAAAAATGATATTTTGAAAATATTCTTCGACACGAATCCAAAAACATTTTATAATAAAAAAATGAAGATTCTGATCTAATTCAAATACATAACTTAAATGAATAATATCTTTAATTGTATGATAATAAAATTATTAAAAAAAATTATATTTTGAAAATACTCTTCGAGGCGAATTCAAAAACATCTTATAATAAGAAATGGAGAGTCTGATCTTATTCAAATATTATAAGAATTGTTTTTTTAATAACAAAAGTGGTTATCCATGGAATTTAAACAAATAATAAACAATAGTGCATTGGATTTTCAAAAAATAGTAAACAATAATCTCTTGGATTTTAAAATTAGGTGGATAGATTAGATCCATCCATTTCATTAAATGGATGGATCCAATCCAATCCGTTAACTAATTTTGTTGTTAGTGGATGGATTGGATGAATAATTTAATGAATGGATTGGATGGATAACAGATTAACGGATAATTTTGACATCCCTAATTCACCGGATGTTTGAGTTTTTCTTTAATTTAATTTAATTGGTTACATATTAATTTATTTTTTATAATTACATACTAAGTTTTTTTTTTTCACCCTTGGTTCTTAGAGGAAGGGGGCCCTAGTAGTCCAAAGTTCGAGACGAGTTATGACATCAATTGGTTTCAGTTCCCTCCAAATACAGTTACGGTTGTGGGTGATCGGACCACAATCCTCCCTACCAAATTCAACGTCAATCACCATTGGACCAACTAACATTTGGTTACATATTAAGTTTTTTAATGATTTATTAATTTATACGGTAGTATTAATTTGATTAAAGTTTTTTTCCAATAAAATTTATAGGGTAAACATTTTTAAATAAGGTTATTTTGTTAAAAAAAAAAAAGAGAGGAAAAGTTCGAATAAAAAAGAGCATAAATAATTTGAGGAGGAAGGAGGAATTATTTGATGTGTATGGTTTACCATATGACTATAAGATCTAAGTTCATCTAACCATTATAAATATTTCTCCATCATGGTCCATCATGGGACCATATGTCTCACTGGTCCATGGAAGCATCCGCCTATATTAGATATAGAACATACTGTAGTGTGTATATTTCTAAAAATAAAAATAATGAAAGATAGACTCTATCTATTATTAACACATTATCCAATTTAAGGAAAGTCACTTACGATTACTATAAGTAATAGGAGGATTAATAGAAAAATAAAAACTTATCCCTAAATACAAAGGTATCACTTCTTTTATTTTAGTCAGAATGCATTCATAGGCCTTTTAATATAACCTATTTATTACAAATGCAAAACTTTTTTTTATATGCAAACGTAAAACTTAAAACATAATGCATTTTGTCTTTATTTTATCAAAAATCCCGTCATATCTTTATAAAAAAAAAAAGCAAAATTATATATTTAATTCTTTATCTTAATTTTATGAAATAATTTAGTCTTTTATTTTTTTTATCCTTAATCCATGTTTGAATATGATTTTTCAAACTTCAGATTTAGGATTTTCTTATATGCATAAATATATTTATGATTAAAATCAAGCAAATAAATAAAATTATAAATTTGAAGTTTCAATTTCATATTCAAACATGAAAAAATGACTAAAATGTTATTAAAAAAAATATCATCTGAAATTACGTTAAAGACTAGAAATGTAATTTTGAAAAAAGAAAAAAAAAAAAAAAAAAACTTGAGTCATATAGCGAGGTGCTGTAATTAGGAAGCATTGATTCTCTCTATCTACTGTTTATGCATTCGGCATTCGCTTCCTGATGTCACACCGAATAAAAACCATCGAATGAAAGTGCAAGAATGACTTTGGGTGCTGAGGACGGTAAATATTTAACAGAAGCAGTGATGAAAAATAAATATGTTAAGAGGTATGTATATGTATGCTCATTCATCGTTTTGTCTCTTTTATTCAAGTAACTTCAATTCATTATCACACTATCACCTTCCCTAAATTTGATTTGAAGTTACAGTATTATTCATACTCTTTTGAACTTGTCTATTGTAAGTTTGTATAGTTAGTCTAATTGATACGGACGAGATATTTATGTCTAAAGCTAATTGTTTTAGAGCTTCACAACACAGTGATTGTAGTGCACTAGTGCTTAAATTAATGGTACATGATAATTAAAATTTGGGGCCAAACCAAATAGGTACACATTATAGTATCAATGATACTTCAATCAACAAGAGGTTATATTATATGTTATGTAAAAAAAAAAACAAAAAAAACAAAGGTTATATGCAGCAGTTATTTTCATATTTTGAGGTGCTCACATTGATGAATTTCAAATTAGTTTAAGAGTGGTCTTAGTACCACATTAGATCGGTCATAGTACCATAATCCATCCATTTTAAGAATGATTTTAGTTGCTATTAGACCGGTCAAAGTACCATATTAGAATGATCCAAGTGCCATATTTGAATGGTTTTACTATCATATGAGAATGGTTAAAAATATTTGAATGGTTTTAGAATATGACCCAAACTCCGATACAGTTGTAGCTGAGTTGTTTTATCCCGAGGACAACGTTGTTGATAGTCTGCTTGCACAATTTTGGACAGTGCCGCGAAACGTCTTAAAGAGAGCGACTTAGTCACAGACTCATCCCTTTAATGTCTTCGGTGGTTGAAAATTATTTTTAACGGATTTTTAAAACCGACAACAACACAATGTGTGTCCTATGTTTTTTACCTTAGGAGTGTTGACATGTCCATATTGTGTGGTGTCTCTGCCTTATAAAATAGTACTCTTGTAAATAAACACCACCGATACAAAATTACAAACAACACAATTATTTGATTAAACAGAACAATTGTTCAATGGAATGTATTCAACAAATTAAGCTATGTAAATAAATATTGTTCCAAATTACAATGCAATTTATTGCACAACACACAGAAATAGAAGTTTACATGGAGAGCCTTCATAAGTAAGTACCAACTTAAAAGGCCTTCACTTATTCTGAGTTTTTGGGAAGTTTGAAAAGGACATAGACTGACTCAGGAAAGAAAAGATATTAATTCACCAACACGGCAACGCCATCACCATCTTCTCCACCTGCTTTCTGATGCACATTCAAATAAGAAAAAATGAGAACAAGGTTGTGACATGTTACAATGAAATAAAGTACTATCATTATAGAAGCCTCAAGGCAGGGGTGGGGAAACTTAGTAACTTACCTATTTAATTTGATCATAACGGTCAACGATAACTAGTGGCATCTCATCATTAACCAGTGATTGTGTGTCATGCACAAATTGATCTGGCATTTTACGTAATTTTATTATTCGAATAGTCTTCAAATGCCTCAACCCAATGGGAACTGCCAAGTTTGTGCAGAACCGGACTTCAAATTCCACGAGGCTAGGCATCGCTCCTTCCATAACATCCCACTCCTCCAGGTTCTCCAAATTCCAGAATCTTAGCACTTCAAGCTGTTGAAAGCCTTCTGAGGCACAAACCATCTTTTTCTTTGTATAAGATCCGGCATAAAAACATAATGACTTAAGCATGGGCAGGTTCTGCAACTCTGGCATAGGATCAACTGATAGTTTTGAAGCTGACAAGGTGAGATCAGTCAGATTTCTGGGAAGGAATCTCACATGAAATGTGCCATCTAATTGGCCAAACAACCGGAGGGATGAGAGATTCACCAGATTTGCCATATCAACCAATAAAAGATTTTCAGGATCACCAGTTTCATCCACCGATTTAAGTGTCAGTGAATGAAGTTGTTCAAGCTGCACAATCTTCTGTGCCAGTGTATTTTGCAACTCTTGCTCTGATCCATTCAACTGGAAAGCCAATTTTAATTTTTGAAGGCTCTTCAGCTTGTGAAGGTAACCAAGAAGAGGGTAATTCCCATACAAGAACACACCCCATAGTGTGTGCAGAGTTTTTTTAACATTTCCCCTCGGTTTGCCCTCAAGTTTACTCCGAAAACTTTGAGGCAGATATAATTTCTTCAGTTTCTTCAATTTCCAGATTGAGCTTGGGATGCAAATGATATGCGTGTGCTTTAAATCCAGTGTTTCCAGCTCCATAAGTTTGCATATGCATAGGGGTAATTCCTCCAAGTAAGTCCATCTTAAGCTAAGATACTTGAGATTAGTGAGCTTACTTAAAGTCTTGGGCAACTGTGGTCTGAATATGCATTCAAGATCAAGAACTCTGGTCTCTAGGAACTGCTCACTTGCAATGCCTTTTGAAAGGATATTCCCTACACTTTTTCCTGGTACATCTCCCTCTCGCTTGTCAAAGAAAAGAACAGACACGGGGATTCCTTTATCTCTGAATGCTTGTGTGTAGTTTGCATCAAGACCATGATCATCAAAATTATAGGCAAAGCGTCGATCTAAATGCGTACCAAAATCATGACTCTGATTTGTTCCGTTTCTATTTTGCAAGATGATTTCTCTGAGCATACTTGGCAAACAACATGTCTTAATCTTGCCATTGGACTTTAGTGTCACAACTTGAATCATGCTGCGATCTCTCAACTTTTCTAGGTACCTTTCTGCAGCGTCTTCAGGCGTCTCTTGGTTTTTCTGTTCCACCAATCCTTCTCCAACCCATAGATTGACTAATCTCCTTGCTGAGATTTTACTGTCTAATGGGAATTTTGTTAAGTAATATAGACATTTCTTCTCACTCTCACTCAATTCTTCCCTGTTATTTTCCCAAGCTTGCAGCCAATGTGTTTTGTAACGGCCATGATTGAGTTGTTCAAACACCCACAGAAAGGTCTCTTGGGTTATGCCCTTTGCTGATATGGCAAACCCAAGAGATAAGATTGCTAATGGCAAGCCACCACATTTTCCCACCACCTTCTTTGCAAAAGTTTCCATTTTTTTGGATGTTAGTTTTTCAATGGCAGCCACCTTCTGAAACAATGCCCAACTCTCTTCCTTCGTTAGCAGCGGAATGTGGTGAATGGTGATTCTACTGTCGACATGCAAAGCCACTTTATTAAAGCATGTTGTCACAACTATCCTGCTCCCGTTTTTCCATTGAGATCCACATAATTTTTGATATAGGTTATCGAAATCGCTCTTTTGTGAGACATTGTCCAGAACAACAAGGCAGAGCATATCTCTCAATTGATCGCATACCTGTTTCATAGTCAATGTTTGGTCTTTAGTCCCGTCGTTTTTCATGAGCAGAACTTTTGTTCTTTTGTTTGCTCCTGCAATTACTGTTATCCAGACATGGGTAGGGAAGTGCTTGACTACAACTTTGTTATAATAAACTGTCTTTGCCAGAGTTGTCTTCCCGACACCTTTGATTCCCATGATGCAAATGTTTGAAGCATTATCACTGCTTGCTGCAGTCAGATTCAAGACCAATTCTCGTTCTTTGATTTTCAAACCAACTACTTTGGTTGACTCCTGTCTTTCGATGATGCAAGTTTTTGTCAAATGCTGAAGAAGATCAATTGCATTTTTCATCTCAATGTGATTCACATACCGTTCTACTTCTACCTGTAGAAATTTGTCCAGCTCCTCAACAATGGCCCTTAGATGTTTTATACAAGCGTTTCTCCCTGCTGTGGCTTCTGCTTTCTTAAGCTGATTATGCATTTTGTTCAATGCAACACACATTGACTTCATTTCATCTACTAGCCCTGACATTGTTTCCAGATATCTCAGCTTTCTTGTAATGACTAATGTGATTTCCGTGTCCCTTGCAATAGTGGAGAAGGTTGACTTTTCTGCAGCTCTATCAATGAAACTTAAGTTGTACTTGAGCAGTTTATTAAACTCTGTGACAATGAGCTTCATCTTCCCTATGAATGGACGTGTAACAAATGGTATGTCCTTGAATTTCATCAATTTGCCAAAAGTTCGAAACCACCATAAGTAGTTGCTAATGTGGATCTCAGCATCTTTAATTATTTCTTCCGCTACTGTTCTCCAGCCCTTTTCTGTTTCAGTTTCTAATTGAAGCCGATTCAAGTCATTGAGGGAAAGCATGCAGCGGAAGCAGGAGATATATACTTCGTCTCTCTTTCATGCCTGAAAATAGGTCCATCTCCATGCTCATCTTGATCAAATCATCAAAACTTATAGAAGGCTTTTTCTGCTTTAGGTTTTGGTCTTCTACAAAGTTATGGAGCTTTCCTGCTATTAATTTATTCCCCTCTTTGGTTGTATAATGATCCAGAAGACTTCTAGCCTTAGCTCTTGATTCCTCCATAGACATATGAATGCCTTTGGCTTGTTTATCTTTCTTTTTAAAATGAGCTGTCAGCTTACTTTCGACATCATCTATTTGTTTGTGAAGATCATCATCTTTGGAGAACATCCATCCATATATATAGACAATATAACCCCAAATCGACATTGGTCTTTGTTTGTCATACTCTCTGCAACAGCGTTGTGCTTTATTAACAACTTCTTTGGTTGATTTTAACCATTTTTCCTCATCTTTGTTTAGGTGAACATGAATTTGAGATAGGTCTTCTATATCCCAGAAAGAACGGACTCGTGATTCTACTTCTTCCTGGTTCTTCCTAAGTTGGTTATGATCCTCTAAGAGAGCTACTAGTAACTTTGATTTTCTCTTTACCCATTTAACTCTATCTTTATATTTGATAAGTAGATTATCAACCCTTAGAGAAACAACAAAATAAGACACTACTAGAAATACTAATATACCCCATGAACATGACAACAACAAAAATAAAACCCATGGAAGAATCTCAATGTTTGTCATGTTGTCATACCACACCCCAATTGAGAAAAACTGACTTACTGCAGACACCATAGTATACTAGTTTGGTAAAAGGGTTTCAGTTATCAGAAGAACATGTAGTAGGGGGGAAGGGAAGGATTGGCAAACCAGGCTGACAACATTTTTCTAGTTTAAGATTGGTCGATCACCAGCCTGTCTCTTGTTCAAACATTTTTCTAATTGTGCAAACATATTCGAGTTTATCTTAAGGTGTTTTCTTTCAATAGTTGTATTTTATCTTCTCACCGTTAGATTAAATATAAATGATGAGATTTATTGTTGAGAGAGATCGAGAGGATCCAAATTCCATTTTTCATATATTTAAATTACAAAAATACGACAAACATACATATTTTGTAGAACTTTTACGCATTTTGAGAATCATACATACATGTGTGTCATATTTTTATCCATAGAAAAATGTTCATATAACATAGTTCGAATATATTGATGTCAATCGGCATTTGCTTTATAAAATATTAACTATGGTTAATATTGACTTTATTTATTTATATTTAGGAATTGCTTAGTTGGAAAACCTACTTTACATTAATACATTACATACATATATAATATGCTACTGGCGATCCATAACGACTAGTTAAACCAAAACCATAACACGTTTAACGAAGCTAGTGGGGTATTACTTATTCTCAATTATCCAATAACTACTTGAAGTCTTTCATTAGAAATGATTTGTTTTCAGATTTCCAGATTAACATAACATTGACTCTAGTTCTAACAACAGACGAGCACATTTTTTATTGTCGAAGATATCGAAGTCTTTCTTTAGAAACATATGCATCCATGTGAAGTCGTTATTTAATAAGTTTCTCTAACTTTACCAACTCTTGAAACATAGACCTTTTCATTTTTGCTAATTTTTTTTTACTTCTTTAATTACTTTGCTGGTTTTATTTGTTCTTATAACTAATTGTTATGTCATATTTAAATCCCTTAACTATATTTTTATCAATCAAATTAGTCTACATTGTTAGTTTTTAACCTTAAATATCTAATGTGAACTAGCATTACATGTTGTCCACCAAAAAGCTTGGTAACGTTTATTGTATTATAAGTTATAACAATAGATAAAATTGTAGTGGCAATAATATTCAAATACTACAACACAAAATGTACTATTTTTGATAAATTTTATTATTACTATGATTTAAAATTAGATCATGCTAATTAGTATTTTCATACTACTAGTTAAAGAATTTTAAAAATTACATTAAAAAAAATAATTTTTATATGTAAAAAAATATTAACTAACAAATTTTACGATAATTTTGTTATATTTAACTTTTTTAATTAATATCCGGAATCACACATTAATATCTTGCTTTTATAATTTGATAGTTTATTCTGTCACGAACAATCTCATAATAAGTAACTGCAAGATGTAGTAATCAATTAGAACTGTCCGATTTAATTTTAATAGTTGAGATCATTTTTACTAATACAATTTTAATATAAATCATCTGATCTTAGATTGAAAATTATATGAAACTGCAGCGAATCTCAGTTCATTAAAATAGGAAACTTTACATGACATCAAAGCATCACATTCACACCCACTTCCACGCCAACATCAGTATATCACTATATACTATATTACAAAATAGCACCAATAAACTTTACTTAAAAAAGTTAAAACAATTCAGCTATCTAGAATATTAGACTGATCGTCCCTTGACTTTCTGCATATAAGGAACAATATTGAATCCTTTTTGGATCAAGGCAGATTTCAAAACAATCACCATTCCTTACATCATGTGCATAGTTGACTTGGTTCAAGTGACCCTTCAGAAAACTATCCAATTTGATCTTCATATATACGGTAGAAATTTACACCGCATAACACAACCCGAATGGTTCAGATTACTTTGATGCATATATATTATAAACTGTCTGATATGAAATTAATAGATGAGATTGATTTCTACGTGTTAACGTGTTCTTTTTTTATTGCAGTAAACCCCGGTCCTTCAAAGATGTAATACCAAAAATATCTATATGAAGGTTCTCTTTTTTATTTATTTTGAGTCATGCTAACTAGTGTTTATGGACCTTTAGTTAAGCGAGAAAATCTTACATCAACCTAATGCAACAACTTTATATACATCCAATGACAATATGACATCTCATTAAAAAAAACATAAAATTTAAAATAATATGAAAACAATATGTTCTCAATTCTTGTAAAAAAATAAATAAAAAGTTCTCAATACATCAAGATAGAAGTTAATCAACCAATCGTTAGTTAGTTCAGTGGTGATTGACGCTGAACTTGATAGAGATTAGGGAGGACCACAATTCGATCCCCCATAACTGTGATCGGGAAGGGGCTAAAACCACTTAATGCCATAGCTGGCCCCGAACTAAATTAAACTGGGGGTAAAAGCAAACAAAAAAGAAGAAGTAATCATCAATTTATAGATGAAAACACTTTTTATTCTTTGATTTGCATGCTCTTAAGTAGCTCAAGATAATATTCAGAGGTACTTGGAAGTTAAAACTGCAAATTGAAGATACACAAATAACCAAGGATGTTGGTTCCAACTTCCAAGTAAGACCTCAACTTCTATACCATTTTGCCTTTTCTTACAAAGTTTTCAAGTATGGTTGTTTGGTTCCACTTCTTTAGCAGTTTAGCTCTCACACAGAGAAGAGGCGTCGTGATGCAGTTTTTTTCAGAAAGATCTCAGAACTTTTTGGATAATGGGGAGGAGCTTCGTTTAATGGTTATGTTCAGCCTCGGCATCCAATGTATTCTCATACTGCTTGGAGCTAAAAGACAGTACTGGACAAACATCTTCCTTAGAAGCATACTATGGTGTGCCTTCTTGTTTGCAGATTGGTTTGCAACAACCTCACTTGGTGTTCTTTCAAATAAAGGTCGACAACAAAACAAAAATGATTGTGCTAAATCAGAGCATGTCATCGTTGCTTTGTGGGGTCCGATTCTTCTCCTTCACCTTGGTGGCCAAGATACTATTACTGCTTACTCAATGGAAGACAATGCACTTTGGAGTAGGCGTTTGGTTACTTATATTGGCCAAGTTGGGGTTGCAATTTTAATCTTTCTGAGATCCTTAGGGACAAATACGGATCTTGACTTTTTGGCAATACCGATATTCATTGCTAGTTTTATCAAAATTGGTGAGAGAATTTGGGTTTTGTGGTCTGCAAGTAGCCAACAATTCAAAGAATCTTTGTTTCCCTATCCTGATCCAGGTCCTAATTATTCAAGATACATGGAAGCATACAATTCAGCTTCTTCTGAAGGGTATGAAGTTGATGTAGAATCCCTAATTCAAACTCCATATTCAACTGGTGATGCTGCTGTCGATCATACTAATGCACCTTCACATGGAAATATCAACACCCCTTCATTGCAACCAACTGATCATTACACATATGGTCCTGCAGCAACTGTAAGAGCTGCAAACAGATTCTTGAAGATTCCTAAGCTTCTGTTTGCAGATCTCATCTTGAGTTTTCAAGATGTTACAGAAAGCAGATCTTCTTTACTTAGTGGAAATGGAAAGCGAGGGTTTGAAGTGATGGAAATTGAGCTTGGTTTTTTGTATGATGTGTTCTACACAAAGGCACCTATTGTTTATTCTTTCATTGGTTGTATTCTACGTTTTATCACTCTATCTTGTAGTATTATTGTATGTGTTTTATTTTTCATTGAGAAGCATCAATATCCAAGAGTTGATGTGGTGATCACGGATACGTTGCTTCTTGGAGCTATCGTCTTTGACATATATTCAATAATTTCGATGTTGTTTTCTGACTGGACAATGCTGTGGTTGACTACGCACAAGAATAAGGGTGTGACTAGTAAGGTCATTTCATTAATTCAATATGTGAAATGTAAGAAAAGGTGGTCATGTAGCATTGGTCAATTCAACCTCATAAGCTTTTGCTTATTGAGAGCTAAAAAAAAAAGACACAGCAAACTTCATAAGCTGTTCTATCAGAAGTACAAGCACACAACTACAAACCCTGCGTCAGGTAATAGAAATATAAACAATTTGTGATCTTTATAAAACTGACTTGTAAGGTGAGAATTATCTTTACTTATAAACCCATCCACTTCTTAACATGTTAGTAGTTAGTTATAGTTTGTTGATTCTCTAACTAATTAAGTTTTATGTTTCTTTCTATTAACAGATGATCTGAAGGAAATAATCTTTGAACACTTTGTGAGTAAAATAAACGAGGGAGGAGGTGAGTTTGAAAAAAATAACACGAGATTTTGTTACAATTGGGGCAACAAAGTTTTAAAAGGATCAAAGCTAATGCTACAAATTGTGGATAGGGAAAATATGGGAAAAAATCCAGATACAATAAGGTGGAGTTTGGAGGTAGAATTTGATCAAAGCATTCTTTTATGGCATATTGCAACAAACATATGTTATAATTCTGTAGCAGCTGTAGAAGTTTTGGAAAATGAGAGGAGTTATAGAGAAAAAAGCAAATGGTTATCAGAGTATATGGTATATCTTCTTGTTATGAGACCATCAATGTTGCCTAATGGGATTGGTGAGATAAGATTCCAAGACACATGTGCTGAGGCAACTGAATTTATAAGGGATAGA
Organism: Trifolium fragiferum; assembly: GCA_954870985.1. Classification (NCBI taxonomy): domain Eukaryota; kingdom Viridiplantae; phylum Streptophyta; class Magnoliopsida; order Fabales; family Fabaceae; genus Trifolium; species Trifolium fragiferum. Next base: position 2,264,875 of record OX940796.1, read on the forward strand.
CGTTCTATAGAAAATGAGAACAAAGTATCTGAAATTCTACAGAAAGTGTGCCAACATATTAACAAAGTATGTCCTTCAAAGGTGAAAGGTGATAGAAGCAAATCTGTCCTATTTGATGCATGCAGGTTGGCTCAAAATGTAATGGAGATAAGAAATGATGGTGTATGGGAGACATCACCATTTAACATGTGGAAGTTTATAACTGAAGTTTGGGTTGAAATACTAGCTTATGCTGCTAGCAATTGTCAGGCAATTCATCATGCTCAGCACCTAAGACATGGTGGAGAACTATTAACACATGTGTGGCTTCTTATGGCACATCTTGGTATTACAGATAAACTTCAAATCTCAAAGGGGTTTGGTAGAGCAAAGCTGATAAGGAAGTGAATGTAGAGTTCCAGAAATGTGTGTCCTTGTTTCTTGCCTTTCAATAAATGTATCTACTGCTATTGTTTACTCTTTAATTAGCCTTGTTTAGCTATATATTTTGTCTTTTGTTGATTCATTGTACCGATGCAAATTATTATGTGTAAGAATCTCCAGAGTATATTTCAGGAGGTGATGATTGCTTGTTGTTTCAAACAATCCTAGGGAGGGATGAAAATTGTAAAAGACCTTTATTGTGGTTGCTTTGTTTAAATTTGCCTTTTCTATCTCGACTTTCATATTTTCCTTCTCATTGTCAGAGTTATGCATTAAGCCATTATCACCATTTCTATGTAGGTAGCAACAACATATTCTTCAAGATGCCATATCACCATTTTTCTATAATTGCACGTAAAGGATATCTAGTTTATGACAAAAAAAGAAAACCACTATCATCATTTTTATTTTTAAATGTGTCGGTGGTTGAAAATTGTTTTGGACTAGATCAAAACTCAATTCAATCTGATCGGCCCGAATAACGTCGGCCCAAGACGAGGTATATCTTTTCAACGAAGTTTTCTCTTTCTACCCCCCACATATCTTTTTTACCCCCCAATATTTCGATTTTGCCCTTGGTTAAAAAGTTCGGAACGTATTTTCCGAACTTTTCCTAGTGTAAATTCGACAAAATTTCGGAAAACACATTCCGAAGTTCGTATTCAAGACAAAAAGTTCGGAAAATACGTTCCGAACTTTTTTACCAAGGGCAAAATCGGAAATTTAGGAGGAAAAAGATATGTGCAGTGTGGGAAGAGAAAAATTTCTTTTCAACAACACGAGCATACTTCGCTCGCAATGTCCTCTATCAGAATCAATAGCTCTTTAGTGCCAGTCAATGCACTAAAAGTTATTGATGAGAATCTCGCGATTTCAACCTCTCATCAATGGTCGTGGCTCCGTACCATGAGCCTATATATACACTTTCTCAATGAAGGACTCATGTATTATTATATTCTCTTTAATCTCTCATTTGGCATTTTTACTTACTTGAGCGTCAAAATGTTTGCATTCCACTTCGTCAACAACCAGACCAACAAAGTTGCGGCTCCTAGTGTTGTCATGGGGTAGCCTTGGCTACCGCTTACGCCTTTTTTTTTTTTATAAATAATTTATTTAATTGAATAAAATAGTGTGTTTTTACATTTAATTAATCTAATGATATAGATTTAACAACCCCAAATAAGTTTTTTTGTGAAAAATAAGTAGAAATATAGAAGTAAAAAAATTATCACTTGACAGATAAACTTATTCTTCTTATTTTTAACACTTTCACTCTTTACAATAACTACACAAAAAAATTTATCAATAACAATTTTTTTTTTGAAAACGTGGTTGATAAAATGATATTTTATTGTCCACAAATTCTAGCTGAACTGACAAAAATGTCGAAATTGCTAGTGTCGGACATTATGAACGGGGTTCGAACCCAAGTCCATTCACTTTGTGTGTGTGAGTTTCAAATGATTTGTCATTTTATCTATCTAAAAAAAAATGATACTTTATTTTTTGCTTTGTATTTAGCACCCCATAAGATTTCGACTAGCGTTGCTACTGCAAATGCCCACTCGACACCAACCTTACCCTTATCATCAGGTAAAATTAAGAATGTTGATGAACAAAGCTTTTAAAGTTGAGAAATTTAGAGGTTCAAAATATTCTCTTTAAAAGTTGAATCCTCAATATACTCTAACTCTAAAACCTCTCAACATTTTTAAAAATTTGGAGAGCTTCAAAACATATTTTCAAACGAGATAGTATTAAAGACGTATTTACAATTACAATATGATAACGACGAGTTACACATTTAAAGATTAAAATATGGATTATCTTTTTGTAATTATGACCATCTCGATGGGCCAATTGCTTAAAGCCCCAAACCCAACTCTCAAGCCCAAAACCCACTCACTCAAAACAACACTAGCCGGCAAACTCAACAGAAGAAAAAATATATGCGGTGACTGCTACTTATCACTGCCACTATATATATCTCTCTTTCATTTCATTTCACAAAAAATAAATATCATATTTCCATTACCCGCTCCGACTCCGTTAATAACAATGAAAGGAGCTTTGAAGAGCAAATACGACGTCGACAAAAACACCGCCGTCTTCCCCACTTCCGCCACCTTCAACGCCGGCGATGTCAAACTCCGTGCATCCGCAACTAACTTCTCTTTCATTAACGGCCTCCAACTCACCAATCCATCTCTCACCCTAGAGAAACCCGGTTCCTTCAGTATCGACTACAACCTTTACAAAAAGGTACTAACAAACCGGTTCACTATCACTCCATTTTTAAAACCAAACCAAACCGGTTCGGTTTATTTATCTATTTTGTTAATTTATTTATTTATGCAGGATTTTCGGTTTATGTTTATGAACACCGTTAGGGTTGCAGAGAAACCGTTAAATTTAACATACGTACATAGCAGAGGAGATAACAGAACAAGTTTGGACGGAACGTTTGTGTGGGACCCATCAAACAAGGTTTCAGCTAATTATGTTGTTGGTTCTGGGAACTGTAAATTGAAGTATAGCTATGTTCATAAGGGTTTGACTACAATTGAACCTAGTTATGATGTTGCTAAGAATGCTTGGGATTTTGCTGTTTCTAGAAAAGTTAGTGATGATAATTCCTTGAAAGCTACGTATCAGTCGTCGAGTGATTTGTTAGGGTTTGAGTGGTCGAGGAATTCTAAAACACACGGTTGCTTTAAGGTTAGTTGTTGATTAATTATTTTGTGTGAATTTTTATTATGGTTTTAAATTAGGCTTAAGGAATTTGGTAGTGATGTTTGGTTTTATGGAAAATTGTTCATAAATGTGGTAGATGTGGTCTCTATTGTGGCATGGAAAGTGCACGTTGTTGCGGCTGCTATAGTGGTCGTGTCTGCTTAGCAAAATGTTAACTAGCTGCTATTATTCTGTGATAAGCAATTTATGGCTTGTTTGGATAAACAACTTATTTGCAGCTTATAGCACGAGCGCTCATGTTGCTCACATAAGCTATTTTTCATAGCAACAGGTGGAATTAAGTTAAATTATTTTTTGTAAGCTGTTTTTATAAGCTTATATTAGAGAACTTATGAATATAAGTTGAAAAAAGTTTATGAAAATCAAGTCAAATCAGTTCTTCCAAATAGTCTCACAAAACTTATGGCAGTAGATTAGTTCAAATAAGCCAATCCAAATAGGCCCTTGGTACGAAGTGTTATCAGTTAGCTATAGCACTATGTATGGTGTAGTGAAATTTGAACAAACCGTTATTTTTCGCGATTCGCCATTGACAACATTGTTGCATACTGTAATTTAAAACTAAGATTTTTTATGCTTAACTTTTGTGGTTGATATTCATACTTTTGATTGGTTTTTAAGATTGTTGGCTGCTATGCGACTAAAATTGATACGTATCTAGTTGGCAACAGGATTAGCCATTTGTGTCTGAAATTAATGAATTGTAATGTAACTGTGTCTATGACTTAGAACATTAGATTTATATTTTGTATGTAGCTGCTTTGAATTTATATGTGGTGATGATACTTGCAAAGTTGATTTTTTCTGTGTTTTGATTATGTCCTACACAAGGTTGATTTTTTAGCACATATACGATAGTCATTAGATTGATGTTACTACTTATTATGAATGTACTTATGTAGTCTCATAAGAATTGAAGATAATTGATATTCCTAAATAAATGGAAATAATCTGTGAAGGGTTGAAAATAGGTGCAGGTATCTCGGATCCTGTGATGCCCAATACTTCAATGGATATCCTGAGTAGTTGCTATTTATTTCTCACAGAACGTCTAACTATCAGTTATGTCTTCTTGCAGTTTTCGGCATCCGTTAACTTGGCCGAGGAAAGGAAAATTCCTAAATTATTTGCGGAGACCACAGTGAATTTTGAGATCTAGTTTTCCATCCCATATATTGGCTCAATTGCTTGATAAGTTTGCTATCTAGTATTGATGCCTTTTGTGGTCACCATGGGGCATATTTTGCCTTTAAATTATTATTGTATACTTGAAAGTGATTTGATCATGTAATGACCTACTATGTGGCGTTGATCGTCCACATTAAACTTTTCATTTTATTTTTTGAACTGTTCCGATATTCCGTCCATATTGCAGAATCCTGTAATTGAATGCCTATAAATTCGGCACCATCTCATTCTCATAAAGTTATTCTGTCCTACCATTCTTTTCTCTATGGTCATCAGCATGATAGTAAGGATGACTTGTTCTGGTTTGAAACTGTGAAATTTCAATGTCATTTCTAGGTTTTGTTTATTTTGCATATTTTAACTGTATATTAGCATTTGGAAAGTGCTTTTTCTAGTCTAGGAACAGAATAAGATGGTTGATAAAATGATCAGTTAAATATGTTTATAGTATTGAATTCTGACATAAGATACATCATCCTGAAAATTATTTTTTGGTCGAAACGTCATACTAAGTAGTTAAATATGTTTTGCAGGATAAAAATTCATCACGGGTTACCTTTATATTGTTTTTGTGATTCAAAATTTCAAAAAACACGACTATGCTTTTTTAAATTGAGTGCAAGAGAAAAAATATAGTAAGGATCCGAATCCAGATTACTTGTTAAAGAATAAAAAAAAATTGTGTTGAAAAAAAAATTACATTTTAGTCTTTTAAAAATTTGACTAGAGTTTCAAAAAAGAGAATTTCTTGCATAGGCTCTCCCTTAACACTTAATCCTTGGGCTCAACCAATCAAAATTGGACACATCATCATTTAATTAAAAATTAAAATAACAAAACGTAATTAAACACGATTGCCGTCTTCTTTGTTACTATATTTTACTTCTTAGTTGCCGCATAACAAAGGTAATCGATGATCTCCCTATCTGAAAGTTTCGACTCAAAAATCTCTTCTATAGTTCCATCGATCCCAAACTACAATCACAACAACCATCACTTGTGATTCACCATCTCACCAAACCTCCAAAACCAAGGACCGGCGATGGTGATATGGTGACGGTTGCGGTGGTGGTGCGTTGTGGTTGTTCGGCGGAGGAGATGGTATTGATTCCATTGAAGAAGATAAAAATGATTCCCTTCTTCCCTGTTCTTTTTTATCTGTTCTGTTTCTTTTTCTCTCGACGATCTGAAACTAGAAGAAACCAGTTTCATAGTTCAATTGAAAAACCATGTTTGCAGGAATTTTTTGAACTATTTGGAGAACCCTCTTTATTCCAAATCACTACTATTATTCAACTAAAGCTCCTTCAAGGTCTGACAAAGAAAGAGCTTGAAATTAATTTTTGAAAGCCAACAAACATATTCTTAACCAAGCAAAGTTTCATAAACCGGAGGATAACTACAAGCCAAAGACTGAAATTTCAATGGAAAAGAATTGGTCATGTATTACTCACTGTGTTTCAATTTTCACATGGAACTATGGAGAGATTTTTGTGTGGAAGGTTGAACTTTGAGATGGAACTATGGAAGAGATTTTTGAGTTGAAACGATCGATTACCTTTGTTATGCAGCAAGTAAGAAGTAAACCGTAAAGAAGAAGACGGCACGATCGTGTTTTTTCTTTCATAATTAACCTAATTATTTTTTGTTATTTTAATTTTTAATTAAATGATGATGTGTCCAATTTTAATTGGTTGAGCCTAAGAATTAAGTGTTAAGGGAGAGCCTATGCAAGAATTTCTCTTCAAAAAAAATATAATTTGACTACACAATTTTTAATACAACATTATTATATATTTTTAGGTTAACATAATATTGATATAAAGTTTTTATCGCCATTAACGATGAATAATTTCCATCGAGGAATTTGTGGGACATACAAGGTGAATTCTTTTTTTCAATTGAATTTTCTCGGTACTCATCAGCTAGTAATCGAACTCTTGACCACATTACTTAATAGAATCTAAATTCTTATATGGACCAATTTTTGTTAATCAACATTATTATATTTAATTTAATTCTGTAACAAATAGTATTTTTAAGGCACTTTATAAAATATAAATCGTATGTCATTTTCCCTATATTTTTCTTGTCAAAAAATAAAATAAAAATATAAATCGTATAGAAGCATCAATTGCCTTGTTGTGTTATTAAGAAAAATTAAAAATATGATATTATGTTGCGTAATATGTTGTTTATGTTTATTATTGATTTTAGTCAAAAAAATGTTTATTCTTAATTTTAGTGAAAAAAAAACATTTAATATTAATTATTGATTTAGTTATCCCAGGGGTGCCATGAATCATTTCAAACAGTTTTTTTTTTATTTTCAAATAATTTTTTCCTGTAGAAAATACAAATAGTGGTGTGCAAGAAATAATTTCAACGATAAACGTGTTATGATTAAATATAACAAAAAAAAAGGTTTTTACTGAATTGTAATCAACAGATCGAATGTGAATTATATTTTGATGCTGGACAAATGAAATGTAACGTTTTATACTACTTTATCATTAATAATTAATTTTATGTTCCAACAATGGCATGAATGAAATATCATAATTTTGCTTTACATAAAAAAAAGAAAAATAAATGGCATGACGAGTTATGAATATTTGGAACTAGTGGAATGTCAAACATATTAGTATTCTTTTTTTAGAAGGATTTTCTAACCTGTGCAACATTGCACAGAATAAGAAACAATAAATGCTTAATTTTGTGGGGTTTTCTATATATTATTAATATTAATGAAGTTTTTTTTTTGTTTCCTCTCTCCTCTATTAAATACTCAATCGTACACTGCAAACAAAAAGACACAGAATGACAAAAGTCACTTTCTCCTTTAATTTTCTTTCTCGCATCTCACTTTCTCCTTCAACCATGGAAACACACTAAGCGTAAACATTCTATTGTTTCTTTCTCCTTCAACTTTAAAAAGTTTATCAAGGACATGATAAGTGAAGAAAAAGCATTTATTTGTACTCATGATTTATATCATAAAACTAGAACAAAAAAGAATGACATTTTTATAATTTGAATCATGTGTTTCTGGTTTGTTGTGGTGTTACTATTATTGCTGCATAGTGTTTTGTTGTTTCTGCTATATGAAGTTGTTTCTGGATTTTTGTTTCATGGTTACAGTACGCGTATGTTTATGTTTGTTTCTGGTTGTTTGTTTCATGATGTTTTCATAGTTATAGTACGCAGACATGAGTATGACAGAGAATAATATTAGTTACTCCTTAAAAAATTAGAAGAGAAGAAATTGTTGAGAAAAAATAGGAAAGAGAAAGAAAAAAAAAAACAGAACTCATTAATAATTATAGAAAACTCCATAAAATTAGGCATTTATTGTTTCTTATCCTGTGCAATCTTGCACATGTTAGAACTTTTAAGAATTTAACTTACATGATTAGTATAATTTGTTGGATACATATTACTTTCTATACTGTTCACACTATGCAAAGTGAGTTTTCTTTTTTCTCTTTCCAATATTTTGGAAAAAAATTATTACGGGGTTTTGTTTTTGGAATTCAAAATATGGCTATACTTTTTTTAGTAGAGTGTGAGAGAGAAAAAAAGTCACAACGAATTGTAAAAAAGAAATCGTAAGGAAGTCTCAAACACATATGGTGTGATATGTTTTTTCTATTATTTATTAATTATTGATATTGATTTAGTTCTCCCAGTGATATCATGAAACATTCAAACCATTTTTTCCTTGAGAAAATGCAAAATAATGGCGTGCAAGGAATAAATCCAACAAATAAACGGGAACTATAAGAGAACTATATTTTGATGCTTGACAAATGAAATGTAAGTTTTATATTTTATTTATGGTCAATGATTACTCTCATGCCCTTCTAAATTCTATAAATATTTACTCGAATTCTAGAACACGAAGCACATTTTTTAGCTTTTAGATTCTAGAATTCTAACCGGGTGGTTTCAAGTTATAGAATTCGAACCAGTGTTTACAAGAAGAAAAATTACCTCATACAGTAAATCAAAATTAGAAGAAAACAACATTACATCAAACATTAGAAGAAAAAATTACAATACAAATTACATCAATTGAGATCGTCTTATATTTGACGTCATTGACATTAGCTTCCCGATAAATGAAAGATGAGACGGCCAAATTTTCTATTTTTTGGATAAATAAAACTCTTTTGTTCACACTCACAAATGTGATGAAAATCATCACTCGTCTGTGTTGAAGTTCTAAAGCAACATGCGGACTTTTGTTTGATCAATCATAATATTCTTGTACATCATCATGAAAGGACAATCACCTATGAAAATTTTATGATTGATCAATGACATATACTATGCAACTATTTACCCACGAACTTTTAAAATGACAAGATAGTTGACTGAAAAGTTAAGAGGAGAATGAGTGATAAAAAATACTTATATTTTAGGCTAGTATGATTGTAATGTATTCCAAATATGCATGTGTTCTTCTACTTCTACCAATGGAATTGTTATTTGCATTGTGGTGCTCACGTTAGAGAAGAGAAGCTACGTAAGATCAACCAAACGAATACACGGATAACTTACTAGTTTATTTTGAATATATGAGAGGGGGTATATTCGAGGAGGTTGATGATGATCGATATGCCAACATCAACGATTGATGATCGTTGTAGCAATACAGTCCACATATTTGGTCATTTTCTGATACAATGCACACTTACTATGTTTACTTCTTTGATCACAAATCACTATCGTTTCAAAAAAGAGAGTGGTTTTGCTAGCATATATAGGATCATTAGTTGGACTAATTCAATTTTATTGAATGTGAGTGAGACTATAACTATAGTATAGGGACCAACTCTATTAGGATTTTGAGAGATTTATGATAGAAAGCTGAAATTGGGAGAAAGCACACATCAAGATTGTAGTCATCTCCAAGTTAGATAATTTGTGTGATTTCTTTCAAACCAAGCTACGTTTTTGTATTTAAGGCGTTGATGGTGGGGAAAACTAGAGGGAAATGTGGGAGACGGTCTCGAGTATAACACAATGGTTAGAAATAGCAAATTATTACAAAAACGAAGAATAACAATATCCACCACAAAGCAAAATATAAAAAAAGATGAACAATAGATAATATTATTATATAAATTTAAAATTAAAATTGATTCAGATGTGGTACGCGCCATAAACTACACACCATCACATAATATCCACCACACAGTAAAGTATGAAAAAAAGGATAATGCATTTAAAATTAAAATTGATTCAGATGCGGTGCGCGCCATAACCCGCGCATCATCACCTTTGTCATCAAAATAGTATAAAAAAATTGAAACTTATAAATTATAATCATTGAATACTTAAAAGTATTGAGCCCATGAAAATAAGATAGGAAACTATCTTTAGTCTTTACTATAAAAAGTAAATAATTATAATCATTTATAACCAAAAAAAAAAGTAAAAACCATGAGTCCATGATGGCTATTGGCTAGTATACATTATTATTATTATTATTTATATTAAATAATTAAAAATTCTTAACTAGATAAGAAATAGGATTATAGAAAAATAGAAAATTATGGTAGGAGCATGAATATAGGACATAAAAATTGTCAATGTCCTAAAAGATTATTTGACAAAGATATATCACACCGATCTGACCAGATCATAAATATCCTATGTTACTTACATGTCTTTGTTAAATCCGTTTCTTTGTTTTGCCCCAATTTTCAACCTAAGTCAAATCCAATTCAATACACTTTCTTCAGATTCCTCAAATCTAACTTAGATTTCTCCTAAATTCCCTCTTTTTCAGATCCAACAAGAGCTTTCAACAACACCCTTCAATGGCGGCTACAGAAAAAGGCAAGGTTTTTATCTTCTGTTTGCTCTTATTTTTATCTTTTCTTCATGTTTCTAGTGACCCTTTAAGCCCTGAATCATGTTCAATACAATCACAATCCAATGATGAATCTGTTTCTGAATCACAAAGAACTGTTAATAATCAATTGAATCAACAAGTTTTGTTGGATAAACTTGAAGAGTTAGTAAGAAATCTCAGTGATATAGTTGCAAGATTAGAATCAAAGCAACCCCAACAAGATGTTCCAAAGGTTGCTCAAGAAAAAAATAGGTTTACTCAGATAAAGGGTGGTGGTGGTGGTGATGATGGAAGATCAAGTAGTAGTAATAGTGAAGTAGTTGGTGATGGAGAGTTTGAGGGGAAAGCTCAAAATGGTGAGAGGGCTAAGGGAATGTCTGTGACAAAGTATACTCCTTTTTGGTCAGAGAGGTTTCAATTTGCATCTGCTGTGAAATTGGATTCTGATGCAACTTGTATAAATGTTCTGCCTTTTAAGGATCATGAAGGGTTAAGTAAGTATGTAGCAGTTAGTGATGAGAAGGGAAGAGTTTATGTGTTTTTGAGAAATGGTGATGTGTTGGTTGAGTTTGATACTTTATTGGATTCGCCTATTAAGGCTATGGTTTCGTATACTTCTGTTTTTAAGAATGAGAGTTTTGTTGTAACTGGTCATGAGAATGGGGGGATGTTGATACATAGAGTTTGGGAGGGATCGAGCGGCGAAGATTGGAGTTCGCTTTTCATGGAAAATGTTGGTAAATTTGTGTCACCTGAAAATGATGAGAAGGGTTTGGCTATAACTTTGTTGGAAGTTCATTTTGTAGGGAGGATGAAGTACATTCTATCAGCTGACACTAGTGGGAAGATTAAGGTTTTTAAGGAAAACGGTGTATTTTATGGTTCTGTCATGCCAAGTTCTAGGCCGTTAGTTTTCTTGAAGCAAAGGCTTATGTTTTTGACAGAAACTGGTGCAGGCTCAATTGATTTAAGGGGTATGAGAATTAAAGAATCTGAATGTGAAGGGCTGAATCATTCCCTTGCCAGAGCTTATGTTTTCGATGCCACTGAGCGTTCCAAGGCTTATGGTTTTACATCTGACGGTGATTTGATCTATATCTTGTTGCTTGGTGATGTAATGAGCTTCAAATGCAGGGTTAGATACAAGAAAAAATTTGAAATGGAAGAGCCTATTGCCTTGCAGGCAATTAAGGGTTACTTGCTTATTGTTAATCCTAAAAAGGTTTTTGTGTTTAACGTTTCGTCTCCTCATTATGTGAGAGTCGGGGTTCCTCGACCTGTTTTCTCCTCAAGCATCGATGAACTTAGATCCTCGTTCTTGAATCATCCAACTCCAAGTTTGGATGATGAAACAAGAGTGATGATACCATTGATAGCTAGTGACCGTGAAAAGCTTGTTATCGTTGGACTTGGAGGTGGTTATGTTGGAATGTATCATTCCAATCTACCTATCTATAAAGGCGAATTCAATACCATGCTATGGACTAGTCCAGTATTATTCTTCGTACTTTTTCTATTCGGGGCTTGGCATTTTTTCGCCAAGAAGAAGGAAGCACTTACATCATGGGGAGGACCGGATGATCCATTGGCATCCGCGTCTGGTGCTCCCTTAGCATCTAGTTCCGGCGAAAGATCTTTTGTGGACTCTACATCAAGAACTTCTGCTGATGTTATGGATCTTAGAAGCGGAGCTCTTAGAGGTCCACCACCGCCGAGAAGATATGGCTCTCCTACAAGGTTTCCCGGTGGAGCAGCAAATACCTATAGACTTGGTTCTGCCGATCACAATCCTAGACCAGCTTCAGTTGATCCCGATTTTCGAGCAGCATCTGAGCTTAAATATAGGGCCTCAACTATGGATCCTCCCGGTTTCCCTAAAAGAAGAGATGGCATGTTTGTAGGAAATCAAGTTGTAAACGATCGCAGTTGAGCGGCTGAGTTAATTAATTTCACGCTTTTCTCAAACTAGTTCAAGAGATTTATTTCCTTAGTTTTTAATCTTTTGATGTCTCGATGTGTTTAAGCTTTCGAGGGAAATAAATTATAATGAGAAAGAAGCTCCTACGTTTTTTGGTTTAATCATTTTCTTTTGTTTGAATTATACAAGCTCCCTCACTTTTAGTGTTTGTGACAACACAATTGTTGACTCAGAGCAATTTTTTTCTTGAAATTGCACCAAAATTTGAAATATCAAATTGAGCAATATTGACATTTTTTACCACCTTCGAGTCCAATTCAAAATCTACACTATCAAGCTGAAGATCTACGACTCACTGCAAAGCCATGGAGAATTCGCGGGTTTCCTTGACCATAGAGGGATTTCAAACTTGTCATCTCGTAGACACAAACCAACCCAATCGTGCTGGCTTAATAGGATGCGTCAATGCTGCATTTGAACCTCTCCAGTTTTGATTTACTGTTTGTACCACCTCGCAACATGTTCTCGACCATCCTGCTCTGAAAACCGATTGCTATGCAACATATACATGTGTGTGACCAAACAGAAACAACATGAGAACTTTGTTTCTTTTGCCAATCTTTCATCTTTTTAAACCTTGCACATGTTTTTACTTAGTGCTAATATGAAGGCACTTTGATTACAACACTCTTTCACGAATTTACATTTTTTTAAGAAGATTAAAGATTTATTTTTTGAATTACCATCTCATTTTCTTTCTATAATGAACCCAACTTGGATTAATACGTCACTCATTGCATCATTGTCACATGTCCGTACGAGGCTCCAATAATATGGTTTTACTTTTTCACGTGAAATGTGGTACTTTATTTACATCACCAGATTATATTTAATCTGTTAAGGTATGGGAATCATCATGTCATTAGCAACTTGTTATAAGAAAGATTCTATTTAATATGTTAAGATATGAGAATCATCATGGTATTAGAAACTCCTCAATTTCATTTCTCTACAATCCCAAGTACCTAACCTTAATGATCATGCCTCATCTTCTACTCTTGTTGATTTTTATCCTGCTGCTAGTGTCCATAGCAAGGATCACATACTCAATTATTTGGCTTCCTTGGATAATTTCTCGTCACTTTAACAAACAAGGCATAAGGGGTCCTCCCTACCGTCCGATTAAAGGAAATGCCGATGAGATCCAGCGTATGTTCGCGGAAGTTCAATCCAAGCCAATGGATTTATGCCACGATATTGTTCAGCGTGTGTGTCCGTCTTATCATAGGTGGGCTTCTGTGTACGGGAAAACTGTCCTTAGTTGGTACGGGTCGAGGCCAAGGCTGATAATATCCGACCCGATTGTTATTAAGGAGGCACTTTTGAAAACGGGTGAATGGTTTGAGAAGATTGATCCGAATCCGTTGTCGAAACAGTTTTATGGAGAAGGAATTCTATTCTCAAAGGGAAAGAAGTGGACCATTTATAGATCAATTGCTAATCATGCTTTTAAAATGGAGAGGCTTAAGGTAAAATCTATTCTTTATATGGTGAGGTCTAGTTTTAGGGGTGATACCGATTAGAGTGACCCGTTCAATCTGGTTATCTGAATCAATTCTATATTTTAACAATATTAGTTCAAGTTTGATCCAATGTGAATCAATCCTTTTAAATTCGAACGGATTTGAGAAAATTGTTTTTTCTACCCCAACATTTATCTCTTTACCCCCAACATAATTTAAAATATTCCCATTTTACCCTTACCTTACTTTTTTATATTTTATTATTTATTATTTTTCCGTTTTATCATTTTTTTCTACCCCTACATTTATCTTTTTACTCCAACATGTTTAGAAAATTGTACACCCCCTGAAACAGTATTCCGGTAAGGTACTTTTTTTCCGGTATGTTAATTTTACAAGTGTTCCGATTTGCAAATAAAATATAAAATTGTTGTCGTTTATGATTTTTTTTTCAACCTTTTCGGGATCTGTGCATGCACACCCATCAACGACGGTAAGAAAATATTGTTTCGGTTTGTCATAATTTATAATTATGCTTTGCGAAAGTAGTGTTCCGATTTTTCGCCATCGATGTATCGCCGTGGTGTCGCCTCCTCTGTGATTTTTTACAAACCAGAACAATTTACAAAGTGTTCCGGTATCAAAAATATATGTTTTGGGCCCAAATAGAAAGTGTCTTGGTGTCGATAAAATATGTTTTCTATGCACAAATACAAACCGGAACATTTTAAAAGTGTTCTCATATCAACAAAATATGTTTTGGGCATAAATACAAACCGTAACACTTTCTAAAATGTTCCGGTATCAATAAAACATGTTTTCTACACACAAATACAAACCGGAACACTTTTAAAACTGTTCCGGTATCAATAAAAGCAGAAATACAAACCGGAACACTTTTAAAAGTGTTCCGGTATGTATAAAATATTGACAGAAATACAAACCGGAACACTTTGAAAACTGTTCCGGTATCAATAAAAGCACAAACACAAACCGGAACACTTTTAAAAGTGTTCCGGTATGAATAAAATATAGACAGAAATACAAACCGGAACACTTTGAAAACTGTTCCGGTATCAATAAAACCACAAATACAAACCGGAACACTTTTAAAAGTGTTCCGGTATCAACAAAATATAGACTGACCGGAACACTTTTACCAATTGTAACACTTTAAAAAAACAATATTGTAAAAAATAATATTTTAAACAAAGGATAAAATGGGAATATTATGAAAAATGTAGGGGTAAAGAGATAAATGTTGGGGTAGAAAAAACAATTTTCCGGATTTGATTTGGGTAAGTAACAAGTTTATGATTTCAAACTCGTTCAAAAAATTGTGATTTTTCTTTGTTAATATAATTAAAAGACTTTTATGCGTCAATTTTAAAATGTTTCAATTTAATTCAAGCGTTAAAGTTTTAAATTGTGGAATTAAATCTAAGTATTGGTCAACGATGAATTGGTTTAAGTGGTAAAATTTTTGGGTCTCTTAAACATATGATTAGAGATTCGATTTCTGACTCCTATATATATAAAAATAATTCAGTTGAAAAGGAAATAACCTAACCAAATTTTCTAAATAATAATGTTCGTACACTTTATAGCAAATTCAATAATTCAGTTTATATTTATATTAAAGTGACCATTGTTTTGTCTATATGCATATCAGTCTTGGATTCCTCAAATTATAGATACAACCAAATTAATGTTTTACAAGTGGGAAGATGAGAACAATGGCAATGAAGAATTTGTGATTGATGTGAATAAAGATCTCCAAAATCTTTCAGCTGATATTATATCTAGAGTTGCTTTTGGAAGTAGCTATGAAGAAGGGAAAGAGATTTTTGATTTACAAGATCAACATTGTCATCTTGCCTGTCTTGCTCAAAGAAGTGCTTATTTTCCTGGCTTAAGGTTTTGTATAAAAAAACACTCAACTACATCTTTATAACACAAATTGTAGCTGTTCTTTAGATGTTATTTGTGTTAAAAATATGATTGGAGAACAATATAAATTATAAACAATTTTTTATATCCAGACGAAATGACAAATACTACTGTATTTAAAACTCACATGACTGCAAAATTTCATGTGAAAATATTTAATCTAATAATATCAGCATTATTAGTCGAGGTATGTCTTGCAGACAATTTTTATTATAAAAATTTATGTATATTATCGGTGTAAATTTTTTTTATACATTAACGCATGTGTAATATTTTATACTAAAAAAACTCACTAGAATATGCACTTAAGTTATTTTTTTAAAAAAAAAATCTGCACTTAAGTTTTATCCTTTTTATTTTCTTATATTTCAACTAATATGCAATTATTAAAATACATTGTATAATCTTTATGCAGGTATGTACCTACCAAGAATAACAGAGAAAGAAAGAGATTAGAAAAGAAAACTCGTGAACTAATTAAAGTGTTGATTGAAGAAAATCATAAAGCACAAAATAATTCAGAAAACTTGCTTTCTTTATTGATGTCTCCTCACAAATTAATCAACAATGAGACACAAAGGTTAGGAATGGATGAGATTATAGATAATTGTAAAAATTTCTATTTGGCAGGAAAGGAAACAAGTGCCAATTCAATAAGTTGGGCAATCCTACTTTTAGGGATGAATCAAGAATGGCAAAGCAAGGTACGTGAGGAGGTACTTACTGTTTTAGGACATCATACACTCCCAACTGCTGAAACATTAAGTGGCCTCAAACTAGTAAGTTAGCTTATGCTTATCTAGCTTTTTATTTTATAAGTTTTAGTATACGTTTGGTTTCGCGTTGAAAGCAGCAAACACACATCAAAACAGGCAAACCGTGAGTTTTTCGTCTACTATCGATTTTAAAGGTGTTTGGGTTATAATGATGTGGCAATATGATAAAATGTATCTTGATGATTAATGATGAATCTCATTTTTCTAATTAATTAGGTGAGCTTGGTAATTCAGGAAACACTTAGACTTTATCCTATAGCAGGGATATTGGTGAGACAAGCAACTAAAAGAGTTAACATTGGGAACATTGATATTCTTGGTGGCACACAATTATACATGTCTGTAATTTCACTTCATCATGATACTAAAATATGGGGAGAAGATGCTCTTGAATTCAATCCTATGAGGTTTACAAAGCCCAAAAAACATTCATCTTCTTCATATTTCCCATTTGGATTTGGCCCCAACTATTGTGTAGGTCAAAATTTAGCTATGAATGAAATGAAGATTGTTCTTGCCATGATTCTGCAGAGATATTCTTTTTATGTTTCACCAACATATGTTCATGGACCAATGCTGGTGATGAGTGTGTCACCTCAATATGGCATGCAAATTGTCTTCAGAAGACTATGAAAATGACTATATGTGTGTAGAATTTACATAATCAAACTATAGTGTTACCTTCTAATGTTACATCTTGCTGCAATTATTTCCTTATTGGAGTCACAATGTGTAAGAAAAACTCTGAATCTGTATCTGATATGTTCAGTTTTGGATATGACATCTAATCATCTGAGCGCATGGTTTATCATATAAATACTTGATTAAACACACATTTTAAAGAGTTTTCTGCTTAAAATGACAGAATACAAGATAAAATATGAGCATTCAAATATCTTAAACATAACCACATATTTCAAACACAATAACAATGATAAGGTTGTTAAAAAAAAGGACATATCCATGCACATAAACTTAAGTAATTAGTACCAATTCAAAATTTTATTCGGATTTCCGTTTACTCCATTTGTTATCCATTTATGAGAGAGATAGACACAAGTAGTGAGACCCACTAATGGGGTCCGTTTAAAAAAGTGGATACATCTTTTTTTTTTTTTTTTGAACGGTTAAATTTTATTAATAACGTAACTAAGCTCAAGACGAGCACAGTCCGTAAAAACATGTCATACAAAATAACTTCACACAAGGAAGAACTTTAATGACACTATTACACCAATGACAAAACCCTTAAAACTACCCATACAATTGCACTAAAACAACACCTAAACAATAACAAAAAAACCACCCCCAAAGCCAAGACAAAAGCAAATGCACCAAATATCATCTCCCACACCCATCATACTCTAACTCTATAACACAAGAAGAATCAAAACGGCAACCCCGAAGCCCAGCACCTCACAGGACAACAAACCCAAAACTAACACAAAAGTCGCGGCGTAAAGAGCTAAAGTCGCGGATACATCTAATCTTCATTTATGTCAATCTCAAAAATGAAAGATAATAAATGGAGCAAACTCGAACGCAAAGAAACATTAGACGACAAATCAACCTGAGCAGCTTTACTTCCTGCACGTAAACTCAAGTAATTAATTAGTACCAACTCAAAATTATTAATAAGACTAGAAACAAATGACCATGATTTTTTAATATTATAATTATCATGTATGTATGATGAAGTTTTGTTACTAACCTACTATATACTGGTTGAGGCTATTGGTCAAAACAGATGTTGAGGTCAATGAAGCTTGTAGAATGCTGAGACCCTAATATGCAAACACATGAAATCAAATATGGTGAGTTGTTATGAATCTAATATAAGAAATATATTAAAAAATGGAAGACTTTTACCTCATTTTTGCCAATATTAATGAACATTTCCTCCACATCATTAAAGGGGACCTTCATTCTTTGTAGATATGAAATACCATCAATGGATGACATTGGAGTGACAACCAAGTCATCTGTCACCATAAACGTTATTGGTCCATAAGCATAACCTCACAGAAATCGGGGATTTCGGATCAACAAAGTCATATGATTTATTGATTTCCTTATAATTGCCACCAGATATTGGTAATATCCGGTTCCTGAGTTCCAATTGACCGGAAATAGAGGCATTAATTAGGATGTTTTTGAATTCCTGTGACCTTAAACCTTTACTTGAACTCAATTCAGCGACGCGCTTGTATAAATTGTGAATGTAGCATTCGAAAGAGAATCCTTGGAGCATACGCAACACTCCACCCAAGGGAAAGGTGAGAAAACTAAAAATAAAATCAGCAAAATCTTTTTCAGCTTCAACAAACAAAATCTGTTTATTTGATTTTCTTCTCACTACTTTAACAACCATTTTATCAGATTCTTCGCCAGCAGTCCAAACGCTGAATCGGTTTCTCGGGTCTAAATGGCCAACAAATTGTTGTTTTTTAAACATAATAAAGTCTGACAAAGGAGTTTTTGACAACAAAGACAATTTCAGAAGATCAATTACCTCTTTCTTGCTGATATTAACGGTTTGTACATCGATTCCATCAAGTCATTGATTCCATGCTTCCGAAGAAGAATTAAATTCTGCCAAATATTTATATAATTTCTTGGCATGAGTAACATTTCCTTGCATGTCTTTGACCATATATATTGTTCATCAAGATTTCAGACACTTTGATAGATTGAACTAATGCTGCCAAATTTCACTGCTTCAATATTAGACTCCTTTGCAACAAGTCTTGCAATAGTACCTAAAGGCAATAATAAGAAGCTGAAAAGAACATCAACAAAATCCTTCCCTGCCTCAGCATACAAAACTTTGTTTTTTCCCTTTTCTACCAAAACTCTAATGGATACTTGTTCAC
This sequence comes from Trifolium fragiferum, assembly GCA_954870985.1. Classification (NCBI taxonomy): domain Eukaryota; kingdom Viridiplantae; phylum Streptophyta; class Magnoliopsida; order Fabales; family Fabaceae; genus Trifolium; species Trifolium fragiferum. The sequence goes on from OX940796.1 coordinate 2,284,146, forward strand.
TCATCTCACTAACAAATCACGGTTTCTACAATTAAGAAATCAAGCCGTAGTTTCTATTTTGACGTGCGGCTTCTGAAATTTTTATACAAGGACAAAAATAGAAAAATACGGTTGAAAAGAAACACGGGATTGGGCCGGTTTTCGCCAAACCCATTATCCCACCAATTAAATTTAATTGGTTAGAGTTAAATGATATTTTATTTTGTGAAAACTTTAAAATTTAGACGAAACTTTATTATTTTTAAAACTTTGAATTTACATGAAACACTTTAAGCATGATATCAAAATTTAAGATTTTAATACACAATTTATTTTGTTGATAATATTACACAAAAATATTAAACTATACGAGAAGTATTAACAACATTCTCTTTTGAATACTCTCTCTAACATCAAATTTCATTTTTTGTCCAATAAAAATTTCTTCAAATTTAGTCCCTCCAAATTTTTAGTTTTCAATCTTAGTCCCTCCTATTTTTTAAAGTCCGTGTATCATGTTCTAAAATATTTTTTTAAAAAAAAAACATGCTATTATTAAGACCTTAAAATACAATAAATTCAGTAATTTAAATATTTAACTTGAAAATAAAGATTAAATATTTAAACTAAATACTAAATATTTTAAATAAATAAACTAATAATATTTTAAATTTTTTATAATGATATATTATTAAAAAAAGTCATTTAAAATAGGGATAAATATGTTTGTAGTCACTATAAATATTTCAAGTTTTGTTTTTAATCACCCTAAAATCTTTTGTAGACTTTTGGTCCCCCAAAATTTTCAATTAACACTTTTGGTCTCTACTTTAAAAATCAACTCCTATGTAGACTTCATATTTTTTAATAAAATTTTCCAGAAGAATCTAAAATATTTTAACAATCACTCACAAAAAATAATTAGAACTTAAAAAAAATGAATAAAATGTGAATTTTTAAGCACCAGAAATATAAAAATTTATATTTATTTTTATGCTTTGTTAAAAAATTCAAAAAAAAATTGGAAGAGATTCTTATAATATTTTAAACATTCAAAAAATTCATTCAAAATATAAATTTTATACATGAGTTGATTTAAAAGTAAAAATTAAAAGCGTTAATTGAAAACTTTTGAGTAACTAAAAATTGAAGAAAAGTTTTAGAGTAACTAAAAACAAAACTTGAAATATTTATAGTGGTCATAAATATATAAATATATTTATTCCTTTTTTTTAGAAAAAGGACCACAAATATATTTATTCCTTTAAAATATAATATAATATATGAACCGTTGAAAAAAGTAATAACAAAAGTATAAAACTTAAAATTTTAAAAAACAAATATTCAAAGAAAATTTAAGAAAAATTAAAATAAAATTTCATATATTTATAAATTATAAGAACTAAAATCATATTTAATCTTGATAAATTTTTTACCTGATAATCATATTTAACCCAATTCCCACGATAAATCCATCCATTTAACAGAACTGAATAAAACCAACTCACTCAAATTTTTCCAAGAAATCCAAAGTATCATTATTTTTAAAAATGAAAATTCAATGAATCACTTTTTTTTGTTAAAAAAACAAAAGGAATTTATTTAGTTAATTTTTTCATAAGGTAATTCTATTAAAAATTATTTGTTCAATTCATTGAATCATTTCTTTTTTATAGAGAATTCATTCAATCATTTTAGTTAAGCTAAAAATAAAATCTTTAATATTTGAGATGAGATGAATATATATAAAATGGAAAATGTTAGTAAAAAATTTCAAAGGCTTGGTCTAGTGGTAAAAAGACAAATTTTGAATTCGAAAGGTTACGGATTCGAGTTCCACTAGTGTCTTTGAAGAAAGATAAATATAAATACTTTTGTAAGTGCCTTTAAAGTCTTCTTTAGTGGCACCATCCATCATCTTATATTTTCCTTATAAAAAAAATAGAGATTAATATAATACGCTACATAGAAATTTCTAGATTCTGTTTATAAACGCACATGTTTGCTCACCAGTCACCGGTCATCAAGCTGTGGCTGTGCTTTTCTTGTCTCAAAGCGGGAAACTTTACCGCCTCCAACAATCCAAACCCTAATTTCTCTCTCTCACTTTTTTATCCTTTTCCTTCATTGATTAATTAATAATCACTTTTTTCCACTTCCAACGCGAAACTCGTTAGGGTTAGGGTTTTCTATCATCCACTTTCCCCCAATTGTAAGTAAGATTCTCCCCTTTTCCCCCTATCTCTCATTTTCTAAGAATTTCATTTTTTAATTTTAATTCTGTTATTGATTAACTCAGGTTTATAATTAATCGGAGAATATTGAAGGGTTAATGTGTTTGGAGTTATGAGATTATTGTATTTAGCTTGTATTGGTGCTGGTAATCGTCTCGTTGTATTTGATGAATCTGAATTACTGTGTTTATAAAATGCCATTCAATAATTACTTTTCGAGGTTTGGAAATTTTTTGGGAAAAGAAAGAGGATTTCAGGATTCTGCTGAAGTTCTTATTGGACAAGGGAAATTGTGGTTTGGTAGTTCTAAGTTTTTTCATTCTGTGAATAAATTAAGTTCAGATTGTGTGGAGGCGACCCTGTTTTTTCGTCCCGGGGTTGCCTTAGCTGAAAGACCTGAATTTGTTGGTAAAAGGAGAACTTTGTCGGTAGTTGATACGCTATCTAGAACGTTTTCGGTTCCGTCTGTATCGGGGTCTTTGATTCAGGTTTGTGGGTATCATATTGATTGTGCTCTTTCTGGACCGGATAAGTATTCGGCTGGTGGAAAGTTTCAGATTAAAACAATGGCTGCTCGCTTACCTGGGTTTGGTGTTGGTGAGTGCTCTTTAGATAACTTGACTCTGAAACGTGGTCGGGGTTTGCTGTCAACGAAGAATAGCAATGGCGTTTATTTGAGAAATGGTTTGGGAAGTGGTGGAAAAGTGAGCATGTGTTTGAATAACCATCAACGGCCAGATAATGGTGCAATTTTTGGTTATTTTGTTTGTAATGTCGCAAAGAGTTGGGGTAGTTCTTGGCGTTATACACAGTCAGGATGCAGTGACTACCATAGTTCGTCGACATCATGCAACTCTGTTGGCCCCGCTCATGATGTGCCTGTAGACACTTCTGCCCATGAGGAGAAGCTAACGAATTCTGCAGATTCATCTGCACTGTAAGTTGTCTCTCTTTCATGTTTGACATTATAAACATAGTGGTGCAACTTGTTATTCACTGGGTGACTAAGTGATCTGTTATATGTAGTTTGACTGTTTGAGTCATAGGAATAATAAAACATCCATTTATGATCCTAGGACACTTTAAAAAGAACGTGCGGTTTTTGGACTAATGCTATTTTGTGTAACCGAGATATGGTTGAATTGAATCCCATCTTTACATAGAAAGAATCACCAAACTCTTTTAGCATTTTTTAAAACACTGAAAAGCTGATATTTATTGAACATTTGCATTTGATTGGTGCTATTTGTTAATATAATATGATGTTCACCATTTCCCATACTCAAGTTTAGTTAGTAGTTGGTATAGATAATAGGAAGGGATGATAGGGAGACTATCTCGTCATTTGAGAGAAAGCTTGGGCCTTTGGGCATAAGGAACTGAAGACCCTTAATGATCTGCATTGTACATCTTTGTAATATCTTTGTAAATGGAGCTTATACAGACATTGGAAAACCACAGTATGGATCGACTTTTTTCTTATTATTGATGCTTTTGAAAAGAAAAAGAGTCCAGATCGGTGGTTCTTTATAAGTTGATTGGTTGGAAGTTCATTAATTAAACAAACAGTAAAAAAATTATTGAACCCTTTTATTTGAAGTTGAAAGGTTGTTGAGATTGAAAGTTGAGTAGCCTATTTGCTTAAGATTCAAAGGACCTATGATATTCAAAGTTCTTTATTTCCCTCGATATAAGTAAGCTTGATGACTTCCATAATTTAACCTTGATATTTAAACCAGTGATTTTCATATCAAATGACGTTGAAACTTGAAAGTGTCAGATTTATTAGTTAATCTTTAATCCGTAGTATTTGTCTACATGCATCAATAGTGAGCCAAAAAAGACTTTAACCAACTCGTTTCTTACAAATCCTTTTCCATTGACATTTGAATTTTATAACCAATCACTTTCTGGAGACTATACACAGTGATTAAATACATGCTGTATTTGCAATATTAATTGTTGATGTGACTGCAGGAAAACTCCTTCTGGGAAAACCCTGAAGCTGGTATCCGGATCATGCTACTTGCCTCATCCTGATAAAGAAGAAACTGGCGGAGAAGATGCCCATTTTATATGTTCTGAGGAACAAGCAGTAGGGGTGGCAGATGGTGTTGGTGGCTGGGCAGATCTTGGTGTTAATTCAGGATTTTACTCTCGCGAACTCATGTCAAATTCAGTGGATGCTATTCGGGAGGAGCCCAAAGGTTCAGTTGACCCGGCTAGGGTGCTGGAAAAAGCATACTCAAGTACAAAAGCTAAGGGTTCATCTACAGCATGCATCATTGCACTAACTGACCAGGTTACCTTCATCTTTATGCCATTCTCTTTGGAGTACTGTAAGAACTTTGATTCTGACACTCTGGCTTGTAGACTACAGTGCTTTGAGGCTAAAGCATTTTAGAATGCTGATAGAGTAGAATTAAGTTTATGTCTTGTAGTTATTGCATCTATTTTTGTTGATATTTCCATTATCTAGTTTGAATAATCCAATGGTCTTTTGGTGATTGCTTTCAGCCCTTACAAATTACCTCCTATTTATTTATAACTGAATGATGTAGCTAGAAAACTAGTTGGTGATATATGAGCCTTCAAAATAATTTTCACTGTCTAGTGATAATCTTTTAGGAAGTCAAGGACACCATATTTTGTCAAGGCAGTAATTTAGAACTTTGTAGATCTTGCACCCTTTTGATTTTTAACTGGCTTGAAAGGGGGCTGATGTTCTTTAATTTTTGGAAATATACGTCTGCTGGCCTTGGACTTGTCAAAGTATAAGAGCATATAATGTTGAGTACTTTTGAACTCCAAAAGTACCATTACTTTATCGTGGAACTTGGCCTACCTTTATTTTTGTTGTGCATGGTTTTTTGAGTTTTTTGGAATATAGTAACTTTTCAAGAATTGGTATTGAATTTTGATATGTTATTTCACAATCCTTGGTATGAGATATTTTATTTGGAGCATTCATTTTGTCGACATATATTCATTTTTTGTGCTCTTTTCATAGGGGCTTAATGCTATTAATCTGGGAGACAGCGGGTTTATGGTTATCCGTGATGGTTGCACCATATTCAGGTCTCCTGTGCAGCAACATGATTTCAATTTCACCTATCAGTTGGAATGTAGTAGCAATAGTGATTTACCTAGTTCTGGTCAGGTATGAATGTGTTATCATTTCTCAAATGTTATTCTTTAATATGTGCTTTCCCTTTGTGCAATTATAAATGCATACAAAAAGGATATGATGGTTTTCTTTGATGACTTTCCAATTGATAAAAATCCTTTATTTCCTTCCCCTGCGAAGCTACCATAAGATTTGGGCCTAGCCTCTAAAGAGTTCCTTAAATATATATTTGAGTTCCTGAAATATTTGTTTAATTAAGTTTATAATCCTTGTTTATAGTCAATTGTTTTTAAAGGTTTGCAATTCAGCCCCTTAAACGTGACATTATTCAGTTTATATTTTACAAATTAAACTGTTCAGTCCTTTTCATGTTTCTCTTACGTATTTTAGCTCAGATTACAAGTGAGATCTGTAATTGCAAAGTCAGGCTGAACATATAATCTAATGTGCAATAGTCTAAATCAAAAGTTAATCCTATCCATTAATTAATACAGATTGTAAACCTAGGGACTTAATGTAAAAGAAAAGGTAAGCAAGGACTAGAGTAAACACCGCTATAGTGTACAAGTCAATAGGGTGGGGATTGTGGTGAGAAAATGTAAAACTAAGTTTAAACATTCAATAAAGAGTTAGAATTTTGACAGAAATCAGCTTTGATTAAATGGTGGTTGTTATAGTGACAGGAAGTAGGAATCACTCATCCACCATAATGTCAATATCCGATGTGGGACTTTTTAACATATATGTAGCATATGATCCGTAAAGATTTTGATCTAATTGTTCATCTACCCTACCTGTTTATATTTGACGCATTAGTTCTGCAGTGTTCTGAAAAGTTTGCTTGTTTCTTACAAAACATACACATCCACACATGACAGGATTTGCTATCGAATGTGTATTACTATTCCTAATATAATATCGTGTCTTGCTCATGCCCTGGGGTAATTTTTTGCAATTGCTTTCTTTATGTATTTAACCATGGCAATTAGTCAGGTTTATAATAAAAAAAAATTTATAACCAGAGAATAAAATTTTCCAGCTTGTTGGATGTCTGGCTTAGGGATGGCAAAAATATCCATACCCGCTGATATCTACGGATAAAATTTGCAATGGGCACGGAGCGGATACTTTAGTGGATATCTACGGACAAAATAAGTGGATATTTCAATTATCCGCGTTTAATAGATACGGATGTGGGTTTAATACTATCCGCGCCCGCGGATATCTATACCCGCTAAATAATTAGTAAAATTACTTATATATCCCTACTTAAATATAAATTCTAGTATTTTTCTTGTATAAAAAATAGTATTTTTTTATTTTATGTTTTTTTGTATATAGAGAAATGTTTCTTTTTCATTTTTGAGGAAATGTTTTTCAGTTTCTTACATATCCCTCCTCTTCTTTTTAATAAAATTCTTTTTTGCAATTAAAAAAAAAGAAAGAGCGCATAATATACGAATATTATGTTGTAGTAATATTTTGTCTTTTAAAAAAACAAACTTTTTTTTCTTCCAATAATTAGGTTTTTTTTATAAAAAAATGTCATCCATGGATATCTGTTAATATCCGCGGATATTCCAATATCCGTGGATTAACTGCTTAGCGGATATCCGCACGGATATGGAGAAGACACGGGTATAATATTTGTCCAACGGAGCGGACACGGATATCACACTATCCGCATCCATGGATATTCATTGACATCCCTAGTCTGGCTCTTTGCATCTAGTTCTTTGATACTTATTGGTTGCTTAGATGGGCTCTATTGTTTATATCAGGTTTTTACAGTTGCTGTTGCTCCTGGCGATGTCATAGTTGCTGGTACGGACGGGCTGTTTGATAACTTGTACAATAATGAGATTACAGCGGTGGTGGTTCATGGCGTAAGAGCTGGCTTAAGCCCTCAAGCCACAGCCCAGAAGATAGCTGCTTTGGCACGTCAACGAGCACTGGATAAAAACAGGCAGACTCCTTTCTCAACCGCTGCTCAAGATGCTGGATTTCGTTACTATGGTGGCAAGCTTGATGATACAACAGTTGTAGTTTCATATATTACTGGTTCTGGAGAAGCGTAAATCCGTTTTGACGTGCCCCCATTTGTATATACACACATTTTGTTGAAGTAATTACATTTATCAGTCACATTCTGTTGAGATATGTCTTTTGAACTTTAAATCTTCCCCGGCTGGTTGGTTTTTTCCAACCGAATAGTTTATAAAATGCGAAAGTATGCCTAGTTAGACTTGAATGTAAACAATTTTAGGTTGATAAATGATGTTCTGAGTCTATTGACTTTTGGGTTGAGATTGTTCTTGACACCAGTGTTGTAATAAAATCAAATATCCATTTTTGTCTAATGATAGTTGACTTTTTCTGCTGTTATCTAGCGAACATCTCCATTTCCCACTGTTATGATTGGGACTTGGGAAGCAACAAATCAAAAGCGTTTTACAAGGGATGAAAGATAGGAATGAAAACTGTGGATAAGTATTGTTGCAAAATTGAATTTATTTAATTATTGTGAAAACCGATACCATAAGTTGATAAGCACATACTACGTGAAACCGGCATAATAATATAACCAATCTTTCAATTTAATTTAATAGGATGTTCTCCCTAGTCTTCTAGTGTTCAAGTTGCATAGTAAAAATGTCTGGAATAAGTGGCGTGGATAGTGGAGAAAGTAGTATTTACCCTATAAATATGATGCATGAGAACTCTGAATGTGTCGGTTTTTTTATTTTCTTCGTTATCTTTATTTATTTATTTTTTGTTTAGTAGTTTGATGATTAAAAATTTCACCTTAAAAGGAAATAAGTAGAGTATCCTGAATTGGAACCTCAACTCCTAATGGCTAGTATTCTATAACACTCTTGTTTGTTCATATTAATTAATTGATTAATTTGTTTAATTTTGCTTGCAGCAATATATTCAGCAGGGTATTATCATGTGAAGCAGAAACATCATCTAAGTTACATTTTCCTCTTAGTTTCCACTGCCTCTTTAGCTTTACCCGTTGGATTGACTTGTTTGACTACAGGTAATTAACTCCTCAAAATTCTTTTTATTTTTTGAACTGCCTTTTTATTTTTGGATTAATTATATATTTTCATGATGATCATTTATATTTTTCACTAATGTTATGTATATATAATATTAGGGTGGACTTTCTATTTGTCAAAAAAAATAAAATTAGGGTGGACTACATAATTTTTAATAGTATGTACCATTTGATCGTACGGGTTTTTTTTAGTCCTACGGTTAGAATTTTAATAAAGTAAAGAGTTAATTTAGTCCATAAACTATCACTTTTTTACTAATTTAGTCCCTAAACTATTAAAAGCAACTAAAAGGTCCTTAAATAATATTCATATCCATCAATTTAGTCCCTCAATTAATTTTTCTGTTAAGTCGTTAATGGTCCCTAAACTATCTTGAAAAATAACAAAATAGTCTCTAAATTATCATAAAAACTACAAAATCATCTTCTTAGAAACACTATGCACATCTCCATTATCAACGAAAGGCACATAAACAACACTAAAACACATCTCAAACACTATAAAAAATATATACCCATCAAAAGGACACGATGAAGAGCTATAAACTAAACATAGATAATAAAAAGCTTACTAGTCATGGCTCTTCTACACCAAAAGGCCTTAGAAACAACAATCTATCGCTGGAAAACAAACTAAAATCAGTGCATGAGTCACAAAACAGAACAACGTCTCCCGTAGAAACACCATCCAATAACAGGAAAAAAAAACACTTACAAACAAAAACACAATTCAACACCACTTGTATGTACACCTATAAATATGGCACCACACAACAAACAAGACAGAGCAAAATCAAACCCCTCGAAATAAAGTAAAGCTTAAAATCAATTCTTAATTTAAATGTAAACCATAATCCATTAGCGGCAACAATAGATTTTAGTTGCAAGCAAAATGACTGTTGTCTGAGAGTAGAGCGGTTGACGGCGAGCAGGGTGGTTGGCGGTGGGTCCTTGGAAGTGTTTGTCGAATGTTAAATGGAAGGAGAAATGGTTGTTTTATTTTCGAATTTTAGAGAATGAGTGATTTAAATTGATGGATATGAGTATGGTTTAGAGACTTTTAGTTGTTTTTAATAGTTTAGAGACTAAATTGGTGAGAAAGTGATAATTTAGGAACTAAATCCTTTCAAGTGTGAAGAATAGGGATGACAGTTTCACCAAAACCCGATAGACTCATCCGAACCCAAACCCAAGTCAACGGCTGAAACCCGAGTTGACTGGGTTTGGGTTCGGGGGCATCCGAAATTATGGGTGTGAGTTTGGTTGTATGAAATCCACACCCAAAACCCATACACCCACCCGTTTATATGTTAAATTACCAAAATATTTTTTCAATATATATATATATATATATATATATATATATATATATATATATATATATGATATGAAACTTTTTTTTATATTGTGTTGTTATGTATTGTGGTTGTGAACAAAGTGTGTTAAACTATGTTATTGCTATGAAAAAAAAAAGTGTTAAACTCTGATATTTAATTGCAAACTATGTTTTTTCTTTTTTTTATGCAATTTGCATTTTATCAAATTTAAATGTAAGTTTGGGTTTGGATGAAAATACTTGGAAATTTTAATTTTATATCATCAAACTGCGGGTTTGGGTTTAGGTGAAAAAACCCAAAACCAATGGGCGTGAGCGTGAATTTTGTTTTACCACCCAAACAATTTTTGGATTTGGGCGCACCCAAAATTATAGGTGTGGGTTTGGGGAGTATCAAACCCACACCCGTCGACACCCATTGCCATGCCCAGTGAAGAATAGATAATCTTGGGTTCGAATCAAAGTCTCTATTATCCAAAGTTACCAATTAAAATGCATTTATTTGACCAATTTCTTAATCTAACGAGGTTACAAATTGGATTTAGGAAAAATAAATCTAAAAGCTGCCATATTGAGAGTCTCATTGACTACTGCTCTGGTGATGGTTAGCTTGATTCTCTTTACATTTTGGGCCATAAAAAGAGGTCATGATTTCAACTTTTTATATCGATTCAGATTCGGATATCTTCTAGTTCTTAGCGTCTTTTTTCCCATTCAGGTACAATATCTTACTACTACGCTTATGTTTAGTGCTTAATAATTACTAATAGGCACATTTGTCCTTTTAATAGTAGTGATTTTGATATTTAATAACATTATGATTCTTTTTTCTTGCAGATGATGTTTCTTTTGGGAAAATTGTTATATATGATCTTTGGGTATCTTATATATATTATAATTTGTGTTCGCATTGTACATAATACATACATCCTTATCAAGAGGATCTCTTATGCTCAGACAGCTCTGTACATTTTTGCTTCTGGCATCTTGTATGAAGATGTCATGTACCTCTTCCTCTCTCTCTTCGCACTATATTTAGTGCTGCCGATTTATTTAAAATAGTACAAATATAATATCATACTATATATTCCTTACTTTTCAACTTACTTTTGATTTTTCATTTTTTTCAATTTTTATGAGATTACAATATATGCAATTTCATGTATTTAATATATACTTAACACATATATTATATGTTGACAGATAATCAAGATAAAGAAAGTCTATTTGAGTACTTTTGTTTTAAACAATAATATATATATATATATATATATATATATATATATATATATATATATATATATATATATATATGAGTTAGGATCCGTTGACACCAATTAATTTGACACCAAATGTTACACATCTCAATAACGTTTTAACCGATATAAAATTCACCGTTGGATTGAAAGTTCATATCATATAGATCATTTGTGTGAATTGTCAGACAAATCTAAAATCCTTTGATGTGTTATTGAGATACATCAAAATTAACGGTTTGAGCGTTTTTTTAAATGTCGTTAATCTTTATGCGTCTCAATAACATATCAAATGATTTTGAATTTGTCTGACAGTTTATACAAATGATTTATATGATATAAACTTTCAATCCAACGGTGAATTTTATAAAATTTATATCGGTTAAAATGTTATTGAGAGTGTAACATTTAGTGTCAAACTATTTGGTGTCAACGGATCCTGACTCATATATATATATATATATATATATATATATATATATATATATATATATATATATATAAATAGCACCGAGAAGCTTAAACACCATCTTATACAATACATTACATAATGATATCGACGAAAATCCTTCATAAAATTTGGATTGTCATATTTGAGTATTCCCTCCGGCCTTATTTATAAGCAAAAGTCAAAAAAAAATTTGGCCCTAAATATAAGCAAAAGTCATTAAATTCAACTCTAATTAATATTTGTTTTCCAACAATACCACTACACATGTATTTATTCATTTTTACAAGTAATCTATGTTGGAGTAGTAGTACTAATGATGATTACATCTAAGTAGGAGTAGATTTCATAATAGGCAAAAAAGCATTTTAGGAATTGCATTGAAAATTACACATAAAACTAGGATAAAAAACCAACTCCTTGATAAGTGTGCAAAAAGAAATTTTTGCTTAAAAAAAAGTCAAGAGAGAGTATAAGATAAATGTTAGTCTCATTTAAAGATGATAGAAAATACCCCCTCTTAAGCCATTCTTTAACCATAGAAAAAATCTCTTTGCCACAGACTCCAAAATTCTTGATTGAATATCAGGTGAAGCTATTTGAACTTGGAGACTTGTCTCGATGCATCTTAAAAAGAGCACTATGTAATTCTTCTTTAGTGGTGGATACTTTCAATCTTTCATTATCCTCCATCGACACTCTAAGTAATATAAGAAATAATATATTCCCTTTGTGACAAAATTTAAACAATTTTCACTTTTGGTTCATTTACATAAAGATGTATTAAATCTGTAATATATATTTAATACATCATTTATGTAAATCTTTTTTTAACGGCGAAATTTTTTATTAAAGGCACACCATAGCACAAGACGTGCAAGGAGGCCCCAAAGAACAAAGACCAGTACAAATGTTCAAGAGCTAGCAGGTCACTGAAGGCCTATACAACAAACAATTCAAAAATATCAAAAACAAAAACAGTGAGGAAAAACAAAAGGGTCTAAAACCCAACCAGCTGTTAGACAAAAACATACACAAAAAATAAAAGATCTCACAAGAAACCACCATCATTTATGTAATGTATCTAAAATTGTAAAAATTTTATTTATATTTTACCATGGAAGAAATAAGTTCTTGATTATGATGTACGGATACTCCATTTGAGAGAAAGTACCGGTATCAGATACGTACTCGTATCAGTATCGAGTACATATTTGTACTTAAATTTATAACCATACACATTCATTAATTTTTTTTAAATTGTCGTACTCCGTACCAGCATCCCTATCGGGTACCGATACCGTATCCGCATCTAGGCAACATAGGTTCTTGAACACCACTTTTTAGTTTGGATAATTATTCAAAAATTTCTTAGCCACTTCACGAAGGCCCCTTCTAGGGTGGGAAAGGCTAGTAGGTCTCCCACCACGAGAGATTATTTTTCACCTTTGATCATGAATGTCTACATTAGATCATAATAAAGTTTTAACACTATATTCTCTCCTCTTTTACTCCTTCACAGCCCATCTCCATGTTTCTTCAACAACAAAAAACTTCAATGGAGTAATTAAGGTCTCTCAAATATTAAAGGAATTTTAAGCAAACTTTGGGTGGATATATGATTTAAGGTTTATGTTGCATAATTGTGTTAAATAAGTTCCAAAATAATTAGCTTTTTATTTTCCCCAATTTTATTACTTATGTTTTTATCTTCTTCCTTGTGATAAAGCTTATGTTATTAAAATGAATCAACCTAAACCTGGTAATCTATTCTTCTTTAAAGGCCATCAACTAAAAAATAGTGTAAAGTGCAAACAATATGTCAAGTAAGTTCCCTGTTATGATGAATTGAAAGCCATTTCAAATTTTCTAGTATTAAAGAGAGAGTAATTTTTTTGAGTAATATGGTGTTGTGATGTGAAATTTCAACAACAATTTTAAATTTTAAAGCAGAAATTACTAGAATCAGGTGGTGAGGGAGAGGAGTGTTTGAGTGTGAGGTGGTGGTTATTAGGAGGAAGTTAGATAGGATAATGGTAATGCCCTGTTGGCTGTAGAAAGAGGAAGAGGGAGAAAAGAGATGTATAAGGTGTTAATGGTGTATATTAATATTCTTGGAACCTCACAATCTAACGGTGGATAATACTTGCCCATGGTGGGAGAGCTAACTCACTCTCCCACCCTAGACTTTGCCCTTCAGGAATATCCTTATCTTAGCATGGCAGACTAAAAAAACTCACGCGTCCCTTTTCTGCTCATTTTTGTGTTATTTTTAAAGAAATTTTTTATTTTTTAATGAAATTCAACTAGAATAAATCTGATTGATTAGAAAAAATTGAGGTGGGGGAATCAATTCTAGAATTAATGAACCTCTTCAATAAACAGATTTATTTGATTAGATAGTGGGCCTGTTTGTTTCAGATTATTTTCCAAAAAAATCTATTTTTTTATCTTATTTATGTTTGTTTCAGATTTTTTAAAAGTTATTTTAGTAAAAAAATATTTTTTTTCATCAAAATGAAAATCTATTTTCAATAGCTTTTATCAAAATTTATTTTTTTATCACTCATCATCCTTCATCATCTTAAAGAATAAATTTTTATGATTGTAAACAAACGACAAATAGCTTTAGATTTTCTTCAAAATCTCTATAAAAAAATTTTTAATTTTTTTAAAAAAAAAATCCATTTTTTTAAAGCTGAAACAAACAGGCCCAATAACAAAGCCAAAAATCTAACAACCCTGATATCATCAATATTGTATATCACACCAGCACTGCAATTCATTCCCTATAAAAATTGAAACTTTTGATGTGTCAAAAAAAAATGGTCACTGCATTTGTTCGCATTTTAACAATAATAATTTCTATATTTTAAAAAATCTTATAGTTTATATCCATTATCAAATATTATTTATTTTCTAGACAGAAAATGACGTGATACATAATGGACCGGTTAATTAAATATTTATGGTTACTACATCTTACCTGCTTTTAACAATAATTCCTATATTAACTCACAAATTCAATTTCCTAGCTCACGATAGAGATGGAAGGAAGCAAGAAATCAAAAGCGTTTTTCAAGGAATGAAAAATTGAAATGAAAACTGGATAAGTGTTGTTGCAAAATCAAATTTACTTAATTATTAAGAAAACCAATACAATAAGTTGATAAGCACTTACGTAGTTACGTGAAAACCTCAATTTAATATAAACAACATTTTCAATTTAATAGGATATTCTCTCAACAACCCTAGTCTTCTTCTTGTGTTGAAGTTGCATAGTAAAAATGTCTGAAATAAAAGGTGTGGATAGTGAACAAATTATGAGCCTTTATTACTCTATGAATATGATGCATGCATGAGATGGTTCTTTATTCGTAAAGTTTACTCTATCGTCACCGTACAGTTGCTTCTCACCATTGCCGTTGCTTCCGTCGTTGTTTTTGTTCCTCCTGTTGCTAATTTCTTCAACAACTATGTACCAGACTATGTTGTTGTCATAGTCGCTCTCTTTGGTACGTGTTCTATTCTTTTATCTTCGTTATCATCGTTACTTTTTTTAGTACTAGTATTTTTGATTTACATCACCGGTTGAATCTGGTTCGGGGTCAGTTCTGGTATCAAGTGGTTCCAGCTCCCTCCCAAACACAGTTGCGGGGATCGAACCGTGGTCTTCTTTACCAAGTTCAGCGTCAATCACCACTGAACTAACTAACGATTGATTTTTTTTAATACTAGTATTTTATAACACTCTTGTTTGTTCCTGTTAGTTAATTAATTAATTAATTTGTTTAATTTTGTTTGTAGCACAATGTTCAGCTGAGTATTATTATAAAAGGAACTTCTCAGTAGCTTTCTCCTCCTACTTTCCAATGTCTCTACTGGTGTAATTATTGGATTGCTTTGTGTCTTCATTGGTGGTAATTAATTTCTAAAAAATCTTTTTGTTCTTATTAACTATTTCTTTTTATGATGATCATTTATATTTTGTCACTAATGATATACATTATATTAGGGTGTACTAATTTTATTTTTTTTAATAGTATGTGGCATTTGACTTTCTTTGTTTTTTTGTTGAATGGCTAGTTAAAATTTTAATAGATTTATTCTTATAAGTTGACTCTATTATATACATTTATATTATATAATAACTAATTTGCTTGTTTGATGAATTTCTATGAATATGTTTCCTAAGTTGAATATAAAAGAAGAAGAAAATTGATTGAGTTGCCTTTTAACGAACTTAATTACAAACTTTATTCATTTATTTATTATATTTTAAGACAATTTTTTTTTCTCTTAAGTGTGAAGAATAGATAATATTGGGTCCAAATCAAAGTCCATATGTTATTATTATTGAAAGTTTACAATTTAACTTACATTTATTAGACCAATTTGTTATTCTAATGAGGTTATTACAAATTTAATCTAGAAAAAATAATTCTAGAAGCTGCCGTCTTGACCGCCGTATTGGCTACTAGTGTCGTGATGCTTAGCTTGACTCTCTACACATTTTGGGCCGCAAAAAGAGAACATGATTTTAACACTTTATGCCTAATACTCTTTGGAGCTATCCTATTTATCCCTTTTCAGGTATTTTACTATTAAAACACTTATATTTAGTGCTTAATAATTAATACAAAGTTGCCTTTTTTAATAGTGATTTTATATCTAATAACATAATAATCCTTTGCTTGCAGATATTGTTTCTCTTGGGAAAGTTTTCAACTATATGATCGTTGGGTGTTCTTTTATGATCACTGGGTGTCTTCTATTTATTATATTTTGTGGCAACATTGGATACAATACAAATGCCCTTATCAAGTGGAACCCCTATGCTAAGTACATTTCGATTTCTATCGGCATATATCTAGATGTCATCATCATCTTCATGCTTTCAATGTCTAGTGTTGCTGTATTGATTAAAGCTAAATATATTTAGTGTTGTTGATTCAAGATAATAACAAAAATACAATTCAGCTTACTTTTGTTTTCTCATTTTTTCAATTTTTATCATATTATAACTATATAATTTTTTTTGGGTGCAATATTATAACTATATGATATTCCATGTATTTAATAATTCATATATCATTATATGTTGACAGTTAATCAAGAAAGTGCATTTGAGTATTTTTTTTTAAAAAAAATAAATAAAATAGTAAAGATATATTAATAGCACATTTTGAGGCTTTGAGTACATAAAATACACAAAGGGGGAAAATGTTACAAGACTTGCTACACAAACAAGTGGCATCAAAGCTACAATCTCTATACACTCCCTTCCTTAAACAATCAGGCCACATGACCATTTGAGTACTTAATTTGATGATATTATCATTATTTTTTTAATAAGTCAAAATGAAATATAATATAAGAACAATCTTTCTAGCACAAAATGTGCTAAGGAAAACTAAAAAAGTTTACAAATAGTCACATAAAATATATAAAGATAACCAGAATAGATCATACAAGGCCCAAACAAAGAAAATGACTAGACCACCAGCTATGGCCGTTAGAAGCTAAGATAACAGAAGTCGCCTTCAATCACCTAAGAGAAAGAAAGTAGTGTTGATTGAGCCTCGGAATAACCTGTGGTTTCTCTCCGTCCAAACAACCCAAACACATGCAAGCCAGATGAGTTGCAGAAAAGAACGACGTGCTCGAGAAACACCAGCAGAGAACGTGAACTGGGCAAAATGATCACGAATGGAAGTGAACTCCACAACCGGAATGTCAATCCAAGACCGCACTAACGCCCATAGAGAGCCAAAAGTACCGCATGAGATGAATAAATGATGCGCTGACTCTGCCTCTCCACAACCTGAAACACACTGAAGAGCTGCAGTAGATAAGATGCCTCGAGTGACCAGGTTGGTTTTAGTTGGCAACCTGTCACGCAAAAGACGCCACGCAAAGATGGAGACCTTCAAAGGAACCTGAGGATGCCAAATGAGGTTGTCTGCGTCGTCCGTGAAAACTGAAACCTGTGTAGTCAAGAGCTGATAAGCTCCCTGAACAGTGTAGCCTCTATCAAGGTCTGGCTGCCACTGTCACCTATCCGAAGAATGCGCCTGCAATGGAACAGTAGGTAATAAAGACTGAAACTGCCTCAACTCCTTCTCCTCCCACCCCCTCAGCTGCCGCCGCCACACCCAGGCCTCCCCCTCCGTTCCCCACCCTAACGAAAACATATTTGCCACCGTACACTGTTTGGTCTCCACTAAGTCAAACAGGCGATCAAACCGCTCGCTCAAAGGGATCCCATCCACCCAGGGGTCAGTCCAGAATAAAGTAGTTGAACCATCCCCCACCCTCCTCGAAACATGCTCCCCAAACCATCTGTCTCCAGACTCACCTCCCTCCCTAATACGCACTATCTCTCTCCACCAAGAAGACCTTCGCCGCCCTCCCTCTCGGAGTCTGCCTCTATCCATCCCGTACCGAGCTGCCAACACTCTAAACCAGAGACCCTCTCTATCCACTAGCATCCTCCAACACCATTTACCTAAAAGAGCAACATTAAACTCCCGCAACTGCCTAACCCCCAAACCTCCATACTCCTTTCGTAAACAAATTGATTTTCAAGTAACCCAAGAGATCAACAGAGGAAATAATACCTCAAAAAATTTAATTTAATTTGATGATATTATTATTAATAAACACATGTGCTTAATATAGCAATAACAAAATGAGAGGTTCAATTATTGTATTTATTTTGTCTTTGATTTTTATATTTGAACTCCACAATTTTTCTCCAAGTTTGTTTTGTTTTTTCTATCATTTAATAGATTTCTTCCTGACCATACCGGTATATTTGTATTCCGTTTCGTGCACACGTCTAGCACAACATCTGCATATTCATAAGTACAAAGTTATTTGATCTATGTATGTACCTTAGTGCAACTAGTTAAAACAAATTAAGTTGTGACATTATTTGCATCCTAGTTTTTTTTTTCTATATCACTTGCATTTTAAATTGTATTAAGCGCTGTTAACAATTGTAAATTGCGAGAAATAGCGATTTGTTCAAATTTAATCAAAGCCTGTTTGATTAAAGATATCTTAACTCTCTTTTAATTGGTTCATTTCTAATGTCAATAAATCACTTCATACTACATTATGTTAGTTTTTCTATTTTGTAAAAAAAAAACAAACCAACTCTGTACTTTTATCGTTGACTACAGATTTTTTATGACCGGAGAGTAAAATTGTCCAGCTTGTTGGATGTCTGGCTCTCTGCATTTAGTTCTTTGATACTTATAAGATGCTTAGATGGGTTCTATTGTTTAGATATGATTTTTTATTTTTTTTATGGTTTAGATATGAATGAAATTTCCAACTCTATTTAACGGTGATTAATTTCTTCTGAGGAATTTGTTAGGCGCAAAAGTTAGAGATCAAACTTCTAATTCCTTAATTAATAAATCTAAATATTTTACCAATTGAATAATTCATTGTTGGTTTTAGTGATCTATTATATTAGACTCTTAAATTACAATACTTGCATTTTTCTTTTTTGACACAAATTACAATTCTTGCATTCTTGTAAGTATAGCTCAATTGATAAAAATATTATACCTTATATAATGTGTGGGATTGGAGTTTGAATATGGACACTCTCACTTATTCATATTAAAAATATTATACCTTATCCATCTTATTAATTATACAAAACTAGTACTATTTTAAATTTTTTAACATGTGCAAATTTTTACATGATATAAAAACCCAATTTAAATTAATCAAGACACTTGACTTAAATGATTAATAAGTTCTCTTAGGATAAATTGTTCGAAAGAACTTGAATTTGGTTTTTGATGGAAACAATTCTTGATGAGATTTTACTTATCTCATGGTCAAACTCTAAATTACCAGTCTTTTTCAAAAATCAAAAGAATTAAAAAATGACAAATAAATATAACAATATTTCTCATAAAAATTATATATACAACTTTTCAAATATTAAATATCTTACATTATTAAATATTAAATTGTTATATTTTTTTTTAAGTATGTGCCGGAACACATGTTAACACCACAGATAAATTTATAATCTGGAACATAGTAGTAAGAGTTTAATGCATCTAAACCAAATTTATAAACTCTTGTGCATCTAAATTTTAGACATAGAATAGAAGAAGAATATTACCAAAACAACAAAGATTTTTTATATAGAAAAATGTTTAGAAGTTAAACCGACAAATAACGAAATTGTTAAGTCAGACGTTGTGATTCGAATTGAAACTCGAATTGTGTGAATTTAATTTCAATGATTACAGTACGATAAAAATAAATAAATGAGACATGATAAATATTGTAATAAATAATAACGAACAAGATCGAGAGAGAGAGAGAGAGAGAGAGAGCTGAGCAAATGATGTATTGTTCCTCTCATTGCCAGTAAACCAGTTGACAACCAACAACTCTCCGGTTGCTAACCACCACCGCCGACTGTGTTGACTTTAGGGTTCCGATCAAAAATTGATAAACAGCAATGGCAGGTCGAAGAGATGCGTTACTGACGAGAGATAAGAATCATCCAATCACCGCATCTCGAATCGCTGTTGCCATTTTCATCGGTGTTCTTCTTGGTTGCATCTTCGCTTTCTTCTCACCATATGGATTCTTCACTTACTCCTCAACTCCTTCTATTCTCAATCACAAGGTTTCTTTTCTTTCTATCTCTTTGCCAATTCTTTTTATTCAAATTTATTCTATTTATTTAGAGAACTTAGTAGTAATTGTTACAACATCATTTCAATTTTTATTTCGTTTCTTCAAAAGTTGAATCTTTACTACTTAAAGTACCTAATCATCAATGGTTTATGTATGTGAATAACAAATCATATATGTTGGAATTCAAGTGCGTGTAAGTGATTAGTTCAAGGTTGATTCGGATTAAGGTAAATGAAGGCTATATAATATGGAAAATGTTAAACAGTGTCACCGGGCAATGATTAAGAAAACAAAAACGGTAATATAATAGAGGTGATCCACGGGCATTGTTTTCTTAACTTTTTCTCCGGAGCCATTGTTTAACATGACCCATATAATATAATAGAGGTGATCCACATATTTGATGTCTTAAGGGTGGGATGAGTAGCTCAATTGGTTAAACTAGTTGATCTAAGGGTTATAACTTATAAGTAGTTTGGAGGAGGTCCAGGGTTCAAATCATGGCTAGGAGAAAAACTAACATATCTTTGTAACATATTAACAACTAACAATTTGTCATTCAACAAACAAAAAAAAAAAAAAAAAAAAAAAATAATATTTGATGTCTTAAGGTTTTTTTAGGGAAGATGTGATGTCAAGGTCTCTTAAGGGTCTGATCACTCATTTGTTGTTGTTCTAGGAGCTCCCCCAACAGTTCATGTATTAGAATAAAACCATTGATTTTTGCATCACCTGGCAATTAAGATTACTTATTTTGCACTCTAGAGTTCTAGAGTGAATTTTCCATTTAGCAGAGCTGAATTCTAAACAAAGTTTATTTAGTAATCTTTTTCTTCTATTGTTTTGTTAGATGGTTTCGTCTGACTGTGAATCGCCGGAACAAGTTAATTTGTTGAAACTGAATATTCAATCAGCTAAAGAGAAGAATTCTGAGCTGAAGAAGGAGGTGAAAGGGTTAATGGAAAGGCTACGTTTGGCGGAGGAAGGAAAAGGTCACGCAAGGGAACAATATGTTGTGCTTGGTGAGAAACACAAGGCTGGTCCTTTTGGTACCGTCAAGGCTCTCAGAACAAACCCTCCTGTAATTCCTGATGAGTCGGTGAACCCTAGATTGGCAAAAATCTTGGAGGAAGTTGCTATTTATAAAGAGGTTATTGTTGTTTTGGCTAACACTAATGTGTTGGAGATGTTGCAAGTATGGTTCACCAATATCAAAAAGGTTGGCATTCCTAATTATTTGGTTGTTGCATTGGATGACAGAATCGAAGAGTTTTGTAAGTCGAATGATGTTCCTGTCTATAGAAGAGACCCGGATCAAGGTGTTGATTCAATTGCCAAGTCAGGTGGGAACCATGCTGTCTCGGGATTGAAATTTCGCATCTTGAGAGAGTTTCTACAATTGGGCTACAGTGTTCTCCTCTCGGATGTCGATATCGTGTATTTGCAGAACCCCTTTGATTTTATTTATAGGGATTCAGATGTGGAGTCAATGACGGATGGTCATAATAATCATACAGCTTATGGTTTTAACGATGTCTTTGATGAACCATCAATGGGTTGGGCTAGATATGCACATACCATGAGAATATGGGTTTATAACTCTGGCTTTTTTTACATAAGACCTACACTTCCTTCAATCGAGCTATTGGATCGCGTTGCCCATCGGCTTTCTACCGAGAAAGCATGGGATCAGGCAGTTTTCAATGAAGAGCTGTTTTACCCTTCACATCCAGGTTACGATGGACTTCATGCTGCCAAGAGAACAATGGATATGTACCTTTTTATGAATAGTAAGATTCTTTTTAAGACTGTTAGAAAAGATGCTAAACTCAAGAAGTTGAAGCCTGTGATTGTACATGTTAATTATCATCCTGATAAACTTGCAAGGATGAAAGCTGTAGTTGAATTCTATGTCAACGGGAAACAAGATGCGCTGGATAGTTTCCCAAATGGTTCTGATTAGTAGGATATCAAAATCGATATGGTTCTAACACGAAAAGGATTTGTATGCTCCAATTTTTGTGATAGAATGGAAGTCTTTTGAATTTATCTCTCAGGTTCAGTTTTATCTCTTTGCACTTTCTGTTTTCAGTCTATCATATTTGATGATTAGACTAGTTTCTGTAATATATACTCTTAACTTTGTATATGTCTTATGTGTATGAAGTTGAAATTCAATGTCTCTGCAACAAAATTGGCTATTTGCATGGCTAATTGATTTGGCTCTTTCCTTTTGACACATATGCTCAACTTTCATGGAACTTTGTCCCGTCTAGTATCTTTGGGCTTCCGGATGTTTTTCTCCTCCCATCACACACAACGGATTCTTAAATTTTCTCTCCAAATCCGACTTCTACTATACAGCAACTGGGATTAGATGTATGCAGAAAATCTGAAGGGTTTGATTAATTTTAGTTAGGTAAGTCAATCCATCTAATTGGTTGGAAAAAACATGAGATACTAAAAATTGTTTATGTACGAAAATAGAGGGATCAAAAGAGCTTTATGAAGATCTAGTGATAATTTTGGAAACTCAATGCATCTAATTTTAGCCTAGCTTTATGAAGATCTAGTGATGGTTATTCAATGGAAAGAGTTAATTATGTGAAATTTATTTGTGTTTATCATCTCATAATATATAGATATTCATTTATAAGTTAAGTTATTTATTAAAAGGGCCAGTGGAATCTGAAAGATACAAAAAGACTTGAAGATTATATTAGGCATGTATGAAGTTGTTTGAGCTGAGCTGCAAATTAATAAGAACTATACACTCACATGAACTTATTTATTCTCACATAATTTCTCATTGTGTTGGCCCCATTTCTATGTGGAAAATATCCCAAATATTATAGTTTATTATGTATCTCACTAATTTAAATGGAGAGAAATTATATTAGTTTTATAAGAAGATACTTTCTCTTATAACTGTTTCCTTATTCACATTTCTTTAGTGGAATATTAGACATGTTGATTTTAATGGTCAAATAGTGTATATTGTTCAAAATACTCATTAATTAGAGTGGTTGAAAGCAGTGCGGAGCCAGGAAAAAAAATTTGGATGGGCCAAATTTATAATTAAATATGAAAATTATATTGCATACAATAATTGAAGTTGTAATAATTATAAAATTGATTACTCGAAATGAAATATCATAAGATTGCTCGCGTAAAAAAAAATGGTCATTAAAAAAATTAAATTATGTACCATAAGATAATATTTACGTGTACCTAGAGACTCAAAATAATCAATAATTAAGTTTGATTTAATAGTTGCATAAAATTGATCATAAAAAAAAGTATACATTTTACAGTCAAAAAAAGAGATTATATTACATATATACTAAAAAGAGAATGATATAATTATATAAAAAAGAGTGATATAATCTAAAATAAATATTAATCAAAAGAGAATAATTATTTTTAATTAATAAAAAATTGTGCTTAAGAGCAAAAAAAATAAATAAATAAAATTGTGCTTTTTTCACACAAAAATTGAAAGAAAAAAAAAACTTTGCAAGAATAATGTGATTTGAAACACAATGAAATTGATTTTTTAAAGAAAAAAACTGGAAAAATAAAAAATCCACTCAACACAATTAAATTGGTTTTTCTAAAGAAGAAAACAGCCAAAATAAGATAAAATGCAGCATGCTGGATTCGAACCAGCGCGCCAAGTAAACATTTGTGTTAGTTGAGCGTATACACTAATATATGTATCAATGAAATATAATTATATATATATAAGGGTACCCTAGCAATTTCCGATTTTTTGGGGTGGGCCATGGCCCAGCCTGGCCACCCCCTAGCTCCGCCTCTGGTTGAAAGTATTATTAGTAGAATAGTTAGGTGCACTATTTAAATAAATGAGGATATTGTTGGAAGAAGTTAATAAATGTTGTCTTAAAATTTTAAAGTGAAAAATAATTTAAGATAAATAAATATTGTAAATGATACACTTACGATGAGATAGAGAAATTACTTCTTGATCGGAGAAAAACCACCAAAGAGAGAAGAGAAGGGTGAAAGTAATTCTCGTTTTTTCTTAAATCTGTTTGTGTATAATTGTGACCATATTCATCTATTGTTGGATCAGACTCATAATTGACAGCAAATTTGGACTGTATAATTCTTCATTTTCGATGGTGGGATTCTCGAAGTGAAGTTTGAAACAAGAGTTATCACGTTCTCATGGTAGCAACGAAATGAAGTATTTTACAATCTTCTTTTCAACCATTACCTGGCGTGTTTTTCGGCAAAAACGATATTTAATTGGTTAATTAAATTTTCGTGATGAAACTCGTCATTGTAAATAGCAGCGCTCTTGAATCTATTGTGAAAAGCTGAATTCTTATCGAAATGAATAAAACTTTAAATATCAATAAATAATAAATGTTTTGAACAAAACCATACTTTTGCAACTAAGTGAACATTATATTTATTTATTTATTTTAAAATAGCTTATAGCTTAAATTACACAAAAAAGTCTAAGGCACTGTTTGACAATGTCAATAAGCTAAAAGACCTGTTTGAGCTACTTTATATGCTATAAGCTAACTTATCAGTTACTCGTAGATAGATAGATAGATAGATAGAGAGAGAGAGAGAGAGAGAGAGAGAGAGAGAGAGAGAGAGAGAGAGAGAGAGAGAGGGAAATATAATATTTCTTGAGTAAAAAATCAAAGGGATTAAAGTTTAGGGTATGGAGTTTAGGGCTTGAATTTTGAGTTTTTGGAAATTGGAGCTACATGTTTAGGGTTTGGAGTTTAGGATTTGGATATTGGAGTTTGTTATTTTGGATTTAGACTTTAGGTTTCATGGGTTGATTTTATAATTTAGTGTATGTGGTTTGAATTTTACGGTTTGGGTTTTAGCGTTTGGAGTATATGATTTAGGGTTATATAAGGCTTGCTTTTAAGAAATTTAGGATTTAGGATTTGGAGTTTAGGGTTGCATATTTATAGTTTGTGAATTTGGTGTTTGAAATTTAGGGTTTCAAATTTAGAGTCATAGATTTTGGGTTTGGAGTTTGTGCTATTGGATTTGGGGTTTGGAGTTAAGGGTTTGTGTATAATATAACCTCAAAACGCCAAACCCTCATATTCAAACCCCAAATCTTAAACATAAACTTCAAACCCTAAATATCCAAATCCAAATTTTAACCCTAAACGTCAAACCCTAAATTTTAAACCCTAAACACCAAACACAAAATTTTAAACACGCAAACCCTAAGTTCTAAACCACAAACTTCAAATCCAAAACCCCAACCCAAAACTCCAAACCACAAAATTCAAACCCCAAATTCTAAATCCAATAAACTTTAAACCCTAAATCATAAATTCTAAACCCCAAAACCCTAACCCGAACTCCAAACCCCAAATATTAACCCCAATCTCCAACCCTGATTTTTAAACCCCAAACACCAAATTTTAAACCCTCAAAGCTTAAATTCTAAACCAGAAACTTCGAATCCAAAACCCCAAATCCTAAGCTCCAACCCACAAAATCCAAACCCGAAATCCTAAAACCCCTAAACTTTAAACCCTAAATCTTAAACTCCAAACTCTAAACCCTAACTCAAAACTCCAAACCCCCAAACTCTAAATTCTAAACACCAAATTGTAAAATCCAAACTATAATATGTATATCTTAATAAAAACTTAAATCATAACATTAGTTTTTGTAGTATTTTTTTAGGATGCAACGTATGTTACACTCGTATCTTCTATCCAAATAGTCTCAAACATTGATATTACATCAACAAATTTTATTTATTTTTATTTTTTTTGATAAACATCAACAAATTTTTATGATGACTTTAAAGAAAGAAAGATGATAATAATAATATAAAGTAGATGAAGGTAGGATTTCAAGACTAAGGTTAATTTTTTAATTCGGCTATCAATTCTTAATATCGAGTTTGAAATTGAGGATGAACCTCATGGGTTACAATGAAGGGCTGAATGGGAATGGGAATGTCAATGATGATTAAAATGGTTTTCATAGAGAACTCATTAAGTTAGGGGAGTATTAAGAAAATGAGAGAAATTAGATGAATATAGATGATAAAAGATGAGTGAATTGAATAATAATTCAACGGTTAATAAAGACAAATTGATAAAATTATTGTTGTTTTATTTCGTACTAATTTATTTATTTGGGAATTATTGCAGCAACACCAGTGACCAGACCCTACTACTTCAGTTGTTCAGCTTTTAATCTTTGAATTGAACAATACAAGTATTGTACTAATGTAATGTTCTCTTCTCAATCTCCCCCCCACGTGCTCTTCTGCAATTTCTTGTACCACGGGACCTTGTTTCCTACCCCATCATTCCAATGTATTGCCCTTATTTGGGACCCTTTCATACTCTTTTTCTACTCATAATAACTCACTTTTGTTTCTTTCTGGATTTTATTTTTAAAAAAAATTCTCCCTATTTGAAAATTTATTTTATCATTCCTATACCAAGTTGCAATAATGTGATTCCTATGGATTTAATAACTCTAGTGGTCCATTTGCATTATTATTTGTATGAGTTTGATTCTGATTCTGCGCACAATCAAAATAGTAAATGAAGAAATAAGTTGTAGCTAGATAGATTATTAAATGACAGATTTTAACTAGGATTACAAACAGTGACGGAGCCAGAAATTTTAGGTCATGGGGGCGATATAGTTAAACACAAAAAAAAGTTTTATAATATAACACTTAGACAAAAGTAAAAACACGCTTACTCCTCTTCCGGGATAAAGTGAAAGTTATATAATAGTTGTTAATGTGTTATACATGGAAAAAAATTGTAAAAGAACAACTTAATGGTAATAATTTCTTTTGATTTAAAGAATACTCCCCCCAATTTTATACACAAGAAACTTTTCACTTTTTACATTCAACGTGAAAAATTGCTTATATATGAAACCGGAAGAAGTATATATAAAAATATAAATGATGAAAGAGTTGATGCTTATATTTTAAATTTGGAGAATGCTAACTAGTGTCTCCATGTTACTAGTTAAGAAAGCAAATATAGTAAAAATATCTTAAAATTTGTGTAGTCAAATTCTTAGTATAAAAAAAATATTATTTACAATATAAATTTTACTTTTTTTATTTTCTTAACTAGAACCCTTTAAATTTTAATCATTTAGAATTTTATATAAATATATGGTGATACTAATAAGTTGACTAGTATGCATTTTGCAAATTTTAATAGAGTATGCATGTTGGATGGAGTATTGGCACATAGTATAACATTGTAATTTCAAAAAAAATTGTGCAGGCACATGCCCCCAATGTGATGCATGTAGCTCCGTCCCTGGTTACAAACCGATTATTCGACGAATCTGACAATTCGAGTGTGATTTGATACTACGTGCACAATTTTATAATAAATAAAATTTTCGACTTCATTTGTAATTTTTATAAGGAGAAAATTACAAACTCTCTTACTCGATTTTGAAAGAAAAATTGTAAATCCTTTCAAACACAACTACTCAAGTCATTTACATTTTACACACCTAAAAAATTAGAGCACATTCGCGAGAAAATGCTAAAACTCATTAGCATAAAATTTGCAATGCAATTTACATATAGATTCTATATAAATAAATGGATGATGAAAGAAATTAATGAATTTGTAAACATAGCATACTTCAATAGTTCAGTCATAATTAGTAACTTGGAATACAAACAACTAGAAAAAAAAAAAAAAAAAAAAAAAAAAACAAATCACATGTGCATAAAACTTCACATACAATCATGGTAGGGTTTTAATGCAAGTGCAGCAATAGCCGTAACAATGAGGATAAATACAATGGTTATAGATCCTTGGTGAAGTCGAACATAGAAGACATGATATATTGCAAATGCGAGGCAACAATACCCAATAATAAACAAAAAAGCGCAAATAAGCATGCATTGTAAAATCGTAGCTGACTTGTACTTCTGTCCTTTGGCGCCAAACTTTATTCCTACCATGAGGTTCTTGTTAATCGCCATGGTTAAGTGAAAAATAACAAGCGAAGTCATCTGGAATAAACTTTCGTATTTCGATGAAGAATCTGCAGGAGAAATTAGATCAACAGACTCCCCTAACAACTGACCGAGGAGAAACGTTGTACTTGCGCCACTTAACATAGAACCTAAACTTACCATTAAATCCATAGCTAAGAGTCTATCTTTCTCTTTCTTCAGTTCTTCTTCTTCTTCCATTACCATTGTGTGTGTGGATTTGAGAGACATATAGGGTTAAGAAAATGGAGTACATACATAGGATATTTTTGCACGAGGCATTGACATTGATGGAAGGGGAGACACAAGACATCCGTGGACTCTAAAGCAATAAACAAAAGTTTTAGAAGTACAATGACATATAAAGTTGCCTTTACTTTAGGCAATTTAAATGTGGTGGGAAAAAATTAAACAGAAACATTAAAAATAATTACAAATTCTAAAATTTTTAAAGTTTAAATTGTGAAGTCGATTTACATATTTTAAGATTGATATAGACCTTACCTTTTGAGCTAAATGCCAATTGTTTTTTTAGGGTACAATAGAAAAGAAAATCAAAGCAAGGTACTATCACAAGAAAGTAATGTTCACTGCATCCAGAAAGCAGCAAAAGGATAAACTTCAATTATATTTTTTCTTAATTAAGGTAATAAATTTTTTGGGGAGAGTTATAAGAATGATTTAATGGCCAGAGTGGATGAAGTAAAAAATAGAACGATAAAAAGATTAAATAATTTATTCTCACTCACAGCAATTAAAAAAAAAACTAAAACAAAAAATGATAATGAATTTTTAGTTTTCTAAATTACACATAAAAATGAGAGACTTTCAATTGTTTGACTCAAATCATTCATTTATAAGATCACATACATTTATGTAAACAATGAAGATAATGAAACAAGATAACATGTCATTTATTGTTGGATAGGAAAATTGTTAAAGTCATTCAACACAAACTTTTATAAATACTCCCTCTGTCTCAAAATATAAGCAAAAATGAATCAACAAAAATTAATGTATTTAGACTAAATTTTGCACCAAATACATTAATTTTTATCGACCATTTTTTGCTTATATTTTAAGACGTATCGAGACAAATATTCGGCGGTCAAAATTCCAAATATAATTACTTTAGGAACGAATATAAATTACTTGTTTGCAGGCGTACACCAAAAAATACATTTAATTAAATCATAAATACTTTCTTCTTTTTTTTAAATAAAGTAATAATCTATTGAAATTAAACTCACATAATTATGAGATCCCGAGTTCGTGCCCGGGTCACGACGTCCACCCTAATAATTTCAATAATACTATATGTTAATTGAATTAAGGCTTATTGACATCATAAACACATATTTAATTAAATTATAAGGATTATGCTAAACAGTGTCCCCGAGGCATTTATTAAGCATATCAAAAGTAAAAATAAAAAATAAAATTAATATTAATAAAATAATTTTTTACATTCTCAATGCATTAAATGTACTGAGACAGAATTTAAAAAAAAAATAAAAAAATAGTAGCAATTTATGCTTTAATATTATTTATTTTTGCGCAGTGTTTTGGTTTTTGCAGCAGAAAGACAATGGATTAACACTTAACATAGCTGTTAATCCTAAACTAAACTAAACACATTTTGTTCTACTAAACCTTAAATCTTACACCAAACAAAACTCTTGGTTCTGTCATCGCATGTTTTATTTCACCGTTTTAACCATTCTGCTTCTCTCTCTCTCTCTCTCTAATGGTAGCGTAACTCTTCCAATCTGAAACTGTAAGTTAAGCTCTGTTTGTTGTTTGATTTGAAACATTGAAACAATAATCAATTATTGTTTATTTATGTTATTGTTACTGTTCTTCTTCAGCTTCTGCTTCTGCATTAGCATTATTCTATTTTACTATTATTCGTTCCTTTATACTGAAACTAATTAAAGTTGAATGAAACAAACACGTTTCTCTCATACTTTTACTGTTAATGCCGTGTGTGCTAGATCTGAAAAATTAACTTATAATATCTATGTTGTTAACTTGTTTTTTCATGTTTTAATATGAACCTTACTCTTCACTTTTTTTGTTGTAACTTGTAACACTAGCAAGTTTTGTTCTACACAACTTTTCAATTTATTTGGTATATTTCATTGTACATAGAAGCAATTAAGATAAGAATTTATTAGGACTTTCTCTATGTTGAAAATGTTTACAAGATCTTCTAAAATCTAAGAGTGGTTTGCAAAATTTTACTATTTGTTTTTGGATTTTTGTTGCTATGATTTAACAGCCAAATTGTTGGAATTTTGGTTTGACTTGAGATATTTTTGTTGGTGTTACCTACCCGTTCCTAGGGGAAGAGGGCCTGGAGTTCGGCCGCAAGGTAAGTAAAATCTGACAAAAAATTGTTCCTCTCAGGACTCGAATTCGGGGTTTCCCGAACGATTCGTCCTAGGAATTACTTAGTTGTTTGACTTGAGATTTTATATGGTAAAGAGAGTAGTTAAGAGGGAGCGAGACATAGATATTATCTTCATTGTTTACTAAGGTTGGATAGGGGAAATTAAATTGATTTCCAAGTTTGTTTGTGGATTCTCTCTATCAATTTGTAACATTTTTTCTTCCCCCTTAAAAATTAGTCCATTGATAGAAATTTGACGGCATGTTCATTTTGTATTTCAGCTACCCAGCTCAGGGATATCGAAGGAGTACTACCAGCTGAGGGATATCGAAGGAGTACTAATCAGAAGGTCCAGGGTTCAAACCCTGGAAACTAACATAAACGACTAACGTTATCCAAATTTTATTTATACCATAAACCTACATTGTTCAAATTCAAGAAAGTTCAAGTAAGTTTATTGTCTCTGAAATGTAGGAATAACTACATCTTATTACATAGTTTTTTATTAATAATATGGGAAAATGTGAACATAATTAATAGGCGACGCTTTATCTTAAATGTTTGCTGAATGAATGCAGGTAGTATGTGAGTGTTCCCCTTAGGGAAAGATGAAATTAAAGTCTAAGAAAGGATGGAAATCTATTGTACCTCTTCATTTAAAAGGAAAACCATCGGTGACTCGTTTTTCTTTATTTCGCAAAGTCAATTCAGCTAGCCATGGACCTGGTAAAACTCCGGTTTATCTGAATGTGTATGATTTGACACCTAAGAATGGCTATGTGTATTGGGCCGGTCTTGGTATCTTTCACTCTGGTGTCGAAGGTACGGTTTTAACCTCTAATCTCTTGAACTTTGCTCATACTAATTAATTCATATAAACCGTCAGCGTAAAGTTTTTTTACACACACTGTCAATCGATTATAATTGTTAAATCATCAAAAACGTTTGACTTTTATTATGACTACTTTTAAAGTCAAACATATGATTCCTTGGGATTTTGTTGACAGTATCAAGCTTTATAAATGTAACTATTGAGTTTTCTATGAGTGCTTCAAATATCTGATGAACCTTACCTGTATCTTACAGTTCATGGTGTAGAATATGCATTTGGGGCTCATGACTACCCAACAAGCGGTGTTTTTGAGGTCGAACCTCGGCAATGCCCAGGCTTCAAGTTCAGGAAGTCAATATTCATCGGAACAACATCTTTGGATCCTGTTCAGGTCAGGGAGTTCATGGAATGTGAGTGTGCAAACTACAATGGTGACACATACCACTTAATTGCTAAGAACTGCAATCACTTCTGCAAAGACATATGCTACAAGCTAACGGGGAAATCGATTCCAAGTTGGGTAAATCGGCTTGCCAAGCTAGGTATTTTACTAATATTTTTTCGTTTGAATAATAGTTGTTTTGCAGTGTGTTTGTTGGGCTTAAGCTAGATGATTAGATATTACAGAATAGGAAAAGAAAGATGTTGTAATCAATGTTCACGATCTTGTCCTCTGCGATCCAGATCATCGACAAGATCATACTGTGAGCCAAATCGGAGTGAGATTGTGTGAAATCGCCCCTGGATCTTGTAATTGAATAAGAAAAGTTAACTGACCGATTGAGAGCGAAGCTAACAATCATATTATGTTACCACAGATAATAGCTTCTTTTTATCTGTACCTTTATTTCTATA
This sequence comes from Trifolium fragiferum, assembly GCA_954870985.1. NCBI lineage: Eukaryota > Viridiplantae > Streptophyta > Magnoliopsida > Fabales > Fabaceae > Trifolium > Trifolium fragiferum. Next base: position 2,316,362 of record OX940796.1, read on the forward strand.
TTCTTTGTTTTCTCGGTGCCGTAAGATAGCAGCTTATATGACCGGGAGTACCCGAGTTCTAACTTTAATTTTATGGTTAGAACAACTTTTGAGCACATTTTATAGCATTAATATTTTTGTGTTGCAACTTGTTATGACAGGTTCAATTTGCAACTGCATTCTACCTGAGGCATTAAGAATATCTGCTGTGAGGCATGATCCAAATTATGAGGCTAATGATAGTGAAAAGAAAAGGCTAAGAAGTGCTTTCAATTCATTATCTTCAATTTCAATGCGTCAAAAGCAGCTATCAAAATCTTCATTGTTTCTACAATCACCCTTAAGAGGGTGTTTGTCATCAAAATGGCCATCATGGGAATTAAGCAAGTCTATTAATCGTTCCTTCAAAGAGAGGTAACTGTTTGTTTGTACTTTGACAAAAGGTATCAATGAATGAATGAATGAGATGCATGTTTGTAATTTGTACCATCCCTTGTATTTATTATTTTTGAGGTAATGTACCATCTCTTGTCTGTTCTAGTCTATTGTAAGTAGATTTTATGTTTGTAATACATTTTTTTATTATTGCTTTTTCCATTTAAATCGTCATTTTTTGTTATAATCGATGGTTTTTTTATCAGTACTCTAGGGTTTACTTTTTTTTTTAAAACGACCAATATTAGTAATGGTAAACACTCTGGTACACATCTTAGTTTTATATTGTTATTTCACACATGTGATGTGCACTAACCACTTGTGCTAGATCTTGCAATTCACTGATTCAATATTCTATGACTATATCAATTTGCAACTAAGAATTGTTCTTTCTGGAGCTATTGGACTTATGGCTGTTTTAAGTTTTTTTTTTATGATTTTTAAATTTTTCTATTTGACATTTTTTTTGTTCCAATTTATTCTGGTTGTCAAAATTTTCAAAAATTAAAAACCAAAACTTACAACCGATTGATTTTTCAATGTCTTTTTTCAAACGATTTTTCAGTAGAAAAAAAAGGAAGAAAACTAGCCAGCCGCTCGAGTTCAATGTCATCATAGTAAAAGGCATTAAAATAGAGTTAAATATTCCATTTAATATATGCATTTTGTGTGTGAAATGCAAAAACTTTTTTTAAAAATAAAATGATTATAGCATTTCATTTATAATAAAATGTTTGTTACATGTTGGTACCTAAACTCCTAAAGATGTGACCATCCTTGCAAGACAACAAGCGCATAAGTTGATGCAAAAATGTTACGAGTTAAGTATTTCGCTTAACATACCATTTATTTTATAACTCAAAATTCAAGTCAATGACCGATCAATCTAATCCTACCATCGACTAGCGTAGATCTGATTAAAGTTGGAACAAAACCTTGTATAGACCATCCATCACAAAATTGGCACTCAAAAGATTCAAACCTAAAATCAAGAAATGAGCACACTTTGAGTCCTAAGTCTACACCACGAGGCCAACCCCTAGATGGGTTACATAACTTTTTATTATGAAAAAAGGAGATAGATATATTAATAAATGTTATTCAAAACAAAATGAAAAAGTATCTTTTTTACATCTATGTGAGTTAGCTTAATAATTGGTAAAAATATTTCAATATGCAGGTTCAAGATTCCCCACCATGGTTGAATATTTGGTAACCTGGATAAACACTAAATGAGTGATGATACTCTTTGTTGCTGAACTTGTAAGTATCCAATGATTCGGTTAAACACAAATTGTTAGGTTTCTGAAAATTAAACTAGTGAAACATGTAAATAAAAGTGACTCAAGTTGTCCCGTGAACTTAGCTCAGTTGTAGGACATTTGCACGTAAAGTGCAGGGACCGGGATTCGAACTCTGATACGCCAAGTTATTCATTTTTAAGGGATGAAATTCTATTCACTAGATTATCTATAAAAAAAAAAAGTGACTGAGGCTAAACAACGTGTCCTGTAAAATTTAGCCATAACTACCATTACTTGACTAAACACGCAGATAATGTGTTTGTGATTGTTATTGACTATTCAAATATTGGTCAAGTTTTAGATCAAATTTGGATACTTTTCTCCCAATTGATCAGAATTTAATTTTGAACTTGAACTAAAATTGAGGAATTTTACTTTTAATTTAGAAGTTTCACTATTACAAATTTTAATTAAAGATTGATTTAAAACCAAATTTTAATTAAAGAAAATTTCATAAAAATGAAGTTTAAATTAATTTTTTTATAAAATTATATAAATAATATACAATTGGTTTTTCTTCGTTCTCATAAACTACTCTGTATGACTTATGCATCTCAATCACCAAGAACACTACTATACGTATGATACCACCAATATATTATGATATCTTTAAAATTTAAAAATTAAATTTTAAATATTAATAAATCATGTACGATAAATTTTTCCTTATTATCGTATATTAAATATGACTCTTAGATTCATGCATATCAATCATCAAAAATACCACCAACTTACATACTAACACCACCGATATATGTTTTAAAATAATTTATTCTCTTTAATTCTTTGTGCGTTAAATGGATCTTAGATTTATACATGTCATATGATTAAAAAATGGTTTTAAATACTAACTCTTATTCCATTTATATATTATTATGTATTTATCAAATAACTTTATTTTATTTTTTTTTACATAATCATATACAATTTTGTAACATTCCATTAATTTTTTTTTGGAGAACTTAGATAAAAAATATTAAGGGCGTCTCCGACTTTTTGGAGGTCCTGTGTAATTAATAATAATAGGCCTTCAGAGGCTTGATAGGATTATTAAAAATATAATTTTAAAAAAATAGCAAGAAATTCAAAAGAATTGTTATCGATTTAAATTGCAAATAACATCAATAACATTAAAAAATAATCATTTTTTCACTAATGTAAAAAAAGTTTGATAAACAAGACAATCTCTATCACATGCATCTTCATTTGATAAAATGGTAATATAACAATAAACTATAAACCGCTTAAAAAAATTATTCAAAGTAGAACAATATCTTTTAGAATCTTTTGTAACTAATAAATACTTCAAATTAGAATAAAGAAAATTTTAAATATTTAGACTCCCAAATTCCTCATTTGGAAGCTCACAATGTCTCGTTTTATAAGCTTCATTTAATAATGCTACTATCCTAAAATTATTTTTGAGGCCTTCATTTTTACGACGTCCTATGCGATAGCTCATGTGGCATGCATAGAAGACGCCTTTGGAAATATAACAAATATTAATTATTTATTTGATCTCTTATTTATCTTCATATATTCTTTTGCATTACCTTCTAGTAAAAAAAAAAACAGTACTCACATCTAATTATTTAGATATATTATAAAAAAATGTACTCCGATTTTTTGAATTTGTAAGATACTGTTTTATATGGAAAATATTCTCGCACTTTTTATATTCTTATTCATGACTTTATCGCTCTAATGATCTAAATTATACTACAAGATATATTTTTAAACTATATATACAAAATATAAATTCTTAAATAAAAAAATCCTAAAAATTGTAAACAATAAAAATATAAATTATAAATCCTATTGATATCTTATTTTAAATCTAAAAATCTTTTTAAAAGATAATTTAAGTATATGATTATTCTCAATACTCCCTCCAAATGTTTATGCACAATACTATCGCTCATCTTGACGTGATCAAAGTGCTACACATCGTAAAACGTTTTTTGTGGCCAGTTTGGAGATATCAGAGAAAAACCGTCATTTTTATTTGTTGTGAATGCATGGTAAGCTCACAAGTCTATTCTCCACAACTAGCAACATCTTTGTGTCCCTTGATTAAACACCTGCAATAATACCAGCGTTGTTGGTAGAGTTACGTGTTGATAACATATTATGAAATCAATCTAAGCAAAAACGATAATAACACGTAGAGAGGTATGATTGTAATGTAACTCTTCTAATGAAAAATAACACCGACTACTTTTTCACTCTATTCTCTCTTATTCATCTTATTGCTCTTGTTTAGATTAGTTATTCAATTTATTTAAAACTTTGATTGGTGCATAACTAATAATAATAATAATATAACTAATGTAAAATAGCACCATTAAAAATTGAGAAAATAAGACTTTATTTAAGAAAATATTTTCTATTTATTAAAATTTGCATTAATATTATTTGCTAAAATAGAGATATTATATTTTTTAAGTGAATAGTTGTATGCATTGTTTTGAAACAATGAAAATGTCAAAAGATTGTTTTTAGTATTTTCAAACAAAAATGCATCATTTATAACTAACAGGTTCAAAAAATCCGAGCAGGCACGTACGGAGTATAGGGCAGCAAGCGCCTTCTATCTTCCTAAAATACGAAAAGACCAGTCTTCTACATTTCAATGGCATGCCCTATAGACCTAGTCTATCTATAGCATACATAATAAATTAAACAAAAATAGATAAAGAAATTGTGGGAAGTCAGGTTCAAAAAATCCGAGCAGACACGTATGGAGTATAGGGCAGCGAGCGCCTATCTTCCTAAGATAGGAAAAGACCAATCTTCTACATTTCAATGGCATGCCCTATAGACCTAGTCTATCTATAGCATACATAATAAATTAAACAAAAATAGATAAAGAAATTGTGGGAAGTCATGAAAATTGTTTGAGGTGCATCTTTGAAACCAAAGATCCTGAAGAAATAAAGGGTATTTTTTTTATAAAATAATACTTATACTATTTTTTGAATTGCTATTTAGTAAGAATTATTTTAGAGAAGAAATGCATGAATAACACATGGCATTATCTTATAGGATGATATAATTTTAATCTCCTCTTTTAGTGAAAATTATGGAGAGTAGTTGATGTAAACAAGGGTGAGAATTTATTCTTGCAATTATTCTCCATAGATTTTCTTACTAAATAGCATTTTTCCTATTTTTTAGGTGAAAAATACTTAAAACTATTTGAGTCGAAAAATAACATCATAATTCGTAATTGTTGTATTGTATGTGTATATAATTATTGTTTATTTTCTTATCAATTTTTTTGTTGTTGTTCCATCTCTACCCCGCTAACATCAAACACGCTTTTTGGGTGCAAGATTTTTGGTTGGGAATTGTCACGAACTCACGATGGAATTCAAAAGATGGGATCAAAGGGATATAAAACCTGCCTCTAAGATGTTTGCATAACTAAATTTCATAGTCAAACATGCAAAGAAGGGAATGAAGACTTTGTGGTGGAGGTGAGGTGACATACAAGACTTGTGTGTTGTAATAGTGATTCATGTAATTGAATATGACATATGTATAATTGCATATGAGAAAATTAAATGGTTGAATTTAAGTTTGTTAGAGTTTGAAGATAGTTGAATTATGGGTAGCATTATCTAGAAGACAATCTATTTTCTTTCTAAACGGTTTAAAAAATAAGTTGGAAAAAATGACCAGTGTCATTTATTTATTAGAGAACAGTACCACCAGGCACCAGCACCTATGGTACCGTAGCTAAATTTAATATAAATGAATGCCATATCAGCATTCAGTTGAAAATTTAACTCTAAAAGTACCAACAATTACAAAATATAGGATTTTTTAAAATGTAGGGAGTATTGTTAAACATCAAGCAAAATGCAGGGACAATATAACCAAAAAATTAAAATAAAAAACTCTAACTAGATAAATAATGAAATTCATAAAAACAAATCATTTTACATATTTATGTGTGTTTCTCTGCGCCCCCTCCTAAATATTTAAATTCCTACCATATATAAAATATAAACTTCAGCAAACAGCACTTATCAAGATTAGTAGGTTAAAAAATTGGAGCCTAAATCTCCCTAATCAATTAAATATTATCAGAATCAGCAATTATACTGTAAACCGCCTCATACTTGAGAGGATCAGCCAAAAAGTTAGTACCAATAAGTCTATGCTAAATTGCACTGACGCTCCAAAAGAAGGATCTATGATCGGATACAATTCAAATGTGAATCTTGCTCAGCACGGAATTTTCTATGTTAACTTTCTTTCAGGACATAATAGAACCATACATTGAATGGCACGGAAAATGAAGCTAAAATTAGCATTGGGAAAACAAGCCTGCAAAAACATGTAATAAATTATTCATATCTAAGTGTTACATGGACCCGAATCGGATTAATGAGATTTGTAAGAAAAGTTTATATAATATGTTACCATTAAGAGCAGAGTGATATATTCGTTTCTCAGCCAGCCCAATATCTGAAAGTATCATATTACCCTGCAATAAAAACACAGAAACAATAACGCGCTTGTTCAACAGGAAAACCAATGGCAGCACAAATAGTGAATGCATAACATGGAGGCAAGTTACTAAAGTCTTGATTATTGGCAAATTACTAAAGTCTATATGAGGAATATTGAAAAATGAAAGGTGGTGATTGAATTGAATGAGTCTTGTGTCTCGGGAGCACAAGGTGAGGTAGCAGCGAGATTAGGCTTGATAGTTTATTCATATCTTAACAGTGACCATCATCAATGGGGTATTTTTTTGTAACTGTTTAGACAGGGGACGGTAGCGGAGACAGGAGTGAAGAAAGTTTGCATCATGTTGGAAAATTTTATTAAAAGCAAAAGGGGAGACGGGCAAGACAAGATGTCGCCAAAAAGAATTTGGAGAACCTTTGTGCTGGGAGAATGTATTTCCATTTTTTCATTTCTATTATTGTTTTGCTTCTGTTAAAAGGAATAACAGAGGTATTACTCAAGGGTAAGAGATTAATCTCCAAGTTTTCTTTATGAAATCCAAGTTCTTCTCACACACAAAAACTCTTGTACACCAAGACATATTCCATCAATAGAATATGAAAAGGGAAACACAAGTATCCATCATAACTACATGTGGTTAAAAATCTTTTAGGATGTGGTATTCAGTTTTCAGAAGATATGTTAATTATTGAAGGGAGTTTACATGCCTCAGTAGCCATCAACCTTCTAACATTACTCGCATATAGTTTGGGATCATCTTTCTCCTGTTGTGAGGGATAGTATGTAGGTAACTCTGTCACCTCCATATAATTTACAAACTGACAGAGAAGGAAAACCACATGACGCACCTGCCACAAACATGTATATTAGCTTTTCAACAACAAAAAATGTCAAGTGATATAGCTGAAAATCAAATTATCAACAAGAACGGACAAAAGGACATTTATAATCCAAAAGAAAAGTGTTTGCAAACAAGAACAATTTGTATCTACAAGACCGTTAGCATGGCATACTTTTTGAAACACTTAAGCTGGTCTCTAAAAGCCATGAACAAACAACATTTAAAATTTATTTGGTAGAGATCAAATAATTTAGCTGACTCGTGATCTGCACTTTTAATAAACCATTCCAGCCCCGCCGCATGAACCCAAATGTAAGTACATCCACTTGCACCCTTACAATTTTTAAATGTGAGGTCAAATTCACTAGGAAAATGGTTTAGGTAATAGGCTATTTTTCACATAGTATAGTATATACCAAAACAGAGGAGCAGCTCAGATATTTGGTAATAAAATAGTTCTTTTACAACATTTATAACATGTTTAGATTCACTTCCGCGAGAGACAAAAGTGACTTTAGAAGAATAAATTTGCTTTTGATATGTAAAGGTATTCTTGAGACTCTAGTATAATAAGTTTTGAGTCAAAAATAGACTCTACCATGAAAGCTGAGTTTTTGAGCTTTTGCCTCCAAATATGATTTTTAGCCTCTAATTTGTTGTTTTGGAGCTTATGTGAAGATATTCATACATAAATCACTTTGCATTCAATTCCCTTTTAACCAAAATTTATTTTACAAAAATTCATTTATAATCAATTTACGCCCCAGCAGAACCAAACAATACTTAATGAAAATAGGAAACTCTAATGCTGCATAGATGCCTTACCCCAGAAATGGAATCCCAGGCAGGACTAAATCTCTGGTAATGGTAATTTAAAATTACAGGAAGTACTGGAGCACTTGCCAAAAAACCACCACTCTTGAATGGAAGGAGATATTCTCCATTTGTGGTTGTACCTTCTGTAAAATATACAACCTTATCAAATTACATGATTAGAAGAACATAAATATGTATGAAAAATTAAGATTGCCCAGCAGCTCACTTATGATAAATTACTGACAGATACTTAATACTAACTTCAATATATAAAAGGAATTATACATTAAGCAAAGAGAAAAATTTAGACTAGAATATAGTAATATAACAAGCTAGTGCTCCCAAATACACCAAATACTTCACACACTACCAAAACAGAATATGAAATAAAATAAAAAAAATCAAAGATATTTAAGATTTAAGGTATGGACTAAAAATCAAATATTTGAAGATATAAAGGAGAGATTATGTTGAAGACACATTAATAAAAAATTTCCTAGATAGATAGGATTGGCAACAAGATCATACAACTCTGTAATTCCCTATCATAAATAATATCTGATTATAAACTATTGCATTTCATATAATTTTACTTATATTTTCTTAGTGCAGATGTGAATACCACAATTAGTAGATAAATGGTAACAATTACTCGTGCTAACTTGTAATATATAAATTCTCTCTTATAATATATCGTTAATTAATTTTATACAAATATTATGTGTGGTATTACAGTTGTCCATGTCCTACTATAGCTTTCAAAATTTGATTTATCCCGGTTTATATGTGTTGTATAGCATTTGACTCCTGCGTCATACTCATGCTATACATTTTAGTTAACAAATTTGTTTCCCACATATGCACAAATCACTAATGTAATTCACTACCATATTATCGTTAAGAAATTCAAATGTAGAAAAACACTAGCATTTTATTTAACAATACAAAACAAAAATAAAATCAAGCAAGTGACAAATCAATAGGAAGACTTTATCCCCAGAAAAAACTAAATGATAATAACCTGGAAATAACATCATAATTGGAGCAGATGTATTTCGATGAGCTTCTCGAATTCTTTCAGTGACAACAGCTGCAATAATAAAGGTCATTGTTTAGTTTTATCAGACATTTTAAAGATCTATATATCTCAAAAAATGATTGGTCATGGTATCAAATCTACATGTTGCAAAACTGGAAAATTTTCATAATTAAACAAAGCGTTAGATCTTAGTTTGACTTGCTAATACACATGAATATGCCTAATGGATGAACAACTAAAACCGCTACACATGACAAACAGCCTATCTTTGCCGCATTCTGTTAGAACTTAGAACTCTAACTGACTCTGAAAACAAAAACCAGTGCAGTAACAGAAGTCGGTCCATTGGGTGCTATAAGATGGGTTCTCACAGATGATTCCATCTAAGATAATTCAAATAAAGTTCTTCAATCCTACCAACCCATCAATCACTGGAACAAATTTGAACTCGAAAATAAACAACATTGTGGAAATTGAATGACATTGTCTTCTTCAACAATTTAAAATCCAAGATGCAAAAGAATTTAATTCATTTGAGTTGCACACAATGCAGAATGATTACAAAGTGCACACACACCAATAATCTATGCACCTGAAACACCCTTGAAGTCTGATGTCTTTGACTCCCGCTGAACGTAGATACAACCAAGACACTTACTGTCACAAAACAAGCAATAATATGTAAGCAATATATTCTGAATAAAATCCTGTGTGTAAAGAAAAATCCAACTCGTATTTAAACAGATAAAATGTACGAGAACAGACCTGATGAGGCCAATTAGAGGAAGTTTAGCCACTGATCTCTTCATCGACGAGATCCAAGATCAAAATGAAGCACAACAGATGAAGGAAAAGTGTCAGTAAAAAACCAAAGATCAATAATGAAACATGCTTTAACAAAAACTGATGGAGGGTGGGAAAACTTGCCACAACAGCACAAACCTTAGCAACAAAACTTGGGAATGAGATAGACACGTGATACAAAATATCCAAGTATGATACATGATTAGATATTATTACACCAGGTCTTCCCGTTTCTTCCGGCTGGCGTTTGTTTTCCTTCGTACATTAAAAAGACAGAAGAAATAAAATAAGCAGAAGTAAAAACCAAATACCTACACAGAAAAATTTTCTTGCAGAAATTAAATAAATAAGATGGTAACAAACCAAGTTGTGTATCTATCTAATTAGGTGCTCACACAACCTCTCTTAGCCCCTTCAGAAAAAAGGACCAACAAGGGGCAAAGTTTTTCAAAACATCAAATAAATGAAATGTAAATGTATTAAAAACACACACACACAAATGATCTTCTTTTGTGTTTGGTTCTGCGGTGACAAAATTCATTCATTAAATACGATTCTGACAAAAAGTGAATTGAATGTAATGTGATTTATGTTTAGATAATCCATATAAGTGAGTTCAACAACTAGGCAAAAACTTTAAATTCTAACTTCAAGTTTTTTTTTTTTTTGAGCAAATTCTAACTTCAAGTTGTAATCAATTCTAAGGACAAAATCAATTTTATTTGAAAACATCCAAACAAGTCAAAATCAATTCTACACCTCTAAAATCAATTTTGCCTCCTCCAAAAGTAAAACCAAACCTATAGTATATTGTATAGCTTTTGTCAAATTTGCGATAACACATCGTGATTCTGCCAAACTCACCACCATTCAAAAAATGCACTTAACCATTCACCAAAGAGGTTGTTACAATTCCAAACATGTGCTTAATCAAGTTCAAGCATATATTATATTTATAATTGTTAAAACAAAATTAAAAAAATTTACATTTCAAACCAATATGATTAACACATTGAACACAATTACCAAGTTTAGAAGAAAAATACCTCATTGGAGGTAGGGTTTTCAACTTTCTGCGATTGTCGAATCCAATAAAACCCTAAAACAAAAAGCATAAGCCTAGACAAAGCTTTTCCACAGTGAACAATAACAATCCTTCTCCATCCAACCATATGAGCATAATCTTCCTGTTCATCTTCACGATTGGGAACAGACCAAAACGTACAAACCCTACAAATCAAATAATACAATAACAAAATCGTCATCCCCGCAACAACTCTCACAGGAACAAGCGTAACCAACGCAACACCGAGTAAAAACTTTTCCTTCGTCGGTAACTCGCTACGTCCCATTGTTCCGTAAACATCGTGGCGTACGTATGGGGCGAATTTCTTCTCGAGTTTTTCTGTATCGGAGGCGAAGATTGTAACGGGTTTGAGAAGAGGACGGTCGTCGTTAATCGGGTCGGGTTGTTGTTTTGGTGGTTCTAAATTTATGTTTTGGAGTTCTGACTCCATTGTTCACCAATTTTTAGGTCATTCATTTGAAAAAATTTCCATTGTTTTTGGTTTTTTTATGAAGAAGAGAAGATTCAATAGTTTTTTTTTGTTTTTTTTTTGGTTCTGCAGAAGAACGTGGAACATGAACGATTCACGTTCGCGTTGCTACAGTTGTTAATTTTGCATGAATTTTTGTATTTTATTTTTTTGAGCTCGGGAGGAAATTTTTTAAAAATAAAATAAAAAGTAAGATATAGCAACAAAGTTTTTTTATTTATTTGACAGAAAGGAACAGAGATTTTACAGTTAATAATTTACATTTTACATGATGATAGTTAAATATAGCATGATGACAGTTAATAATTTTTTGTTTAGTTTTCAAGTATATTCTTATTTAAATCATGACATGGAATTGGGAGGTTGAATAAGGACAACATGTTTTTTTTTGGTAGATAATAAGGACAACATTTTATCTGTAAAACAATTATTTTATCAAAGAAAATTTGTCATTGTTGGATTTTTAAGAATTAAAGGAAAATAAAAATCTTATTGACAATGACACCTCATGTGATTAGCTAATATGAAAGTGGTGGTCATTGACAGCTACAGCTATTGGTATTTAATTGATCTCATATGCAAATACTTGCATGTAGAGGCAGTAAAGCTACTAAATTGGGACGTATAAATGAGCTAGATTTAGGTTAGCTCATATGTTATATGAACTGTTAAAATTAAGTAAAGTAAACAAACTTCTTTTGAAAAAGTCTTAACGTTTTTTGGGAAAAAAAAAATAGTCTAAAATCATTGTGGGATCCTTGAAAGATTTCGGAAGTGTTTTTAAAACTTGTTTGAATTAACTTATGCGAAATAACTTATGCAAATAAATAAATTTTTATTAATTATTATAAGCTTTTTGATGTATTTTATGATAAAACAACATATAAAGATGCTTTTTTTATTAGCAAAAACTTATGAATTATTATAAAATTTTATTTACTTACATAAGTTATTTACATAAGCTCAAAAATAAGTCAAATTCAAACGGGCCCTTAGTTTTTTGATATTGGACTTCCCAGCCAAGTCAAAATCAAAACATAAATAAATCCTAGCATCCATAGGACTCGTACTAAATAAAAAAGTGATACGAAAATGATGTTTTGCTTGTTTAAAATCTCTTTTCTCTGTTTTCCTTTTGTTTCCACAGCCTCTCAAGTCTCAACCAAAGGAATTTTGTTTTCTATCCACAAGCTATGGGTTGGTAAACGCAGCAGGCTCCCAACATGCTGATTATCAGTATAATAAAAGTTTTACCAGAATGAAATACACTTATTCTACCATTAGAACTCATGACAACAAGCCACCCCGGATACAATAAAGCAACCTTGCCTTTTACGAGTAAAAGTTCACTCTTTAAAACAGAACAACCATGAAAGAAAAACAAATTGCCATATAGAATAGAACAGAAAATTCGATGTTATTAACACCATATAGAATAGAACGGAGAATTTGATGTCATTTTACAAACACAAACAATTAGATGTTGTTCTAAAGATTTTATAGATAACCTTTTTTAACTTATTGCTATGATAAGCTGAGAGACTAGTAGCAGTCAGTAATAATAGTATGCAGTATGAAAGCAGTTTATAAATTTGTTTGAAACATGGTGTAAATGCCTTGTAAAGTTAGAAACCACAATAATTCTGAGAATCAAAGAAACATATATGAAGCAATGTTGTTATTACGGTATATTCATCCAAATGAAGTACAGAGGAGTACCCAAGTACTGTAAAATCCATACATTGTTATTACTTACATAAAAGAATCCAGATAAACTGCCCCAAAAAGGTACAAATTAAACATACTGAAAGTTGCCAGGAACAAAATATAATACTCTTTCTGTTGTCCTAAGCAATATTACAGCCTCTATCATCACACCAAAAACATTTGTAAAGTAACTACACTACAGACACTAACAGAATTAAAATAGCAAGCATTTTAATTCATTTTTCCTTGGTGATCAGAAGTTCACAAATCAAACAGAATTTCTCAAATACTATATCATACTCCAGATTCTCCAGTTTGGATGATGGAAGGAAAAAAAACACCTCCAAAGAAAGTTAAAGATGATATGAAAGTCAGTCAGCAACAATTTTCCCACCATGTAAAAGAGACGCTAGTTAGCAAACAAGTAATATGGCTAAGAAGCTAATAAAATAAACTATCCTTCACCTCTCACTAGACTGAAACACCAAATAGAAGTTACAGAGCTACTAAAGCAAATCTATCGTCACTATCAGCAGTCCATCTAATCATTTCATTAGAAATTTTACACCAATCAACAGAACCCCACAAATTGACAATGTAAACAATAATACAAATATTATTCTATTGGCATGGTTTAAATAGAACATATCTTCACCGGAACATCAAGCTTTTTTATTTAGACGATGTGATTGAGGCCTATGTTGTTAATTGCGGCTGCGACGGCCGCTATTGCGGCGCTACGCTACAAATTTGAAGCTGGCACGACAGAGAATGGCGGAGAGCGCTATTTGGAATAGCGGCCGCGATTCTGTGTAGCAGCCACGATTGCGGCCCGCAACCGCGAGTTTGGAGCGGTCCGTAGCGGCGCTATTTAATGAAGAGCAAAAGGACACTTAAATTTTAAAATGTTTGGAGGGGTAATTGTGGAGTTTTGTCAAACCCTAGTCCCTTTTTCAGTCTCACACCTCTATTTATCTCATTCCATCAAGTATACGCGCCTCCCTTTCTCTCATTCCAATGGTCAATCCATGTGCTACTTTTATTGGTAATATATTTATTTTTTATTGTCCGCGACACGACGCTGAAATAGCGCCCGCGACACTCCCCGCTACCGCAACGCGACCGTTTTGGGGTTGACCGCGCCGCGCCGCTTTCCGCAATTAACAACACAGATTGAGGCTATGCACTAGCCAAATTACATTGCAATGCAACACTCCCCAATATCAATAAACCATGACTTCTATAATTCTTTTTACTATAAACCACTTAAATTAAAATGAACAAATACTAGCAGGCTGCAAAATCATCTCAATCATAGACCAAAATTCTGCAAAAACAAACCACAATAACATGATACAGTCATTTTATATAAGGATTATTGATTATGTGTAGACGAAATGACAACAGTGGAGATCACAAGTTCAAACCCGGATAACAGGAGAAAATTAGTGTCCAGCCTAACAATATTCGCATTGTGAATTGAGCTAGGTCTTATAAACATTTATCGATTATTGATTTATTGTTAAGCGATGATAAATATACTACATTTCACTAATTTCGTGTAAAAGAACGAATAAACGCACCAGAAACTCAGCAAGAAACCCAATTCTTGTGAGTACTAATGAGTGCAGACAAAAGTCCTGCAGAAGACATGAAAATCGGCTTTGAAAACGGTCCATTTCCATCCAAAATATCATCCAAAGCCATTAATCCATCAGCCAAATCCTGAACAATTGAAAGCCTCTTCATCAATTTCTTCTCTCTCAATTTCCCCAACCTAATTTCCTCTTCACCACAATCATCACCTCTCAAAACACCAATCTCAATACTCGATTTCAAACAATTTTCATCCTCAACAATAATCTCCAAATCCCTAATTTTCAACGCAACACTACCAAAATAACCGATAAATTCCGCATAAGCACTAATCTTCGAGAACATTCTAGAACGTTTTGGATCGATCAACCCGGATTTCGATAACCAAACGAATTGTTCAATAAAATAGTATAATCCTTCGCTACCGTAAGCGATGAATGAAAAAATCAACTCACGTTTGGAATCGACGCGCGAGTTTCGTAGCGCGTTGAGATTTTGAACAAATTTTCCGAGTCTGAAAGCTTTTCGACTGACTCCGACGCTTGATTCGAAGCTTTTGAGGCGGTGAGAGAGGTTCGGATCCGAAGCTAGGAGATTAGAGGCGAGGATCAGCTTCGAGGCGTAACGGCAAATTTTGAGAAGTTTGTCTACGCCGTCACGTTTTGTGAGGTATGCTTCGATGTGGGTTAATAAGTCTCTTTGTTTTGATTTTGACGTTACGACGGTGTTAGTTAGTTTTTGTGGGTTTGGGTTCGGTGACGGAGCTGCAGGTTCGGAAGCCATTGATGGTTCGAAATGGAGGAAGGAACGAACCCAGCACGACGCTTGTGCTAGTGCCAAGATAGAAAAATGTTACAAGACAACTTACTACAAATATGGGAATGGGAAAGAAAATGTTAAAATATTTTCTCAAGTTAATTATAAGTAAATTATTTTTAATTTATTCAATAATCTCTATTATATACATAGCGAGATTGCCACGGAGTTTTCTCATACATTCTTAAGAAAAATTGCTTATGTGGCGTTTAATTAAAGGTAAATTGAGTGTAAAAAAGTTAGAGTTAAATTGTTTAGATGACATTCAATTAAAACATCTATTTTTTTTTTATCTTCTCTAACGGATTATTATAAAACAAAATTGTTGGATATATACAACTAAACTAGATCTTCTCTTCTTCTTCTTCTTCTTTTTTTTATCGAGTTTTTTTTCATTCAATTAGAACTTCTCTCACATTTTCTTATTGTAAAAACTAATATTATATATTATTTATATAAACTCTATTTTTTTTAGAATCTTCGTTATTATATATTATTTATATCCTACTTTTTTTTTCTTGATCTTAGACGAAGTAGTAATCCACTGAAATTAAACTCACACATAACTATGAAGACCTGGGTTCGAACTCAGATCACGATGTCCATCCTAATAATTTCGACATTTACCAATTGAACTAGGACTTCTAGACGGACTCCTACTTCTTTATTCCTATAAAAATATTTTATGTGTAATTTCATATTTAAACTTCGGTCGCCATAGATAGGAAAACAAAAATGAACTCTTATGCTTCTAAATTGTGCCCATCACCATTTCCATCATCATCCCCACCCAACCATGAATTGTCATATTCTTGAAATCTCACAAACAAACAAATCAATCCACCCAACAAAAAAAAACATACAAACAAATAAACAAATACCATCCATGCATACACACAAAAAATACACCCAAAAAAAGTTGAACAAACAAATAAATCATCCATGACATACACACAAAAGTATATCCAAAACATGTTGGACAAATAAACCAACCAAACTATCCATGAATTAATACAAACAAAAAATGTACCCAAAACATGTTGGATAAACAACCAAAACCATCAAACACAATCTCATTGTTTTATTCTCACAGAACACTAATGATACAAAATTTTCATAGCAGCCTAACTCCTTGATTTTCCAGTTCCAAGGGTGAGTTCCACCAAATCATTCATTCCTTCATCATGAACTTTCACCCCAACCAAAGGCTTTACTTGCACCCCAAGTATTTTTGAACTTCCCATCTCTCTAATTGAGTTTTCAGCCACAACATTGAAAGATGGAGAATTTGGCACTGCATATGGAGATTGAGCAAAAGGTTGAAACTTAATTGACTGATCAGAAATGGGGCTAACAGGGGTAGAAGGTGCAACAAAAGGGTAATTGAAAAAAGCCATATGTTTTTTGGAAATAGAATCCCATTTAGGAATTGGTATTTGGTGTTTATTGGTGAGTGGAGAGGAGGTATTAAAGGAGCAGTGTTTGACATCCACAATGGAGGATAAGACAGAGGAGTGAATTTGTATGAAGTAATTGGAGCTGGAAAGGATGAAAAAGGAGTGGTTCTGGTGGAGGTAGGTTGCATGGTTGTTTAGTGGAAACTTGGAACCCTGTTCACAAGAGAGGAAAAAAAGAACAATTACAGCTCAAATTACATGAGATTTTCTTTTGCCGCACTACGCATTTCTTGCACTCTCTATGCTTTTCCATTTTTATCTTTTCATTCTTTAAGTAGCGGACGTTATAAAAATGTGAAACTTCTGTAAATGTCATCTGCTACTTTAAGTAGCAAATCTTATAGAAATAAATCTTATAGAAACAGGTAGGATACGAATATCTCACATCCAAGGCAAAATAATTAGCAAAAGTTAAAGAACGAAGAAAATATGAACATCTAAATATCTCAAATTTGGGATATGGATTGTACCCAAATAATGGTATTTGTACCAAAAAAAAAAATTGGAATATAAATTGCTCGTTCAGACAATTACAAATTCTCAGTATAAATAGTATACAATACAATCCTATGAAATAGGGCGGAGCATGAACCGACAATCCGACTCAAAACCAATATGACTGACAACACATTGAAGCATCCAGTCGGGTGCGGATCGGGTCACGGATTGTGAAAAGCCATACATAAACGATTGTATACGGGCCGGGTCGCGGGTCAACAATTGTGAAAAGTCTTGGGTGTCTTTAATAAATTATACTACCACATATTAAAAAATGAGATCCAATTATATATTTGACTTAAATACTTTTCAAAATTTGTTTTATGTTGGACTAATTAAATACTTTAATTTTAAGGGAACTACTTACTTTTGTGAGGCTGGTAAGATATAGAGACAAAAAATGCAATTAAACCTTTAAAAATTGAAGCCACATTTTCCTTATGTGCAAAAACTAGTTTTGTTTTACCATTAGACCTTTGAACAAAATCATATCCAGTTTTCAGCACAGCATATATTAGAACTTAAAAAGAAAGAGAAAAATTGTTAAAGCATACTTTCTACTCTCTAAAGTCAATGATGTCGATTGTTGATTTAGATATGTGACTGAGATTCTGGCTTCCCAATTTGTCAAACTCACAATTTGGGTGTTCCAACTTCCAATCTCTACCTAAGGACTTATATTAGATGGACCGACTGCACTAACTGTACAGAATTCCGACGGCTGTGAGTTTGAGTACAAAATTGTTGGCAGCCACCCAGAACAAATTCACGTTACTGGTGCAAAAATGGGGAAGACTAAAGAGATAAAAGATAGAACTTAACATAGATTGAAACAGAGATTGACCATAAATTATCACCAAGTATGGATTTCCTTTTTAAGGAATCAGCTATCCATCTTTTTGACAAAATATCTAGAGTCTTGAAAATGGAGTGGTTCGTTCCCCCAAGCAACCCATCCAGCCATAACTTCTCTAGCAAATAGCTCAAGACATCGGGGAGGCTTGACCGCAGGAATATACTCCTGTAATAAATCTGACCACACCAGCATGAAGAAACTTCAGCACTAAAATAATGTACCAACTTTCAGCACTACTTATTTACTCATGCTTTTATAAAGTGAAAACACTAGATAATAATCCAGACAACAATACCTGCAATTGGAGGTTTCCTTGAGTAATCCCCAGGAATGCTCATAATCACATGATCATCCTTCAAAGGCTTAAATTTTGTTTGGTTATCAGAATTTTTTACCTAGAAGATACAATATAACGCAAGTGAGAAATATAAAAGATAAAGTGAGAGAAAAAACTATAGTTATAACTTAGAAGGCCAATTAGTTAAGTGTTACAAAGCCTGACCTTCCCAGGACTGTATCCCAAAATAAGGCTTTCATATGGCCTGTGATGGAAGAGATCTAAATCACTAATCAAGGATCCATTTGCTTTCACCTGCAATAGGCAACAAGTATAATAGATTGGAATTTGAAATTGCATAAAACACTTGTATGGCAAGCAAATAAGAGTAACTACAAAGTCACCTTCAACCAATGAAAACTTGCAGCATAGCTGACCCCCCATGCAGCAAAAAGCTCTTTCTCTACAAAACTACGTAGCTTCTCTCTGTTGGTTACCCATAATGCTACAAGGGCACCTTCGGTGTGAGTAAGTTGCTTAATAGGTAGGGATAAAAAGTACCTATTAGGCAAGGTCGGATACCTACATAGATGACACACCATATCAAAGATTTATTTCAAATAAGCCACATTTTCCAGCCAGTTTAAACTGAGTAACAGTTATTAAGGTCATCAGTAAGTTGTCAAGATAGTTCTATTTACAATATTATTGAATGCTGAAACATATCTCAAGATCAAGTATTAAAATAGAATTCATTTATTTTTCATGCAACAATCCTCCACCCCCAACAAAAAAGGAAAATGAAAATAATTTAAAAAAAAAAAAAAGGTTTCAAGATATCTTAACAATAAAGATCAAAGAGACGCAGGTCTTTAAAGTCATTTAAAGTCAATACAATGATAAATGATCTCATAATAATCTCTTTAATGAAACAATATATGGTATGTCAAATTTGGTGCTACATCAGGATAGCCTCTTTGTCACCTTGATTTCTGATGAGCACTAGCATTTTCCCAAGGCGGATCCACCATTATGAGGTTAAAACCACAATCAGTATGAGCTGCAGAAAATCATTAAAAACCCCAGTTAAATTATATATGAAATACAACAGCCCCATACTTGACCATCTAAACACAAACAAGTTCTTTATTCTTTAAGAAATGCCACATATCATGCATGTGGACCAGCAAAACCTTCCATCTAGCATATTTTGATGAAGGCAAGACTCAATAAAACTTCAATTCACATGTCATACAACTTTGGAGGAGAATTATTCAAAGTGTTAAGAAACGGACATAGTTAGAAATGTTATTAATAAGTAAAAAGGAAGCCAATTCTTTTATGAAGGTGATTGTTGCATAAAAATAAACACTTATATTTTTCTATCAATAAACAACCACGAATATGATGAAGAACCAATTAATATAACAAGAAATTAAATTTGAGTTATGTATGAACCATTACCGGGAATGAGATTGCGAATCTGTCCCAGATCTGACTTCCATAAATGAAAAGAAAAATTGTTAAATAAGACACACTCCATTGGATTTGGGGTTAAAAGCATAATAAACAAAAATCCTAAGAAACACAATCCCTTAATATGAACTAAAGAAGAGAGTACAACAGAAACAGCCTATTTAAGTAAATAGGTCCCAAAAATTTGCTTGGTGGCTTAACATACCATGTAAAAACAGCTCTCTCGAGGCATTATATAATGATTGTTCAAAATCTCAGCCACAGCGTCATCCTCGGTGTCATTAACAACCAGATTATTGAATGCAGGAAGTATTGACCTCTGCTCACAGCATTGCACATTTGGGGAGTCTGAGAAGTGAAAGCACAGTGAGATTTCCCACACCAGCAACTACATACAATCTAAGAAATGAATATCCAACAATGAATTAACGATTTGCGAAACTAACTCTATTCAATAGCAACACAGAAACAAACATCTAAACCGTGATGCTAAAAACCCTTGGATGCAAGTCTTAGCCAACGTTCATATTGAAGAGAAAGTCTGGAACAGAGGCGAATAAATAGGAATAACATTCACTTTTCATTATTGTGATTGTTCAAACATGATAAAATGATAAGAAACCCAATAAAATATATTCCATCACACTGCAATCAATGCATAGTAAATTTTACATTCTTCTCCCAATCGGAAATTAATCTCAATAGTTCAACAGTTTTACACCGATAATGATAACATGAAATATTTACCCAACTTGTAACATCATAATATTACTTCTTAAAACCCATTTACAACTTGATAAAACGACGAAACATGATTGAGACTTACTGGGCAAGTATATAGTTACCAAATTCTAATCTCAATACTATTTCAAACACTTCACAAATTACTAACTAACTATAAACATTCAATTATTTCATCATACATATCGAAATTCCAAACAACACTACAAATATTTCTTTCGATTAGCATTTTCCTCTATTCCATTCATCTATGATCAAATATCCAATAAATTCATCAAACTCAAAATACACTAAACTACATGAACATCAATAATCAAGATCAATGCAGGATAACGAAAATCACACCTTCCAATTCTTTATCAGAGTCATGAATACGTAAATTTAGCGTTACAACAAGATCCGGCGATTGCTGTCCCAATTCAATAAAACATTGTTCACTACCCTCACATTCCTCTTTCAAGCAACACGAATCATTTCCACTTCTCAAATCTCTCAAAGCATCCAAAAGTTCATTCGAATTCATCAAACACTCATGAGCCTTCAACAACAAAGGCCTCAATTCCTACACCAAACACAACAATAATCAATTCAAAACACAATATTGTAATTATTATGTTACAATTACAAATTTATTGAGAATCATCAAAATCAAAAACCTGATGGCGTTGAAGTGCGATTCGTTCTCTATCGTTCAGAGGTTGAGATTCTATCGAACTCCGTTTTCGTTTTTTGCGTTTGCGTTTTATGAGAGATGAAGAAACGGTGGTGGAAATAGGGGTTTTGGGAGTTAGGGTTAGGGATTTGAAGAAACGGGGATAGTAGTTGGATGGAGAAACGGTGAAGCGGTTGTAGGAACGATTTAGAATGCGTACGGGATCGATGAAAACGCTGTTGGAATCGTTGAAGTGGTATATACCGGATTCGTGGAACATTGCTAGCTTCTGTGAATCTTCCATTGGTTCTCTCTCCGCCACTCACAGTCACAGCTTCGTGCTCGGTGATGTTGGACTATGTGAACTGTGATCAGTGGCACAGTTAATTTTGATAGTTTAAGGACTACAAATTGCTTAAAGAAAGTTTAAGGACTGCAAATGGTCCGTTTAATATGAGTGCTTAATTGATGGACTTATTTGACTAAGAGTTTATTTCGTAGTTTGTGCGTTATAAATTAACTTTATTTTATAAATTTAAACTAATGAAAATAGTAGTATTTTTATAAGTTATTTTATAATAAATTATTTTTACAAATTTATAATAATATACAAAAATTGTATAAGTTGTTTGACTAAAGTAAAAAATAAGTTAATTCAAACGGATCTTAAATTATACTCCACCATAAAATTCATCAAATAGATAAAAATCACAACCATTGAATTTTGACTCAATTTCGATCATTTATATCTTCGACTTGTTCAGATGTCGGATCATACAAGTGACAGATAGAACGAGTTGATTATTACGAGTTAGATGAAACTTTGTTTACATATGTAAAACCTCGTAGATAGTGCAACAAATGATAGAAAAATCACATGGAAAAATAAAAAAGATGACATGCAATTACTTTATTTCAAATATGTAAATCTAAGCACAATATTAAATAATGTAGAAGAGAATATAAATTAAAATAAATTTAGAATATATATTATGTTATTTTTCACACATTCATCAACATATTTTAAGTTTGTAAAATAGTATTGTAAAACATTTTTTCTCTTATACCAATTATAGATAAAAATAATTCGCCCAAATGCCTCAATATATTGTCGATTATATTAATTTCAAGTCAAGTCACAGGTTTGTATTTGATCGCAACAGAAACTAAATATATCAATGAAAACAACATGGTGGACAACATGCAATTAATGTCAGAAATTTATTTATTTGCGAGTACTTTAAACATATTTAATCTAAATTTAAAGTGTAATGTTATCTAATGTCCCGAGGACATTAGTTAAAAATATCAAAATAAGTAATTTTTATATTGAAAATAATATTGTTTATAAAACCAAAAGATTAATTACATAAGTCTCAAGATTATTTTGCTTAAAAAAAAGTCTCAAGATTATTTTATTATATTTAGTTTCTTAATTAGTGTTCTAAACACATTAATTAGAATTTTTCAAATTTTAAACTACATTCATTATAAAATGAATAGAATCTTAATATGAAAAATATGATCATTGTATATAGGGATAAATATGTTCCTGGTCCCTATAAATATCTCAAGTTTTGTTTTTAGTCCCTCTAAAATTTTTCTTCGACTTTTGGTCCCTCTAAAATTTTCAATTAATACTTTTGGTCCCTACTTTTAAATTAAGTCATATATAGACTTCATATTTTTTAATGAAATTTTCCAGAAAAGTTTAGAATATTTTAATAATCACGCACAAAAAAAATTTGAATTTTTTAACAAAACATGAATTAAATATGATTTTTTTAAGCACCAAAAACATAAAAATTTATATTTAATTTATGCTTTGTAAAAAAATTCAAAAAAAAAATTGGGAGAAATTCTTATAATATTTTAAACATTCATAAAAAAAATTATTCAAAAATATGAAGTCTACACATGAGTTGATTTAAAAGTAGGGACTAAAAATGTTAATTGAAAATTTTTTAGGGACTAAAAGTAGAAAAAAAATTTTAGAGGGATTAAAAACAAAACTTAAAATATTTATAAGGACCAGAAACATATTTATCCCTTGTATATATTATGGTGTATGCTTTATTATCGCTATTATTGTTTAGATCCCTTTTCTCCTACTTTGTTTGTATCACAATTCACAACACTTGATGGCTGCGCCCAATCAATCCACCGGTGTCCTAGGTGAAAAATATCGACGGTTCATGTTGTTCATCTGTCGCGGGAAATATTCTTTTTTGGTAAGTATGTCGCGGGAAAATAATGCACTCTATAGAAATTTGGCGGGAAATATAGAGTCTGTGTTTGTGCCTTTTGGGAGAGTGGGAGAAGATATTTTACTACTTTAATACGTTAAATAATTAAATAATAAGGGTAAATGATTTTCGAATTTATGAACTGTAGTATTGTTCTTGCAACAATTGCAAGAGTGTACCAAGTGGGTGTAGCACAAGTGGTAAGCGGCTTGGGCCCTTTAAGTATTTGGTCAGGGGTTCAATTTATGGCCGATGTGTATGGAAAAGCATCGCTTGGGAGAGGCAGTCTTAAATGCGCTCCAGATCCTCGAAGGGATTAGTCTCTGCAAGTCGCGCAGAGGATACCCTGGGAAACAAAAAAAACAACTGCAAGAGTGTGAAACTGAAGGCGCGTGCTTGCAACAACTGCAAGAGTGTGAAACTGAAGGCGCGTGTAATGGAAATTTCTTGTGCTGGATAGAAGTACTCCCTCCTGACTTTTTTTTTTTAAGTAAATATTCTCTTTTGCACATTTATCAATGAGTTGGTTTTTATCCTAGTTTTATGTGTAATTTTCGATGCAATTTTTAAAATGTTCTTTTATCTATTATGAAATTTACTCCTACTTAGATGTAATCATTATTAATACTACTCCAACATAGGTTACTTGTAGAAATGAATAAATGCATGTGTAGGGGTATTATAGGAAAAAAATATTAATTAGAATTGAATTTAATGACTTTTGCTTATATTTAGAGCTAAAATTTTTTATTGACTTTTGTTTATAAATAAAGCCGGAGGGAGTGCATGACCAACGACAAGGTACATCCTTCTGTACATTGTGGGACCCCTGCCATCAATTTCGGGTGTCAATTTATGTTTGTTCATTAGTTAGTGCACAATAGGACTAGGAGTCCTATTGTATTGGAGGATAAGTTTAATATCTAAGATAAATATTTTAATGGTGATTGACATTGAATTTAGTAAGGAGACCGTGACTATAATTAGGAGAGAATTAGAACCATTTAACGTTAAAACTAACCTTCGAATCAGATTAAATCAGTGTAAAAACCAAAAAGTAAAAAATAAGTTAATTAAAAATTTGAATTTGAAATAATTTATGATATTTTTATACTAAAAGTAAATTAATCTCTAATTTGTTTAGTTCAAATCTATGAAGCCTTCATACTTCAAAAATGGCGAAGTATCGTGTTCGATACGTGTCCGATACCGATACTCTCAGACAATTTAAATTATTTTTTAAAAACAATAATTACCGATACGTGTCGGATACTTCTCCGATACACGTATCAGAGAAGTATCAAAAAAATAATATTTTTTTATGATAGAAATGGAGGAGATGAGGCTGATACAATTTGTGTTTCCTTTTAAATAGTGAATGTTAGAGTATGATGTTCTTTATGGATTGACAATCATGTGTTTTTTGGATGGTACCAATGATATTTTGTTTTTTGGATAGTAATAATTATTCTTTTTGGGTAGACTTAATTAACTTGAGATATGTAATTATCACTTGTTTGCTCAGTTTGAGTAATTTGAATATTAATTTATTATTTTTCTCGATTTTTGTTATATTTATATATTTAATTTTAAATTTATTTTTAAACAACGTATCGCGACCGTGTCGTATCGGTATCGGTATCGTGTCACGTATCGGGGCTTCATAGGTTCAAATGGAGTTGAAGATCAAACTCATAAACTAGTCACATCTCTTACATTAGATCAAATTAATGACTTCAATTAAAATTTTCAGAGTGCAAATAAAAATTGTTAGAATACGTACAAAGTTATTTATTGGTTGATATTAAAAATCGAGCTCACACTTGCGAGTTACAAATCACCAAGTTCTTCACTCTTTGATATTTTGAAGAAATTATTATGGTTAAGTCAAAAATCCATGACTAATGTTAAACAACAATTCAAGTTTAACATACGATGATGAATGAAATGTTGGTTGGTCTTATTCTTTATACGATTGAATTAAGATAAATACGGATGATGTGGTTTCTCGGCCTATAGGTGTTATGAGTTACAAATCACCAAGTTCTTCACTCTTTGATATTTTGAAGAAATTATTATGGTTAAGTCAAAAATCCATGACAAATGTTAAACAACAATTCAAGTTTAACATAGGATGATGAATGAAATGTTGGTTGGTCTTATTCTTTATACGATTGAATTAAGATAAATACGGATGATGTGGTTTCTCGGCCTATAGGTGTTATTGGATGCTGAGTAAAGAAAATGTGCATGTAAGACACACCGACACTCAAATCAATATTTGTATAAAGTGAGAGGCGCGAAAGAGAGAGTAAACATAAAGTATCTGACTTTTTTACATGAGAAATGTGCATATAATCTCTATCGCATATCCATTGTCATTAATGTAATGACTATTGAAACAATAACTGAAAAACCATGATTGATAGTAAATCTCAATCACTACGATATCGCAGTTACATAAGTGATAATTTATGTGAACGTTGAGCAGAAACATGTAACTTTAACTATCATATTAGTAGACCAAATTCAACGCCTATTAAATTATGCTCCAGGCTAATTAAATTAAACTCAAACCTGGTTCATAACTAATTACAATACATGTCAAACATTTTTAATGATATGACGATTACGATCTACTAAAATTTTTCAAAAAAATGAAAAATGACAATCAATAAATAGCATAAAAATAAAAACTCTCTACACTCACAATTAAATAATGGAAAGAGAAATTTAACAAAGGATAAAAGAGAAGGGCAATATTGGAATATATGTATTAGGAGGCAAAGAAAAAAACAAAGAAACAACATAAAGTCAACAAGTCAACTTGAGTAACTTCTTCTCAAAAACAAAAGCCAAAAAACTTCTCCTTAGTGAGTGGGGTCATTACATCATGTCTTCTCTCTCCTCTCTCTCTCATCCTACGTACATGATTGAATACATCAAACTCTCTCCCTTACGTGGCACACTCCCATTCGTCCTTTCTCTCTCGTCGGGATTCATATCTACACCCCCTCTGTCTCTCTCTCTCTCTCTCTCACTACTTTTTCCATTCCCTTCTCTCTCCTCTATCCACCCACCACTCTCTCCATTCTAATCTTCTCTCACCAAATTTTTCTCCCCACTTTCCCCTCAATGCATGATCATCATCACCCTGATCACGGTTTCGATCTATAACTCTTTTTTTCAAACTGAAAATGTTGGAAGCAATGGAAAGTTCAGTGAATGGTGGATTCTCACAACATTTACAAAGCTTTGGAGATAGTAGTGAAGAAGAACTTTCTGTGCTTCCTCGTCATACCAAAGTTGTTGTCACTGGTAACAATCGTACAAAATCAGTTCTTGTTGGTCTTCGTGGTGTTGTTAAGAAAGCTGTTGGTCTTGGTGGATGGCATTGGCTGGTACTAATTTTCTTAATCAATTTCAGTTTTTTTTTGTAATTCTAATTTTGTCTTGAAAATGTTGTTTTATCTATGTTTTTGTTGGTATTCATGTTTGAGAAATAACACAAAACAATGTGTTTTTTCATATTTGCATGTTTTTTGTTTTTTATACTTTCAAGATGATTTTTTTATCACTTCAATTACTCAAATCGTTTGAATTTTTAATAAAAATCGTAGATATCCAAAACCCCAATTCATTTCAATGTGAAAATCACCGAGTTGTACATTTTTTAAGTATTGGGTTATTGGTTTTGTAATTTTAATGTAGCTTTTTTTTTTTCTTCTAGGTATGGATCTGGTGTTTTGGAATTTAATTTCATTGTTAATGATTGGTTATGTATTTTGTTTGGTTTTGCTTGGGTTTTTGGTATTGGTAATTCTTAAAATGGGTTTTGGTAAAAATTTTGTTTGGTTTTTTTTGAAGAAGTAAAAATTTTGTTTGTTAAATGAGGTATCTTTTATGAACTTGAATTTTGCCTATTTTATTCAATCTTTCCTATTTTGAAGAGCAAAGATCTTTTCTTGATGATTTTTTCCATCTTTTGTTGATGTTTAATATCAGATTGTTGTTCTTAGCTACATGCATGCTTTGACCAATTTTTTTTTTCTATGATAAATTAAAAGTATATGGAGTATTATATCTTTTAGTCGCAAGTTTTTTCATATTTTGCTTGGATCTGAATCAATGTTGTTTTTTGAAGTCAATAAATTTCTTGAGTATTATAGTTTTATGTAAAATTGTAGCATGGATGATAATTTGATATTGTTTTTTATGCATAAAATTTTTCAGGTTCTTACCAATGGTATTGAAGTGAAGCTGCAGAGGAATGCTCTTAGTGTGATTGAACCACCAACTGGCAACGAGGAAGATGACGACCTTGAATTTGAAAATGAAAATACCATTTGGCATGGATCAGATATGGGTGAGATTCAATTTGGAATTTTACTGTTTTTTTTTTTTTCTTTCTTTCTATCTTTCCATGTGTAATGTTTATTTTCTTTTTGATTTTCGCTATTGCTAATTTTGTTTGTGCTATGTTTGATTTCCCTCAGCATCAGATGACACTCAAAAGTCCAACAAATCAAGGAATAAAATGCATAGATCATTAGGATCATCTCACAAGAGCATAAGCAGGTCCTTCTCTGTTGATTCACAGTCCAAAGGATCCATTTCTATGCCTCATGCTTGGACGGTATATATCTACTGAACTGTTTTTCCACTTACATTAGTTGATTTTTCTACTCTGTTATATGTTTGAAACCAATTAATTTGTTGATTATTCAAACTATTGAAAAATATTGTGCAGAAGGTTGACTTGAGCAAATTGGAAATGTCTGCGTTGTGGAGATATTGGCGACACTTCAATCTGGTAAGCAAATTATTTTACCTATCTGTTTGTTTGCTGTTTGGTGGAAATGGAAACTTATATTGAAAATCGTAATGCAGGTGGATGCTGTTCCAAACCCATCGAAAGAGCAGCTGGTAGATGTTGTTCAGAGGCATTTCATGTCACAGGTACATTAGTAATTGTTAAGTTCCTATAACACTTATTTGGTTGAGCATTATCTCTGGTTCCAATTGGATTTGGATTTCATGCAGTCACTAATTCCACGCATTCACGAAGTCAACACATTAGATCTTGATCCAGTGATTACCGATGTGTTGAATGCGTCGATGCGTGGGATTGTAACTACAGGGAGTCCAAATCGGTTGAATTATGAATGATCACTCGACAGTTTCAAGTATTTTGTTAATATGATTGTCTGATAACACGTTTGCGCTCTTTATTTGTGAAGCAAATGGACGAGTTGCAAGTTATTAGGGGATTTGTCAAAGCTGCAAAGAGACTTAAGACAACTATGTGCAAATGATGGAGCGAAGCGGAACAAAATGCTGATATATTTATAAAAGTTATATATATTTTCTAATGCTAACAAAGATGATGGTGTCTAATATGAACATACACTTCCCTTGGTACTATGTAATATATTTAGCAATAGCAAGTAGTAGTATATTTCGGATCTCAATTAGTAGTAGATTGATTAAGAGGTTATATATAGAACAACTCTTTTGTAGCATCACCTAGTTATGTAGATATGTGACCTTGTCACTTGGATCTTCATGGAAGTTTTATGGCTTCCTTTAGCTTTTGATTTTAATGTACTTGCTACTCACATGGGAAGTGGGTTTCCAGAGGCTTGTGATTGTGAATGTATATATCTTGTTCTCTAGCTTTGATTGTTCTCATGTTTGAGTTGGCGTATAGTTGCATTTTGCGTCGAGGAAGGGATGTGCCTGCATGAGTAATCTCGGTCTTTGAAAAAATTAGAAGATTTAGATCGTGAAACTTTATTTTAATTCTTCACCATTTGATCTTTTTTCATTCGCTAAGATTTGGTTGACGATGTGAATTTAGGATTTGTTGACTGCATAGAATTCGAAATTTGAGCCCCGCAAGGGAGACAGTTAGAGGAGACTCAACTAAAAAAAAAAAAAACTAGAGTAGACTGTTCTTTTTTTTTTTTTCAAAAATGAATAAACCGTTTTATTTATGTACTATATGAATAAATTAGTCTTTTTTAGGGACAAGTCTGCCTGTCAATGTTTAAGTTTTGTTAGTAAAAAAAAAAAAGTTTTGTCAAATAGTAATCAATAATGGAACAACCTTAGAAAATTTCATGTAAAAAAAATAAGAACCTTAAAAATTTGTTTGTCTTTTATTGTAGCATGTGTTTGATGGACACTGCTACCATGAATTAAGACCTTTCTCATTGTTTTATAAAAGCTCCAATGTATAGTTTTCTTTTTAATTTGTTTTTTGGTATACAATCTATAATTTTTAATTCACAACGAATTTTCAACTTTTTTTTTGGTATTTTCCCAATACAAAGGTCTATATAGTTGGAGCAGATTAAATAGTTGACATAAAAAACAATAAATTTAGAAGTAGTGGGTGTATTTTTATTCAATTCAATATATAATAATATTCAAATCCTATAGTACAAGATTTTTCCAAAGTAGCAATTAGTATAAATTTTCATTCTAGAAACCGGATTGCCAGCTGCGACCAGCTGGATAACCTCTATTTTCATGCAATTTCGAATTCAAACTTTCAAGTTACTGATGTCAAGAGACCTAACTAAAGTCACCAATATGCCATATATAGTATCTTCACTTTATATCCATATTTGTAGAGGAAGGAAGGGTTAAGACCATGCTCGTTTAATAAAAGTAGTACTAGTAGTGTGCATTTACTCTTTTTTCTTTAATAACAGTTTACTTTTACTTTTTGAAACTAGAAAATTGCTAACAAAGTCTAAAAAAGCAAAAAGAGATAATTTTTACATAGAGAAATGATGTATTTATTATTTTGATAATAATTTGGCATGTATTTTCAACACAAAATCTTAAAATGTGTCTTTACAACACTTGTTAGTATTTGATTATTTTCAACCTAAGATTTTTAACATGAAATAGTGAATTAAGGTTGTTGATGATGAATTGTTGATCAACTGCTTCTCAAGGTGGAGGTGTGTATGCAAAAAATAAGATCAATTAAGTAAATATGTTTGATATCACAATGAGTGTATTAAAATTACGGTAATTCATTATGATTTTGCGAAAACTACAAAATGTACTTTTAAAAAATTACCGTGGAACACCGTAATTCTGAGATATCCTATAATACCAAACATATGTGTAGTTTGAGATTTGTTAGTTTGGGATTTTAAAGTTAGAATAGTGCATATTAGACAATGAAATTTTACATCGTAAAACTTTGTCTTAGATATTGTCCTCGTCCTTTTACCTGAACAATTATAGTGGTAATGACTTTATCTAAGGTTTGCTTGTGCAATTATTAAGATAAACCAGTGATTGAGGGTGACATAATGTATGTCTGCTTCTACGAAGATAAAAATTGATTTTGATAAAAATTAATTTGATGATAAAACAATTTATGTTTCTATAAATTTATATAAAAGTGAGTTGAATAAAAATTTAAGTCTAAAAATCAATTATAGAATTAGAAGCTACGATTTTTAATTTAAGTACACTCAATTTCTAAAAACAGAATCAATTATACTATTAAGAAATCAAACAGTCAGAATCAATTCTACATCTCTAATTTAATTTGGAACAACATAAACTTTTAAACAATGACACTTGTAGTTATAGATTAGTGGTATAGTTATGAATTATTGTCCCAGCCTATGGCAAAAAGATACGTAGGCAACGTCCAAATTTAACATGCCAAACCAAGGCTTAAAATTTGGAGACAAAACAAGACCCCGCATGCCAAAATAATAAATACTCCTATGAAAAAGGAAAGCTACGAATTTTTTTATATATATGGAAAGCTATGAATGAATACTAATGAAGTATAGTCACAAACACGAACGAACGTCGGATACGATATAGACACTAATACATTAATATTGATAATGATTTGAAAAAATAATATAAATTAATATAATTATAAATGGCGATGTTATGTAGATGTTCGACATCGACATGTATCCATACCGCGACATGTGTTAATCCGATGAATGTTCATACTTTATAGATGAATATTAATAGTTTTTTTTTTAATCCTATGGATATTAGTGTTAATATGTGGTAATGACTCTAATTCATTTTTGTGGGAGTAGATTAGCGTTATTAATTAAAGGTATGTATTAATAATGCAACCAAAAAATAGTACCAATGTTTAGTACGATATATACTTCGTGAACAGAACAAAAACATCCAACACCATATAAGTCAGGCTTGTGATATGAACGTGAGTCAAAATCCGGTGGATATTAAGATCAAAACGGGTCCCATTCCCACCCCTTTGGACAATACACATGACATAACACTGTAACACATGCATAAGACCATCTACGATGGTAAACATCATTCAACACTCCAAAATTTCACTTTTTACACTCCAGATCATATTATCTCTCTTCCACCTAATAATTCAATACCTCATTTAACTTTTATCCTTTCCAATAGTTTTTTCATTCAACATTCTACCCCACCACCTTCTCTATCCCACCACTTTTTATTTCATATTCTTATTTAAATTTAAATTTTTGTTTTTATGATTCAATAAAATTATAATTATCGATTAAAATTAAATTAAAATAATAAACACTTAACAAAAAAAATTTAAAATATTTTTTTATTATATTCTTAATTTAAAATGTGATTAAGATTAAGATAGTGAAAAAAAAAAAAAGAGTAAAACTTCAAATTACACACTAATAGAAAGATAAATAAGATTAAAATAGTGAAAAACTTGATTTTTTTTTTCTGTGTTCAAATAAAATGAACCAAGTCTCTATTTGTAGAAAAAATAAATTACGAATTTTAATAAAAAAATACAAAATTAATTTGCATTGAAATAATTGAGTTCAAAGTTTTGATAAAATAAAAATCCAAGCAGCCAATCAGATTCTGCCACTTGTCCCACCAGAATTTCTCTCTCCGCGTGCAGATTATGCCACTCTCCCTCACCCGCACGCGCGCGTCCCAGCGATTGGCGACGCGCCACGTGGCATTCTGGACAGCATTCAACTGTGTTGAATCCTTTCATCACCTCTCTCCTCCAGCACACATTCAACACCCACCTTGCAATGGTTTCAACTGTTTAATGTATCATTCAACACCAAAATTTCTTCCCATTGTAGGTGGTCTAAGCATTTGTTTGAACTTTGGATGTGAGATATAAATATGTTTATCGAAAACGTTTTGCATAATCCTCTTAAATGTGGGATATAGTTTGGATTATGTTTATATCTCATCCATCAACATAATTATATTTTGAATTATATTTGGATACTAACTAGTGTTAAGAATAAAATAAAAAATAGTTGAGTCTGATGAAAAATTAGGTTAAAATAATAAATTTGTGGTTCTAATCACATATAATAGAAATTCGAAAAGCATTTTTCAAAATCACTTGGTAAAATGTTTCCAAAACAATTTCAAATTTTGCAATTCAAAATATTTGAATTTTTGAATAATGTTTTTTGAATTTTTAGAATATAAATTCCGAAATACTGAAATATGAATGAAAAAAATACATCTAAAAACTACATTTAAATCTATTACGAAAAAGAGATTCTGAAGAAAAAAAAAGGCTTTTGGAAAACATTTTTCGGAAACTTTTATAAGGGAAAAATTAAAATTTCAGAGGAACTGAAAAAAAACATGAGGAAGAAGAGAAAAATTCGATACAAAGCCACTCATTTTTAAAGTTGATTGTAAATTCGTCACTACCAAAAGATTGTTTTGGGGCATCAAATATTGGTCCTATTATATTCATTATTAGAGAGCTTTTCGCAATCCCCGAGTCTTACACACACCCCCTGACATATCCAATTTACTTCGTTTGCTACTTAGAATGCGAGTGTGTAAATAGCAAAAATTGAGGAAAAAAGAGTTCGCTTTCTTGATAGCAAACTGCAAATTGAGTTCGCTTTATAGAATGCAAACCTTATAAAAATCAAATTTTTTTACACTCTACACTCATCTTTCATAATTTTATATTTTTATATAAATTGCAATAAAATATTATTTTTTTAGGGAACATTAATAAAACATTTAATTCCAATCTAATAACTGAAAATGGAAATAATAAAAAACCTATCGGATGGAGGGATGATATTCAACAACACTTGCAGGTTAACAATCATATAGCAGAGATCATTTTTTATCTTTTGCAGGTATTTAATTCATATCAGTCAACTTTGTTCATGGTGACACTATGGAGCATTTGGCAACAAAGAAACAATAAGGTGTGGAGGAATAAAATTGAACCAGCTCATGTAGTTTGTGACAGAACCACCGATTTATTATTGGACTGGAAAAATGTACAACAATATAAGAAGCGGAATTGTATGCAGCAACAACAAGTAACCGAAACTCGTTGGCAAAAGCCTCATACAGGGCGGTACAAATGTAACATAGATGCTTCTTTATCTGTCTAGCTGAATAAAGTTGGAATATAAATGTGTATATGAGATGATCAAGGAAAATCTGTTCTAGCCAAAGCTGAATGGATGTCACCCATCACATATAATGATATTGGTGAAGCTCATGGTTTGCTTAGCGCTCTGAATTGTGTTCATGATTTGCAGATGGAAAGTGTGGACTTTGAACTAGACTCCAAGAACGTTGTTACAAGCTTTCATAGTAAATGTGATAATGTGTCTGAGCTTGGTGATATTATTAGAGATTGTGTTCGTTTGCATAAAATTTATTTTAGAAATTCTAGTGTTGAGTTTATTAGGAGACAGACCAATGAGGTTGCTCATGTTTTAGCAAAGGTGGCCATTTCTATAGATAGTTTCCACCTTTTCATTGATATATCCACTTGTATTGTTAAAATTCTTAATAATGAAATGCTATAAGGTTTTTAAGTTAAAAAAAAAAATTGATGTGGACTTCACATATCATCTTCTAACTAATTGCGGAGGAAAATTTCTCCTTCCACCCACATATTTTTTTTATTTATACTTTTAAACTAAATTTTTTTTATTCGAAAAACACGTTTCAAAATTTTAATACAAATGGAAAAATGAAAAAATAGAGAGTAGAAAAGAAACACGGAAGGTGGAAGAAAAACAAATTCATTGTGGAGCCATTGATCTTCTACCGCTTGGACCGTAGTAGGCCCATAATACCCAATTTGCTCGATTTAGGTTTGGATTGGGTTTCCAGTTGGCCTTATTTTCTTGAAAGAAAAAACAGGTCTAATATTTCTGTAAAAAAATATCGGAGCCATATATTATTATTAAGGTTTGAATATTTGATTCTCACCACTTTATAATTTTTTTTTCTTCTCTAGTGTTAATATTTTGATTTCTCTAAAAAAGGATTATGCCAATTTAGAATTTGGCTGTGAAATATATATATATAAAGTTTAATGAAAATTTAGGGTCCGTTTGACCTAGCTTATTTTTGAGCTTATGCAAACGGCTTATGCAATATAAATTAGGTTTTATACTATTTTATAAATTCAAACTAGTGAAAATTTAATTTTTATAAGCTATTTTATCATAAACTACCTTGCAATACTTATAATAATACATTAAAATTGTATAATCTGTTTGTATAAACTCAAAAATAAGTTAGGTCAAACAGACCCTTATTCTTTTTAAGAATCAAATTTGGATTTTTGTAAATAATTCATTGTAAGAGAAATTCATTAAACATTTGAATTTAAATAATTTGGCTCATCCTCTATAGGCCTACACCATTTTTCTCAAAATAATATTTAGATTTCTTCTCACACCCCATCATTATACTGTTTGAAAAATAAATGAAATTGACATAATTTGTTAAATCTTCTTTATATCGCGTAAGTAGTTTTCCCGATAAATATGACCTGAGGGAGTATATCATAATTTCAAAATGATCAAAAAAATCAATTATGGGTACTACATTTAGGAGACATAACTCTTAAATGGGAATGAGTTATTATGCATAAGCTTATTTCTTATGCACGGTGCCTAAACAAATCCAGATTGCATGTGATTGGAATTAGAATGTGACATTACTGAAAGTGAGAAATAAATGCACACACGAAAAAATCATTTTGCTGTGAAATTATTTCAGATGATTATACTCCAAAACTATTAAATATTTATTTTATTTTGTTATTTATGCATGATACATAAACAAAACTTATACATCATAACGAGAACTCTTAAATGTGCTCAGGATTCTCAAAGTCATTAGTCTAGATCTATTTTCTTTGGGGTTGATAAGTACGTCATTAGTCTCATCAAAACTCAAAATTGTTTGAGTGATAAATGGATAGTTAGAGTCTTTACATTTTAAACTTTAACTCATGTATATATAACTTTTATTTCTTTTAGAAAATACTAGCATATACTCTTAACATCCACAATTACTTATAGAAGATACGCTAATATTCCTTTTGTAAAAAAAAAAAAACAAACTTGCATTCAAATCCTTTATCATGCATAGTCTTTTAGCACTGCATGTATTCCAGCATGCATCCACTGATTCCACTTTTTCGTTGTTACCACTTGAATTCTTTTTTTTCTTTCTTTCTTTGACTAAACCACTTGAATTCTTTTACTCCCTTAATTAAATCCTAATAATACAAATCACTTCAACAAATTGGATGCACATAGATTTCAAAATAAAATTATCATGTAGGAATGTTAACTCACCCGAAAATATAATAATATATTGATATTATAATAGACTTATAATATTTTTACACAACTTTGAATTTAAAATCTCACAATCGTATGTAATTAATTTAAATATGGTTTGAATTATTGAATTTCACACATAACTTACGTGTGAAATTCAATGTTTTTTCTCATTTTATCTAAGATATTAAAAAAATAAATAGACCATCAACATCTAAATAATTTTTTCTTCTGTTTTTTTTTTTTTAAAAAAATAAATGCCCTTTAGCTAGCAAGATAAAAAAAGGAAATAAAAAAAAAGTAATTTATTAATAAAAAGTAGTTAGTAAACAATAAAGAAAACAACATTATTAATACTTGATCATATTGTGAAAAGACATTTAAAACAACACAATTTCTTTTTGAGTGACTGATAATATCAATTGATGAGAGGGGAGCTGGGAGTGTATAATATACGACCTTTAGAATAGTGTAGAGGTAAGGAAAAAAAAAGAATTTTATAACAACAGATAATGAAGAATAAAAATAATATTTCATTAAATTCACAAAAAATAATGTGTTCACAATTGGAAGGTTCATACTAGATAGTCTAAATAGAGAGTACGCAAGAGGTTAAATATAGTGATGTACAAATATTATATATAGTAAAAAGAACACAAGAGGTTAAATATAGTGATTTTCTTAATAAGTTTTTAGAAATTATGAATACTAAACGCTAGATTAATTATTTAATTTAGTGATTTTCTTCATTTAATTTTTTTAAAAAAATGTGAAGTCTACACTCTACTATCTTTTAATAATTTAAGAGTAATTATCCAAAACTAATAAGAATAAACTACATAAATAAATTTGCATATGATTTATTATCATTGATTATTATTGATTAAATGTTTTCAAATTATCAAGAATACCGTGGAAAAAACCTAAAAACAAATTTACAACCCAATGTGGCAAACAAAGTTCCCATGAATCACGATCGATAGTCTCTCTATCTATCATGTCAATTTAAAACATCACCTTGTACTAACACAAGAGGACAACTTCCTTAGTCAAATACTTCATTTAGATCCCGTAGAAGTGATTTTATTTCTTTACGCTAAATCAAGTTTTACGCAATCGACAATGAGAAGAGCCAAAATTGCTCACAACTCTAATTTTATTCATTTAATTTTTTTTGTTGTGGTTTGTGACTAGCTTGTCATTCTAATTTCAAATTTGTACAATGCAACAAACTTATCTTGTTTCCATATTAAGATGTGTTATTTACGAGAAAGGATTCTCTCAAGTTGAAAAAATAATTGAGGAAACGAATTGGACTTTTAGACCATTAGATTATAAATATAGAGCAATATTTAAATTAAAATGAAATGAAGAAAAGTTGATTGATAGTTGAGGTGTGAAAATTGAGAAAAAATAAATTAAGAGGATCCATTTTCGTTATTTACTATTTAGTCATAAAATCGGACACATACAATATCTGACCATGTATAAACACAACTCAAATATGTGGGAACTCGAAATTGAAAAGAGAGAAAAAAAGAGTTGAAAACAAAACATTATATATACATATAATGTTTGATGTGTCCGAAAAACATTTCTATTTTATGTTATACATGCAACATAAAATTAGCTCAAAAATTTCGTGTTAGTTGGATTTACAGATTAAATATTTATTTTTTCGTATCAATTCCTTGTTTTCCATAGGAGAATGAAGTCCGATAATTTAAAACAATTTATTTTTAAAAAATTTATTAACTATTTGAATTCAATATTTTAGTTAATAAAAAATATTAAAATCATAATATACTATGACTATGATGTTAACAAAGTTTCAAATATTAACTTCTATTTGCATTGAATCACCATGATTCCGTTAAAATCACAAACTTTTATTAGCCATCGACATAAATTGTGTAACTTATATATATATATATATAGTTTGATTTTCTATCCACTATTAACTAGATATAATTTATTGTGTAAAAAAAAAAATCTAGATACAGTTTATTCAATACGACAATATTCACAATAAATTCATTCACTATAAACTAAACTAAATATTTTGTCATCACTATTTTATACCAAAAAAACTTTGTCATTGAATTGAATCAATAAGACCCATTTTCGGTGCTCTTTATTTGTTATGAACAACATTTTAATTTTTCATAAAAGAAAGAGAATATTGCTAACAAGAGACTAACAAACTACACTAAGATAAAATACTAACTTTCTTAATTCATTTTCCTTGCTCAATGCTCATTACCCATACTTTTTTTTTTGGTACAACATTACCCATACCTTTTATTTATAACATTGGTTAATCTTAACAAACTAACAAGGACTCATCTAATTAGATCCTTCTAAAAACACTACAAAAAAATCATCACCTAATTATCAAATGCATCTTGGGTCTATTAAGTTATTCCTTACATCATTCTAGTTAAGTACTCTACAAAGAGTGTATGCAAGGTTTGGGTGTGGAACATAAAAATTAGAGTGATGATAAAACAAGTCATGAGTTCAACTATTTCATTCAACAAAAATAGTGATTAATTATTAACATTAAACATTTGAATTTTTTTTTTAAAAAAGAAGAGATTTTTATGCTAAGACTGCTATGATTAAACTACTAACAAAATGTTGTGGCAAGAAAATGAGAATTTTCATATGTGGATTCAAATTCGTAGAAATAATAGATTTCTTGTTGTCCAGTTTAACACTAACTGATTTCCGTATGGTTGAGATCGTTTTGACTGATTTTATGACAGAATTAATCTAAACCGTCTGATCTGTTATTAATTAACGACTCAAATCTAATATGCTAATACCAATTCTGAAAATAATGCTCGAATTGCTTTATTCTTGAAGCTAATACTTGGTATCTAGTTTTAGTCATATCATATATGGCTTAGCCTGGACTACATTATACCCCAAGAATCATGGAAAATGTGACAAACACACTCTCATTATATATTTAACATAGTGTTTTTGCTTTCTCTACTCCAAATTGATATATAATATCTGTCGATTCATATATTTCAATGTTGGAATGGTATCTCTTTGCTATAGTCATTCTCAACAACGTCAATGATCTAGTTGCATATGTAAAGTAATCTAATTAGCTAGAAAATAGAATAATTTCAAACCACTAAAATTATGTAGTATGTGTGTGTACTGTGTAGACACAAGCTAAGAATATATATTTGTTATAGAGTTGCTATATGAACAACTTTTTTTCATTCAACATATGGACACCATACATTACATGTGTTTGTGGACGCAGCCCGAAATATGTGAGAAAATATTAAAAAATGTAAAATGATATAGTTGTCGTATTTTTGTCTAATTGTTTTATTCAAATATCATTACATTAAATTACTTATCAAGACGAGTTACCACACCCTCACCTTAAATTAAACAATACACATCCGTATAAAAATTTAACTTTATGATAAGAATAAAAATGACACACAATCGGATCTCCCACTTCATTTACAACAACTGAATAAGATGTTTGTGTTAGAAGTAATTTATATTTAAGGGTATTTTAGTATTTACTATGTTAAGTCTTTTCATTTTTAGGGCCTATGTGGCAAACTTTACTCTTTGTATAAATAGCTACTCTTTTATCAATACAATTAATTCTCCCTTTCATATTTTGTGGCTGCTGTCTTTGTCATCTTCTTACTATTTCATTGATTCATCACCTTGTACACCAACAAATTGGTATCTAGAGCTCCGGTTACAATCCACGGGAAACACGAGTGAAACGTGAGTTGTGTGTGTTTGTTTTTTTTGGTTCTTGATTTGTGTTGAATCTTGAACAAAAATCTGAACAGAATCTTTTTTCTGATTTTGTGGGATTGGGAAACACGAGTGTTAGTGAGATTTGAGTGTACTGTACAAGGTTTAAGATGAACGGAAACGGTGGCATGAGTACCAAGCTTCCAGTGTTTGATGGCAAAAACTGGAATCGTTGGATGAAACAAATGCTTGTATTGTTCGGTGCTCAAGGTGTGCTTGAGCTTGTCACTGAAGGATACGTTCCTGTTGCAGCAGATGCAACAGAGGAGCAGAAAGAGGCGCAGAAAGCTACAAGAAAGAAGGATCAGAAGGCGTTGTTCTACATTCATCAGTGTGTGAATGAGAGTGTGTTTGAGAAGATTGCTGATTCAGTGACGGCGAAGGAGGCTTGGGATCTTCTGACAAGGTGTTACGGTGGTGATGCGTCAGTAAAGAAGGTAAAGCTTCAAACCCTCAGAAAACAGTATGAGAATCTCAACATGAAGAACAATGAGAAGGTTTGTGAGTACATCTCCAGACTAATTCTGATTACTAATGAGATGAAAGCTTGTGGAGAAACTCTTTCAGAACAAGTAATCATTGAGAAGGTATTGAGATCCCTTACCCCTCAGTTTGACTACATTGTTGTATCTATTGAACATTCCAAAGATTTGGAAACCATGAGAATAGAAGAGTTACAGAGCAGTCTAGAAGCACAAGAGTTGCGTCTAACTGAGAGAAACTCTGAAAGAGAAGTAGAGCAGCAGGCTCTGAAAGCAGCTTCTGAGAAGAAGCTTCAGAAGAAGTCTTGGTCAGAAGCCAAGAATAGATCTGATGGAGCTCAGAATCCAAAAACCTCAACTTCTGGAAAGCAGAAGTATGCTCAGAAAGGAAAAGACAAGACAAAGGTACGGTGTTACTCTTGTCAGAAGTTTGGCCATTTTGCATCTGAGTGCAAGTCAAACAAAGAAAGAAAGTCAGAAGAAGCAAATATAGCCAGAAGTTCTGATGACTCTGATAGTGAATTTGTTTTACTAATGGCGTCTGAATCTGATGATGTGAATTCAGAGTGGTGGTATATGGATACAGGGTGTTCAAACCATCTTACTGGAAACAAGAAGTGGTTGGTTGATTTTGACTCTAGAAAGAGTACAAAGATCAGATGTGCTGATGATAAATACCTCAACGCTGAAGGTATGGGAAATGTCAAAGTCATTTTGAACAATGGGAAAGCAGCATTGATTCAGAACGTGTGGTATGTACCAGGCATGAAAAGCAATCTGATGAGTGTGGGTCAATTGATTGAGAAAGGTTTTTCAGTTACTATTGAAGACAATCTTCTGAAGCTGTATGACGGTAATCAGAAGTTGATTATGGAGTCAGAACAGGGAAGGAACAGAACATTCAAGGTGAATGTTAGAACTGCAGACTCTGAATGTCTTAGTGCAACAAGTGTTGAGAAGGATAGTGAGTTGTGGCACAGAAGATTTGGTCATCTGAATTTCAGAAGCTTGGGGCATCTGAAGTCAAAGAATCTGGTACATGGAATTCCTATAATCAAGAAGCCTGAAAAATCATGCGAGGTGTGCATGAAAGGGAAGCAACCAAGACTGCCGTTTGCATCAGAAGTAGCTCCAAGAGCAAAACATGCCTTGGGAGTAGTACATTCTGATGTGTGTGGACCATTTCCAGTACCTTCACTTGGAGGAAACAAGTATTTTGTATCTTTTGTTGATGAATTCACAAGGATGACATGGGTAACACTCATCAAGTTCAAGCATGAAGTGTTTGCTGAGTTTCAGAAGTTCAAGGTGAAGGCTGAGAAACAGAGTGGTCAGAAGCTGAAGATTCTCAGAACTGATGGTGGTGGTGAGTTTAATTCTAACGAGTTTAAAACTTTCTGTGAGGAGAATGGAATTGAGCATGAGGTTACAACTCCTTATACTCCTCAACACAATGGTCTTGCTGAGAGAAGAAATCGTACTTTGCTTGATATGGTGAGAAGCATGCTGAAAGAGAAGAAGCTTCCTCATCATTTATGGGGAGAAGCTGTTGCCACTGCAACATATGTGCTCAACAGATGTCCAACGAAGAAGCTGAAGGAAATAGTTCCTATTCAGAAGTGGACTGGAGACAAGCAAAGTGTTAGTCATCTGAAGGTGTTTGGATCTGTATGCTATAAACATGTTCCAGAAGCCAGAAGACAGAAGCTGGATGATAGAAGCAAAGTAATGTTACTGGTGGGGTACCACAGTACAGGTGCGTACAAGCTTTATTGTCCAGAGACTAATAAAATTGAATTCAGCAGAGACGTCATTGTGAAGGAATCTGAAATTTGGGATTGGAACAAGTCTCAATCAAATTCTGATGTGAGAATCTCAGAGGATGGCTCTGAAGGTGAGTCAGAATCTGAAGGCTCTGAAGATGATTCAGAAGATGGAGATGACTCTGATGGTGACTCTGAGTCTGATAGTGATTCTGAATCTGACTCTGACTCTGAAGACGATTCTGAAGGTCAGAATTCTGAAGCCAATTCTGAGGGTCAGAATTCTGAAGGCAATTCTGAAGGTCAGAGTTCTGAAGACAATTCTGAAGGTCAGAATTCTGAATCCAATTCTGAAGGTCAGAATTCTGAAGCAAATTCTGAAGGTCAGAATTCTGAAGCAAATTCTGAAGGTCAAAGTTCTGAAGAAAGAATTTCTGAAGGTGCTTCTGAACAAGTTCAGAGGCTACGGAGAATCAGAAGCATCCCAAGAAGATTTGCAGGATTTGAAATGTTGCAAGACACTGAAGTAGACTCTGAGGGAGAAATTATTCAGTGTGCAATGTTAGTAGATTCTGAACCTGTGAGCACAGAAGATGCTCTTAAGCAACAAGTCTGGTTGCAGGCCATGAAAGAAGAACTTGATGCTATAAAGAGGAACAAGACTTGGAAGCTTTCAGAACTTCCAAAAGGCAAGAAAGCCATCAGCGTCAGATGGGTTTTCAAGCAGAAACTAAAGCCAGATGGATCAATTGGCAAACACAAAGCGAGGTTAGTAGCAAGAGGATTTCTGCAGAAACCTGGACTAGATTATTCTGAAGTGTTTGCACCTGTAGCAAGACACGAAACAATTAGACTGGTAATTGCAATAGCTGCTAACAGGAATTGGCCTCTGATGCATTTAGATGTGAAATCTGCATTTCTGAACGGTCCATTACAAGAAGAGGTATATGTGTCACAACCTCCTGGTTTTGAGAAAAAGAATCAGGAAGGGATGGTGTATAGATTGCATAAAGCCCTCTATGGATTGAAACAAGCGCCCAGAGCCTGGAATATGAGGATTGATTCATTTTTCAAGAAACAAGGGTTTCAGAAATGTGAGTTGGAGTATGGTGTTTATGTTCAGCACACTTCAGAAGGCAATATGATTCTGGTATGTTTGTATGTTGATGATATATTGCTGACAGGAAGTTCTGAACAAGAGATAGCTAAGTTCAAGAAGGTTCTGATGAATGAGTTTGAGATGACAGACCTTGGAAAAATGAGTTACTTTCTAGGGATGGAATTTCTATATTCTGAGAAAGGAATCATTTTGCATCAGTTGAAGTATGAACTTGAGCTTCTGAAGAGATTCAAGCTGGAGAATTGCAAAGTTGCTATCACACCCTCTGATACGAATCAAAAGTTGGATTCTGATTCTGATGGAGAGGATGTGGATGCTACAACCTTCAAACAGTTGGTTGGTTCTCTGAGGTATTTGTGTAATACCAGACCTGATATTTGTTTTGCAGTTGGAATGGTTAGCAGATTTATGAGTAAACCAAAATGGTCCCATTACCAAGCTGCTGTCAGGATTCTGAGGTATATCAAGGGGACTCTGAAGCATGGAGTGCTATTTCCCTCTGAAGGAAGGACTGAATCAGAACTTCTGAGTTATTCAGATTCTGATTGGTGTGGAGACAGAGTTGATAGAAGAAGCACTTCTGGATATTTATTTAAATTTCTGGGAGGTCCTATTTCGTGGTGTTCCAAGAAGCAACCTGTTGTAGCTCTATCAACCTGTGAAGCTGAATATATTGCAGGCGCTGTGACTGCATGCCAAGCTGTGTGGCTTCTGAACTTACTGCAGGATCTGAAGATCAAGGTAAACAAGCCTCTGAAGCTGATGATTGATAACAAGTCTGCAATCAATCTTGCCAAGAATCCAGTGCTGCATGGAAGAAGCAAGCATATTGAGACCAAGTATCACTTTCTGAGGAATCAGGTTCAGAATGGAGTGCTTGAAGTTGTGCACTGTAGCACTCAGAAGCAGCTGGCAGATGTGTTGACAAAGGCTATCAAAACTGATCAATTTCTTCGTTTGAGGGATGGAATTGGTGTTGTCAGTTTTGTCTAAATATAAATTAAGGGATGGTGTTAGAAGTAATTTATATTTAAGGGTATTTTAGTATTTACTATGTTAAGTCTTTTCATTTTTAGGGCCTATGTGGCAAACTTTACTCTTTGTATAAATAGCTACTCTTTTATCAATACAATTAATTCTCCCTTTCATATTTTGTGGCTGCTGTCTTTGTCCTCTTCTTACTATTTCATTGATTCATCACCTTGTACACCAACAGTTTGTACACCCGCACCAAAGGATACTCGCAACTAGACCCAAGACGTGTTGACAACCACCCCCGAATCCACATGAAACTTCACCCTCTGGAAATCATGAGCACGAGCAAACTCCAAATATTCAAGCACATTCCACCTCATAAGCATTACAAGAGAATGAAGTTTCTAAAAAACCACACAAATCCATTCGATCTCCATTATTGTCGCATAAAAGACCACTGCACTCCGATCATTCTTGCCCTATATAATCAATTTAAAGAGATTAAAAGTTTTTTTATTAGGATATTGCTAAATATTACGAAACACTTTACATAATAAAGACAAG
The DNA here is from genome assembly GCA_954870985.1 of Trifolium fragiferum. NCBI lineage: Eukaryota > Viridiplantae > Streptophyta > Magnoliopsida > Fabales > Fabaceae > Trifolium > Trifolium fragiferum. Next base: position 2,361,268 of record OX940796.1, read on the forward strand.
AGTATGACTTATACAATTTTAAAAGAACAAGAAAATTATCAATCCGTTGTTGGTGAAAATTAATGGCCATGATGTGTTGCACCTTTGGTATTTTGGTTGATTCGTAAGAATGAAAATTAGTACGTATTTTGACTATAATTTGATTTTACATCATAAATTAATTTAAACTTTTAATTTAATTAAAACAAATTTTTTTAAAATCATTCAGAAGAAAGTTTCACTACAGGAGAACAAACTCAGTGGCTGATTAGTTAAAATTTGGGACTACAAAACAGAATTGGAACAATACAAAACATCCACTAATTTACATCAATTCAAGGCATGTTCTTTATGAGCTAAAATAAGTATACTTGCACACAAATATTATTTTAACCTTTCCTTTTCATAATATTTCTGCAAGTGTAGATTACAAAATTGGAATGGCCATGCAATTGCATCTTCCTTTTTTAATGTCCCTTTTTCTGTTTCTTTAATAAAAAGTACTAATACTTTTTTTTTATTTTGGGTAGGAAAAAATACTAATACTCTGCCAATAAATAACAATTACGAGAAAACTATTGTTAAGACTTAAAATACAGTTTATATATATGACGTATTGCTAAACTTGTCCTCTAATTTAAAGTGAAGAGCCTCATGAGTGTCACCATCAAGTATATTTTTTATTTGATTTATCAATCAAGTATATATATTTAAAAGTAAGCATGCCTTTCTCTATCATAATTTAATTAATTGATGATGTCAATTTATAAAAATAATTAAAGTATACCGAAAAAAATTGAAAAATTAATCCTACTACTAGTTCAATCTTCTACTTTATTCGTCTCATTAAAATTGAACCTATTTCGTTACAACTCTTTTGTATCTCTTGTAAAGATTTGTTGATAATTGCTCTGAACGAGACATAATTTGTGAACTCCAATGATGAGGCTCGAGTCTGGTACGTACGATGGCTACGAATTCTTGGACGGTGGTTTAAGATGACAAATTTACTTGCAAAACATGTTGAAGCTCAAGTCGGTATGAAATAAATGTAGAGTGAAAGTAGTAAGTGATTGAATCCTACCTTAATTTGCACTCAGATAGGCGAGTCTGTTGTAACTGTGTTCGCGATATCTGACGAAGGATGCAGAGAGCTATTGAGATTGATCCAACAGTTCAAGAGCGTCATAAGGGTGGGATTCACTGCGATGGCAACACAAGATATTCTGTGTGTTGCATGACCTCGGACTCACTTTAAAGAGTGATGATGAGTTTGATTGAATTTTTATTAGTTAGATTGTTTGTATTGAGCCTTGGATTAGTCCGGAACGATAATAAATTTGTATGTCAATTTAGGTGTGTGTATTTCTCTATTCTTTTTATCCTTACACTCCGGATTATAAGGATTGTTCATGGTTCAGTTCGGTCAAAGAACTGAATCGAACTGAACCACAACAATGGTTCGAGAAAATCAAACTGAACTGTTATGGTTTATAGGTAAACCGAACTGAACTGTACTATTGGTATAATTAATTGGTTAACTGAACCGAACTGTTAAGCACACATAACTGCAGTTCGGTTTAAACGGTTTGATTATTAATGGTTCGGTTCACAGTTAATGAACTGTCCAAAATTATTGGTTCAGTTCATAAATTTATGGTTCGGTTTGATTATTTTCGGTTCAGTTCGGCAGTTCGGTTCAGTTTATTGTTTTCAATGAACAGTCCTACTCCAGATGACTGTGTTTTGCTATATGTGTCTACTCTATTCTGTTTGTGTTGAACAAGGGTTTGTATTCACAACCATGAATAATTAATACTTCATAATTGATATTTTAAAATAATAATAATCTTAAAAAAGAATACTCCTTTCGGAGAGTGGTTATGGTGCATAAGCCCATCATGTATAACTAAAGGAAAATTATTTAGCGCACCTCCAGATTTCTAGCGTGCTTCTCAAATCATGCAAAAACCATTTTGTTGTGGGAATTGTTTCAGAGATTTGCACTATAAAATCATTAAGTGCATAAAATGATTTTGGCTAGAAATCTGGGGGAGGAAAAAAATAAATATGTTACGTGCATAATTATAAGCTTGTACTCTAAAACCATTTTATACACTTAATGGTTTTAAAGTACAATTCTCTGAAATCATTTCAACAGCAAAATGATTTTTACTAGAAATATGGGGAGAAGAAAACAAACTGGGGATGCGCGATAAATTTGGAGGACACGCGAGAAATCTGAGGGGAAAAAACAATTTTAATTGTTTATGCACCATACATAAAAAGAAACTTATGTATCGTAACCTGTCCCCTCTATCCGATCCTATATATAAAAAATTTACTTTTTAAATTTATTATGAAAATAATATATCTAATTAAAAAATGCATTAGGGGGACTACCATTAATATATATAATGCAAAAATGCATTGGGGGCGTCACCGACCTTAAATTATAATTTTGTTCCTAATTGTTACGGCAATAGGGGTACTACCCTAAAATATTGGTGCTTTCTTACCTCAGTGGAATTTATTTGTGGTACGTAACTAGGTCTATTATACACTAATGCAAAAATGCATTACCCCAAGTGTTGGGTACGTAACTAGATGTCAACAATATGTTAGAGCTTGCCAAAAATGCAAAAAATGTGGCATATAGACAATAATGCAAGATCCATATAACAATATGTGAAATGGTACCTCAAAGGCTCAAATGTTGGATACATATTCTTTCAGTTTTAAAATATAAGTAAAAACGAGTCAAATAAATTTAATATATTTAATTTAAAATTTATATTAAATATATTTATTTTTGTTGATCAATTTTCATGTATATTTTGAAATGAATGAAATAATTAGATGTTACTGATATGTTTTACTACTTTTTTCTTTTACCATGCGAAAAATGCAAAAAATGTGAGATAGTATACAATAAATGGGTGCATTTGAAACATGAGAGTTATATATGTTGTCATTTTCTAGGGAAGGTTAGGTTCAACGATGTCACCTGCATTTATTTAAAGATTGAAATAAAATTTGACAAATAAATAGTATTTCTTCTTGTACCAAAAAAATAATAGTATTTCTTCTTTAAATAAGACTCTATTTTATTCTTATTATTGTGGCGGAATTAGATTAGAATATTCAAGTGGGGAGTGATTATTATACATAAGTCTTGATGTGCATAACATTTTATGAAAGATCATGTATATGGAGAGAGATCTATAACATTTGAGTAATTTTATATTGTTCGATAATGTTTTAACGAATATAAATTTTTTAAAATTAATAGTTTGATTGAATATTTGTATTATATAAATTATTCATTTAAAATTTAAAGAAATCTAAACTAATTTTACATGAAATTTTCAAAAATTCACAAATGGTCTCAATAACAAATCTACTTTATTTAAAATTATATAAAATTTAACATGAATGATTTATATAATATACATTTTCAATCAAACAGTTAATTTTATATTCATTAATATATATTTTTTGACTAAAATAAAAAGATACTCATTCTAATTCGTATATGTGTGTGAGTGCGAGCGTGCAAATAATAGTTATCATGGTCAATGGACATTGGTTTGTTTGTGATCATAGAATATATGTTCACATTTGAGATCCTTCGTATTTTTACTCAATATTGCGTGAATAAGGATGATAATGGATCTTTTTCAAATTAACTAGATGTTTTAGATTTAAATTCAGCTTTAAAATTGCAATAATATTAAATCTTTTAAAGAAAAACTTTAACACTCATTATGGATATATCCACCTCGAGCAATATTGTATACAAAATATGTTCCTAAAAATTTCTCCTTAAAGAACATGATAAGGGTACGTATTAGTAGATTTCCACTAGCATATAAAGCAACAACAGAATCTATGATTAGGAAACCAACAACCAATACGATTCCCACTCAGTCAGACAGCACTCCAAATATTTTGGGATTTCTGTTTGTGTTGCTGAAAACTTGTCCCTTACGACTAAGAATCTTTTTACAGAAATCCTCTTTGTTTGGAAAATATTCTTCAAATTCTCGTTTATTTCCTAATCTTGACAGTCATACTTCAATTTTGAGTTGGTTAATTTTAAGAAAAACTTAAAAGGTCTTGCTAACGAGTGTTTTCAGGACACTTCTTAAGTTTTTTATTTAAAGAAATTATTTATGCATAAAGTAAAATATTTCAATTTCCAATGCGTTGATTTCACATATTTTCATAAAAAATTACTAAAATTTTCTACTATTTAAGGTGTTTAAAAATGTCCCGGGGACACTTGTTGCCATTTTCCAAACTTAAAAACGTGAACATATAATGTAGACCTCAAAAAAACACTAATCATTTTAATTACATCACTACATTTCGATTTTACTTAGTAAATTGACACTCAACAAATGAGACCTACTAGTAATTTTATATCATCTATAAATAACTTAGTTACATAACTATATTTCAATTTTTTAATATTAAAAAGTGCGAATCTTGAGAAGAAGAAAAAAAATACTTACTTGAACACATATTTTGGATATGTACCAATTTTCTTTTCAGTATCTAATATGTATCACTTTTTATTGGATAAAATATTACTATTAGAGATGTTATAAGGTTACAAGGATGGTGCATGACAGGACAATTTGAGTTTAGTCAAGAGACATCGAATCCATAGTAATATAGTGGTGGTGTGTTAGCCTCAGAGTGTGTTTTTGGATGAAAAAATTATAAATTTTGGAGGATTTATAATTTTAAACAATTCAAATGATTGTAATTTAATTACCATCATTTTTATATGTGTTTGGATAGAAATATAAGAATTTTCATTGTGAATATTTTGGACCACTTTTATATATTTGGAAATTTTTGGGTCAAATATAAAATTTGAAAAAAAAAGGACCTATTTACAATTTTCAAAATTTTAAAGGACAATTTTTCAAATTTTTAGGGGCCATTTGCATTTTTTGAAAAAATTAGGGGTTAATTTGTAATTTTAAGAATATTACATGGATCAATTTGAAAATTTTAAAAAATTTAGAAGGAAGAAATTTCAAATTCCTAATTTTTTGGTGTCATTTGAAATTCTTTGAATTTAACTTGGACAAAGACCTGATTTGGATTAGCTTATTTTTTAGCTTATGCAAACAGCTTATGCAATATAAATTATGTTTTATGCTATTTTATAAGTTCAAACAGGTGAAAATTGTATTTTTATAAGTTATTTTATAATAAACTACATTGACAAACTTATAATAATACCTAAGAATTATATAAGCTGTTTGTATAAGCTCAAAAATAAGTTAATCAAAACAGGGCCTAAATACTTCATAAAGTCTAATTTTTCTCCCTTAAATTACAAATATTAGATAATTTGGTCCATTAAGTTTTTTTTTTTGGTCACTTAAGTTATATATGAACTTTAAACACTTTGGTCATTTAAATTACAAATATTAAGATATTTTAGTCTCTACTAAATTGTTTAAGTTTTATAACTTAAATGATCAAATTGTGTCCATCATTTATACATTAAGAAATCAAAATGAAATTTAAATTACAAATATTAAGATATTTTAGTCTCTACTAAATTGTTTAAGTTTTATAACTTAAATGATCAAATTGTGTGCATCATTTATACATTAAGGAATCAAAATGAAATTTAAATTACAAATATTAAGATATTTTAGTCTCTACTAAATTGTTTATAAGTTTTATAACTTCAATGATCAAATTGTGTCCATCATTTATACATTAAGGAATCAAAATGAAATTAAAGAACCAAATTGTAGAATTGCTATAATTTAAAATAATAAAATCTCTAAGGATCAAAGAAAAACTTTTTTTTTTTTGACTAAATGGGATCAAAGAAAAACTTAGAATTAAGATATCAAAAGTGGAGAGCACCGGGTGATAGCTATCACTGTTTGGATCATTAATCCAACGTTGACTAATTATATATTATGGTTTGTGATTTAAGTTGAGTCCAATTAAAAGTGATTTCTTAAAATTTAGTTAAAGAGGATTTATGAATATTTAATAGGATGTGAGTCTTTAATGTGTAGAGATCGATGGATAATTATATTTTGGTGATGAGTTAAAATAGAAATACTATTAGTTAACTCTAATTTGAGTTGTATATAAATGAAAAAGTTTTTTGTTTGACAAAATAAATGAAAAAGTTATGGTTGTTGGAACAAAGTTGGTTCTAATAAAACTCAAGTAAGTTTTGATGATAACAATAATATTAATATACAATAGAGATTACTGATAATTTACTTTAGTGTGCAGGTATATAAGTTAAAAATTTATGTACACTAATGAGTTACAAGAGAAGTTCTGATTGGTATTTAAAGCGTCACAAGAAGTTGGTTAGAACAAGTTCTGATGTATAACACCAGAAGTTATAAGTCAAAGTCAATTAGAAGTTATCCTCATCAGAACCTCTAATGGAAACTCAAGATTCTGATGACTACGAAGACAACAGAATTTGTTAGAAGAACATTCAGAAGAACATTCTATGCTTAACGACTATCATCATTTTGGCAAATTCAGAGTGGCAAAAGAAATCATCGTACAAGACCGTTATGATCATGATAATGACGTTTGTACTATTGTACTATCTTCTATTTCCTGATATGGGCGAATATTCGAAATCAAGGATCGAAGATTTATCAATTACCGAATTTGGATAAACACGTCTCAAGAAGAAGAATAGTACAGTGCCAACTAGCTGTTTTCATCACATCTATTCAAATTCATACGCTCCTCTACCATCTATAAAAGTAGGAAGAATTTGAAGAATTAGATACAACACGTCTACGAACAAAAACGCTGTTACTCTGCTAAATTCAAAAGAGCATTATAACACTTTGAGAAATACAACTTGAGCTTATTTCAAAATTATAGACAAACAGTTTTCAACTTCTGATTAGTTCAGTTGTTGAATCTTAGTTTTCTTTCATCAGAATTCTAAGATTAGTCTTGTTTTTATAGTTGTATTATTTTGTTCAGAACTTTGATATTTATATCAGAAGTTCAAATATTGTTTTGTTTCTTTGTAAACTTAATTTGTAAGAAGTCTCTTGCTTGTGTGCTTGAGCATTAGAAGTCTCTTGTATTTTGTTACTTGAGCATTGTAAGTCTCTTGCTTGTGTGCTTGAGCATTTGTAATCTTGTGTGATTATAGTGAAATCCCTTGAAAGTGCAAGGGGACTGGAGTACTCTCGGTTTGTGAGGGGAACCAGTATAAAAATCTGTGTGTTCATATTTCTTCTCTCTTCTCTCTTACTGTTTCATCATCTACATAAGGTATTGTGTTTGCTTTTTCCATTGCAAGTTCTGATAAGTTGTAAAACTTAGAAGAAGTTTTCAAAAACTCTTAAAACACAATTCAACCCCCTTTCTTGTGTTTTTCACACCTTCAATAGTCTCCATGTCACACATAGTTTTTTAAAGATCTTTATTGACATCTTATTATCACAAGACACAGAGAAAATAATTAAAAACTTTTCTCATTGAGACTGTGTTGATCTAGAAGATCAAACTACATCACTATTTGATCATCATGAAATTAGTATGTCTCTATTTATGATTATATTTTTTTGATAATTAACATAATTAATTCTAGAGTTTAAGAATTACCTTTAAATCTAGCAATCACAAATTTGTTTGATATATATATATATATATATATATATATATATATATATATATATATATATTGAACGAAAAAAGCTAATAAAGCTCTTCAATTTAGGAATTATTTTATAAACTCTTCTATTAAAGAAGGGTAAACTTTTTCATCAAATGACTGAAAAAATGTTCAATGCAGCCCTGCATACTAAGATTCGATCTTCATCACGGTCCAAACTTATTTAATTACTTGGAGGTCTGCTCGGACCACCTCATTGTGGTATATATAAAGTAAATTCATTTCTTTTAATAAAAATTTAATCATAGGAAATTTGAAAAGTAAATATATAATGAATATACTGTAAAAAAATATCTCACACTCCCAATGTAAGAATTTGTAACATATATATACATGTGAAAAGGCTTGTCTACACGTTTGTTAGGTGTTTTTTTTTTTTTTTTGACAGAACACGTTTGTTAGGTGTTGGTGACTGGTGTGCATGTGAATTCAAATCTGTTTTGGTAACCTTATTTTTTGGTAATTAACCTACACGTGTCAGCCAATTAAGTATGAAGGTCAAGTTCCACCATGCAAAACCAAATTATTAAAATATTCTTATAAAGTATAGTAATTCGCAAATCATAATTCAATTGAAAAAATGTCGAAATTATTAAGTTGAATATTATGAACATTGAACAAATTACTATTTTGATATTTGATCATCTATAAAAAAGGCACTAATATATATTGAAAATAAAGAGGTTAGTTATTTTAGTTTTTTTTTTTTCCAAATAAAGCAAGAAGACATACATTTCATTACCAACGCAAGAACTAGAAAGAACTAGAAGATGTGACGCAAAAACTAGAAGCTGTGAATTTTGTAAGAGAAATATTTAATTGTTTTGAAATTAAGTTGTATATTAGGAAAACAATTGCTTCAACTTTACAACAATACAGTCTTGTTCATTTCAAGCTGTACTATTTAATGCAGAACTACTCTTTGCCTCCACGTGAATAATACGAGTGTCAACTCTCACTCACTGCCAACAAATAGGTTCAAGATTGAAATGGCTATAATTAATTTGAATTTAGATAAATGAGTTGAAAAACCTTAGGATAATAAAACAAAATTGCTAATGGATTAGATCGGTTATTCACATGTCAAAATAATTTACAAGTACATAAATAAGAATTGGAGCTACGTTTAAAAGTTTGATAGAGAGCTATGCCTACTTTCTTGAAAAAATAAAGGAAAAATATTAATCTAAATAAATTAAAATATTTGTAATGGTCAATCCCTGCTGTATTTCTTCACGCATTTTTTGATTTGGAGGATTGATATTAGATCAGACGAATAATATTAAAAATTGTATTTTTTATATCAAAATAATCTCAACCATCGATTTTAAATCGATCGGACTAAGTTGATTACATGCAGCATCATGTTGTTACACCAGAAAATTTGTTTCCAATAACCTACAAGGCCGTAATGACAAAAGCTCAACTAAATAAAAATTAAAATAAATGACCAAATAATATAAGTTTTAAACTTATAGTTTTGTGCTAGGGTTGAATGTGGATATAGTTATCTCTTGGGGTAGCAAGGCATACATTTGTGAAATACAAGATATTAGGTTAGGGGCATGGGGACATGCATGCGTCTCTTTTATTTAACTCTTTTAGGTATGTGTCATGTTGAAGTATCATTTCAGGGGCACCAAGCTTGTGGCTGGATGTTCTCGTTGCTATGTATGGACTTCAATTGGCTTTATCTCATTTTGGTGGTTATCAATGAGGGGTTTTGATTTGACTCTCCTTAGTGAAAATGTATCTGGTTATTGGAGACAAGTTCAAATTTCACCTTAGCTAGGTTGCTTCTTTGAGGGAGATGCCAAGGTGGTCTTTATGTCGGGGTGGTACCTCTGAGGATTTAATTACATGTATGTCTGCTCAAATGCCTTTGATTGTTGTGTTTAGCTCTTAACCTTTAGAGTCACTACAAAAAAAACTGCAAAATAGCGGCGGTTGGATTGAGTATGCGGCGACAGTTAAACCGCCGCTAAATGCTTAGCGGCGGTTATAACTGCCGCCATATACTCAATCCAACCGTCGCTATTTTCCAGTTTTTTTTGTAGTGAGTGTGTTTGGATGAGAGATTTTTTTGAGGTAATGTAATGTTTTGAGAAATTTTAAATTCTTCTATGTAAATTATTTTGTTTGGATAGTTAATTTGGAGAATTTTTAAAATGATGAGAATTTGTAAAGTATTTTACTAAGTTATATAAATTGTGTTGGAATTGTGCCTTGAGAATTGATGAAGCAAGAAACAAGAGAGGATGCTGCTATCGGCATGGGGCGCAGGGGCATTGGTGCGGGGCGCATCCTTTGTGCATTTTGTGGATTGTCTGCTGCCGTCTGCGCGCTGCGCAGGCCCCCTGGCGCGCGGCACAAACGTGAGAGTATATATGCTCTGTTTCTTTTTTGTACAGCTGTGAGAGAAGAAAAGAAAATGGATTTTAGGATTTGTGCATCCAATCAAAGCTAGGGTTCATAGAGTAAGCTCTTGGGAAGTTCTCTAGTGATTGGGAAGTGATTCTAACACTTTGTAAACACTTAAAATACACCACAAACCCGACCAATAGAAAAATATAAATTTGACCCTAAAATTGGTTGAAAATCGTCCAAAAATCATAAAATCAACTATAAACCTGACCTAAATCATAAAATCGGTCAAAACCCCAAAAATCGGCTATTAACCCTAAAATCGGCCGAAAACCCTAAAATCGACAAATATGGGTTGGCTTTTTTTAACACCAGACTGCGAATATGGATTGAATTTTGGTTTTATTTCTTTTTTTTTACTTTCGCCATTAGTTTAATCTGATTCGAAGGTCAGTTCTGGTATCAAGTGGTTTCAGTTCCCTCTCGATCACTGTTGTGGGTAATCGAACCGTAATTCTCCCTATCAGATTTAGCGTCAATCGCCACTGAACCAACTAACAATTGATTAACATGCATTCTCTTAGTTAGTACATCAATAATTATTTGATTAAGATTTATGATCGGTCCATCATATTTTGAGACTTAGAGCAAACTAAAAGTAGGCACTTTAAAGGTCAAGTTTTTTTAGTAAAATTAATCTGTTTTTTTAATTTTTTATTTTTAAAAGATAAAATGGTTCATTAAAAAATGGATCCTTAATAATAAAAATACATTTGACGGGACTTTGTATACACGAACAAACACATTATTTGATACAAATGAGAAAACCACTAGATTGTTACTTATAATACATCAATTTTTATGGTTAACTAATACTTAGACATGGCTAGAAAATATAAAAATATCTATTAAAAAATTAAAACTTAGGCCCCTTATATTTGAGCTCCAGGAGGAAGAGGGTGTAGTGTTGCCCTTGAACAGAATCGCCTCTGTTAAAATCGAATTGTTTACCTTTAAAAGTTTGTTGTTTTCTTTTTTCCAAAATATAAATCATTTTAAGAAAAATATTTGTGCCAAAATGTAAGTCGTTTTACAATATATTAATGTATAATTATTATTGATATGATGTTTTATAACTTCAATCCTATTAGACTTGGTTAGGTAGTTAAAAGGTTGTTAGGAGGTGGTTACATAACTACCTTGAGTTAGTTAGTTATGGTTACTTGTGTTACAAGTAATAGATGTGTTAGGAGCTTCCTTATAAATAAGCGTGTACCACATGCATTGTACACAACTCATTCTCTATTTTTCTTATTAATAAATCTTAACACTTTCCTCCTAGTTTTCTCTCTAGTTCTTACTTGTTATCTTCTTCCTCTTATCTTGGATTACCCTAACAAATTGGTATCCAGAGCCCTTAGGTTCTTAGTGTTGAAAGCACAAAGATTCAGTCTTGTTTGGTGTTTACATTTTCTTCCATTCAGAAACAATGTCAGGGAATGGTTTACCAAACAATCTTCCAATTCTTGAGGGCAAGAATTGGGAAAGATGGAGCAAACAGATGAAGTCTCTCTTTGGTTTTCAAGATACATTGGAAGTGGTGGTTAATGGTGTGCAAGACTTGGTGGAGAATGCCACTGAAGCTCAGAGATCAGCACACAAAGACTTAAAGAAGAAGGATTGCAAGGCAATGTATGCAATTCAAGCTGCAGTAGATTCTGCAAATTTTGACAAGATATCTAGTGCTGAATCCTCTAAGGCAGCCTGGGATATTTTGGTGAAATATTATGAAGGAGGAGAAAAGGTGAAGGGAGTGAAGTTGCAGTCTCTGAGAAGGCAATATGAGCTTCTGCAGATGGATAAGAGTGAATCCATTGGAGCCTATGTGTCGAAGGTTCAAGGCATTGTCCATACAATGAAGAGCTGTGGTGAGGTGATGACAGATAGGATGATTGTAGAGAAGGTAATGAGAACTCTAACTCCAAATTTTGATCATGTCATTGTTGCCATCCAAGAAACTGGGAATGTAGCTACATTACAGTTGGAGGATCTTGTCGGATCTTTAGAAGCACATGAGTTGATGATAAATGAAAGGAAAGGGGTTCAAGAATCTGTACAAGCCTTACAAGTTCAGGCTTACAAGAAAGCTAACAGTAAAAAAGAGAAAAATCAAGATAAGGGAAAGAATGGCTCTCAGAAAAAATTTGATGGAAAATCTGAATCCTTCAAGAAAGGAGGAGGAACATCAAATTCAAAGAAAGGGAAAGGCAAGGACAAGAGTCACATTCAGTGCTATAACTGTGAGAAATGGGGACACTATGCTTCAGATTGTTGGTTCAAGAAAGGCAAAGAAAAGGGCCAAGACTCTGATGATGAAGCAAAACTTGTGCAAGAAAAGGTTGAAGACAAAGCTGTGACTTTCATGGCTACATTATCAGAGGTAGAATCACAAGATAGAGTTGATGCTGAGACTTGGTTCTTAGACACAGGGTGTTCCAACCACATGACTGGTCACAAAAACTGGTTAGTGAAGTTCGATTCTGGAAAGAAAAGTAAAGTGAAGCTGGCCAATAGCAGTTCATTGCAGTCAGAAGGCATTGGTAACATGGTTATCAAGAGGAGCAATGGAGGCACTGCAGTAATTGAAGATGTGATGTTTGTACCAGGTATGGATTGTAATCTTCTGAGTGTTGGACAGTTAGCAGAAAAAGGTTTTTCAGTTATCATTAAGAATGAGAAATTTGAACTTTATGATCCTGCAAATAACCTAATTCTGAGGACTCCTTTGGCCAAGAATAGAACCTTCAGAACTTTGATTCACACAAACACTGTTCAGTGTATGAAGGTAGTAACAGATGAGAAGTTGAATTGGCTATGGCACCTGAGATTTGGACATTTGAATTTCAAATATCTGAATCAGCTAGGGAGCAAAGGAATGGTACTTGGCCTGCCTAAGATTGAAGCTTCAGAAAGAGTATGTGAAGGTTGCTTAGTTGGTAAACAACCTAGAAATGCTTTCAGCAAGAGTTTGCCTATGAGATCATCAAGTGTACTAGGTGTTGTGCATTCTGATGTGTGTGGTCCCTTTGATGTGAATTCACTTGGTGGTAATAGATATTTTGTTACCTTTGTTGATGAGTATAGCAGGAAGATGTGGATATACTTGATTCAAACCAAGGATGCAGTATTTGATGTCTTCAGAAACTTTAAGGCATTAGTTGAAAATCAAAGTGGAAAGAAGATCATAGCTCTCAGAACAGATGGTGGAGGTGAGTATACTTCCAAGAAGTTTGAGTCATTTTGTGTTGAACAAGGTATAGAACATGAAGTCACAGCTCCCTATACACCTCAACACAATGGCTTAGCTGAAAGAAGGAACAGGACTATTCTTGATATGGCAAGGTGTATGGTGAAGCATAGGAACCTGCCTAAAGCTTTCTGGGGTGAAGCAGTTCACACTGCTGTGTATGTGTTGAACAGGTGTCCAACCAAGAAGCTGAAAAACAAAGTACCTGAGGAAGTGTGGAGTGGTAGAAAACCTAGTGTAAGTCACTTCAGAATTTTTGGTGCTTTATGTCACAAGCATGTGCCTGAAGCAAAAAGGAAGAAGCTTGATGACAGAAGTGAAGCCATGATCTTGGTAGGATACCATGTCACAGGTGCTTACAAGCTGTATGATCCTGTCACAAAGAAAATGATCTACAGTAGAGATGTTGTAATTGATGAAGAGAAATCCTGGGATTGGATTGCTGGTTGCAGTTCAAGCAGAGCGCAATTGAATCCAATCATGAATGAAGAAGATAGTGATTCTAGTGATGAGAATGAAGCACCTGCAGCTGTGACTAGAGACAGGCCTGCCAGAACAAGGAACATTCCTGCTAGATTGCAGGATTGTGAAATTGTTAATGATAATGAGGTAAATGCAGATGGTGACTTAGTTCATATTGCATTGATGGCTGGTTCTGAGCCTATCAATTACACAGAAGCCTTGAAACACAAGAAATGGAAGAGAGCTATGGAGGAAGAATTGGCTTCAATTGAGAGAAAACAAACTTGGGAGTTAGTTAAGCTTCCATCAGATAAGAAGGCAATTGAAGTAAAATGGGTGTTCAAGCTGAAGCTAAATCCTGACAATTCTATAGCAAAATATAAGGCAAGGCTGGTGGCAAGAGGTTTTCTGCAGAGGGAAGGAATAGATTACTCAGAAATCTACTCACCTGTGGCAAGAATTGAGACTGTGTGACTTGTCATAGCTGTAGCTAATGCAAGGAAATGGCCTATGTTCCACATGGATGTTAAGTCAGCCTTTCTTAATGGTCCATTAGAAGAACTTGTTTTTGTAACTCAGCCACCTGGATTCATGATTGAAGGGAAGAAAGACATGGTCTACAGATTGAACAAAGCTCTATATGGTTTGAAACAAGCTCCAAGAGCTTGGAATAAAAGGATAGATGGATTTCTTGTGAAACAAGGTTTCAGGAAATGCAAGTCAGAATATGGAGTATATGTGCAGGAAGCAGCTTCAAGCATCATTCTGATATGTTTGTATGTTGATGATCTGCCAGTAACTGGAAGTGTCACAACTGAGATAGAGAGATTCAAAGAAGTAATGAAAACTGAATTTGAGATGACAGATTTGGGAGAAGTGTCTTACTTCTTAGGATTTGAACTTCTGAAGAATGGTAAAGGTCTATTGTTGCATCAGAGGAGATATGCAGGAGAAATTCTGAAGAGGTTCAACATGACTGAGTGTACATATGCTGCAACTCCTATGGAGGTGAACTTGAAGTTAGAGAAGAATGAGACAGAAGAGACTGTGGATCCTACAATTTTCAAGCAAATTGTAGGATCATTGAGATATCTTTGCAACAGCAGACCGGATATATGCTTTGCAGTTGGGCTTGTAAGTAGATTCATGGATAAGCCTAGAAGGTCACACATGAATGCAGCTAGAAGAATACTTAGGTATATAGCAGGCACAATGGAGTTTGGAATTCTTTTTCCAAAGTCAGTTCTGAATGAGAAATTTGAGATTGTGTGCTACTCTGATGCTGATTGGTGTGGTGACAAAGTAGATAGAAGGAGTACTACTGGGTATTTCTTCAGATTTATGGAGGCTCCTGTTGCTTGGTGTTCTAAGAAACAACCAGTTGTTGCATTGTCTTCTTGTGAAGCTGAGTACATAGCAGGTGCATATGCAGCATGCCAAGCTTTGTGGATTGTGACTGTGTTGAAGGAGCTAGGAATTGAAGCAGAGAAACCTGTGGTTCTGCAGATTGATAACAAGTCTGCTATAAACTTAGCCAAGAATCCAGTTTTGCATGGTAGAAGCAAACACATAGAGGCTAGGTTTCATTTCTTGAGGGAGCAGGTGAATCAAGGTAGCTTAGATGTCAGGCATTGTGCAACAGATGCTCAGGTTGCAGATGCTCTAACTAAGAGTTTGAAAACAGACAGGTTTTTGAAGCTCAGAAGTGAACTTGTGTCAGGCGCGCGCCCAGTTCTGAAGGATTTCTGAAGGACAGACAAGTTTGCAGTTCTGAAGGATTTCTGAAGGACAGACAAGTTTGCAGTTCTGAAGGATTTTTGAAGGACAGACAGGTTTGCTTAGGCTTGAAGTTAAGGGAGCATGATGTTTTATAACTTCAATCCTATTAGACTTGGTTAGGTAGTTAAAAGGTTGTTAGGAGGTGGTTACATAACTACCTTGAGTTAGTTAGTTATGGTTACTTGTGTTACAAGTAATAGATGTGTTAGGAGCTTCCTTATAAATAAGCGTGTACCACATGCATTGTACACAACTCATTCTCTATTTTTCTTATTAATAAATCTTAACACTTTCCTCCTAGTTTTCTCTCTAGTTCTTACTTGTTATCTTCTTCCTCTTATCTTGGATTACCCTAACATGATCTTCCTAAATTACCCTTTTTATTCTCTTTTTCCATAGGAGAAGTTATTAAGTTTTTTTCCTTTTACAAAACTTTAAATGTTATGTGAAGGGTAAAAAAGGAAAAACATTATAATTTTTTACAACATTTATAAAAGTTAGCAATTCCTTAATATGCGTAAAAATGTCAAAGTGACTTACATTTTGAAATGGACAGAGTATTTTAGTTTTCTTAAAAAATAAATGTACTATTTTCTAGCTAGGTCATCCAATTTTAAATAAAAAAAGATTGTATGTTTTTTTTTAAAAATAGTTTGTTGGTTATAATTTCGCTTTTTAAAGTAAATAAGTGAAAGTATCATGGTTCAAACTTGATCCTTTCATCTTATATGTAATGTTACTACCAATGGAATTATGTTCACGAAGACAATATTGTATATTTTCTAAACCGTTCAATTTGAATATAAAAGTTGTATATTTTTTAGATAGTACAATTAATTTCTCTAGCATGCTTGACTTTTTCGTGTCACAATATTTTTTTTGTTACACTAACATGCTATTTTTTTTATAGAAAAAAAAATAGGGTGAGGTTAGCTAGCTTGTTTTACTTTAAGATAAAAATACAATAAACAAAAATTATTTTTACATTGAAATATATCTAAAGAAAAAATTTAAAAGTGAACAAAAAATGTTACAAATGACAACATATATAACATTATAACATTTATTTTTGACAGAGAATAACGATACTATTTTACAATGAACAATGCATTCACTGATTCACTTTACATGGTGTGTTTTTTCTTGGTCTAAATCCGTTTACTTTACATAAAATACTACGTAGTATATAAAAAGTGAGTTTTGTCAAAATTAATGTTCTACGATAAAAGTGAGTTTTGTCAAAAAAAATGTTCTATGAAGAAAGATAAATATTAACGGCAAACCAATGCATATGTTTGGCATGCATAGTAATATGGTCCTCCAGCGGGGAGTGATCTTGTCAGCGATGTCAAAAAATTTATAAGTTACTCCAAAAAAAAAAAGAAGAGAAAATGAAATTGTATTAGTATAAAATATGGTTCGAGCCCTCCAAATCAATCTATTTGAATAAAAATGCAATAGAAACAAGTGTTAAAAAAATTTTCTTTATCCACTATGACATATACAAGTATTATAATAATATTTGCCTAATATATTAAATATAAGATATTTGAGGGATAAAATTATATACATCTTATTTAGTACAAATACAATATTTGAGGGATACCGTGGCACTTGCCGGCTCTTAGATCATTTGATGTATAATTTTCATCCATATGTAATTATTTTGAACATTATATGTTTTGTTTGATTCACAACCGTAAAAAAGATTTATTTTCTTAATTTAAATATTATTTTTGACAAATATAATAGTTTCTTTTATTTACTAATATACAATACAAATTTCATTTGAGAAATGTTGATTGATTGCCAATTTATGTATAAAAAAACATTCTAACTTCCAATTTGATAAATGAAAGATTCTATTTGCCTTTGGAAAAAATATAAATTGACAATTTGATTGTGTTGGCACAATACTTGTGCTGCCCAAAAGGTAAAAGAGGTAGTTGATAGTCGATACGATTCTCATGACATGACATATGCTTCTCTCCTCTTGGCCAAATAAAATAAAATTTTATTTCTACCCGAAAAATGAAATTTTTTATTTTATTTCTACCAAAAGTAAAATAAAATGTGACATATACTTTTTTACAACGTCACAATTATATAAAATTATAAATTGTAACATAAAAGATATGAAGCCACCCTGATTTCGTGTACCCTATTTTTTTAACTCAAAAAAAAGAAAAAGTTTAAGAGATTATTTTTTCACGAAGATGTAGATCTGTTCACATATGTTAGATGTCTCAAATAAAATTGGACTTGATGGGGGAGTCACAACTAGTGTGGCGTTGTTAGGAACCTGAACTCACGACTCAACTCTAGTTTAGAAGTTGAAACTTTTGAGTTTTTAAATTATTTTGGAGTTTGCGTTGCAGTCTAAAATATTTAACGATTCAAAACATAAAATATATAATATAAATATATTTGTATATTTTTAAGTTTTGATTTCTCAAAACTCTGTCTGTTCTTGATTTAGACCATAATGTCATTTTTAGATTGAACTCCAAAAGATAAGTGATCTTACCAGGATCAGAATGATGGCGGAGCAGTGGTGTTGATTCAGCCAGCCCCCTGTTGAAACGGAGGGGGGTGTGTACCTGTTTATACTCCGACGCTCAAGTCAGTGATAGTATAAGAAATGGTAGCTTAGGTTGTGTAAGAAAAACGTACCTGGCTCCTCTGAGTGAGGAGCATATTTATACCCCAGCGCTGGGCCAAGGCCCTTAATGGGCAATTAATGCCCATTAAGTGGCTGCCGGAATTCTGGCCGTTTGGCCATGATGAGCAGTAAATGCCATCATTCCGGTGGTCGGCCGTTACAGATGGTGAGCATCTGGCCGACGGGCAGGGTGCCCTTCAGGAGGGCAGATCCTTTAGCTTTGAGGGACTTAGCCTCTGAAGTCCAGTCCAGAACAGAAGCCCCCCAAGTCGTTATGCTCGTTGACGAGCATGATGACTTTAACTTAGGCAATAAACCTTTGTTTGTGTATACGAGCAACGAAAGTTGTGATTGCCCTTTATAGTCAACGTATATCGTCGTGTACAAGCGACCACAGATTCGTTCGCTCGTATTGGAGAACTTGCGTTGCAATGTTTTTGCGAGGACGTTGAGTTTTCTTTAGGATTCCCTTTATGCTGGTCGTTTGATTGTCCTCGTTTAATGTCCACGTGGG
Organism: Trifolium fragiferum; assembly: GCA_954870985.1. NCBI lineage: Eukaryota > Viridiplantae > Streptophyta > Magnoliopsida > Fabales > Fabaceae > Trifolium > Trifolium fragiferum. The sequence continues at coordinate 2,380,043 of OX940796.1, forward strand.
CTCGAGCACTTGCGGATTTATTGGCGTTTAGTGAAGATCCTGCTGTTTATTGCGAGGATCTCGATTCGCTTTTATCCGTTGAGATTCTTTCGACGATCGTGCCATTAATCGCGACGAGATTTTCGTGGAGATTTCCTTGGACTCTGCGAGATTTTCGCGTTCAGTGAATGTGACCTGAAAGGACAAACCGCTTCGTCTCTTGCTGCCACGTGTAAAGTCTATTCGAAGCGTTTTGAGTACCTATCAATGTAGTCTCTGTTCACGAGGTCACTTCTGAACCATTGGATTCTCGCGCCTTTTCGTTTTTGTGGTGATTTAATCTGAAGCGTTGGATCGTTCAAGATCAAAGCAACATTCCAGATTTTTGAGGCGTTGCTTCGTTTTGTATAGGTGCGTCTGTACGAGATTCCTCTATATATATGGAAAAGGAGGGATTTTTGAAGTTTTCACTTCATTTATCGTTTTCCAAACGCTTATTTTTCAAACTCCTTTCTCTCTTCATCTTCCCAGTGTGCGATTTGCCTCTAGAGATTTCAAGGTTTCTTCAAGCTTTCCTCCACATCAACTTCCGTTTTCAACCTCCATCTACTCAATCAAGTGAGTTTTCTACTTCCTTTCCTTATTTTTACAGCATTTTTATATACCGTATCTAGTTTTTGGAGTTTTAGGAATTTTGAGGTTTTGAGAGACGGTTGAGTTTGGGGTTTGTAAGTGGTGGTTAACACCATTTACCCCCCTAAAAATGGAAGTTTTAGTGATGTAAAACCAGGATCTTGTAGTTGGTTTACTCCGGCGCGGTGGTTATAGGTGTTTAGCACATTTGACACGCATTTTTGCTATTTTTCGTGACTTTGTCGCTTAGGTTCTTTAACGGGCGTTCTTAGCTTTTATCTCGAGCGTTCATGCGTAGGAACGAATGCTCGTCATGATTTTAGCTTAGTTATTTTGCCTTAAAAATTGGTGTAAACCTCGTTTTTTACGAACTAGCGACCACTTGACTCTTACCTTCGTTGTACGAGCAACGTTAAGGATCACCTTTAGCGCATATCCACGCCCTTTCACTTGAACGGCGGTGGAAGGGTGGATTTGATATTTCAAAGATGTCGAATTCACTTTTTCTCTTCCTCGTCTTTCAGTTTTAAATGGCGGAAGAACCTTCTTCGTCACATGCTCATATAAATGAAGATATGGAGCCTTTGCCCGAGGAGAATCAAGGCGATGTAGATGCGCGAGAGTCGTCAGTACCTATAACGGAGCGAGTCCCTATAACGGCGACGACGGACCCTGAAGATTGGGTCGCCGATGAACCTCGTTTGACGCGCTCGCGTTTTTCAGGTTATCTAGTAGGGGCGGAAGTTCCCGGCCTCTACAATGATATCCAAGATCCTTCTCTCGACCACTGGCAAATTTTTATCCCTGGGAAGAAGCGTCGTATTTTCCATAACTTTGGATTTGCGCACTTCAGTTTGTACCAGATTGCCTTCCAACATTTTGGGTTTAGGTTACCCTTTACTGACTTCGAGGTAGCGATATTCCATCATTTGAGGATCGCCCCTTCCCAGTTGCACCCTAACTCTTTGGCTTTCATGAGAGCCTTCGAGGTGGTGTGTACGTATTTGGAGATTGTCCCTACTATTCCCCTGTTCTTTTACGTGTTCGGGTTACAACGGTCGAAGCCCAAGGGAGATCCGAACAGGTTTGGTTGGGTATCATTCAGGCAAAATCACCGCCTCTTCAACATGTTTGAGGAATCCTTATGACCATTCAAAGATGATTGGTTCATTGTTGGTCCTAAAGATGCTCAAGGTTGGGCAGATGTGATCGTTCCTGGGCCCGATCAAGACGCCAACGGGCATACTATCCTTGGGGAGGATGGGCGACCTGTCATGGTAGATTACGGGAAGTTCCATTTTCGCTGGGAAGTGGAGCATTATTTATTGCCCGCGAAAGCATTCACTACCCCCAAGAAGGATCTTACGGTCGAGGAACTGGAGGATTTTTCAAAGCTCCAGAATTTTGTAAATAGTTTTGTTGGGAAGCCCGTGGTTGACGAGGAGGGTATTCCTCGTTTGGATAAAGACGGCGAACCTTTGACGGTTCAACATTTTATTAATGTGAAGAAGTTGTTAGCCTGCTCGACTCGTGCTGAGGCCGAGGAGACCCTTAGTATGCTCGCATCCTTATTTAGACGCTTTACTTATTTTCTTGATTTCTATGCTGTCCTAACACTTCCCTTTTGTTCGTTTTCCTTTTGCAGCTGAAATGGTGAGTGCTCAGGAGAAGCTTCGTCGTGCCAGCAAGGCTAAGAATGCCCGTCAAGGCACAGAGAGTTCCAATGTTGTCACTGCTCATGTCGCTGAGAAACGTCCTATGGTGTCGAACGTTGTCGATATCCGTCCTTCTAAAGTGCAGAAGGTCGTTGATGGGGCTGGGGTTTCTGCCCGTCCGAGCCCACATATCTTACCAGACCCCGATCAACCCGCCGCTCGTTTTGTAATCCCTCCCACCTTTTCGAGAAGCGCTCTGTTCGATAAAGACACCGAGGTCGTCATTGATGAGTCCGATCAAGCGATCATCCATGACATGGGACCAGTGGCTCTCAAGGCGGAGCTGGCTGCGGCGACTACTGCTGCTTTCAAGCTGATAGAGGACGCTAATTTCCTGAACGGTCGGGAGAGTCGCTACTTGGGCGAGAGGGACAGGTATAAGAAGAGTGCTGAGGAGGTCAATTCCAAGCTGGGGGAGGTTGAGGCAGCATTCGAGGATTACAGGAATAAATACGCCCTTCAGGTTGAGATGGCGACGACGCTGGTGCGCGTGGAAACAGACTTAGAGGATTTGACCAAAAAGTTTAAGGACTTGGAGGTCAAATGTGCAGACTTGGAGACCCGCAACAAAGAGCTGGAACAGCGGGCAGAGACTGCTCCCTCCTTGTGTTCCGAGGAAGAGGACGCTGTTGATCCTCAAGGGTTGTACCGGAATTCGAGCCGAGCCGACCTGATCAAGAGAATAGCTGAGTGTGAAGACTCAATGGTCGAGGTTGGGCATAGCAGTTTTGTCAATGCTGTTGCTCAGCTTAAGGTTCTGAACCCCGGAGTGGAGCTCGTCGAAGCTGGTCTTGATGAGCTCAAGGAAGTCATCGACGGGGTCATCGCCTCTCCTCCTCACACCGAAGAATGAAGAAGTTTAATCGTGCAGGTGTTATGCTCACCTTATGCACTTGGGCGCTTATTTGGCCCTTAGTTAATTTGTTTTGTTTGGGCGGTCCTTGAGGCTGCCCCTTTTTTGTAACTAAGTACAATTTCTTTTTAATGCATTTTCGATTCAGCTTATTTACGCTCCTTCTTTATGCTCGTATTCACTTTTACTTCGCATGCGTTGTTCTACTATGCTCGTAACATCGGATGTATGTCGTAACATCGACACTTGGAATATTTTTGAATGTTTAAATGGCTGATGCACGAGATGGAATTCATCTACGAACGCCGTGCTCGGAAAGTTTGGGGAACTAACTCGAGTGTTTGGGTTAGGCTCCCAAACAGAGGCGAGGAAAAAATCGTTTGAGATTAGATCCTCGCGGCTGGGTCAACCCATCGCGAGCTGGGCGCCTAAGCCTTTCGTGTACTTACGACGATGGGACTCGTTTAGAGTGGTTCCTCGTCAAGACTTGTTTGATGCAAACTTGGCTTTTTCGACTTTTAGATTCACTGCCCGTACCTAGGCGATCCTCCGTTGTAAAGGTCAAAACATCTCGTTGTTTTGAGTTGGTTTCACCCGTTAGCTAGTCATCGCGTACAGGAGACTTTGCTAACTATAATATTGTTTCAGCTTATCTGCGTTCCACGTTCTAGGAATTTCCTCGCCGTATAGGTTCTCGAGGAAATAGGCTCCATTGTCCGTTTTCGCACGGACTCTGTAGGGGCCGTCCCAATTTGCGGCGAGTTTGCCTTCGCGAGAGTCTTTTTGGTTTCGTCGCAGGACTAGGCTGCCTACTTCGAATTCCCTTTTTATGACTTTCCGGTCGTGGCGCGCAGCAATTTTTTGTTTTAGCGCAGCTTCCTTTAAGGCAGCTCCATGCCGTAGTTCTTCGATTAAATCGAGCTCTTCCCTTAATAGCTCGTTATTTGTTTCTTCATCTGGTGGGTTATCCGTTCGTCGCGTTGGTTGCCTTATTTCAACGGGGATCAGTGCTTAGGTTCCGTAAGTCAATCGGAACGGCGTCTCTCCCGTGGCCGAGTGTGGGGTGGTTCTATAGGACCATAGCACGCTGTATAGTTACTCGACCCATTTTCCCTTTGCCTCGCCTAGCCTACGCTTCAGGCCTCGCAAAATTACTCTATTGGCTGCTTCGGCTTGGCCGTTAGTTTAAGGGTGCTCGACGGATGTGAAGTGTTGTGTCACTTTTAGGTTGATAAGAAGCTCTTGGAATTTTCTATCTATGAACTGAGTTCCGTTGTCTGTTACAACGGTGTGTGGGATTCCAAATCTAGCGAGGATATTTCTTTTGAAGAAACGTAGGACGTTGTGGGATGTGATCTGGGCGAGAGGTTCAGCCTCTATCCACTTCGTGAAGTAATCTACTCCGACGATTAGATACCTGTTTTGCCCAGGTGCTCGTGGGAACGGTCCTAGTAGATCTAATCCCCACCACGCAAACGGCCACGGAGAGGACAGAGACTTCAGCTCGTTAGGTGGGGCTAAGTGCATATCTCCATGTTTTTGGCATTTATCACACTTTTTTACGTGTTCTTTTGCGTCCGTTTGCATGGTTGGCCAGTAATAACCTGCTCGCAATGCTTTTCGCGCAAGTGATCGTCCTCCAATATGTTGCCCATTGATTCCTTCGTGAATTTCCTGTAGGATGGGTTCCACTTTATCTTCCTCGACACACTTCAGTAATGGGGTTGCAAACCCTCTTCTGAAGAGGGTGCCGTCTATCAAAACATACGAGCATGCTCTTCTTCTGACTTTGATAGCTTCCTTGGGGTCGTCGGGGAGTATTCCTGAGGCGAGGAATTCCCTCACAGGATTTATCCAACTACTGGCGTTGATCGGGCATATGAGATTCACCTCAAGGGCTTTCTCGATGCTCGGCCTTTGCAACGTTTCTTGAATAAGCGATTGGTTCCTCCCCTTTTTCTTTTTGGTGCTCGCCAGTTTTGAGAGGACGTCTGCCCTTGAGTTGTGTTCGCGTGGGATATGTTGGACAGTTGATTCTTTGAACTTGGTCAGCTTTTCTTGGATGAGGGTTAAGTATTCTGTCAGGCGTTCGTCTTTAGCCTGATACTCTCCGTTCACTTGAGAAGCGACCAATTGTGAATCTGTGAAGATTATTATTTCTTCTGCGTTCATATCCTCGGCTAATCGCAACCCCGCTAGGAAAGCTTCGTATTCTGCTTGGTTATTAGTCGTCTGGAATGATAGCTCCAAGGACACTTCGATAAGGACACCATCGTCGTTTTCCAGGATAATTCCTGCTCTGCTTCCTTTGGAATTGGAGGATCCATCGACGTAAATGGTCCTTTTATTTTTGCTCGAAGTAGCTGGTGGAGTCATTTCGGCGACAAAGTCAGCTAGTACTTGGGCTTTCAAAGCTTTTCTGCTTTCGTATGTTATGTCAAATTCTGATAGCTCTAAGGACCATTTAAGCATTCTTCCGGACATATTGGGTCTCTCGAGCAATTGCTTTATTGGTTGGTCGGTTCGTACTGCGATGGAATGTGCTAGGAAGTAATGCCTTAGCTTCCTCGCGGCGACGACTACTGCCAACGCTGTCTTTTCGATTTGCAAGTATCGGAGTTCTGGTCCTTGTAATGCTTTGCTGATGAAATACACTGGCTTTTGCCCTTGCTCGGTTTCTCGGATCAAAACTGCGCTTATGGCTTCGTGGGTCACGGCCAAATATAGGAATAAAGTCTCGCCCACGTTTGGACGTGTTAAGACTGGAGGCTCTGATAGTGCTCGCTTTAAATGTTGGAGAGCGTTTTCGCATTCTTCTGTCCACTCAAAGGCGGATTCTTTTCTAAGTAATTTGAAAAGGGGAAGTGCATGTTGAGCGGATTTTGCGACGAATCTTGCGAGGGCAGTTAACATTCCGTTCAACGATTGCATTGACTTCTTCGAGTTCGGCGTAGGGGACTCGAAGAAGGCTTTGCATTTTTCGGGGTTAGCTTCGATTCCTCGTTCCGTAAGATAGAAACCGAGGAACTTTCCTGCTTTTACCCCAAACGTGCATTTTTCAGGATTGAATCTCATGTTATACTGTTTAGCTCTCTCGATCACTTTTCTTAAGTGGAACACGTGGTCGTTTTCCTGTTCGGATTTAACAATCATATCGTCCATATAAACCTCGAGCATATCGCCTATTTCGTTTCTGAATACTTTGTTCATCATTCGTTGGTAAGTGGCACCTGCGTTTTTAAGCCCGAAAGGCATTACGTTATAGTAATAATTACCCGATTCAGTCATAAACGCCGTTTTCTTTTTATCGATTTCGGCCATTTTAATTTGATTATATCCAGAATAAGCGTCCATAAACGAAAGTAGTTTAAATCCTGAAGAATTATCTACTAGTTTATCTATGCTAGGCAATGGATAAGAATCTTTAGGGCAAGCCATCGGGAATTGGGCGGTGCACCTTTTTCGCGATGGGATCTTCATCTTTAAGATCTTTTTCGTTGATGCGTGCGTCCAAGTCGACGATGTTGCTTGCTTGCAGGGTGCTGACAGCGGGCATCTTGTGCTCAGCCTTCTTTTTTGGAGTCAGGAGGGAGCTCATATTTTTTGCAGCGGCTTCAAAGCATTTCCTCGCTGCAGCTATATCTCCGTTCAACGTAGCTATCTTGCCATCCACGGTGTAATACTTCATCTTTAAATGAATGGTCGAAGATACAGCAAATAGGTTCGCCAAAGCTGGCCTTCCCATGATACAGTTGTACAACGAGGGGAAATCTACGACCAGAAATTGGACGTTTATAGATTTGGTCGCCTCCCCTTCTCCCACGGTCACGATCAGATCCACGTACCCCCATGGTTTCGTGGTCGCTCCATTAAACCCTTGCAAATCAGCACCTACATATGGAGCAAGGTTTTTCTCCGTCAATTGCAGAGTTTTGAATAAACCGGCATACATCACATCACACGAGGATCCTTGATCTACCAATATCCTCCTCACATCAAAGTTGGCCATTCTGGCCCTTATCAAAAGCGGAATTTGGTGGTTAGGAGAGCCACCGGGAATTTCTTCCTTGTAGAAAGCTAAAGGCATAGACCCTTCTTTAGCTTCTTCTGTCGTGACAGGTTCCAGCGAGCATACACTTTCAAGTTCTTCGAACTTCCTTTTCAGCGACCCTATGGTGGAAGTTCCAAATCCTCCCCCCGAAATCACAAGCGACCCCAAATGAGCGGTCAAGTGTTCAAGCACATCGTCTCCTTCCTGATGCTCGGGAAGGATGAAATCCTCGGGCCTTGAAATGGAATAAGCAATCTGCATGTTGCTGTTATCCGTGGCCGCTTATTGTGGTGCCTCTCTAGATGGCTGCCCTACCTCGGGCTCTTTCCCTTTCTTCTGACGCTCCTCCTTGACGAACTTTTGAAGGAGTCCCTTTTGTAACATGATTTCTATTGCATCTTTGAGGTGGATGCAATCTTCAGTCACATGCCCGTAGCTTTTGTGAAAACGGCAGTATTTTGATTTATCTAGCCCCGGCCTTACAATCAGTTGCTTCGGTGCTCGAACCCCGTTCTTCTTGAATTCGGCCATTGAAACTTCGGCCAAGATTCGCTTGCGGGGAGCGTTCAGAGGAGTGTAGAATTCGAACTTGCTTCTGGGAGGCTTGTTCTCCCTTCGTTCTCTTTTTTCTTTCCCTCTCTCGTTTTCTGCTCGAGGAGGTCCAGTTTCTTCTTGACGCTTAGGCTTTCTAGCGTCTGCAGCTACTTGCTTTTCCTCGTAGGCTATGTATTTCTGCGCCTTTTCGAGGAAAGCGTCCAGCGTTCTTACTTCTTCAATGCCAATTGCCTTGGCGAAATCACTTGATGGTCGCAATCCGCGTTCCAGCAGATACAGCCTCATCCTGTCATCGGTCCTGACTTCAATGGCGGCCTTATTGAAGCGCTCGATATACTCTCTTAAGGATTCATTGTTTTGCTGTTGAATTGCCTCGAGAGTGGCCTCAGTCTTGGGATGCTTCCTAGAAGCGGTGAAATGTGCGGTGAAGAGTCTGCACAACTCGCCCCATGAATCAATGGATCCTGGTGGTAAGCTCTTGTACCAAGCCATTGCTCCTTTCCTCAGTGTGGTGGAGAACAGCTTGCATTTAATGGATCCTCGTACTCCTCTATAGTTGAGGACAGCTTCCATGTTTTCGATATGGTCGTCTGGATCAGTGGTCCCATCATAAGTGTCCATTGCCGGTGGTTTTTCCAATCCCACGGGCAACGGTACTCTCATGATCCTGTCGGATAGTGGCCCCACGTGCCTTTCGTCGTCGCTTCTTGGAGAGCGATGGTGACGACGAGGAGGGGAGTGATAATTCCTCCCTGTAGACCTTGCGGGGGATCTCCTCACTCCAGCAACTCTTCTTGAGGGACTTATGCGACCTCTGGTCTCTTGTGCCCTTGGCGACCTCGACCTGGTCCTCGAGTTGGACCGTCGAGAAGATTCTCTTCGCCTATAGCTGCTCGTGATCGCCCTGGTAATTCGCGATTCCTCGACAGCTTCAATACGGCGATTTTGCTCCCTGAGTGCCTGCCCTTGATTATTGATGGCAGTCAGCAGTGCGGTCATTATGTTCTCAAGGGTGGCTCCAGGTGGAGGAACGGGTACGACCAGAGGGTTAGTTTCATTGGTTGGCTGGTAGGTGGGGTCAGTTTCCATGTTGGATAGGACCACTCCGTTAGTAACGTGGTTGTCGTCAGCGTGCTCGCATGACATGTTGTTAGCAGCTGAATGCTCAGACCTACTGTTCGCGACCATTCTTAGCTATTTGATGAATTTGTGGTAGTTTAGAAGGTTTTGTTCTTTGTTTGAAAGAAGGGGATAACTTTGTCCCCACAGACGGTGCCACTGATCTTACCAGGATCAGAATGATGGCGGAGCAGTGGTGTTGATTCAGCCAGCCCCCTGTTGAAGCGGAGGGGGGGTGTGTACCTGTTTATACTCCGACGCTCAAGTCAGTGATAGTATAAGAAATGGTAGCTTAGGTTGCGTAAGAAAAACGTACCTGGCTCCTCTGAGTGAGGAGCATATTTATACCCCAGCGCTGGGCCAAGGCCCTTAATGGGCAATTAATGCCCATTAAGTGGCTGCCGTAATTCTGGCCGTTTGGCCATGATGAGCAGTAAATGCCATCATTCCGGTGGTCGGCCGTTACAGATGGTGAGCATCTGGCCGACGGGCAGGGTGCCCTTCAGGAGGGCAGAGCCTTTAACTTTAAGGGACTTAGCCTCTGAAGTCCAGTCCAGAACAATAAGTATTTGATATAAAAGTATAAAACAAATATTATTTCATGTAAAAAAATAATATTATTTTAGTATATTAGATAAATTATGCGGAAGAACAAAATGTAGGTGTGAGAGGAGAATTTCCGTTTATTGTCTAGGTCACTTGAGACCCCCACCTCTCTCTCCTTCGGTCCTCCCACAGACTGTCAATCTGAGAAACAATCTTAAAATCAAACATGCACACACTACAATACTTCCTCCGTCCAATATTATAAGATTTTTTTTTTTTTTTTTCAAATTATAAGCCAAAGTAATTCACTTTCATCATTTTTAAAATTTACTTTTACTTAATCTCATAAAATTTAATATAAATTACATTTAATCTACTCTATCTTTTCTTTACTCCATAATCAATAACGAATAAAAATTCTTCTTACATCTTCCCAAGAAACTTCCTTCAAGGAAAACACAAAAAATTATACTTCAAATTATCACATTATACTTTTCTTAATAAGTGTGAAATTATTTTTTTTGCTTACATTATGGGACGAAGGGAGTACATAGTTCTAGTTGTTCGATTTCTTTATGTTTGAGTAGATAAGTACTCTTATAAATTAAATATTTGGTCTTTTTAACTTTTATTTTCCCCAAAAATATGGTTTTTTAAGAAACCAATGTATATTTAATGATGTTTTACTATTTATATTGTTCCAAGAAGTAAAAACATCTTTTAAATAAATTTTCCTTTTTTATTTTTTAATAAAAGTAAAAGTAAAAATAACTTAACTTATCAATATTTATTATTTTTCAACATATTTCTACAAATTTAACCAACACAGTGAACCGAGCCCTCACTAGAACGAATCATTTGGAAGAACGTGAGTTTCATTCCTAATGGAAATGATTTTTGACCAAATTTTACTTATTTCGCAGCCGAACTTTGAATTATTGATCATTCTCAAGTGAACCAGAGAATTAATAACAAAAAATACAAATTTATTGATAATTTGATTTGATTAGAGATTCACTTGTATAAAAGAAGATTGGATCCTCTCGTTTCAAACTAATCTTGCCAGTTGCTATCCCATAATTTGTGTCTATTTTTCACTTTATTTGTTTACTTTTTTCCTGTATTTTCGTCTAAAATTTAAAAAAGATAGACACATAATATATAAATAGAGAAGTTGAAAGGAGACAATCCAAATATGTATAAAAAGATTTAAGAGTGATTATATACAAATTTTAATATTATTCTCGATAACTTGTAAAAAAACCTGTAAAAAACGCTATTTAATAAGAATTTTTATAAGGAAAAGAAGAATTTTATGTAACAATATTTGATTTGTCAAATTATAATAACGTTCTTTTATATTGTCGCATGTATGATTAACCAATATTTAATCGGTCAAATTCCATATTTTTGTGGATTTTCTCTTATTAAATAGAGCAATGCTCAAAAAATATTATTCTCAATAAAAATTCCAAATTTCAATATCTTCCTCAAACGTTGGACGTGTATATAAATGACGAAAACTACCTCCAATATATCTCAAGAGCCTTCAAAACCTCTTCAACCTTAGTACACTATTACATCCATTTTATTTTCTCTTTATTTTTCATCAATGGCGCTTCGAAAACTCTTAACAAAGCGTCTTCTCGACGGCGTCAAAACTCCGTTACCGGCAGCAACAGCATTAGAACAAACCATAGTTCCTCCAAACGCTTCCAACACAAACTTCCACCGCGAGTATCTCTCCTCGCCGGATTCTTCCAAAAACAGTGGCGTTTTCCGTCGATTTCTTCCCAGGCGAGCCGTGCATCACTCCGGCACGGCGAAACTACCGGAGTTTCTCTCTCTTCCCGTCGGAGAAAAACTCAGAGAAAAACTTAACAACATTACTGGTGAACGTTTCCGTGATCTCAGCCTATCACCGTCGCCGGCGACGGCGACGATCACCGGAAGTGAATTTACAGTGGAGGATGCGAGGAAGATTCTGAGAGCATCACAAATGGAGAAATTGAAAGCGAAGCTGAGAAACATTCCGGAGAATTCAGTTTCTTACAGCGAGTTCTTGCGGATCTGTGTTGAATCGTGTGAGAATGATGAACAAGGTGTTGAATTTGCGAAGAAATTGGATGAGTCTGGAAACGTCATCGTTTTGGGGAACGTAGTCTATCTCCGGCCGGAGCAGGTATATTTCGAGTTCCGTTCTCACGGCCACTCATCACTACCTGAATATTAGTTATATTATTATTAATTAATTCACTAATTTTTTGACGATAATTAATTCACTAATTTTTATTTTGACTCAATTAATTCACTGATTGAATATTTCTCCTTTTGATTATTTTTTGAATGGTATGATTTTGTTGATTTGGTGTGTAAATTTAGTTGTAAGATATCTTTTGGTCTAAATATAGATATAGATGTTTGGATTTCAATATTTGTTTTTTCTTTTATTGAGCTAAAACAATTTTTATTTTATTTTCTACCTAAATCAAACATGCATGTAAAAGTAGAATATTCTATTTCATTAATTTTTTACTAAGTAGTTTATTGAAGAGTAACATGTACATAAGAAATTTAGAATTCGAACATCAACTCTTCAATAATGTTTAAAATAGTTATCGACTAAATTATATTCTCAAGATTTTTTTTATTAATATTAAATTTTAAATTTATACTTACGATGGTAATAATTGTAGTTAATTTTTCTAGCTATTAAATTTCTTGATAAAAAAATTGTATTTTATTTGGTGTGCATTTTTAATTGTTAGAGTGCATCTTTTGGTAATTTGGATTTGTATTTTTTTTTTGACAATCTTTTTTGGTTCGATTAAAAAATTATATTTTTGTATTTTCTGACATAAATCAAACATACACGCAAAAGTAGAATATTTAATGACTTTATATTTTTAGTAAAATATATTAATATCAAATATCTTTCGCTAGTTTTTAGGGTTGCTTTATGGTTTGGATAGTATTTTTCAACGGTAAGGTTCTCGGTTCGAAACTTCCATTAGATTTGTTTTTTTGTTTGTAACTAAAAATCAAATCATTAATTCAGGTGTTGTGAGTTTGTTTGCATATTCATTTATAGCGAAATAAATATGTATTTTTTATAAATTTAAATGGATGAATATTGTTGATTTTGAGTCAAAAAGAAAAAAATCAAATCATTAAAGTATAAAAAAAACCAAATTATTTAAGACGACCAAATAACTTAGGATCTAGTATATTTTGTGACAATTTTTTACACTATCAATTTATTATAAAAATTGTTCGATTTTAATTATAACTACCTTTTTAATCGTATTATATGTAAATTGTTAATTATTTATTTTAGTAGCATTTTTTATGGTTTTTTTTTAAAAGGTAGCAGTTTTTATGTTTAATTTACCTAGTAGTGTAATACTTTTTTTTCCTTTCTTTTTTTTGTTAATTTATAAACAAAACATGAATATTTTCGAAGAGTTTAAGTTTTTTCTTTCTTTTTGAAAGGGTAGCATTTTTTATGTTTAAAGGACATAATGTAATTCGGTTTTTCAAATTATTTTTATGTCTTAGCTGAATTGGTGATCAATTGAAATTAAACTCACATTTGTGAGATTTTGAATTCAAACTCGGATCACGATATCCGACTTAATAATTTTGACAAATTTTATCAACTGAACTAAAACTTATCGGACGGTTTTTCATTTTTTTTGTTCATAAAGAAAACATGAATATTTGTGAAGACAAATTTATAGTACAACAAACCAAGGTGAACAAAATCATCAAATAAAAATTTACAAAATGGCCTATACTTTCTGATACTAAATTCCAAACTTAAACCTACTACCTCATTTACACATATCATGCCATGTCTCCGGGGAAGAAGTGATTAAGGGTGTAACGGTGGCACTTATTTTAAGAAAATTGACGTGAGTGAGTCCTAATAAGTCCTAACTTAAATTTAGTACTCCTCTGGGGAGGGACTTATCTGAGTGATTCTCCCTTGTTATCTGTTGTGCTATATATAGTTTTTTGTGTTGTCTTTCATACACCCCTAAGTGTTTGTGACACCTGCCTTACCTACCCACCCTTTCCCTCTGCATTGCCTGCAAAGTAACGTTCGTTATCTGCTTGGCAGGCTGCACCTCTTTAACTAGTTTTTTGGACCATGAGTTCTAATTTTCATCAAAAGGGCAAGAACAAATATTTAATTATCTTTGTATTTTGTGGAGGCCATTATATAATGACAAATTAGTCCATTCAATTTTATAAATTCGTTTTTAATGAATGTTTCAATTAAATTTGAAGAGTCATCGTGATTTTAACAAAGACTATTCTTACATTAAATAACATTCAATATACAATGAATCCAAGTGTCACGGAGAGAGTAATAATTTGTATGTCAAAAGGTCTAGTAGTTAGACTTACAAATTACTCTTACGAAATTGGAGTATACCCGTAGAAAATTGGAGAATTTGAAGTTCAAACCCATAGTAATTGACAACTGAGTTACTCTTACGAAATAATAAGATATAATAGTTATTACATGAAGAAGTACAATAAGACTTATATGGTGTGAAAATAACTAATTAGTCTAACAAATTAACTAATGTAGCTAACTTGTGTAACTAATATGTACATGTAATAGAGATGATTTTGTCTAATTCACTATGTTTCTAGATATATACTAAAATTTTTTTATATCTTTTATAAAGTTGTTTATTAATTTTTATTTTTGGATTATAGGTGGCAAAATCAATTGAGAGCATAATGTATCAATCAATAGCAAGCCCAAATGACCCAAGAAGGAAAGAGCTAGAGAATATGGAGAAACAAAAAGCAATAATTGATGGAAAGGCAAAATCCCAAGTCCAAACTGAGCTCTATTGTGGATTGGGCTTTTTAACAATCCAAACACTTGGATTCATGAGACTCACATTTTGGGAGCTAAGTTGGGATGTTATGGAACCTATATGTTTCTTTGTTACTTCCCTACACTTTGCTTTTGCATACCTATTCTTCATAAGGACTTCAACTGAGCCAACATTTCAAGGCTATTTCTATCGTAGATTCATGGCCAAACAAGAACGTCTCATGAAGACATATAACTTTGATGTTCATAGGTATAATGAGCTATGCAAGGCTTTTTATCATGTTGGTGCAAATGCAAAAGCTGAAACTTTCTCTCCAACTATTCACCATGCTGAAGAGATACTTATAAGAGCTTTGCATCGTTGAAGAATCATGTGTTGAGAAATGTTTAAGTAGTTTTTTTAGATCATCGTTGAGCCAAGTGCAACCCTTTTTCTAAACATATTGGTTCATGTACTTAAGTAGGTAACCCATGTTTGGATTTTTAAGCGGTGTTTGACTAACTAATAAATTAATCTTTTTGGTCTTCTTCTCTTGTTAAAAGAGAAACATAACTAGTATTATTTACTTGAGCTTAGTTGGGGTTGTAAAAACAAAACTATAGATGATGGAGGACACTATCCTCACCACCAACGTTAATTTAGAAGTATTATACATCCAAATAAATTACCAATATTGCACGTTTATATGCGTGTTTATAGAGAATTTAAGCCATTGTGATATTGTCACAAACAATAATAAGAGACCTTACTAGTACTAGTAGTAACTTTGGACCTCTCTTGAGATGGGGATCCTATAACGTGGTCTTTTCCTCACCACTTATTGATTTTAATTAAAATTTATTTTCTATAGAGTATAGTTGATTCAATCAAAGATATGTTTATTAATCTCAGCATACGGTGTTTCAAACTTTTGCTTTAGACTATTTAGCAAATGAATTATCATTATTATTTTTTATTTCTAACTTTTATTTTATTTTTGTCTTAGATGAAGTGATAATTCAATAAAATTAAACTTACATAATTGTGAGATTCCGGATTCTAACTCGGGTCACAATATCCAGCCTAACAATTTCAGCAATTTTTGTCAGTTGAACTTTGACTTATAAAACTATTTCTAACTTTTATTATTAGTTGTGAATGTGTTTTTTCAAGAGAATGAAATTATGTAAAAGAAAAACATATGTTCTTAAAGGGAGACTTTTCAAGAAATAGCAGATAAGGAAGATTTTTAGACCATAGGGTGAAGAAAAAAAGCTCCCTTAAATAAGTATTTTGGACGTATTAAGCAAAATGACCCTAGTTCGAATTAATTTTTTTTTCACATTTTCGCATTTGAGGTGTGTGAGTCTAATTATTAAATTATTTTATAGAAAAAAAGAGACATTCTTATTTCAGGAGATTTATTCACCCATATATTCTAAAAATCTCTGCTATTTATTTATATTTTTTTTTACAAAATTACGTCTTTCTAAAAATTTAATTTCGATGGGATTTGTTTGAAAGTATATTTTCAGACAACTCTTAAAATGAGAAGATGAGGATAACATTTTCCTGAAAAATTATTTGATTGTTGTTTTAGAACAAACCCAATTTCCTTTTTCTTACTAACAGTTTGGATAATAGTCTCCTTATCTAAACAGGTTGAATTTGCCCATATCCAAACCAAAAAATTTAAAACCAATTATATCGTGTTTAATTCTCGCTTTAAATTTTGTCAAAAAATTGAAGTTTGATCTAAATTAATCATATAAAACTGACTTGTAAAGTGAAGATTATCTACTTATAAACTCACATTCAAGACATCTCACATATCATATGGAACATTTAATATCTCCATTGTCCACCCTACCCTTGTTTTTTGAAATTGGAAATAATTTAAATCCGAGCACTACCAATTTAAATTTTTTTCTAACAAAATCGAGACGAGTTTCACTAATATCCAAATTACTCGCTAGCTCCAAAATTGGGAATTGTTTTTCTACCCCTACAATTAACCTTTTACCCCTACATTTTTTACGATATATTCCAACTTTACCCTTTATTATATATATATTTTTACTTTATTTTATTCAACTTTTTTATGATCTCTACACACCTCCACTGCAGTGTTGTAGTAGGCTTAAACTATTTCAGTTTTATACATTTTATACGATGGTTGAATCCTCTGATACACAAATGTGTAGGTATGAATATTCATACCTACACACTTATACAAAACTGTGTCGGTATGAATATCAAAATGTTCTAATATAATATTTTTATTTTATTTTTTGTTTATTATGAACGATTATCAGATGATTCAATTCAACCATCTTATAAAATGTATAAAACCGAAATAGTGTGTTGGTATGAATATTCATACCTACACACTTATAAAAAAGTGTGTTGGTAATGAATATTCATACCTACACACTTTACACACAAATGTGTATGTATGAATTTTCATACCATCACACTTTACACACTAAAGTGTGTAGGTATGAATATCAAATTGTTCAAGTATAATTTTTTTATTTTATTAGGAACGATTATCAGAGGATTCAACCATCGGATAAAATGTATAAAATTGAAATAGTTTAAACCTGCTACATGTAGTGGAGGAGGTGTAGAGATCATGAAAAAATTGAATAAAATAAAGTAAAAAAATAAATCAAAACTAATATAATAAAGGGTAAAAATGGAATATTGTAAAAGATATAGGGGTAAAAGATTAATTGTTGGGGTAGAGAAATTTTTTTTCCCAAATTTGTTCTAAGAATGTGCGACTGTTTCAACATTTTGGGCCTTGAGTTGATCAGTTGGGCCCTAACCATAAATATTGAGATAATTTCTATTTGGTGGTATATAATTGTCCCAAACTTTCTTCCCATTTTTACTTTTACCGACAGGTTTATATTTATTGAAAGGTTTGTTTGTCCCGTTTTATATGCGGACTTATGCGGAGTGGGTTAAACGGGACGGACCAACCCACATACTCAGCTCTATCTAAAATCAACGACAATTAAGACACAATGCCTAAAAAACTAAACACACCATCAGGGCCGGTTCCGAGTATTTGGAGGCCCTGACCAAATATTAAGAATGAAATTCTAGTTAAAAAAAATTGTTTAAAAAGAGTCATTTTCTAATTTAATTATAAATAACATAAAAAAAATCAAAAGTAATCATAATAAATAACATCCAAAAGAGACATATTTTAATCAATTACATTAAAATACATCTTCAAACAAAAATTATTATCAACTTTATAGTTTTTTTTTTTAAAAAAACTTTCTAATAATGTTGTTTCTTCTTTTTACAATCAATCGCAAGTTACTTATAAAATAACAATGCGTCTATTAAATTTTTTTTAGTTCAAGTTGTAAAATATTTTTAATATTAACAAAGTCAGTAATTTTTTTTTACATATATAAAAAATTTAATAAATCGATAAAAATAATCAGAGGCCCCTAAATGTTTGAGGCCCTGCGCGGTTGCTCACCTTGCACACCCACAGGGGCCGGCCCTGCACACCATCAAGATAAAACATGACTATATTTGTGAAATATAAAAACTCAAAACCACCTCCCCATACACCCAGCTCGTAGAACTCCCTCATACTAAAGCAAGACATGTACACACACTCTAAACTGAAGCTATTATTATGGAATCACGTACACAAAGGCCCCAACACACTTTCAAAGCACCAAATTAAACGGCCATGACACAAACCAAGTATATTAGACGAGAGGATAGACTTTCAACACCATAGAAAAAATGCAACAACACTATCGCACACCTTAGTACTTTGCAGGATCGTATCTGACGTAAGGCGAAGAGTGTGACCGAAACTTTTTTAGATCTTAAAAAATAAGTTTAAAATTGGAGCCTTGAAATAAAAAAATTATCTATTGAAAAACTACTTAAAATTGTCAATGTCAAAAGAAATGTTGAATGATTTATTCATGTATTGAGAAAGAATTTATATATAATATATATATATATATATATATATATATATATATATTAATGTTGACATAATTATTAGTGACTTTGCATTTAGAAATGTTTGTATAGGAACTGTTTTGTATAAGTATTTATATATTAAATAAAAAATTCATTTTTTTTTGGAATTCAATTTTTTTATACTAATTATTAATTAGACGAAAATTGTATAGGTTCGAGCCACCAAAATCTTAGAAAGTACTTACTTATATTCTTCTCATGATTCTCACAAATGCATTGACAATACGTGCATATAAAATAAGACTATACCACAATAATATTCTTTTCTTTTTTTGGTGAAAATTATGTCCTCCTATATTATTACTACGATACCAAGTACCAAATAATAATGCCACAAGTCTTAAAAGAAATAACAAAACTAATAATACATTTGAATGCATTATTATATAGAAACATACCAGGCCAGTTTGTTGGAGATGAACCAAACAAATAGAACAACTTAGAGAAAAGTTTTTGGTAATTGAAAAGAATTGAAAATGAAAAGTGTAAATTTTATTGATTATATGAGGTGTATATATACAAGAGTTTCATAACTACCTAGGACAAAAAAAAAAAAAAACTAACTGAAAATACAGCTGTACATAGCTCACCGAAACAGAGCATCAGAAAAGCAGAGCTTCAGAACACACTGAGCTTCAGAAGCTGATGAGCTTCAGAAGATGCGAAGCTCCAGAAGCTGCTGAGCTTCAGAACCCAAGGAGCTCCAAAAGCTGAGAGGCTTCAGAAGCTAGGACCATGTTTCATAGCTTGGCTTACAAAACCAATACTCCTCCTTAAGACAAGCTATCGAAACATACAATTCCTATTTCCCTCCTGAGCTTGAGGAACTGATCTCTCTTCACAGCCTTGGTCATTAGATCAGCTTGTTGGTTCTCAATGGGACAATACTCCAGAATCAACTTCGCCTTATTAACCTGGTCTCTGAGAAAATGAAACCGAGTTTCAATGTGTTTGCTCTTGCCATGACTAACAGGATTCTTAGCCAAATTGATTGCTGATTTCTTGTCAAGCTTCAGCACCACTGTGATGTCTTCAACAATCCCTATCTCACTGAGAAGTGATTGTAACCAGTTAGCTTGACAAGCTGCTAAAGACCCTGCTACATACTCTGCTTCACATCTTGAGAGAGCTATGACTGACTGTTTCTTGGAGCACCAAGACACAGGTGCATTTTGAAATTTAAACAAGTATCCACTAGTGCTCTTTCTTTCTATCTTATCACCACACCAGTCAGCATCAGAAAATCCACACAACTCTAGCTTTCCATTACCCTTAGAGTATGGAAACAGCACACCATAGTGGATTGTACCATTGATGTATCTAAGTATCCTCTTTGCTGCTAGCAAATGACACTTCAATGGTTTGCTCATAAACCTGCTAACATAACCTACTGCATAGCTTATGTCAGGCCTGGTTTGACACAAGTATCTCAATGAACCAACTAGCTGCCTGAACATAGTTGGATCAACACTGTCACCACCTGCCTCTTCATCAAGTTTGACCTTAGTATCTGCAGGTGTGATTGATGAGTTGCAGTCAAGCATCTCAAACTTCTTCAGAATCTCAGTAGCATACTTGGATTGATGTAGTATCATTCCCTTTGGAGTTTCCAAGAGCTCCATGCCTAGGAAGTAGGTCAGCTTCCCTAGGTCAGTCATTTCAAATTCACACTTCATCTGTGATTTGAACTCCTCTATTTCTGTAGGTGAGCTACCTGTCAGCAACAGGTCATCCACATACAAGCATATGATCAACATATGCTTGCCATCACTGCCTTTTACATAAACACCATACTCTACACTGCATTTCTTCAAACCTTGTGTGACAAGGAACTGGTCAATTCTCTTGTTCCAAGCTCTTGGAGCTTGCTTCAGACCATACAAGGCTTTGTTCAGCTTCAGCACTTTGTGTTCCTTACCTTTCAGTTCAAACCCTGGAGGCTGCTTCACATAAACATCTTCCTCTAAGGGTCCATTTAAGAATGCAGACTTGGCATCTAAATGGAATAAGGGTCATATTCTACTACAAGCTAGAGCAATCACTAGCCTGATAGTTTCATGCCTTGCCACTGGAGAGAACACTTCATCATAATCCAACCCTTGCCTCTGTAGAAAACCTTTAGCTACAAGCCTTGCTTTGTACTTGATTATCTTGCCTTCAGGGTTTTGCTTTGCCTTATACACCCACTTCACATCAATTGCTTTCTTGTCTGATGGTAGTTTACACAACTCCCAGGTCCTGTTCTTCTCAATTGACCTTAACTCTTCATTCATAGCTTCCTTCCAGACCTTGCTCTTTAATGCAGCCTTCACATCAATAGGCTCGGTATCAGCTAGCATAGCATAATGCACAATTTCTCCTTCATTATTTACTATGTTATCTGAAGCCATCTCACAATCAGCTAGTCTTTTAGGAATTTGAACTTGTCTCTGAGGTCTAATTGGTTGAACTATGTCATCATCATCACTTGAAGTTTGCATATCTTCATCAAGGCCTGTACCATGATTCTGATTCACATATGTGATTGGTTCATTGTTCTGATCTGAATCATCAACTAAGTCCACTTCACAAGCTTTCTTAGATGTTGATTTTTGTTTCCAATCCCAGTTATCATTCTCAATAACCTTCACATCTCTACTGATTTCAACCTTATCAGTGATGAGATTGTACAATCTATAAGCACCTGTTCTATGATATCCTACCAATATCATAGCTTCACTCTTGTCATCCAGCTTCTTTCTCTTGGCATCAGGGATGTGCTTATAGCATAGGGAACCAAACACCTTCAGATGTGACACACTTGGCTTGACTTCTGACCAAACCTCCTCTGGAACTTTGTCTACCAGTCTCTTTGTAGGTGATCTGTTGAGGATGTATACTGTAGTAGCCACTGCTTCTCCCCATAACCTCTTTGGCAGCTGCTTCTAGAGCTGTCAAATGGGCTAGCCCGGCCCAGCCCGACGGGCCAGCGCATATAAGTGGGCGGGCCTGGCCCGATTTCTATATGGGCTGCCAAATTCTAGCCCGGCCCAAGCCCTATTGGACCATGCAGCCCGATGGGCTAGCCCGGCCCATATAATTTTTTTAGCGCACGCCAAAAAGGATCAATGACACAACTGACAAAATAATTACCACATAAAACAACCATCAAATCAACATTCATACAAAATATATCTACCAAATAAAGATCCATGCACAAGTAAGAGTATTTGTGGCAACATACAAAGTGCATCCTTAGATAATCAAAATCAAAATATATTACAAAATAGTTAACTTCTTGGCCTAAGCCCCTTGAGCACTTGATTCGGCATACAAGTATATTTTCTGTACTTCCAACTGGTACATCTGTAATTCATAAAACTTGAGAAGTAAATGACTAAAAAGTTAATATAATAGAAGAATTATTATTAACAACAAATATAATAAACATAGCAACTAGCACTACAAATAAAAGAACTTGATTATTTAAAACCATGCAACTAATTATGTGTAAGCAATTACTTTAAAAAATAGTAGTGGGCTTACTTTAAAAAAATGGGTTAGCCCAAAATGTTTTTTTTTTTTTTAACTAAAAACTCTTTTTTTTTTTTTTTTTAAACGGGCCAGCCCAAAGCCCGGTGGGCAAGCCCAGCCCGATCCATTTTTTAATTGGGCTAGTTGGGCTGGACTAAAAAAGGCCCGGACATTTTTTTAACGATTTTTTTATGGCCCGGCCCGACCCAAATCCATGGGCTAATGGCCCGGCCCATTAGCCCGATCCATTTTGACAGCTCTAGCTGCTTCTGCTTAACCATGCTTCTAGCCATGTTAAGTATACTTCTGTTTCTCCTTTCAGCAAGACCATTGTGTTGAGGAGTGTATGGTGCTGTAACTTCATGAATTATGCATTGACTCTTGCAATAATTCTCAAATTCTGTTGAAGTATACTCACCTCCACCATCAGTTCTCAACACTTTGATTGACTTTCCACTTTGCTTCTCAACCAGTGCCTTAAACTTCTTGAACACATCAAAGGCTTCACTCTTAGCCTTTATGTGATGCAGCCATGTCATTCTAGAGAACTCATCTACAAATGTTATGAAATATTTGTTTCCACCAGTAGATAACACATTTATAGGTCCACAAACATCTGAGTGTACAACATTCAACACCTCACTAGACCTCATTGGTAGATGATTTTTGAATGAATCCCTAGGCTGTTTTCCAAGTAGACAGGTAGTACAAGTCTCTACAGGAGCTATTACACTAGGCAGACCTAACACCATGTTCTTTGAATTCAATAGTGACAAGCTTTTGAAATTCAAATGACCACACCTCTTGTGCCATAGTTCACTGTCCTTGATCTCAATTGATGCAGCTAAACACTCATGCTCAATTGCTTTCAACTATGTCTTGAAAGTCCTGTTCTTGCTTTGAATTGACTTAAGGATCAAATGTTGTTTTGAATCAAACAACTTCAGTGTTCCATCTTCCAAAACCACCTTGAATCCTTTGTCAAGTAACTGACCTACACTCATCAAGTTACACTGCATCCCAGGCACATACAAGACCTTCTCAATCACTGACTTTCTTCCATTCTTCCTCTGAATGACTACATTGCCAATTCCCTTAGCATCAATGGATTTACTGTTGGCAAGTTTGATTTTTGTGTTGAGACAACTATCAAAATCAGTCAAAATGTTCCTGTTTCCAGTCATATGGTTTGAACAACCTGTATCAAAATATCATTCCATAGATTCTGCAGTCTCATCAGTGATAGTCACCATGAAACTTACATCATCATCTGAATCCTTGTTCTCAGCCAAATTTGCTTCTTCACCATTTTTCTGATTCTTGATTTTCTTCTCATTCCCACATTCACTTGCATAGTGTCCAAACTTTGAACACTTGAAGCATTGAATGTGACTCTTGTCTTTCTTCTTTGAGTTGCTCTTCTGTTTCCCTCCTCCTCCATTAGAGGATTCAGGCTTGTCTTCAACACTTTCTTTGCCATTCTTGCTCTTCTGCCCATTTTTCTTATTGTTCTGAAACTTCTTGAATTTTGCATACAAGGCTTGTTCATCTTCCTTGACCTGGTCCTTATCACCATGCTTCATTTCATGAGCCTCCAATGTACTCTGCAAATCTTCAAGCTTCACCTGTTGGAATATATTTAGTTTCCTAATTTGTTATTTCTATGAGATTCTAAAAATATCATTATTTCCTTTTATTTCTCCTTGTAACTATTTCCTCCATAAATCAAGGAGATAGCTAGTTGTACTTTTATTATAAAGCCAGCCTTGAGCTGATGAATAAAACATTACAGCATTCTCATATAATTTTTCGCATGGTATCACGAGCCCTAGGTTAGGGTTAGAGTGCTACTGAAAAAAAAAACAAAAAAAAATTAATTCTGTTCCCATACCCGTTTCGTCTCTCATGGCCGGTTACAACAAGTGGCCTTCCATCGGCCAGGCCTACACCGGATCCTCCAACAATAATGATGGTCAACAGGCAGGTGCTGGCCGCGGTGGTGGCCCCGTTTTTGAGAAACCAAATGTCACCAGCCCCGTTTTTGAGAAACCAGATTTCGCCGCAAACAGTGGCGGTAATGGCGGAAACAACAACGGAAACAAGAACAAAGGTGTTTATGGCGACAACGATTTCAACGAGGGTTCCAAATCTTCCCTCAAGATTGATATTCCTAAGATGAATGGGAATAACTATAATGAATGGGCCCAAACTGTTCGCTTGGTGTTGGACGGCAAAGGGAAACTTGGTTTTTTGATGGGAGCAGTTGCTGAACCGGCAGAAGGAGACCCACTTTACAAACAGTGGAAGTCTGAAAACTCCTTGATCATTGCTTGGTTAGTAAGCACTATGGAAACTGGATTAGGCAAACCTTACATGTTTTTACCTTCCGCAAAAGATGTGTGGGAAGCTGTCAAGGAAACATACTCTGATATCCAAAACGCCTCTCAAATCTTTGGTTTAAAGTCAAAGTTATGGCATGCTAAACAAGGTGACAGGAATGTAACTGCTTATTACAATGAGTTGTTGACCTTGTGGCAAGAGTTGGATCTCTGTTATGATGACAATTGGAAATGTGCAGAAGATAGTGTTCTGTTTCTAAAGAGACAAGAAAATGATCGTGTGTTCATGTTTCTTGCTGGGCTGAATAAAGATCTTGATGAGGTAAGAGGTCGAGTTTAGGGAAAGGTACCAATGCCAACTCTTCGTGAAACTTTTGCAGAAATAAAAAGGGAGGAGTCACGACAAGGAATTATGATGGGAAAGACACACCGAAGCTCTGAATCAGAAGGCTCGGCTTTGGCAACTAGAAACCCCCACGAAGGAAAAAAATCAGACGAAATTCCTTGGTGTGATTACTGCAAGCGCGAATGGCATACCCATGAAGATTGTTGGAAGCTCAAAGGCAAACCTCCTAATTGGACTCCTAACTGGAAGAAGAAGAAAGGTGGTCGTGCATTCCAAGCAAGTAATTCTGATCAAGGACAACAATCTACTTCAACTCAGAGTCCACTCACTACGGAACAA
The DNA here is from genome assembly GCA_954870985.1 of Trifolium fragiferum. Classification (NCBI taxonomy): domain Eukaryota; kingdom Viridiplantae; phylum Streptophyta; class Magnoliopsida; order Fabales; family Fabaceae; genus Trifolium; species Trifolium fragiferum. Next base: position 2,404,895 of record OX940796.1, read on the forward strand.
CTAGAGAAACTGTTCAAACTCCTCGAGTCCCAAACTCCTTCTTGCTCTATAGCAACAAAAGGTAACTCTGTGTTTCTTAGTGTCAGTCCTAATCATACTTGGATAGTAGATTCCGGTGCCTCCGATCACATGACAGGTGAATCCACTTTGTTCTCTTCATATAGTCCATGTGCAGGTAATCAAAAAATAAAAGTCGCAGATGGCTCTTTTTCAGCCATTGCCGGCAAAGGGTCAGTTGTGTTGTCTCCAATGTTAACTCTTAAAAATGTCCTTCATGTTCCCAACTTGTCTTGTAGTCTAATGTCTGTTAGTAAATTAGTCCAAGATATAAATTGTCAAACTAATTTTTTCCGTTCTCATTGTGTCTTTCAGGATTTGAACTCGGGGAAGATGATTGGCAGCGCTGAGGAGAGTGGAGGACTCTACTACTTTGACATTGGATCTGCATCACAACTACCTTCTGAAACAATAAGTTCCTGCTTTGAGTCTTTTTCTGTTTTGAATAATAATGATGACAATATCATGTTATGGCATTTACGATTAGGTCATCCTAGTTTTCCCTATTTAAAACACTTGTTTCCAAAGTTATTTCGTAATAAGGATATTTCTTTGTTTAAATGTGAAGCATGTGAATTTGCAAAACATCATCGTTCCCACTTTGCAATACAGCCTTACAAACCATCAAAACCTTTTTCTGTTATTCACAGTGATGTTTGGGGCCCTAACCGTACAAGTACACTTTCTCTTAAAAAATGGTTTATCACCTTTATCGATGATCATTCAAGGGTATGTTGGGTGTACTTGTTAAAGGGGAAATATGATGTTTGTCAGGCTGTAAAAGATTTTTGTACAATGGTGCAAAACCAATATCAAACTAATATTCAAGTTTTTAGAAGTGATAATGGCAAAGAATATTTTAACACTAATTTGGGTGAATTTTTTCTTCAAAATGGAATTATACATCAAAGTTCATGTCCTAATACTCCTCAACAAAATGGAGTTGCAGAAAGAAAAAATAGACATTTATTGGAGGTAGCTAGAGCTTTACTTTTCTCAAGTAAAGTACCAAACTATTTGTGGGGTGAAGCGGTTTTAACTGCTGCATATTTAATTAACAGAATGCCTTCTAAGGTTCTCAACTTTCAAACTCCAATTGATACTTTCAAAGAATGTTTTCCTAGTACTCGTGTTTCAACTGATTTGACATTAAAAATTTTTGGTTGCACAGCTTTTGTTCATGAACATAAAAATGTTGGAAAACTTGAACCACGTGCTATAAAATGTGTTTTTGTTGGATACTCTCAAACCCAAAAGGGATACAAATGTTTTGATCCAAAAAACAAGAAAATGTATGTCACTATGGATGTTACATTCTTTGAAAACAAATATTTTTTTGATGACACTCATCTTCAGGTGGGGAATTTAAAGGAAGACTCGTTTCAAACTGAGGACATGAGTTTTTTTAATAATTTATCTTTGCCTGAATCACAGAGTTCTAAGACTTATAATTTTGCACCAACAGAAAATGGCCATGATTCTTTATCCGATCCTACTCCTGATATGAGTAAGGAATTTGGTGAATCTGAGCCTACATTTCCTCATGACGAAAACCATGAGAATTTTGAATGTAATGGTAATGATGATCTAATTGAAATGCCACAAAGTAGTGAGTCATCTAAAGAGAATAGGTTTGAAGCAGGAAACAACATTTGGAAAGGGAAGGTTTTTGTGAGAAAGAATCACAAAGAAAGTGATGAGTCCACATCTCAACAGTGTCATGAATCTGAACCGGGGAATGATCGGCCTCCTAAAAACAGAAAAAGTAAGTCTATCTCTGTTTCTGAGAGTCGTGTCTTGTATCCTGATATAGATGATCCTATTGCTGTTAGAAAACCTCTTAGATCTTGCACTAAACACCCCTTGTCCAATTTCATATCATATTCAAATTTGTCTTCATCATTTTCTGCTTTCACCTCAAAATTGTCTAGTGTAGAAATTCCAAAAAATGTACAGGTTGCTCTAGAAGTTCCAAAGTGGAGGGAAGCTGTGCTTGAGGAGATGAAAGCCCTTGAAAAGAACAAAACTTGGAGTGTTATGACACTACCGGATGGGAAGAAGACGGTTGGATGCAAATGGGTGTTTACTGTGAAGTATAATTCAGATGGGTCAATTGAAAGGTATAAGGCTCGATTGGTGGCTAAGGGCTTTACTCAGACCTATGGTATAGACTACTCAGAGACATTTGCTCCAGTTGCTAAATTGAATACCGTCAGAATTCTCTTATCTCTTGCAGCTAACCTGGATTGGCCCCTACATCAGTTGGATGTTAAAAATGCCTTCCTCAATGGCGATTTAGAAGAAGAAGTATATATGGACATTCCTCCTGGATTTGAAGACAGGTTTGGATCAAATGTATGCAAACTAAATAAGTCTTTGTATGGATTAAAGCAGTCTCCTATAGCTTGGTTTGAAAAATTCACTCAGTCCATGAAGAAACAAGGGTACATTCAAGGCCAGGCTGACCACACCTTGTTCACAAAGTTCTCCCAAGATGGAAAAATAGCTGTCCTGATTGTTTATGTCGATGATATTGTTCTTACTGGAAATGATACAGATGAAATGGGAAGAGTAAAAGAGAAATTAGCAGTTGACTTTGAAATCAAGGACTTGGGATCCATGAGATACTTTCTTGGTATGGAGGTGGCTCGATCAAAGGATGGTATTGTTGTTTCCCAGCAGAAATATATCCTAGATTTATTGAAAGAAACGGGAATGAGTGGATGTCGACCGGCAGATATCCCCATGGATCCTAATGCAAAACTTTGGGAAAAAGGTAGTGTTCCTGTTGATACTGGAAGATACCAGAGATTGGTTGGGAAATTGATTTATCTGTCACACACGAGACCTGACATTGCTTTCTCGGTTAGTGTAGTAAGCCAGTTTATGCATTCTCCTTGAAATTCTGGTGGCAAGTGTCAGATGTGTAGCACGATGTGTACACTTTAGGAATCGTACGATGTGTAGCCTAATGTGTCAACATCGTGAACAACTGAACTCGATGAACAAGTAAACAATATAAAGTGCAGGAAACAAAAGAACACGTGAGTTTGTTAACCCAGTTCGGCACTTATAACAAGCCCTATTCTGGAGGATACCAATCCAGGGATGAATCCACTATGGTAGTATCAATTCAAAGCTAAACTCCCCCGTTTACAACTTCTCACTTAATCACTACCCGTGCTAATTCTACCTAGGAACTCCTAGATATGAGAACCTCTGCTCACTCCCCCTCAACCTTACCCAGTAAGGATTTAATAACAAACTCGATTTAGAGACACACTCCTAGAAAACTATGCACTCGTACCTAAAGGCTTTGAGTGTTGCACACTCTAACTCCTTGCTTCAAAGCTTTGGAGAAAGAACACTAGAGATTACAACTCTATCAAACTCAGTCCTTACTTGTATCAAAATTATGATTCAAGTGAAGGCTCACAATAAACAGACTAAGACCTAAGACTCGATATCTTCAACTCTTGGCTTCGTGCTTCATTATGTCTTCAGTCTTCCTTTATATAGAACAAGTTTCATGGGCTTGGATCTTCAATGTTGACAGCTGGCCTTTGTTAATTCTCCTTGAGATTTATTTGATCATAATCTTTTAATTGTTTGTTTCAAATCTTTTTGATCAAAGTCGGCCGATAAAATAAAACAGAACCATGAAAGATTATCTTGTTCCTTGGCGCGCAAGCTGGCACGATTTAATTTGAAAAACAAATCTTTTTCAAAAGATCGCGTTTAAATAAATAAAGGCGCGTCCAGTAGGGCGTCCAGATGTGAACCCTGATGTGCCACACATCATGCTCCACATCATGGAATCAGGCTTATTTTACCAAATGAAGCCAACACCCTAAAAGGTCTCAACAATCTCCCCCTTTGGCAAATTTTGGGCTAAAATAATCTTTGAGTCACCCAACTAAACTTGGAGAGATGTATAGGCACATCAGAGGCATGCAGCAGCGGATCAGAGCCTCGCAAATAAAGAGAGAAATAAACTCTCACAAGATAGGAAAATAAATTCCCAAAGACTGAGAAAAATAAATTCTCAGACACATACAAGCATGAGATTCCATGCACACATAAGGGAGGGTAGCAAACCCAGTAATAGTCTACTCCCCTTTGAACTAGAGCACTTTCCATGTACTCCTCCTAAATCTCATATTCCCTATAGGCTTCTTCAGAATGCATGACCTAGAGAGAAATAGAGAAGTTTTAAACTTGGCTTCTTAAGAATGCATGACCAAGTTAAAACTCACAAATGTGTCAAACATCACACAAAACAACTTCTACAGGCTTCTTAAGAATGCATCACCATGTAGAAATTAGATAACATCTTCAATTGGACTTCTTAAGAATGCATCACCCAGTTGAAAATGTACAGAAAAGGTCTTCAGAAGAACATGCTTTAGAAAACTAATTCTTCAAAAATTTGTTGAGAAAACATTTGAAGAAAAATAAGCATGTATACCAGATGTGTAGTCAGATGTGCCACACATCACAATTTGCTGCAGTTAAGACTTCAAAGTTGTTCATGTTAATTTTTAATTTTTACTCCCCCTTTTTAGCCATAAATTATGACAAACATACTGAGAGTAAGTAACACACCATAGAATGCAGATAGCATGAGATGTAGAGATGATGGTGCATGAACAGTAAAAAGGCACTCAGCCCATTAATAGTGCAGCAAGTACAGAACAGGCACGCAAAGGTGCATCAGAAATCCAGGGCATAGCCCACAAAATACAAGCAAAAACAAGGAAATACTGAGTACAGGGAAATATTAATGAATTACAATAATTCAAATATCCTGGCTCCCATCAGTTTCCTCAGCTTCAGAGTCATTGGGCTCCTCCTCCTCCAATTCCTCATCCTCAGCCATTGTTTGCTCATCCTCAAGCTCCAGTCCAGTAATGACTGCCTCCAGCTTGGCCTTCTTCTCATCCAGAGCCTTGCAAGTCTCCTTTAAAGCAGCAATCATGTCTGTCCTAGACATTGCATTGTTTGAGCTGGATGTGCCCACATCAGGAGTCACATCAGACTGCTTGAGACTAAAAGAAATAGCAGACTCTCTTCTGCAAGACAAATCATCCTTGCCCAGAACATCAGGTCTCTGGCTCAATATGATTCCACACAGTAGGGAAGGAAATGCAATGGGTAGTTTGACAGCTAGGGTTTTGGCATGTTTGATAGTCTGATCAAAAATATAGGTACCAAAATCAAAATTAGATTTGCTACCAATAGTATATATGAACCTAGCCAAACCTGTAGCCACATCACAGTTGTGTGTGGTAGGCACCCAGTTAGCAGCATCAATCCTGTTCAGGATGTTGTAGATTGGTGTGAGCTTGCTTGCTTGCAGTTTCCCTTTCTTAGGCCAAGTCTTGACCTTTCCAGCTGTGATGGCCTTGATTATGTAGTTGTCATTTGCCTCCATCTCAGCAAAGGGCTCCTCACTTCTGCCCAGATACTTGTTGATAACAGTGGGAGAGAAGTGAATTTCTTTTCCTCTCACAAAAACAGTTTGGTATTCCTTGTCCAAAGGATTGTCACAACCAGCAGGGATGTTTACCAAAAACTCTTTGACTACCTTCTCATAGCAGTCACCTAGTCCAGTAACAGTCTTCATCAAGCCAGCACGCTTGATCAACCTCATAACTTCCTTGCACTGCAAGGCTTCAACACTTAGCTCCCTCTCTAGAGCTAACCTTCTATGAGCAATGTACTTCCATTTACCAGCATGTGCAGGGTTGTGGAAGGAAATCAAATCAACTGGGATGTCAGGAATTCCCTGAGGAATTTTCTTCTTCCCATAGCTCTTCTTCACAGCAGACTCAATGTGAATCACATCAAGCTCCATATTGCGTTCCTCAGCAGATTCTTCTTCAGACTCACTAATGTGAGCTACATCACGCTCCCCATCGTACTCTGAGTCACTTGTAGGTGGCTCTTTTCTTTTCTGAGTCTTCTTCTTTGCAGGTGGAACCACAGCTTTACTAAATCCCTTCTCGGGACCATACATGACTTGCCTCTTAACAGGCTTCTTCTTCTCCTTAGTAGCAGCAGGAGAAATCTCAACAACAGCAGGACCTTTACCACTTCTAGTCCTTCTTGCAATACTATCCTCAGTAAGCTTCTTCAAGGGAATGTCAGAATTGTAGCCTTCTACATCCACAACAACCTTGTCAGACTGGGTATTATCTTCAGGTTCCTCAACCTCAGCAGGTTGATCTTCTTCAACAAATTCCTATTCAGGAGAATCAGGAATGACAGCAGGTTTTTCAACAGCGGCAGTCTCTTCTTCAGCAGGAGACTCTTCTTCACCTTGTGGCAATGATGTGCCAACATCTGCCGCAACATTAGGTTCTTGCAGGGCATGGAGCACAGAATCAATTATCTTCTGAGTCAAGGGATGTCTTTGACTCTCAGGGATCTTTACAGCAGCCTTCTCAGGGTTAGGGTTTGAAGAACCTACACCCATAGATGCTTCAGCATTTGCATCACCAGATTTTGCAGGAAGAGGTTCAACATGCAGACTTTCCATGGTGTGAACTCTCTTTGGTGAGCCAATCTTTGGCTTCTTGCTTTTCTTCTTCTTCTTCTTGGATTTTTCTGGAGAAGGAACAACATCTTCCTCTGCAGCAATGGGGGTTGATTCCCTTCTTGATCGTTTTGACTTCTTCTTCTTTGATCCAGATGGCTTGATCATAGAAACAGGAGTGGCATTAACAATCATGTCACTTTGAACTTCTTCAGGATGCGGGGAATTAGGTTTTGGTGATGATGGAGGAGTTGTGAATTTGGTTGAAGGAGATGTTTTGGTTGCAGTAGACATGATGATGATGAAGGTGATTTGGTGTGAAGATTTTCAAAGAAAATAGCAGAGAGATGAACAAAGGGTTTGAGAGAGATCAAGAAATTTTTTGGTCGTTTGAGTGGTTGAGAAACGAATGTGGTGATCAATGTGGTAGGCAACAAGAGAAAAATCTTGAATAAACGGATTTCTTGGAGTTTTGATCGCGAAATAGCCGTTGGAAATATTTTGTAATGATTGCCTTTGGATTGCGTGCAACTATGGATGGAGGGAAAAAACAGGTAACCGTTGCACGCCTAAATAGCTATTATGGCTATTGATCATCAAAGAGGCAAATACCAAGTTTGCCCCTTAACACCTCAAACCTATTTGCATCTAAAGCTTTTGTGAATATATCTGCCAGTTGATTCTCTGTGGCAACATGCTCTAGAGTCACAATGTTGTCTTCAACAAGATCTCTAATAAAATGGTGACGTATATCAATGTGCTTTGTCCTACTATGTTGGATAGGATTTTTGGAAATATTTACAGCACTTAGATTGTCACAGTATAATGTGAGCACATCTTGCTGCACATTGTACTCACCCAACATCTGCTTCATCCAAAGTAGCTGAGAGCAACTACTTCCTGCTGCAATATACTCAGCCTCAGCTGTAGAAAGAGAAACACAATTTTGTTTCTTGCTGAACCATGATATAAGGTTGCTTCCCAAAAAGAAACATCCACCAGAAGTGCTATTCCTATCATCTGCACTTCCTGCCCAGTCAGCATCACAATAACCCAACAATCTTGTGTCTTCACCATGAGAGTAAAGAATTCCATAATCACTTGTACCACTGACATACTTAAGAATCCTTTTGACTTGATTCAAATGACTCATCTTGGGCTCAGCTTGGTACCTAGCACACACACCAACAACAAAGCTAATGTCAGGTCTACTTGCAGTGAGATAAAGTAGACTGCCAATCATGCTTCTGTATAGGCTTTGATCAACACTGACACCATGCTCATCTTTAGAAAGTTTGAGATGGGTTGCTGCAGGAGTTCTTTTGTGATTTGCATTCTCCATTCCAAATTTCTTCACAATGTTCTTGGCATACTTGCTTTGAGAGATGAAGATTGTATCTTCCATCTGTTTGATTTGCAGACCAAGAAAGTAGGTAAGTTCACCTACAAGGCTCATCTCAAATTCAGACTGCATCTGATTCACAAACTTTTTGACCATTGGATCAGACATTCCTCCAAACACAATGTCATCTACATAGATTTGTGCAATCATGAACTTGCCCTTTTCTTCTCTGACAAACAAGGTTTTGTCTGTTTCTCCTTTTCTATAACCTTGCTGCACAAGAAATTTGGTTAGCCTCTCATACCATGCCCTAGGAGCTTGCTTTAATCCATATAATGCCTTCTTCAATCTGTAGACATGATCTGGATAATTTGGATCAACAAATCCCTTGGGCTGCTCCACATAAACTTCCTCATTCAAGTAGCCATTGAGGAAAGCACTCTTCACATCCATCTGGAATAGCTTGAATTTCAAGATACATGCTATTCCCAAAAGTAACCTTATGGACTCAAGACGTGCCACAGGAGCAAATGTTTCATCAAAGTCTACTCCTTCAATCTGAGAGTAACCTTGAGCCACAAGCCTAGCCTTGTTTCTAGTCACAACACCACTTTCATCAGTTTTATTCCTATAAACCCATTTAGTACCAATGATGTTGACTCCTTCAGGTCTAGGAACTAAATCCCACACTTCATTCCTCTTGAACTGGTTCAGCTCCTCTTGCATAGCTTCAATCCAAAACTCATCTGTCAAGGCTTCTTTCACATTCTTTGGTTCTACCTTTGACACAAAACAAGCATTGGATACAACCTCTCTTGACCTTGTCATAACCCCTGACTCAGGATTCCCTATTATGAGTTCTTTTGGATGATTCTTTTGAACTCTAACAGAGGGACCCTTGTTCACTGGAGTCACATCTTTTTGCTGATCAGTCTTCTCAGGAATCTCTATAACTTCAGAGTCTTCAGGCAGGGGGTGGGATGTGTCCACATCAGGATCAACATCAGGTACATTGTCTGAACAGTCATCTATGACAACATTGATGGATTCCATCATAGTTCTTGTTCTGTTGTTGAAGACTCTATAGGCTCTGCTGGTTATGGAATAGCCTAGAAAGATTCCTTCATCACTCTTGGGATCCATCTTCCTCCTTTGCTCTCTATCAGCTAAGATATAGCACTTGCTACCAAATACATGGAAGTGTTTGACAGTTGGTTTTCTTCCTTTCCATATCTCATACAGTGTGATTGAAGTACCTTTTCTCAGAGTCACCCTGTTGTGTACATAGCATGCAGTACTCATGGCCTCTGCCTAGAAATAGTAAGGTAGCTTCTTGGCATGTAGCATAACTCTTGCAGCCTCTTGCAAGGTTATGTTCTTTCTCTCAACTACACCATTTTGTTGGGGTGTGATTGGTGAGGAGAACTCATGCCCAATTCCTTCATCAGCACAAAACTCAGAGAATCTTGAATTTTCAAACTCTTTCCCATGATCACTTCTGATTCTAACAATGCCACTATCCTTCTCTCTTTGTAGTCTAAGACATAGTTCTTTGAATGCATCAAAAGTGTCAGACTTCTCTCTGATGAAGCTAACCCAAGTGAACCTTGAGAAATCATCTACAACCACAAAGGCATATCTTTTGCCACCAATACTCTCTACCTGCATTGGTCCCATCAAGTCCATATGTAGTAGTTCAAGAACTCTGGATGTCACCTGATGTTGCAACATTGGGTGTGACATCTGAACCTGCTTTCCAACTTGACATTCACCACAGATACTGCCTTCAACAATCTTAAGCTTTGGTAGTCCTCTAATAGCTTCCTTGGACATAATCTTCTTCATTCCTTTTAGATTCAAATGACCAAGTCTTTGGTGCCAAAGCTTAACTTCTTCTTCCTGACTAATAAGACATGTAGTAGAGTGAGCAGTTTCATCAGGAATCCATAGATAGCAGTTGTCTCTTGACCTAGATCCTCTCATCAACAATTCTCCTTTGTCAGAAGTAATAAGACACTCATTCTTTGTGAAGTTGACTTTAAGACCTTGATCACACAGTTGGCTTATGCTGATAAGATTAGCCTTCAAGCCTTTGACAAGTAACACTTCATCTAAGTCAGGTAAGCTTTTGCTGCTGAGTTTACCACTACCCTTGATTTCACCTTTTGCTCCATCACCAAAGGTTACAAAGCTTGTTGTATGAGGCTTGATATTAGTGAGAAATTTCTCAACACCAGTCATATGCCTAGAACAACCGCTATCAAAATACCAATCTTCACTGGAAGATGCTCTGAGAGAAGTGTGAGCAATATGAGCAGTTTCAGAAACTTTTGGCTTCCACATCTTCTTAGGAGTGACCCTTGCTGTTTTGGCTTGGACCTGAGGCCTTTTCTTGGGATACCCATAGAGTTTGTAGCAGAAGGGCTTGATGTGACCATTCTTCCCACAGTAGTGGCATCTCCAAGCATTAAACTTCTCTTTGCCAGCAGGTCTCTGATGTGGGGTGTGATGTGTCCACATTCTGCTAGGGTCAGGTTTCTTCTGAGCAGGAACAAACATAGTATTTGTATTCTTGTTGTGATGTTTGTTCTTAAATCCTACACCAGATGAGTCACCAGCATGCTTTCCCACTTTCAAAATCTCATCAAGCATGTTAGTTCCAGGATTGAGCATCTTTACAGACTTGGTCATATTATTCAAGTTAGTTGACAGTAACTTGACTTCACTTTCAAGACTGACTACTTGGTTCTGTAGTTGAGCCTTCTCTGTTTCTAGTTGACTGATGACCACCTTCTGTTCTTCATTGATTCTGCACAGTTCCTCACTTTTGATAGATAACTTTTTGTAGACTGAGGCTAGTTCATCAAAAGTGAGTTTTTCATCATCAGAATCAACATCAGTACTGCATACACCAGTCATGGCACTTACATGATTAGCAGCAACATTCTCTGAGTCAGTGTCAGAGTCTTCATCAGACCATGATACAGTTAGGCCTTTCTTCTGCTTCTTCAGATATGTGCCACATTCAGTTCTTATATGACCAAAGCCTTCACATTCATGACATTGAACACCCTTGTTCTGAGTTGACTTATCATCAGTTTTGGTTTTTGTTGAAGTGTTACCTTGTTTACTGATGTCAGTCTGAATGTTCCTCACATTCCTCCTTGGTCTGCTATCCACCCTTCTTTGAAGCTTGTTGAATTGTCTTCCTAACATAGCTATGTCATTTGAGAGATCATCATTTGACTCATCAGCTTCTTCCTCTTCACCAGCACAAGATACAAAGGTTATACCTTTTCCTTTCTTCTCAGTTGGCTCACTAAAGTTCATCTCAAAAGTTTGAAGCGAGCTCACAAGTTCTTCAAGTTTCATACTTGGGATGTCTTGAGCTTCTTCAATAGCTGTGATTTTCATGTTAAATCTCTTGGGTAGAGACCTAAGCATCTTTCTCACAAGCTTTTCTTCAGACAATTTCTCACCTAGAGCCTCAAAGGAATTGTCCACCTCAAGCAAATTCATGTGAAAGTCATGAATTGATTCTTCTTCTTTCATTCTGAGGTTTTCAAACTTAGTGTTGAGAAGTTGGATTCTTGAGCTTTTTACCTTGGCATTGCCTTCATGAGTGGTTCTGAGTATCTCCCAGGCATTCTTTGCAACAGTACACTGCTTGATTAATCTGAACATGTTCTTGTCCACTCCATTGAATAAAGCATTCAAAGCTTTGGAGTTTCCAAGTGATGCAGTGTCTTCTGCAGCTGACCAATCTTCCTCTGGCTTGAGTACACCAGTGTCAACACCATTAGCATCCAAAATTTTGGGATGCTCCCAACCTTTGAGCACAGCTTTCCAAGTCCTGCTGTCAAGTGACTTTAGGAAGGCAATCATCCTTGGCTTCCAGTAGTCATAATTAGTTCCATCCAGAAGGGGTGGTTTGTTGACCGTTGTTCCATCCTTGTCCATGTTTCCAGAAAGTAACTTCCCTGGAGCTCACCCTCAAACAGGCAGGGTGCCTGCTCTGATGCCAATTGAAATTCTGGTGGCAAGTGTCAGATGTGTAGCACGATGTGTACACTTTAGGAATCGTACGATGTGTAGCCTAATGTGTTAACATCGTGAACAACTGAACTCGATGAACAAGTAAACAATATAAAGTGCAGGAAACAAAAGAACACGTGAGTTTGTTAACCCAGTTCGGCACTTATAACAAGCCCTATTCTGGAGGATACCAATCCAGGGATGAATCCACTATGGTAGTATCAATTCAAAGCTAAACTCCCCCGTTTACAACTTCTCACTTAATCACTACCCGTGCTAATTCTACCTAGGAACTCCTAGATATGAGAACCTCTGCTCACTCCCCCTCAACCTTACCCAGTAAGGATTTAATAACAAACTCGATTTGGAGACACACTCCTAGAAAACTATGCACTCGTACCTAAAGGCTTTGAGTGTTGCACACTCTAACTCCTTGCTTCAAAGCTTTGGAGAAAGAACACTAGAGATTACAACTCTATCAAACTCAGTCCTTACTTGTATCAAAATTATGATTCAAGTGAAGGCTCACAATAAACAGACTAAGACCTAAGACTCGATATCTTCAACTCTTGGCTTCGTGCTTCATTATGTCTTCAGTCTTCCTTTATATAGAACAAGTTTCATGGGCTTGGATCTTCAATGTTGACAGGTGGCCTTTGTTAATTCTCCTTGAGATTTATTTGATCATAATCTTTTAATTGTTTGTTTCAAATCTTTTTGATCAAAGTCGGCCGATAAAATAAAACAGAACCATGAAAGATTATCTTGTTCCTTGGCGCGCAAGCTGGCACGATTTAATTTGAAAAACAAATCTTTTTCAAAAGATCGCGTTTAAATAAATAAAGGCGCGTCCAGTAGGGCGTCCAGATGTGAACCCTGATGTGCCACACATCATGCTCCACATCATGGAATCAGGCTTATTTTACCAAATGAAGCCAACACCCTAAAAGGTCTCAACACTCCTTTTGAGGAACATCTTGAGGCAGTCTATAGGATACTGAGATGCCTAAAGGCAAATCCCGGAAAGGGATTATTTTTCAGGAAGACTAATGAAAGAAATGTGTCTATCTTCACCGATGCTGATTGGGCAGGTTCAATTACTGACAGAAGATCAACCTCTGGATATTGTGCCTATGTTTGGGGTAATCTTGTGACATGGAGGAGCAAGAAACAAGGGGTTGTAGCAAGAAGTAGTGCAGAAGCTGAGTTTAGAGCTATGGCTCAAGGTATCTGTGAAGGATTATGGATCCATAGAGTCTTAGAAGAACTTAAGATGAAAATTGAGCTTCCTTTGAAATTATACTCTGACAGTAAAGCTGCTATTAGCATAGCTCATAACCCCGTTCAACATGACAGAACCAAGCATATTGAGATTGATCGACATTTCATAAAAGAGAAGTTAGATGCTGGAATCATATGTCTACCTTTTGTAACTTCAAGTCAGCAAACAGCAGATATCTTAACCAAAAGTTTGGCAAGACCCACCTTTGAGCTTTTGATAAGCAAGTTGGGCATGACAGATATCTATGCACCAACTTGAGGGGGGGTGTTGGAATATATTTAGTTTCCTAATTTGTTATTTCTATGAGATTCTAAAAATATCATTATTTCCTTTTATTTCTCCTTGTAACTATTTCCTCCATAAATCAAGGAGATAGCTAGTTGTACTTTTATTATAAAGCCAGCCTTGAGCTGATGAATAAAACATTACAGCATTCTCATATAATTTTTCGCATCACCTCACTTAGATCTTTAGTCTCTTCAATTGTCACAACTATGTGATCAAACTTTGAAGTTAAAGTCCTAAGCACTTTCTCTACAGTTTCTTGTTCTTCAAGATTACTTCCACAATTCTTCATCTGATTAGTGAGTGTCACTAATCTTGTGAAATAATCTGAGATCTTTTCATCACCATTCATCTGCATTAATTCATATTGCCTCTTTAATGCTTATAATTTGACCTTTTTTACCTTAGCATCACCACCATAACACTTCTGCAATATGTCCCATGCACCTTTTGAAGTCTCTGCATCTGCTATCTTTTAAAAAACCTTTGAATCCACACACTGATGAATCAAGAACAAGGCTTTGTTGTCTTTTCTCTTGGCTTCTCTGTGAGTTGTTCTTTGTTCTTCATTTGCATTTGCTGGGAGTGGAGCAACCTCTGCATTCACTTGATCATACACCTCTTGAAAAGTGAATATCACCTTCATTTGCTTCACCTAAGTATCCCAATTTTTTCCATCAAACACTGGCAGGTTTTCATGAAAATTGTTGTTTCCAGCCATGGTTGATTGTAGTGATCAACCAACAAATCCTTCTACACCAGAAAGACTTGGTAAAGATCAAGTCTTGATCACTTCTTGATCAAAGTCCCTTGGAACGTACAATGCTCTAGATACCACTTTGTTGGAGATGAACCAAACAAAGAGAACAACTTAGAGAAAAGTTTTTGGTAATTGAAAAGAATTGAGAATGAAAAGTGTAAATTTTATTGATTATATGAGGTGTATATATACAAGAGTTTCCTAACTACCTAGGACAAAAAAAAAACTAACTGAAAATACAGCTATACATAGCTCACTGAAACAGAGCTTCAGAAAAGCAGAGCTTCAGAACACACTGAGCTTCAGAAGATGCGAAGCTCCAGAAACTGCTGAGCTTCAGAACCCAAAGAGCTCCAGAAGCTGAGAGGCTTCAGAAGCTAGGACCATGTTTCATAGCTTGACTTACAAAACCAATAGTCAGTTTGCAACCCCACCATGTACCACATATTTTGAATTAGGTCCCTTTCCATGTGGTAAATTGTTGGACTTGTCCTAACTTGGGGTCATGCTACTCAATATCATTCTCTTTTTCCATTTTTTTCTTCAAGTGTGGGCACATATTCATAACTAACACCCACATCTAGGAGAAGCAATTGGGATGTCTACCTAGATAGATTGATTTCAAACAAATACTATCAAACATGAACATATATGATCATTCTATCTAGTTATTAATTTCTTGAACTTTTTGAACTTAGGTCTTACTACCATTTTTATTCTTTGACTTAGAAGCTGACTAGCTTGGAGTGTGTGTCTAATAAATACACAAATTATAGTGGTACTGCATGCTATGCTATTTTCCAAGATCAAGATTTGCTACGATTTAAAAATCACGCAGTTTTTTATCCTATCTATTAAATTAGATTGGAAGATTTAAATTAAAAACTGTATATTTTTAATCAAATTAATCTCAACCGTTAAAATCAAATTAGACAGTTTATAACAAAAACAGCATGTTACTGTGATGCTACTTTAAACCAGCAAAACCAATTGGTATTTTCTATCTCAACATTGTACTTTGTATCACGTTAATTCATAACTTGTGAAATAATAAATATAGTTAATTTTATGCTATTTTTAGCTCATAAGTTTTTTTTTTTTTTTTTTTGAAGCATTTAGCTCACATAGTTACAAAGCCAGTGGAGTGCTATTTTGGACCACCTAACTTTGCTATTTTAACCTCCTAAAAGTTGAAAGCAAACAAACCTAATTGGGTTGCATTGCATTTGAAGATACACAAACAAGTGAATTGGTGGTGTGAAAGTAATCTTATTATTTAATTATGCTGGACCAAAAACTAATGGTTAACATCCAAATTGGCATTAAAATGGTAGAAAGGAACAAATTGATGATGTAGATTGTTGTTGAGTAATAAAACTCTAGATTGTTGCTTCTCTCTTTTTTGCACTTAACTGACTTTTGTGGCTACCCTACACATTGTGTAAGTTACAAACTAGAAGAAATATCTCATCACAAATGTTAGCAACACTCTCTTTTTAATATTTTTTTCTAATTTGTCTTGATAGAATAATATTTATTTTTTAGTTGGTTAATTAAAATTAATGTGTACCATTCACTTTAAAAATAGATCACATATAAAATGATAAAACTTACACATAAATGTCATCAAGTGGTTTCATTCCCCTCCCAAATGTAGACTATTAATCCATTTTAATGAAATGTCTTTTCTTATTATTTATAAATCGCATACCCGTTGGCCCGCGGGCCTAAACATTTTGTAACGAAAAGATAAGTTTTGTAATTTGACAAGCTCTCTTATGGTGTGTTTGGTAGGAGAGAAAAAGAGAAGACATAAATAAAAATATGAAAATCAATGCATGTATTTAGACTAATGTTAGTCCAAATACATATACTTATTTTCGTATTTTTATTTCTCTCATCTCTTTTTATCTCTACCAAACAACGGCTTATGCTACAACCACAAGAGATTTTCTCGTCACCCTGTAGATTTTTTCGCGTGTTTTGAGCATGTCTATTTTTATCCTTCCAATATTTAAACAGTAGACGTTATAAAAAATAAATAAAAAATAAAAAAAAAAAAAGAGTTTTTTGTTGTCCACTAATATAGTAGAATGTTCTTAGAGTATATCTGGTACCTAAGCAACGAATAAAAATATTTTGATAAATTCATATAACTTGCGAGAAAAGAGGTGGCACAAAAAAATTCTCCATTTTTAAAACTGTGGAATTTTACACCCCAATGATATAAATCTTTGTTCGTGTACGTAGTTTGGTAGAGAACCCCCCGATCTTCACTAGTCATAGGACTCAGGACCACGACGCCTTTGGGGTCTCTTTCACACACATGCAACAAATTATTAGTTAAAATTAATAAAATACACTCTCATTAGCATAATAAACTTTAATTTATTTTTTTTGAAAATACATATAGACTTTTTTTTTATAATTTTAAAATTAATGCATACTTTAAATAATTGGATTCTAAACTAAACTTAAATAGTCTTAATTATAAATATAAAAATACTTGAATTACAATTATTATTATTTTTTACACAGTAAGAACATATCTAGGAATGTCTGAAGTGTTGGAATATTTATATTTAAATATTATTTAATTATTATATTACAATAATTATTATGTGTGCATATATATTTATATTAATTATATTAGCTATGTATCAAATTAAGAGCCTTAATTGATTAAGTGATCAAATAAAGTTAAAAGACTAATTAGATTTCTATTTAAAATTAATTATATGGGCTAAATGAGTGAATGTCAGGATGACCCATTTCGAAATAATGGGAACCCTAATGGATCATCACACTATATATAGCTATGATCCTCGATATATCATACACACCGCATATCGCATCTTCTCTTCATCTGAAGTGATTAGGGCATAGGGAGTCTCAATTGGTTGACGAATAACCATAAGCCAATATGTGCTCGTCATCCGTCGCTCTTTGCGTTTTATGATTTCTATGAATTGGTTGGTTCATCTATCCACGTATTTCTAATATCGATATTTGATAAATCAACATATTGTTAATCCTATAATTATATGCATGCGCTCTTATTTATTTAACTTCCACACTAAAATAAAATTATAGTTTTAATCTTTATTATTGAACATGCGTTATATAATTAATTAGTAAATTAATTCCGACACGAACAACTATCTTTAGTTACCTTGTACTAAAAAATCTAAAATCGTTGAAAACAAAAAAAAAAACTTTTCTCACATGGTTGGCCCAATGACAAAAGAAAGAAAATGATTAGACTGTAGAGAGAGAAAAAAAAAAAAAGCTTTAAGCTGGTTCCAGTTTAGGAAAATGAACTTATTTGTATATTATTACTAAGTGCTTAAAGATTCAAATGTAAATTATTTTAATTTTATAAATTAATTATAATTTAAAATAATTTTGAGATATTTAAGTGATGTTAATCCTGAAGTATATTTTAGTAAAATATTAATGAATTTTAGCTTAATATATTTTTTTTAACAAGTCAAAGTAAAATATATATTAACCAACCTTTCAACACAAGGTGTGTCAAAAAGACTACAAGAGTCTACAGATACAACATGCCCAAACAAGTAAACGGGCATCAGCTGTGACAATTAGAAACCAAACCACTATTTGTTGTTTTCAACTACCAGTAAGAGTAAAGTTTGACCTTATCCAACAACTGAGATAAGGACTGCTCCAAATTTCTGAATAGACGTTGACCTCTTTCATTTCAAATTTTTTGAAGGAAGGAGCAGCGCGCTTTGAGACTGTCAGTTGATAAAGTAAACTGTGCCAAATAAGATGGAAAGTCAGTAGCTAATATGCACCTTGAATTTTATAGCCTCTGTCAGAATTAGGTCGCCAAAGTCAATCTATCTAAAAACTGAGTCTGCAAGATAAAATCACAAAGTAAAGTCTCTGTATAATTTACACATATAATTTATATGGAAATTATTTTTAATTTGATAGTGAATTCCAAAATACAACCTTTCAAAACACTTTAGAAAGGGAAATGATGTTTGAATGTATAAAAAATGTTTTCAAATAAAATAACAACTATTTAAACTTAATTTTTAAACTTTCAAAAGTATTGAAATTGATTTTTTATTTTTTTAATCATGGTCAAATTTTTAATTAAAAAATATCTCTAGAAAACAACTTAAACAACAACAGACTTTCATTTCACTTTTTTTTGATAATCAAGTAAATTAAACCAATTCACTATTCCAAAATTTATAAGAATTCCACAATCCAATTTTTTTTATTTGGTAGATTCACAAATTTAGGATGAAAGAATGGTCTCCAGTATAATATAGAGAAGATTTTAGAGTTCAAACAACATTTATAAATGAAATTATATTTACCTTCATTCAAAGACATTTGCAGAGGTTTGAATTTGGAACCTCTTGAATTCAGAATTTGTTTTTTTATCACTTGACCAAACTATTGAAGTTGACACCCCAAAATTTATAATCTCACATTCCACCACATGTGTATTTAGAATTCAATGTTACTCTTTGTCTCTTTTATTCTTTTAGTTTTTTTATTAAGTGGTCTAATAAATAATTTTACCTTTAAAATGAATAAATAAAATGTTTGTAATACAAACTTTAACTTTATTGGTTTTGTAAGCCAAACTTTGAAACATGGTTGCAGCTTCTGAAGCTCCCAAACTTCTGAAGTGTCTCAGGTTCTGAAGCTCAGCAGCTTCTGGAGCTCATCAGGTTTTGAAGCTCAGCAGCTTCTGAAGCTCATCAGTTTCTGAAGCTCTGTTTCAGCTTGTTTTATGTAGTTTTTTTTTTTGTAGTTAGTTAGAAGTTATCTGTTAGCTAGTTGTGTATACATACGGGTATAACCTCACTTGTAAATAACAACTTTTGTGAATAAGATTTTTTACATTCTTTTCTTTCCTAAGTTTCATTTTCTTCTTTATCATTTTCTTCCTTCTGTGCTCTTTGTCATTGGGTTTTATCCCCAACAAAGTGGTATCTAGAGCAAGCACGATCCAAGGGATTTTTGATTCAAATCTTCTTCAAGAGGAGAATCAAAGGTTGAGGTGAATCAACCATGGCTGGGAAAAGCAATTTCCACGCGAATTTGCCCATTCTTGATGGAAAGAATTGGGATACATGGGTGAAACAGATGAAGGTGATATTCATTGTTCAAGAAGTGGATGACCAAGTGAATACAATCCTTAACCCATTACCAGCGAATCCAACAGATCAACAGAGAGCAACATTCAGAGAAGCACAGAAAAAAGACAGCAAGGCTCTATTTTTCATTCATCAATGCGTTGATGCGAAGGTGTTTGAGAAAATTGCAGATTCTACAACCTCCAAGGATGCTTGGGACATTTTGCATAAATGTTATGGTGGAGATGCAAAGGTCAAGAAGGTGAAGTTGCAGGCCTTGAAGAGACAGTACGAGCTGTTGCAGATGAAGAATGATGAGTCAGTTTCAGATTACTTCACAAGATTGGTGACTCTCACCAATCAGATGAAGAATTGTGGTAGTAATCTTGATGAGCAAGAAACTGTTGAAAATGTATTGAGAACTTTAACTCCTAAGTTTGATCACATTGTAGTGACAATAGAAGAGACAAAAAGACCTGAGTGAGATCAAGATTGAGGATCTGCAGAGCACTCTTGAAGCTCATGAGCTGAAGCATGGTGAGAGGAGCCATGGCAGGGAAGATGAGCAAGCTCTTTTCACAAGGTTCAAAAAATACCAGAAGGAAAAGAAGAAATGGCAGGGAAAAAAAAAAAGATTCCAAGAAGAGCAAAGATGATGGTGAGACAGGACCTGAATCCTATGATGGAGGAGGAGGGAAACAGAAGGCTAAGTCAAAGAAGAAGGTTGACAAGAGCAAGATCCAATGCTATAATTGTGATAAGTATGGCCACTATGCAAATGAGTGCAAAAATCCAAAGAAAAAGAAGGGCCAAGAGAATGAAGAAGAGGCAAAGGTAGCACATGATGACTCAAGTTCAGAGGATGAAACAAGTTTCATGGTGACAATTGCTGATGAAGCAGCAGATTCCATGGTTTGGTACTTTGACTCAGGATGTTCTAATCACATGACTGGCAATAGGAGAATCTTAAATGACTTTGATAAGTGTCTTAACACCAAAATCAGATTGGCTAATAGTGATTCCATTAAGGCAGAAGGCATGGGAAATGTTGTGATTCAGAGGTCTAATGGAAAGAAGGCTGTGATTGAAAATGTACTCTATGTTCCTAGGATGAAGTGCAATCTCATGAGTGTGGGACAGTTGATTTCAAAGGGTTTCAAGATAGTTGTAGATGATGAGACTCTACAACTATTTGATTCTAAGAAGAAATTAGTTTTCAAGACAGCACAAAGTAAGAACAGAATTTACAAAACTCAGATCAAAGCCATTGAAGCTACATGTTTGTCTACAACCACAGAGGATAGAGATAGTGATCTATGGCACAAGAGGTATGGGCATTTGAATTTTAAAAGCTTGTCAATGCTTAATTCAAAGTGCATGGTGTTAGGTTTACCTAATGTCATAACTCCAGTAGACACATGTACTACTTGTTTGTTAGGAAAGCATCATAGATCTTCATTCAAAAGTCTCTTGCCTATGAGATCTAGTGATGTGCTGAATGTTGTGCATTCTGACATATGTGGACCATTTGATGTTTTATCAACTGGTGGAAACAAGTACTTCATGACATTTGTTGATGAATACTCAAGGATGATATGGTTGTATCATATCAAGGCCAAGAGTGAAGCTTTTGAAGTGTTTAAGAGGTTTGGTTGAAAAGCAAAGTGACAAGTCTTTGAAGATTCTGAGAACAGATGGTGGAGGTGAGTATACCTCTAAGGAATTTGAGAAATTCTGTAAGGATCAGGGAATAATCCATGAGGTCACTGCACCATACACTCTTCAACACAATGGTTTTGTAGAGAGAAGGAATAGAAGCATTCTAGATATGGCCAGAAGTATGGTAAAGCAGAAGAACCTTCCATCAAGGTTCTAGGGTGAAGCTGTAGCCACAGCTGTTTACATACTAAACAGAAGTCCAACTAAGAAACTGAAGGATAAGGTACCTGAAGAGGTATGGTCTAAGAATAAGCCAAGTGTGAGTCACTTGAAGGTGTTTGGTAGCTTGTGCTACAAACATGTGCCTGATGTTAAGAGGAAGAAACTAGAGGATAAAAGTATACCTACGATATTTGTTGGATATCACAGGACTGGTGTTTATAGGCTCTATAGACCTACTTTAGATAAGGTAGAGATTAGTAGAGATGTGAAAGTGTTAGAGGATAAAAGTTGGGATTGGAAACATAAGATCACATCTAAGAAAGCTTGTGCAGTTTACTTAGATGTTGGATCAAGCAACACTAACAACACAGTCACATTTGTGAACCAAAATCACAACCAAGGTGCCAACAGTGATGAAGATATGCATACCTCTAGTGATGATGACAATGTTGTACCACCAAGACCTCATAGGAATGTTCAATTGCCTAGAAGGCTAGCTGATTGTGAGATTGTTCCTGATAATGCAGTAGACAATGAAGGAGAAATTGTGCATTATGCAATGCTTGCAGACACTGAGCCTATAGATACCAAAGCTGCATTGAAGAGTAAGGTATGGATGGAGGCAATGATTGATGAGTTGAAGTCAATTGAGAAGAACAGAACATGGGAGTTGTGTGAATTGCCCTCAGACAAGAGAGCAATTGATGTGAAATTGGTATACAAAGTCAAACAAAATCCTGAAGGCAAAGTGATAAAATACAAGGCAAGGCTTGTAGCTAAAGGGTTTTTGCAGAAGCAAGGGTTGGACTATGATGAGGTATTTTCACCAGTGGCTAGACATGAGACAATAAGGTTAGTGATGGCCTTAGCCTGCAGCAACAGATGGCCCCTATTTCATTTAGATGTGAAGTCAGCATTTCTGAATGGACCCCTAGAGGAAGATGTGTATGTGAAGCAGCCTCCAGGGTTTGAACTGAAGGGCAAGGAAGATAAAGTGCTGAAGCTAAATAAAGCCTTGTATGGTCTGAAGCAAGCTCCAAGAGCTTGGAACAAGAGAATTGATCAGTTCCTTGTCACACAAGGCTTCAGAAAATGCAGTGTAGAATATGGTGTTTATGTAAAAGGCAGTGATGGCAAGCATATGTTGATCATATGCTTGTATGTTGATGACCTGTTGGTGATAGGTAGCTCACCTACAGAGATAGAGGAGTTCAAATCACAGATGAAGTGTGAATTTGAAATGACTGACTTAGGGAAGCTGACCTACTTCCTAGGCATGGAGGTCTTGGAAACTCCAAAGGGAATGATATTACATCAATCCAAGTATGCTACTGAGATTCTGAAGAAGTTTGAGATGCTTGACTGCAACTCATCAGTCACACCTGCAGATACTAAGGTCAAGCTTGATGAAGAGGCAGGTGATGACAGTGTTGATCCAACTATGTTCAGGCAGCTAGTTGGTTCATTGAGATACTTGTGTCAAACCGGGACTAACATAAGCTATGCAGTAGGTTATGTTAGCAGGTTTATGAGCAAACCATTGAAGTGTCATTGGCTAGCAGCAAAGAGGATACTTAGATACATCAATGGTACAATCCACTATGGTGTGCTATTTCCATACTCTAAGGGTAATGGAAAGCTAGAGTTAATTGGATTTTCTGATGCTGACTGGTGTGGTGATAAGGTAGAAAGGAAGAGCACAAGTGGATACTTGTTTAAATTTCAAAATGCACCTGTGTCTTGGTGCTCCAAGAAACAGTCAGTCATAGCTCTCTCAAGCTGTGAAGCAGAGTATGTAGCAGGTTCGTTAGTCAAGCTAATTGGTTGCAATCACTTCTCAGTGAGGTAGGGATTGTTGAAGACATCACAGTGGTGCTGAAGCTTGACAACAAATCATCAATCAATTTGGCTAAGAATCCTATTAGTCATGGCAAGAGCAAACACATTGAAATTCGGTTTCATTTTCTCAGAGACCAAGTTAATAAGGGAAAGTTGATTCTGGAGTATTGTCCCACTGAGAATCAACAAGCTGATATAATGACTAAGGCTGTGAAGAGAGATCAGTTCCTCAAGCTCAGGAGGGAGATATGGATTGTATGTTTCGATAGCTTGTCTTAAGGAGGAGTATTGGTTTTGTAAGCCAAGCTTTGAAACATGGTTGCAGCTTCTGAAGCTCCCAAGCTTTTGAAGTGTCTTAGGTTCTGAAGCTCAGATGCTTCTGGAGCTCATCAGGTTTTGAAGCTCATCAGCTTCTAGAGCTCAGCAGCTTCTGGAGCTCATCAGTTTCTGAAGCTCTGTTTCAGCTTGTGTTTATGTAGTTTTTTTTGTAGTTAGTTAGAAGTTATTCGTTAGCTAGTTGTGTATAAATACGGGTATAACCTCACTTGTAAATAACAACTTTTGTGAATAAGATTTTTTACATTCTTTTCTTTCCTAAGTTTCATTTTCTTCTTTATCATTTTCTTCCTTCTGTGCTCTTTGTCATTGGGTTTTATCTCCAACAAACTTTTGTATGTAAAATGTGATGTCATACCAACTGAAAATCACCTAAAAAATTATTCTATATATGTTATAATTACATTGAAAATCACCAAAAAAAATTAATTGAATTGTTAAAAGATGGAGTGGTAGTTTAGTGGCTTTAAGAGCAAATTTTTTTTTAAAAATATAATCATAATTAACACCAACCGAGCAAAATAATTTATTAGTAATAGATTAGATACCAACAATGAATTTGTCTAAGCGGTTAAAGCCTTGAATTTTTTAGGGAAAAATATGTTTTGGAAATGGATTCTCTGTAGTTAAATTGTAACTACCGGCAAATCTCAACCATCCATTGTATTCTTAACTGTAGGGAAATCGGATCCATATGTTTTAGTCTCTACTTTTATAGTGAGTTTTGGTTTTTGTCCGTATAAAATAAAATCACTTATTTTCATCCCTATAAAAAATTTTCCTTTGTTTTTAGTCCCAAGTAACTAATTTTTGTTCATTTTAGTGTCAATATTATGACTTTTTTATGTTCAAAATGTGTCTATATTATGTCAATATATCATGTTAAACTTATATAAATCTATATTATGTTAAAAAATGTCAAAATTTTGCTCATTAGGGATTAAAAACAAAATAATTTTTTTTATAGGGATGAAAACAAATGATTTTATTTTATAGGAACGGAAACTAAAACTCACTATAAAAATAAGACTGAAAACATATTTTATTTTTTTTCATGATGTCAAACAAGTGGTTAATTTTTTTATTCTAGAGATTTAATTTCTATTTCATGCATATGACGAGCGACAAATTATTTTTGGTCTAACTGTCAATTGCTTCATAAATTAAATCGGTTGTAGAGAATCTAATTTATTGACCAAAATTTATGCAACATTAATATGCTGACAAAACTCTAAAAAAATTGGCCCATTTATCCTAAATTTAGGGACTAAAAAATTTGTGCTAGTTGGTGATAAACAAGTAGCCAGGTGGATGAGCTGTAATCAAATTCCTAATCAACGTCGTTGAGCTAATTATAAATCCGTGAACACAAAATATATTAATTTATAGTCATACACGTATATACTAACTAATTAAGTTTAGTTGGTTAAGTTGGGAGGTCAAAGTGGCTTAAAATATATAATGGAAAGCTTGTATTGTATGCAATCTAAGTACGAAACCTATCCAACGTTGTTTAAGTCGTCCTCTACTTCAGATATGCCTATGATTTGGTCTTTTGCTTGTAAATTAATTTAAATCCATTGCCCCAATTTGCCGGATTCAAAATAAGCATTGTTTACTTCATGTATATTTATCCTGATTAAGTATATAAATACTGTCCATAAGTTCTAGTTCAACTAATAAAATTTGTCAAAATTATTAAGTCGAACGTCATAATTGTTGTATCTAAGATTAGGAGACTTCATTAGGCCTGGCTTTACTTGCTAGGCAAGTTATAGCAGGCAAGACGCGCGCGCAGCAAGCCTGCAGGAAGCCTTGCCTGGCCTTGCCCTGGCGCGTCCATGCAAGCCTAGGCTTGCTGGCAGTTAGTGCAGTTAGGCTTGGCAGTTAATTCAGTTAAGCCTTGTTATGTTAGTTAGTTTTGTAGCTTATAAATAAGGCCTTAGAGGTCATGTACTGGTTGTAGAAATGAATATACAAGATTTGAAACTAACAAGTGGTATCATAGAGCCTCTTGCATTTCTTTCTTGAATCAGGGAAACACGAGTGAACGTGTGAGATTGTGAGATTTTTTTTCTGTTCTTGGGTGGGATAACAAGAGATTGTGTAGAAGTGAGTGAAGTTTCTTCAATCTAGTGTGCTTGTTCTTATTCTTGATAGCTTTCTTGAGCCATTTCAATGGCAGAAAGCAAGTTTGGTCATCCTTCCATTCCCAAATTCGATGGTTTCTATGATCATTGGTGTATGCTCATGGAGAATCTTCTCAGATCCAAGGAGTATTGGTCTGTGGTGGAAGAAGGGATCCCAGCATTACCAACTTTGCCTACAGTTCCTACTGCAGCAGAGACAGAGGCTGTGAAGGAAGCAAAGCTGAAAGACTTGAAGGCCAAGAATTATCTGTTTCAATCAATTGATAGGGCAATTATTGAAACCATTCTTGACAAGAGCAGTGCCAAATCCATCTGGGATTCCATGGCCGCTAAGTATCAAGGCTCAACAAAAGTGAAGAGAGCACATTTGCAAGCCTTGAGGGGAGAGTTTGAGCTGCTCAAGATGAAAGAAGAAGAAGCAGTCAGTGAATATTTTGCCAGAGTTCTGGCAAATGTGAATAAAATGAAGATTCAAGGTGAGACTGTGACAGAAAGAACAGTGGTGGAAAAGATTCTAAGGTCAATGGCAGCAAGATTCAATTATGTTGTGTGTGCCATTGAAGAATCTAACAATGTGGAAACACTATCCTTGGATGAACTGCAGGGATCACTTCTTGTTCATGAACAGAAGTTGAGGCCAGTGAAAGATGAAGATCAAGTATTGAAAGTCTCTTATGGTGACAGGGCTGCAGGAAGAGGCAGAGGTCGTGGTAGAAGCATGAATCAAGGGAGAGGTAGGAAGATCAACAAAGAACACATAGAATGCTATAAATGTCATAAGTTTGGTCATTTTCAAAATGAATGCCCTAGCCTTGAAGATTATGCAAACTATGCTGACTATAATGAAAATGAAGAAGTCTTGTTGATGGCCTTCAACTCATCACTGAGAAATGAGTCACAAGGCAAGATTTGGTATCTTGATTCTGGGTGCAGTAATCACATGTGTGGAGTCAAGGAATGGTTTTATGATCTTGATTCAACCTTTAGAGAAGTAGTAAGATTGGGAGATAATTCACAGATGAAGGTTATGGGGAGAGGGAATGTAAAGCTACAGATGAATGGCATGATTCAAGTAGTAACTAGTGTGTATTACATTCCTGAGCTCAAAAATAATCTCTTGAGCATAGGCCAGCTTCAGCAGAAGAATATTACTGTAGTGTTCAAAAATAATTGCTGTAGAGTGTATCATCAAGATAGAGGCTTACTGATGAATTCCCAAATGGCAACAAACAAGCTCTATCCTATCATTGCTGAGGCAAAGCTGGCCTGCCTACAGACTCAGTGTGAAGACTTGACTACACTATGGCACTGTAGATATGGTCACTTGAACTTCAAAGGCCTAATGCAACTTCATCAGAAGAGTATGGTAAGAGGATTGCCAAAGCTAGATGAAAGTAAACAGGTGTGTGCTGATTGCTTGATTGGCAAGCAACACAGGGATAGCATTCCCAAATCAAGCAACTGGAAAGCTTCTAAGAGATTGGAGCTAGTTCATTCTGATATATGTGGCCCTATAAATCCTGCATCCAACACTAATTTGAGGTATATACTCACTTTCATTGATGATTATAGTAGGAAAGCCTGGGTATATTTCTTAGTGAACAAGTCAAGTGCTCTTGATCACTTCAAGAAATTCAGAAGCATGGTAGAGAAGGAAACTGGGGAAAGTATTGCTTGCCTGAGAACTGATAGAGGAGGTGAATTCACATCTCAAGAGTTCAAAACCTACTGTGAAGAGAATGGAGTCAAAAGGCAACTGACAGCTGCCTATACACCACAGCAAAATGGTGTAGCAGAGAGGAAGAACAGGACTCTGCTAGAAATGGTAAGAAGCATGATTTCACACAAAGATATTCCAAAGCATTTCTGGCCTGAAGCAGTGAATTGGAGCAACTATGTATTGAACAGAAGCCCTGCTGCAGCTATACCTGATATTACTCCTGAGGAAGCATGGAGTAATGTGAAGCCTTCAGTAAAGCATTTTAGGATATTTGGATGTATTGCCTATGCTCATATACCTGATGCACAGAGGAAGAAACTAGATGATAAAAGCATGAAGTGTATTTTCTTAGGGGTGAGTGAAGAATCAAAGGCTTATAGACTTTACAATCCTGTTACAAAAAGGATAGTCATCAGCAGAGATGTTGTGTTTGCTGAAAATGAGAAGTGGGATTGGAATAAAGGAAAGAAGAAACTAGCCTCAATAGATGAAGAGAATAGTGATGAGGATGAGACTCAAGAAAAGGAGCCAGCTAGCCTGCCTGCACCAGATGAGCCAACAGTTGAGCCTACAAATCAGGCCAGGTCAAACAATGAAGCTTCTATCTCTAACACTGGAGAAACTAGAGTAAGGAAGCCACCTGGATATCTTAGGATATATGACACTACAGGAGGAATATTAGATAATGACAATGATGATATGAGAAACCTTGCCATATTTGGACCAGGTCAAAATGAAGACCCTGTCACATATGAAGAAGCTGCCAAATATGAGACTTGGAAGAAAGCAATGAATGATGAGATACAGTCTATAGAGAGAAACAAAACATGGGAACTGGTTGATCTACCTAGGGATGGCAAGATGATTGGAGTAAAATGGATTTACAAAACCAAGCTGAATGAGAAAGGTGAAGTAGAGAAATACAAAGCCAGGCTGGTTGCAAAGGGATACAGTCAGAAGTATGGAATTGATTACAAAGAGGTGTTTGCTCCTGTTGCCAGGTGGGATACAATTAGAAGCATATTAGCTGTGGCAGCAATAAAGAATTGGAAGGTTTATCAACTAGATGTGAAGAGTGCATTCTTACATGGAGAACTTCTTGAGACTGTGTTTGTAGAACAACCTCTGGGCTATGTAAAGAAGGGTGCAGAACATAAGGTGTACAAGTTAAATAAGGCCCTCTATGGATTGAAGCAGGCTCCAAGGGCTTGGTACAGTAAAATAGAACACTACTTTATGAAGGAAGGCTTTGAGAAATGTTCTCATGAACATACCTTGTTTGTGAAGAATGATGGAAACAGCAATTGGCTTATTGTAAGCTTATATGTAGATGATCTAATTTTCACTGGGAATGATAGTGACATGTTTCAAAGGTTCAAGGATTCAATGATGAAAACTTTTGACATGACAGATCTAGGCAAGATGAAACACTTTCTTGGTGTTGAAGTTACTCAGAATGATGAAGGTATATTTATGTGTCAACATAGATATGCAAAAGAAATTCTGGAGAGATTTGGAATGACAAATAGCAATGCTGTATGTAGTCCCATTGTAACTGGTACAAAGTTGTCAAAGCATGATGAAGGCAATGAGGTTGATCCTACTCAGTTCAAGCAAATTGTAGGGAGCTTGATGTACTTGACTGCTACAAGGCCTGACTTAATGTTTGCAGTCAACTTGATTGCAAGATATATGGAGCATCCTGTTGAGCCTCACTTGATGGCAGCCAAGAGAATTTTAAGGTACATTAAGGGAACACTTGAGCTTGGTATCTGGTACAAGAAGGGAGAAGTGGCAGAACTGATAGCATATTCAGATAGTGATTATGGTGGTGATGTGGATGATAGGAAAAGTACCTCAGGGTATGTGTTTATGCTAGGCTCTGGTGCTATAGCTTGGTCATCTAGAAAGCAACCTATAGTTACCTTATCCACCACAGAAGCTGAGTATATAGCTGCTGCACACTGTGTTTGTCAGGGAATTTGGTTGAAGAGAATACTTGACTGCATTGGCTTGGAACAGAAGAAATGTTTGACTGTGCTTTGTGATAACAGCTCCACTATCAAGTTGAGCAAAAACCCAGTCATGCATGGAAGGAGCAAGCATATTGACATCAGGTTTCACTTCTTGAGGAATCTATGCAGTGAAGGCCTTGTTGAGTTAGTGTATTGTGCATCTAAGGAACAGTTGGCAGATGTAATGACCAAGGCATTGAGCTATGCTTGGTTTGAAAGTTTTAGAAAGCAGCTGGGAGTTGGTAAACTGAGTTATGAGTCATAACTTAGTTTAAGGGAGAGTTTGTTGTATCTAAGATTAGGAGACTTCATTAGGCCTGGCTTTACTTGCTAGGCAAGTTATAGCAGGCAAGACGCGCGCGCAGCAAGCCTGCAGGAAGCCTTGCCTGGCCTGACTGGGCTTGCCCTGGCGCGTCCATGCAAGCCTAGGCTTGCTGGCAGTTAGTGCAGTTAGGCTTGGCAGTTAATTCAGTTAAGCCTTGTTATGTTAGTTAGTTTTGTAGCTTATAAATAAGGCCTTAGAGGTCATGTACTGGTTGTAGAAATGAATATACAAGATTTGAAACTAACAATAATTGGGATTCGAATTCTTACTTCTTCACTTGCGTGTGTGAGTTTATAATCACTTTTTATTTCGTCTATATACAAAAAAAAAATATATATAAGTGTCATTTGCATTGTTTTTTCTTTTATTTTTTATTTCTCTAACTGTATGAGACTTCATTGGAAACAAAGACTGAAAATTAAATTTCAAGCGGTAGTTAGGTTTTGGTAACTAAATCATGCTTCCTTTATTACTATTTTGTCTTATCTCATCTTCCCACCAACTTAGAAAAGAACAAGAAGTGAAGAACCCAAGTTCACGTTACTCCAACATATATAGAGAATATATGAGATAGAAGAAAAAGTCACTTTATTAAGAGGTAAAGAAAAAACGTAGGAAGAAAAAGGAAGGAATAAGGAGGAATGTCACTTTTAAGTTTTCACTTTTAGTTGTTTTTAAAAACAATAGGACTCTTATCTTTTATAAATTGATTATATTTTAGGGGAGTTCACATTTAAATGGATCCAAAAAAATCACAAGTGTTTAGAGGTGCTTATGAGAATTTTAAATGTTTTTAGATTTATTTATCTTTTGAGAAAAATTTATGGTTTTACTGTAATTTTAGTCTCGGCCTTCACATGTAGTGCACATATGGGTCCGTTTGATTTGTAAAACAGCAAGTACTGGACAGAACAGTACAGCACAGAACAAGACAGTACAGGACAGAACAAAACTGTACGGGAGAGAGATAGAGAGAGAATATTTTTTATATTAAAAAATAAAATGGATATTTTTGTATTTTTTATAGTTGTACTGTGGACAAAAAGTTGTCTTGTGGTTTAGTGGGGGACAAAAAATCTTATTTTTGTCCTGTCCCTTACTACCTCTTTTGTCCTGTCCCATAACCAGTTTCTGAATCAAACAGGGTACAACAAAAGTTGTCCAGTTCAGTTCTCTGTTTTTTAGCAGATCAAACGCACCCATAGTTTCGCACAAATACATGAGAGTTTCTTCCTCTAACAAATGATGTTGAATGGTTTTAAGATATCCAAAAGTAAATTATAAACTATTAATTTCGCTTCTTTTTCAAGATATACCAAAAATAAATATATTTGGAGAACAATATCTTCAATTTCTCAAACCCTAAAATTCTTCAAATATTTAGAGGGACTAGACCAATACTCAAGTGGGAGCGAACAAAAACAATGGGCTCATTAAAAATCTTATCTGGAAAATCCGTAAGAAAAGATATAAAAGTTTGTTAGTATATGGCGGAAGCTTTAGGTTTGAAAGAGGCTTTGAAATGGGTAGAAAAGCCGAGAATCAATAACGTGATTATAAAGATGGATGCAGAAACTATCGTGAAGGCGGTGAAGCAACAACCATTTCCCATAACTCAATGGGTGGTGAAACATTGTACCGAATGATTGGAGACAAACTCTACGATTTCTATCTATTAAGTTAGAAGGGAAGAGAACACAATATTACACGAGCTTGCACTTGGACTGGATACGAGTCCAATAGAAATTAATTCTCAAATTTCCTAATAGAAATTACATGAATGATATAACCTAATTTTTTTGTCTTAATAATATTTCCAATTTAAAAAAAAAAAACGTTAAAAATTAAAATAAATATTGGTTTCATTTTATTATTTGGAACTGCAAGTCCCAAAATATGAATACAGATAATATCATAGTACTCTATTTTCGGTAATAAAGTATCTTACTTTTTATTTAGTCAAAAAAAAAAAGTAACATACTTTTTTAATCAATACTTCCCAAAAATAAATACATATTTAATTTAAAAATTCTTATCCAGAATAAGGTACAATACTAATTTAAAAAAACAAAAAATTCAACCACTCTGTACCCAATTATTATTCATATATATTTTGTTTTCACACCTTCCTTCGTCTCTTTCTTTCTTCATTCTCTTCTCTATCTGTCACTATCTTATTTTTCCCCCATTTAGTTACAACCCACAACAGATTATTATTAATTACTACCACTAATCACCCTTTAACTATTTCCAACAGCGTTAATTTCATTCTTATTATTATTAATCATCATTCATTAACTCATTAATCATACAAACCTTCTTCTTCAAACATTCTTCATTCTTTCAAATTCTAAACTTAACTCTTATTATTATCATTGTTACCGTTAGAATTAGAATCAAAAGCTTTGCTCTGTTTTCTTCAAATGCATCAGATTCCAAAACCGATCGGTAACTCGCCGTCGGTTTGATGGAATCGCCACCTTTTGTGACTCAGTCTTCGCCATTCAATGGACTTCGTTTTTGTTCCTGTTAGTTCATGCATGTTGTTCAGATTTCGGTTTAAGCTTTCATTCACCATCGTCGTTTTCCAGGTATAAACTCTGCTACTTCAACACTTTGTGTTTTTTCTATTTTTTTTATTATTTTATTTTTGTTGATTTTTTCTAGTTCAACGCTGTTCTCTACCTAATTAGGGCTTAGGATTTTTTTTTTTCTATGTAATCTGCTGAAAGAGTTCTTTTTTAGTTATAATTATAATTTGTAGTTGAAGATTGTAAATTTATTAGCATTCTATTTTTATTTATTTTTGGTATATGGGGAATTCTTATTATATTTAGTCAAAAATAAAAAATCTATTTTTTTTGGGTAGAATTTTAACATTCTATTTTTGAATGTGCATTGTTATATTTATTTTTTCTATTTTATTTTTTTGTGTGAAGATTTGATATATTTTTGTTGTATAGACAATCCACATATATATTCCATGAAGGATTGGTGTTATGAGAGTTGACAACATGACTTTCCCCGTAGTAACAGAACTTGGTTTCGGTTATTGGGGCACCCATTTGGGTGGTACCCCAGCGGGCCCAATGGGCCTATGGCGCGGGGACACCTTGAGGTGCGTACCGAGGCCAAAGATACTAATTATGGTGGGTTAGTAAAAAAAGGAATCTGCTCATTAGTTTTCGTAGCGGCTAATTTGTTTTAGAATATTTCATGATTTAACTGACGACGGTTCATTCATGAGCTAAAAATAGGAAATTATTAGTCATAATGATTAAGGGTTTCATAGCTTCTTAATAAGTTTGGTTGAATTTATGGGGCACTAGTACAAACTAAGTAGTTACTATTTTGATATCCATTCATTAATTGAAAGAGAAATTTGAGAAGCTTTGTTTCGTAGTTTTGTATGATAGTACATTGGATGAAAGAGTATAGCTGCTAGACAGTATGGTTTCTTATGTTCTATTTTTAATTTTGCTTCAGATTATATTGATATTGGCATGGTTGGAAGCAAATAATGTAACGGCCCAAGAACAACAATTTCAATGGGGAGGTTTGGAAGGGAAGGTTGAGAAAATTGATTCACACTCTTGCATACACGACCAGATACTTGAACAGAGAAAGCGACCTGGTCATAAGGTGTATTCAGTTACCCCGCAAGTTTACGAGCCTGGTAAATCGAAGCCCCTTCAGCATAAAGGTAGGGCGTTACTTGGTATATCAACATCATCAAAGCCCCAAAAAAATGAAAAGAAACCTATTAGGATATATCTAAATTATGATGCTGTTGGCCACTCCCCCGACAGGGATTGTAAAAAAGTTGGTGACATTGTTAAGGTGGGTGTTTAGTATGAATGGAAAAAGAATCTAGGGTTTATAAGTCTAACCATAACATTGTTATTCTCTTTCATATATACGTACATAGTTAATCATCAAACTTGTGTGAACAGCTTGGGGATCCCCCGACTACTTCTTTTCCGGGTTTGCCTTCTTGTAATCCTCTTTCTAATCATCCACCCCCCGGCGGTTGTTGGTATAACTGCACTTCTGAAGATATATCGAGAGAGGATAAAAAACACCGCCTTCGTAAGGTTAATTTGTTTTATCCTTCCCTTTAATTTTGATTTGTTTCATTAGGTTAATAACATAAACAGGGCTACAATGAGGTGCCCATTTGGGTGTGCCTTCTTGTAATCCTCTTTCTAATCATCCACCCCTCGGTGGTTGTTGGTATAACTGCACTTCTGAAGATATATCGAGAGGATAAAAAACACTGCCTTCGTAAGGTTAATTTGTTTTATCCTTCCCTTTAATTTTGATTTGTTTCATTAGGCTAATAATAACATAAACAGGGCTACATGGTGCTATAAACATCTGGCTATGTGTTGAGTCCATTTGGACTCGCTATGTAATGTGGGTCTATAGCCTATAGTAAGGTAGTTTACCTTACCCTTGCAATAGGCTTGGTTCCATGACTCGAACCTATAAATTGAGTCGGTGGAGTCATCTCCATTTATTGTATCAAGTCTCCAATTGATTTGGCCAATAATTTCATGTAATGGTGTATTATTTATGCCAGCATTTTTTTTTTCTCTTCAGGATTGGTGCTTTAATACTATAATTATGTTTACAGTATTACTATTTGCCTAAAGGTGGCAGAGATACTTACTTTTGGTAGAAACTTAATGCAGGCGTTAAGTCAGACAGCTGACTGGTTTAGGAGAGCATTGGCTGTTGAGCCTGTCAAGGGGAACTTGCGATTGAGTGGATATTCTGCATGTGGACAAGATGGAGGTGTGCAGCTTCCTCGGGAATATGTTGAAGGTATGATTCAATTATTACATTCCTTTTACTGGAAACGCAGTTCTTAACATAATGTATGGTCAGAGTTCTAACTGCCTTGTTCACCACATCCTCAGAGGGAGTCTCTGATGCTGACTTGGTTCTTTTGGTGACTACAAGACCTACAACTGGGAATACACTTGCTTGGGCAGTGGCATGTGAACGAGATCAATGGGGTCGTGCTATAGCTGGTAGGTTGTCCGATAAATGTTTTGTTCTAATCTTTTTTTATCTAGCATTTATAACACTTCAGTAATTTACTTATTTATTTTGTGTGCAGGACATGTTAATGTTGCTCCTCGTCATTTGACAGCTGAGGCGGAGACTTTGCTTTCAGCCACTCTGATACATGAGGTTAGTTTTGTTTATGTTATGTCTCTATAGAGGAATTGAGATTAGAAACATGAGCAGCTATTTGTGGCGTTGTTCATCATATGTGATCCTTTTCAGGTTATGCATGTTCTTGGTTTCGATCCTCATGCCTTTGTTCACTTTAGAGACGAAAGGAAAAGACGTCGTAATAAGGTAAGGGTTGTCTTTCTTGTCGTAAGATTCCTTTTTATAGTTGCATAAAGTCATAAACTGTTTGTCCATTTGTTTAGGATTTTGAACTTACTAATTCATGACTGCTTTTTCTCTCACTGAGATATAAGAACTTCATGTTTGTCGTTGTTCTCATTATTATAATGATCATTATAGGTTACTTTATTAGATATGAAGTTTGAAATACTTGAAAGTTTAGTACAATTCCTGTTTGTATCCGTGGATGCAAATTGTGCTAATTCTGGTGAATGGTATTTGATTACAATATCTTCGACTTGTGTTTTTGAGAATTGTCAATAATGTAGGACATTTGGGAGAAAATTGCAAAATGTCCAGGCATTTAACTGAGTGGCACATATGTATTATATCTTATCCTATTTGTATTATTACTATCACATGTGTTTTCCTTCCCAGTATGAGTATTGTAAACTTCTGTTTTTAACGGCTCTTTTTTCTATACGGCATCTATGTACTCACATTTAGGATCTTGTCTGTAGGTTACTGAACAAGTTATGGATGAAAAGATTGGGCGGACAGTAACACGTGTGGTGCTTCCACGTGTTGTCATGCATTCACGACATCATTATGCGGTATTTCTTCGGGAACATTTTTTGTATAATTGCAATAATTTTTCTTTTTCATATTTGCAATGTCCTTCATCAGAAGCTTCGACAAATGATTGATGAGTCATTTATTGGCAGGCGTTCTCAGGAAATTTTACTGGTTTGGAGCTGGAAGATGGTGGAGGACGTGGCACATCAGGTTTTGAATTTCATAAAATTTCTTTCTTAATATAAACAAATGTCCCTCCCCCCCCCCCTCTCTCTTTCTCTCTCTCTGTTTTTTACGATCCTTGCTATTGAGTTCTATTACCTTCGGTAAATCGTATTTGCAATTCCTGTAGCACACAAATCACAGTGCTTAAGTCCAACCCATACATGTACTAAGACAAATGAATCCTGACTGTCGCAATATCATGTTAATAAAGTATGCACAGTGTTAGTTTGTTATTTAAAAGTTATGTAGCAAAATGGGATATTGAATTAGTCACGCACTTTTGCTACCAACCAACATAAATGATCAAACTAAGTTTGTTAAATGGCTTGTAGGGTCTCATTGGGAAAAAAGGCTTCTGATGAATGAAATCATGACTGGTTCTGTGGATACAAGATCCGTAGTTTCAAACATGACACTAGCTCTCTTAGAAGACAGCGGGTGGTACAAAGCCAATTATAGCATGGCAGACCGTCTTGATTGGGGTCGCAACCAAGGTACTGAGTTTGTTACTTCCCCTTGCAATCTCTGGAAGGGAGCCTACCATTGCAACACCACGCAGTTTTCAGGTTGTACATATAACAGAGAGGCTGAGGGTTACTGTCCCATTGTAACTTACAGCGGTGACCTTCCTCAGTGGGCTCGGTATTTTCCACAAGCTAATAAAGGTATGTACTTTCATGTCTTCGTTTCCCATATCTAAGGCAATGCTAATGTTGCTTTGACCAGATTATTTGTTATAATGATGCTTGACTGTCAAGTAATTGTAGTTTCTAAGTTGTTGCATTCTGGTTTGTTTGTAATGTATATTATTGGCTTATCACAGACAATTCATTTTTCTTGTTGATGGGTGTTTTTTAAATTGTTCTTAATGTTATGTTATATGATGGGTCGGTTGTATTTAAATCTCACATCTTTAGCTGTTTGTTTCAGGTGGACAATCTGCATTAGCTGATTATTGCGCTTATTTTATTGCATACTCTGATGGATCATGTACAGACACCACCAATGCACGGGCACCTGATAGAGTGCTAGGCGAAGTCCGAGGAAGTAACTCTAGGTCTGTTTGTGACTACCTAGTTCCTACTTATAATCTATTCCATGTTGTATGTTTTATATAAAACATGAAAGTGTACTGCAGGTGTATGGCCTCATCTTTAGTGCGTCCAGGATTTGTACGAGGTTCTACGACCAATGGAAATGGTTGTTATCAGCACAGGTGTATCAACTACACTTTAGAGGTATAGTTTCGATTTAGAGTGGCATTATAAGTGAAATGTTTGTTTCCAAAATGAATTTTTTGGCTGGAAAGTAGCATGACACAATTCTATCTCCTCGAAGATTGTCATTGAATGGCAGTCTAAGGGTTTTTATTTAAATCACTTTTGTAAATTTATAGTGTGTATATTTATGTTTTTGAAAAAAAATCACAATCTGTGAAAATATTGTCTCTACTTTCTAAAACCAAAATCCATTTTATAACTTGTCAAACAAAAATAAATCAACTACCATGCATAAAATTTCTGAAAAGTACTT
Source organism: Trifolium fragiferum (assembly GCA_954870985.1). NCBI lineage: Eukaryota > Viridiplantae > Streptophyta > Magnoliopsida > Fabales > Fabaceae > Trifolium > Trifolium fragiferum. The sequence goes on from OX940796.1 coordinate 2,442,281, forward strand.
TATTACACAACCATAAGATTACATTTTTTAAAAGCTTAAAGGTGTCCTTTGTCAACCTCTCCTTACATGAGTTAAATGTTTAAGAAACATATGATACAACTTTGAATTTTTTTGTTTCTTTAGCGTAGATTGAATTTTTTATTACGCCTCTTGTTTTTTTCTCTATCATGAAAGTTGCTGAAGAAGCTCCATGCTACATACAGGTTGCTGTGGATGGTATGTGGAGAGTGTGTCCTCAGGCTGGCGGGTCCATTCATTTCCCTGGCTTTAATGGTTAATATATTGTTATTTTGTTTCTTTTCACATTGAAGTCTACATTCCCAATTAATGGAAAGCTTAGTTTTCTCTTTTTTAATGTTTTCAATAGGTGAATTGATCTGCCCTGCATATCATGAGCTCTGTAACACAGACACGGTGGTTGACTCGGGGAAATGTCCCAGTGCATGTAATTTCAATGGAGATTGTGTTGATGGAAGGTGCCACTGCTTTCTTGGATTTCATGGTCATGATTGCAGTAGACGTGAGTTCTTTTATGCCACTCTACATTTTAACTTCAGAGCTCATTTTGCTTCAGTTTTTCAGTTTTCCTTTAATAATTGTGTCTTCTCTTAACTTATTCCAGGTTCCTGCCCCAGAAATTGCACTGGCAATGGCTTGTGTCTCAACAATGGAATATGTGAATGTAAACCTGGTTACACTGGCATCGACTGTTCCACTGGTAAAGTTTTATTCTAGACTATGTATTCCTTGAAATACGATTTCTATGTATTCTACGTTTAAGGGTTCATATATTGGTCCTGATCTTTCTCCCCATTAATCTGTGTTCCTACATTCATTGTGGGTTCCTGTTGGGAGGTATACTTTTAAAATATACCGTAGTTATAAATAGCACCAGTCCTGATCATAATTTATTGGTTTCCAATATGACAAGCAGCTGTTTGTGATGAGCAATGCAGCCTTCATGGCGGGGTTTGTGATAATGGAGTTTGCGAATTCCGCTGTTCTGACTATGGGGCATACAGTTGCCAGAACAGCTCAATGCTTATCTCAACTCTTTCAGTTTGCAAAAATGTGCTAGGAAATGATATTTCTGGGCAGCATTGTGCACCCAAAGAACCTAGCATACTACAGCAACTAGAAGAAGTGGTCGTCATGCCCAATTACAACCACTTATTCCCCGTTGGTGCGAGGAGATTATTTAATATATTTGGCAGCTCCTACTGTGATGAGGCAGCTAAAAGGCTTGCTTGCTGGGTAAATCTTTTCTTTCCATGTCAAATATTTTTTAGATTTTTTTTCTTTGTTCTTTATTATATTTCTTTTTATTCATATTCGACTTGAAACTTTTATTCATTGCATTGACCTTCTATTCTGAAAAAACGATAGTACAAATCTAATTTAGTTGGTTTTAAGATAATTATGTTAACCATAAGAAAATCCAGACTTCTGAAAATGCTATTTGCTGACTCTGACTTGAGGATGCTGAAAACATAAAACTACAATTATATTTTTGAAGGGGAAATTGCACAAACTTAGCACGCACTAACACTCACCGCCTAATTTGTTCCAATCGCATACACCTGTCGTTAGTTTTGTTTAAATGACTTCCCCTCCATTTTATAAAATTGAGGTGGTCTATGTAATTGAAAGGAGGTGAATGTCTTTTACCAAATAGAAATGGTGTGTATGTAATGTTTAAGCAAACTCGGGAGAATTGAGTGCACGCCAAGTAACTTGGTTTATCTAGAAATTTGAGCGTAAGTGGTAATAAGTGTTAATGTTACCTATTTGTCTGAAGAGCTCGGTTCTTAATTTTCAGATATCAATTCAGAAGTGTGACAAAGATGGAGACAACAGGCTACCAGTATGTCATTCTGCGTGTGAGTCTTACAATCTTGCATGTGGAGTTTCACTGGACTGCAGTGAACAAACTTTTTTCAGCAGCAAGGAAGAGGGTGAGGGTAAATGTACTGGTTTTGGTCAGATGAAAATGTCATGGTTTAACCGATTGAGAAGAAGTTTTTCTTTGCGAAATAGTTCCTCGAAAGAAATACTTGTAAAAAATAGGCAACTTTAGCTTCAATTATTTTTTCTCCTTTTGGGTGGTAGGGGTTGGGTTGTAATTTTCAGAGTTACTATAGAGGAAAAAGAAAAGGCATATATATCATCTTAGATTTAGGGATTGCTTACTCATCCAAATTTCGTAGCGAAAAATTGGTATGAGAAGGTTACATATTTGGCTTTCAAAGAGAGCCTTTTGTAGAGAAAAATTAGGAGTATTTGGAAGTGGTTGGTAATTGAGAGGAAGGAAGAAATATGAAAGAAAATTGAAAGTTGACATGGTTGTCACTTATTTAGAGCTTGGGCCATAGAGAGGAAAGGAATATTTCTATGCTTCATTCATTTACATGTGTATATAGATAGTCATTTTTCTTATTTTACTTTGGTTATGTGTTTAATTTGTTTATGTTTTGATCTGCTTTTTTCTTACTATTACGATGAAATGTTGAATGAAAGTTAGAACAACTTACACAATGTAGCCAAAATAGAGATATTAGGATATTTTGTTTCAGAATTGAAATTAAAATCATATTGTTTTTAAAAAAAATCAGTTGAGTTTAATAGGAAACTTTTACAAAAAGTGATGTACTAAATCCAGCCTAAATCACTTTGGTCAAATTAATAGAAATTCTATAGATAAATAAATGGATGAATAGATAACAAATATAAAATTAAGAAAAGTATCATAAAATAAAATGGAATTGAGAAGGTCATTAAAGGCTGATTCACTTAGATTAGAGTTGACTCATATCCTGCAAGAACGTGAGTTGTACATTTGTAAGCGATCTTTTAACTTTGAGATTTATTCTAACTCTGATGAGCAACTGAAACTTGACTTATCTAAAGTTTTTTGTGCGAGTGACAAGAGAGATCGTTCAACATTCAATAAGTATAAAATTCGATCGGTATGTATCGTTGCATTAGCAAATGCTGCGCCATGATGCTTGACATTATCAATAATTGTTCAAAAATGAAATGCCAAGATGATTATGTTATGGTTAAGGTCTTAATGATTTACATTATTTCAGTGTTCTTGAATAATATAAAAAGAAAAAGAGGTTGATAAAAGAAACTAAAAAAGAGAAAAAGGTCTTTCAAAGACTGTTATCTGAATTAAACTTGGCAATAGTAGAATACATAATCCACTCCTTAATTCCATAATAATCAATAAAGTAATAATCATATAGTAAATTTGTTACACTTTTCATAAAATAATAAAACATGTGACACATTAACAAACGACTAATGATCAGGATGATCCTTTGGGGCAAAACGTGATATGGTAATCGGAACCAGAACATGTGCAAGTGCTTGAAGCATCATCATAAGCATAACTGTAAGCAGTTGGACACGCTGTCTTAAATATCTCGGAATAATGTGTCGGTGAGCATGTCTGTGGCGTGGCATGTGCGCCGGTGCAACAAAACTCCTCCGTATTAAACGCCAAACAAGCGCTCTTACATGCCACCACCGAACCGGAACTACCATCGTTCACCCTAAGCTCTGCTGGACAAGCACCGTTCAAATCCGCAACACATCCTGCATATTGACAATCACCGGTTCCTCCATTAGCTGATACACCCATTGCCACGTTGTAACCGTCGACCAAACTCACATCGTAGAAATCCTTGTTGCCGTTACTAGCTGATCCGATAGTGAATTCCGCCAATGTCACCGGTGGAGTACCTCCACCGTTACAGTTTAGTCCACCAGGACAATCTCCGGTGATACATTTTCCACTGCCTGCACCGTCAAAGTTGCAGCCAGTCCGGGCCCAAAAACGTCCAGACCAGCCCGCTGGTGCAGTTAAGTCAACCGATGCACCGGGAGCTAGCGAAAAACCACCTTGGCCGAGAAGTGCTGCGCCGTTGCCGGAAAGAGTTCCTGGCCAAATTGTGTAACTACATTGGTTTTGTATGGTAAACTTTGTAGCATATGCTAAATTACCTGCAAAATTATTATATTCTCCCATAAATCATTTAAATTATGAAAAGAAAAATGAAAATGAAAATTACAATTTTATTTTTTATAAAAGAACTAGGAGAATGTTGTTTACTTACCTAATAATAGTAGAAACATGTTGAAGAGAAGAGAGGTTTTTGAGTTTAGAAAGTAGGCCATCATGAGTTTTGAGATAAGAATAGAAAGGAAAGAAGAATGGTTAGGAAGTTGGGGATGAAACAAAGAGTAGAAAATGAAAATAATTGTGATGATGGGATGAAAAAAATGATGCTACATGGAACTGAATTTATACTTGTGAATTTGGTTAAATAAATGTGGCCTATCTTTATGTGAGAAATTTAAGAATGTGGGACATCTTTTGATGGGTCGTGTCTATTCATAAGTCACAATTACATGCCATGTTTGGAGACTTGTTTATTGCTTTGCTTGCCTTGTTAGGATTTCTTATTTGCTTGCCTTGTTTTGTACCTGTAACTGATTTGTAATGATTAATATTCTCGAAGGTAGTTTTAATGGTACTATAATTATAAATTTAATTTCACTTAATAGCACATGTGTAACCGTGTTGAATGTTGATTCTCCCTCTCTCTTGCATTATTTTTTTATGGGAATGCTAACCGGTGCCCACTCGGATGACGATGCAAAGCTACATGCAATAGTATTTAGCTCAAAGGATATAGTCTAATTACTAAGCAAGAGCTGGAGCACTAATTAAGGAGTAAATTTTATATCGAAACAAATATTTTTTATACTTTTAAGATATAGAATACACAAATTTCAAGATTTATTTACAATATTTAGTTCCTTAACTAGTGCTTCGGTATATTAATTAACATTTTTCTTCTTTATTATTGTGTCTGCCGAATTTCTTCTTCCAAAGCCTAATTAATACTCCTTTCATCTTAAAATGATTGTCATTTGTTTTGTGAGCATAGCTCGCAGCTGACACTAGCAAGAACATTCCATGTTCTTGTACTCCCACTTAAGTCACCTTAAAAAAATGAAATCATAGCCCGACTATTTGACAAAAAGACATCAATTTTATAAAACTATTGGGTGTAAATCAGATATCTTCTTCACGTAATTGCAAAGACTAATCTCTCGAACCTTCGTATAATCTTTATAATCTCTCGAGCCTAATCTTTTTAAAAAGCTAAAATAATTAAATCAAGTCATCTCCTAAAATGTGTATCCTAGTCCAAAATTATGCTCCAACTAAGAAATGAAATAAAAAGAAAAGAGTTAGGAATGGCTTAAAGCTGAAACTTAAAACTAAATAAACTCGTGCTAACAAAATGCCACAAAAGATTTAATAAAAAAAATAAAAATTGCCACAAAAGATGGATAAAAATAACCTTGAGGAAAAGATACAGAATATTCTTTTCCACAACCCTCTCCAATGATGTTAGGTCTTAATTGACACTCGATTACATTAGATGGAACCATGTTGGCACAAGTACATACAATACCACTTGCAAATGTGCACATAATATGGCTTTGGAAAATAATTCTATCAATACCAATTTCCAACATAAACCCCAGTTTGTAATATTGTACATTTAATTTTCTGTACTGTCTGAACAACGCTACGAAAAGAATCAAATTAAACAAATAATGTACATTTCAATATAAAATTCAAGACCAAAATTGCACATTTGACCTTTAAAATTGAGAACCATATTCTATGCATTCTTTTGTTTCTTGTTGTTAAAGAATGCATGGACATAATTTGCTAAAGGCATCAATTGAATTTTGAAGCGCGTTGCAATTGAAAGATATGCGCAAGATAGACCTACATACAACTTGAACCCGATGTGAGAGAACAAGGTAAAATAAGTAAACAAGGCAGTAAACGAAATTATCACGGTAAAAGTGAGTAGACACTTGAAGGTTGAGATTTCGTCTTCATTTAGTTGGTTAGGGAAATGGCCTTGAACCTTGAAACCAGAAAGCAATTGGTCCTTGATTTGGAATGCATCCATTAACCAAGAAGCAGCTTTAGTTTCAGAAATTGGAATCTCCTCTATAGGAATACGCCGAATATGCAGGTGTACTTCTGAAGGATCAAGACCAAAAACATTGTCCAGAAATGATGGACATTGATTCTTGTATGCAATTGTCACGTCATATACTGCATTTGATTGAGAGATAAAGTTTAACATACAAATATTGAAAAGGAAAGAGACAAGGAGAAAGTTGGAACACGAATTATATACACGAATTTGGATTGTTCGGAGTCAGCAATTTCATGCAGTTTGCACATCGATGGTTCATTAGATTGAGATCAAACAATCCATATTTCAATGCAGATTTGATTTTAAAAAAAAAATTTAAATACCAATTTGAAATATAGACCGTCCAATCTCGATTAAACAACCACTAATGTGCTGACTGCAGGTAAACCTTGATGAAACATACAGAAAATGTAGACTATGTATACACCCAAAAAAATTCACACGTGGAGACCAGGCTAAAGGATAAACTCCTAGGAAGGGAAAAGTGTGAAATATTTGTATGTTTGTTTACAATTGAGAAGCGCAAACACACATTTGGATCCGAACATCCGTTTGCAACGGAAATTCAAACATACCTTTATCATAATTTTCAAAAGCTGAGTCAGATACATTTCGGTAACATAGATTGCATAGTTTTATAAAAATCCACTGTAAAGTCATTATGAATTAACCGAGTGTCGTAGAAAATAATAAAAGGAATAGGAGTTATAAAATAAACCTGCATCCAATGAGTCTCGTAGAGTTTCCACGCAAGTGTAAAACCCCTTCGTTTTTGGAAGTAATACATTTGACAGCACAGGAAGCCCAGCTTCAGCAGCAAATTTTTTACTACTTTTACACTTCTGTTCACTACATAAAAAGCAAATCATATGTCAAACATGATTCCCATATTTTAGAAAGCTAGTCCAAACACTGCTTATGATACATACAAATAAAATAATTTGTGGAATTGAAATGAATTTAACATGTTATCAATAATAATAATAGTAATCACACTTAGAAAGGAAAATATTAGATTTGAGGTGAGAGGGATATCGGGTAGTACGTATAATCGGTTCCTTCAGGAAAAAGAGAAAGCCACAACGGATCTTTCGGATCCTGAAATGTTGAAAGATTTTGTTGCATAATTTTCTCATCTATCTCCCACTTCCTCTCCACTGCAATGAATTCCAGAAGGTGAAATCCCCAACCGAAAATCGGTAATTTCATTAAGCTGCTCTTAAGGATATATTTTATACATCCTATTCTTCCTTTTCTAAGAGCAAGATCCCACAAGTACATCCAATCAACCTCGGTTCTGTGATTGGCGATAAGTAACACACGTTCCCTCATTGGAATACTATCCCCAGAAAAGACAACTTTAGTTTTGTTTATCTTTTCAAATAGAAAGGGCCACATAGATAGCCAAAGACCAAAGAAGAACGATACTGCCTTCCTACTATAACGAATGTTGATCAGTCGCAATCCTACAACTGCCAGGGGCGAAAGATATACTATACAAATGGAAGCTGTAGAAAGAAACACAACCAAACATATCACACCCCTTAAAAGCCTAAGAGGGGTCAAAGGACGGTGCTTTAATCTACTATCAGATTTGAGAGGTGTGCCAACTTCCATCTTCAATGAACGGTAGGAAAACCTCCCTTCTGCAATAACGTACTTTAATGTTATTTGGTTATTCCCAAAGTTGTAGACAAGTATAATAGTAATAGCATAAATCCTCATTTATTTACAATAAGCTAAGCGAGAGGTGGGGAATAATATAATAAGAGAGCCTCGGGTTGTAATTTGTAAATGCATTGCTATATAAGTTGGGCAAAATCCCACACTAACTGAAATAGAAAAAGAAAAGAGAAATAAGCTAATTATGGTTCAATGGGATGATTTTCCAGATATTTAAGATCAGTGTTCCTTTCAGCATAGATAATCAAAAGTAGCATAGGAGCAAGACAGCAAGTACTAAGTACCAAAAACAAAAAATTTCCAACTTATTAGTTTAAACAGAAATTTGACAGCAAGGTTGACATGTAAAAGTATCAATGATTAACAAAGAAAAAATTCGAACACGGACTCTGCAGTCACACAAAGAAAAACTGCATTCACGGCATGTGTCAAGGGATCTTAACTGTGCAATGACTATTAGATGGCTTGTATTCTCACTTCATTAAATCAACTTTAAAATACTCAAAATACAAACCATCTAATCTCCACCAAATAACCAAGATCTACGACTGCATGTCAACAATTGAAATTCTAAGTTTTCCAAGCAAGCATAATTGCTGCATTCACGCGCCAAGGGATTTTAACCGTGGGAATGATTATTAGATGGCTTGTATTCTTTCTGCATTAAATCACTTTAAAATAAAATAAAAACTCCGAACACAAACCATCTGATCTCCATCAAACAGACAAGATCCGCTAGACCACGATTTCATGATACATGGCTACAGATTATTCAAATCCTAAAGTTTCCAAGTAGACAATGTAAATGCAAAATGCTGTACTTCATTAAAATTAAATGCCAAAACTTCCCACTTATATATTTATTGTCCTTGAAAAAAGTACAAAATGCAGTACCAGTTAAGACTTAAGACTAACATAAGCAGAAAATAGGAAAATTAATGAAAGTGATTTAAAAAAAAAAAAAATACAGATTGAAGAACTATATTAATGCATGAAGCACATACACTCCTCAGATTAGGCGTCTTCACAGACACTCCTCAGATTAGGCGTGTCACAGTGTTGGACACAAAACTTATGATTACAATGAATTATGTCATTTTTTTTCAAATTATTATCTGTGTCCGTGTCGTGTTCGTGCTTCATGGATGCTAACACTAGTGAAAAACGTTCATGCTTTCGACTAGAAACACAAAATGCATTAAGTCACTAAATAAATTGCTTTCAGAACAATCTTCTAAATTCTGTCATGTGAATTACACCTCAAAATTCAACCATATATGAGAAAATTAAAAGCACATGTAAATCGCGGTATGAATCTGAAATCTTGTTGATGAAGCTAGGGATAGTAAATCGTAAAACAAATCACAATTCCGTAAAATTCATAAATTCCAATCCTATTGTTGAATTCAATTCGTAATATACACTAAAGTAAGGTCTAAAATCCTCAAACAAAACTTAGATAAATAAAATTGAATTAACGCATGAAAAATTGAAGTGGAAAGTTGAGAAATAAATAACAGCGAATTGGATCGAATAATTAGAATTGACTCACCTTGGGAGAGAGATTTTGAGAGTTATAATCACTTTTTCTCTCTTTTTTTTAATCTTCTGTTTTGGTTATGTTATTTGTAGATTAGATATTTTAAAAGAGAAAAGAAATTGTTGGAGTGTGTGAATGAATGTAACAGGAGTTTGGTTATAATTTGGTTTCATGCGAATCCGTTTTAGGTGGGGTGAAATCAGAAGAGGTGTACCTCACCGAGATGTACAGTGGTCGTCAGTGTTTTGTATGTATGCAGTGTTGGATAATAGAGCTGCTCATTGCCAAGTGGGTTATGTTATGGTTTGGTCCACTTTGGATCTAGATCCCGTTCTCTGCTCCTCTTGTCCCACATATTCTTCTTTTCTTATTTTGCTTTTTATTCTTTCGCTATTTATTTTTTGGTACAATATTCTTTGGTACAATAGCCGACAGTATTAGACATTTTCTTTTATAATAAAATACAAAGTGAAGAAGTTGAAGTTCGAACTTTGATTATGATATTTAATTTAATCTAATAATTTCGATAACTTTTTACCAACTATTTAGTGCATAACAATGTCCAATGTCATAGTTATTGGCCTAATGCCACATACATTGACCTATATACGCAATCTTTCACCATCTTTTAAGGTATGTGTTATTCTAACCTCTACTTTCACCTCAAGCTTATACTGAATTGGGCGTTGGAGCGTTATCCGCAAATACTCCCTTTTTTTTTTTGCATCGTCGGTTATCTCCATGCTTAGATTCCGACCTTCAACTCAGAACATTTGTTCCACTGACCCGTCAATGTGAATCCTCTATTTCTTTTTTATCTCTTCAGATAAAACTTGAGTTCTGTTACGAACAAATATAAATATTTAGGGCCTGTTTGGATTAGCTTATTTTTGAGCTTATACAAATAGCTTATGCAGTTTTGATGTATTATTATAAGTTTTTCAAGATAGTTTATAATAAAATAGCTTATAAAAATACAATTTTCACCGATGTGAACGTATAAAATAGCATAAAACCTAATTTATATTGCATAAGTTGTTTGCATAAATTCAAAAATAAGCTAATCCAAATGGACCAATGTATGAAACGTCTCTCAAATAAAATTATCACAGATAGAAACAACCGAGTATAATATCAAATATGAATACAAATAGAATTGAAGATCAATAAACCAAAAGCTTTAAAAAAAAAGTTTAGGTGAAAAGTCTCAATATTTTTTTTTTGGTAACAAGTCTCAATGTTATTTAAAGAGAGCTTATATTTACCCGCCAATAAATTATTCATATCAATAATAAAATTCAAACTTATATCTATATGACATATGAGTTGAATCTTTATAAACAAAATCAAACCAACTTACATTGGCCCTATAAATATATATAGTTTTTAACACGTAGACAAAATATGTATGAATATAATACTCTTTTATAAAATCCAAATTTGTAGATTTCGTAAAAAAATATGACCAGTTTTTTTTTTATAAATTTGATAGGCTTTAAAAAATGATAAACTAATTAATAAATAGTATGGAAAATATATTTGGGTGGGGTGTGTAGCATAAAATAGTTGACTAAGTCGAAGTATGAGACCCACCATTCACCAACCGGTTTGCTTTAAGAAAGAGTAGGAACAAAAAATGGTGGAATGTTCCTTTTTAATTAATGAATCATTCGAGGAAACTTCCCCAGCAGCCTCCAAACAAGGAATATCATTTCTAAAATATTTATGGGATGCTAATATCCGATCTCATTGTAGTTAGTTAGTTATGTTATGATGTTTCCCATGGCGTTAAGAACAAACAATTGTTGACACAAGTTACTATCAAAGATTGCTAATATTGATGTCTGGAATAATAATAATAATAAAAGACTAAAAAAGTTGTCATTAGAGGTTTGGAGTAAAATACACATAGAATAAAAAATAAACTAACATACGATACAAGTGATAAATTATTAGTATTTAATTATTTGATTCTGACTTCTATTTTTCATGGGTACGTATGAAAAAAATATTAGTTTAAGAAAATTGACTGCTTAAATTAAAATTCGGTTATTTTAATAAATGAGTTTTACATACATAATAATAAAAATAAAAGGAGAAAAAGAAAGAGATTATGGTTTCAATTATGTGTGAAACATATCTTGTGAAAATAAGGGTTACAAATTAAAGAGAATATATTTTTGAGCTTATGCAAAACGATTTATTCAAATGAATAATTTTTTTATGTATTATTATATGTTTGTAAATATAATTTGTGTAAAAATAACTTATAAAAATACAGTTTTTATTAGTAAAAATTTATAAATTAACATTAAATTTTATTTATTTGTATAAACTGTTTTGCATAAATTCAAAAATAAATTATTTTAAATGAGCCCATAATAATACATAAAAGAATGATGAATGTTTTTGAGTTAGAATGCTGATATCAACATAATGTGACGCATGACGGTGATATTGATGCACAAAATTAAATATGTTCAATGAGTGACTCTCAACGTATATACATATTTTTTTATAGTACAAAAAAAATTATATATAGCATTTTTTTTTTTTTTTCATGTATCTTATATATGTTGTCTAAGTGCGGATACGGTATTAGTACAAAATATGACATTTTTAAAACTAATGAACGTGTATAGACATAAACTAAAGTACGGATATGTATCCGGTACTAATACGGGTTCATATCTGATACCGTTATTCTCCCTCAAAAGGAGTACACGTGCATCAACTTTTTTATGGATCTGGATTTTACGCAGGAACTACGTCACACAGTTATCGTAATTAACCGTCAGATCTATTGTTTTCATCCACATGTAATACATCCATATATTTAACCGGAAGAAATGGAGCATAAGCTATTGGAGCAGATCCGACCCTGCAATTTGTTTTCTCTTATTTTCATTTATTAAATATGATTTTTGAAATCATCAATATTAATCACCAAAAACAATATCAACCAGTTACATGCATGACACCACAAATCAATTATGCAGTTTAAATTAAAAAATTAAAATTTTAATAATAATAAATCATACACAATTCTCTCATTCTCATGTATTAAATATTACTAAAGTCATGCATATCAAATACAAAAGACACTCACAACCATTTATTACATGCATAGCACCAAAATATATTAGAATTCATTTTCCCCTTAATTTTTCATGTAATACTACGTGCATTATTATTCCTTTTATCTCTTATTTATTTTTATATATTTCTCTTTTCTTTCATCTTTTTTGCATATATTAAAAGAAAATTTTGCAAATTTACAGAGTACATTGCTACTAGAAAAACAAATATATATATATATATATATATATATATATATATATATATATATATATATATATATATTATCCTCTAACTATTTACAATACTACTAGAATAAATTTATGTTCATCCAATATTTACATACGCTGTTCATCTCAAACTGTGCCCAAGACCCACCATTATTTGCAGGTATTTTATCTTCGTGTGTCCATTAAACTATTTGTCTTGTGCCTATGGTGGATTTTATTCATAGCCGTGGCTACCGTGTGTATAACTTTTTTTTATTCCTGAATTATTTATATATATATATATATATAATGAAATATTTTCTATGATTATATATACTCAATTTATTCATCTTAACCATTTACTATTTTAACTTCGATAAACAAAATTATCTATAAAACTAATTTTGGTAAAAAAAATAATAAAATTTTATAAATGTAATAATCCGGAAAATATTTATGGCATTTAACTTTACCCTTTTAACAAATCAACGAAATAAATATTTGAAATTTATTTGATGTATTATAGTATATTTATAACCGGTAAAAAATAAGTAAGTTTTTTTAGCCAAAAGTTTAGGGTCTAAAACCCTTGCTTTGGTTGTTTGGCCTTTAGGCCGACCCGATTCCTAGAACTACTCTTTAATCTCAAATCAGTATGCTCTCTTCTTCCTTTGGTATCACTATCAAATCAAAGCATGTCCCATATATTCTTGAGTCCAAACACCACCTAATCAAAACGATTAATAAAACAAAATTGGGAGAGATGCAAACATACCACTATAAAAAAAACTAATATGCTGATATTAGTCTAGTTTAAATCACAGCGCTTAATGCTACGTTTTGAAAAAAAAAATAATTCGCCAAAAAGTGTTAGCCACAGGTTCTTCGAGGTCGTCGGCACTGGCAATGCCCTGCTCTTTGTCGTCATGGCACTCAAATGGTCTCGATGGAAGTTTCCTCAAGACTGGACAAATAAATGCAACAAATAGTTGTTCACGACGGGGATGAGATTGGGTGCACCACCCCTTGGTCGAGGAATATGATGATAAAGGTTTCTTTATTCTTGGATTATTAGTTAAACAAGATTAGAATGATGTTGTGAAGAACTATTGTTCAAATTTTAAATGATAGATATATTCATTAATATTTAATGTTTGACCTCACAAAAAATAATAATTTATGTTTGACTATTTTTAGGTGGAGGGAATACTCTATATCTATGAAGTACGGACTCTAACACGGATATCGTGACACGAGATTCCGCTAATGTAAAGAATATATGACATCGATACCGCTACATATTTATAAAAAATATGAATTTAAAATTAAAATACATACATATGTATTTAAGTTGAACAAATTTTTCATTAAAAAAAGTTTTAAAAGAATATATGATAGTACATTTGACATTTATTCATCCATCTATTATCGAAAAACTAAAATTAATGTAATTAAAATGTAATATCTATAATTTCTCATTGATCAATATTATTATTTCGACACACTTTTAATCGTTGTATATATGTCTGAGAAAAGTAGAAGCAAGTAAAAAAATATATTTTTACACTTATCCCGACACGTTTGTACGAGTGTTTTATAGGTGCCGGACACCGATTTAAGGAGTGTCGGAATAAAAGAAGAAAAAAAAAATTTGGACACCTCTCCGACACATTTGTACGAGTGTCATACGAGTGTTGGACATCGCGGCACGTCTATTCATAGAGGTGTTGATGCTTCATAGCTCTGTACTCTCAATTTATAAGCAAAAATAATCAATTTATTTTTGTTGATAATTACAAGCAAAAAAAATCGACATTTATCATTTTCGGGCAAAAATAACATTTCTTTATATGAAAAAAGGGCGCTGCCTTCTTCTATTTCTACAAGATTTAGTTTTACTCATTCTCATGAAATTAAGGCAAATTATATTTAACTTGCTTTCTCTTTCCTTTTTCAACAATGAATACCTAATAAACATTATTTTAACACATTCTTATGGAACTTATTTAAATAAATAGAAAATAAAAAAATTATCACATTTGAGTTCAAATTGGCCAAAACTTGGGATAGAACAAAAGTTGCAATAATATATGTGAAATTGAGAAATTAAAAATCTAAGTAATTACACTAAATTTTATAGTAAAGATTGTAGATGATTGAAAAAAAACCTTATTTTAACAAAGAATAAAAATGTGAAATTAAAATAAAATCATGTTAACTAATATTCCAAAAATATTAACTAGTGTTCCAGAAACACTGGTTAACATTTTTCATTAAAATAAAATATGATGATGTGCCAAAGTAGTGTTCGAATTCTAATTTATATATTTTCAATTAGAAAGTCATCAATTAAAGCTTTACAAAGTATGTGAAATATGTTATGTGTCCTATTCCACATGTCTCAACATTTTTAAAGAGACACAAGGTTGAACCTAATCAAACTAAAGTATCAAAAAGCTGAAGACCATAATTTGCAGCAAGGGAAACCAAGTTCCAAGTATATGCCTCAGCAGTTAGCAATGAAGCTTTCCATAAATCCCTTCAACTTGAACTAATTTATATTCGAGACACCGTCGAACACTAAATGTATGCATCTCTCCCAATTAAGATTCAAATTTTGGTCCGTCCAGGAGACTAGCTCATTTCACTAGATCAACGTCAATTGGTTTTTCGGCTGCAACTTAAACCATGACAAACCATGACATCAAAGTGATTGTTTTGTGACACAATTTCAATTGTTACTGTGACCGCAATTTAAAACCTTCGTCACATGTACTAGTACTACTATCTGTGCTATTGTTCTTCTTTTTGCAATGTACATTGACATAGGACTTCAAAAAGAGAAAAAGAATAGCAGCATTCAAAACCGAATTAAAAACCCAAGCTCCAATTCCATTACATCCACCTCTCAACAAATGCAACCAAAGAACACCAACATGACAAACCAAATTACAACCCAACAAAATCATTTGACAATTTACTGTAAACAAAAAATTCTTACTTGGTAACCCAATTTCAATCCAAAGTCTAAATCCATAAACCAAACAATAAACAAAAGTTGAAAACAGAATCCCCAGAACTTGGAAAGATTGCGAAAATTCAAGCCATAGAAAAGAACTAACTAAGAGAATAGAGTTGTTGAACAGCCGGAAAAATGAGAGTTTCCGGTGACGGAGAATGACAAAGAAAGTTCGAAACAAATGGAGAAACCGAGAGAGGTAGAAAGCATAAGACCAAAAGAAAACGCGGCCCGAGGGACGAATACCTAGTGGGAAACAAAGGAACCATTCAAAAGGGGTGGTTTTAGTTCTCCGGAGGAGCCATCTTGTATCGTGGAGTTCTGCTCCGGCGGAGAATAGTATGCCGGTGAAAATTGTGGCGGAGATTAGTGACATAATAAGGTAGTGGATGGCGGGTATAGGTCCTAGTGGGACAGCGTGGCGGCGTTTGAAGATGTTAAGGATGACGTGGAGGGTGAGTGCAGCCGTTATATAAGTGGCGATGGCGGTGACGAGGAATGGCCACGTGGAGCCCCATGATTGACTAGGACTCCATCTGAACCAAACTATGGTTGGATGGTCTATTAACCAATATTTCATGCTCTCTATAATCTGGAATCTCATTTGCAATTGAATGTGGAAAAATATGTGTATGTTTGTTGAAGTCTTGTTTTGTATGGTTAGGTGTAAGAATTTGGAGTATGGAAATAATGAGTGGGTAGTTGTTGATTTTGATATTAGTATGAGGAATATAATTTAGACCAAAGAATGAAACAAACTTGGTCAAATATAGCTATAAGTATTATAATGTCTTTGTGATGTAGTAAATGAAGTATGAAGAAGAATACTTGTAAGAATTGAAATATATTTTAGTTTATGACTATATATATCTTTTGGGTGGCTACATGTTATATATTGATTTGATTGGGCAATTATCTTTTATCTATCTTTCTTAGTAGCATCATCATAGTGATGGCTATGGGACCTAATGCTTAATAAAGGCATCAATTCAACGCGTTGCTTGGCTTGGCATGGTTTGCATTTTACTCGGTTTTTTATTTTTTATTGATGAGGTGAACCGACAGTCCAAAATTAAAATTATAAAATAAAATAGTTGTTAAAGTCCAACTTTGATCAATGGATTATGTATGATAAGTGTGAAAGAAATGGTAAAGTTTTATAGTGATTTTTTTAATCTTTTGTACTTTTGACTCATTTTTTTAATTGGATTAAAAATGATCAGAGCATATTGCTCATCAATTTTCTTTCCATTTTGTTTTACCATGTTTATGTTGAGGTGAATAATATCAATTATAAAATACATTTGATTTGGAGTGGATCGAGGAAATTTGGAACAGATGAATATTAATAGGTTGGAGTAGAGAAGATTTCATCTTTGTCATTGTGAATATGAGAGTGTTACTTGAAAGTACTTTGAGAAAGATTTTCGAATAGAAAATGTCTATTATTTACTAAATGATTCGGGGAAGACAATAACACGTTACACATTATCTTTGAGGATTTAAATTTAACGTAGTTACTGCGCGCGTAGTAACCATTGTTGATCATCCAATCAAACATAAAGGATTGAGATAATTGCAAAAATTTAAACCGTTGAATTGCAAATCAACAATCAAAATCGATTATTTCGTATAAATAATTGTTACATCTGTCTATCCAAATCCTTATCTTTGAGATGTTCTTAAGCTGAATCCCTTGACTCTTGTTTACTTTTTTTTTTTTTTTAGTTGAAGACTCTTGTTTACTTTTCTTAGTTGGGACAATAAATTGGAGACAACATTTCCAAATGATGCATGTCACCGGAGAGGTCTTTGATAATAAAATAATATAATAATCCTTCAAAAAAAATATATACTGTAATAATCTAAGACAAATTTGGTAAATTTTAATCAAGTGGATAACATGTTTAAATTTTTTTAGAAATTTGGTAAGTTGCACCGCTAATCATGTATACTTACTGTACTTTGGTTGGAATTTTCCAGTCAAAATGGCTTTAACGCGTTGCGTTGGCAATACTAAAACTACCAAAAAATAACCAATAGCTAACCGCCACCTGGAAAATCATAATTTTCTATGTAAAAATAAGGCAAATTATAGCACTGTTAATTTAAAAATACAGAAAGAAAGAAACAATCCTAACATAGTAAAATACAAACTCATCATTTATTTCCATTTAAGCTCTGTTTTTTTACCCTTTCGCACGTGAAAAAATTAAAATAAAAATCAATCCAAATAATAACAACTCATTATTTTCTCTTTCGAGGTTTTGACTTCAACAAAAGATCTATCGTTTCTTCAGGTTCGTAACTTCTTCTCAATCTGCGATCATTACATTTTATTTTTATTTTTTAATTTTTTTTGCAATTTGATTTTTTAATTTTCTTAACTTATAAACCTTGATTTCATCCATGCAGATAATTTCAATTTTTTGTTTGGAAATCTTTGTCTAAATGATGAAATTGGAATTTGAGTTAGGGTTGTAATTTTGAGTTTTTCAATTTGAATTGGACCTTCGTTTCGTGTTGATTTTGCTAAATTCTCATCAAATTTAGGTTTTGTTGTTTTTTCCCTAAATTTTTCTTATTCTCTATAACATTTGTAGCTTCATGATTTCATCAGGTATGAAATGAAACTATGGATTACTTAATCTACTGTTGAAGCTTTGAAAGTTTAAATGATTGAATAATTTGACTTAGCAATTTGTGTAGATTGTGGTATGATATCTTAGATCTAATGTTTTTAGATAGAATTGAGTTTTTATGTGCAAGAACCGTCATTATGACATGTTTCGATCACTTATTTGAGCTTATTTAGTGACAAGCACTTGTGAGCAATGACGCACGGATTTAGAAACAGACATCGACACGACACAAACACCGACAAGTCGGCACCGACATTAATTTGAGAAAAATGACATACCGTAATTCAATGTAATCAAATCTGTTAGTGTCTGACACCGTGACACACCTAATTTGAGTAGTGTCTGTGATTCATAACTTGTGAGACTATCTGTGAGAGTTTATGAAAACAATGTATGAAATGTTCTTAAGCTGTTTTCAGCTTATTTTCATAAGCTTTCCATGATAGCCTATATGAGAACCATTTGACGTTATTTTATCTTTTGTTATAAAAATAGTTTATACTTAAAGTACTTATATGACAAATGCTTCATGCTATAAGTGCTTAATTAAACTGTTTATTCTAACAAATCTATAATCTGAAGTTGGGATTTTATTTGACAGATGGCAAGTGGGTTTGGGGAATCAACAAGCAGGTCACCCCCAAGCCCTCCTTACTCGAGCAATAATAATAACAATGATGCTGGCAATTTTGAATGCAACATTTGCTTTGACTTAGCACAAGATCCTATTATTACTTTGTGTGGTCATCTTTTCTGCTGGCCTTGTCTTTACAAATGGCTTCATTTTCACTCACAGTCACGAGAATGCCCGGTTTGTAAGGCGATGATCGAGGAGGAGAAGTTGGTTCCTTTATACGGGAGAGGAAAGACGTCAACTGATCCGAGATCGAAATCTATTCCCGGTGTTAATATCCCTCATCGTCCTGCCGGTCAGAGACCTGAAACTGCTCCTCCACCTGAATCAAATCCTTTTTCTCAACATGGATTTGGATTCGCTGGTGGATTGGGTGGATTGGGAGGATTTGCACCAGCAACAACTGCAAGATTTGGGAATTTCACATTTTCTGCAGGATTTGGCAGTTTTATACCATCCTTATTTAATTTTCAGATGCATGGATTTCATGGTGGAGCCATGTATGGCGGAGCAGCTGGTTTCCCTTATGGATTTTCTAATTCATTTCATGGTGGCCATGTTCATAGGTATCCTCTGCACACAGGTCAAGGTCAACAAGATTATTATCTGAAGAGGCTGCTGATGTTTGTTATTTTTTGTGTGGTACTTGCTTTGCTTTGGCAATAGATTGGATAGGATTCAGACTGCTGATAGAACGAAACTGAAGCTCTTATCAGTCTTCCCGTGTGCCTTTTTTTCCTTTTATTATTTTGTAACTGTGGAGGTTGTTCATATCCTACTCTCGTTACTGTTGTAGTTCGTCTCTAATTAGTTTATCGATCTTGATATGCGTCCTTAAGTAAAATTTCATTTCAATGAAATCAAATGCAGATATAGATGTTAGTTTGATGTTTATATACTGATGATATATACCTACGGCATGGTTATGGAAATTATAGTTTTTTCCTCAGTTTTTGGTTTTCTCTATGCTAAATACATGTTGTGTGGTCATCTGATATGAGAAATCATTTAGATATTTACTGCTTACAGTCTCCATTAACTTTATTATTTCTTCAGGGTTATGTTTGTTAATTCTTTTGTTCTTAAAGATTAGGATTTATGAAGGCAATTCTTGAAGGAATGGTTTGAGTTACTTCTGTGTGACTCGGAGTCCAAATCAGTCTATTGCAATTTGCAAATGTAAGGTATGGTTGCCGATAATAGATCTACAATGTGTTGGGTCTTACTCTTAGTTAGAAGTCGTAATGGCAGAAATTGTATAGCACTACTAGGTTGCCTCTGTTGCTGTTATAGATGAGGGTAGACGTGCATTATGAGTTTATTTTACTCGAACTATGCATTGTTGATGTTTTTTCACTTGGATTTTTATTATGACGCAATTTTCTATTTTATTATAAAAAACACATTAGAATATTAATGATATATGTAGAAATTTAAGGACTTTTCATACTAGTTGCACTTTCTTTCCTCTTACATTAGGATTAGACATTGAAGTGCAAAGATTCTAGTGTAGTTCATATTACATTGATTTAGGCTAAACTATACATTTGGTCCCTTACGTTTATTTTAGTATTCAATTTGGTCCCTTATGTTTAAAAAGTTTCAATTTGGTCCCTTACGTTTATTTTAGGTTTCAATTTGGTCCCTTCCGTCAGTTTTTGCACATGTGGCAGACGGTTTGCTTACGTGGCAGACGGTTTGCACACGTGGATTGACACGTGGACACCTGGACACGTTGACACGTGTCCAATTGAAACAGTGGAACAGTGAAATCTGACGGAAGGGACCAACTAATGCAAACATTGATAACGTAAGGGACCAAATTGAAACTTTTTAAACGTAAGGGACCAAATTGAAACATAAAATAAACGTAAGGGACCAAATATGTAGTTTAGCCTTAGATTTACCATTTGTATGATATTATAGTTTTGGTATCAGTTTAGTTTTTCTCAACTGTCAAAATATTTACTATTTTTCAAGAATTTTACACCTTTCATTGATAAGGCCATTTTGCACATTGTGCTACCTTGAGCTCAATTATGAATTGCACATTCATGCACCCTGAAAGAGCCAACAATGTGCATCCTATAAATCAAGTCTCCAAACCTTGTTATTGCAATCAATTTGGTTTGTCTATGTAGTCAAGGATTATTAGCCTTTGCAGGTTGGAAATGATGTTATTGTGCTTGCTAGCTAGGTACAGGAGCTATCATATTACTACTAATTTTCCTTTCAATTTTTGTTTTCTTATACAAATGACGTGCGATTACAAAAACGCAATAAAATTCGGTCCAATAAAAATGCAACTACAAAAACGACAATTCTCGGAGAAGAAACTACCATAAACCAGTTAAAACTGTTAATTTGACTGCTACCACTATTTTCATTGGTTCCGTGAGCAGACTTCAATCCAATTTGTTAACCCAATCTATCATCACGGCGTAGATAAGTAAAGTTTAGCCAAAAGTTTGTTAATCGCACTCCCATGAGTCCTATTTTTTATATTTTGGTTTGACAATCCTTGTTTATGTCACATTATAATATTTTCAGCCACACATTAATTATATCCTGCTGCAGATTATCTTTAATTCTCAAATTATTACACATTGTAAAATGAAAAAGCATTCATCACTTTCAAAATTAAAGTTCAAAGTTCTTTCAAGGACAGCATTTGCCCGACCTTTGCATTTTGTATTTTTCTGTGTACAACCTTGAATTCTTGTGTTCCTTTTACCTTATGGCCCAAAAATAATTAGATCCACTGGTTAAGAGATATTTCTTACGTGTTTCTTTTTTCTTTTTGGGTTACGTTGCTACCAATATGGGCCTTAAGAATATACTCAAAATTCTTCTCAGTCACATGGCTTGAATGTATGGGAAAAGTAGGTGTTGATAAAGACTACACCATATTTTGTTGGTAACCTTTTGTTATCAATCTTTAATGGATTTTGGACAACTAATTATGGTCTAAGTAGATAAAGTGTAATCATATTTTCTTTTTCTTTTCCATATCAATTGTAATCATATTCTTTTGGTCTACAAGAGGTGTTTAGGAATTAGGATGATGTTGCTATAAATACATGGCTAGGTCTTTTTAGCAGTCACAATACTACAAGTTTTTTGCTATTGGTTTACCCTATTGAGGAGATCCCATAGCATGTCATTAAGATTTACTTTTCAAGCATGGGTCTAACTACGTAAAAAAAATTAAGGTTCACATTTGATCAGTAGTTTATCCTAAATTTATTTTTAAAGGCGTATCCGACATTTTTAAATCTTGGTATAATCTGTGAACTTACTTAAAATTTTATTTCATACGATCGTATTTCAATAAGTAATACGTTGTATGTTTAAGCGTGTGTTTGGACACACTTCAATTTGTTGCCACTGTGCATTTATGCCTTCCTTTGTCGTATCGTACTTTAAACTCACGTGAAAAACATCGGCTTTACTTGAGTTTAAAGTAAGCTAAATCGTACGCACCTGTCAGTCACTTTAATCTATTTCTACCCTTACATGAGATACGATACGAAAAAGGAAGGCATGGTTAAAGATGTAATTGGTTAGTTTGATTCGACTTTTGGTAGAAAAATATCTAAAAATATTAAAATAATCAATTTGGTTCAATATTTGTAATATTTTCACATGAAATCCAAATCAAAACAATGAAGAATGTGTTGATTTTTTTTTGTGGTGTAAGAATGTGTTGATTTCATTTGGTGTGATCGGGTCGATATTTTCAGAAATTAATCAACTTAATTTATAAAAAAGAAAAGAAAAAGATTTTCCCAAACAAGATTTTTATACGATCAAAGCAAAGTATATAAAACTTTCAAAATCAAACTAATTTAATTGGTTTAGTTTAGAGTGGATTTTTGGACTCACCCGATCAGTGGTTTTCTTAAACAAGGTTTAAATAAATGTCGTAAACCACTGATCGGGTGAGTCCAAATTGTTTCACATAGGCAATTTCCACTAAAGTACGATAAGAATGCTCAATGCCGTAAACCTCCGACCAGGGCCATTCTCGAGCATGAGGTTTTCTTTTCCAGCCCCCCACATTTCTTTTTTACCCCCCGAGTTTCCTATTTTGTCCTTACGAAAAACTTTGGTTTCTATAAACCGAAATTTTTTTTGCCTTGAAATACAACTTTGGTTTTTAGAAACCGAAATTTTCTGAAATTTATACTAAAAAAATTTCGGCTTTTACGAACCGAAATTTTTATTAAGGGCAAAATTGAATTTTTGGGGGATATAAAAGAAACGCGAAGGGCTGTAAAAGAAATTCTCCTCGAGCATAGGCATTAGGGCCAACGACTTAGGGCTCATGTAGTTTGATCAACCTGTAAATAACAGATTAAATAATAGAAATTTTACAATCCTCTACAGTAGAACATTTCCTTTTCTCCATTTATATATTGCCAAGCGATCGGTTTCTATTCGGCAAAACTATCAATTTTCATATGTTATTGTTCTATATTTTTGTGGTTTATTATTTTTACTGGATTTATTTTTCTGAATTATCTAATACTAATAGCGATCAATTTCTAATTTTGTGTTATTAAATTGTATTATGTTAAATGAAATAAGTTATTTTCTCACGTTTTGTCTAGAGTGATCATAAAACATCATGAACCGTGCTGCATCCGATTCATAGGAAAATGTCACTGTAATTTGAAGTTTGACTCAGAGGCATGTAAAATTTAAATAAAAAATGTGCTAATTAACTAAGATTCGAACTTAAGTCATTTCAAACAATTTTTCTAAAAACAAAATTCACGAGTCTAAATAACTTATGTACCGATCTATTCCAACATTGTCATAAATTAGAATAACCAAACTTTGATTCCTTGTTTGCTTAAGATTAACTTTTGTTTCATAAAAGTTAAATTTGTACCACTAAAGCAATTTTATAAGGAAATGTGAACAGGGTGCTACACACACCCTGAAAGTAAACATGCCCATAACTATTAATTGGATTATACATAAAATATCACCGACGTCAATTACGTACTATAAACTAAAGTAGCATTCATTAATGTGACACATAAAATGTAGCTGAGTTATGTGACAGACTGTATAGTTTGTTTTGACTATGTATTTAGCCAAACTATTGGAAGCTACAACATAAGTCACTATACTTTCATATGTACAAAATGGCTTTTAAGACTCATGTGAAGTCATCACTCAAACACGCTTATTATTTTTGGAATGTAATTAATTCATTTATATGGCGTGTGATATCATCATATATATTTAAACTTTGAAGTGTGATCATAACATTTTTCTTTTGAGAAACAAACAAAATGTACTTATGGATAAAAAATATTAATTGTTGGGCTCAAAACAGAAAAGCTTGTAAGTGATTCTTTGTGAAAAAGCATGTGCTAGCTTTATCACCAACCTTAATTCTAAACTTTGTTGATATTCTTTATTCAACTGTTTGTTTCTATTTATAGACATTTGTAATTGATTTTTCTCTTATGATGGAAGCTTCCTATCATTTTAATTTTGCTTCTCTTTTTTGTTGAGTATTATTTAAATTAATTTGGCTTCTCAGAGGATTGAAGGTAGAAATAGCATGATTAATTATCATATAATATATGAATTTAATTTATATATATATATATATATATATATATATATATATATATATATATATATATATATATATATATATATATATATATCACTTTTAAAATCACACAATTAATTGCAATGTGCTTCTGATTTAAAACTTTTTATACCGACATGCATGAAAATTTAATTCATATATTATATCTACTTAAGCAAGTAACTAAGAAGCTATTATTAAAAAAAGTGACTAAGAAGCTGCAATGTGTCAAACGTGATCAAAAGGTTTCAAAGGTTTTTTTCTCCCTTATAGTTATAGTTAAAACATCAGATTAATTAATTACTTGCAAACTACGTGTTGCCTTTCACGATTAATTTATTTAATCAATTTTATTTTGATAATTTTAATTTAAAGGTGTGTAAAACAAGAATAATACGTGCTACTAGTAATAATAATGTTGGACTAGAAACAATACTAGTTTAATGATCTCATGTCTCACATTCTAAATTGGTAAATTAATTTTATGGTTTGGTGAAGGATAACTTAATGGTTAATTAGAAGATATTAATTGAATGGAATAAGAATTGGTTTCCTATATTCCATAACAATTAAAATAACAATAACCTATGAAACCCTACATGTGTGTGAGAATTTTTTATCACAATATATTCTATTGGCCTAGTCTATGGCGAATAGTTGAAAGAGTTTGAATCTACAAGCAAAGGACGATGTTGATTTTTTTGGTACATAAATAAGGACGATGTTGATTGAGGTAAAGTTACTTCAATTAATTAAAATATAAAGATTGTTTAATTCCTTGACTTATACAGATCAGCATGAAAAATCATTGACATTTACATTTGGCAAGAATAGATACATATAGTTTTTTTATTTGAGAAAATGATATTTTTTATGTCGACAAAATAAATTTTACTTTTGATACGAGTAATAGATAAATAATTTAATCCATTTGTATGTACTTTTGTATATAGGAAGAGCCTAGAAATATATTTAAATATAACAAGATAAATCAAGAATATTGGAAATCTATACTTCAATCTATCTTCTTGTAAATATATACTTTAAAATACAATGGCAATATAAATCAAATTTTGTATATAATTTTTCTCTTCAATTTCACACGTACTTTGTACTTTTATAGTACTTTGTTTGGATGTCGAACAACCGCTGCATTGTAAAACAATTGTGGATGATACGAGTCTTTATATATATTTAGAGTCAAATAAGTTTTTATAATCTCTGAATATTTTAAATTTTATTTTGGTTTAAATGATTTTTTAGTCTTTTTATGTTCGCGAATTTTTGGTTTTAATTCCTGTATGTTTTTTTGTTGCAAATAAGTCTCTGTATGTTCACGGATTTTTGTTTTAGTCCTTAAAGTCAAAATCTGTAGGAAAATCTGCACGAAAACTGCATATTTTCTTGCAGATTTTGACTACAGGGACTAAAACCAAAAATTCGCGAACATACAAGAATTTATTTGCAACAAAAAAAAAAATAGGGATTAAGACAAAAAATTCACAAACATACAGGGACAAACGATATTTAAGCCTTTTATTTTTAGTCTTTATAAAACATTTAATGAAAATAAACTTAGTAGTATTTGTAATACCTAGTTTAAGTCTCTTAATCAAGCTTACATTCATGAATTGAGTTGGTAGTTAACTTTTTGTAGGAATAATATTAATATCTGGGTAAAAATTGCTCAGTAATTATGGTAATTTTGCAATACCAAATATAAATTTCATGAGAAAAATACTTACTTAGACACAATCACAAATTAGAGATGAGATCTCTTCAAACATGTTGCGACAATTTTTAAGGTTTGGCCATAAGCTACCTCTTCCATCTTTTGGGTTATCAATGACGGTACAACGTAAAATTTTGGAAGAATAACTAAGTTTTAGGCATAACTCCTCTTCAAGATCTTGCCACTCATGATTTCACAACCCCAAATTGACTTTCTCGTAGTTTTTAATGTTTCAGGCAGTGATTTAAATTCGATGGTCATTAATAATTTCCTCGATAAAGATATTCATATTATGATTGTTCATTTTCCTGACAACTCTGACTTCTTAAATTCGTCCCATGAGAGTAATTGTCCAGTGATAATTAAGTTGAAGATTTGAATTTTATCTTCACTACGATTACTCGCTGTAAGTGTCCTCCCATTCATGGTCACCTTTGGAAAGTTGTTTGCAGACACCCTTCTAACGAATTTGAAAAGACATCATAGTAGTATATCTGATGATTCTATATTCACTTGTTGCGAGAGGCATGGATATGTTAAAAACTTCTGGCAGGGTTTCATAAAGAAAGATATTTGGCATCAATTCTCTAGCTCTGGTGGGTACTTATAATTACATATATGGAACTTGCGATTCAAGAAGAGAACTACATCGCTTTGATTCTCATTCATCCAAAGGGACATGTAGGACCAAAAATACTCTTGTCAAACCCATCATAACAATACAACCGACCCAATCCCCGAAACCTTAGCAAGAACAACGACCATAACTAGAAATCCCCCTTTTTAAATTTGTGATCAACCAAGTATTCAAAACCAAGATCCATAAGCAATTATCAAGATTCCCTCTAGCAATTGCATCCAAACAACAGAAAGGTGTCTACAATCGCAGAAAGTATGCATAATGGATCTTGACGATGTAGTTGTAGTTCTTTCTCTAGTCAACAGTGGTGCTGAGC
Organism: Trifolium fragiferum; assembly: GCA_954870985.1. Lineage (NCBI taxonomy): Eukaryota > Viridiplantae > Streptophyta > Magnoliopsida > Fabales > Fabaceae > Trifolium > Trifolium fragiferum. Next base: position 2,469,426 of record OX940796.1, read on the forward strand.
TAGGGTTTTTGTCGTGTTTTTGTGATGGCGATATGTGATCCTTTCGAGTGTCCCAAGGCTCCTATATATAGGGGTCCCATCAAAAGATCATAAGGTACCCAGAGAGCATCCAAAGGACAAGGTCTATTAGCATCCAATCTCACCCATGGTTTACCTTTTCCACTCCAATGCGATAAACTCATTGGACCAGGATGAAGACTTCTACAAAGACCTCAAAAATTATCACCACCAAGACCATGTTGATTCCATCTATGTTATTGGGCCTAACGCCCGCCCCGTATTGCTCCTTATTAGACGGTCGGTTGGAAACGGACCTTTGAAGGAGAGCACATGTTCCTATATTGAGGCGAAGACCAAATCCGTACTCATCCAATGGATTGTGGGTGTTCTCTCATATGGGCCGATCAACACGGGGCGGGCGTTAGGCCCAATAACATATATGTATGGCGGGCCCATCAGGTTTCAGGAACTCGCCCAATTCAATCGTAGTTTGGGTATTCTGTTTGTGACCATTCTTGATGTGTTTTGGAGATCTTTGAATGATTTGATATTCACAAAGTCTGTCAAATACGACATGAAGTGTGATTCAAAGTGTTGAGAATTAGATAGAATAAGCCTCTTAATTTTCGCCTTACAAATAAAAATTCTCTATGATACCGAATTATTTAGATGTTGGTGATTCATCTTTCTTTTAGGTTCCTCCAGATGAAAATTAAGTTAAAATTAATTATGAAGGTTCTGTGGTGGAGCATGATGGAAGGTTGTTTTTTGAAATGGGTCAAGGTCCATCCACGAATTGGATCTGATTACTGGATTCATGCTTGTCAAAGCGGACCATGTAGTAGACATTGCCCTAACACGATTACTGCTCAACAGGGACACACATGGACCGCTTGATACCGCCACACTGCCATCAAACAACACATGTCTCTTGATCACATGTACATAAAAGAATGTTATGGGTTCTTACAACCCTCTTCCCCTGTATAAACCTTCCAAAATGCTAAATGCAATATCTAATCCTAAATATAACTCTTACCTTCGAAGCCAACTGATTTTATTGTTGGAGTGTATACATATGCCACCTCCTTCTTCACAATCACAATGGGGTCCGACCATCAACAACCAACAATTCTTACTTAAAGACTTATCGTCAATCTATCATTCAAATATCAGGTCCGAAAAGAATCGGGTTGCGCGTAGCGGTTTGATTTGTGACAATCGTGGAAAGTTTATATTTGGCTATATAAATCTGATTGGTGTGGTGCATGTTCGATAGACTTTGTTGAGATATACATTATTGTGAAAGGTTTGAAGATTCCTATTGTTAAGAGGTTTCAATTTTGTTCATGTTGAGTAAGATTCAATGACATTGCCGACGCTAGCTTCTTGACAATTACTACTGAAATACTACTATTACGAGATCTCGAGTTTAAATTCAGGTAAATGCATTAAACCTAACAATATGTTTTATTAGTTTATTAATTACAATCTTTTTACAATTCCCATTTTATTATATTATAAATATGGAAAAAGAGTCGGTTGTTGGGTAGTTTTCATATGTATGAATGCGTGATGATTCCACCATTTACAAGAACGAAAAATACAATTAAAAATTAAAAAATTAAATGCATGACTATGAAGCATGAACAACATTGAATGTGCCTTGAATGAATACGAAGCTAGCCGTAAGAACAACGTTAGATGCACATACAAGATAGTTACAACAATGCCAAATTAATATGTGACACTTCCTAGCTAGTTTAATTTATCTTCATGGATGCTCTTTACCAGTCTTGTGTCACTGTTACTTTAGCATAAAGTACTCTCTATTCACCATTTCTAAATTTATAATCCAAGTGAAACATCATTTTGTAAATTAATGTATCATCTCATCCACGTATAATTATAGAGACTAATTGTTTTGAAGTAATTAAATGAAATTTATATAAAGGATTGACATCTCAAAAATTGACATCTCTCGCCATATATTTATTCATAGTTAGAACCGGCTCAACACCATATGAGGTCTAAAATATATACCAAAATGAAGCAAAAAATGACAGCTATAAAAGTATTTTTTGTGGCAACGTTCCACATGATAAAAATACCTCTTGCTAGAAAAAATAAAGAACATTTATTACTTACATATTTTCTTGTTAGTTATTATCTCTTTTTAATTTATCATAACTAATTAAAGGTACAATTTAGAAAAGACAAATTTTGTGATGATAAGTTGATTTCTTTTGGAGTTAGTTCTAGAAGTTATTTCTTGCGGAGTAATGTTCATTGCTTTTATTGAAAAAATAAAAATAAAATAGTCCCCACATAAAATTCATCTAATAAGAGAAATATTTTTCAAATATAAATTTAGACACATGAGGAATTGTTACTTTGGCATAAACCAAGAAAAAATTATACACATTGCAAAACAAATTAAATAAAAAATGACTAAATAATGTTACAATCTTGTCTTAAAAAAATGTTACAATATTAAATTTGTTTTAAATTATTTTTTGTTGCGAGTGTCTGTCTAGATATTTTTTTTCTTGAGTTGTGTCTAAATAAATATTTCTCCATATTTTTTACTTTCATCGGGTGATTGTTCACTTGATCCATTTTTCATATTAATTTGAGGTCAAATTATGACTGAAATTGTTATTAACTAAAACTTTTGTTTTTTGGCTGAATTTTATACTAACATAGACTATTGTTTTTCCTAAAAACTAAAAAGTTAAAGGAAAAAAAAATACACACACTATTTAGATTGTGTGAAATAGTAAATATATAAATAAAAATAAATGAAAGCTAACATGTGGGAGCAATATGATTCTGACACATTCACATACATTTCCTCTTTTATGATACATAATGCACAACCATGTCTACCTTGTGTATTTGTAAGTAGATAAAAGCTCTTTAATATCACCATCCCATGGTTTAATCCATAATTAATTTGAGTACATAAAACCATACCATGGAAACATACACTGTAACATATACTATAAAAATTAAAAATCACAAGTTAATAAGACATGTAGAAACTTCATAACCTTAATAAGGAGAATGGATCCTCTCAATTTATTTTTCCTCAATTTTCCTCAATTTTCACATCTCAATCATCAATCAACTTTTCCTTATTTCTTTTTAATTTAAATATTACTTTATATTTATAATCTAATGATTTAAAACCCCACTTTATTTCCTTAATTTTTTTTTCAAATTGAGAAGGTCCCCATCCCATACATGAAAAATTGTACAAAATAAACTACACCATCAATGAAAAATCCAAATCTATACATATGTGAATTCCACCAACTTCACCCCTTCTTACATTTTCATATATATTCTTGACTTTGCCTTCTCTCATAATGCTACTAGCCCATCCAGCTAGCAAGCCACTTCTCTTTCTCTCTCTTTGATCTCTCCCACTTTTGTTCATCTTTTTTTATTTTCTTAAAAATTTAAAACTTTTTCTAACTCAAAAGCTTGTTTGAATTCCCTCAAATTCAATTTATAAGCACCTCAAAGATCTCACTCTTCTCAACCAAAAAAAAAAAACTTCTCATCAAGAAACACAATGAAGTTCAAAATACCAAAATCAAAACCAACATTTTTATTTTTCTTTTTTCTCATTCTCTTGTGTCTTCCATTTCTCAATGCCTCAAAAACAATTATGAAAGATCAATTCAAAGAAGCTCCTCAATTCTACAACTCACCATATTGTGCCTTTATCGGTGAATCAGAACCAGACACCGAACAAGACACAGACACTGACACAGACTACTACATCTGCTCTGAGGAAGCAGTTCATGTGGCAATGACATTAGACACAACATACATCAGAGGATCCATGGCTGCAATCCTCTCAATTCTCCAACACACATCATGCCCAGAAAACATCATTTTTCACTTTGTTTGTTCTTCAAACATTTTACTTCTTGAGTCCACAATCTCAAAATCTTTCCCTTACCTCAAATTCCAAGTCTACAATTTCGATGAATCGATCGTTTCAGGACTAATCTCATCCTCGATTCGATCAGCACTTGATTGTCCTTTAAACTATGCAAGAAGCTATTTGGCAAATCTACTTCCATTATGTGTTAGAAAAATTGTTTACTTAGATTCAGACCTTATCTTGGTTGATGATATCACAATACTTGCATCAACACCATTAACCGAAAAAAATGCAGTTTTAGCAGCACCTGAATATTGCAATGCAAATTTCACATACTACTTCACACCAACATTTTGGTCCAACCCATCTTTGTCTTTAACATTCGCGAATCGAAAAGCTTGTTACTTTAATACCGGGGTTATGGTAATCGATCTAGAAAAATGGCGCGAAGGCGATTACACAACAAAGATTGAAGAATGGATGGAATTACAAAAAAGGATAAGAATCTATGAACTTGGTTCATTGCCACCTTTTTTACTTGTTTTTGCAGGTGAAATTGTTCCTGTGGATCATAGATGGAATCAACATGGTCTTGGTGGCGATAATTTTCGAGGTCTTTGTAGAAGTCTTCATCCAGGTCCAGTGAGTTTATTGCATTGGAGTGGAAAAGGTAAACCATGGGTGAGATTGGATGCTAATAGACCTTGTCCTTTGGATGCTCTTTGGGAACCTTATGATCTTTTGAAGACACCATTTTCTCTTGAATCTTGAATTGATTAAGGGAAAATAAACAAAGTTTAAATGTAATTAATAAAAAAAATATGTATAATCTTTTTAATATTTCGTTGAGGAGAAGAAATAATACATGGCTCTGTATATAGCTGAAGAGAGCTGCATTTGAATGATTAAATTCAATGAGTAAATTTTGCTCTGTATAAGAAAAATATAATCAAATTCAAGTTTATGTATAGTACTTTTGTTTAGATTTTTTTTTTAGTTTGGATTTTAAATAGTCTGGTGTGCGCGGCAGATTTACACCGATAACATGCGCGGAGAAGAATAGTATTGTGGATCCAAATTAATCTGGCGCGCGAAAGATTTACACCGATAACGTATGCGGAAAAGAATAGTATTGCAGATTCAAATTAATTTGTACTTCGAGATATCAAATAACTTTTTACCATTTGAGTTATATTTACGCGACATTTCAATCCTACTTTTTTTTTCCCTCTGTTTTTGTTTTTGTAGTTTAGTAACATTGCTTTAGTTTTGATTTTGTTCCTTTAAGCATGTTCTAAGGATTTTGGAGATTTATGGTATAATTGTTTGATAATTGATTTTGTACTTTTTTTAAAGTATATAAATTATTAATAACATTGAAATTTACTTATGTACGTAGTAAAAGTGAGTAAAAAATGAAGTGAAATAAATTAATGGAGACATCTAAAAAAAATGAATATTATGACCCATATGACTAAATATCAAAGTGTATTTGTCTATTTCAATATACCTAAAAAGCTAGTATTGCTTATTTTAAACTTTAAAGTGATTTGCCTATTTTAAAAAAGTAGGATTTAATGTGTATTATATGATTGTTAATTTGGATGCATCAGCTTTCAGGTTACAACAACTTCTTCACAAAGTACTATTTTTATGTAAAAAAATTATTGTTTGATTTATGACTAGTGAAAAGGTCCTTATAATGTTCTAAGGCTATCTCACATATATAGGATTATAGGTTGAAAAATTAAGATACATAATTTAATGTTGGATGAACCAACTTTTAGTGTTTAAAACATCTCTACTTAGAAAATATTGAAATTAATGTTTCTCTTTAAAACTAAACAATAAATCAATATTTTTTGCTTTTTTATCTTTGTTTTGTTATCTTTTCTATGTATTCTCTTGAGTGTTTGTCTTCCTAAGGAATAGGGTAAGGTTGGAAAGGTATTGTGCCAGCTGATTAAACTTTTCTTTGATGAACAATGCCATGTGATGTGCATTAACTAATAATTGATGGTGAAAGGAAAGTAAGACTAATGATTGTATGGGAAGAAACTATGATATAATTTGTCACCAAAAAAAAAAGTTACAAATTTAATATTTAATTTGGATAATTATGAGGCATCTGAATGCTTTGTATCCTCCAGCCTCTACACAAAAAATAATAATGCAAATTACTCCTACTATTTTTTTAGTGGTTAAATTACTTTGCTATTAGCAGTGTTTGAAAGATCATTTGTAGAATTTGGTGTTTACACCAAGTGGTCATGTCGAAACCATGTTATAAAAATAGTCCATGTATGTGGAGGCAATCCAACGAAAGCGCAATGTGCAATTTTTCCCTAAAAATTAAGAAAATCGCTATATTCAAAATGGATGTCAGAGTGATACTCGCAGCAACAAAAAACGCAATATAAATATCTATACCTTCACATGATGGCTTCCGTGAAAGTTGTGCGAGACCTAGATCCATTGGTGCCCCAAATGTCCTCGAGGTTTAACACATCAAATGTGAACGGTAAGTTGATGAATGAACTAAAATTGCTTAACTTAAGAATCAAATAGACTAATAAATATTGAGTCATGTTAACTTGTGTTCTAAGGGCATATAATAATGTATCTTTATACGGAAATTTTGTATTTAATAAGTTAAGAAAGTTAATGTATCAAAAATAAAAACACACAAAATTCCAAAATATAATTTCTATATTTGTCTTTTTTTCATGTGCCTTAAGGACACAAGTTAACATTCTTCATAAATATTTTGGAATTTAAAATGTAGGGACCGACATGTTAATGAAAAAATAATAGGGTTTTTGTTGTTGTAACATAATAGGAGTAGGGGTGAGAATCGGTCGGATTTGGGCCGAAAATTGTCAAATCGATAAAAATTGTAGCCTCTTAATTTGGACTCAATTCTGATTGTTTATATCTTTGATTTGTTCGGATGTCGGGTCATACGGGTGACGGGTATAACGGGTCGATTTGCTCGGGTTAGATTGTAACTTTGTTGTAACATTTGTATGATTTCATTGTTCAAAAAATTATTATTCTTCAATAATAGTTCGATATTTTCGTACACATTGCAACAAATGATACAATTAAAATGATGAGATGCAGTTACTTTAATTTGTTTTAAATTTGTAAATCCAACGACAATAATACATAGTGAATGAGAAGTAAAAATTAAAATAAATCTAGAATATTATATTCCACATCTCCTTTATCAGCATATTACAACATATTCTCCACTATCAAAGATAGTTAAAATTAGCAAAACGAAAAGTATAAGAGATTAAGAGAGAGAAGATGTGCTCAAAACAGAAAAAAAAATAATAAATTAATTTGTATTTTAATAATTGTTGGTCGGTTTCGGTTGTGAAGAGATGAATTTTTAGAGACCCGCACCCGCCCGTATACAACCGTTCATGATAGATTTTCACAATTGTTGACCCGAGACCCGACCCGCATCCGACCGAGTGCTTCCATATGTTGATAGTTATATCGATTTCGAGTCGGATTGCGGATTCGTGCTCATCCCTAAATAGGAGAACAAAAACTATAGCATAGTGGAGCTTCAAATTGGTAATGGTCGAAATACAAAATTTTGGTTGGATAAATGGGTTCCACAAAATGTGGAGCTTCTTGCCTTAGCTTCAAGGGATCACATTGACGCCATTCTTTCTGTTTGAGATGTTTTGAACCAGGATGGAGATGGGGATGTGAGATTTCTTAACGAGAACCTTTCGAAAGACATTGTGAGTCAAGTGATTGTCCTTCCGGCTCCTACTGACGCTGATGGCCTTGATACTTTAGGATGGGCAGAACCAACGCACACCAGTTTACTGTTCAAAGTGCTTACAAATTGCAACATGCTATTGTTATGCCACTTGTGGCTGAGGGTGTTTGGAAAATCTTATGGGGTTCGAAATGACTCCACCGTATCCAAACTTTTATGTGGTTAGCTGCCCATGAGCATATTTTCACCAATACTCGCAGAAGCAAGTGGGGGTGAGAATTTCTCCTACATGCGCTAGTTGTATGAGGGAAGATGAAACTACTCTTCATGTGTTGCGCGATTGTGTGCATGCCACCCGAGTTTGGATTCAGCTTGTTCCACCTAATTATATTACTAAATTTTTTGTTGGCTCCTTTGGACGTGGAGATATAAAACAATTTTTTTGGACAACTTTCAGCGGCCTCATGACCCGATTCGTGTCATTCAAAAATACTCTATCGACATTGATCCGTGTACATTTCGACATCTTCATATCTCTCAACAAAAATAGAGAATCTATATTGGTTGGAGGAAGCTTCTTGAGGAATGGATCAAGCTTAATAGTGATGGTGCTTGCAAGGGGAATAATAACATTTCAGGTAGTGGATGCCTTTTTCGCAATTCAGATGAGAGGTAGATTAAAGGCTATGCCAAGAAGATTGAATGGTGCGATTCTTTTCACACAGAAATGTGGGGTTTATTTTGGGGCTTGGATATGGCTTGGAGAGATCATATCTCGTATCTGATTAATGAGAGTGACTCAAAACTCTTAGTAGACATGATAACGGGAAACTGCATTATTGGAGGGGCGACTCTCATTTTGGTTAGGCGTATCCGCAATATTTTGGTTATGGATTGCCAAGTCCAAGTTCGTCACACATGGCGGGAGGAAAGTCCGAGTTCGTCATACATGGCAAGTCCAAGTTCGTCACACATGTCCAAGTCCAAGTCCAAAACTCTTGCTGATTGGCTTGCTAAGTATAGTCTTTCAATGAGTGATTTCAGTTATTCTATAATGAAGTCTCCTCCTAGTGAACTCCGTAGTTTACTTTTTAATGATTTATTTGTGGTTTACATGTCTAAAAATTGTTAAACTAACTCTTTAGTTTTCTTTTCTCGTTGAGCTTAGACCGTCTTTCTGTACAAAAATAAACAACTATGACACAGTCCTCAGGAACATTGCATGTAATATGTGAGAATTGAAGTTCGAACTTTAATACTCCCATTATTTACTTTAAAAATTAATTTTTAACTACCAATACTTGACAATATATATATTAAAAACAACATATGATTGTCCACATCTTGTTTATCAAATATTTCGTTTTCACTTAAATGTAAGTTCAAAATTAAGACGTTTTGAATCAGCTTCAACATTTTTTCACAATCACACCACATATTTGTCTTAAAGAAAATAAGAATCTACTTACAATATATTAAAAGAAAGGCTTAATTGCAGTTTTGGTCCCCCTATTTTCAACTTTTTGCAGTTTTGGTCCCCCTATTTTAAAACTCGACAGTTTTGGTCCCCCTATCACAATTTTTAACGATAAATTGATGATATGATATGATTTAAACGATGTGGTATATGATTCTATGATGAAAAAGATACAAACATCGATGAAATTTTAATAAAAGTCAATCATAAAGTTCATTTAAAACATGTTGCATCATCATATTTTAGACAAAATATGTGTTTGGGGGACCAAAACTGTCGAGTTTTAAAATAGGGGGACCAAAACTGCAAAAAATTAAAAATAGGGGGACCAAAACTGCAATTAAGCCTAAAAGAAACTACTACTAAAAAACCGTTTTTGTCTTTATCACGATTAATAATATTTCACCATTTATGCCATTAAATGTAAATTTAACTCTAAACTAAAAGAAAATACACATAAAGCAAACTATTCATTAAAATAGCAACAAAAATCACCTCTAAAGATAAACATAAAATTACTAATCCAAATCTAAATAAATAATTCTAAACTAAAAAAAAAAACAAAAATATAAAAAAAAAATCTATTCAAAAAAATATTAACAAAAACACCTTTAGAGATAAGTATAAAAGTGTCAATCCAATTTAAAAAAACTAATTTTTTCTCCTATAAAAATAGTAGCCACGATTAACACCTTACTAACATGATATTTCCCTGATTGCTGTGTTTGACTACTTCCTCCCTTTTACTACTTGCTGTTCTTAAAGGACTTATTAGTTTTTAAAGGTTAAATTGTTTATAATTTGTTTATGTTTTTTAATTCTTCTGCATATATATATATATATATTAGAATGTACATATATAAATATATCTTCATCTGATTTATGAAATTGATTATTAAATTGTTTACATACAATATATTAAAAGAAACTACTATTAAAAATACAAATTTATCCGTATTACTTTTAACGGTGTTTCAAGTTTTTCACCCTTAAATGTAATTTTAACTTTAAAATAATAAAAAAATAAAAAAGAAATATAAACATAAAAGAAATCTTCCTATAAAAATAGCATGAAAAATCACATCTCTAAAAAAAAGCATAAAAGAAATCTTCCCTTAAAAATAGCAACGGAAACCACTTCTAAAAAAATAATAATAATAATAATCCAATCTATTTTAACTTCAAAAATAGGAAAAGAAAAATTAATTAAAATGAATTTACACATAAAAATAGAAACAAAAATCACGAAAAAATATACGCGCAAAAAATAGTAATTTTTTTTTTATCAAAAAAACACTTTTTTTTATTGAAAAAATACTAACTCAATCTAACATATAAAAACTTATATATAAAAAATAAAAAATAGAAGAACCTAATAAAAGAATATACTTATTTATGAGCTTAAAAATAAAAGAACATAAAAACAAAATCAAAAACACAGTGGGTCCGTTTGGATTTACTTATTTATGATTTTATGCGAAATAACTTATGCAAATATATAATTTTTATGTATTATTATAAGTTTTTTAAGGTTGTTTATGAAAACAATTTATAAAGACATAGTTTTTGTCAGTGAAATCTTATGAATTAATATGCGTAAAAAAACTTATTAAATAACATAAATGTTTATTTATAAATTATAATCATAAAGTATTTTCATAAGCTTAAAAATAAGTCAAGTTCAAACGGGCCCAATATATTAAAGGTATTACTATTAAAAATCTTAATTTGTCCTCATCAATTCCTAAAAATAATTTTTTTTTTTTGAAAAAATACCTAAAATATTTCAAATCTTCTATTTCGTAAAAAAAATAAATTATATTTTTCAATTTACTATTTTTCTATATAATAGTAAAATTGTACTCTATATTTATTATAAAAAAAATCCACTCTATTTTTGTTTACTCTTATATAAAAAATATAGGAGAAGTATACTATTGATGAATAGATATTACACTAATAATAATTACAGGGTAAATATATATTATAATAATACACGGGACAATTATTTTAATAAAAAAAATTAATCATACACGGGACAATTGCTTTAATAAAAAAAATTGAATAATATATTATAATAATACACGGAACAATTGTTGATAAATATATCATTGATGAATATACATTATAATAATGCACGGGACAATTGTTTTAATAAAAAAATTTAATCATACACGGGACAATTGATTTAATAAAAAAATAATTGAATAATAAATATTTGTTATTATTAATTATAATTTATTACACAAAAATCATACATGGGATAATTGCTTTAATAAAATAAATTTACTTAATTTAATGAGTTTTACAAAAAAAAAATAGCAGAATAGCGTCACTCTTTTTTTTTTTTTGGTACACTAAGTCACTTATATTTTAATAATATTTTATAAATAAAAGTCAATAGACCCATGCGAATGCACGGGTATGAAAACTAGTTAAGAATAAGAATGAAAAATCCTTCAAAAAATAATAAAATCGAAAAAGAATATTGTCTCCAAAATAGATTTAAAAAATGGCAATAAGTCAATGACCTTTATCAAAATATGACGATATGATCATCATCACTTGACAACCTGTTAGTGTAAGATATCCACTTTGTTTACTTTTCAATTTTTATGCCATGTATTTAATATTAATATATATATATATATATAGACTAATAAAACAAGAATTTTTATTATAATAATAACAACAACAACAATAATAATAATAATAATAAATAAAATAAAGATCACCGTTAAATATAGATATTTTTTTTTTGTTTACAATATAGTTAATGAGGATTAATCTAAAACTTTATGTATATTATTCAAACTTTTAATCACCAGATCAAACCTGGTGGCAATATATATAACATTTAATTATAAGAATTGAAAATTTTCACAATAGAAACCTAGCTTGTATGATTTATATATGTTAGTTGTATTTGTTGTGCCTAAAAAACTATATTTGTATTGATTTATAAACATGAATATTAATTAGAAATAAGCAATTATTTTTGTTAATCAATATATTATGAATTTTAAATTGGTAATTTAAATTTTAAGAATGTAACTTTGCTACATTAATATAAAATGTGAATTATTTAACTCTTTTTCTTTTCAACAAATTCTCTATGTAACATTACTCTACAACAAGGATTTTAGAAACTCAAATCCAATTACCGACCAATCTTTTACAAGTTCTATCGGATTGAGTTTAATTCTACCTATATATAAGCGTGTTCTTGTAATTAGGGAATTTAATTGGTTAAGATTGTCGGGCTCACAAATAGATCTGCGTCCATATTGTCCCGAGTTATTACTCACAAGACTTTATAGAAATTTTTTTTTTCTACCCCAACATTTAACTCTTTACCCTTACATATTTTAAAATATTCCTATTTTATCCTTATTTAATTATTATCATATTTTTTTAATAGAAAGAAACTCAATGCATTTCATTATACTATTTTTTATTTTGTCTTTTTTTTTTTTTTACTTTTTCGATGAATGTTGTACACCTCTTCAAATACACTTTCGGCAAACTCTCCTACTTTTTCGATTTGTTAAATTTATCGGAACTCTTTTCAAAGATGCTTCGGTTTATATAATTTTAAAAATTGTTTAAATTTCTTTACCGGAACACTTGAAATAAGTGTTCAGGTAGGGGTGTCAAAATTATCCATTTATCCATTATCCATCCAATCCATTCACTAATGGATCCATCCAATCCATCCATTAGTAAAAAAATTAGTAAATGGATTGGATCCAATCCATCCATTTAATTAATGGATGGATCCAATCCATCCATCTTAATTTGAAAATCCAATGGATCATATATAATATAATAATCTCAAATCCAATGGATAATCAATTTTTTAAAAATAAAATTAACAACCAATTCAAAAATAAAAAATCGGTTGAAACCCAAAAAAACACCCGAAGATCCTAAAATCGGGCGAAAACCCAAAAAATCGGCCGGATACCCAAAAAAAACCCGAAAATCCAAAAATCGGCCGAAAACCCAAAAATCTGTCGAAAACTCAAAACATCGGCCGAAAACCAAAAAAACACCCGAAAATGCAAAAATCAACCGAAAAACTGAAAATCGACCGAAAATCCAAAATTCAAAAAATCATCCGAACAACCTAAAATCAGCAGAAAAACCAAAAAACGGCCGAAAAACCTAAAATCGGCTGAAAACACAAAAAATCTGATGAAAAACTGAAAATCACCCGAAATTCCAAAAAAAATCCTAAAATCGGCCGAAAACTCAAAAAATCGACCGAAAACCCATAAAAAGACTGAAAAACCGAAAATCGGCTGAAAACCCAAAAAACACCCGAAAATCCTAAAATCGGCCGAAAGCCCAAAAACTCAAAAAAATCGACCGAAAACCCAAAAAACACCCGAAAACCCAAAAATCGGCTGAAAAACCAAAAAACGGCCGAAAACCCAAAAAACGCCCGAAAATCCTAAAATCCAAAAAATCAGTCGAAAAGCCTAAAATCAACTTTTCGGCCAATTTTAGGATTTTCTGGTGTTTTTTGGTTTTTCGGCCGGTTTTTTGTGTTTTCGGTCAATTTTAGGTTTGTCGGACGATTTTTCGTTTTTTGGCCAATTTTAGATTTTTCGGCCGATTTTATGTTTTCGGCCGATTTTTTTAGTTTTCGGCCGATTTTCGGTTTTTCGGCCATATTTAGGTTTTTCAGCTGAGTTTTTGGGTTTTCAACTTTTTTTGTGTTTTCGGCCAATTTTAGGTTTTTCGGCCGATTTATCGATTTTCGGGTGTTTTTAGGGTTTTCAGCCGATTTTCGGTTTTTCGGCCGATTTTCGGTTTTTCGGCCGATTTTAGATTTTTCGGACGATTTTGTGTTTTCGGCCGATTTTTGGTTTTTCGGATGATTTTAGGTTTTTCAGCCGATTTTTTGTATTTTCGGCCGATTTATGAATTTTCAAGTTTTTTTAGGTTTTTCGGCCGATTTTCGGTTTTTGGCCGCTTTTTGAGTTTTCGGCCGATTTTTTGATTTTCTGTGTTTTTTGGGTTTTATGTTATTAATAAAAATAATCTATTTAATTAATAAATATGTTATTAAAAAATAATAGTAATTTAATAGATGGATCGGATGGATATCCATCCATTTAAAATATCATAATGGATGGATTTGATTGGATTTTATCTTCAATGGATGGATTGGATTGGATATTTTGAATGAGTTTTAATAGATTGTTAATGGATTAATGGATTTTTTTTATCCATCCATTAACAATCCAATCCAAATCCATCCAATCCATCCATTTTGATACCCCTATGTTCAGGTATGTGAAATTTTTCTAATTTTGTTGGTTACCGGAACACGTACCGGTACACTTTTTTGGATTACCGGAACACTTTACCTCATTATGCATAAGATACCAGCCTAGATGAAAGTGAAGACGAAATCGATGATGATGATGATATGAAAATCATGCAGCCAAAGTTTGTTGGTTATTTCCTCAGTTCTGTCTTTTAAGTCCATTGCAAGGACTAAGAGTGGACAATAATATTGTAAATTCAGCAATTCATGGAGTGCTGGGTAAATCGTTTGTTTCTCACAGAAAAAATGCAAAAGAGGTATTCATTATTCCCAACCTTTTTTGGCAGCGTAGCACGTTTATCAATGAAATAGATTAAATAAATTGCTTATGGTTTTGAAGCTTCTGATCAATCATTCATTTGGGTGGTTGCAAACAATCTCAACTCATCTATAAATGAAGAAACTTGTAGCAAATAGCAAAAATTGGGTTAAAGTATTCCGGTAACACATTAATATCAAAGTGTTCAGTGGCAATTTTTTTAAAATTTATACAAACCGTTATAAGTGTTCTGGTAAAAAGTGTTCAGGTATAAACATGAACAATGTCCTAGTGTTCCGGTAATATGAACAACAAAAAATACTATAGTAAAATAAGGGTATAATGGGTATGTTTTAAAAAATGTAGGGGTAAAGAGCTAAATGTAGGGGTAAAAAAAAAATTCTTCGACTTTTTAATAGGGTTCACAATTTTTTCTTGGATCTTGATCTGACCTCCAAGGTTTTTGTTATTATCTTTTATTTTTATTTTGTAACCAAAAAAAAAAATCTTTTATTTTTATTTTTTTAAATAATTAATTGAAGGACTTTATCTCCAAATCTTTAGTAGGTAAACAAATCTTAATAACTTGGTTCATTAATTCTTAAAGGATAAAACTATCACTTTTGTCTTTGAATTTGTAATTTGTTATCATAGTAGTTTCTGATTCACATAAAACTCAAAATGACTTCCGGCTCTTTAATTTGTTAGCTATATTAGTCCATGACGTTAATTTTTGTTATTAATTCTTTAAAAAAAAGAGAAAGTTTATGTGTCATTTTTTATGACAAATAACTTGATGATATCGTGTCAGGAACTAAAATAAATAATCATATTCATCTTTTTCAAAAACAAAAATAAAGAAATTCAGTTGTGAATAAAAATTTACTTTGTATCTTACACATATTTTTTAACAATAATTATTCACCACTAAACAACGATGAAAAATTCATACATATAATTGTGTAACTCACGAATTCTTCAATGAAAAATAATCATTATTATAAATTGCAACATAAACTTTAAAATATAATGAATTTAATTTATATACACTGTCGGTGTAAAGTTGTTTTACACATACATCCAACAATATACCAATACATCATGTATTGTGTTTAGAAACACATGATGTGTCACATTCATTAAATGATGTGGCAACACATTATTGAATGTATGTGTAAAAAAACTTTACACCGATAGTGTACAACAATTAAACTCAAATATAATATGGTACTAGAAGAATAAAATGGAATAAACTAAAATAAAATAAAACAATTTCAAATATTTTATTACATAAAAAGACAAAAAAAACAAAGAGAGTGTCGGTGGAGAGAGAAAATGAAATGAATAGAAAAATAGAATACAAATGTCAAATTGATTGAAAGAAAGAAGAAAATACGCGTTTAAGTAGTGGAAAATACTGAAATATAACACTGTGTGGGTGACATGATCTGTACTACTCACACAGTTTAGTTGTTGAGTCCCACTTTTGTGGTGCTTCCTCAAACTCACTCTCACTCTCACTCTCACTCTCATTCTCACTCTCACTCATTTCTCTACCTTCATTAACAAGCAAAATACAAATCTAACATAATCAAATATCATTACAAAAATTCAATTATTTTTAAGATAATGATATGGTAATATACCACCACCTCTCATCTCTCTCATGTGATAATAATTTTGATAAGTATGATTTATAAATATTTTTTGATTCATCAAACATATTCTGAAGATTTGAATTTCACTAGTATGTTAGCCCGTGCCGTGCACGGGATTATCCTCTTTTTTGATATTATTTATGTGTTTATTTTAATATATATTATTTGAACAATTTAGTTAAAAATGGTAAGATAAAATTGATATAAATTTTGCATAATATATATTTAACAATGTTATAGGATAAAACGGGATGAAGAATATCACTTCGCTTCTCGTTATACACTATTAAGAGATATATTCTTTTTTTCATAGTGACCCTTTAAATATAAAATAATTATAAACTTCATTTTAAAATGAAAATTTAATTAATCTATGTTCATTTTTAATAGTGGGATCGAAAGTGTTACGCGTTTGTCATTTTCAACCCGTGAGAGATTCTATCTCTCTCTCTCTCTCTCTCTCTCTCTCTCTCTCCGTCTCTCTCTCTCTCTCGCTCTCTCTCTCTCTCTCTCACTATTTCTACATTTCTCCCACAAGATCATTTTCTTTTTTAATAATATTGATTTGCTTATGTTATTCATTTTCTTTTGAAGGTTGTCTATGTCATTTTTCATTTTATATTATTTTGAATGTTGCCTATATTTTTCTTTCAATTATTTATGAAGTTGATTTTATTTAATTTACTTGAGTATGAAAATGCGATATATGTTTAAGGATGTTACAAAGACATAGTAGGATGAGAAGTACTCACTCATTCCCCGTTCAACAACACTATGAGATTCTCTCTCCCTCCCTCCCTCTCTCTCACGTCTCTATAGGGACTCCATCAACAAAAAAATAATTTTAAATTTTATAATATTTTTCAAATGAATATTAACATATTTTGACCGTGTTCCTATACCCAAACTATTTTTTGTCATTGTACCACAAATAATCAATTTTCATGTGTGAGCATCAGATGGAAAAATCTATGTATGAATCTTCACTCATATTGATAAATTAGCATCCACAAAGATTTGAACGAATGTTTATGGAAAGCTTAAAGTCGGAATTATAAATAAAAAACTCATTGATTATAAAAAATTAAAATTAAATTAATTTATTTTATGTTTCAATTCCCATAGATTTTTTCAGTTGGATGTAATATAGTGAAAGTGCGATGTACACATAATATGGAAAAACTCTCGTAGTCGGAACTCAAATTTTAATTAGTCAATATATATTTTTAATTGTGTGGTGAGAAATGTTTTTTGTTTCCCATTATATATCATTGAGAGATTTTCTCTCTCTCTCTCTCTCTCTCTCTCTCTCTCTCTCTCTCTCTCTATCTCTCGTCTCAGTTACACGATTTTATAGGGGTTCCATCAACAAAAAAAATAGTTGGTAATTCTATATTATTTTTATAATGAATACGAATAAAATTTTTGTGCTCATTTATCAATATCTTCTACATACATTTTTCTTCATGGTGAACCAATTTTCATCGTGCTAAATAAAATTTCGAATAAAGGATCTCCGTAATAAAATATGAAAATATGGATAAGCCCTACAATTAGAATTTTAATTTTAATTAGTCAGTGTGTATTTTTAATAGTTGGATGGAAAGTGCTTCCGATTTTTCATTTTATACCACCAAGATATCAACCCCCCCTTCTCTCTCTCTCTCTCTCTCTCTCTCTCTCTCTCTCTCTCTCTCTCGATCTCTCTCTCTTCGATGGTATAGAATTTTGAATAAGTAATCCCAATGACAAAATATAAATTTATGGATAACTTCCACATTCGAAATTCAAATTTTAATTCGTCAATGTATATTTTTAATAGTGGGGGTTAGAATGCTCCCCATTTTTCATTCTACACCATCGAAACTCTCTCTCTAATTTTATCTGTCTTCTGTGTCCATTACGGGACTCTATAGCTACTCCATGAACAAAAAATTGTTGTTAATTCTTTATTATTTAAAAAAAAATCAACATAGAAATATTACATGTAATTGAATGATTGGATAATAGATACATGTCAAATCAAATCTTAGCCGAAGTGTTCACATAGTTTTTATATAAAAAATATATAATATTTAATCACAGATTAAATAAGTTTGTCGTCATTAAAAATATAATATATGTTAGTAATTAAAATATAATATTTTAATTTCAACAAAAAAAATAATATTAGAAAAGCTTTAATTGAATTTCACCAACGCAATATTATTAAAATATAATAATAAAAATATTAAGATACATATAATATTAGAGTTTCTAAAATTAAAAAAATACCAATCCCCACAAAAAGAAAAAGTTTCTACAAAAAAATATAATATCAGAGATTCTAAAAAAAATATTAGATTTTTTACAAAAAAATATACTCGCATAATATTAAAGTTTCTACAATAAAAAAATATTAGAGAATCTCTAATTGAGTGACAAAAAAAAAACAAATACAAACTCGATAAAAAAAAAGATACAAAAGAAAAAAGCTCTAGTTTAGTTGTATATATCCAACAATTTTGTTTTATAATAATGGGTTAGAGAGATATATCTGATTAATTTAATAGTATATATCCAACAAATTTGTTTTCTTAAAAAATAATGGGTTAGAGAAAATTAAAAATATATAAAATAAAATAGAAAAACTCTAATTGAATATGCCACCTAAGCAAAAACTCTAATAACTCTAATTAAATGCCACATAAGCAATTTTTCTTGAGAATGCACGAGAAGGCTCCGTGGAAATCTCGCTATGTATATAATAGAGATGCAGTCAAAACTGTATACAATTATGTAATTAAGGAAAATTTAGTCGTCTGATTAAGATTGAACAATCCAAATATAAAGAAAATTTAATCAAATTGAATTACTACTTTATATCTACACCATCTAATTTTAATAGACCTTCTCTGACTGCATAATTACACGAAGTTTTAACTGCATGCAATCTGATACCTAATTATATATATTTATACTATTATTATTTGCCTTCCTCAAAGTAAAAAGTACACTTGGCATTCTCACGTTAATTCTCATAGAGCAAATGTACAAGTGGCATTTTTTTAAAATATTTTAATCCAACGTGGCGTCTATGTGTCCTTTATGTAAAACCTAAAGGAACACGGTTCAATTCCCACTAACAAAAAAAAACTTTATTTCAATTAAATTTTTTTATTGTACAAAACAAATAATTAAAAAAAAAGAAAAGAGGATTAACATCACTATAAAAACAAATGATTTATAAATTTGAATTAAATTTATCTTAACTAAAAAAAAGGGATTAACATCACTAAATAAAAACATAACCGTGTATCATAGCTTGAGGATTAGGATGACAAATAAATAACTCAAAACACAATGTATAATAATTTAAGGATTAGGATGACAAATAAATAACTTTAAACCACACATATTTGGTTTGTTTACTTTAATATAATATAATTATTATTAATTTTTTCATTTTCATCGACATAACTAAATGGAAACAACTCTCTATAGATAAGTATATATATTTAAATTTATGATTTATTATTTGTTTCATCGACATAACTAAATCTAAACAAAACTCTCTATAGATAAGCATGAATATTTAAATCATATCAAATTTTATCAAAAAATAAATAAAAAATTTCTATCATATTCTAAAATAGGAGTGTCGATTAACATTTTTTTTTTGAGAGAGGAGTGTTGATTAACATTAAAATCACATATTGGTTACAAATTACTCTCTCCTATTAATTCAAATATCTCTAGAAATTTTAATTGAACATTCTACGCATATAATTAAGACGTGAGACATAAGATTATAGTCTCAATTATTTTACTTTTTACATACGTTTGATTTAGTTTTTCACACCGTAATAGATTATCCCCTTCTTTTAGATGAATCTTTTTTGATATTTTAATTGAAAATTTTGCAAAAATAATTAAGATGTAAGGCCTAAGATTATAGTTTCAATTGTTTTTCTTTTTTACACGGGCTTGATTTTGTTTTTCACACCGGAAGAAATTACTCTCTTCTATTTGATCAAATTCATCTTAAAATTATTCTCTTCTATTTGATCAAATTCATCTTAAAATTTTAATTGAACTTTTTACAAAAAATAATTAAGACGTAATGCCTAAGAATGTTGTCTCAATTGTTTTACTTTTGACGGTATACATTTATTTACGCCGTAAGAGATTATCATCTTCCGTTAGAACAAATTTCTCTGGATATTTTAATTGAAGTTTTTACAAAAATAATTAACAATTGAGACCTTATGTTATGATATCAATTGCTTTACTTTTTACACGTACTTCATTTAGTTCTTCAAGTTGCAAGAGAGATTACTCTATTTCGTTGGGTCATATCTCTTTGAATATTTTACTTGAACATTTTATAAAAATAAATAAGTTACGAGGCCTAAAGTTATGGTCCAAGTTGTTTTACTTATTACACGAGATTGATTAGTTCTTCACACCGTGATAAATTACTCTTTTCTGTTAGAGCAAATCTCTCTTGAAATTTTAATTGAACTTTTTACAAGTATTATAAAAATGTGAGATCTAAGATTATAGTGTCAATTGGTTTACTTTTTACACGGGCTTGAATAAGTTCTTCACACCTTTAAGAGATTATCCTCTTCTGTTATATGAAATCCATTTTGATATCTTAATCAAAAAATTTACAAAAATAATTAAGATGTGAGACCTAGGGTTATGGTCTCAATTGTTTTGCTTTTTACATATGTTTGATTTAGTTCTTCACACTGTAAGAAATTACTCACTTCTATTACATCAAACCCCTCTTGAAATTTTAATTGAACTTTTAAAAAAGAAAAATTTAAGACGCAAGACCTAAGAATACAGTCTCAAGACCTAAGATGCGGGACCTAAGGTTACGATATCAGTTGCTTTACTTTTTACACATACTTTATTTAGTTTTTTCACGCGGTAAGAGATTACACTCTTCCGTTAGTTCAGATCTCTCTTGAAAATTTAATTTAACAGTTTACTAGAATAACTGAGATGTAAAAGATTATAAGCTTTACTTTTTACAGAGGTTTAATTTAGTTCTTCACACTATAAGAAATTACTTTCTTCTGTTAGCTAAATGGAATTCCTCTTAAAATTTTAATTGAACTCTTTACAAAAATAACTAAGAAGTTAGACCTAAGATTATGGTCTCAATTGCTTTATTTTTATACTAGGACCTGATTTAGTTCTTCCTACCGTAAGAGATTAACTCTCATTTGTTAGATCAAATTCATTTTAATATTTTAATTGAACATTTTATAAAAATAACTAAGATTTGAGGCCTAAGGGCATCGTCTCAATTTCATAATTTTTTACGTGAGTTTAATTTAGTTATTCACATTTTAAGAGATTATGCCTCTTCCGTTTGACCGGATATTTCTTTGAATAATTTAATAGAACCTTTTTCAAAAAATAATAAAGATGTGAGGTTTAAGATTTTGATTTCAATTATGTTTTACTTTTTACACCGGATAAATCTGTCTTGAAATTTTAATTAAAATTTTTACACATATAATTAAGACAGGAGACATAAGATTATAGTCTCAATTGCTTTACTTTTTACACGCGCTTGATTTAGTTCTTCACACCCTAATAGATTACCCTCTGTTGTTAGATTAAATCCATTTTGATATTTATTTGAAAATTTTGCAAAAATAATTAAGATGTAAGGTCTAAGGTTATAGTTTCAATTGTTTTTCTTTTTATACAGGCTTAATTTTAATTTTCACAACACAAGAAATTACTTTTTTTTATTTGATCAAATTCATCTTAAAATTTTAATTGTACTTTTTACAATAAATAATTAAGATGGACGTAATGCCTAAGAATATTATCTCAATTGTTTTACTTTTGACAGCTTTATTTATTTCTTTACGCCGTAAGAGATTATCATCTTCCGTTAGAACAAATTTCTCTAGATATTTTAATTGAAGTTTTTACAAATATAATTAAGAAGTGAAACCTTATGATATCATTGAGAACTAAATGAAGTCTATAAAGTAATCTCTTATGCCTTTGAGACCTTACGAAGTCTATAATTAAGAAGTTTATAATTAGTCTGAGTCTATAATTAAGAAGTCTTACATTCAATGAGACCTTACGACCTTATGATCTCTTACACGAGTTTTATTTATTTTTTTACACCTTAAGAAATTATATTTTTCTTAATATTTTAATTGAAGTTTTATAAAAAGAATTAAGATGCGAGACGCAAGGTTATGATCTCAATTGCTTTACTTTTTACACGGGCTTTATTTAGTTTTTTACGCTGTAAGGGATTACATTATTCCGTTAGTTTAGATCTCTCTTGAAATTTTAATTGAACATTTTACAAAAATAACTAAAGATATAAGAGGCTACGAGCTTTACTTTTTATATATACTTGGTTTAGTTCTTCACACTTAAAGAAATTACATTATTCAGTTAGATGGAATGCCTCTTAAAATTTTAATTGAACTCTTACAAAAATAATTAAGAAGTAAGACCTTAGATTATGGTCTCAATTGCTTTACTTATACACGGGCCTGATTTAGTTCTTTTTACGGTAAAAGATTCCTCATTTGTTAAATCAAATTCCTTTTAATATTTTAATTTAACAGTGTATAAAAATAACTAAGATTCGAGGCCCAAGGTTATCTTCTCAATTTTATTTTTTATTTTTTTATGTGAGTTTAATTTAGTTTTTTAAACTTCAAGAGATGACCCCTCTTTCGTTTGATCATATCTCTTTAAATATTTTAATTGAGCTTTTTACAAAAAATAATTAAGATGCGAGGTTTAATATTTTGATTTTAATTGTTTTACTTTTTACACCGGCTCGCTCGATTTAGGCGTTTAACCGCTTCAACCGTCATGCTGAGCAACTTGAAATAAAAAAGTTTGTCGAATGGATTCTCTCAATCAGTAATGGAAATGGGTCTGCAAATGAGAGTGGAGAAATTATTTTGAATATTCCTGATGATCTGTTAATAAAAGCTTCCACTGGTCCATTGCGCTCCCTTATTGATTTTGTGAATCCAGATTTTTTGGAAAATATGAAGAAATTTGTTTTTTTCAAGAGCGTGGTATACTTGCCCCAACTTTGGATGTAGTCGAGCATGTTAATGATTATCTTATATCGTTGGTCCCCGGAAGTGAGCAAGAATATTATAGGTCTGATTTGATTTGTAAATCAGATGCAAATAGTGAGATACACAGTGAATGGTTCACAACCGAATTCTTAAATGATATTAAGTGTTCCGGCATTCCAAATCATAAATTGACATTTAAAGTTGGATGTTCAATGATGTTGATGAGGAATATTGATCAGGCTGCTGGGTTGTGCAATGAGACTAGATTAATCATCGATATTCTTGGAATAAATTATATTGATGCAACCGTTATTACTGGATAAAATGTGGGTGATAAAATCATTATTCCAAGATTGAACTTGATACCAATTGACCCTGGATTACCTTTCAAGTTTACAAGAAGACAAATTCCATTGACCTTATGTTTTGCAATGACAATATATAAGAGTCATGGTCAATCGCTTTCTCATGTCGGCATATATCTTCCTAAACATGTATTCACTAATGGAGAATTATATGTCATTTTGTCTAGAGTCATATCATAGAAGGGTTTGAAGATATTGATATTAGAAGAAGAAAATAGAGTGTGCAGTGAGACCGTTAATGTAGTTTATTGTGAAGTTTTTAATAATGTATAATAGTGTCTTTTTTTCATTATAATAAAATTGACGGTCCAATGAGTTATTAGATTTCTCCCATATTCATCCTTTTTTTGTTTTCTACATTTTCATAATATTCGGCTCAATTCTTCTAAATCAGCTAAAATATTATATTAAGTATAAAACCTACAAATATTGTATATTTGTCCATCTGTTATTTTTCTATAGATAAAAAAAATACGGACAATATGTGACATTAATTAATATTTTATAGATAAAAATATTTTTAAATAACTAATTTAGACGAAATTCTAGCCCGTGCTTGGCACGGGTGCACATACTAATTTAGTGTATTATTTTGCATGAATGAATATGATTATATTTTTTGAAGATAATTTGTGAGAAAAAGAATGATAATAATAAAAAAAAAAAAAAATGAAGTACATGAGCAGTACTATATAGTGTACAATTAGTTATAAGGAGTCAATCATAGAGTTCTTTCAATCGCTATGGATATGTTCTATTGTCTACCATCCTCCACAAATCTTTGTCCTCTGTTACTTTCCTTCCCTAGCTAGCAATTAATACTAAGCCTAAGTCTATAAAGTATTGAAAATTATGTGATCGTTGTGTTTTTACTATATTTTTTTTAAAAAACTTTTGTATTCTATTGAGACGTTGATATATAATTTATTTTTTAAGGATTTTCTAGATATTTTATCTTGCACTATATACCACATAATTTTGGGGTTTTTATGAGCTTATCCATCAGAGATTCAGAGTAGATAAATGTGGTGAGATTAACCCTATCTTTAATAGGATATATGAAAACTCAATCTATGTTAGTTTGGGTCTTAGGTGTTGAAGTGTGATTCTTTTAAGATTTTAAGTTCGATATTTTGTATCTATTTTAGGCGTCTGTTATAATTTGGGCGCCACTCTATTAAGTATTAATAGTCTTGATAATGTGGTTAGGCAATATGGTTTTGATAAAGTTTTCCATTATAAATATTTGAATATTTTAATTGAAGATGTAATATTTAAATTATTTTGTATGATTAATTTTAGTCCAATGTGATTGAAATAGCAATAAGGATTTTATTGTAGAAAGAAGATATGTTCTCAGATAAATGAATCAGCAATGTAATCTTAAATTCCTATTAATAAGAGGTAATTAAACAGTTCAATTAAATTTTAAAGATTGTGAGAAAAAGACAATTCATTGAGAAAAAATATGAGAGGTAATGTAATCTTAACAAGTGGCCAGACAAATAAGATAAAATCTAATAGCATTCTTTAATATAGTTTACTAGAGAACAAAATCAACAAATACAACTGGCATAAACAATTAATCCCACTCAAGCTCTATCCAAAATAAAAGAACAAATGCCATGTTCCAATTTTAACCAACTTGTTACCGTTTTTGTAAAGCAACATATTTCTATTTAAAAAATTTAAGTATAGATAAATTTGGCGTTTTATGCTATTAATCAGTGTGAATATTGTAAGTTTTTAGATTATTTTTTATTTATTTTTAACAAATGTAAATATGTATTGTAATAATATATTCTATAAATTTAAATGAATGGTATTGTTTTCTTTTTAGTAAAATAAATATTGTCAATTGTAAAGTTATCATAAAGTGATGAAAATGATTTGAAAGTTTTGCCTAACTAATGCCTGTAAAATATCCTCTAATATTTTTTGAATTTCTCAGTAAACTTTTTAATCAAGTTGGAAGACTTTTCTTTCTTTTCTCCCCTTTTTCGAAGCTCCATGCTCCCCGTTTCCTCCTCTCAAATAGAAAGTGTCTCAATCTTGAAAATAGATTTGCTGCATAACCAGTTATAGCTGTGAGCTGTCCGATTTAAATCAATGGACAATATCATATAATTGTATATTTAATTTGGAAAATCCGATCTAAATTTAATGATGAGTAGAAAAATAATGAAAAATTGTGAGAAAAACAACAATGGTAAATCCTTGTCCATTAAATTTTTGTTTCTTATTCCTAATCCTATGCTAAGAGGGTGGCAATTGTTTGCATTTTTGAAATAAAATACAACTACCTATAACTACTTACTTTTCTCTATTATTTTTTATTTGTATTTATAAGCTAAATAATTTTTTTAAAAATGCTCATATGACTATAAAAAAAATTACAAACATTTTTGTGACAATAATATTCTCATAAATATATTCCAACGAAAACTAATCCTTGGAATAAATTTTGAAATCGTGAAACAAACCCACCCTAAAAATCGAAAACTTTAACATAGTTTTTATTTTTAAAAATAGTTCTTTATTTAATATAAAACAATTTTTTCAATAGTAGAAGAAATTTGAAAATTAAATAAAATTTATTTATCAAAAACATGCTGTTTGAAATAAATCAAATTCAATGTATAATAATCTATTTTCTTTTTGTCGTAAATGTATAATAATCATGAGTTTATTATTACAGTGTTACCTCTTCATTAAGCACAATGGGTTTTTCTGACAGAAGCATGAAGCCCAACATTGCAGCGATTTTGGACAAGCAAATGGGCTCTATTGTTCGCACCTGTTAATTGTTTTTAATACCTGTCTAGCTTAAAGATTTCTTTTTTATATCCTTTATCTTTGTCAAAAAAAAAAACGATACTTCATGAAAATTTACTTTTGGAAGCTATCAAATTCTTTTTAATACATTATTTTATACAATTAATACTTTTTTTTTACTAAAAAATTGATAAATCAAGATATCTCTGTATGCATTTGTAAATATTAATGTTGGTGACTACATAAAATTCACTTTTAAGTTGGTCATCGTAAAAATCTCAAAGTTGGTGACTGCGATAAATCTTCTTCTGAATTGGTCATCATAAACTCCAAAAAAAAAAATTCATTATAAATTAATCAACTTCTTGCCTTCATTTTTTTTATCAAACTAATCTCTTTTTCTTTTTTTTTTTTTATCAAAATCGTGGCAACACATGTAAACTCTATTTAATGTTATTGTTTCAAAATAACTTCTTCATATGAGTGAACTCAGTTTGATCGGGATCTATTCTATGATTGAATAGCAGAAGTGCTACTTAGTAGTATAAACTCGGACAGTTAGATCATTTTGCTTATAAATAAGTTTGAAGGGAGTAGCACGTCGTCCGTCATCTGATTGGACGAGTTGAAGTTATGTTATGGTCAACTGCAGAAAACATATTTGAATCACGTAACACACACTATTGGTGTGCTTCATGCCCACGATAAAAGAAGGTTTACTTTAAATTTGGCTATTAGAAACATGGGAGCGGATTACCCATAATATCCCCGGTAGCAATGAAATAAAAAAGATATCTCAGTAGCAAACCCAATAAGGGATTGTATTGGCGAGATCCAACGGTGAACAATTGTCCAAAAAAAATTGTCCCATTACACCATTGAAATACTTCGAACAAACTAGAATACACCGGTGCTAAAGCCCTTTATAAAAATATCTTCCAAAACTGTTGGGGTCGTTGCTCCCTATTTTGTTCCCCCGGGTTCACACTAAAAAAAAAAACTAACAATAACAAACTATAACTAACTTTCAGTTATAATTCTGAATAGGTCTAATAACGTATACTTCAATGCTATTGACTTATTTGGTTTCATATATTTATCATTTGATCTTCAAATCATTATGATTTATAAACACATGTTATCTTTTTCAACAAAAAGGAATGAAAGAAGAAAAAGCCGGATTATATCATGACATTAGAAGCAGGCAGTAGAAAGCAGCAGCTTAATCATACCATATGATATAATAATCAATTAATCATAAAGTCTTGAATAAAATACAACATGGTCCAATCAGTAAGGTAAGACTTGTTGTGAACAAAAATATGATGACACTAATTTCTTGACAATATAATTCAAGTGGTTATATATTAATTTTAATACACTCTCATTCTCAATATGAAAAGAATTTTCAGAATATTCTTCATCTATGACGCAAACACAAAACTTGGTCAATTAAATTTTAATATGACCAAATTATATAATCCATCTACAAAAACAATTAACAGACCAAGGTACTAGAAACTAGGGGCCTACTTAATTAACAACATAATATAATTAAATAATATAATATAATGATTTAGACTATAATGACTTAGACTATGTCTTTTAACTCATCACACTTTATTCTCATATATTAATGTGCATAGTCTAAAGTTATGATACTTTTTTCCTTATACACACTACTTACTTTTTCATTTTCATAAAGAAAAATAGCTTAACCATGAATCAAGTTGTGTTTAACTTCATTGTCTTCACACTAAGCATTATACTTTCATTAAAAGCCAAGGCACAACAGAATTACTCAGGAAATTCGATACTCAGCTGCAAGAACAACGATGTTACGGGACCTTCATCGGCGTTTCTTTACACCTGCAATGGCCTCAACAGATCCTGCATGACCTTTCTCACATTCAAATCCAATCATCCTTATAATTCTGTTACCACAATTTCCAACCTCACATCATCGAACCCAAACGAGCTAGCCAGAATCAATAACGCCACTTTGGTTACAATTTTCCCACCTGGTAAAGTGGTTATTGTTCCTGTCAACTGTTCTTGTTTAACCAAGGATTATTACCAAGCTGAAACCAAATATATATTGGGTCTAAACCCAACATATTTGATAGTAGCAAATAACACGTTCCAGGGTTTGTCGACATGTGATTCTCTTATGCGTGCGAATCCATATGGGGAACTTGATTTGCTTCCGGGAATGGAGTTGCGCGTGCCGCTCCGATGCGCTTGTCCAACTTATCATCAGAAAACAAATGGAACCAAGTATTTACTCACATATTCTGTGACCTGGGGTGATAACATTCCAAATATTGCTACAAGATTCAATGTAACAGTAGGTAATCTACTTGATGCCAATGGTTTTTCAGCACAAACTGAAATCCTTTATCCATTCACAACTGTTCTGATTCCTTTGGCAAGTGAACCAGTGAGTTTAACAACCATAGTTGCTAATGATCCTCCACCACCACCACCACCAACCTCTCTTGGTTGCAGCTTCAAAAAGTGCAAATCAAACAGGAAAGTTCTCCTCATTGCTTTAACCACCTCAGTGCTGGTTCTATGTGTCTTCTTGTTTGTGCTGTTTATATTTCTGTTTCTGCTCAGAAAGAGATCGGCAAGGTTCGTTAAGCGAGGAACGCAATTTAACAATAAAAGAGTGGTCTTTTCTGAAGAGATCCGTGAGGAGATAGCAATCATTGAACATCTCTCCAAAGTGTATAGCTTTGAGGAAATAAAAGAGGCAACTGAGAATTTCAGTCCAAAGAACAAAATCAAAGGTTCTTTATTTCGCGGTGTATTCGACAATGGCAAAGAAGTGTTGGCTGTTAAAAGAATGAGAAGAGATGCTTCCACAGAAATCAGTTTGCTGAAAAGGATCAATCATTTCAACCTGATAAAATTGCAAGGTTACTGTGAAAACAATGATAGCATATATCTTGTTTATGAATACATAGAAAATGGATCTTTAAGAGAATGGCTTAGCAAGAATAGGTCCATTGAACACCAAAGTTGGGAAAAGAGGATACAGATTGCTTTGGATATTGCCAATGGACTTCAGTATCTTCACAACTTCACAGAACCTTGCTATGTACACAAGGACATAAACAGCGTAAACGTTTTACTGAACAAAGATTTAAGGGCTAAGATAGCTAATTTCGCTCGTGCTGAAGAATCAAAAAGGATGATATCTTCTGGTTGTCCCACATCACATGTTGTAGGATCTGTCGGTTATTTGGCTCCCGAGTATCTCAAGGAAGGGGTAGTCAGCACCAAAATGGACATCTACGCCTTTGGAGTTGTGCTGTTGGAATTGATCACTGGCAAAGATTCTATTACCCTACAAGATGGAAGAGAAGTAATGCTATATGAAATCATAGAAAATATGATTGGCAAAGAGAATGAAGAAGAGAAGGTGAGTTTATTCATTGATCCTTGCCTCACGGAAAACTGTAGGAAAGCATGTGCACTGCAGCTAGTTAAACTGAGTCTAGCCTGCTTGATGCAAGAACCAGAAAGCAGACCAAACATTGAAGTGGTTGTTTCTAGCTTACTGAAAATACAGGCAAATGATATGCAACAAAGAATATCCCCCATCATCAATAAAAGCCTAAGCCTGGAGAGGTGAAATGATAGAGTTTCGGCTAACTGATATGCAATGCGCACTTCTGTTACTTTTGCGGTTCTTTTGTATATATATTATACACACTATATGCACCAATGTCATTGTTTTTTTTTTTTTTTGGATGAAATCCACTACTATTCTCCTACAAGAGGAAACAATCCTATTTGAGGTGGACGGAGTAACGATTTATTTTTAACTGTTTGTCCTTAGATACAAAAGTTTGTTAAGCATTTGTTTATACCAATCATTATTCCTTTTTCGCAATGGCCTCGAGTTTTCTGATTATTTATTATTATATGAAAAACAGCACCAATAGGCTGTTTATTGCTTACAAAGTCTATTTTTTCCTCTTATTTTTGGGAATTTGTAGAGAAGTGGGAGGTGCTAAACAAATAATAACCTGTATGATTAAAATAGATTGAAAAAATCATATGAATGTAATCAATACATGAGCAAAGGTATCAATTAATTACAAGTACAAAAAAATCGGCACTGCATCAAAGCTAATGCCAAAGTACCTTAGCCTCCGTTTCTAACAACAACAGGCTAGGCTTTATCTATATAAAGAATGAGAAATAATCAGATAAATGGGAGATATCTATACTTCATATGGGAAACTCCCTGTCATCTTGATATGGTGAAGGGTTCTTTGTAAGCCATACTTGCGAACTGCTTTTTGACCTGCCCTAAATCCATCACCATAAACAGGGGAAATGTCTGATTCAATCTGGTGCTTGAAGAACTCCCCAAGCTTCTTCTCAAAAGGAGGTCTTTTACCTTTCTTAGATGTATATGATGCAGATGAGGATGAGCCTGGTACAAAATTGCTTCCTGATGCAGAAGAAAGCTCAGACTCCAACCACATGTGAGCCAAAACCTGACAGATACCTTCTTCAACGTCTTGACTAAGAGTCCGGAAACCTTCATATATACAGAAGTTGGCATAAAATTGAGGCAACCCCAACAAAATAAAAATGTTTCATGTTACGCGACAAATCTCAACAATTAAAATGAATAAATGGTTCACATGTTGTAACCAAGAGAATATACGCCTCAAACTGCAATTACTTTCTAGATGAATACCAATAAAGAAATAGTACCTGATAGCCGCAGCCATGCATGCATCATCTCATGTGCTAGAATTGATCCGGTAAGTAATCTGTGAAAAAAAACAGAATCGCTTCATGCATAAAATGATTCACCCAAGGGAAAGACGAAAACAAAGATGCTGATATGATAACAGGAAATCAAAACCTCCCGCAAAAGATCTATTACAAATGTAAAATAAAAGATGGAACAAATAAAAAAAAACCATATACACCCAATAGAATACTAATGTAACAAGAATTATTACATAATCTAATGTCAACATTGCAATGCATGATTGGCTGCAGATATAAATTGTTTACCATGTAAAACATTGCTGCTGCCCAGTGTAAAATATAATCTGGATCTGATAATCTATACAACTAGATGCAAACTAAATTTTATGGTTTCACGTGCTGTTGTTAACAGGTATTTTCATCATTCAGGAAATTTCTTCGTGTCTTTTAGACTGACAAAAAACAATAAATTATTACCTTGGAAGACCATATAGAATGAGAATTGCTGTAACATCACATCGAGCAGTCACTTTGTACGGTTGTGTTCTCCCTATAGCTTTATTTCCTGTCCCAAGTCTAGGTCGTCTTGACATCTGACCATGTTTAAAATCAATGAAGCATAAATATATAGCTAACTATTGGTATTGGTGAGTATATATATCTACACGAGTTATATCAAGTGAGAGAGAGATATTTAAAATTAAGAAATGATCAAGATTAAAACATAAAATTGTGATTATGTGACCAATAAGTAATTTTTAATTTTGGTCATGCATTTATGGTTATGTGATCAAGATTTACATATCTTACTCCTGGTATAAAAATAGCCATCACACTTGATGTATATGTATATATGTATGTTAGTAGCAGAACATAACAGGAAATCTTACAGTGCTGAGTTCCTCGGAGAGGCAGAGTCCTCTAGTCTCCGGCATGTGATAGTGGCCCTGCAAAGATAAAGAATGAGATCAGAAGGATGAAAAGCAGTTCCTTTAATTGTAACTACTTACGGATAGAAGCTTCACATTTCAAGGCATGTTGACTTGGGAAGTATTACCTATTACAAATGTTGGGCTTCTAAAATATGAATGTAATTGTTTGTAGCCGTTTTGCTCTTAAATTTCTTATAGCATGTATGTGTGTCAAATTGAATCATTTATTTTATACATCATGTGCTTAACATATCATCAAATATTTTCAAAGCTATCAATAACAAAAAATAGTTCCTCACAACAACTTAATGCCATTACAATCAAATTATCAGTTATATTTACTGCAAACAGGTGAAATGCATTTTCACTCACATTTTTCTCTCCCTCCCTTGCTTCGTTAAGTGCTTGTCTTTCAACCAACAGTAGAGGAACTTGCTGATCCAATCTCATATTTATGCTTTCATAGAACTTTAGTATATCAGCATGAAGGGGCTGGCATTCGTTAGTATCCATGATAGAAGAATCAAGACACTCTAAGCAGAGCTTCCTTCCATCCTTAAGGGCGATATATCCTGTCCCTTGTGGCTGCACATAACGAGAGACATCTTTCATTACATTCATTTCACTTTGTACCATACAATTTCATTGTTTCCCTAGGCAAGCCTATGAATAATATTTGATGAGATAAAAATATTTAAGTGGGACTGACCTCCATTCGCTCACAGCTACAACAGCGAGGAGTATTGTCATGTTCATGTGAAGGGCAATAATGCTGGTTCCAGAATGGGTGTGCCCTATATTCAATAAGACCAGCAGGGTTTGTTGGAATCTGTGAAAAAGATATATATTACCAAAAATTAACAGCAACAGGCCATGAGATAATATGGCTAAAGTCAAGGTGAAAACTAAAAAGCATGCCTTCATTTAATTGTAACATGGAAAAGTAATAAACATCATGAATGAAATGGAAATGATACATCTCATTACTCCAATTGCAGGCATAAAAAATGCATAAAAGAGTGAGTTGTGAAAGACGGAAAAAATATTAATATTCCTAGAGATAAAACAATCTTGTTACGCTATTAGTAGACCTAAATTTGCATTTAGCGTGGTTATACTCATAATATATGACTCCCATAAGGCCGTAATCTCGATAACATTTTCCATTCTCCCCGTCCATTTTTTACATATCAAAAAGTATACGAAAATCTATGCTAGGTATTAGAAGCAATAATGTAAAAGTTATCAAGGTTGAAATACTTACGAAGTGCTTGCAGACATCACATTTCGGATGGTAGCTTTCCTTATAGCATGCTTTATGGTAAGGATAATTTCCGGATGTGGAAAACTACAAAAACAAGGATATTTACATGTAAAACCAACAATACCTCAAGTACATAATAAAAACCAGTTATGAAAACATTAAAATGAGCAATGCGATAGGTCAATGGAAATTCTCGCACCTCATAATCAGAGATCGGTAGGTTGCAAGCACGGCAGCGGAAGCATTCAGGATGCCAGAATGCACCCAAGCAATTTAGATATCGTCCATAACCAATCTCAACATTGCAGCCAGCACATATCCTATTATGAAAATAATTAGATATCCATAATTGTGTTTTTATTACATTTGTTGTTGATATTCCAATGTAATAACAAACTGAAAGAAGTTATTTCTTCATCAATTGAAAACAAACAGCAAAATACTGAATAGATATTTTCTCCTTTTGTTTATGAGCATTGAAGCAATCCCTTCTTTGAAAATAATTAGATATGCATAATTGTGTTTGTATTACATATGTTATTGATATTCCAAGGTAATAACAAACTGAAAGAAGTTATTTCTACATCAATTGAAAACAAACAGCAAAATACTGAATAGATATTTTCTCTTTTTGTTTATGAGCATTGAAGATATCCCTTCTTTGGATGTGGAACTTAATTCATAAGACTATATGGTTGTTTTTCATAAATTCATCTCATAAAAAGCATGTAGAACAATATCTATACTACATTCTAGTCCAGTTTTTTTTTTTTAAGTTACATTCTAGTCCAATTACATCAACCCCTTCCTGCATAGAATATTTTTTATGAATCATAAGATCATCGGTTAACAATGTTATCCTCTAGTTCATACCTGTAGCCCATCGGGAAATACTGAATTGGTTGATACATATTATTATTATCATTTCCATGTTTAGGAGGCGACTCCAAATTTAGGCTTTCTTCTATAGCTCTGGCAAGTTGTTCATCTTCTTCTAACTGTGACTTGTGGTCTATAACATGAACAGAGAAAATCATAAATATAGAACAGTACTTTTTTTTATCTTAAGAGTTAAGACAGAGATGATATAGACAAGACTTCCGGGGCACTCGACACATATATAAGCAGCTATTTTCAACACCTACCTCAAGCAATATAAGCAGAAATTCCCATAGTAAAAAAAAAAAAAAAAAACAAAACCATATTAACATTAGGGTTTACATTGAATCAATTCCAATTTCTAATGATTTCAAACACAGTAAAAATTGTTCCAAACCATCATATAAGATATCAAATTGCGTATATTTCATGCAAGAAAAGCATAGCCACCATATTTACTATCACTTATCAGAATAACACATTCGAGCATAAAATTCAATAGAAACCAACTGGTATATTCACTTATCAAACGATTTGACCACATATTTCATATCAAATTTCTCCTAATTACAATCCGATGATGAAATCAGCGATGGAAAAACAGGAATAATAACATCAACAACAAATGTGAAACAAGTATATAAAACTCAAAACATTCCAAATTACATCATGATATAGCAAGACAACGCAACAATCTTTCGGAGCCATCTCACTAACCTTTAACTTTTTTCGCTTTATGATTATCTTCCGCTAAAGACAATGCAATAGCACGATCGATATCTTCATTCTCGTTATTCTCAGCCCAAACATCCTACATTCAAAACCCCTATCAAAACATGAAGCCACAACATTCTCTAAAAAATTCCAAACCAATACAAATTGTGTCAAATTAACCAATTACCCCTGAAGTCGACGGCAAGTTATAACTCGAATCGTCTCTATAGTAATGCCCTTCTGAAACCTTATGGTCAGAACCTTTAAAAATTCTACTAAACCAACCCATAAATCAAATAAATAGCTATAGCTCTATGTTCATATAAATCAATCAATCAAACAATACTCAACAATAACAGTTCCTTCCTGCACAATAAAAAAAAAAAAAAAAAAAAAAAACATAATTCTTTAATTCCATAACTAACTCCAATTAACATAATTTGCAATTACAAATACAACTTAAGGGTTTTGCAGGTTTAAATAAAAATTAAAGAACTTTATGAATCAAGAACTAATTAACTAACTAACCTGTTAAGAAATTGCAGAAGGAGCGAGAGAGCGAATTGGAAGAAACAATTGTAAGAAAAAAAAATGAAATTTTTTTGATTCTGTTATTGTGAGTCGTGTGAAGTGTGTGATCTAATTGAGAAAGTTGAAAGAATAATTCAAAAACGAGTAAGAACGCAAAGACTCTTTTAGATCATTGACAATTGAAGAAAAAGAATAATCCCAAAAAAACAAAGAAATAAATAATTTTGATTTTTATATGAAAAAAAAAAAAAAGAGAAAGAAAAAGAGAGAGTTAAGAGGGAAAAGTTGAAGAAATGCACGCGATTATAAAGTCAAATTAAATTTGAAGAAAAGTAAAAGATTTCATGAATCAATCAATTTATTTAATTGATTTAATTATTATTTAAGTTTTAGGAGGAGATTTTTTGAAAAGAAAAAAAATGCAAAGGTGTGTGTGGGACCCTCCTTGTTTTCACACACACACACACCTTCTTTTTCTTTGTTGTTCTACCTTCTTCTTATGAAGGAGACTACAAAAGCAAAACCCAACCTAAAAGACAAAAAAAAATTGTTTGAGGAAAGGAAAAGCAGAAGAAGAAGTTTTTGATTATTTAATTTAATAATTTATGGAAATTGAATTATGGGTGATTGATTGAATACGTTGGGGCGGAGGAAACGGAGAGGGGGATTAGGTGTAGCAATGAAATGACAAATATTTATTTGCGGATTTATTATGGACAGATTAGATAGATAGATTAAGAATTTAAGATTACTTACTTCCTTGTCATGCGCACTTAAGATAGGAATGGAAGAAGTGTCAAGACAAGTATCAACCTATGAAGCACCGACACTTCTATGATTAGACGTGTCGCGGTGTCCGACACGTGTCGGTGTCCGACACTCGTATGACACTCGTACGACACTCCTACAAACGTGTCGGAGAAGTGTCCAAAAAAATAATCTTTTATTTATTCCGACACTCCTTAAATCAGTGTCCGATACCTATAAGACACTTCTACAAACGTGTCGGAGTAAGTGTCCAATTTTTTTTTTTTATTTGGTTATATTTTTCTCAGACATATATACAACGATTAAAGATGTGTCGAAATAATAATATTGATCAATGAGGGATTAAAGATATTGCATTTTGATTACATTATTTTTAGTTTTTCGATAATAGTTGGATGAGTAAATGTCAAATGTACTATCATATATTCTTTTAAAACTTTTTTTATTGAAAATTTTGTTCAACTTAGATGCATATGTATGTATTTTTAATTCTAAACTTATATTTTTTATAAATATGTAGCGGTGTCGGTGTCGTATATTTTTTACATTAGCAGTGTCGAAGTGTCCGTGTCGTGTCGTGTCGCGGTGTCCGTGTCCGAGTCCGTGCTTCATAGGTATCAACAATCAATTAATATCAATTATTATTATTTGAATTTTAATTAACACCGCTTTATATTACAAACTTATAAAATTTTTGTCCAATTTTTTTTAGATGAGATGATGTATGTTTCTTTTAATTTTAATTAAAGTTTTGAATTTAATCCTCATAAATCTAACTCAATTGGTAAAGGACATTGTATATTTGTGCAGGGACTGAGATTCGAACTCGATATGTCCGTTTATTCATCTTTAAGGGGTGAATTTTTATCTGTTAGGCTACTTGACAAAAAAAATGTTTTGAATTCAATCACTTGCTCGAAAATGCAGCGATATTAACACTTTTAGAAATAAGTTGTCGTTCATTTAGATCTCACAAAATTTGAGAAATTAATCTAAATTATTTTTTAATAACATTTCTTTGTTGTTCGAAATGTGATAGTAATAAGTGAAATGTTTTTAGTTGTTAGATTTATTTTTAGAGCTATGAACTTTCATAGTGGGTTAGGGTTTGATAAGCTCTTTTAGTTAAAGTCTATAGAAGGTTTGTTTATAGTATTTTATTTTGGAGCTTTCAATGAAATTGGAAATTCAATACTTGATTAAATTGGAATGAGACTTAGTATTGCATCTCAAGGTTTTCTATAAATGATTTTTTTTAGATTTTTATCCGAGAACATCTTATTTTCATGGTGGATCCACAATTGATCTTATCATTTATCATAATGTGGAAGTCATATTTAACTTCGTATCTAACCTCAATTATTTCTATGTTTATTTTCTCTACTTTGTAGAATTTTTAAGTTCTTAATTTTTTTTCTTCATTTTTCTCTTTGATTTAAGACATTTACACAAAAATCAAAATTCTTATATCAATAAATATCTATATTGGATCCACAATGCTAAACTAATGTATAGAGTTCTGCGTCGACGGGAGCTATGTCAAATTTTAAGACAATAAAAGTCGCATAAAAGTGCATCAAGGTATTTTACAAAGCATGCATATGTTTCAAACAATGTTTAATTTAAGTTGTGAATGAGCCCGCAAGTATTAATCATGTTATTATCATGCACAAAGAACAAATCTATTTGACTTTAAAGTTTAAAAGTGATCAATCACATAATGTTGATGATACGTGTATAAATTAACTAATATTATTATTTTCCCTTCCGGTTCTGACGTCGGCGGAAGAGAAACAATTCTAATTACTAATGAGGTAATTTGTTATGCATAAATGTTATAAATATTATATAGATTGTGCACAATGTACATATTAGATAAATGTGTTGATGCATATTCCATAATTGTGTGCGTGGTTCCTTAAAAAATTAATAAAAAACATTGGAAGAACTCAAAAAGGAGTTGAAAGAGACGTGAAATTCTTGAATGAAACTATCTAGGCATAGGACTAGGAGATGGAATTTTCCATTATTAGGAAAAATAAGGGGAACCGTTGGAAGAGATTCGCAAGTCGGTTCAAGATAAAGAAGATGCATTACTAAAAACAAAGAAAAGTTTTAATACACAAAGAACAAACCTATTTGACGTTCAAGTTAAACTAATGTATGAAAAGCGAAGAACAATTGAGGTAAGATGTCAAATTTTAAGACAATAAAAGGGATATAGATTTGTTGTTGTCATTTTTGACGCAGTTTTAAATCATGTCCATTCATAACAGATCAGACGGTGTAGAATAAAACTGTTTTAAAATCATATAAAGGGATCTCAACCGTCTATTTTATATCAAACGGTCATAATGAAAAACTGTGGAAAACTGCATTATAAACTACATCATAAAATTTGTTTCCCAATAAAATTCACATAAAATTGTATAAAGAATATTTTACAGAGAATGCATGTTTCAAGCAATTGTTTAATTCAAGTTGTGAATGAGCCCGCAAGTATTAACCATGTTATTATCATGCACGAAGAACAAATCTATTTGACTTTTAAGTTCAAAAGCGATCAATCACATAGTGTTGATGATACCCGTATTCCAGTATTTAATGAAAAAAATTAATCAAAGAATTTTAGTATTTTCTTCCATTTTTATAGAGATTTGTTCCTTCTCAAATCGTAACAATTAACTCAATTATAACCTTCCTATCTTTTTTAGAAAACATATTCCTTTTCGAATTAGAATACTAATTACTATAAATTTATCATATTTTATTAGTTGACTGATTTGTATTTTAAAGAAATTTTCGATAAATTATTAAATTATTTATCTAAGGATGGCTATGATGTTGTGCACTAGCAATATAAGTATGGCTGTATGGGTGTGGAGCGGCCTATAGAGATTGTCAATGGACAGAGTCAGTTTGAATTATTTAGAGGTCATGTACTAAATATATGGAAAAAATTTGATGGATGATACAAAATTTGTTCTATATTGTGATGGATTCACTAAATGCAATGTCGACACAGTTTTCTACTTTCTGATGTGATATTCCAACATGTATGGATCACTTGATTTTTTTTATTTTAGTTTTTTGGTCAAGGGATTACTTGATTTTTAATGATATGAATTAATTTCCTTTCATAAAAAATAAAAATTGTGTCCAAAAGAAATATTTGCCGATAAAAAATTGTAGGCCAATTAAATTGGTCAACTTTGAATGATAAACCTTATTGAGTTATTATTGGCTTAATAAAGGTTTTTGTTGGAACAAATCCATTCATTCAATCAAAATCATAATACCGCGCAAGCCATTAAACCGACCAGGATTCATCTGTCTCCATCATGCGACAAATTGCCATTTTGATCTCTCTTTTTCTTCTTTGTTTTCTATTTTTGTATTTGACCGACTATATACTATATAATATAAATAATAAATCATCAATACACTTTACAAAAAAATATTACTATATATTACTACTATAAATAGTGTAAAATAATGACCATATAAAAAGATCAAATATTATAAGAGTTAATTACACGAGTTGACTACAATTAATTGGATTGAGTTTGAGTTTGACCAAGTCTTAAGATCGAAACACTACTTTCGCAAAGTATTATTATAAATTATGACAAACCGAAACAATATTTTCTTACCGCCGTTGATGGGTGTGCATGCACAGATCCCGAAAAGGTTGAAAAAAATATCATAAACGACAACAATTTCATATTTTATTTGCAAATCGGAACACTTGTAAAATTAACATACCGAAAAAAAAAACCTTACCGGAATAGTGTTTCAGGGGGTGTACAATTTTCTAAACATGTTGGGGTAAAAAGATAAATGTAGGGGTAGAAAAAAATGATAAAACGGAAAAATAATAAATAATAAAATATAAAAAAGTAAGGTAAGGGTAAAATGGGAATATTCCAAATTATGTTGGGGTAAAGAGATAAATGTTGGGGTAGAAAAAAGAATTTTCAAGGTTTGTTTATTCGGAGAATTGAATGAAATTGGAAATTCAAGAATTGATTAAATCGGAATGAGATATTGCATCTCAAGATTTTCTATAAATGATCATTTTTAGATCTTTATCGAGAACATCTTATTTTCGTGGTGGATCCACAATCGATCTTATCATTTATCATGAATGTGAGAATCATCTTTAACTTTTTATCTAACTTCAACTATTTCTATGTTTGTTTTCTCTACCTTGTAGAGTTTTCAGGTTCTTAATTTGTTTTCTTGATTTTTTTTTTTATTCAAGATATTTACACAAAGATTAAAATCCTTATATCAATAAATATCTATATTGAATCCACAACGCTAATGTGTAGAGTTTTGCGTCGACGGGTGCCAACATTGAGCTAAGATGTCAAATTTTAAGACAATAAAAGTCACATAAAAGTGTATAAAGGGTATTTTACAAAGCATCTATGTTTCAAACAATGTTTAATTTAAGTTGTGAATGAGCCCGCAAGTATTAACCATGTTATTATCATGCACGAAGAACAAATCTATTTGACTTTTAAGTTCAAAAGCGATCAATCACATTGTGTTGATGATACGTGTATTCTTGCGGTAAAACAATTTTGGTTATAAACATATAGGATTTGGCAGATTGTTCAGATCGACATTTTAATTAAATCTCATTTATTCATACTATCCACATTGCTAATCAATCCACATCACTCTGTAATAGCAAAGATGCAATCATCACATACAGTAGGAATAAGGTATCCTGCACAAGGAACTGCAACAACACAAAAAATTAAAAAATACAAGAAAATTCCAAAAACAGTTGAAAGAGAATCTTTGAATACCACAAAAAGAAAGAAAAAAAAAAAACCAAATGTAAGTGTCATTTAATGCATGCCAGAATTATGACAATGATTGTTATATATCTTGTTTGTTGGGAAGAGACTGCTGCACTTAAAACCTGAAAAGTTTAATGATTATGCATGTAAAACTCAAAGCGCATAGGGTTGTCACATTAACTTTTAGGTTCGATTCGCCCCCCCCCCCAATAACTGTACATTGGATGCAATTGGAATGGCCGATGAATCTCCTTCTGGATACTATGAGTTCTTCGACGTGTATTGCACAATCACACTAAACGTATCTTCTATAACAGTATTTTACAAATGTATGGTTCCAACAATTCACTCATGCATTAGAGAATTGATGGATGATTTAGAGTAAGAGAATGATGGAGAATTATTTTGTTAATGTAACAAAATTTTGTCCAAAATTGTGTGTCAAATTAATATCCAAATGCCAAATATTTATATTGCATTATATGACTTTTCACATGAGAGAAAACACTCATTTAACTTGAATCAATGTTATGGTTCACTATGCACCCCTTTTATCTGAAATACTTGCTACTATAAATTTATCATTTTTTATCAGTTGATTAATTTGTATTTCAAAGAAATTTCGATAAATTATTATATTATTTATCTAAGGATCGCTATGATGTTGTGCACTAGAAATATAAATATTGGTGTGCAGCGGTCTATAGAGATTGTCAATGGACAGAGTCGGTCTGAATTATTTAGAGTTTCTGATTATTTAGAGGTCATGTACTAAATATATGGAAAAAATTTGATGGATGATACAAAATTTGTTCTATATTGTCGGTAAAGAAGACTCGTAATTTAAAAGTGCAATTTACTCCCATGGGATTTACTAAATGCAATGTCGACATATTGTTTTCTACTTTCTATCGTGATATTTTCCAACATGTATGGATCACTTGATTTTTAATGATATGAATTAATTTCCTTTCATAAAAAATAAAAATTGTGTCCAAAAGAAATATTTGCCGATAAAAAATTGTAGGCCAATTAAATTGGTCAACTTTGAATGATAAACCTTATTGAGTTATTATTGGCTTAAAGGTTTTTGTTGGAACAAATCCATTCACTCAATCAAAATCATAACACCGCGCAAGCCATTAAACCGACCGGGATTCATGTCTCCATCATGCGACAAATTCCAAATTCCACCATTGACAAATTGCCATTTTCATCTCTCTTTTTCTTCTTTGTTTTCTATTTTTTGTATTTGACCGACTATATACTATATAATATAAATAAATAATCAATACACTTTACAAAAGAATATTATTACTACAATAAATAGTTTAAAATAATATGACCATATAAAAAGATCAAATATTATAAGAGTTAATTACACGAGTTTACTACAATTAATTGGATTGAGTTTGAGTTTGACCAAGTCTTAAGCAGATGTGTGCTTTTACTGGCTTATGATCTGAACCGTATATTTCATCCAACGACTCATAGGAATGTAGTGTTGCTTCCACGTTATCTGTGTCTTCTATTTTGAATAGTATACGATCTGTCCATGCTGGTACTCTAACCTGTAAATTCAACATACACACATCATCATCATAGAATCATTAAACGTCACGAAATCATATCTTAAACATGTCACACAAATGGATATACGATGCATTTGGTAGCATTTCTACGTGGAATTTTGACTCAATAATTACCTTGTGACTTGTGTCATAATTGCTACTTCCTTTATTATACTTATATGTTGGTTTGAATGTCAATGTCCCCTCACAAAATCCATTGAAAATTTGTCCTTCTCCAGCTTGTTGCAAGAGTTGATCATTAGCATGCAGCTTCTGATCAAATGAAACAAAATGAATTATCAATTATGTATATTATGAGTTTAGAATTAAGTTGCAAACTAATTATAGCTTAGTGGTGATGAACTAATTACATGGTGAAGGTCTTTGTTTATTAGGTTCCTGGCAGGATGTGTATCAATTCCTTGAAGCCTATAGTTAAGATCTCCTAGCCAAACAATCATGTGGGCTGGTCTAGAATATGGGTTCCAAATCTTGGAGAATAGGGAGTGTGATATATGTCTGCATTCATAATTTCTTTCTTCCACATTGCGACCATGAGCTGCAACAACATTGAAAAAATCAAGTACAATTAATCTTAGCTAATTATAACCAATATGAACATCTTTGTGAAAGTATTTA
Organism: Trifolium fragiferum; assembly: GCA_954870985.1. Classification (NCBI taxonomy): domain Eukaryota; kingdom Viridiplantae; phylum Streptophyta; class Magnoliopsida; order Fabales; family Fabaceae; genus Trifolium; species Trifolium fragiferum. Next base: position 2,512,863 of record OX940796.1, read on the forward strand.
TTGTTTCTAGTTAATTTTCATATTTGAGGAACTAAAGTGGAAATGGATTAGTTAGTTGTATTCATGCGGTTAACACATTCGTGGCCATTAGATCAAGATTAAATAGTCCTAAAAATTTGCATAATTTTTTCATTTAAACTTTTTTATCAAACTTAAAGTTTGAACATTCTAATTTTAATCTGATGTGTTGATTGCTTGAATGAAAAATTTTCAAGCCATCAGGAGTTATATCATCTAATTACAATATATTAATGCTTAAAAATATTTTTGTTTCTATTGGACTAGTGACTAAATGTGGTGACCCGAGTTTGAACTCAAAATTCCACATAAAATGTCATCACAACTAAATGGACCAGAATTTGTTGCTGTCAGAATTTCACTCAGTTTCACATAGTAATTAATCTCAGCCATTCAAATAAGATCGTGCGGTCTAGATAAAATACACTATTAAATAATCTGATTCGTTGATTCAGATCGGATGGTTAGTGGTTACTAACCAGAGAGGTGACATGAGATGAACACCAAACTTATGCCATTGTAGTTAACACGGATTGCTACAGCACCTTTCTTTCTTCCAATTATTCCTCCACACCCTCCAACAGATTCTTTGTCCACATGTAATTCTGCATATACAATATATAAAAACATCTCATTTAGCTGATATTAATTTAATTTATTAGTTTAAAACTAACCATAAGAAAATTATAATTTGACATAAAAATCTCACCTTCAATGAATGATCCTGCATTCTTTGGTCCAAACAAGTACAACTGCAAAGATTGCATGGTAACTTTACCTATCAGCCTTCATTTCCATAAGAAGAAAAGAAAATTCCAATAAGTTATGTCAGCAGCTTAAACATATATGGTTGCATTTGCACTAGCATCTTGACAACATACTCTCTCTGATCATTTTTATAACAGACAGTTAACTGTCCCTTATAAAAAGGATCAGAGGAAGTAGTATTTAGAATTTGGACAAACTCGAAGCTAATTATAGATTTAAATTTTCAATGTTAGGATTCAAACAAAAGAAGTACATAAATGTGGCCAATCTTCTTACGTGTGAGTTTCATCCAAAGCTGCTGAAAGCATAGTTGCAACTTTTTTTCTTGGAGCTTCTTGAAAGCCAACAACTAGAAGATCGAAATCGCGGTTGCTACCAACCATCTCAGCTAAATCTTCAAACGAAACCTAATTAATTCAAAACCATAGTGAACATGAGAAGTTAATTTTCAGCTTGTAGGTGGGTTCACTCTCGATTAATAGTACATATGTAGTTGCGTGCAGAGGATATCATATTTTGAGTGACTGCATGTACCTGGCCATTCATATTCCAAGTAACTATGGAGATGCAGAGATTTGAAGCGGTGAAGTTACAAGCTTTATCCAAACTCACAGTTCTTATCCCAATCTCAGAGGGAGAAGTTTCATGATCATGTACAAAACCGGTTGGCCTTCTCTTCCACCTTGATAATTTTCCTCTACAAATTTCGTACATACATTAAAAAAAAATATATTAGAACACATGTTAATTGATCAATGGCACCAGGAAAATTAAGATAAAAAATTTCATATCATATAATCTTTCTAGTTTTATTTATAATCAAATATCAGTTTTACAGATTCATTGAAAATGTGATGTAACTATGAATTATTTTTTCAATAAATTTAAAACGACAAATTTTACTTATATGTGCAATAAAATATACTACCTTTTGCAGAGTTGGTTCCCCATTGTATTTTACTAGTAAGAAGCAAGAATTTCCAAAAGAGCTTAGTGCACAAAATGAATTTGAGTGAAATAGATTGAATATTGAGGAAGATGAATGGATAATAACTAAATTCATTGACTTTGGACTTATATTTATTGCTATATTTATACTAGAGAGGTTCTATATGCTGTATCACTTTTCAAATCGAAGATATATTGAACTTCTACACCATTCTAGAGATTTTGAATAAATGAAATACAATTAGTGGTTCAAAATTTGGATCACGTGTCTTAAAAATCAAATTTATTGGTGAGGTAGGTCGGGTCTCGTTGACAATGGAATTAAAGAAGTGAAAACAAAATTGAAAAGAACAATTTGTCTGGACTAATTAAGCATGCCATGCAATTTACGTCAAGCAACTTTGTGGAATGACAATTCAAACAAATTATAATAGTATTAGTTCATTTCAAGTTATCCAAAAGCTAAGTCTCTAGTTGATTATTATTTGTAGACTAAAGTTCTATTTGGAAAGAAGAAATTTTGATCTTATAGCTTAAAAACTCGTACGATTAAAATGGACTTGTTTGGATAAATAATTAGAAATTTTTAATGAACATTTTCATACTTATAAGTTAGCTTATTAGCTAACTTACAAATAGGCAAGACGCGTCGTAAAAAATGTACAATTATATCAATATGTGTTGTCATAGATTAAAAATAGAGAATCTTTAAATATAGGGGGTAAAACAAAAAAAATAATATTTCAAGGATAAAATAAAACTCGTCTAAATGATAAGAGATAAAATACCTATTATTAGTAATTTTTAATATATTGTTTGTTAACAGGATCCACTATTTTTGACATTGTCTTCCAAAAATTAAAACAAAAATTATTGAAGTAGTATTATTTGGTATATGAGTGCATAATAATTTTGAAAATTGTAATTGGTTAAAGTAAAATAAATGGACCGTTGGTAATGCAATCATAGAAGAAAAAATACAATTTTAAAAAGGGTCGTCTTGTTGTGAGAGATGAACTATTATTTAAGGATGAAAACATTTGATTCATATACTAGGATGTTAAATAATTGTTTTGGATTGCGTCTAAATAGACTTAACGTCACAATTCACATAGATATCAAACTCGACCCATTTGGGCGTCGCGTCAAGTTTGGTCTACTTAGGTCATCGAGCTCAACCTTCCTAGGTCGTCGAGCTCTACCAAATTGCATGCTAACCCAAAGCCAAGTGTCCTTGCTCAACGGTCTTGCAATATCCATCCATATTATAATGGTGCTCATCAAGACTCCTCAATCATTTTATTCTAATACATACAGCCATTGATGACATCATTATGCTCACCAGTGGTTTTGGTCCAACGCTGGGAACTATATATACTCCTTTCATGCAAAGGAGTCAGTACATTCTATCTCACTTTCTTCTGCTTCACACTAGTACCAACTTGAACGTCAGAATACCTGCAAGTATAAAACTCTCCCATTCACCGGAGCTTGAACCAGTTCCTAGTTGGGCCTGTTTTGTTTTAGTTAGAGATTATAATGGGCCTACCCAAAGAAAATGGGCCCCGATTAGTGACTGTTCAGTTGTTCTCTCGCTCGCATCGATCACTGTATGAATCATTTTCATTTATCTCAATCTAGGTCTAAAAAATTTCAATCCTCTTTGCAGTTCTGATCCTAATTTCTCAATTTCAAATTCAAGTGCCAAATTCATGTAATTCAATTTCATTTCATCATTTTCACTGTTTTTGAATTTGCTTATACTGTGAGTATTTCTCGATCATTCGATTTCTGCATCATTTTTTTTTTATTTTTTCACTATTTTGTTCTTCTTACTCGATTATGCTTTGTTTGTTATAGCAATCCCGTTGATTTCCCTTGCTGGGACTTCTTGGTAGCTTGACATGGTAAATTCTTAGACTCTTGTTTGTCATATAAACTTAATTAAGCGCTTATAGCACGAGTAAGCTATTTTTATTACAACATAAAATAAATTCAAACTGATTTATATGTGTAAGCTATTTATATAACTAGATAAAATAAATTCAAATTGTTTTTATTTATATAAGCTATAAGCTGTTTTCATCTTATGGACATGTCATAATCTATTTCTGTAAGCTCTTTCAAACAGGTCTCATAAGTGTTTATGCCACTAGATATAGATAAAGCTCTAATATAAGACCCATAGTGACCGTTTATGTTAATTTATAAGTTCTTACCAACGAAAATTGTATTTTTATAAGCTATTTTTTCATAAACTACCTTAACAAACTTAAAAAAATACATAAAAATTTATTTATTTGCATAAGCTGTTTTGCATAAGCTCAAAAATAAACTATTCCAAACGAGCCCATATTGTTCATGCAAAATCATGCCCTTAGGCCTTATAGGTAAACAAACATGGTAGAGTTGTAACTATACCATTTTGTAATTTGAATTCATCAGGACTAATTAATCACACCCTCATAGCTTGTTTTTAAATTTTGATATTTTATTTATTTATTTTTTTTTTTAAGTTACAATAAGCTAATTTGTTTTATGATTCCTGGATTTTTTTGTTTGAATATATCTAAAGAGAAGGGAACAATCTCAGTCTTCTTGCATGACTGATGCGGAGCCTGATATAATTAGTAGCTTACCAGGTCATATAATAGACCATATTCTATCACATTTGTCGATAAAAGAAGCAGTGAGAACAAGTATTTTATCTACCAAATGGAGGTACAAATGGGCGACACTTCCAAATCTTGTGTTTGATAGTCAATGTATCTCTGAAACTTCTGAAGACCTTTTAGATATCAAGAGCAAGCTTTCGAGAATTATTGATCATGTTCTTTTACTCCATTCTGGTCCGATCAAAAAGTTCAAGCTTTCCCATCGTGAGCTCATTGGTGTGACCGATATTGATCGGTGGACTCTTCATCTAACTAGAAGGCCGGTTAAAGAGTTTGTGCTAGAAATCTGGAAAGGGCAACGCTATAAGATACCTACGTGCTTATTTGCTTGTCAAGGTTTACATCATTTAGAATTATTTAACTGCTGGCTTAAACCACCGTCAACATTTCAAGGCTTTAGGAACTTGAAGAGTCTTGATTTGCAACATGTTACATTGGCTCAAGATGCTTTTGAAAATTTGATATCCAGTTGCCCTTTGCTTGAACGATTGACGTTGATGAACTTTGATGGTTTCAACCATCTTAACATTCGTGCCCCAAATCTGCAGTTTTTTGACATTGGGGGTAAGTTTGACGATATTAGCTTTGAGAACACTTCTCAATTAGCTGTGGTATCCATTGGTCTGTATGTAAACTTCGAATGCAATCAAAGTAGGTTGCATGGACGCTCTAGCAATTTGGTCGAGTTTTTAATTCATCTACCTCGTATACAGAGGCTGGAGATTCAAAGCTATTTTTTGAAGGTATAATGCTTAACTCATTGTGACACTTGACCAAATACTGTTTTTTCCCCTACAAATTTAAAATAAACCACAGTCACATGCATGCAACTCTTGATCTGTAAGATTAAAATTACTATATACTGGTGTTGAGTCATTCTTTTGTCTTCTTTTTGCTTCAGTATTTGGCTATGGGCGTCGTGCCAGTAAAGCTTCCTACACCTTGCATTGATCTAAGTTATCTTTCCATACGCATAAACTTCAATGATTCAAAGGAAATTTCAGCTGCCCTTTGCTTGCTCAGAAACTCACCTAATTTACGAGAATTAGAAATATTGGTGAGTACTCATTTAAGCTTGATCTGAGTTTGCTTGCTGATTTGTCGTGGCACATGCTGTTTTTGTTATTTGTAACAATTATTAGACAAAAGCTACTTAAGATGAAGGGCACTGTTTTTTGCCTACATACTGAAAAAGGAAATTGTACCTTGCTTCTTTTTTTCCTTTTCAAATACATCATTATATAGGTCCATTCAAGTCAATGATGATTAATTGTTATAGCAAGTGCCATCTGAAAGCAAAATATTTTTTGTGGTACCTGATGCACACTTTTCACAATCATACCGAGGCTTCATTGAAAAAATTTCCCTGACACTCTTTTGTTTTCAATATTATTATTATTATTATTATTATTATTATTATTATTATTATTATTATTATTATTATTATTATTATTATTTCTCACTCGTTTTATTTGAGCCCGATTTCTTATTTTTCGGGGTCTCTTTCTTGAAATATAATAGTGTTGGAAAGAGAGTATAAGACGTTGTGTTGTCTAGCACTCCTCGAGTTATTAACCTCTAGAACTAGAATTTTCATGGTTGATTTTCTTTTGAGTATTTGTCCAGTGTCTTTCAAGTTCTGGATAGTCTTTTGAGTTTCTAAGACTTCCACCCTTGTGTGTTATGATTGCATGTAGGCACGGCCTGAGGAGCAGCCTGTTCCAATTGCACACCACCCATATTGTTGGGAAGATGTCTATTTGGATTGGCCAGCCATGCGAGTGCAACATGTGAGAATAGATGGCATCTTTGGTATCAAACCTGAACTGGACTTCGTCAACTTTCTACTTCAATATTCTCCTGTGCTAGAAAAGATGGTAGTGAAACCTGCTTTAAACGCCGGACCAGAGTTGGTGAAAGATCTATTGCGGTTTAGGAGAGCTTCACCACGGGCTGAAGTTACCTACGACTTGTAAGGTTCGTTTGGAACGAGGGAAAGAAAGAGGAATGAAAGAAAATTATGGAAATCAATGAATGAATTTAGACTAAAGTTATTTTAAGTAATTCATCGGTTTCCGTAATTTTTTTTCCTTCTCATTTCTTTTCCTCGTTCCAAACGAACTAGTAATGTTTATTTTATCAAGATTGTCGGTGTCTAGTTAGGTCAATTCGTTTTGGCTAAGTGGAACCGAACCATAGATTCAACTCAAAACTCGTCGAGTTTTTCTTATATATGTATATATAGGGGATTGTTAACTTACTCCCACCTAAAAACATGTGGGAGTAAGTTAGCAACCCCAAAATTAACTTATTTAATTTTGAATGTAATCTAAAATTAATAATTATATTTTTTTATTTAGAAATTTAAGTGTTATGAATATTAATTAAACAAAATATGATCAAATTAATATATTATTAATATTTAAATAAAAATAATTTTAAAATATTAGATAATTCATAATTGGTTTTTTCTTATTCTTATTAGTTAAACTAGTATGTTAGCCCGTACCGTGCACGGGATAATTTTCTTTTTAAATATTATTTATGTATTTATTTTAATATATTATGTGTGCAATATTTAATTAAAAATGCCAAGATAAAATTGAGATATATGATATATGTTTAACAATGTTATAAGATAGAATGAGATGACGAATATTATTTCGCTTCCCGTTTTACACTATTAAGAGATAGATTATTTCTCTCATTTTCATATTTGTGACTATATGGTGACCTTTTAAATATAAAATGATTATAAACTTTATTCTCAAATGAAAAATTAATTAATCTAGATGCATTTTTAATAGTAGGGTCAAAAGTGTTCTACGTTTTTCATTCTACACCTGTGAGAGATTATCTCTCTCTCTCTCTCTCTCTCTCTCTCTCTCACACATTATTTCTACATCTATCGAACAAAATAATTTTCATTTTTTAATAATATTTATTTGCTTATGTTCTTTTTTTTTTTTTTTTTTACTTTGGAAGGTTGTCTATATATGTCACTTTTCATTTTATATTATTTTGAATGTTTCCTATATTTTTCTTTCAATTATTTATGATATTGATTTTGTATAATTTACTTGAGTATGAAAATACGATATATGTTTAAGGATGTTACAGGGGCATAGTGTGGTGGAAAATACTCATTCATTCCCCGTTCAACAACACTATGAGATTCTATCTGACTTCCTCTCTTTCACGTCTCTATAGGAACTCCATCTACAAAATTTTAAATGAATATTAAGATATTTTGACCATGTTCCTATTCTCAACGTTTTTTATTTTTGTCATTGTACCACAATGAAGCAATTTTCACGTGTGAGCGTCAAATGAAAAATTTTATGTATGAATCTCCATTTACATTGATAAATTAGCATCTCGAAAAAGGTTTGAACGAATATTTTATGAAAAGTTTAAAATTGAAATTACAAATAAAAAAAAAATATCCATTGATTATAAAAAATTAAAATTATATTAATTTATTTTAAATTTTAATTTCCTTAGATTTTTTCAGTTGGATGTTAATGAAAGTGCGACAAACATAAAATAAAGAAAAACTCTCGTAGTCGGAATTTAAATTTTAATTAGTCAATGTTTATTTTTAATTATAGAGTGGGAAGTGTTTCATGTTTATCATTAAGACTCTCTCTCTCTCTGTCTCTCTCTCTCCCTCCCTCCCTCTCTCTCTCTCTCATATATATTATTTTCTAATAAATATTAATAAAATTCTCGTATTCGGTTCTCACTATCACATACATTAACTTTTCAGCTTGGGAATCATTTTTATCATGCTAGATAAAATTTTAAATAAGTGATCCCCATTATAAAATATAAAAGTATGGAACTGCGATTGAAATTTTAATTTTCATTATTCAATGTATATTTTTTTTAATATTGGTGTGAGGAATTCTATCCATTTTTCATTCTATACCACTGAGACCCTCTCTCTCATTCTAGCCATCTTATGTGTCCGTTACAGAACTCTATGGCTGCTCCATGAACAAAAAATAGTTGTAAATTCTTTATTATTTTTTAAGAAAATCAATAAAATTCTCGCATTCTTGTTCAAAAAAAATAAATAAAAAATCTTGCACTTAGTTCTCACTATCATCTACGAACACTTTTTATCATGGGATCACTTTTCGTCGTGCTAGGTAAAATTTAGAGATAATTAGTCAAGGTATAATTTTAATAGTGTAGTGAGAAGTGCTCTCTGTTTTCTATTTTAATAGCCAAGGTATAATTTCAATAGTGAAATGAGTGATTCCATAAAAAAATATGAAATATGATTTAAATTTATTTTAAAACAAATCAACATAGAAATATAACATTTAATTGAATGATTGGATAATAGATATATATCCAATCAAATTTTAGTCGGAGTGTTCATTTTTTTTTTGAATAAAAATTCAAAATCGAAGTGTTTACTTAGTTTTTATATATTAAGTATATAATATTTAATCATGGATTAATAAGTTTGTCGTCATTAAAACTATAATATATATATATTAATAATTAAAATAAAATATTTGAATTTCTACAAAAAAAAAATAATAGAAAAGTTTTAATTGAATTTTACCTACGCAATAATAGTAAAATAAAAAAATATCAATTCCCGCAAAAAGAAAGAGTTTCTGAAAAAATAAAATAATAATAACAAAGATTCTAAAAAAATAGAGTTTATATAAAAATATATAATATTAAAGTTTCTACAATAAGAAAATGTGAGAGAAGTTTTAATTGAATGAAAAAAAAAACTCGATTAGAAAAAAGAGAAGATCTAGTTTAGTTGTATATATCCGACAATATTTTTTTTTTATAATAATCCGTTAGAGAAGATACAAAAAAATATAAGCTTTAATTGAATGTCACCTAAGCAATTTAACTCTAATTATTTTACATTCAATTTAGTTCTAATTAAACGTCACATAAGCAATTTTTCTTGAGAATGCACGAGAGAGCTTCGTGGGAATCTCGCTATGTATATAATAGAGATATGACTATAGTCATGCATTTCAATAACAGATAACACAACACTTATATACTCATCGATACATCTTGTAAACAAATAATATCTCGTTTGTTTTTACGTATTAAATGTAACTCTTTGAATCATGCATGTTATGTGAGATGAAATATTATATATGGTTGAAATACAAAGTGATGGTATATTTTAATCCCTATTCTTTTATTTTATTTTTACAGAACTTCTATTATATTATTATCTTTTTTATTTATATATCTATTTTTATCAAATACTCTCTCCGTCTCATATTATAAGAAAAAAAAAATCAATTTTTCTTATCTTAAATTATAAGCCAAAAACAACTGACACTTTCTCTTCTTTTCCCCATGATAAATAACTAATATAAATTTGTTTTACATCTTTTCATGAAACTTATTTCAAGAAAAACACAAAAAGCCATACTTCAAATTTTATTTTTTTTAATAAGTGTGAAATTTTTTTTGCTTATAATATGAGATGGAGGGAGTAACTTATTATATTTAAATGCCACAATTATATTTAACTGTCAACAAATATTAGCTTAACTGACAGAAATGTCAAAATTGCTTTTACGCCACTTCGTCTATCTACCAAAAAAGTTTATTCAATTTAAATAATTGCATAAAATTTTGCAGTATTATATTATTTCATCAAAATATAATAATAATTTATTTGTTTTGTTTTCACTTGTTTTCATTTTTTTTTTGTAATGTTTTTTTTTTTCGCACACATGCATAAAAATAGGAAACATTGTTGAAAACACAGAAGTACTAAAAATTATTATTTATCTAACTCTTAATTAATGTACATCCTCGGTTCCTCTATATCCCCTTTAATAAACAAATAGTTTCTTTTTAGGATCATTGAACAATTGATATACTTGTGTATATATCAAATAATCAATTATTCAACCATAATTTTTGGTTTATTAATGTAAGTGTAGTTTAATATAAGTTTTTTTTTAATGGCAGTATAACAATAAGTTATATATCTTGTAATAAGTAACCAAGCCAGAAGCTCTCACCAGATACTGCCTACCTTTATTATTGTCATTGATGCTTACTTCAAATACACATGAATCTACCTTCTACAAGCCAAATCAAAAGCAGTCACCATCTTCAAAGAGTTTAAAAACATGCTTGAGTTATAATTAGATTGTCTATAAAATCCCTACAAACTGACTCGGGAGGTGAGTTGACTTTAGATCATTCACCTCCTATCTCAAGGACCTTGGTATAACTCATAGGTCATATGCCCTCATACACACCATCAAAATGGTGGTGCAGTAAAAAGAGAAAACATAGACATGTTGTTTCTTTGTTACTCCAATACTCATAAATGAGACAATTATTTATTCATCTAATGATCGTGTCTAAAGATGTGCTCTTTAATAAATTCAAATTTTCTTACAAATCTTTATTTTCTATGAACTCTGCTAGCCGTCACTCTTTTGATTTTATTCGCCACTTAAATGTATTTCACCATTTTATCTCTTTTTGTGAATGTTGGAAATGATGTTAATATGATCATTAATGTAGTGGCGTTAATGTGTGGAAGTTGAACAAACTTGGTTGGAAATGAAAGGATGAAACACATGAGTCTTGGACTTTTGAAATATTGATGTGTGAATTGAAAAAAGTGGGAGAAGTCCCACATTGGAAATGTCACACTCCTTATTAGTGTATATATATCCTAAAGTGACTATTTGGGGCGTGCCCCAAGGGGTACCCCGTTTTGTGAACGGCCAACCCCGTATCACCACGCGCGCCGCCGCCGTCCGGCTCGGCGGGGCTTGGTGATGTGTAATTTTTTGGGTCACATAATCTAATTATTTTAATTAATTAACGCATTTAATGAGTCATTAAATGCAATTCATTTCTGTTTAAAGCACATGTTAAATGTGCAAAGACCAAGTCCTTATCGGATTTTCTCGCCGAGTCGACGTCTATCCGGTTCAACTGTTAATTCAAAACGTGCGTGATGATCCAGTAAAACGCGGAACCGCTTCATCTGAACGTGGTTAAACTGATCCAAAACGGCTCCCTCTTTTCTCTCCTTTTTGGCTCCCACTTTTGCATATAAATATCAGTCCTCTCATTCAGTTGTACACACAAAAAAAATTTTTCTCTTCTCTCTCTGATCACTCAAATATTTTTCTTTTGTTCTTTTGTTTCAGAAATTCGAAACAGTATCGTAGTACTGTTACAGAAAATCGATATAGTTGTATCAATTCGAGTTATGTCGTCGTATAACTCGAGAAGATGTTGTTCTTGACCGATCGCTACGAGTGTAGTAGTCTTTTGGTTACTGTTGTCAGAGCTGTTTTATCCTGGGGACGGCGTGGTTGTTGTCTGCCTTGCACAAATTTTGGCAATTCCACGAAATGTCTTAAAGAGAGCATATTTATCCGCGACTCAGCCAATAACGAATTCAGTTCCATATTTTGAAATAACTTTTTTCGAAAATCACTTTTTGTGTTGTAAAATATTTCTCATGTTCACGAGGTAAATAATGAATTACCATATTCCATGCCATTTGTAATGGAAAACTGATTCACTGTCTTAAAAATATTTCTTTGATATTGTTTGCAGATCAAAATACGATTGTCTTTTTTTTTTTTTTTTTTTTTCCTTCTTTTCTTTCTAATCACGATGTAAATTAGGAATTTCCTATTTTCCATGCCGTTTTCAAGCCATCATTGGCACTAAGAGTTTACATGGGCCTCAATGGTTGGAGAGTTGAATTAAGTTTAGGAAATACGGAGTTGGATATTTTTTCTTCAAATTATAATTTGTTTGTAAGAATTGAATTCTCTTAGTTTGAGTTGTTTTGTTTTGGCTTTTTTTTTGGGACTATATTTTTGCGCCCCGTTCTTCTTGCATCGCTCCGGTGCTTCCAATTTTTTGTTTCTTGTAGGTTAAACATTGAGTGTATAAAAACGTAAAATAAGATAACAAAATATAGTTAGGTACTTACGGTTCCTTTGATGCGCAGGATAGTGAGACAGGATATGATAAAATTATCCTATCTTACTTCAATCTATTGTTTGGTGCACTAATAGGAAATGATAAATTAAACATACTCCTATCATATCCTATTGCTCATTTGTTATTTTAATCCTTAACTTTTGGTGGGTTAGCAACAGGATAGTGAGGCATCTTCTTCAATTCCCACTGCCAGCAACTTTATACATTTATTTGTGAAATTTGTCTTTTATGCTATACAGATTATTTTCGTAACATTTTAATTTTTTTTTTAATATTCCTGTAAGTTATTTTACACTCATTTTAAAACCTTTTTATGCTATACACATTATCGATGTAAGTTATTTTACACTTTTCTTGTAATTTTTTTTGTTGATATTTTTTTTTTCGAACTTCAACCTTCTGTATGTTATTTTACACTTTTTTTTTTTTTGGAAAAATAGTCTTTTTTCTAGTTTGATTTTTGTTGGAAATTGTCTAATACTTTCATTACATATTTTATTTAATACTAATTAAAAAAATTAAAACTATTTTTATTATAAAAAAATGCATTTATTTTACAAGAATAGTTTTTGTATTTAAATATAACATGTGTCTTATTATCATATCAATATAAAATGCATTTATTTCTTTATGATAAATTAATGCTATCATGTGTCTCTAATCATATGCGCACCAGACACATGACATGATATGTGTTTATCCTGTCACTATCTTATCCTATCATTATCCTACTTTTTATCCTATCATACTCCTATCATATAATGCGCATCAAACGGACCCTTAAAGTAATCACACTTTAACTAGGGAACTCTATAATTCTATAAATTGAAACTTATATTTTTCAATCTGTCATTCATTTATACTATGTTCATTCAAAATATTTTCATGGAGTGAGAGAGACAAAAAACATTTAAATTTTTATAAAATTCGGTAATTAAAGTGTGAGATGAGTTAACACTTTAAATAGCAAATTATATTTCATTCAAAATATTGGCCATGGGATGAGGAAATGGTGAAGGGACAAAACCATCACATTTTTATACGGTTTATTACTTAAACAATGAATTCAGTTCACACATAAAATAAGGAGCAAAGTATTTTATAAAATACGATGCACGAGATATAATGGGGACGCAAAAAGAAATATCTTATTTTCGAGCTTGTAGTTTTTTCCCCTTGTTTGGACTTCCGTATCTAATTAACAATTTTGACTGGGTTGTCCATTATATTTGTGATCTACTAATTAACAATTTTATGGGACTTTTGCAGCTTGAATTATATTTGTCATTTACTAGATCATAAGTTTTGACCGTGTCAAATTTTAAACCACAAATGTTGTTTAACTAAATTTCTAGTTGAGTGTCCCGTGAGCTTAGCTCGATTGGTAGGACAAATGCATTATATATGCAGGGGGTCGGGGTTCGAACTCCGGTCATCCCACTTATCCACCTTATGAGTGGAATTTCTAGCCATTAGGCTACCGGACCAAAAAAAAAAAAAAATAATTTCTAGTTGAGTATAAATTGTGACTTCACCAACCATTGAAGTGTTGTTCAAACATAAGTCATAAGCTTATCATAATATTTCTTTATTATTCTCTTAAATAACATTTAACTTTTGAGTTCAATGACCGTCTGGTGTAGCCACCAGTGTTCTATCTCGTGCCAACCTCCATTGAGTTTTCCAATAAGCAACCTTGCTATGCACTTTGTAATAAGGAAGACCACTCATTCAAATCGAAAGTTCCATTTTGTTTCAATTTATTTATTCTAAAATTTGTCGTTATATATTATTTGTGCCAAGCCAACTTGTTTGTATAATAATCAAGTTAAGGACAAAGTTCTACGATTGAAAGAGTTGGCATGTACTTCGAAGACTGAAACAAATTTCCTGAGTTATATGGACATAATATTAATCAGAGTATACAATTTAAACAATAATTAATATTATATATATTGAAAATTAAAAAGTACACTAACAATGTTTTTACAAATATGAAACTTAAAATGAGACAAGTAACTATTAAAATGTTCCATCTATCCTAGATTATCATTCCTAAAAAAATTGTTACAAATTATAAGTCCTTTTTACAATATCTTACTATTTGAATATTTATTAGTCTTTTTTTTTCTTCAATTTTTTAATATTTCTTTTGGTGTTAATCTTTTAATTCTCAGACGAAGGGAGTTCCATTAATGCAAAGTTCGATCGCAAAATAAGTAAAATCTAATTAAAAATTGTTCTTATCAAAAATCGAAATTAGATTTTCTTGTACAATTTATCTTAAGAGGAACTCAATAACCACTTGAGCACAATATTTTAATTTATTCTCCTCATAGCCTTAATGAACAATAACTTTATAAAATAATACTTACTTTTTTTTTCTAACAATATTAACTATATTTCTTAACTGTTCATAAAAAAATAAAAATTCTTTTTTTTTTGTCAAGTAGCCTAGTGGCTAGAAAATCCACCTTAAAGGTGAATAAGTGGAGTGTCCCGGGTTTGAACCCGGGCTCCTGTGCGATGTCTCTACCAACTTGGGTAAAATTACAAAATGACGTATAATTTGAAATTCATTAACTACTTTTTTTTTTTAAGCGGCAAGTAAATATTTTTGAGGAACTTTTACTTACCAACCAGCTACCTTTCTTTTCCTCACCCACCATTGCATTTTAGTTAGACCCAATTTCTCATGTCGTGTAGCATATAAATTATATAACCAACTAACTATATAATATAAGCTATAGCAACACATTTCTAATATTCAAAGTCTATTTGAAATTCAAAAAGTGTGATATAAAATTAATCATGGCTACTGACACTCCTCTACTAGACAACACTAACAACTCTTCTAATGTTGTTGATCATGAGGAAGAGAAACCATTTAAAATTGTTCACAAATTTGGTGTGGAATCAAAGAAGATATGGAAAATTGCAGGTCCAGCAATCTTAACTGCTTTATCTCAATTCTCACTTGGTGCACTCACTTCTACATTTGTTGGCCATGTTGGTGAGCTCCAACTTGCTGCTTTTTCTGTTGAAAACTCTGTCATTGCCGGGTTCGCCTTTGGTTTCTTGGTACGAAAACTTTTCATCTACATTTTACTGTTACATTATATTCGTCTTTTACTGTTCTTGTTCAAATGTGTCTAACAACGAAACTCACACACACATGAAAAGGGAGAAATTGCATGATCGAGCCTACTACGCCCCGAACATAATTAATATTCCTACAACATTTTATCATCTGAATTATATTTACGAACATTATTTTATTAAACTTGTTTTTTAATAGTACATTTGTTTTTATCATAATAATTGTACCTTATACTAAGATATTTTCCCAAAATGCCTTTTCAAAAATTCATATATTTGGATTAATGTGTTAAGGAATTGATAGTCTATGCAAATTGATTGATTTATATACATTTTTTTGTTGTTGGAAATAGTTGGGTATGGGAAGTGCCTTGGAGACACTATGTGGGCAAGCATTTGGTGCTGGTCATATAAGGATGATGGGAGTTTACATGCAAAGATCATGGATTATCTTGTTGACTGCTGCCCTTTTAATGTTACCATTTTATATTTGGGCATCTCCTCTCTTGAAGCTCGTTGGACAGACCGATGAGGTTGCAGAGGCTGCTGGTTAGTTACTTCTATTCATTTCATCTGTATAATAATTTCGTCAAATTCACCGCAAATACAAACATACTATAAGTAGTTTAAGTGTTTAGCAAATGTTGAATGACTTACGACTTTAGCATATTGAATAACTCAAAAATTATCAATTGTTCGATCTAAATTAACTGCTGAGATTATGACTACAAGGAATCCAGTTCCAATTTTTCGCTAGTTAGGTAGCTAGGAATAGGGCCTCTAGTGTTCTCAAAGAGGGGACCAAAGAGTAGTTGGTGCTCTCACAAAAAAAAGACACCATTTTTCATAAAAAATTTCAGGGTAGTTGGTGCCACAGCCCCCATATAGCAACACTTTACTCTGCCCCTTGCTAGGAAATTTTAAATGCAGATTGACTTATGTCTAAGCTATTATAATATTAATCAATAATGTAGTACTATAAATGCACATTATGATAGGAAAATTCTAACATGGTGGTCCATGGTGGACCACTCATGAAAAATCCTATAACGAATATGAATTTTACAAAATCCACTGTTGGATTGAAAGTTTATATCATATAGATCATCTATAGAAAATTTTAGAAAAATTGAAAATCATTTGATATGTTATTGAGATCCATCAAGATTAACGGTTTATTAAATACTGTAAATCTTGATAAATCCCAATAAAATATCAAATGATTTTCAATTTTTTTATGGATGCTCTATATGATATAAACTTTCAATCTACCAATAAATTTTGTAAAATTTGTATTCGGTTAGATCACTTGTCCACGGTGAACCACTTGTGAAGGTAGTCCACCGTAGCATTAGCCCATTATGATAATGACTTGGAAGCTTATGCACATTATGATAATGAATGACTTTGAATGTTAGCTATCCACATGCTTCTTACAACAAGCACAATAATTTGTGTTGCTTACAAAAGTTGTTGCAATATTTAATAAACCAATACAGTAGAAGTAAGAGAAAAACGAATCTGAATCCTCTCCAATTTTTTATGTTCAGCCTTCTTTTTTTTTTCTAATTTAATGGCTGATTGAGCCACAAAGAAAAAAAAAAAGAGATAAAGTGCTAATGAATAGTTAAGATTATGACGGCATGAAAAATATAGGAGAAAGTGTCGGAGAGAATCCAAATTCAAAAAAAAAAAAAAAAATGAACAAGTAAAAGACATTCATTTTTTAGTTCCTAGATTGGAATTCGGCAATGTTCCTGTCAAGTATCAACTAAATTATGTTCACGAAGACCGTTACGTTTTTTCTATTTATGAATCATTTTTTAAAATGCATTGTTTTTAAGGATATATAATTTGATTTAAGAAAATTAAGAAATGATTGCATCTTAATTATATTTTCTTTTAACTAGAATTATTATAGGTGTACATGGTGTATATATTTATTACATCAATGTTTCTTTTTTGTAGGCAAATTTGCTTTATGGATGATACCACAATTATTTGCATATGCTTTGAATTTTCCAATCCAAAAGTTCTTACAAGCACAAAGGAAAGTCCTTGTGATGTTATGGATATCAGCATCAGTTTTGGTTTTCCATGTAATTATAAGTTGGCTTCTAATATTGAAACTTGGATGGGGTTTAGCTGGAGCAGCAATTACTCTTAACTTATCATGGTGGCTTATTATTATTGCTCAACTTATGTACATTTTCATCACTAAATCTGATGGTGCTTGGAATGGATTCTCATGGCTAGCATTTTCTGATTTGTTTAATTTTGTTAAACTTTCTTTAGCTTCAGCTGTTATGTTATGGTATATATTTTCTCAAACTTTTGATTTTTAGTTCAACTTAATTAATATTTGATGGAATTTTGATGTTAAAGTGAACTTTGAAAATTTGATGGCAGCTTGGAGTTTTGGTACTTGATGATATTGGTGGTGATAACAGGACATTTGAAAAACCCTCTAGTACCTTTGGATGCCATAGCTATTTGGTAAAATCTTCTTTTTACCTCCATTCCATCAATTTATCATTGTGCTATATAAGTATAGTAGATATAATACTCAAATTTTGCTTTTTTTTTTTTGTCAAGGAGTATAGTGGTTAAAAATTTCACTCTTAAGATGGATAAGTGAGATGACTAAGTTCGAACCCCAACTTCCTATATATATAATGTTAATGTCCTTATCAATTGAGCAAGTGACAAATTTAACATTTTTATATTAGACATAATTTATCTTTTACAAAAGTTATTTATAATTTTCTTTATTCCTCGTCACGCTTGACACTATTGTACTTGATGCTAAGAGATAGTTTGGTTGGTGTGATGAATAGATACATGACAAAAAAATTAAGATCAACAATTGTTACTAATATTATGTTTACATGTTTGCAGTATGAACATAAATGGTTGGGATATCATGATTGCTCTAGGATTTAATGCTGCAATAAGGTGATAATCTCTTCTCCTATTTCTTTTCTTGACAATATTTATACTGAAATAAATACATTTGAGAATTGAGACTTATATGAAAACAATTTATGAACTTAACTTAGAACATGTTCATCTAGTCAAAAAAAATAAAAACCTTATAACATGTTCATAAGTTGTTTTCAGCTTCTTTTCATAAGTTTCCTAAGATAGCTTACGAAAATAGTTTATAGCTTAATCATACAATATCTTATGTAATAAAAATGGTTTATTTGTAAGCGCTTATGCTATAAGCTGCAAAATAAGTTGTTTATCCTGAGCAGCGAACACAAATGTTAAGTAAAGACAACTCAAAAAGAAATTATATCAATTAAGTGCATAATTATTTATTGATTATGTTTACTTTTATGAACAGTGTGAGAGTATCAAATGAACTTGGAGCAGGTGATTTTAAGGCTGCAAAATTCTCAGTGATAGTGGTTTCCCTGACATCAATATTCATAGGTCTTATTGCCATGATCATAGTACTAACAACAAGAGATTACTTTCCTCAATTGTTTACTTCAAGTGATGCTGTTGCTGAGGAAACAACTAAACTTGCTGTCTTGCTTGGTATCACTGTTCTTCTAAACAGTCTTCAACCAGTCTTGTCTGGTAAGTCACAAAAAAATTGAAACAAATTATTAGTCCTTTTGTTACTGCTTATTCCTTCCGTTCTCATATATAAATAATTTTTTTTAGGTTCATTAAATAATTAATGTATCTGGTCTATACTATAGATCAAATACATTAATTATTCAATAAACTTGAAAAAGGGTATTTGCATACATACGAGACTATTTTGTAAAAAAAATAATCACTTTTAAAAGTTTTAATAAATTTATGAATTGTTGATATATTTTTAGGTGTTGCTGTTGGAGCTGGTTGGCAATCTCTTGTAGCATACATCAATCTTGGATGTTACTATATTGTTGGATTACCAGCAGGGATATTGTTGGGTTTCACATTTGGTTTTGGAGCACAGGTGATTTACTATTCATCTTTATGTTTAACAGATAAAATTTTGAGCTTATAGTAAATAACTTGGTTCATAAGTTTATACAATCAAAACATGGTGACAATGTTTTCTCACGAACTTATAACATTTTTTTTTATTAAGTTATAACTTCTTTGATAAGTTGTTTCAAGTAGCTTAAAATTTATAATGTTATCAAACGGATATTATTTTGTAATTTTCTATTATCAAAATACATTCTTTCATTCTAACTCTTTTTATACCTATGATCTGTTATTTAGGGTATTTGGTCAGGTCTAATTGGAGGCATAGCCATGCAGACAATAATACTTGTAATCGTCACTTCAATCACCAACTGGAAAAAAGAGGTTAGCGGCATTCTCTTTTTTTTTTTTTTTTTTTTTTCCGATAAATGTTAGTAGTTAGTTTGGTACGAGAAAAAGAATATGAAAATAATAGGAATTGAACCATAAATCTCCTTCTTGACACCGACTACGCTCTACGCATATGTGTTTACGAGTATTTTTTTAATGGGATCATGTAAGTAACTTATTGTTTGTTAAAATTTAATTTCATGGCTTTGGATTTCACAGGCTGATGAAGCAGAAAGTCGTGTGAAGAAGTGGGGAGGAGCAAATGCATATGAAAATTGAATTCTATTTAGATTGAATGAACAATGGAGGCATGGAATGTATTACACAACTTCACATGAGTCTTTGACTTTGTCAAGTCACACATATTGAGGGATGCATTGAGTTGCAGTGAAGATTAGAAAATCTTTGAAATTCAGTATACTTTCTCCCGCTTTAATTTTAAGCAAAAATTCATTTTTTCAGATTTATTAAATATCAATGAATCTAAAAAATGAACTTTTATTTACAATTAAGGATGGAGTTGCATTTCAATTATGGATTAGCTTAACTAGTTTTGTTTTGGAAAATGTTTAATCAATCATATGTATTTTGTGGTTTGTTTTTCAATATGTTGTCTTTGTATAATTTATTGATTTGTGTGATAAATATCACACAAAATTTATCCCTTAATGGAATCGTTTTGACAAAACTAAAAGTCTTTGAAAGTCATGAAAGTCGATAAATGGGATTATTCGCACTCTTAGTAGTTAGTAGTTACATCATAATCTTATTTTCAAGTTTTTATTATATTTCTTTTTGTATGTCTCTGTTATTACGAATGAAATATGTAAAAAAGTTTATTCCAAATGAAATGAAGTGATCTTTGTTTCCGCTAAAAATTAGTAGGCAATTATTTTTTAGATTACTTTTAATTTTATTTTAATGTTTGTTACTTCATTGCTAGTGTAATATATGTTGAAAATAATTACACATAAGTGAAAGACAAACAAATAATAAACTGCGCTGCTAATTTTTTTTTCAATGGCAGAACTAATCCTTTTGAAAATTACTTTCTTATCTTTAAACGTATGATCTTTGAATAAATTATGAGAATTAAAAAAGTCACGTGTTACATTAAATTTGTTGACAAAATAAGTTTTATAAGTTTGTCTTAAAAGGGGAAATTGGTTAATGTTTTTACTAAAACATAATTTTTACATTAAATTTTTGCAACAAATTTATTAAAAACATAATTATTAAGAAAATGTAACATAATCAGAAGTATAAAAAATAGTATGTAATGAAAAAAGAAGTATAACAAATTATTATTATAGTTAAAATCATGAAATAAGTCTAATAAAAATAAATAAGAAAGTCCGTAAGGTCTTACTCAACTTAAACCGTCAATATGTTGACAAATTATTTTTTTTTAATATCAATATTATTAGATTAAATACATTTTGTCCTCATGAGTCTAACTCAACTGGTGAAGAACAATGCACATTTGTGTAAGGACCAGGATTCAAATCTGGTATGCCCACTTATTCACTTCTAAGGGATAAATTTATAATCGCTAGGCTACCTGACAATAAAATAAAATAAATATATTTTATTGAATTCAAATCAAATACATCACAATTGTATATACAAATTTTAAGTGGTATTATTATTTTTATTTTATTTTTACATGAATTTTAAATGGTATTAAGCGCCACAATATGTTTAAAAGGACAAAGATAATATTATACACCCATAATATACTTCTTTTTACATGTACATATAACCAAATCACTTATAATATCGCTTTAAAAAAATCACTTTATATTACATCATTATATGTATTTGAGTTTAATTTTATACACAGTCGATGTAAAGTTATTATACACATATATTTAATGATATGTTGCCATATCATTTAATAAATGTTATATGTCATGTGTTTTTTTTTTTACGAACATATCATGTGTTTATGAACATAATACATGATGTATCATTATATTATTTGATGTATGTGTAAAATTCATTTACAATGACAGTTCATATAAATTAAATTCATTTTTATTTATAAACTATCTTGAAATATCTTCACAAAAAAATTGTTTCGTGAACTTAGCTTAGTTAGTTGAAATATTACATAATATACGTAGAAAGTCGAGATTCGAACCGAGTCATCTCACTTGTTCATCGTAAAGGAAAAAGAATGAAATTTCTAACAACTCGACAACTAGGGCTGGCAATGAACCGAACCAACTTGAAAATAGTTCGAGACTCGATTCGCTAATTAACTCGTTGAACTTGGTTCATGAACCAATTGAGCTGAACTTGAGCGGAAAATTAAGTTCGTTAATTAAATGAGCCGAACATGAACGGTATGTAGTTCGACTCGTTTGGTTCATGAACCCGCTCGATATATATATATATATAATGCACTAATATATTTATTTTTACTTATTTTTTGGTTTGTTTCAATGTCTTTATTTTCTTGTAGCTTTGAATTAATTTGTTATTGGGATAATTCTTATTGTATTTCAATTTCTTTCTCTTAAAAAAATTAATTTAAAAGATCAAATATATAAAATTTGAAAAAGTGACTTTTAAACTATGTGATTCGAGCAAACGAACTGAACCTAACGAGCCGAACTGAACTGTTCGCGAACTATAAACGAGCCGAACTCGAGCTGAAAAAATAGTTCGTTTCGAACTCGAACCGAGTTTCGAGCCGAACCAATTCTTATCGAGTCGAGTCGAGCTCAGACAGGTTCGACTCGACTCGACTCATTTCCAGCTCTATGGGCAACAAAATCTTATTTTTACTTTTCTTCAACAAAAATCCAATATATTTATTTTTTCTTCATTTTATTTTAATTTTAAAAAAATAATAAAACCATTATCCTCTTCCTCTAACCACATCCATCTTCACTTCAATCCCCATTCATAGCTAAACCATGGCAATTTCCTTATCATCTCTAACATCTTCCCTCTCTTCACTCTCTTTCTCTTCCAACATCTCTCAAAAACCAACCTCCCTTTCTCTCCCCAAAACAACTACCTTCTCCCGCTCTCCCAAATTCCCCTCCTTCACTGTAACCGCAACAACAGCAGACTTTGCTCTTGCCGAACCCGAAATCGCTGACCTCAAGAAATACGTCAAATCTAGACTTCCTGGTGGTTTTGCTGCTCAAACTATCCTCGCTACTGGTCGCCGGAAAACTGCTGTTGCTCGTGTTGTTCTTCAGGAAGGAACTGGCAAAATCATTATTAATTACCGTGATGCTAAGGTCTCTTAACTTTTCTTTCATGTTCATGTTATTGATTAGTTCATTTTATCTTTGATTTTAGGCTTTGATGAAAACTTGCTTCATGATTGAATTTTGATAAGTTTATTGGTTAAGCAATTAGAGAATTTCAACTAGAAAATGCAGCATTCAATATACATAGAACTGTAAAATTGATCAATTTTGATTTGAAGTCAATGTTAGTATCTAGATTAATATTATCTGCCCTTAATTATAAGCAAACATTTACTTTTCGGATCCATTAAATAACTGATGTACCCGATCTTTCTGAAAGGTAAATATTTGCTTATAATTAAGGCATGAGGGAGTCCTGGTTAGTATATATTAGAATAAAATAATGGATTACTATGTTGCATCAAACCTTCAAGTTGAAAGTGTGAGTGACATGATACTTACTATGAAGCACGTACGCTCCTCAGATTAGTTGTGTTCCGGTGTTGGACATTTATGATTATCACCAATCGTTAGTTGGTTCGGTGGTGATTGGCGCTGAACTTGGTAGGGAGAACCACGGTTCGATCCCCCGCAACTGCGATCGGGAGGGGGCTGGAACCACTTGATGTCAGAACTGACCCCCGAACCAGATTCAACTGGTGGTGAAAACAAAAAAAAAAAATTATGTCATTATCTCAAATTATTATCTGTGTCGATGTGTCTGTGTTCGAGTGGTGTCTGGTGTCCGTGTTTGTGTCCATTCTTCATAGCATACTTACATATATGACATTCATTACTGGTGTTTGCCGTCAGTCATTCATAGATAGATTATCATGAACTAAGACGTTTTTATTTGCTTATTTTAAACACAAAGTGTGCATATTTGGAAACCAATTTATGCGAATAATGTAGCGTGATTCATCCGAAAATACATAAGGTGCTTGTGGTTCCTCTCCTGCCTCATCCAAAAACAGCCATTGGATGAATTCAACTGCTGAGAGATCAATACTCTCTCTCGGTTGTTAGAATTCAACAGCCAACCTCCACTGCAGAGGTACCTTTGGCAAAAGAAGATTCATTATCAAACATAAGTTGGAGGGAGCTCCAAGAAGATTCCCCCTATCCAAACATTTTCTTCAATTTCTGACCTTTTTTTAGTCTTTATGGTGTTATTTGTTGTCTTTGTTTAATCTTCTTTTATCTGATTTATTTTAGATTTTGATGTTGTACAGGAATATCTTCAAGGAAATCCGCTATGGCTTCAATACATTAAGATTCCCTTAATAACTTTGGGATATGACACTAGTTATGATGTGTTTATTAAAGCTGAGGGTGGCGGCCTCTCTGGTCAAGCTCAGGCGATTACCCTTGGCATTGCTCGTGCGTTGCTAAAGGTGAGTGAAAGTCATAGAGTACCTCTGAGACAGCAAGGGCTTCTGACCAGAGATTCTAGATCTGTTGAGAGGAAGAAAGTTGGTCTCCATAAAGCTCGTAAAGCTCCTCAATACTCCAAACGTTGAGGCTGGAGTTTTACATGTATGGTTTGTCCTTGTCTTTCTTCCTTGTATCTCTGTAGTTGGTTACTTTTCGGTTTCAGAACTATTGATGGTAGGTTTCGCCGAGGCCTTTGTATTTGAAATCCTTCCCTTTGTTTCCTTATTCTTTTGACTGTATGGAATTGGGAAATGTAGGTAACTAGCCAAACCCAAATACACCTTTTCACACTATGTTGAAGGTTTCTTCTGAGACCTAAAATATATGGTCCTTACTCTTGATTCATTATGTGTATTATTTGT
This sequence comes from Trifolium fragiferum, assembly GCA_954870985.1. Taxonomy (NCBI): domain Eukaryota; kingdom Viridiplantae; phylum Streptophyta; class Magnoliopsida; order Fabales; family Fabaceae; genus Trifolium; species Trifolium fragiferum. Next base: position 2,537,691 of record OX940796.1, read on the forward strand.
TACTGGTTTAGGTGTACTGAAATGTTTGAAACATTGTTTCTGAATATCTCAACTATCTGTAAAATTTCCAAAGATGGTTGTTGTGGCCTTGTACCATGTATATCAGTATAACATGTAGTTTCTTTTTTTGACGGAAAACAATTCATTCAACACCTAAGGAGGGATTCGGAACAAACCATAGAAGCAATCTGGCTTGGGAATGTTTCCCACACAAGAAGTAGAGCCAAGGTTTGTAACACATCAATTATTACATTGGCATCTTTCTTTTTACTTCTGATGAAAATCGCACTAGTATTGACCATCCTAGACAAGAAAACCTTACAATCGAGCGTAAGTTAATCTAAATCATGAAAGATTAAGACATCATTATTACACCTAATAGTTTATGAGAATTTATTCGTTTTTTTTAGAAAAGTAAAAGGACTCAAATACTGACTCTGTTCAGCTGCTGCTCCTTAAGCCATTGGAGCTACCACTTTTATTTTATATGAGAAAGAAAAATCGACCAAAACAGACATGGAAAAACAGACTAAGTTCAGCGAGCAACGCCTAAGATAACAACAACAACAACAACAATTAAAACGAGTTGGATCGTCTCCTTCCACCTTTCTCCCTCCTTAAAAAATATAAGTAAACACCTTTGTCAATGTACCAAATCTTTGAAGGAAACTTTGGATCCTCTCCTTCCACCTTTCTCCCTCCTTCAAAAATATAAGTGAACACCTTTGTTAATGTACCAAATCTTTGAAGGAAACTGCAATCTTAACAAGTTAATTTGCAAAATCATTTTGGCCTTTTAGGTACCACTTTGATATGTTCACACTTGTTAGTAGCAAAGCTAACTACTGCACACTATCTCTGAGATTAAGTATAAGTAAAAAAAACTCATACATGGTAACCTCATACTCCCTTCGTCTCAAAAAATAAATGTCATAATTGATCAATGCACACTTGTGAAGCTTAAATTAAACTCGAATTCTCTCGAACAATTCATTCTTTGGTGAAGTTCATTACCTACTTGACTTCAATGACTTGGTGGAAATTATTAACTTTTGCTTATAAGATAACTTTTACTTATAAGATGAGAGGAAGTGATGTTATAAGTTTGCATTATAATCGAGATACAATAAAAGGGAAGATGAGAGAGTTTTATAGTTTGTTGATTGACTAAAAGGTTAAATAAAATCTGATCAAATATTATTTAATGTAATTCATCTATATACAATTTAAAATCAGTTTTAATTTAATTTATCTATTCACTTAGTTCGTTTGGTTGAAAGGAAATAAAGTGAAAAGAAAAAAAAAAAATGATATTTTTATTTTATTTTTCTGTAAAAAAATACTACATTTTTATTTTAATATTGTCACAAAATATATCAAATATGAATCAATACTTTCTGTTTCTGGACCCAAAATTAGAGCGCTGGTTAATTGTGCCGCAAGCACAAAACCACAAGTAAATCAATCAATCACACAAACAAAGACAGTTATTATTTATTATTATTATTATTAGGTTCGTTAAATCTTACCATTTGGATTTCAATTTTCTCATCTCAATCTCAATGTTCCACAACAACAACCACCACCACACTCTTCCGATCTCACTCTCCGACGATGAAACCGATGAACTAGGTCGCATGCGTGTTCGCGCTCGTCGCAAACGGAAGAAACTCGGCAACAAACGTTTCATCAAGAAACTTCTTGTTAAATACTGGATGCTACTCATCATTCTTCCAGCTGCGTTTTTGCTTTTTTATGAAGCTACACGAATTGGTCTTAGACCTAATTCTTCTTCCAACATTCTAACAACACACAATCAAAATCATCATGATCTACCTAGTTCTGATTTGGTTAAAGAATTGAACATCAAAACTAACTTGAATCGTCTTGATCCTACTACTCATGTTGTTGCTGGTGTTAGAGAACGTAAGTCCTTAATCAATTGTCTATTTGTTATACCAATTGAGTCTGAATTAATTTATTTTGATTCCAAGTTAGTTGATTTGTTTGCGGATTTATGTTGGGATACATTCACTTAGAAAAATGTGATTAGGTAGCTCACCATTCTTTGATTTGCGAAAGGTAAGTATTGAACAAAACAACTTTGCTAGGAAGTCCAAAGTTAGGCTCAAACTCTTTTTAGGGTATTTTTGAATGAATTGATTTTGATTCGAAGTTAGTTGATTTCTTTGCGGATTTATATTCGGATGCTGGAACCACTTGATGTCAGAACTATTCTAGAGTATGTTTGATTTGCGAAAAGTAAGTATTGAACAAAACAACTTGCTAGGATGTCCAAAATTATGCTCAAACTCTTTTTAGGGTATGTTTGATTTGCAAAAGGTAAGCATTGAATAGAACATCACATGACAAAATAATACTGGACAAACTTTTAAGGTATTAAACAACTTTTTGTCTTGTATGATGTTTAGTGGACAAAAGTTTATTTCTGTATATTAGACAATATGCGACAAAAAGTTGTCTTGTGGTTTAGGGAGGGACAAAAATTTAATTATTTGTCCGGTCTATTGCCCCTCAATTTATCCAGTCCTAGGAGCAGTTTATAATCAAACAGTATAAATGGAATTGTTCTATCCAGTCTCTTATTTTTTAACAAATCAAACGCATGCTAGTGTGTTTTTGTGTATTTGGTTATACAAATTGAATAAATTGATTTTGATTCAAAGTTGGTTGATTCGTTTGCGGGTTTATGTTCAGATACATCACTTTGAAAAATGTGAGATAACAATAAATTTCTCTCCTGAATCGGTTGCTTAACCACTAACTTATTAATATTTGGATATCCGAAAGAAAAGGTTAATGCAAAGTAATTTTTGGAGTCAAAAAGCTTTGAATTCGCACATTAAGTTAGAATCAATTCCCGGGGGGGAACAATTCTCCTGGAAGACATTCAAATATGTAAAATCCAAGTCGATTTTATGCTTTTAGTAACATGTTTGTCGGTCTATCACAAGAGTGATGCAAACATGCACTTATTTTTACTGCCCTTAATTCTTTCATGTCATCTGTAGGAATGAGTGAGGTTTTGTATTTTATCTTGATAAAATTTAAGGAGGCCTATGTTGTGTATGGCATGTGAATGAATTCTATCAGGTTGCTTGAAGCTTTTACCACCTGAAAAACTAGAGCAACTAGAGATTCCTGTGGAAGAAGAATCTAGTTTACCTATTGGTAAAGTCTTGTACATGTCAGGGAATGATGTGTCTTTTGTAGGAGGCAATGCTACATTGTCTCAATTGCGTTCGGAGGATACAAGTTTTAATTTATTTACTGGAAATCAAACATTTGAGGAAAGACAGAGAAGTTTCGAGGTGATTAGTTGATTGCAATTCACATTTTCCGCTACTTGTTTTCACTACTTGATATGCTTGGTTGTAGTTATATATAATATTATGGTTTGGTTTGGTTTGTTCTTCGTTGTATAGGTGAAAGAAACTACAATGGTACATTGTGGGTTCTACAGTGCGGATGGAGGGTTTAGGATATCTGAGGAAGATAAAAGTTTCATGCAAGGTTGCAAAGTGGTGGTATCTACTTGTGCTTTTGGTGGTGGAGATGATCTCTATCAACCGATTGGAATGTCAGAAGCTTCGCTTAAGAAGGTTATTTAAGTGGTATAAGACTTCATTTTTTATGTATCTTAGAAGTCACTAATCTTATTTGCCAAATCTATTTAGTGGTATGCAGGTTTGCTATGTAGCATTCTGGGATGAAATCACTCTAAAAGCACAGGAGTTGGTGGGTCGCAGAGTTGGGGATGATGGATTTGTTGGAAAATGGCGTGTTGTTGTCGTTCAGGATCTTCCTTTTTCTGATCAAAGGTTGAATGGCAAAATTCCCAAGGTATTAAATCTTTGATCCCCACCTTTCTTCCTGTATGTCATGTGCTACATCTTGATAATGTTTATGTGCAATTGTGCATAGTTGTTGTGTTGCTGCATTTTCTCTGCCCTGCTGAAATGGTTGTTGTCTTCATTAACTCCATGGAGACATGCTTTATTTTGCCAAAGATAAATTGGGATATAATGGCTTTACACTTGATTTATTTATTTTTTGAGAGGGGTTATTATTCTTTTATTAAGCATTTCGTTATTTGATTCATTTTTCAACCATGTGTGGGCTTGGATCTTTCAGATGTTAAGCCATCGGCTTTTTCCTCAATCAGAATACTCTATTTGGGTCGACTCCAAGTCCCAATTTAGGAGGGACCCACTAGGTGTGTTGGAAGCACTTCTATGGCGCACAAATTCTGTACTTGCTATATCAGAACACGGAGCTCGCAGTAGTGTTTATGATGAGGCTAAGGCTGTTGTTAAGAAAAACAAAGCCAAGCCGGAGGAAGTTGCAGTTCAACTGAATCAATACAAAAAAGATGGCTTGCCTGAAGACAAGAGATTTAATGGAAAGAAAGGTATGCAATGCATTAAATTGCATTTATTACATTTGTATTAGCTACAGTAATTTTAACATCATGTCTTCTTTTTTCAATAACAGAAAAAATAAATCTGTTATGTTTTATCTAAGATTTTTCTGTCATATTTTGAATTGATGTTTTCTATAGCTATAATTTATGTCGATAGATGCCAATCCTGTCACTGCATCTGTTGCCGAACTTTGACTTTCATTGATAGGAGATTTTCTCAACCATTGCACTAATATTTTGTAATGTTCAATCAAACTTGTTTTTGCAGCTCTATGTGAAGCCTCTGTTATCGTGAGGAAGCATACGCCATTAACTAACCTATTGATGTGCGTCTGGTTTAATGAGGTGGTTCGCTTCACTTCTAGGGATCAGCTCAGCTTCCCATATGTTCTGTGGCGGTTGAAAGCATTCAAAAATATCAACATGTTTCCTGTCTGCACCCGCAAGGATCTGGTTAATAGCATGGGCCACATCCGCAAGGCAAAACCATTGCAAAAATGATTTAGTTAAATTGGTTAAACCGATGCCTACATGTAGTTATTTAACTCATTCCTTATTTCATTTTTTTCATTAGCCAATTCAAATCAGGTATATGTGTTGTTTTTCTAGCCTCTCTCTCTCTCTCTCTCTCTCTCTCTCTCTCTCATAATCAGTATAGGTTGTAGCTTGTAGTGATTGTTTACTATGAGCTCTTTGAGTAGGTTATTCCAGAAAAGATGTAGTTTATTTGATGAAAAAGCAAATCTTACAAACAACAGATTTTGCTTTGGACTTGTTTCCAAACACGAATTTCTATGAGAACACCAATATTTTTTGAGTGAAACTAAATAATCAGCAATATGTAGTTGTTAAAATAAATCTCCCTTGTCTTCTTAAAAAAAAAAATCCCTTGCCAGACATAGAAGTTTCTCCAGTGGCATTTTAAAAGTAGAATGTGATGACAAGGATAATGAAGCAGTTCTCCCCGGCAAAATTACAAATCATCCACTGAATGCATAGTCCAGTTTGTTATTCCAAAAATATACTTGGGCATGACTATTTTTCATTCCAACATACCTTATGATTTATGAAGTATACTTTCGGATGCTTTTGTTTTATTCTTTTGGTCGAGTAGTCTAGTGACTTGCTTTTGTTTTATCATAAAAATATGATACGTATCTAACTGTAAGTGTCAATCAATCTCGAGTGTAATACTCTTAACATTATTTTTAGAGGTGTGATATTTGAACAACCTAAAATGGTTGTCAAGTATGCACACCGTTTTAATCACATGAAATTTTAACCTTACACGCAAATTGAGGTGAAGACAAAAATAATTAAAAAATGAAAAAGTAGATGGACAACCATTTTATTTTTATAATAAAAAAAAAAAATAATAGTTGTCAAAATAAAATTTCTCTTATTTTTATTTGTTTGAAACCATAAATAACAAGTTGTTTTATGCTCTTGTTGTAAAAAAAAAAATAAAATTATCCTCTTAATGTATTTTAACTATAGAAAGCAAGTCAACAAGATTTATCATAATATTCTTTTTTTTTTTTACACATTTATCATAATATTCTTGTTCTTGTTATATTGAACTTTTTATTATTCATGAAATGCAATAGTTCATTTACCATAAAAATAGTAAATTCCTTGCCTTAAAAAAAAAAACATCATGGAAGCAACGTTTAAACCAAGTAAATAATCGTTGAATTTTTCTATTTATAAAAATCTAGTCTAGTAATATTTGATTAGAATTTTCTAAAATTAAGAAAGAATTATAAAGAAATTTGGGCAATACTAATGTGGTCAAAGTCGAACCAGGTAAAAAGCAGTAAAAAAATGGAGAATGGATCCTCTAAATTTCTTTTTTCACAATTTTCCTCAATTTTCATATCTCAACCATCAATCAATTTTTCTCCATTTCTTTTATATTTAAATATTATCTTACATTTATAATCTAATGATCCATTTATCACATTATTTTCTCAATTTATTTTTGAACTTGAGAGAATCCACTCTCCAAAAATGAAAGTAAACCCAAAGGCCAAAGTCACACAGTAAAAAAAGAAGAATCTAAAAAAAATCCAACACGAACCGAGAAAACCGTCCCAAACTTTTTACTGCTTCACTTTTTCTTTTTCTTTTCTCTTTCTTTCATTTTCTCTCTGTATTCCTAAAGTTTGTTTCAGATCACAGAAACTACCGAGAAATGGCGAAATCCAGCGCCGACGATGTTGAACTCCGGCGAGCTTGCGAAGCTGCAATTGAAGATCCTAAGCAGAAAATCATCTTATCACTTCGTGTTGCTAAAAGTCACGGGATCTTAGGAAAATCTTCCAAGCTTGGTCGTCAAATGGCCAAGCCTAGGGTTCTTGCTCTATCCAGTAACCGTTTTCTCTTTCTCTTTATGCTCCTAATTTAACTGTTTCTTATACTACTCGTTGTTACGATTTTGCTTGTGCTAGATTTCTTATGTATTTTAGCTTTGAAGATATTAATTAACTACTTTGATGTGAACATTGACATTTAGAAGCTAGCTTTGATTTCATATGCTGATTCACTTAACAATTAATTGTTTAGGTTTTATTATGCATTAAGCTATCGTTTATGTAGTGATGCTGCTTACTTTGATTTTTTATTGTTCTTATTGCATAGTTTGTTGAATTTTGAATTGATTGGTTGAATATTTTGATGTTGTTTGAGGGATCTTTAAGTGATTGTGACTTGTAAGTGCTTATTTCGTCGGGTGTTATTCCTGTAATTATTTGTTGAATTTCACATTTGTATTGTTGTTGGTGACAACTTGCATTTCCTGCAGCGTTAACTAAGGGTCAGACAACTACGGCTTTTCTTCGAGTTTTGAAGTATTCTACGGGAGGAGTTCTTGAAGTAATTTTTTGTTTTCCTTTCTTCTCTTTTATTTGGGATATGCTTGATTTTGTAGTTAGTTTCTGTGGGTTTCAGTTCACGGTTTATTACCACACTTTTCATATCCAATGCACATAGTAGCTAGAGAGAACTCTTTAGCTGTTGTTTCTTGTGCCGTGTTTATTTTAATTTTAATTTGTTTGTCTTTATTGGATTCGGGACCCTCCTGTTATGTATGCCTTCTTTTATATATTTTTCTCGTACTTGCAGCCTGCAAAACTATACAAGCTAAGGCATCTCTCAAAAGTAGAAGTTTTAACAAATGATCCCAGTGGATGTACATTTACACTGGTAATGTTCCCTAACAAAAAGATCTTATGCTCTCATTCTACACATATTGTTCTCGTTTTTGGAAGAGAAGCTGTAGCTGAGGCAACCATTCCCTTTTTGACGGCTGTTTCGTAATGCGTTCCTAGTCGTTTGCTTCTTGAACTGATGAGTGTATATGTCTTGTAGGGATTTGATAACCTTAGAAGCCAGAGTGTGGCTCCTCCGCAATGGTCAATGCGCAATATTGATGACAGGTTGTATTGTTGAACGGAGTGTTAAACTAAGAATGTATAATATAGTGGTTGAGCTCTATGTGAGGGGAGAAGAGTTTGCTAATCATGTCTTTCTATTTTATTGTAGGAATCGTCTCCTTCTTTGTATCTTGACCATCTGTAAAGATGTTTTGGGTCGCCTTCCTAAGGTCGTCGGTATAGATGTTGTGGAGATGGCTCTCTGGGCTAAGGTGCATATGATGGTCTTCTATAATCTAGTCTCTTAAGTGTTTCTATACAATCAAATAGCCAGAATTATGTTCTAAAGAATACTTTTTTGATTTACTGCTTAATATTAATTACTTGGTATTTGTTACTATGTGTGGAATTGTTGGAGTGTTACAGTCTGACTTATTTTAAGTCCATGACCTCAAGCTGAGGATCTTACACTCTAACTTTGTTTGGAAGTTTTGAGTAGAGGGGAGAGAGGTGACAGGATGGAATGGGGGGAGTTCAAGCCCCTTGTTTTATGTCTTTAAGGGGGGAAAGAAAGATAATTCTCTTTGCCTTGGTTGGGAATTAGAAGTTATGCAAATTGGAAAGTTACTTTCCCTTATTTAATTTGAATAAATCCTTACTTTCTGCCGTATCTCCCATTCAAACATATTAATATTATAGATGTCTTCTTAATTTGAATTGTCTCTCTTATTTTGAACTTCACATCAGTGGTTAAATGATACTCCCTCCGGTCCGCAAATTTTTTCATAGTAGGCCATTTCACACATTAAGGAGAAGTTATAAATGTGTGAAAGAGAGTAACAATTTCACCAAATTAACTTCATTAATTAATGGTTGATTTTCAATATCATAAATGCATAGTGAAAAATAATAACTCGGGAGTGATGCACATAATATTAATTAGATAGTATAATTGAAAAAAATAATTGATGTTACACTGAAATTGAAAATGACAATTATTTTGGGACAATTTTTTGTTGCAACTGTGATAATTATTATGGAACAGAGGGAGTAATTGGCTTTACAAAATATGAAATAGGAAAATAGAGCCCCTGTTTCTACTCAAAGTAATGTGCAAGATGGAGGTCCTATTGCGTCCGCTATGACTGAGAGAGAGTTGAAAGTCAATGTTGAAAAAGACCTTGTCTCCCAGGCAGAGGAAGAGGACATGGAGGCTCTTTTGGGAACGTAAGTGATATTCTTTTTTTGACTCAAATGTTATCGAGGTTAAATATTTATGACGAGTAAGAACATGCTTGATGTAATGTCTCTATTTAAATTGCCAGTCCTTTAAATTCTGGGGACACATGGAATTTGTCTTCACTTATACTACAATTTATAGCCAAATTTTATTCATAATATATACGGGGACAAGGTAGTACTAACACTTCAAAATTGTAGTTATACCCTTATTGGGGACATATTCATGTCGGACTCTTACAGTGGCAGATGATAGTTATGACGGGGGGCGGGGGAGCGGGTCTTGGCATTCGATAAATGTTTTACTGTTCCTTTTGAGTAATGTAATTATTAGGACATATTTTTAATGGTTAAATGCGTTTTTAGTCCCTATAAAATAGTCATTTTTTATTTTAGTCCCCGTAGAAATTATATCAATTTTAGTACTGTTAACATCAATTAGAAATCAAATGTTATGATTTGTTAGTTGTCATATCAATTATGTTTAATTAGCATTACTTGTAATTAATTCTATTTCTATCATAAATATAAAGAAGACGTGCTCTGTCTAGACACACAATCATTTGCACATATCTACAATATCTATAAGTCCTTACCTTTTATAAAAATAGGCGGTAAATTTTTTTCTAGGGACTAGACTTGAAAGATCCGTAATTTTTTAGGGACTTAAAAGTATTTAACCCTATTTTTAATTATAAGGACATATTTTGATTTGTTTAGTTTTATTCTTTTTTATTACCTTAATTAGGTGATAGGATGTGTATATATCTTAGGTATAATTGTTCTTTGTAAATTAATCTGACTAAGTAGGGTACATATTTATTTTTTACTGTGTTATCTTGTGGAGGCAGTTGCCCCCACGAGATAATTTTTTACGTTACCATATTTAACACAAATTTATTCTTTTATAGAGATATTTTAGTATTTATCAAGGAATAACTTGTATGCCATTTGAATTTTTTGAGGAGCAAATTTGCAATTTTCAATTCTTAGGGAACAAGTATGACTTTGCAATTTTTTTCAAGGTCGCTTTGGCCTTTACTCTTGAGAAAATGTTATAGACCATTTTTCCTTTCACTATCAAAATTTTCTGGATCCATCCCTGGTGTATCCATACTTCCTAGTATAGAGAATTCATATATTAACAGAAAATGCTGAACGTTATGATTATAAGTTGTTACATATTTGTTAAAGTTCAAATAAAAAATTATGTCAGTTGGACATGCGTAATTCTTGTGCTTATTCACATCTTTCACAATGCCAATGTCAAATGATTGAGATTTTGTAATGTGCAGTTATGTCATTGGTGTTGGTGAAGCAGAAGAATTTTCTGAAAGACTGAAGAGAGAGCTCCAGGCTCTGGAAGCAGCAAATGTGCATGCCATTTTAGAAAGTGAGCCTTTGATAAATGAGGTATTACTGTTCTCAGAGTTGTCTGCTTTTCTTTTGTTGATGTTATTACATTCCTTGATTCCTTGATATGATCGAACTTGGAATAATTAACAATGAGGATCTATCCGTAGAACTTGTACACAAATTTGCAACAAGAATCGAAAATTAAGAAGTACAAAACTTGGGCCGGATACCAAGTTTTCAAAAAACAATAAATGGACAATTAAAGATAGAGGGTGCGTTTGATATATACAGTGGGTATAGAACAGGGAGAACTAATGGGATAAACATTTGAGTCATATCACAACACTTTGTCCTATATATTGTTTGGTGGACAATGGACAACACAATAAATGTAATGACACGTTTACCGAAATACCCTATGCAATATATTGTATGCTATAGTATTAACAAGAAATCAAACTCAATGTTCAAAGATGAGAATGTTGAGATGGACGGGTGATCACACAAGATAAGAGAAGATTAGGAATACAATTATTAGAGAGAAAATCCGGGTACCCCCATTGAACAGAAGATGGTATAATCTCATTTTAGGTGGTTAGATGTGTGTGGAGAAGATCTGTTGACGCATTGCTAAGTGGGGCTGAGTAGAGGGATAATTGTCTGATAGCTATATATAGATCATAGACGGTGACCAAGAAAAACTATAGGGTAAGCCATTAAGAGAGATTTATAGGTGACCAGTGAACTTAATATATGGTAAGAATCTTTGTAGCCGGCCCATCTAATGGGATAAGGCTTGATGTATTTTGACCTTTGTTTGATTCCTTCAAGCTCAATTTCATATTTCCTCATATATTATGTTTTGTTTTTGTTAGAATATATTAGAACATTAAATTCTAGCTGATACTATAATAACATAATATAAAGATAGTTTTCTAAAATTCTAATAGATTATAAGTGTCTTATGATATCTTTGCTAGTATGCTAGAGTATCTTTATCTGGTAGGACCAGTTTCTATATTAGTTAGTTATTATTATGATTCATGTCCTTATTTCTTGATTTAATTGGGATTATGATTCTTGTATCTCTGATTTCCTATAAATAGGGGTTGATTCTTAGTCTTATGTATCAAGTTACCATCAAGATAGTACAATAATACTATGCCACCATCATATTCAAACTATTTATTATTTCTCTTCTCTTATCTAAGAGACCATAACTTCATAAATATTTGACTATTATTTTTCTTATTTTAGATAGGGTTTTGGCCTTACAGTCTACTTTTAGTTTAAATATGGAATATTGCTTTGGCTTGTCCATTAACATCCAACATATTCACATTAGAATCAATCTAATAACCTATGTTCAACATGCTATCATACTATCTCCTTTTTTTTTAGTATTTCTTATACTTATTCTATACACAACAACCTTATATGTCCAACATGCTATCATACCATCTCCCCAGTGACTTGGTGATAGAGATTTGAGTATGAGAGATAATGGTAAAAGAGTTATTATAGTAAAAAGTATAGTGATGATATATGGTAAATAAAGAGCTCGTTTACCATTCCCTCATACACAAATCTCTATCACTTGGTTTGTCTCTATTCACGCATTTGAGTACCTTAAATCTAGAACTCAATTATAAATGTCAATATCCCCATGATTTTTTTCCTATTCAGCTGTTCACAAATCATGACCACCCATCCTCTTTGCTGTTGGTTTTTCCTTCAATTGTTGTTTATCATCGTCTCTATCATCAAATCATCCGGTGCTACGAATGAAAGTTGGTTCGATGGTGTACATACTTTTGATGATAAAAGACTAAGAGCCTGTTTGGATTTGACTTATTTTTGAGCTTATGAAAATAGTTTATGCAAATAAATAAAGTTTTATGTTGATTTATAAGTTTTCACTGACAAAAATTGTATTTTTATAAGTTGTTTTATTATAAACTAACTTGAAAAGTTTATAATAATACATAAAAGCTTATTTATTTGCATAAGCTGATTCATATAAGCTCAAAAATAAGTCAATCCAAACGGGCCCTAATAATATGCCAGGAAAAAAAGATAAATGACCTGTTCGAAACTTTAAATTAAGTCAAAGGACTCCTGGTGCAGTTTTGCCAAAATATTAATATATCTCAGATACTTTTCTTGTAATATCTTAAATATTATAATATAAGATCGTTTTCTAAACAATACATTGTTAACAAGTTTAAAGCTTAATATTATTTGGCTTGAGGAGGAGGGTTAGAATATATGAAAATATATATTGTTTTAAATAAGGATTAAGGCTATGTCGTGTGTACTAACATCCATCATAATATATTAATATCATTCAAATCAATATTAATATATTGTAACATTTTGAGAAATTATACTTCAAAGGAAAATACTATAAATTCATTCAAAAGGTTCATACTAAGTAGTGTGTTGCAGGTGTTGTATGGGCTTGAAGCAGCAACAAGTTGTGTAGAAGATATGGATGAATGGTTAGGCACATTCAATGTTAAACTTCGGCACATGAGGGAGGATATTGCATCAGTAAGGGCTTCTACTCCTCAATCGAGATTATATTTTACCTTGATACAACTTAATTTGGTTATAATTGTAGTATTTGTTGGAACACTGTTCATTTTTTGGTTTCTTTGTTCCTATATAAGGCAAGAAAAAGGAAATTTATGCATTAGTCTAGTACGTTGTGTTCAATTTTTATGGTCCAACCTCGTTTCTATTGATGCTACCCTTTTGTTTTCTCAATTATACTGCGAACTCATTTATTTGTATTATTTGTATCTTGAAATTTACTTCCCAAAGCCCTTAAGTAGAGTAATGGAAATTAAACATCCATCCCTCTTAATATTTATGTTTGCTTGGAAACAACTGCACAATCTATTTTACACGGTCCAATTTCCAGTTTAATCAGGAACAAGATACAAAGAATCTCTGTTTGATCTTGGGTTTTCCTGCTTAATTTGCAACAGTTTTTACTTGTTTGAAAGAAAAACTTCATGTTGCATGCATCTATGCTATTTATTAATCATGTTTAGCAAGAGTAAAATTCTCGTGTTAAAGGACATCATCTCTTATTCTCTTTGGAGTTAGTTGTATGACCTCATCAGGGCTTTTTGGTATAGAGAGGGGTTGAGGATTCCCTCTCTCTCTCTGCCACCACCTCTCTCTGGTGTGCGAATCAGTCACGGGGATATTTTAATTTGTATTCACCTTCCATTATTTTTTTGAAGAAACTAAATTAGCCCATCCAAATTGGAACCATAGAGAATCGAACCTGAGACCTTAAGAGGAGCAAACTCCCAGGTCCCAAGCCAATACCACCGGACCAACCCAAGTGGATTTAATTACCTTCCATTATACTGTTTTCTCTTTCCGAAGTTCTTATTTCTCTAAACTAAGCAAATATAAAAGGTTTCTTTTTCCCTTTTTAATATTTTCATTTTGAGTTTAAAATGATATTGTCATATTACTTAGATTTGGATGATATCTTTGAACATTTTGTTTACAGTTTAGAAGCAGCCATTATTTGGTGCTTGGAAAGTTACATTCTGCTTTGAATGTTTTATCCAGTTTTGTTTACTTCTGTACATTATCTAGTTGATATGATTTCGGATTAGAAAAGTTTTAATAATTGAGGATCTCTTACTTTTCTTTGTTCTAATGGTGTTGATGTGTCCAGATAGAAACCCGTAATAACAGCTTGCAAATGCAATCAGTAAATAACAAATCTCTCATTGAGGAGCTCGATAAGCTTCTTGAGCGGTTGCGTGTCCCTTCTGAGGTATATGCCTTTGATTTTGGTAAATTGTATCCAATTTTAGCTGGACGAACTTAACTAGCTTATTTATTTTAATGATGCTTTTGTGGGTGTAGTATGCAACATGCTTGACAGGAGGTTCATTTGATGAAGATCGAATGCTTCAAAATGTAGAAGCGTGTGAATGGCTGACTAGTGCCTTGCGTGGTCTTGAAGTGCCCAATATTGACCCTACTTATGCAAGCATGAGAGCTGTATGTTCTCTGTTTAACTTTTCTCTTGTTAAATCATCTGGCAAAGCAAGTTGATTATGATTTTATTCGTTATTTTCTATAGTTTTAATTGGTTGGAGAATATTGAGTTTGAGAGTACTGTGAATTGGGATCACAAAGCAAAGAGAGAGTACTCTGGAAAATATGTACGGGACCTACAAATCATCTGTTTTGATCGGTCTCCCTGCTCTACAGGTTAAAGAGAAGCGTGCAGAACTTGAAAAATTAAAATCTACTTTTGTCAGGAGAGCTTCTGAATTCTTGAGAAATTACTTTGCTAGTTTGGTGGACTTCATGATAAGTGATAAAAGTTACTTTTCTCAGGTATTTTATGTAAATTTGTTATAGAATTGGTACTTTTGAAGTTTTGGATTGAATTGATTGGTTTGACATTGTCTGCTCACTCTAAACAGCGAGGACAGTTGAAGAGGCCTGATCATGCTGACCTGCGGTACAAGTGCAGGACATATGCACGTCTTCTTCAACATTTGAAGGTTTAAATATGGAGGACCTACTATTCCTGTTGTATGTGTATATTTTTGGAGTGATATTCTGTTTTCTACCTAATTATCTTCCTACACACTTGCAGAGTCTCGACAAGAATTGCTTGGGTCCACTGAGAAAAGCTTATTGCAGTTCTCTAAACTTACTTCTTCGCCGGGAGGTCCGTTACATCATATTGCTTTTATTTGTATCTAAATCATAAGATGTCAAAGTTGGCTCCACAACTTACTTTTTTATTTTTTATGAACTGAGAAGTAGCCTTATTACATATGTTAGTTCTAGGTCATATGTACTGTTTTTTATGTTTTGGACTTTGGTATGCAAATTAATGGACTCAGAATGTTTCACATTCATTTACAGGCCCGGGAGTTCGCAAACGAACTCCGTGCTAGTACAAAAGCATCTAGAAATCCAACTGTTTGGCTTGAAGGTTCAACTGGTTCTGGTCAGAATGTAAATGCTACCGATACTTCTACTGTTTCTGATGCTTATGCAAAGATGCTCACGATTTTTATCCCACTTTTGGTTGATGAGGTGAAAGTTTAATATTCCTTTATTTTCAACACAAGTTTTTGTCAAATATTTAAAATGTATAATTCTTCATGGTTTACATTGCAGAGTTCCTTTTTTGCACACTTCATGTGCTTTGAAGTTCCCACACTTGTTCCTCCAGGAGGTATTGTTAACGGCAATAAAGCTGGTTATGATGACGATGATGATTTGGGAATTATGGACATAGATGAGAATGACGGTAAATCTGGTATATATGTCTGGCTTTCTTCAAATAGTGGCTTTGTACTTCAGAAATTATATCTAATGTGTTGTAGTTTAGATTTTCACTTGATGATCCATGCCATTAACAGTCAACAAGGTTTTAGTTTGGCTCTTAATTGTGTAACACAATCTTCCATTTGTCGCTATGTAATGCACATAGGCTTTCTTTAGGTGGTTTTCAATTTTTTGGCAAGTTGACCATTTCTTCCGTTTTGTAGGAAAACAATCTGCTGAGCTTGCTGCCTTAAATGAATCGCTTCAGGATTTACTCGACGGAATTCAAGTATGCATAGAACGTGCTCTGGTTTTGAATCTATTTTGTTCTATTGAAATTTTTAAAAGATTAAATGATTTGGATTTTGGATCTTCTCAATGTTACGTGATAAGCATGTTAACTAGAGTACATAGTTTTTGCCTTCTTGCGATAAGTATTTTTTTTTGTGGGGGGAGGGGGGGTTTGGAAGAAGTTGTTTATCAAGGAAGGAAATAAACATACCGAAGTAGAAGAGAAAACATCACTCACAAGTCACAAGAAAATATTTAGAAACTAAATGGGATGCCATTGAAGTGGTTGACATCCAGCCGAAGTAGCGAAAGCGGTGTAAATCTGACTGTTAGTATTTACCCCTGCTCTACCACTTTTAGCCTAGTCAATCTTAATCTAAAAAATGACTTCAAACAATCTTGAGATAGACAAAATATCAACAAAGGAATCAACCTTTGGTTCCAAAAACCCGTCCAAATCAGCTTCCAACCCTCTTAAATAGTTCATTATGAGCCAGCTACTTACACCAGGCTACTAAGAACATAAACTACAATGGTAAAGAGGGTCCAATTTTATTGTTGTGTTTTCTTCTCTCTAACATAGTTGTATTGTTGCCCAAGTGTAACCAAATCCCGGATAAATTGGGGAGTCCCTATATGGCTTAATTTTCTATCCTTCCCCCTTTTGACTGTGTGAGTTTCATATATTTGCATACTTCTGGTTACCTCCCAGCTTTGTAGAGGGTAAAAAGAGTTTGTATTAACAAGTTTTTTATATATGTATCCTATATAGAAAACAGACAAATGACGGCAAGACTAGGTATAAATTTGAGGCTCTAAGTCTCTAACAGGAGCTAGATTCTAGAACGCACTAATTTTGGTATACAAGGCAACTTTTAAAACGAAGCCAAGGCCTTTCAAAGGCCAACATTACTGGATTTTTGTATGGTAAATATGACATTATGGTCAGGCTGAACTATACATCGTTCCTTGAATAAAATGATATTTTTATAAGTTGTAGGTAATTTAGTATATTTTAAAAGCCAGATTTTAGTAACATGGTTATAAAAAAAGAAGCCAGACTTCACCAGATATAAAGAAGTTTTATATGATTTCAGGAAGACTTTTATGCTGTCGTGGATTGGGCATACAAGATTGATCCTTTACGCTGCATATCAATGCATGGAATAACAGAACGCTATCTTTCTGGTCAAAAAGCTGATGCAGCAGGATTTGTACGTCTTTTGCTTGGCGACCTAGAGTCTCGGATATCTATGCAGTTCAGCCGTGTAGGTGACTAGTGTATTGAAGAAGATTAATTTTCAAAATAATTTATAAGACTGAGACACTAATCAAATTCATTTGATTGGAACACTTTTGGCAGTTTGTTGATGAAGCTTGCCATCAAATTGAAAGAAATGAACGCAATGTGCGCCAAATGGGTGTCCTATCCTACATTCCCAGGTAAAGTAAATCCATATTGCCTATTTTCCCCTTTTCCAAACTCCAAAGAATTAGGGTCTTTCTTTTCAGCATGATAGAATGTTATGTACCCGAAATTTGAATTCCAAAGGAAGAACACTTTAATTACGAAATTTGATAGCATAAGAGAGAATCTCTCCTCCTAGGGTTTCCCCTTCCCAATAGAGTATTTTGCTTTATCCTATAATCATAACATAGAACAGTTGTGTGCTACCTTTACAGCTAGTTATATAATGTTTTGAACATGGGAAGACCAAGAAAAATATATCTTATTATTGCAAAGAAATGCCCTTAACTCCATCCTGTATTCATTTACGATATTGTTGCTCTACAAATTTTCCCTTCTGGTACTCAGCTTTTTGCAAATTGCACGGAGTTGGGGTAGGTCGTTTTTGGGTTCCTGAAATATACATACTTTTTCTTAATCATTCCTGATATTTTACCTTTTCAGTGGAGTTTATTTATCTAACTTTGGTATAAGTTTATTTTTGTAATTTGGTTTAATTTTAGATGAAATTATTGACACAGTTACTGATGTGTGTGGAGATACACAACCACAAGAATTACATGAAATGTATAAACCAGCTTACTTCTTCGCATTCATTAATCTGTTAAGTTTCTAATGTTTCCATCTATTTTGGAGCCAGTTCCAAATTAGAGATCATGAGGACCTACTTTAAAAAAATTGAGTGAAGTTGAAAATTCAATATTTTCAGATATCTAATAAGTAATAACCTTTCAAATTTGCGCGCTCCTTTGAAAATGGTTTCTCTTGCTTTTGGATTCAGTGCTCAGGATCACATTTAATACCTATATATCTTAATTGCAGCAAGACACTTTATTGAAGTAGAAAATTCTCTTGTATTGCTAGGTGTAGAGTCCTGGATTGGATGAGATATGGTAATGAAAATGTGTTTATATAATTGGTGGGCACTCCTCACCTCACTTTAATTTGTATTAGAGTCTAGTTAAGGATGACAAGATGGAAATTGTACACATGCCAAGCGTGAGGGTGGGTATTGTTGTTGTATGGGAGTCCCACATCAGATGAGATATGATTTGTGTTTATGTCATTGGTGGACAATTCTCACCTTATAGGCCGATTTTGTAGGGTTGTTACACTCAACCCAAATTCAAAGACTACGGACTTAACTTAATATGTGCATGGTATATGTATAATGTACTTTATAAAGATTACGGTAGTCAAAGATTGTTTTCTACTCATCAACTTTAGCAAAAATGAATGTTTTCTGGCAAATAAAAATATCTACCTATTGATTACCTGCTTGTAGTTTTTTATTTTCTTTTGGATAAATGCTTGTAGTTATTTAAATATAATGGATGGTGTAACGTGTAATTAGGTGTAATTCATGGTCAGGTGGATTAGATATACAAAACATGGTTCTTGTTTTGTAGCAATTACAGCTGCTAATGTTTTCTCGTTTCTTGTTTGTGTTTATTTCAACTTTTTTCATTCTCTCTTTATGGTTGATATTAAATGCTTTTTAAATTATTTTCCACAGATTTGCAACCCTTGCAACCCGTATGGAGCAGTACATTCAGGGACAGTCTAGGGATTTGGTTGACCAAGCGTATACAAAATTTGTAAGTGATTCTTTTAAAACACTATCCTGTGTTTATGATGTCTTGCTGGGAAATCAAGCACTTGCTTCCCAAAACGGAGAGGATAAAAATCAGTGATCTCTCTTCCAAGGATCTCCCATCTGTTCTATTACTAAATATTACAATACTCAATCAAATTCCTCAATTCTTGTCTCCTTTTATTTATACATATATTTCTTTAACTACACTAATTTCCCTTTATTCTACATGCTAACAGTTACTGTGGTGTGGGTGCTTTCAATTATTTATTAACATTTCCAAATAGGTGGAAAGAGATGCATAATCATTTTTTATTTCAATATACCAAGTAACAGTGGCATAATGTTTGCTAATGGGAATGTTGCTCACAGGTTAGCGTAATGTTTGCAACCTTGGAAAAAATATCACAAACAGATCCAAAGTATGCAGACATTTTTCTTTTCGAGAACTATGCCGCCTTTCAGAATAGGCAAGTGTTTCCTAAACCCTTCTGTCAATAGGCTGTTTCAGTTCTTGTTTATTAAGTTGATTTTGCAAAGAAGACAACTGTCCATTTTAACTTATCGTTCTGTGTTTTACTTAGTTTGTATGACCTCGCCAACATCGTGCCCACTTTGGCCAAGTTTTATCATCAGGCCAGTGAAGCCTATGAACAAGCTTGCACACGCCATATTAGCATGATTATATACTTTGTGAGTAAAATTTTCCCTATTTTTCATCTTTTTCTCATCTACACTGGAATTCATATCCTTTAGGACCAAACTCATTATCACTTTTTTTTTCCTTGGGAAGCAATTTGAACGCCTTTTCCTGTTTGCTCGAAGGATTGAGGACTTGATGTTCACTGTTGCACCTGAAGAGGTTAGTTTGTATAATGATGTCCTTTTAATCCCTCATAGCCTCCTACTTTACAGTAAGTATCTCACCATATCTAGAATTCTTTTCTCCAACAAACTGGATACAGTTAAGTATAGACAGAAAGTGTATATTTTAAATATACTAAAGTAAAAATTCCTTATAGGCTGTATGTTTTTAATACGCTAAACAAGAATTGCAACAATTAATACATTGAAACAAATCGATAATGAAAAGAAATGGAAAATCAAGGAAACATATCAATACCGATTATGTCTAAATTGAAAGTCTATTTGACTACTTTCAACAACCAGAAAATTCTAAAATATTTTACATCAATTTCAGATACCTTTCCAGCTTGGGCTGTCAAAAATGGATCTTCGGAAAATGCTAAAATCCAGCTTATCTGGGGTAAGGTGTCTCTTTGGCTTCTTTAAAGAGCCTTCTCGTTGGTGTATGCTTACCGTGTGAATTCTTTGCTCTTCTACTCAGATTGACAAGTCTATTAATGCGATGTATAAGAAACTACAGAAGAATTTGACTTCAGAAGAACTGTTACCTTCCTTATGGGACAAATGCAAGGTAAGCTACTATACTTGATCCTTATTGGCCAACAAAGATATTGGGACAAACCCAAGTCCCACATTGAAAAGAGATAAAGTCTGTAAAAGTTTATAAAGAGAGACGCCCCTCTTCTTACAAGCCGGTTTTGTAAGGAGAAATTTAGCCCAATATAAAAATCTAATATGGTAGGAGAGGCGCTATCCGTTCTGTTTTTTTTTGTAAAAAGAGTCTCTCATCTTACAATCCGGTTTTGTAAGAATGAAATGAATTATACCCAATCTAAAACCTTATAGATACCTCATATTTGCAGTAATTCAATTAATAAGAACCAAAGCTTGTACAGTAAATATTCCCAAGGCTAAATCTGAAGTGACTTTCAAGAGTTGAGCCTTTGCGCCAAGAGAACATGCAATTTTGCAATCTTTGATAATATACACATAAAAGGCAATTAAATTGGATTTAATTTTGATATCTTACTATAGAACCTTTTTTCACTATCATGCAATCATGTTATTATCATAAGACGAATAGTTTGACTACATAATAATGTGGTCAAACTGTTTTAGCAAGTTGGCAACCCAATATTCAATAGAGGAGAAAATGTTTTATTATGTCTGGGTTGAAATATGATGTGAATGGATTTTTTTTCCCAAATGACAAAATGGTGATGCTTTTACAATATTTGCCTCAGGTGGGGGGCACTTAAATTCACATGATGTCTACTTTGCAAATTTGTGAGAAGATTGTAAAATTAAAAAACATGTAGGGAAATAATAATAGGAAAATGATGACTTTTTGCAAGTACTCTTAGGAAGCATTTGAAAAAGTAACAATCTATGTGATGTGAGCTCATTTAAATTGACACAATGCATTCAAGTGAACAGTTTCTTAAACTCTTTTGCAGAAGGAGTTTCTTGACAAGTACGAAAGTTTTGCACAACTTGTGGCTAAGATTTACCCTAATGAGACAATCCTATCTGTTGCAGAGATTAAAGAACAGTTAGCTAACATGTAAAGGATGTTTGTGTATGTATATATTATTCTTTTTTCCATCTTATAATCTTTTTTCCTATTGATGTATGTAATTTTATTTATTAAATAAAGTGCATCTTTTTGTAGAATTAATTTTGAAATGGATTTTAGCACATCTTCGAACAAATGAGATGAAATGAAATGTGCAAATTTGTTCTAACTTCTAGTATTTCTAATATTATTATTAGCAAAAACTCTTTACAAAAGTTATTTTAATGAGTTGTGAATGAAGTTATAAAGAGAAAGTTGATGTGAATGAGAGGTTAGAAAATAGATAGTAAGAAGAAAGAAGAGAAAGTTGATCATTTGTATATTTGTTTGGAAAATGGAATGAATGACGTGAATTTTTTCCTTCTTTTTTGGTTGAATATAAATGCAAGAGGAAAGAAAATGGATTAAGACAAATATCTACATGGTATCAGGTTTAATGTTATGTGGCTTAATATCTAATTATCTATGGTGAGGAAACAAACAGATCTCAGCTATATAACAATATAACATTACTCATTTACGTTGGCATTTTAATCAACAGACTAAATGGTTACACTTGATTACTGTTACCTGGTTAATGGTAATGACGGGTTGGACTGAAATTGCTTATTAGTTATTTTAATCAAAATTCTAATAAATAGTTTCTATCAAGAGGGTTTAAACTTCGATGGAGTTGGTTTGAGGTTTATATGAACTAAGCTCGGGAATTAAGGTTGTCAAAAGAGTTTAAACAAACTCATTTTTTATGCGAAATCGACTTGTAACTCGTAAGAGCTCATCTTAATTTTGATATTCAAGAATAAAATTGATTTTACCTCCTAATTTTGAATTCTAATTTACACATGAAATTTGAAACTTCAATTAATAGAAAACAATTTAATCTCGGATTTATTATTAAAATCATTTGTAAGTATAATTAACTTTAAATGAAAATGATTCATAAAATCAACATCAACATATTCTTTTTTCCACTTCAATTATGCGTATCGTGTAGTTAAAAATGGAATCCAAAGTTTGTCAAAAAAAAAAATTGAATCAAAGAGCTTTTAGCAGGGGAGTGCTCACAGTTCGGTTTGGATCGGTGTTCAAGCAAAAATCCATTCGATCCAACGTTAATATTAATCGCGGGTCGGTTCGGTTTTGGATGACTAATTAAAAAAAAATTGATCCAAATTATAAATTTAAATTTTTTAATTAAATATTAATATTATAAAAACATATTAAAATAATATATTTGATGTAAAATATAATATATAATAAATTAAAAATTAATATTTTGCAATGAAAATTATCAATTATATTTGAAACCTATGAAATAGTAAAAAGAAATAGATTGAATTGAACTCATAAGTATTATTGAAAAATTTAAAAACCAATAATTAGTATGTTAATGGAATATATCGTACTAATAAAAAGTTAAATAAATGTTAAGAAAGATATACGCGGTTCGTTTTGATTTGATCGGTTTTGAAAAATCAATCCAAAATTTGATCCGATCCAGCGGTTTTCACAAAAAGGACATCCAAACATATCCAAAATTATTCGGTTTTTTGCGATTTTTAATTTTTTTGGATCGATTTACAGTTTGTTTTTGGATTGGATTTGAGCACCCCTAACTTTTAGGAAACGGGGCTGAGAAAAGCTCATGCCATCTCGGAACCTCTATAATAGTTTTTTTTTATATAACCAATCTCTATTAGAAATTTGCTATTTAGGTCCCCTGTTTGCTTCCACATCTCCCTAAAATCCCAAAATAATCATGAGTTATTGGATAAAAATTTCGTCATTTACGTAACGAAATTCGAAAATATTCGGTACACAAACGAAGAAACAATTTAACTGAACAAAATAACCAATATTTCGTTGACTACGCAGCGAAAACTGCGTCTTCGTAAATTGCCTAACGAAACATTAAAATTCATTATCTACCTGACGAACGCGTGTGTTTTCATTTGTTATCTACCTTCGTTATAACCAATATTTCTCTCTATTATTGTTGAACTGACAGATCTTTCACGTGATCAAAACCTTTCTTCAAGACATGAGTTCTTTTCAATTATTTCAAGAGAAAAAAAGAGCATAGTACTATATGTTACTCCCTACGTTCGAATGAGTAATTTTGACATTAATATTTTTTTTTCAATTAGTTTCGTGGCTTGAAAATCCACCTTAAATTAAAGGTGAATAAATGGAGTATCCGGATTCGAACTCAGCTCCTGCACATATAGTTCTATGTCTCTATCAATTGAGCTAAGCTCAAGAAGACTGACATGAATATTTTTAACTATATAAAAATAAAAAATTATAAAAAAATTGATATTTAAAAATATTTATTGAAATATATTGAACAAAATTTTATATGTTAACATTTGTTTTTGACATTAATATTTTCAATGTTTTTTTCTTTTGCTTTTATCTGTTTAAAGTTTTCCGTCAGTGGCCATGTTATAGTTTGAACCAGTGTTTTAAAAATCGGATCGAACCGGCCGGTCGGACCGGTTGGACTGTGAACCGAAGCTTGACCGGTCTGGTTCATTAGTTGGACCGGAGTTGTAATCAGACCGCTCGGAACCGGAAAAACCGATGAACCGACGGTCTGACCGAACCGGCGGTCTGATTGCATGCCCTTATTTTTTATTTTATTTTTGCCAAAAACGCTTAAACGAAGTCGTTTTGTTTATATTTTTTTTTATTTAAAAAAACCGACAATTAAAAAAGGAAATAGAAATGTTGTTTGTTCTATTTCTTCAATTTCTTTTAGTTTATCAGTTCTGGAATTTATGATTTATTATGATTATTTGTTTTATTTTATTATCTTAGTTAATTATAATTTTGTTTCATTCTATGCTTTGTTTATTTTTTTCTTCGATTTTTATCAGTTTATGTTTGTTACTTTCATATTATGCTCTGTTAATTTCTTTCATATTACTTCAATTTATCAGTTTTTGTTCTGTTTGATGAAGTTATCAATTTATGTTTGTTCTGCTAATTTTTTTAGAGTCAGATTCATTCGGTTCTACCGGTTTAATAACTATATAATATAGTTATATTGACCGGTTTATTCAACCGGTTTATCCGGTTTGATCCGGTTTAGTCATGCGGTTCGACCAGTGACCCAGAGGTTCGACCAATGAACGAGTGAACCAGAACCTTACCGGTTCGATGTCCAGTCCGATTTTTAAAAAATTGGTTTGAACGAAACATCCTTTTTTAAAAGAAACACAAATGTAGTGGGAGTCAATTTTTTTATAGGAAGTGTAGCACGTTTATTTAGTGTCTAATAGAAATAAATGGCACATATTGAAGCACAAAATTGTCCTATGTTGTTGAGATTTAGATCCTCTCTGATATTTTTTTTTCAAGTTATAGTCTTAAATATTCATTTTGCACTTTTTATCTTCATTTTTATTTTTCTTTATAGCTTAATTAATCATTGAATTAGAAAAATAAGAGAGGATTAAACATTTAGTTAGCATCATCATATTTGTTTATAGACTTTTTTTTATGGTTGGAGACAGAAAAGAATCGTGTGATGTGAGTGTTACAATTCTAATGACAGTCTATTTTTTTTTTTTCGCACCGGTTTTCGACCTACTAAAAGTGAGCGACTAATCCGGCTCGTATGTAGAGACTTGCGGATTGGTCATTGGCCAAGCATTGTTTCTTCTGAAAATCGAACCCGGTATTCCCCGATCACGTCTTTAGAAGGAAGTCCTTGTCACTGGAGCCCAAACAACTTGATTAGTTTAAAATATTTTATAGTAGTATATATTTATGACCCTCTTCGTTTTTATGAATATGATGGTAATCTGATTGATGTTAATTTAATGCTAACTATATTTTTAATTATTTTGGTTGTTTTAGCCAAATTTATATCAATTATTTTAAAAACCAAAAAAATTATTAATCTCTACTTTCAAAATGACAGACATCTATTGTCACTTAGCTTATAAACATTTTCAAATATTAATCTGAGGTGGTCCAATCCAATGAACGATTGTCGACATTAGAACTTGTGCAGAAGGAGTGCTTCCATGGACCATCGCACACTCTTTGTTATAATTTCTATTCAATAATTTCAATCCACCACTTTGGCAATGATTAAAAACTTTTGATTACTAAGGACAGTACTATCTGAAGCACTCATTCTCAGCCCCACATATGAAACAAAGTTTTATAGTTTTACTCACATTTTTCATGCCAACTTAAATAACACCAGTTCTACGTCTTCCTTCGGTTTTATATTGAATAGATAAAAGTCACTCCTTCAATTCTGTAATGAGTAATTTATGTTGGATCAATTTACACGAGAAATGTGTAAAATTAATGTGATAATAATGAAATTTTTATCAAATTATCATTCATCATGAATTGTAGAATATATTTTGCTCTCTCGTAGCTCTCTTCTTTTTCTTCTTCCAATTAACCTAGCCGCCGCACCAATTTTCTTTTTGCCTTTCTTGGTTCATCCATTAGAGATGGGTGATTTAGGATCAAATCACCCCTCTTGATCGTTTGTTATCTTGTTTTCATACGGTGTTTGGTTTGATTCCCGTATTATACGGTATTTATTTTTTTAAAATTTGCAGATTTGCTTCGATCTAAATTTAGTGCAGATTCAAAGATTTCAGAGTCGTCAAAGTTTATAGACCCGGAGACACGGTTGTTCCGAACACTTGAATTATCTTATACCAATTGTAGGTTTTGTCATATTTGTAGACATTAGGCTGTTTTATGCTATTAACTCGGATGTTGTGAGCTTGTTTGCAGATTCATATTTTATAGTAGTTTTTAGCGAATTTGAATATGTAATGATTTCGATTGATGTACTCTACCGATTTAATGAATGAATATTGTTATTTTTAGTAAAAATAAATAAATTGTAAAATATATAAATTTCAAAGTGATGAAAGTGATATTAATTAGAGGATAAAATCGAAAAATAAATAATTAGTATTGTATTAAAAATAAAAAATGTGGTTCATTATTTATTTTTTTTACCAAAAAAGCCTTATGCATAATAATTGAGAGTACACCATCAAATCAAATAGTGGTAAGTTAGCAACCTCAAAGAGGAAAGAGTAATATCACATTGAACAAATAAGTGAAAACCTCAAGAAGAAAATAGTACATCTCACATTGAGTAGATAAAAAAATTATCAAAACAAATAGTGATGGGTGAATACCTCAAACTAGGAAAGAGCAATCTTAATTCACATGGCTCTTGTGGATTTAAGTTATAACAAATACATGCGCTAGAAAAAATATTATAAAATACATTTTGATCTTGCTAACATGTGTTTTATAAGGGCAAATGTTAAGAATCTAAAAGTAGAAATATTATATTCAATTTTGTATAGTTAATTTCTGAAAATTTTTAAAAGTGAATTATACAATACATAAATTATGTTAATATATATATATATATATATATATATATATATATATATATATATATATATATATATATATATATATATAGAGATCCGTTAAATCCAGGAGTAAGTCTCCATTGACTTACTCCGTTTAATAACTAGATATCGACATAATATTTCTTCAATCCGATCGTTGAATTCAAAGATCTCATTGAATAGATCAACTCCACAAATTTTTATAAAAATTCAAAATTTTTTGCTACTTTTTTTGACAATTTCAATTGAACGTATGACAAACTTTTAATAAAACCGTTGAATTTCAATAGTCTAAATGCATAACTACATTTTTTGAATTTTTATAAAAATTTGTGGAGTTGATCTACTCAATGATATCTTTGAATTCAACGGTCGGATTGAAGAAATATTATGCCGATATCTAGTTATTAAGTGAAATAAGTCAATGGAGACTTACTCTTGGAGTCAACGGATCCCTCCTCATATATATATATATATATATATATATATATATATATATATATATATTAAATCATTAACGTTCTAAGGGCACATGTAAGCTTTTTCCAATATATTTTTATAGGGAAATGTTAACATGTATATCTTAACCTTAAGACACATGTTTAGAAGATAAATGTAGAAATATCTTATGGAAATTTGTGCATTCAACTTCTAAAGCATTAAATTTAGTATCATTAAATGCAAATTTTCTATAATATTTAGGTATCTTAACATGTGTCTTTAGGGCACATGTTAACATGACTCATTTTTATATAACAAAATATGGTTAGTTATTTTATTTTTTTGTCGGTATGAAACTGACAGCAAACATCGATTAATATTAATGTCTTAAATTAGATAGAATTACAACTAATAACAAAAAAATCTCTTAAATTGCATTGCTCAATAGTCCACATTTCTCTGAGAGCCTATAAAAAAGGTTTGGCAGGAAAGAATCGATAGCTTGTGGACGGAATGCTCATTTTGACTTTTCAATGCAATAAGTAATATTTTCTCCGATACTTTTTATAAGAAATAATTTGAAAAAATTATACATATCAAATAATCACATTCTACATAGTTATTTTCATTTAATACTTTTATAATTTTAAATTTATTTAATGTATACTCTTATTTAATTAGTCTTTATTTAACTAACTTACTTATTTTTAATATCCTCTCGTATTAAATAAGGGCATAAGTAAAATTAAACATCTAAAATATTTAAAAATTAGTCAAATTTTTTTATAGAAATGACCAATTTTTTTTCTCAAATACTTTTTTTAAAAAGGATCGAAGAAAGTAAAATACTACGAAACAATGAGAATAATATAATACTCCTTGTACTAAAAAAATAAATAATACTCCTACTACTTATACCTAATAGTACCTTTATTTATTATTACTATTATTGTTGTAACAATAATAATAAAGAGGTGTGGGTCGGCAGTGAGAACTAGTGAAGCTGAACATGGCTTGACTTTAATTTGATTTGAAGTTGAAGATCAATAAAACTTCTAATTGTGTTGAAATGAAAATAAATATTCCATCTTATTAGGATTTCCTATAAACTAATGCAATGGTCACGCATTAAGCTGGTCATAGATTCCCTTCTAAATTCTAATTGTGGGATGGGATCCAATCAACTTATTACTAAAACTCAATTTTAACGCAACTATAGCATGTGGGTCAAACGTGTTTAGGTATGATTAAATGGAATTTTCAAAGTTAATTATTCCTTGGTCAACGACGATTATTTCAGTTGTTTGTGGCATCCCACGTGTGTATGTGTTGGCTGCTTTTTGAACCCAATTTTGCCAATAAAAAAAAATACAGATTTTTTTTAAAAATTGAAAAAATGGAACATTACATAAAAAAGAAAAGGAAAAGTGTGTACAACTCTACAATACACAAGTATCATAAAGAAAAAAATCATTTCAATCTAAATTAATTTAATCGGATAATTAAAAATAAAAATAATTATGTGTCATCAAAAAATGGAATTTTGGGATTTATATCACCCAAAAAAAGTACTACTACTTACCTCTTTATCAGTTCACTATATTTTTATATTTAAAGATGAACCGTTATAAATTGTACTTGAGACAATAGTTAAAAAAAACAAAAAATAAAAGTAAAATATAACTATTCCACTTAAAAAACATGCTCTATCACTAAACTAAAATTAAGAGATGGATTTAATTTGATCTACTAAACCAAAAAGAAAAATGCTAACATGTTTGTTTGTCCTAAGGATACATGTTAAGGAATCAAGAGTGAAAATTTTATTTTGTAAAGTGTGTATTCAATTTTTCAAAAGTATAAGTATTAACTTTAGCAATAAATATTTATTATTTTGATTATGGCACATGTTAACATGACCTAACAGAAAAATCTTCAACCTTCCCTACCAAAAAATATAATTTTAATCAGAAATTTATTAATTTATCTATTTCAAAGACCTAATATTCTCGACGCTCATTTAATACATTTATTTGTCTATTTCTCCGTCCCTTAAATAAACGACTTAATTGATCACTTCATATATACTACCTCCGTTCTTTTTTATAAGAATTCATTTGTAGATTTTAGTATTAAATTAGTCAACAAATTAAATTGCTTTTCCATATTTGCCTTTCTAATCATTTTCCTATAATTAATACAATATCCATTTACTCATCCAATTTCCTAGAATCCATTTCCTAGAATCCTCAACCATCTCTACTTCATCACCTTCCAAAGAATCATCAACAACTTCCATGTTGGTACCTTCCAAGGATTCATTAACGAAATCCACTTCAACACCTTTCAAGGAATCTTCAACAGTTTCCATTGCAAGACCGTTGAGAGACTAAGAGAGAATTGGACGGTGCATAACTCTACAATTAATTGTGGTACTCGTATCAACAGGGATGGATCCAGGAATTGTAATAAGTGGGGTCAAATTTTAGTTATCGTAAATATTAAGATAATAATGCGACAAAATTTTACGTAGCATATTTCAAATAACTAATTTTTTATGATATGTCTTTATTAAACTATAAAACATTAGCGCTTTAATAATTTAACTTATATAATATTTAGTTTAACTATTTAATCTTTAATTTAAAGTTGTAGATAAATTAATAAAGATTAAGTTGTTTATTTATCAAACTAATGATATTTTAATATCTTATAAATTACATGTTATAAAAAAAGTCAGTTGAAACATGCGACGTAATTTTTTATAAAATAAACACTAAAATTAAAAACAAAAAATTTTAAAAACCAAAGTTTAAAGAAAATTTTCCGTATAGAAATAAGTTTAAAGAAATTTTATAAGACTAAAAAAAAGTTAATATATTTAGAAGAATCAAAATATTTTTTTTAATATATACAATCAAAATAATGATTAGTTTGTAAAAAATTTTAATTAGACTACACAATTATTTATTTATTTTTTAAGTTAAAGACATGAAGCAAATGTACATGAAACGCCAATATTATAGAAAGTATACTACTTTATATACTCCTTATTAATAATTAGTTTGTGTTCAACCAAAAATAAAAATTATTGTAATTTGCTTGTAATGTAATTAATTGAACAGAGTGGGGACAATTTGTGAATTGAGGTGGGGTCAAAACATTAAAATAGCGTATTACTAGTGTACTAGTATGGACACCCGTGCCAAGCACGGGCTAGAAATTCTTTTTTTTTTTTTTATAAATTTTAAAAATGCTTGTTATATTATATTTATATATATAATATATAAATATGTTTTAACCTATATATATATAGCTGTAAAAATGGGTCGGGCTATCGGGCCGGCCCATTAGCCCTATAGTTTTATACGGACTGAGCCGGACTTCAAAAAAATTATTATTGGGCCTTATTTGGCTGAGCCTATTTTTTTAATGGACCATCATGGGCTGGCCCGCGGGCTTTTGGGGCGGCCCCTTAAAGAATTTTTAAAAAATATCTAAAAAATTTTTTACCTAAAAATAAGGAATTTTAGTTAGCATAAAATCTTTAGATAAAATAAGTAACAAAAGATGAGATTTATGAATCATCATCCACAGATCTCTCGACTTTTGCATGATATTTTGAAATATTTATTATTTCATGAAATCATGACACTCACTTTTTTTATGGATATTAATTTGTGTGCGATGCATATGTAGTTTTATTGTCCATTAAAATTTATTTTTAAAAAAAAATTTGTCAATTTTTTATAAAAAAAGTATGAAAAAATTTGTCGGCCCGGCCCATGTAGGCCTTTACTTATTGGGCTGTACTAAGCGGGTCGGGCCTTAATGGGCCGGCCCACTTAAGCCCAGTTGATGTCTTGGGCCTCTGGGCTCGGGCTGGGCTGACCCATTTGACAACTCTATATATATATATATATATATATATATATATATATATAGGTTAAATATGTTTTTAGTCCATACATTTTTAAAATAATTGGTTAACGGGATAATGATGTGGTACAGTATGGACCCGTTTTTCTAATTAGCTAACAAATCACGTGGCGACACGTGTCAACTTATAGTGACATTTTTAATTAGTAATCAAACTATTTTAAAAGTTAAATAAAAGAATGTGTTCTTCCTCGTCTTCATCGGAACTTCAATAACAATAACCAGCAACTTCAATCTTTTCATCAAACTCATCGAAATCACTCGGTACATCGCCACTATCGACACACGTCACTTAATCCAACTGCCGGCCAGCCACCCACAACATCAGTCCCCACCGTACCCGAACAGTTTGTCGAATATCATGATTCTAAGCATGCTCAAATAAATGTCCCATATTAAAAAATGATTCTAAGCATGCCCAAACTCTATTGTTATATAGCAGTTTCGGTGAGTTTATTTAGCAATGAGATTTGTTTTTTTGCAAAAATTTGGCAATGAGATTTTAGATCTATTTTGTTTGGTTTTGTTTATAAATCATAACTCTGTTGAATTTTTTCTCCAGGATTTTTCTAGATTTTGAAACAGAAGGGCTAGATCTATGCTAAAAATGTTTTGTTGTTGTTGTTGTTGTTGTTGTTGTTGTTCCTCTCTTTGTTTCTTATGGTTTTCTTTAAGTTAGCTTTCATTCATAAAAATATATTGTTTTTCTCCAGGATATTGATTTTTCTCTAACTTAGAAGTGAAAAATTGCCCGCGTTATATATGAGTTAGCTTTCATTCATAAGAATATATTGATTTTGGACTTTTTTGTTAGAATTAATGATTTTAAACTTTTTTTTTTGGTCTTAGAAGAAGTGGTAATCCACTGAAATTAAACTCACATAATTGTGAGATTCCGGGTTCGAACCCGGGTCATGACGTCCGGCCTAACAATTTCGGCAATATTTGCCAGTTGAGCTAGGACTTATGGGACTAATGATTTTAAACTTTAATGTGCACATATATTTATTTTATTCTTATTTTGATAGAAAATTTAATTAATTTATCAAGAGCGTTTTGTTCTAATGGAAGAGGATAATTTTTTATGGGATGAAAAATTCATTCAAGAGCATCTAACCTTAGGTCTTGTATCTTGACTATTAGGTAAAAAAATTCTATTAAATATCAAAATGTATTTGATCTAACTGAAAGAACTAAACCAAGCCGGTGTAAAAAGTAAAACATAATTGAAACCAAAATCTTAAACCTCGCATCTTTATTATTTTTTGTAAAAAAATTCAATTAAAATATTCAAAGAGATATCCGATCAACCGGAAGAGGCGTAATCTCTTAAAGTGTGAAGAACTAAATTAAATTCATGTAAAAAATTAAGAAATTGAGACGATATCCTTAGACCTCGAATCTTAGTTATTTTTATAAAATGTTCAATTAAAATATTAAAAGGAATTTGATCTAACAAATGAGGGTTAATCTCTTACGATAGAAAGAACTAAAACCAGGCCCGTGTATAAAAATAAAGCAATTGAGACCATAATCTTAGGTCTTCTTAATTGTTTGTTCTAACGGAAAATTGTAATCTCTTCCAGTCTTGAAAAATAAATAAAGACCGTGTAAAAAGTAAAGCAATTGAGACTGTATTCTAAGGTCTTAAATTTTTCTTTTTTAAAAGTTCAAGTGAAATTTCAAGAGGAATTTGATGTAATAGAAGGGAGTAATTTTTTACGGTGTGAAGAAATAAATAAAAAATGTGTAAAAAGTAAAACAATTGAGACCATAACCCTAGGTCTCACATTTTAATTATTTTGGTAATTTTTTTTTATTAAAATATCAAAATGAATTTCATATAACATAAGAGAATAATCTCTTACAGGTGTGAAGAACTTATTCAAGCTCGTGTAAAAAGTAAATCAATTGATACTATAATATAAGGTCTCACTTTTTTTATAATACTTGTAAAAATTTCAATTAAAATTTCAAAAGAGATTTGCTCTAACAGAAAAGAGTAATTTATTACGGTGTGAAGAACTAATCAATCTCGTGTAATAAGTAAAACAACTGGACCATAGCCTTAGGCCTCATAACTTATTTATTTATATAAAATGTTCAAGTAAATTATTCAAAGAGATATGATCCAATGGAAGAGGGTAATCGCTCTTACGACTTGAAGAACTAAATGAAGTTCGAGTAAAAAGTAAAGCAATTGATAGCATAACCTAAGGTCTCAATTATTAATTATTTTTGTGAAAACTTCAATTAAAATATCCAGAGAAATTTGTTCTAACGGAAGATGATAATCTCTTACGGCGTAAAGAAATAAATAAAGCCGTCAAAAGTAAAACATTTGAGACAATATTCTTAGGCATTTCTTGATCAAATAGTTCAATTAAAATTTCTTGTAAAAAGTTCAATTAAAATTTTAAGATGAATTTGATCAAATAGAAGAGAGTAATTTCTTGCGGTGTGAAAAACAAAATCAAGCCCGTGTAAAAAAAAAAACAATTGAAACTATAACCTTAGGCCTTGCATCTTAATTTTTTTTACAAAATTTTCAATTAAAATATCAAAAAGGATTTAATCTAACAGAAAAGAGTAATCTATTACGGTGTGAAGAATTAAATCAAACGTATGTAAAAAGTAAAGACAATTGAGACTATAATCTTATGTCTCGCGTCTTAATTATATGGGTAAAATATTCGTTAAAATTTCAAGAGATATTTGATCTAATAGGAGAGAGTAATTTCTTATAGAATGAAGAACTAAATCAAACCCGTGTAATATACAAAACAACATGAACATAACTTTAGGTCTCACATATTAATTATTTTTATAAAATGTTCCATTAAAATATTCAAAGATATATGAACTAATGGAAGAGATTTATTTCTAATTGCGTAAATAATTAATAAAGCTCGTGTAAAAAATTAAAATGAAGTTTGATTAAAAGAGGAAAATGTATGTTTTAACATTAGGAATTGAACCGTGTCTCTTTAGGTCGCAAAGAGAAGACACATAGGTGCCACATAGACGCCACATTATTAAAATAGTGACACATATGAATTTGCTCCTTGAGAAGTAATATGTGGATGCCAAATGTACTTTTTACTTTGAGGAAAACAAATAATAATAGTATAGATTATTTCAAACAGAAGAGTGGGGTCAGCTGACCCTAATATACTCCAAGTAGATCCGTCCCTGCGTATTAAATGTATCAATGAATTTAAAGTTATCCAAAACAAATAGATGAAGTAAATAAGAGTAGTTTTGCAAACAAAAAAAAAACCAATGTAGTTGACAAATACAGGAGGATCTTATAAAAAGGAATAAATTTTTTGTCAATCAGAGTATATTATTATCTATTATTAAATATTATAAAAATTGTATAATTTAAAATTATATTTATTGAAACAAATAAAAAAAAATTATAAGTTAATATTTACATTTATATACTCGTAAAAATCATGATAAAAGTAGATTATATATATATATGCAAATAAAGCACATTGTCAAACAATGTCATTATTTTATAACAAATGAAAGATTACCACACCTCTTTTTTTTAGAACTAGAGGGCTAATTTTTTTTGGTAGGAAACTAGAGGGCTAATGTAAAATAAAAGTACTTTGTATATTTTTTTTTATCACAATATCAGTTTATCACATTTATAATAAATCTCTATGCAAATATAAATAAAGAGTTAAAAAGAGAACGAGATAAAAATAAACATATTTCAATTCAAACCCTCTTTTTATTGCGCTCTATGTGTATAACATGCATTTCAGAGGAACTCTTACTCGGTTACAAACTCAATATATAATTAATTTGGGGTTGTACTTATAATAGAATTACTTTGCATCTCACTATGCGTATAATAAGTCTCCGTCCCAATATATAAGACCTAATTTGATTAAAGGACACTATTCATTTATTTTATTTTGATCATATTTTTTTAATAATATATTGATGCAAATATTAACGTATAAAATCTTGTTTGATTATTTTTAATGAGTATTTTTAAAATATTATAATTTTCACTAATATATAATTAAAGATATTAGTGATCAAAATTGTACATTGACATACATACAATACTCTAAATGAGTCTTATATTTTGAGACGAAGGTACTACATGTTTGTGTTTCCATAAATAAAACATTTTGTTTTCTGAAATTTGAAAACGTGTTGTTCTAAAACAAGAAAAGTCAGGCGTGACCCCAGTGTACACCGAGGAAGTCTTACTCTTACATGGGCACCATAATTTAGGCACACAATTTAAACACACTAACATAATTTAAAAAATTAAAAGAAAAATAAATTTGTCATATCAATTTATATCATTTTAATTTATTTCTCTTTAATTTTTTTTATTTAATATGAGTGTGCCTAACAACACATATTTATGTTTGTGTTTAGGTTAGAGTTTCTCGTGTACACCATCACCAAAAAACTTGGATTCAATATAGTCATGAATGCATACAATCAATAATTCACAACTATCCAATTAAAATTTACTGTAACGGTTTAAATTTTAAAATAATTTTTTAATTTTAATTTTTGTTTAACGAAAATTCTAAAGTAGTAGAATTTAATGGATATGCATAATCAGTGTAAAATATTTTTACACGGACATCCAATGAAACTCCACTAACTTGCCACATCACCCCACTCATATATGATTATTTTGAAACTACATATATGACATGGAAGAATGATGATTTCTTATTGGTTGAGTGTTTAAAGTTTCTTTACTTCGTCTGCCTATATCCATTAAACTCAAAGTAGTAATGATCCGTCCGATCAAAATTATAGTATTGCATAAAATCTATAACCGCATAACTACACAATTTTTAAATTCACATGTCCCAACTTATGTAGAACTAACAAGAACATGTTTGTACCGATAATTTTTTTTTTAAAATAATATAATTCAATATAATCATAAATATTGGTATCGTATTGATATCAACACAGTTACGTCTAATTCAATCAAAGCTACAAGAACAAGACTATGGAAAGAAAGAAAAAAGGAACGACGCCGGAAAGTAATGAACAAAATAAATGCACACAATTTTCACATCTCCATTACTATTCAAAACAGTGTTTCTCAGGTCAATAAAACGACACACTATAACTCGTCAATTGTCAGACTTAAAAATAACAATTCAATATTTCTTCTATAAATAAATACTAAATTATTATTCCATTCATTACTCACAAACTCAACCATGCCTTCTTCTACTCTTTCAACTCCTTCTCCCAACAACTATTTCCTCAAACACCAATCAAAACTCTCCACGTCATCACTCCGTTTCAACACCACCTTCCTCCCTATCAAATCCTCCGTTTCAAATCTACCACCTTCTCTCTCAACCTCACCACCATCACACACCACCACCAAACTCCCGATCCGTAAAATCCCCGGCGATTACGGCATCCCTTTCATCACTCCTTACAAAGAACGTCTCGATTATTTCTACAACCAAGGCCGCGACGAATATTTCAAATCCAGAATCCAAAAATATCAATCAACAATTTTCCGAACAAACGTTCCTCCCGGTGGTTTCATAGCTAAGAATCCAAACGTCGTCGTTTTACTCGACGCTAAAAGTTTTCCTATTCTCTTTGATACTAACAAAATCGATAAAACTGATGTCTTCACCGGAACTTATACTCCGTCTACTGAACTCACCGGCGGTTACAGAGTCCTCTCTTATCTTGATCCGTCTGATCCTAAACATACACAGCTAAAAAACCTCATGTTTTTTCTACTTAAGTCTCGCCGGAACCACGTGATCCCCGAGTTTCGATCGTGTTATAACGAGTTTTTTGCTACGGTGGAGAATGAGCTTGCTAAAACCGGAAAAGCGAGTTTCGCGGATGCGAATGATCAGGCTGCTTTTAATTTCTTGAGTCGTTCTTTGTACGGTGTTAACCCTGTTGACACCGAACTTGGGCTTGACGGCCCAAAAATGGTTCAGAAATGGGTTTTGTTTCAGTTAGGTCCAGTTTTAAAATTGGGCCTACCGAAATTTTTGGAAGATTCGATGATTCATAATTTTCGTCTTCCGTTTGGGCTTATTAAGAAAGATTATAAGAGATTGTATGATTTCTTTTATAATGCTTCGGGGTTTGCGCTTGATGAAGCGGAGCGTTTGGGTGTCTTGAGAGATGAGGCTTGTCATAATTTATTATTTGCTACGTGTTTTAATTCGTTTGGTGGATTTAAGTTATTTTTTCCGAAT
This sequence comes from Trifolium fragiferum, assembly GCA_954870985.1. Lineage (NCBI taxonomy): Eukaryota > Viridiplantae > Streptophyta > Magnoliopsida > Fabales > Fabaceae > Trifolium > Trifolium fragiferum. The sequence goes on from OX940796.1 coordinate 2,575,255, forward strand.
GTGATGAAATGGATTGGACGTGGTGGTGTGAGGTTGCATACTAAACTTGCTACGGAGATTAGAGAGGCAGTTAGGGCTGCGGGCGGGGAAGTTACTATGGCGGCAATGGAGAATATGCCGTTGATGAAATCGGTGGTATATGAAGCTTTTCGTATTGATCCACCAGTTCCATTGCAATTTGGAAGAGCAAAAAGGGATATGGTAATTGAGAATCATGAGAATGGTTTTTTGGTGAAGAAAGGGGAATTGTTGTTAGGGTATCAACCTTTTGCGACTAAGGATCCTAAGGTTTTCGATAAAGCTGAGGAATTTGTCGCGGATAGGTTTATTGGCGAAGGCGAGAAATTGTTGAAACACGTGCTTTGGTCTAATGGACCTGAAACTGAATCTCCAAGTGTTAGGGATAAACAATGTGCCGGTAAAGATTTCACCACCTTGGTTTCTAGGCTTTTGGTTGTTGAACTTTTTCTTAGGTATGATTCCTTTGAGATTCAAGTTGGAAATTCTCCTTTGGGTACTGCTATTACCCTCACCTCTCTAAAGAGAGCAAGTTTTTAATTTCTAATTATTTTTTAATTATCTTTAATTAGATTGATCTTGTAGTTGGTGGTAGGGGGTAGTTGGTGGTGGGGATGATCAATCATGCTGTACTATAGAAATAGTGGAAATGGGAGGACATGCATTGTTTGTCTCTTTTCGCGCAACTATATGCGGTAAGTAATTTTTATCGACTACAAATAAGTAGATGGTTCTGATCGATTAATGTAGTTTAAACAAAATTTTAATCACAATTATTTATTATCTATCGAACAATTGATAATGACTACGCATTAATGCGATTACAAAGTGTATTTTTTATTTTATTTTTGGAATGGAATGATGGTGGTGGCATTGATAAAAGATGAACTCCACTATCTATATTATTCATATTATTTACATCAATTTATAAACAGTTTGTCTATTTTCACGCAATTATATGTAGTAAGTAATTTTGATCGTCTAACAATAAATAGATGGTTTTGATCGATCAATAGTTTAAACAAAATTTTATTCACAATTATTTATTATCTGTCGAACAACCGATAACGACTACTGCATTAATGCGATTACAAAGTGTTTTTTTTTTTTTGGAATGAGATAAGGGTGGTGGCATTGATAAAAGATGAACTCCACTATCAATTGTCTAACTGAATTTGGAACCAATTGTACTATATGGAGTTAGATTTTCAAAATAAAAAATACTATTAGATCGGGAAATTTGTAGTATATGTAGTTAGAATCTAAAATGTACTCTTGGACAATAGATTCGTTTTTAGATTTTGTCCATTTATGTTGATTGATGCGTGGGAATTATTTATTTTCCTAACTCTTCTGTTTGGCTGTTCCTTTGCTTGATATAGACATGTGCAATCCAGTCTCAATATTTTTTTTAATTGAACTCAACACTTTGTTTTCAAAACGCTTTCAACGTTCTTTAACTCACTAATTGAACTATTTATAGTCTGTCAAAAAAAAAAACTGAACTATTTATGGAGGACATGTTAAAAGATTGTTGATTTATGTACTACACATAAATTCAATTTGATGATCATAATTTTCTTTAAAACACTTGATAGCTATTAAAAATAATTTCGAAAAATAGAATAGTTTGCATGAATGAAGTCAGATTTACCAATTGTCAGTTGGTTCAGTGGTAATTGGCGTTGAATTTGGTAGGGATGATTATAGTTCGATTCTCCATAACTGCGATTGGAAAGAGGTTGAAACTACTTGATGCTAGAACTGATCCCCGAATCAGATTAAACTGGTGGTAAAAGCAAAAAAAAAAAGTCAGACTTTGAATAATTAGACCCCGTTTGGCCCGACTTATTTTTTACTTTTCTATTTGGCTTAAACGAAATAAAGAAGTATAAAATTATATTTGACAATATTTTTCCTTAAAAGTATTAAAGAAATAAAGTAAAGAAGTAAAAAATAAAGAAAAGTGAAGTCAAACACAATTTTTTCCTTCTTTACTATTTTTAAGGAGACGAAAAAAAGAAAAAAATAAGCCGGATCAAACGGGGCCTAAGTGGTAAATATAAAATTACAGTTCATTTAACAAGAAATTAATAGACTATGAAAAAATAAAAAAATTAATAGATAATTGATAAGATAAAAAAAATTAAGGAAAAGCAAAAACAGGGACCACGACCAAAATTCATGCAAAATGGAGTATTTAAATGTGGTAAGGATGTCCTACTCTGATTTTTTAAATTTTTATTTAAACAAGACTACATGCCAAATGGAGTATTTAAATATGTGGTAAGGAAGTCTTACTTTATTTTGGGAACATAATTTTATGATGTAAAAATCCACACTATTTTGACGCTGATGTTAATTATGATCGTTGGATCTAAAATTAGTGTTTAAAATTATTTTGTGCTGATTTTATTAAAAAACAATATGAATCAATCAACTAATTTAAAATAGATGGTTAGGATTTACTACGTGTACTAATGATGGAATTTTGTTACGATAGGTAATCATGATACCTGTTTTGGTGATTACAAAAATCAATTTAGTAAAAAATTCAATAAGCCAAAATGTATTAATAATAAGAGAAGACCACGACAAACAAAATCATTACTTTAAAATCTAGAATAAATCATGTTAATCACTAGAAATACTATAGGGAAATATGTGTTATGTGTAAAGTTTACAATCTCACTCTCAACAATGTGTTAATTCATGATTACCAAATATTTGTGTAGTTGGCCTTTCAGATCAATAGGTTCTCTCTTTGAGAGAATAATCTAACAATCTTTCTTTCGAAAAACTTTTTCATAGGCACAAACACAAATTATTTGGATTTAGACACACATATATCAATTTTTTTATCTTTAAATTTTAATTAACTTTGTGTTTGTACCTAAATTCAAATAGTTTGTGTTTGTGCTTATGAAAGAGTTTCTCCTCTCTTTTCACTATTTGATAACATGAAATTGATATTTTTTGGAAGTCAGTACCACTTAATATGTTTGATTTAGTATTGACGAGTTTTAGTAGTATCTTAGAAGTGGTTCGATTTCCAGCTTAATTGTAGAAAAAAATAAATTTAAGTCAATTTCAAACATGACTCAAAGTAGATATAATTCTTGCTAATACATGTTTTTTTTTCTTTATTAGAAATCTTACATCGGCTAGAAACATGTCATAGATAACCTTTATAAGAATTGTACAAACTTCAACTCTCAAGTTAGTTTTTGTAGTGACCAAATGCTACACCAAACATAACTAGGATTGTGCCCCAAACTATTCTAGATTTATTTATTTATTTATTATTATCGAGGAAAAATAAAATTTATATAATTTGCGCAAGTACAAGAATAAACACATTCAATAAAATAAATAAATCAATACAAAATCATTCATATAAAAATATATGTTCAATATATTATTGTTAGCATTTATAGTAAGATTTTAATTTGTATCCATTTATAGTATAAATTATTTTTCCCCAAAGAAAATAGTGTAAAATAGTTTTACGTAGCAATTTAATCAAATATCACTATTTAGACATGTCATAATATTATATTCTAGAACTTCTTAAAGTTCAGTCTAAATAATGAGATGATGTTGCATATTTGTGTAAAATTATTTGACTCTATTATATATATTTAACGTATAAATTTAATTTTCATAAAAGACCTAAAATTTATAATAAAAAGAAATTAAATTCACATGATTTGTTGGAGTATGAGGACTAAAATTCACATAATTTATGGGGGGAATGGGGACAAGTTATAGAGGTAGAAAGTATAAACTAACTTTATTTATTTATTTTTATCATGAAAGCTGAAACTTTTCCAACGAGGTTCCTGGCCCTAAAGCCAAATTACCCAAGGTTACATAGATAAACAAAGGTTTCTATTCCCCCACATCTTTTTTTCTTTCCCTTAAAATTCTATTTTTGCTCATGCGTACAAATTTAGAAAATATTTTTCAAACTTTTTTTAGTGTAAACTAATAGTTTTTAAGGCAAAAAAATCAGAAAATATTTTTTGAGCTTCTACACCTCTATAAAATTAGAATTTCGAAGGGGGAGAAAAGAAATGTGAGGGAGGGGGTGAGAAGAGAATTTTTCATAAACAAACGGCACAGCACAGTTAAGCCCACATTGAAAAACAAAAAGGCTATGTATATAGAGAATTTCTTTTCATGCCTCCATGTTTTTTGCTAGTGTTTCTCGTTTTTTATTTTTTCGCTATTTAAATAGCGAACATCATTAAAATGAAAAATTTGAGAAAATTTCTGAAAATTTCAAATTTATCAATTGTTTGTTGGTTCAATGATGATTAATGTTGTACTTAGTAGAGAGGATCACAACTTGATTCTTCACAAAGAGAGGTTGAAATCACTTGATGTCAAAACTGATCTTCAAACCAGATTAGACGACTCAGTGGATCGAATACTGATAGTAAAAACAAATTTTTTTTCTTCCAAATTTTACACATCCGTTGTTAAAGCGGAAGAGTAAAATAAAAACTAGAAGAGCATGCAAAAAGTTGCTAGGTTAGCAAAATAAATTCTCAAAGAAAGAAAAACATAGTTAAGCCCATATTAAAAAACGAAAAGGAGTTTATTTTCTTCCTCATGATTCTTAAAAAAAATATTTCTCGTCTAAATTCTAGGAGATGAACAAGTTGACAAATAAACTTGTCACTTTTTAGAATGAAATAAGTAATACTATATTTTTGTTACAATTTTTATTTTATTTTTTTGACTAGTGGCACAAAATGAGGTAAGGTTTATATTATATTTGTAATAAAAAATGTATATATATATGAGATTAGAGTTCGAATCTGGGTCATCCCACTTATTCATCTTAAAGGTGAAATTTTTAGCCATTAGACTACTTAATAAAATAAATAAAAAAACATGTAAATGTAAGTTGTAATAAAGTAGAAATGTATAGATTTTTCTTTTGGGAGCTTCTAAGGTGTAGTCAATATTTTGACAATATTGAAAAAGTTATTTGAATAGACCAATAGGAGTAAAGTCTTTATTTGGTCCCACCAAATCATAATTATATGGTGTAGTTCCATAATTGTGTTTCTGTGTATCTTCAGAAATCTAAAGGTGTGAGTTTTCTTTCTCTATCCTAAGATCGAGATTTTGCTCTGATACCAGAGTTTGAGCGGCAGAGATTTGGCGCGTTAGCTGTAAGATAAACGTTGTAGTTCATTCTTCGTGTATTGTACTAAAAGTCTGTAATTAGATAATAGATCTTTTCTTTCTACGAGTCTTGCCTTTATTCTTGGATTAACATAAGGTCTATCCATATATAGCAAGTTTTTTAAGCATTTATATTCGAATTCTAATTTTTGAATTCTTTTTCTTTAAACTTTTAGATTTTTTCTTTCTTCAGCTAAGTTCATTACTAGCGCAGGTAGTAAGTGTAACAGGTTGCAGAAGTTTAATTAGATTCTTTTATATAATTTTTCGGGTTGTAAGGACAACTCTGCTACTGAGCTTTGTAGCTTATTTAATTCTTTTAGTTCTGAGATTTCAAAATCTCTTTTTGGGGGTGCTACCCTAAGGCTTTGGCTTCTAATTAATGGTTTTTCGTCTGTTTCTTCAAACAGATTTTTGTCTTCTTCTATTAATGAACAACTCTTTCTTGCCAAGATTTTAAATATAGGTGACTCTAATGTCACTATAGGGGTGAATAATTCATCAATATGAATTATTTCTTTTCCTGTAAATTCTATGCTATGATGTGAATTACTTAAAGCATAATTAATTCTATAGCATATTGTAAAAGGATGATTTCCTTTTTTCATAAATTTTGAATCTTCTAATTTGTAATTAAAGATTATGGATCTGTCCAGATCTTTATCCTTTAGGGATAATCCTATTTGTAAGTTTATATCAAACTTAATTTTTCCATATTTTAAATTGCATCTTCCTTGTGCAATTATAGATTGTCTATCATTTGTAATTCTAGAGTCTCTTAGAATTATATTTAACGGTGTATCAATACCTTTCATGAAAGTACTTTTGATTAAAACTTGAATGGTTGATATGTGAATATAACCAATTTTATTTCTTTCTTTTTCAGAAAGACTTGAAATTCTTTTTTGAATTTGTGTTCTATCTATGGTAGATATAAAAATATTTCCAGAAGTAGAATCAATTGGAATTGCTTCTTCTCCTATCATTATTCCAAATTTCAAGATATTTTTTCTCAAAAGACGTTCTTTGAATTTTATGGACTTTCTTTTAAAGTTTTCTTCAGCAGTTAGAGATAAATCTGCTTCTTCTATTTTGTGATCTTGTATAACATCAGCAAAATAACTAGATGTTTCTTCAAAAAGTGAGATTTCAGACATAATTTTCAAAATTCTTCTGAATTTTCACTAATATTATCGGGCAGAATATTTAAAGTTTTTATTAGACTATAAATTCGAGAGTTTTTTAGTCTATAATGTACACTTGCAAAGTCTCCATAGAATTGTCCTTGAAAACATTCTATGTATTTAGAATTTTTAGTAAAATTGTTTAACTCACGAACTAAACATTTTAATTCATGTTCTTCGAAGTCTCCTTCGATAGTTTCTTGAATTTTTTCGAGAAAAACCTTTTCTTTGTAATGATTAAATTTGAATTTGTCTAAAATTATCTTAACCAAATTTGGTTCAGAGATCATTTTTAGTAAATAAGTTACCTTTTTATCATAGTCTTCCATTAAGACTAATTCTAAGTATGTGTGATCAGAACTAGGTTCTGTGTGCTCAATTTCAAAAAAATTTGAAAATAATCTTTGAGTTCTAAAATTCGAACTTTCCATCTGTTATGCAAACAGTATATAATAAACAAGTGTTGTGATAATAACAATCATACCTGATATGATTTTCTTTGTTTCTGGTTTTGTTGAACTCTTCGATCCGAAGATGTTTGTGTTGTTTTGGGATATAATCTGTTTGATTATATTGTGTTATGTGGTTGATCCCTCCAGAGTATTACCTCAAGGATCTAGCTCCTCCAGAGTATTACCTCAAGAGCTACTTCTTAGAAATAATTCTAAGGATAGAAGAAAATATTTCTTCAAAAACTAGTTAATAGTTTCGTATTTCTTTCAACTGTAATTTACAATTGAGCTTAGAGCTCTTATTTATAGTGGAGAAGGGCTCACATTAGGTAAACGTCCCTTTCCATGACATTGTACATGCACTCAGAAAAGTGACACGCACTCACACAACAGTGATATGCACTCAGAAAAAGTGATGCGCACTTAAAAAGAAAATCGCACTAAGAAAAACGACAAATAGTTTTTTACATTATTTATCACTAAGTGGTCCCCATCTGACTCAGATGTGATAAGGTACCACTGCACACTTTTTGTCCTACATTGTGGCCAGTTGATCCGTGCTTTTAGCCTCCTTGTCCTCTTGTGCCGATGATTTTTGACAGTTTTTACAGTTATGATTTTTGTAATACTGTAAAAAATATCTACAGGATTCTTCTTGAATTACCCTTGGTAATTTTTCATGACCATCCTTCAGTTGGTCAATTCTTTCTTCAAGTTCTTGGATTGCCTTGATATCTTTTTCTTTTGCTGGTTTTCTGGAATCGCTATACACGATCATTGATGAGTCTTCGTAGATTGTTCTGTAGTTTGTCTGGGATGACAATCTTGAAACTTTCCGACGAAAATTCTTCATCTGATTGACATACATAGCTGGATGCCATTCTGTACTTTCCTTATTCATGACCGGATATTCTTTGTTGGATATCCCAATCTTGATTAAGTATATTGGTTTTGTGACCAGCTCCAAGGTATTTTCATCATACCAAGGATATGTTGAATCGATCTCCAGGAAGATCTCTTTTCCTTTGGCATATAAATTATTGAATTTTTCTGCCAAATTTTGTAGATTTTTTTGGAAGAAACTTGAGTTCCCCAAAAGTTTTCTTTGGTTGCTCTTCCAAATATATGGTGTGGATTAAACCATTTTGAAAGAAAGATAGACATGTAGTACTATCTATTCCTGGTAATGTAACTGTCTTGGGACAGCTAAATTTGTTAGCCGGGTAGAAGCATTCAGTGGTGAATTCTTCCACATAATGGTTTAACCATTTCCATCTAAGACTGAATTCCATATAGGTTGGGTTAGTTACCTGGAAATTCTTTTGGTATTCGAGCTGGCGAATTTTGTCAATCGACAGCTTCCTTTTCGACTCCATTGTTGGAGATTTTTGAAGGTTTTTTGCTGTTGTAACTTCCTTGTAGGCTCCGCAAAGTGCCTGTTCAGCTTCCTTCATGGTTTTGTATCCTTTGTGACGCACATTCTTGCCTAAGATGTGTTGCTTTGCTATTGCCCATTTTGTATAGATCCCTTTCATTGGACCATCAAAAATGACATAAGCTTCAAACTTTCCCATCTCAATGTCTACGGGATCGCTTGTTTGAACGGTTGTTGATAAACCATTTTTTCTAGCTTCATCTTCTTCCTCGACCTGGTCAGCCCAAGACTTCTTGCTGTCTGAGGTTGTTTCTGAAGATTCTGCTTCTTGTTCTATATTCCAACCACTGGGTACTATTGTTTCGATAGGAATTTTTGAACTTTCTGGGGTTGTATACTTTACATAGTAGTCATATTTTCCAGAAGGTTGTCCTAGGAGGTCCCAGTTTTCTTCTTTTTTAAGAACTTCACTTGAGCCTTTTGTTGATTGATTTTCATCTGTTGTCATTTTTTGTAAACCTTTGAGTGTTGTAATCATCTCCCCCCTCTCGGCAGAGATTTTTGCTTTTTTGATTTCTAGGGCAACAAGTTGTTCGTCCTTTTGCTTGATGTTGTTCTGAAGTAGCTTTATGGCTTGCTCCATTCTCTCGTCAGTGTATCTGCAAAACTGTTTTGCTCAGATTTTATATATTGAACATATGGCTCGAATTGTTGTAATTTCATCTGCCATCTTATTAATCTGCCTTGTTTATGGTCAGCTTTAATTTTATATCTCCAAAATCCTGTAAGATATTTAGAGTTTGTACGAAGAAGGAATCTTGACGGTAATAAGTCAATCTTCCATTTTTCTAGTATTTTTACACACGCCAGAGTTTCTAGTTCCTGAATATGGTATCTAGATTCTGTATCTGTAAATGTACCAGAAATATATTTACATAACTGTAAATTTTCAGTATCCTTTATCAGGATTTTAGAAGCACTGTAATCAATGCCTTTTTTGGTATCTGTTTCTTCTTTCGAAGTTTCAGATTGTTTTGATTGAAGATCTGATTCTTCAATTTTATATCCTTTCTCATTTAGGGAAAGTTTTGCTTTACCATTGGGTAAGGCTCTCATACAACCTGCCCAGGTTGTTTGTGATGCATCCGTTTCTACAATTAAAAAATCTTTTATTGTCGGATTGTAGAGTTCGGGTAAAATTTTTATTTTTTCTTTAATGGTTTTAACATTATCAGAATCAACTTTAGTCCAAGACCATGGAACTTTTTCTGAAATTTTCTTTTGCAAATGCTTTCTTTCCTTTGCTAAGTCTTTTAAAAATCCTTCATTAGCAATATAGTTTAAACATCCAAGAAATCTTTGGATTTGTTTTTTGTCAGAAAGCTCATTTGGAAAAGCTTGTATTTTTTCTTGGGTTTGAGGTGCTAGACTTAGTTCCCCATTTTCTTTTAAAATTAAACCAAGGTATTCTATTTCTTTTTGTAAAATCTTTGATTTCTTTTTTGAAATTATAATACATTTTTCTTTAATTCTTAAAAGAACAATTTCTAAATCTCGAAGATGTTGTTTTTCATCTCCTTTTGTAAAAATGAGTATGTCATCTATATATGCTAAACATATATGATCCAAACCTGCGAGAGATTTGTCCATAAATCTTTGATATATTGATGGTGCTTGTTTTAGTCCAAAAGGCAAAACATTCCATTCGTAATGTTTTTGAGGTGGACATGAAAAAACTGTTAATGGTTTTGTTTCTTCTGCTAGTCTTAGTTGATAATAACCAGACTTTGCATCCAAGGAAGAAAACCAATTACATTCTTTTATTTTTTCTAAAATAAAATCTTTTCTAGGTAATTTATAAGAATCTCCGACTGTTGCCAGATTAAGTTTCTTATAATTAATTACCATTCTTCTCTTACCTCTTTTTATTTCGTTGTGGTTTTCGACATAAAAAGCTGGTGCAGAATGTGGACTTGATGAAGGTCTAATAAGGTCTTTATCAAGTAAATCTTTACATTCTTGTTGAAATTCTTCAACATCTCTAATAGAATATGGAATTCTATTTGGAACATTTATCTCGTCATTAGGATTTTTTAACTTAATGACTATAAGTTCATGATTAGTGTTTTTAACACTGTCTAAAGGGTTATCTGAACAGACTTCATCTAACCTTTCTTCTATATTAATATGGAAACTTCTTTCTTCCCATATAGTTCTTAACTCCCTAAGGTTTCCCTTAATAAGGTTTAAGATTTCATTTCTAGTAACTATTTTGGTGGTTACTATTTTTCTATTTTTAGGATTTCCCAAATCCTTCCAATGAAGTGATATAGTATCCTTTCTTTGAGTAAAGGGTTCATATAATTTTAAAAAGTTATTTCCTATGATTAGATCTAATCCTGAATCATGGAGGTAGATCGTTGGAATAAAAAATTTATATCCTTCAATTTCTATAGACACATCTCTAAGGTTAAACCATATCTGATGTTTTGATTTGTCTGCAACTATTATTTCTTTTGGCTTAGTTAATCTTTCCCAATTTCTAGAGATAGATTTTTTCCCAAAACAAAGAGTTGCACCAGTGTCTATATAAGCTAAAAGGTTTCTATTTTTTAGCACTATTTTGATAAATGTAGCACTTGGATTTCCTTTACCAAGTATCTTCTTCGACATCTGAATCTGTCTCTGTACAGTATTCATAAATGTCTTCATTGGACTCTATGTCTGATTCTATAGGTTCATATCCCATTGCATATATTACATGTAGGATATTTTTCTTAGAATTTTCCTTTTTAGGGCACTCATTTGCATAGTGACCTTCTTCATGACATAACCAACATGTACATGATTTTTTGCCTTGTGGGCATATTTTCTTCCTAGGGTAAGGTTGTTTTTTCCTAAAGAATTTTTTGTTTCCCTTTTTGAATTTTCTAAAAGGAACCTCCTTAAATTTCTTTTTCTTATAGGGTTTTTGTAACCTTGTTTTTCTGGGTTTCTTCCTAGAGTTGCAACCATAATTTCCTACTTTGTCTTGTAGCTTATTACAACAAAGGGATACTTGAGCTTCTCTTTTGGCTATTTTTTGACTGCACATTTCTTGGAGCCAAATTTTTAGGGTGGTTATTCTTCCTCCTAGAGTATCATCCACTTTTCCTTCTGCTAATGCTGAAGTAAAGAATGTTTTAACTTGAGCTGATACTCTTTCTGGTAACTTGTCATAGAATAGTTCTATCAAGTTTCTGGAAATTCTAGTACTATTATCTATGTTGTAATAATAGTCCTGAAATTCACAAATGAAATTATCTACATAGCACATATTGCAGATTTTTAGGTTAGTTATTTTCCAAAGATTCTGGTCGGAAAATGCTATCTTAGATTGAATGGAGTCCTTCCATCCTTTAAATTCTGTTACGAGTAACATATGAATCCAGTCTACTACTAAAGCTCCTGTTAGGGGTATCGTTCCCATAACTTCTGGTGGTAAGGTCGAAATGTATTTGTAAGCATTTCCTCTAGTTTTATATTGTAGGAAATTGAAAATTTCAATTGGTCCTAAATTTTTAAGGTCTTCATTTAACTGGACTAATACACTATTTGTATTGTACCAATCTCTTAGATCCTTGGCTGTATCGAAACTACAGTCTATGTCTAAAATTCCTTGCCCTTGAAATGAGTTTTGTGTAGGTACATAATAATGGGGTACCTTTTGGAATTTTTGTTTGGTAAATTCTCTTTCGAATTCTGCAGTTCTTTTCGTACCAGATGTTTCTGCTGGTTCGAATTTTACGAAGTGAGGATTTTCATTTTCTTCCTCTTCTTCTTCTTCAGAGCTAAAATCATAAATGATTTGGTTTTTCTCTTTTGGTTCTTCGTCAACTACTTGACTTTTTCCTGATATATCTAAAGAGACCATAAGTCTTTCCAAATTTTCTAATTGCCTATTAAGGGCTTCTTCTGTATCGTCCATTCTTAAAAGAATTTAGATGGTGGTTTAATTTTTAATTGTGTAGAAACAGAAGTTTCTTCGAGGTTTTCTAGAAGCCTAGGAATATTTTCTATTTCTAGTTCTTTTCCTTTCTCTTCCCCCCTTGGAGAAAATTGAAGGTTTTTGTCTTCTAAGAGTTTTATCATGTATGCTATCATACAAGATATATTATTTAGCTGTGGATTTGTTGTATGAAAGAGGTGAGGAAACTTATGAGTTTCATCTTCTTCATAACAATCAAATTTTATTCCATTATGAAATTTCCATGTTTCATATGGTTTATATCTTTCTTCTTCAGACTGTAAGGTTTCTAAATAGGATGTTTGTTTTTCTATCCTATCTTGTAAATCAGAGAAGTTATCTAAAACTTTCTGTAATTTACTTGTTAGACTTTCTTCAGTCATCTTGCAATATTCTGAAGTCTTTTTTGAAGAATTTCAGCTAGTTTCTTATATTCTTTAGCTAAATAGAGGTTTCCTGAGTTTCTAAACCAATAGTGTAGTCTCTTAAACCATCTAATTTGGGTTTTGTATAGAGCAAGATCAGCTATGTTAGGTTTAAAGCTGATTATTGGATAAATTAATCTTCCACATGGACTTCTTAGGAATTCATTCCCGTGTCGTTTTACTAACATATTATTCATTGACCTAATCTTAATTGCTACGGATTAACTACCAAATTTTTGCTACTAATTTTGTGTTAATGGGCTGCTTGGTTTCTAGCCATTAGATTTGAGATTTGCACATAGAAATTTTTGTGCCTTTGCCACACTAGATCATGACTTTTTTAAAACATTCATTTTGGTGAATGTACCATAGAATTTGCCTTTTCTTTTTCAAAAGTAAATTGAGGCGTCAATTTAGGGGTTTGCTCTGCACATAATAAAGGAAGATGATACTGTAATTACTAGGAGACTTCGGAAAACAGTGTCTTTCCCATTAGTGATGATAATGGCAACTTTATAATCACTCTTACAAGCATCCTGGAAGGAACCTGATTAGCTAGTAATAATATTATATTATGACTCACACCACTCTAATTATATCCCATTATAAAATATATAATTTGTCATCTATCTTTTTAAAATTACTACTGATATAGAAAACATAGCATCATTCAAGAGTATTATTATCTCCAATAAGAAATAAGTAATAGTATTATGTATATCTTTTTTGAAATAACTTAAAAAGAATTTAGTAAGAGTGTAAGAGCCACTAAATTGTGAAATTAACCAATAAGAAAAATCTTTAATTTATACAAATAAAACTTCATTTGATTAACACGCTTTTGGAACCAATCACAATATAGAACAAGCTCATAATTCATATGATCATATCCAACAACTAAACAAAAAAATGTCTGGTTTATTACATTCCTTTAAGCTCCATCCCTTAATTTATTATCATAATCTCCTTGTCTTAATCATTTTATCATCATCACAATTATCCAATGCTGCAAACAATACACAAAACTTTCACTACTTCTGTAATTCTAACAACAGAGGTAACTATACAGTTAAAAGCACATACCACAAAAACCTTAAAACACTTTTCTCCAATCTTACTTCCAACACAAAAATCAACAACTATGGTTTCTATAATTTCTCAAACAACCAAAACATAAACAGAGACAGAGTAAGCGCGATCGGTCTTTGCAGAGGCGACGTTAGGCCAAACGAGTGTCTTAGTTGCCTCGAAAGTTCAAGCAAAAATCTCACACAGCTTTGTCCATACCAAAAAGAAGCTATTGGTTGGTACGAAGACGAAAAATGCATGTTGCGTTATTCAGACCGTTCAATATTTAGCTCCGTAATGGAAACAAGACCGGTTTATTATGCGAATAACACGGGGGATGCAACTGATTTGAATGAGTTCAATTCAGTGGTTAGGAACTTGTTGTATAACTTGACAAGTAGAGCTTCATCGGGTGATTCTCGTTTAAAATATGCCGCGGGGAGTGCGAGTGGTCCTAATGATCAAACTATATATGGTCTTGTGCAGTGTACTCCTGATTTGTTTGAGTCTCAATGCAGTGATTGTTTGGTTCAATCTATCGCGCGTATAGCAATTGATTGTTGTAAAGATAAGAAAGGTGGAAGAGTTGTTAGGCCTAGTTGTTCTATGAGATTTGAAACCAATTTCCTCTTCTATGATTCTACAGCACCATCACCTCCTCTTCCATCCACCACCAATAACACTTCCTCACAAGGTACTTTTTATGTTAAAATAAGATAACACTATTAAATATGTGTGATTTTAGAAGTACTTATGATTAAGGGCATACGAGTTTAGTGATCTGATGGTTATGATTGATTGACAGTGTAAAGAACTTTTACCCTGCCAGTGTATATGACCAATGTCCAATTACAAAAGTAGAATGCGAAACAAACAAATTACAAAAGTTGAATTTGTGAATATTTTATTATGTTAAAATATGCAATGGCTCATGCTGCTGGATTTGGTTTATGCAGGAAAGAGCAACACTACCACTGTTATCGCCATAGCAGGACCGGTTGTTGCTGTTATGGTGCTAATCATTATCTGCATCTATTTAAGAGTAAGGAAGCAAAGGAAAAAGTTGAAAAGTAAGTTGAACTGTTGGTTTGCAATGACTTGACTATTTTCTGCACAATAGTTTAATTTAAACTTCAATGAATTTAATTGTAAATGTTAGTCTCATATTGCATGAAAACTTCTATAACTGAACTTGTTCCCTCTTGTGAAGCACAAGAAAATGAAGATGATGAAATTGAAATATCTGAGTCATTGCGATTCAACTTCGACACAATAAGAGATGCAACGAATGACTTTGTTGAATCTAATAAACTTGGACAAGGCGGATTTGGGATTGTTTACAAAGTAAGATAACATTATTAAATACCATTTAATACTCATATACTTGTTGAGAACTTACTATTCATGACTCTAGCTGACAAATTTTTAGGGTAGGCTCTCCACCGGACAAGAGATTGCTGTCAAAAGGTTGTCAAAGAATTCGGGTCAAGGAGATCTAGAATTTAAGAATGAAGTGCTTTTAGTGGCTAAGCTTCAACATCGAAATTTAGTCCGGCTACTCGGTTTCTGTATAGAAGGAAGAGAAAGACTGCTTGTCTATGAATTTGTTCCTAATAAGAGCCTTGATTACTTCATTTTCGGTAGGTTTTAATACTTGTTAAATTCGAATGCATTTGTTTTACTTTAGTTGTGGTTGAAGACTAAAGCTTAATTACATAGTCCTAAGATTCATCTTTTTTTAATGTTTCTATGCAGATGAAGCCAAGAGAGAACACTTAAATTGGGAAATAAGGTATAAAATCATTGCAGGTACTGCTCGAGGAATTCTTTACCTTCATGAGGATTCTCGGTTAATCATTATTCATCGTGATCTCAAAGCAAGTAACATTCTCTTAGATGAAGAGATGAATCCAAAGATAGCGGATTTTGGCATGGCTAGATTGTTTGGTGTGGGCCAAACTCAGGAAAATACAAATAGAATTGTGGGAACCTAGTAAGTACGCAAAAGTATTAGCTGTTTGTTAATATCGTACATCTAAGATACATTACTATGAATTTTTATTTTTTTTTGTATAATTGAGAATAATTACTTGCATTGTTTGTAGCGGATATATGGCACCCGAGTATGCAATGCATGGACAGTTTTCGATGAAGTCAGATGTGTTCAGTTTTGGTGTATTGATTCTTGAGATTATAAGTGGCTACAAAAATAGTTGCATTCGATGCGGGGAGAGTATGGAGTATCTATTGAGCTTTGTAAGTAAAATAGTCCTTTAGTTTCTTCTTCACATCATATCATCTTTGTCGTAAGAACTCAGAAGTATGAATTTGGTTAGAAGATTATGTGTTAGATTATATTACACTAATTTAGTACATTTTGATATGTGAAAATTCTTGTAGGTATGGCGAAATTGGAGAGACGAGTCCCTAACAAATGTTATCGATCCCACATTAAACAATGACTCGGTGGATGAAATAGTGAGATGCATCCATATTGGGTTACTTTGTGTTCAAGAAAACGCAGCTATTAGGCCAAATATGGCTTCTGTTGTACTAATGCTTAATAGTCATTCTCTCACTCTCTCAAGACCTTTAGAACCTGCATTTTATGTAGGCAGTGGTGCTGGAGACCTTCAAAATCATATGATGCAGTCTTGGGAGTATAGTTTAATTCAAGAATCGATAAATGAAGCTTCGATTACAGAGCCATATCCTCGCTAGAATTTGATCACAAAGGTGATAGCCATAAGATATATATAGTCGATTCAATTTTAGAATAAAAAGTTGAATTCCTCAACCAAAATTGGTATATAGAATTAGAAACACATTTAAGTGCTTGTTTGGATAACAGGTTTTCAAATTATTGATTAATCCAATGTGATATATAGTAACTTTTTACTCAATTCATGATCAAATATAAGTTAACGACGCTACTTATTATCTATCTCTACCTTTTATCCATATATTAATTATTTTGAGTTATGAAAGTGGTTAATTAATATATTAGTAGTAATAGCAACTCTATTATATCTCAAACGGCGAAAACACAAACATAGTAAACGCTATTGGTCTTTGCAGAGGTGATGTTAAACAAAACGAGTGTCTTAGTTGTCTCAAAAGTTCAAGCAACAATCTCACACAACTTTGTCCTAACCAAAAAGAAGCTATTGGTTGGTGTGAAGACGAAAAATGCATGTTGCGTTATTCTGATCGATCGATATTTAGGTTAATGGAAACAGGACCTGCATATTATGCAAACAATATGTTAAATGCAAGTGATTTGAATGAGTTCAATCAAGTTGGTCCGCAATTTGCTTGATAATTTGACTAACAAAGCTTCATCTGGTGATTCTCGTTTGAAATATGCCGCGGATAGTGCGCGCGGCCCTAATGATCAAACTATATATGGTTTTGTTCAGTGTACGCCTGATTTGTCCGAGTCAGATTGCAATTCATGTTTGGTTCAATCTATTGCAAGAATAGTTTCTCATTCACTATAGTTAAAAAAATGCATATTGGAATAGAGGAAGCAATAACCGCTACGTTCCAGTTTCATGCTAAGAAAATATTTCTAACAATCTTAGTTTAGTTCAAAATGCATCTAATCTAATCGTAAAGAGTAGTCTCATATAACATGAAACTTTTTATAATTTAACTTGTTCTTGTGTGAAGTTAAAGAAGAAGATGATGGTATTGAAATTTCTGAGTCATTGCAATTCAACTTTGACACAACAAAAGAAGCAACAGATGACTTTTCTGATTCTAATATACTTGGATAAGGTGGATTTGGAACTGTTTACAAAGTAAGATACTTGTTGAACATTAGGACCGTGCGCACTATCCGCGGCATATTTCAAATGAGAATCACCGGATACTAAGATACTTGTTGAACACTTACTATTCTTAACTGACATATATTTTCAGGGGAGACTCCCCAATGGTCAAGAGATTGGTGTCAAAAGGTTGTCAAGGGATTCTGGTCAAGGGGATTTAGATGTTAAAAACGAAGTGCTTTTAGTCGCTAAGCTTCAACACCGAAATTTAGTCAGACTACTCGGTTTTTGTATAGAAGGAAGAGAAAGACTACTTGTATATGAATTTGTTCAGAATAAGAGTCTTGATTACTTCATTTTTGGTAGGTTTTAATATATGTTGAACCGGAACATATCTCTATTTCTTTAGTTGTGAATTTGATTATAGACTAAGCTTAAATATGCAAATTCCAAAAAAAAAGAAGCTTAAATACGTGCAGTTCTAAGACTCATATCTCTTTGGTACACTTCTATGAAGATCAAGCTAAGAGAGCTGACTTAAATTGGGAAAGGCGTTATAAAATCATTTTAGGTATTGCTCGAGGAATTATTTACCTTCATGAGGATTCTCGGCTACGCATTATCCATCGTGATCTTAAAGCAAGCAACATTCTCTTAGATGAAGAGATGAATCCAAAGATAGCAGATTTTGGCATGGCTAAACTATTTGATGTGGACCAAACACAGGAAAATACAAATAGAATTGTCGGAACCTAGTAAGTATTTAAAAGAATTATTTGGTTGGTTTTTTAATATCAATAACTAAAGATATGCATGATTGTGAAAGAATTTGTTTGATTGGGAATAATTATCCATATTAATTTTTTGTAGTGGATACATGGCACCTGAGTATGCAATGCTTGGACAATTTTCAGTGAAGTCAGATGTATTAAGTTTTGGCGTATTGATTCTTGAGATTATAAGTGGCCACAAAAACAGCAGCGTTCATCGTGGGAGTACAACTGAGTATCTACAAAGCTTTGTAAGCAGAATTTTCATTTCTTCCCATTATATTAAGTTGAACGAAATCTAACTTACGATACATTTTGTATACGGGAAAATTCTTGTAGGTATGGAGAAACTGGAGGGACAGATCGCCAACAAATATTATAGATCCCACATTAACCAATGATTCAGTAAATGAAATAATGAGAGGCATCCACATTGGACTACTATGTTTTCAAGAAAATGCCTATGGCTTCTATTGTACTGATGCTTAATAGTCATTCTCTCACTTTTTCAAGACCTTCAGAACCTGCATTTTATATAGAAAGTGGAGCTGTAGACTTTCAAGATTACACGATGAAATCATCGGAGTATAACTCAGTTCAAGGATTGATAAATGAGGCTTCAATTACAGAGCCATATCCTCGCTAGCTAGATTTTGATCATATCGATGATAGTCATAATACATAGTCGATTCGATTTCATAATAAAAAATTGTAGTCCTAAACCAAGATATGTTATATATGAATTAGGAACAAAATTAAGTGCTTATAATAGTTTGCAAAATTTGATCCAACAGAAAAGTACTTTTTCCTAGCCAAATATGTAGTTTGTGTATCTATATATCCAAAGGTCAAAATACTTGAGCGGTAAGACAAAATACTTAACTAAGGATTTTATAACCATCTACTAATTTTTTTGTCTGGCGATGATATATAACACACTATGAATTTTATAAATAAATCATGTGAAAATTAATTGTCATAATCTACGGTATGTTATGGACTAATTTTTGTCTCAGTTTGTCTTGTTTTATTCTAAAAGCTAGGACTTAGAAAAATCAAGAAAATGATATTTTGTTAATGAAAGTCAAAACTGGCAACAATGACTATCAGTTTTCACAATGACTATTATATATCACTAAATTCAACAAACAGATGAACATCTGGATGCTGGTTCATATGCCACGTCAGCAGATTAACATACATGACATGTTGACGTGATATTAATATTATTAGAGGTTAGATTATTTACAAAATGAGTTAAAATTTAGGAACTAAAAATGTTATTATAAAAATTAGGAGATTAAAATTGCAAGTTTGTAATAGTTATGAGACTAAAAATACAATTTAAACTTTATTAAAAATATTTCTTCAAAATATAATTATTTTTATTTTGATTTAGAGATTTGTTGACTTCCTTTTATCAACCTTTCCTTATTTTTTTATTTTTATTTTTTATTTTATCATAATATCAAATGCAAAGTTTCATCATATTTAATACGGAGTAGTGATTAATTAATCTCTATTAAAGAACCTTCGGTGCTTAAAAGTGGATTATTCAATCGAAATTTTTCAACATATTTTTTCTTGTCACTATTATAAACAAAAATTATTTTTAGATTCAATGAAAAAATAATGTATTTGGTCAATATATAATATAAACTAAATACATTATTTTTTTTAATAATAGTGATTGAAGGGATCAAACTCCTTAACTGGCCCAAATCTTTTATTACAATTAGACCAATTCATTTATTTTTTTTGACAAAAATTCATTGTTAGTTATAGCCCTATCCTTTCTACATATACCAACCATAAATTAGAAACCAACCAAAAACTTCAACTGCTTGTTCCAAGAGAAAAATATGACTATTATTCCTTCCTTACTCTGCTCTCTCCAAATTCTCCTAATCATAATTTTCACATCTCAAACCAAAGCTGTAGTATACGATGAAATAAACTTATACCACTACATTTGTGATCATACTAACAATAGAGGCAACTACACAACCAATAGCACCTATCACAAAAACCTCAACACACTTTTATCCACCCTCACTTCCAACACACAAATCAACTATGGTTTTTATAATTTTTCACATGGCGAAAACCTCGACAAAGTCTACGCAATTGGACTCTGTCGAGGTGATCTTTTGCCGAACAATTGTCGCAATTGTCTCGGTAGTGCTAGGACAAATCTCACACGTAGTTGTCCAAATAAAAAAGAAGCAATTTTTTGGTCTGAAAACGAAAAATGCATGTTACGTTATTCGGACCGATTAATATTAGGCGTCATGGAAGATGTTCCTATGTTTGCTTCGAATAACGATGATGATTCGGTTGATGTTGATTTGTCCAATGAAGTTGTTAATAATTTGTTGGGAAATTTAACAAGTAGAGCTGTGAAAGGTGATTCTAGGATTAAATATGCTGCATCAAGTTTACCTGGTCCTAAGTATGAGGTTATATATGGTTTAGTTCAATGTACACCTGATTTGTCTGAGACTGATTGCAATTCATGTTTGGTTGAGAGTCTTCAACAAATTCCAAGTTGTTGTAAAAATAAGATTGGTGGAAGAGTTGTTAGGCCTAGTTGTAATATGAGATTTGAGACCTCTTTTCTTTTCTATGAACCTAGAGCGTCGCCGCCGCCGCCACCGCCATCTCCTCCTCCACCCGCCACCAACGATAGCAACACTACCTCACAAGGTACTTAATTTGTACATAAATTTATTCTAACACTCTTTTTTTCATCGGATGAAATTCATTTTAAATTCTACTATTATATTTTAGGAATAGATCCCCCATAAAGTGATAATTAAAATCTATGTGAATTTTATCCGATAAAAAAATGAATGTTAAAAATAAAAAGTAAAAACAATTCTAACTTTATCTCTTTGTAATTGTGCTTGTCCTTGTGATTATAGTCAATGAAATATACATTCTAAAATGCAATATGTTATGGTGTCCATGATGAAATTATTCTTTTTATTCAACTCTATAATGATTAATGAGTGTTATTCAATATTCACTTAAAATATGATGTTTTGTGGTGACTTTAAATTCATTAGAGTCCAAATTAGCAGATAGTTTTTTTCTGCGTTGATTATTCTAAGGATATCTTTGAATTTTCATACAACTATTTGTGAGGTTTGTATTTGTGACATGACATCATTAAATAATAATCAACCTATTCAATCCATTACTATTTTTTATATCTTATTCAAACTAGTGAAGTGTAAAGTTGAAATTTGGTTTGTGCAGGAAAAAGCAACAGTAGTAGTACCATTGGCATCGCTGTAGGAGTACCAATTGCTATCGTTGTTATGATCTTCATTTTTATCTTAATCTATTTAAGACTAAGGAAGCCAGAGAAAAAGTTTGAAGGTAATGTATATTGTAAATAATCTTTCAGAATTTTTTGTACATCATTTTGTGCAAGGATTTGATTTGAGTACATTTTATGCTTTATGTAGTAAAATTTTACTTATAAAAATAATATAAGTTTCCTAACCTATGACAAACTTTTTTACCGGTTCGTTGTAGAAATTCAAGAAGAAGAAGAAGAAGACGAAGAAGACAAAATTGAAATTTCCGAATCTTTGCAGTTCAACTTCAACACCATCCGTGATGCTACAAACGACTTCTCTAATTCAAATAAACTCGGAGAAGGCGGATTCGGGATTGTTTACAAAGTAAAATAACATTGTTAAACATAAACATTACTATACATTGGTAGAAATATGTTTTACTCTAATATAGTACTTTGTTTTGAAAACTTGTCATTTCTAATTTTCAGGGTAGGCTTTCCAATGGAGAAGAGATTGCTGTCAAAAGGTTGTCGACGAATTCTGGACAAGGAGATTCAGAGTTTAAGAATGAAGTAGTTTTAGTGGCTAAGCTTCAACATCGAAATTTAGTTAGACTACTCGGCTTCTGTCTAGAAGGAAGAGAAAGAGTACTTGTATATGAGTTTGTTCATAATAAAAGTCTTGATTACTTTATTTTTGGTAAGTTTTTTGTATGAGGTTGTGGTTGAATACTAAGCCTATTATAATATTTCTTATATTGTTACAAGATTCAAGTGGTTGTTTATGTTATATGCAGATCAAGCTAAGAGAGCACAATTAAATTGGGCATTGCGCTATAAAATCATTTTAGGTATTGCTCGAGGCATTTTGTATCTTCACGAGGATTCTCGACTACGCATTATTCATCGTGATCTCAAAGCAAGTAACATTCTCTTAGATGAAGAGATGAATCCTAAGATAACTGATTTTGGCATGGCAAGACTATTTGATGTGGACCAAACTCAGGAAAACACAAAGAGAATTGTGGGAACCTAGTAAGTATTCAAAATAAGTTTGGATGTTATGGATATTATCATTAGGCTAATTAGCAAATGCAAATTTGTAAAAATAAATAAATTATACAATTGTGATTTATTTATTTTTTGCTTAATTGAGGTTACCTGTCCATATTGTTATGCAGCGGATATATGGCACCTGAGTACGTAATGCACGGACAATTTTCAGTGAAGTCAGATGTCTTCAGTTTTGGTATATTGCTTCTTGAGATTGTAAGTGGTGCAAAAAATAGCGGCATTCGTGATGAGGAGACTGAAGAGTATCTCTCGAGCTTCGTAAGTCGTACTTTTCATTCCAATAGCCTATCATCTTTATCATTAAAAGTAGTGTGTAAATTTAAATTAGATTAGAAGTATATATAAATGTGTAACTATATCTAAATATTTAGCATTGTTATTGCATTTGGGCACATTTTGTGTAGGCATGGAGAAATTGGAAGGAAGGTACTGCAACAAAGATCATAGATCCAACATTAAACAATGATTCAAGAAATGAAATAATGAGATGTATTCATATTGGATTACTATGTGTTCAAGAGAATATAACTAGTAGACCAACCATGGCTTCTGTTGTAGTGATGCTTAATAGTCATTCAGTCACTCTTTCAATGCCTTTGGAACCTGCATTTCATATGGATATGAAATCATTGGGTCATAGTTCAGCTCAAGAATCAGTTAATGATGCTTCAAATACAGAGTTATATCCTCGCTAGCTAGAAGTTTGAATCATGCAAATGCCAATTATGATTGCCATAATACATAGTCCATTAATAAATAAATTAAATTATTTTCAGTCAATACAATTTTGTTTATATATAGAAATTACAAAAACATATAATTGTTTGTAGTAATAGTATTATTTGAGTAAACCAAATATACTTTTCTTTCTTTCTTTCTTAATTTTTTTTTGTTGGTTACTTCTCTTTAATCATGTTTCTAAAGTGACTCATAATCAGTATCATTTATAGTTTATTTACCAATTACCAAACTAGTCACCATACCCGTGATATACGTGTAATATTAATTAATTAATTTTGAAGAATTGATGTAAATTAGTCCATCTTTCATTACTACCATTATCACAACTTGTAATATCACTAAAAGGGAAATTTAGAATCAAGTCTTTGCTTTTTATATGAACTCATCTCTCAAATTTTTGTTGACATATATCAAACTATAACTATTGTGCAAATCTCGTTGAAACTCTCACCTTTTGCAATCACACACACATATTCCCTCGAATAAAGGGTTGCAAATTAGAGAAATTAGAGTATAGAAAGATATTATACTAATCTATTTTTTTATTTTTTGTGATGTAAGTTTCGATAACATTCCACCATTAATGAAATGGTCTAACTGGTAAGGGACTTTGTCCCTTTAAACATGTGGTCAAGGGTTCGATTTCTGACTCATGCATATGGAGAAAATTCAGTTGAGAGAAAGCTTCGAATAAGAATGACCTAAAAATTTGAAATCACTACCCTTTTTTTTGGCCCAAAATGTATAAAGAGACAAGCTAATCACCACAATAGTAGGCTAAGACTGAGATCTGGTTGGTGCTTTATTCTTTTCTTTGGAGCTCTTTATATCCTATTTTTTGTTCTTTAATTTGGCAAGTATCTTTCTCTTGAGATTTGTCGAATTTGAGACAACTAGATGGTTACATGTTTGTGCTATATTCAGCAACTAACTTAATTTGTTGTTACTACTTGAACCAAGATATATACATATTACATAGGCCAAATAACTTTGTACCTATAAATATGCAGATGTTGCGCTAGACGTGTGCACGAATTTATCGATGTAGCCGGAAAGAGATCTAACATTTGGGCACATTTGTGTAGGCATGGAGAAATTGGAAGGAAGGGACTGCAACAAATATCATAGATCCAACATTTAAGAAAAAACAATGGAATGCTTATTTATGTATTGAAGTAATTAAGTTTAATTGATAATGAGTCATATGTTTGCAAAGTGCTTGGGTTCAAGCCTATTAGGTGCTCATTTTTAATTTTATATTTTGCTTTGCAGATTAAATATTACATGAATTGTGTTTGTTTATCTTTGAGTCTTGTTTGCGTAAAAAATGAGTTGAGTAAGAAGCTACCTTCCAATGCAAGGATAAATGGAGCATTATTCGAATGTGGCTTTTTCGAGAGTGGATCCTCTCAAGTGGGGAAAAAAATTGAAAAAATAAAGTGGGACAATTGACCATTGGATTAGAAATATAAAACAATATTTAATTCTAAAAGTAATGGAAAAAAGATAATTGATGGTTAAGATGTGATAATTGAGAAAAATAGAGGGAAAAAAAAATTGAGAGGATCCATTCTCGACCTTTTCTTTAGCTATCTAGCCTTTGAGCTTTAGGGTCGCTGTACTTTTTGTAAGAAACTTTAACGTTTATGAAGGAAAAAAGTAAATAAATAATTTTATTTTAAGAAGCTAAAATGAAATATATTTAAACACCATTCAAGGCCTAAAATGGACAAATTACATGAGTTTTTCCTTCACAAAATAAACCAAAACAAATCAAAATGATCTATTTTCATTGGTCCATCTCCTCATTAGCAATAATAATCTCAACCGAAATACCACTCCACAAAAGTCGTCGAGAGTTTCGGTGACTTATCTAAGTTTGTTAGTCAAGATTTTAACAAACACTTTACACAAACACTCCCATTAAAGAGATATGTCAAAAATCATCGAAGTAATCAATTTTAAGAATTAATATTCTAAACTCATTTAGAACTTTTTATTGTGAAATACGTAATTTAAAAAGTTCTAAATGAATTTAGAATATTAATTCTAAATGATTTTGGACTTGTAGAATTGATTCCGACTTGTTTAGTTTCTCAAAAGTAGAATTGATTCTATTGAAGCTAGAAATCGTATCTTCTGATTCTAAAATTAATTTTTACATTGAAATTTTTTGTTCAAACTCACTTTTGCATGAATATATCCAAACTCAAACCAATTTAACTTAAAATTAATTTTGACCAGAATCAGTTTTACAGAATTAATAATTTTAAAATCAATTATTACCATCACAGAACCAAATACACATTTAGTTGCAATTAATTGTTTGTTTGTTAGTTTTTTTTATAATTTTTTTTGAAGCAATTAGTTGTTTGTTAGTTAGTTACTTTTGTTGGTAACTTGTATCACAAGTGATAGAACTAACGCCTATAAATAAGATCGCCACATCATCTTTAAATTTCAGTATTCCCGAATTCAATATTTTACCAAGTTCATCTACAATTAATAATGTTTCTTGGAATCAAACTTTATTCACCAAACAAAAGTTTAATTTACTGAATTAAACCATTGAAACACAATTACGTAAACAACATGTATAAACACAAACTACTAAGCCCCTTCACAAAGACATTTCAATCCCTGCCAAGTGCCACTGATCCATTGCATATACCATTAACATTTTGTCCATAAGAGCTTATTTTAGTAAATGGTAACACTAACACAACACAACAAAATAGATTATTTTAGCAACGGTATTTTTGTCCAAGAGTAAAATGGAGAAAACGTCTCCAATATTGCTTTGGCAAGATTTAGTAACACAACACAATTAGGGGCACACATTTCAGTGTTTCCACGCATCACTACCTCACTCAATGCTACGTGGCACAAACATTGCTCTCCACGAACACCATGTCACCATCAATGTCACTAGTAGTGGTTGCTACTTTTGATTCTTTTTGTATCTTTTTTTAGAATTGGAAATTTTGCATCGTACACTTCTATAGCTACTTTCACCCCTTTAAATTTAAATTCTAATATGACTTCAATTTTTTATATTTTATTTAGATTAAAAGGGCATAAAAAATTCGTAAAACCTAATTCAACTATTAATATGGATATTGAACGTTATGCCGAGTCCAACAAAAATTATAAAATCTCGCAGTTGTGCGCGCGTGTAAATAATTTATTGATATTTATCGATCATTTTGCCTACATACATAACAATAAAAATAATAAAAAAGGTATGAGTGAAGTGATGATATCACCGGCCTATTTATGGTGAGCTCTCAAGCAAAGATCATACGAAATAATGTTATCTTTTACTTAAACTTTGGAACCATATATTTTAAGGGAAACCACAATGGAGTAGAAGAAAGGTATATTTATCTAAATGTGATATTAGTAAGTCAAGACGTTTAGCTTCCTAGCGTTAGCTATGCATTTCTCGATTTAACTAGTTATTTATTCTCAATCTTTTTCTACCTTGCCGGCCATTTCCAATAACTTATAACCTTTCCCTTAAGAGGCAAGCTCAAGGTCATCATAGTGTTATCCCACTTTTTAGAGGACCAATCAAGCACTAATTTTAAAATAATAAAAATAAAAAATATGGTTATGTAGTCATGTTATATGATCAATCATATATTTAATACTATTATTTTGTCTATATTACAACATTAATTTCCTATTTCACCCGCTAACGAAATTGTTCTTCTATTTTATTTTATTTTTAGAAAATTTGTATGACTTATATTAGCTGACAATGTTGATATTGTTAGATTAAACATTTTTATTTGAATTTAAATTTAAAATTTTGCAATTGTGTGTGTTATACTTGGTCTAAAAAAACTACATTAAGACTGTTATTTTCCACTTGCATTGCATTTTTGGGGTAAATTACTAGCCGTATGGTTAAAAACCTGATTGTTTATTTATTTATACCTTAAAATAGAACTCAAAGGCAACAAATTAAGACCACGCAGTGTCAACAACAACCCATTAATTCTAAACAATTAATGGTTCTTCTACCAATAGAAGCAATGCTATATTTTACCAAAGAACATCTTAAGAAATGAATTTCATTTACGTGTCTACAAATTATTTGTTTACCATTCATTTCCATAACCATATTTATACAATTTTATATGCTTCCTCTCCCATTTCTTTTGGCTAACCAATCAATCAAAGTCTTCATTTGATTTTCCTTCTTTTCTTTCTTACTTTTCTTTATTCTTTGGTTTTGCATTTTCAAGTGGTTGTGCTGCTCCTTGTGTTTGAATCGGTGAATGAGGAACAAACATTTCCATTTTGAGTGATAGTGAGAGAAGAGAGAAAAGAAGATATAATGTTTGGGGACAACAAAAACAAAAACAAAAATAACAATGATGGCAACAACAACAATACCAATATTCCTCGTCCTCAGTTCATGCAATCAGAACCCCGATTTTCCACAACGGAAGCCTATAGCGATGATGACTACGCCATGCGTAGAAGCAGTGCCGCATCCCCCATGAGCCCTTACGGCTATGACCCCGGCAGGTCTCTCCTATTCCATTTTTTTTCTTTTTATTTTATATAAGCAAATATCGATAGTTCAATTGGTTTAAACTAACTTTAAATGACAATAGAAGAATTAGAGTTTAAATTCTGATTAAAAACATGAATACTAGTATAATAGCTAATATACTCTCGCTTATCTATTCAGAGCAAACATTAACAAATTGGATACTATGCATGAGCATTGTGAAATCACCTTAAAACTATTCGATTTAAATTGAATATTTGGGTTCACAAATGGCCATGCAATATGCTACGCCGCCTAGAAAATCAAGAGACGGAGTTCAAATCTCATATGAAATAGCTATCAAAATATCATTAGTTCAACAGTTATTAATAACTTATGATTAATTTGAAATTTGGAATTCAGGTTAAGTGGTGAGGGCTCACCAATGATGATGTCGCCATGGAATCAAACAACAAATTCTCCATTCACAAAGCCACAATGGTCACAATACGAAGAAGCACCCCCACAGAATTCTCTAATCGGTTCACTGGTTCGTGAAGAAGGTCATATATATTCATTGGCAGCTTCCGGCGACTTATTATACACTGGCTCAGATAGTAAGAACATTCGCGTGTGGAAGAATCTCCAAGAATATTGCGGATTCAAATCCAACAGTGGGTTGGTAAAAGCAATAATAATCTCTGGTCAAAAAATCTTCACCGGTCACCAAGATGGTAAAATCAGAGTTTGGAAAGTTTCTCTCAAGAATCCTAGCATTCACAAACGTGCTGGAACATTACCAACACTCAAGGATATTTTCAAAAGTTCGATTAAACCAAGCAATTACGTTGAAGTTCGTAAACACCGAACTGCATTATGGATCAAACATTCTGACGCTGTTTCATGTCTCGGTCTTTCTCCAGACAAAAACTACCTCTACTCCGCTTCATGGGACAGAACAATCAAAGTTTGGAGAATCTCTGATTCTAAGTGCTTGGAATCGATTGCTTGCCATGAAGACGCTGTTAATTCTGTTGTCTGTGGAAACGATGGAATTGTTTTCTCAGGTTCCGCGGATGGAACCGTTATAGTGTGGCGTAGGGAAGCGCGTGGGAAAGGAACGAAGCACGTGCAGGTTAAACAACTTTTAAAACAAGAATGCGCTGTAACTGCTTTAGCAGTGGATCCCACAGGATCAATGGTGTATTGTGGTGCTTCTGATGGGTTAGTTAATTTTTGGGAATGTGATAAGCAATTTGCACACGGTGGTGTCCTTAAAGGTCATAAACTTGCGGTTTTGTGTTTAGCTTCTGCGGGGAATTTGGTATTCAGTGGTTCAGCTGATAAAAATATATGTGTGTGGAAAAGAGATGGTGTCATTCATACCTGTGTGTCTGTTTTAACGGGGCATGATGGTCCCGTTAAGTGTTTAGCGGTGGAACAGGATCGCGAATCTGATGCTAGAGGTGACCAACGGTGGGTATTGTACAGTGGGAGTTTGGATAAATCGGTTAAGGTTTGGAGTGTTTCGGAGAGTCTGCAGCAGGTACGTATGGCTTCTGATGGGGATTCATTACCTTATGACTCTGCAGATAGCAGTTTTTCTTCGAGTCGGGCAGCTAATAATAAGAGGAATTAACTATTTGGGCTTGAATGGCCTATTATGATGATACTGCTGCTATGTCGCTCTCCGGGATGATTGTGTTGTTGTTTCTCTTTCTAATACGTATGTATGTATAATAATTTTTTGTTTGTTAATTAATTGACTTGGATTGATGGTTTTTGTAAAGCTGGGACAGGCAAGTTGGAAGATGATGATCTTCATTTATGTAATTATGTAATGTAATATAATTTGTGTAAGAATGGTTTTGAATTTTGATGTAGTTGAATAGTAAGTATATGTTGGGTCATGTCATGTGTGTGTGAGTCGATTGTGAAAGGACCAGAACTCAAAAGTGGGAAAGAACAGCAAAGCTTATTCCTTTGTTGTGGCAACATAATGCACTGATGTAGTTACTTAAATAGTTACTTCTTTGAAAAGTAATTCTGCATTATTTTTGTTTATTATAAATGAGATTGAAGGGAAAATAGTCAAAATATGATAAATGATGTCATTTTAAACTAGTTTTCATTTGATGACTGATATATGGTGTACACTGTACATTAAGTGTAGCAATACTTGATATCAGTAGCATGTTCTATAATTATTCCTTTGCTTGTGTTGCTCTGATTTATTTTTTTAAAAAAAAATAACAGTTGAAGGTGAAAAAACCAAAAAATGTTGAGCTATGTGGGGTTGCTGAGTTGTTTGTAAGGTAAATCCAATTGTTCAGCAATAGATTTATTTGTATGGATCAATTACTTAAAAATCTAAAATCAAACTATTAGAGTATTAGAGTAAAATATGGATGAATTATTCAAGTATCATCTGTCAAAATGAAATCACTTCATAGTGGCCATATAACTCAAATTGAATTCTTGAAGTTTTGGCATTGAACATGTTAGTGGCCTCACATTTTACCACTAACTAGGGGATTTCCCTTTGGATGCAAAGGGTAGAGAAAGATTCGTTGTCAAAATGATTTTTTGTTATTGAGAGACTATTTTATAAGTAAGGTCTAAGATATTTACTTTTCAACACCAAATATTGTTCTTGTGGGAATGTTTATATGTGCTTATGAGAGAAAATCATGCCTCAAATAGAAAATCATTATCATGCAAGTCACAAACAGAACAGAACCATATATTGACATTAACAGGATCCTCTAGCCCAAGAGCCAATGTAGATATCAATGTGATAACATACGAGAATGGCTTATTGTACCTTTAGGAGGAGTATACGAACTCAAACCACGTAAACGACCACTTGCGTTACCAATTGAATTGATGTCTAAATCCAATGGACGAACTGGATTGGCCCCTTCCAGCACTCTGAGGATCTACAATCACAGAACAGAGTTTTTTCTTAATGCATTGTAATTTAATCACAAAGTAAACGCAACAAAAACAACCTTATAAAAAAGAAGCTAAATCATTCAAACCTTTGAAATTGGAGGTCTATGATCGGGATCCAAACGTAAACACAATGAAGCAGCTTGTGCCATGGCTTGCAGTTGAAGATTAGATTCTAGTGAGCCCTCAGAACCCAAGCATGGGTTGAGAGATCCAACATTTTGTAAGATATGATTGGGGTCCAACATGCGTAGGGGATGAAACCATTCAGAAAGATACAAATGTCCATTGAACTGTTCCAACTCATTATTTCTTCGACCTGTTATTAACTCTAATAAAACAATTCCAAATGCATATACATCTACTTTATACGTAAGAATTCCAGAATCAAGATACTCCGGTGCAATGTACCTAAGGTCATGCAAGGTAAGCTTGATTAGTATCCAAATTGTAATTTGGGTCCTCCCTGTGAATTGACTGAAAAAGATACATAAAATAGTTACCCTGAAGTTCCCATAACGCGATCTTCAGTATTTACATTCCATTCTGATTGCCATCTAGCAAGCCCAAAATCAGCCACCTAAGAGAATGTTAAATCATTAGATATAATGCTTACTCCTTCCATTTTATCTTTTATGCAATGTTATATTGATACTACACCATTGTAAAAATATAAAAATTTGAAGTAAACTTTTAGCTAAAGTTACCAGAGGTTCAAAGTCATGGGTTAAGAGGATATTTTTGGGACGAATGTCTCTGTGCACTATACAACCAACTCTACAATCTTCATGGAGATAGCGTAAGCCTCGTGCAACACCAATCGCTATCTTTAACCGTGAGTTCCAATCCAAAGGTATACCCTCTTTGCCTGTTAAATATTCAACAAATCATAGAGATTGATGTGATCAGTTGCAAAAAGCATTCAAATACAAACAACAAAGCCTTAGTGATGGCTGGAACTTGGAATGACAGTGAGTTTGATGAAATCACAATAACACTGGTTTTGTTGTAGCTTTAAAGTGTAGCTTTTGTCAAAATCACAATGGCACACCATGATTCATCAAAATTCAGTATCAATACAATAGACAGAGAGAAATGACTGAGAATTATATATAAAAAAGGGCATGGAAACAAATGTAAAAAGTTAGTGAATACTATGCTATACCATGTAAGCAGAGGTCCAAGGATCCATTACATACGTACTCATAGACTAATATCCTCACATTGTCCTCTGTGCAAAATCCTATCAGCAATACAATATTTCTGTGTTGTGCACAACTCAAAACCCGAACTTCCCTGCAGAAATCAAGATCTGCTGCAGAGCCACTAGATTTTAATTGTTTCACTGCAACAACCTGGCCATCTCTGAGTATCCCTCTGTGAACCACACCAAATCCACCTTCAGCCAAAAAATTCAAATCTGAGAACATGTCAGTAGCTTCTTCTATCTCTCTGTAAGAAAACCGTCTCGGAGGATTTCCAAATACAGGTGCTATATTCTGACACTGTGAGCACAAGGAAGGAGGTACAGAGGAATTTCTACCCAAAGGAATAGGGCTATCTCTGATGCTTGAGCTGGTGACATAACTTCTATCTTCAGCTTTGTTAAACTCAAGTTCATTTGTTCTCTTCTCTTGATCACAGTGCAAAAAATTCTCAAGTAAAGTTTTAGAATTTGGAGATTTAGTTCTTGGAATAATTCTGTTTTCAGCTCTTTGAAGCTTCTCATTATTAACATGGTTCTGATAGATCCAAAATTCAGTGTTCTTATCACTAGCCAGAGATGATGTTGGGAGTTTCCTTGAAGGGGGTGGGCTATCCCTTTCCAAATTAAAGTGTGGTGGCTGGAAGTTGAAATCTTTTGGCTTATTGATTGATTTGTTTGTTGATTTGTGTGATCCGTGACCCTCATACAGAGGGTTTTCTTTATAGACCAGGAAAGGAGAAGTCATTGAGTCTGAACTCGACACTGAATCTACTCCAATACTTCTTGTAACAGAAGAACCTGTTACTTCAGGGCTACCAACTGGGGTGGAATGCTTCAATCTGCGGCCTTTTAGCTTTCCAGTTTGTATACCTGGTGAAGAGGAAGAAGAGAAAAATGGAGTTTGGAGTTCATCGGAGTGTTCTCCTAAATTTAGTCTGAGGACTTTAGGCATTGAGCCATTCATCACCACAATGCTACAGCTGAGTTCATCCATGCAATGTTTTATCTCTTGCTTTAATTTCCTGTTTCAGTAACATTAAGGAGTTCACTAACAAATATTTCACTGATCAGGAATGCAGCACCAAAAAGTTGTACTTACTTCTAGTTGAAAGTTATGTTATGCAGATAGTCATTCAAAATAATTGCTTATAAGTTATATCAATTGAATGATTAACTTCAGCTGATTGCTAATATTAGTCTCTTAAGTATAGCTAATGAGAAAATATATTTGCAATTAACTAAATATGCAAACTAATGTAGTTCGGAAAAAAAGAAATACTTTTTCATGTTTAATTACTTGTCCAGTATGACCCAATGTGAACCACTCCATCTAGCTTCAGCCGCCACAGCACCACTTGGAGTTCCCGTGACTACCTTAATCTTCACTCTAACCTGCAGTTATAACAACTAGAAAGTTAGTCAACTCCAACAAATATACAATGACATACAAAACTATCATGTCGAAAGAACTTGAATGAAGGAAATGGTAAAGTATTGGGAAGATTAATTGGTTAAGTTAAGAAGAATGATTTATTGAGAGAATTTATTACACAAAAGGATGTGATATGTGAATATTTAGCAGTTGAAAGCTGTTGAAATATCTTTTATTTAGTATTATTTATTTTCTTATTTAATAGTCATTATATTACTCCTAAAATAAAGGAGCTGACGTTGTATTTTCTCTCCTATAAAAGGAGCCTTTTTCCATTCATAATCATATATACAATTATCACCTATATGCTTTTCTACATGGTATCAGAGCTCTGTTAGGGCTAGGGTGATATTGTAAACCCTTATTTTTTGCCGTCGCGTTTTTTATCCAACCCGACCGATCCAAACTATGGTTGACCCTCTCCAAACAACGCCCCCGGAGGTCGCGGTGGCGGCGGCCCTACCCAAACATCGCCTCCTCCCGGAGGTCGCGGCGGCGGAGACGGCGGCGGCTCCAACGTCAATTCCGGCGGCTCCAACAACAATTTCAGCAACAACAATTTCGGCAGAGGAAGTGGATTTACCATGCCAGACATGCCCAGTTTCATGACAAACAACAACTTTAACGGTAGGATCGGTCATGGCAGAGTAGATCCAAACAACAACTTTACCAACATTTTTGGGTCCAGTTATGGCTACCCACTTGATGGTGGTTACAATCACTTAGGAGGTGGAGGTCAAAATAACTCTCTTCAGGTTAATGTTCAGAAACTTGATGGCTCAAACTACGCTGAATGGTCCCAAACTGTTCGACTTATTCTAGAGGGCAAAGGAAAGTTGGGTTTTCTTACAGGTGATGTTCCGATGCCTGCAACAACACATCCTAATTACAGGTTCTGGAAATCTAAAAACTCTTCTATTATTGCCTGGCTTATTAATACTATGGAGGTCGGTATGAGAAAAACATACATGTATCTGCCTACAGCAAAAGATGTTTGGGACGCTGTAAATCTGTCTTACTCTGATATTAAAAGTTTTTCTCAAATTTATGATCTAAAATCAAAGTTATGGAATTTAAAGTAAAATGAAATGGATGTCACTACCTACTATAATGAATTGATGGCCCTTTGGCAAGAGTTGGATCAATGTTATGATTATAACTGGAGGTGTACTGAAGACAGTGTTCAGTTTATTAAGACGCAGGAGAACGACTGTGTCTTTATTTTTCTTGCTGGTCTCAACAAAGAACTCGATGAAGTAAGAGGTAGAATTCTTGGAAATAATCCGCTGCCAACTATCCGAGAAACCTTTTCTGAAATCAGAAGGGAGGAAGCTAGACAAAGAGTAATGATGGGAAAGTCAAACTTAGCAACTGATGGTTCTGCCCTTGTCACAAACAACTCCAATAAAGACAGCAAGAAATATGGTAAACAACTCTGGTGTGATCACTGTAAAATCTGGTGCTACCACGCAGTTGACATTTGTTGGAAAGTTCATGGAAAGCCTCCTAATTGGAAAAAGAAGGGTGAGGGTCCTGCACTTCAAGCAACTTCTGATCAAGAGCAACAGTTTTCCCCAAATGCATTTCCATTCACTATGGAACAACTAGACCAAATGTACAAACTCCTCGAGTCTCAAACACCTTCGTGCTCCATAGCCCAAAAAGGTAACTTCCCAAAATTAGCCCATCTTAGTGTCATTCCTAATCGTACATGGATCATTGATTCTGGAGCGACCGATCACATGACCGGTGAATCCAGTTTATTTTCTTCATATAAACCATGTGCAGGAAATTCCAAAATTAAAATAGCTGATGGCTCTCTTTCAGCCGTGGCAGGAAAAGATTCTATTGTTTTGTCTCCCTTATTAACCATCCAAGATGTGTTACATGTTCCAAA
Source organism: Trifolium fragiferum (assembly GCA_954870985.1). NCBI lineage: Eukaryota > Viridiplantae > Streptophyta > Magnoliopsida > Fabales > Fabaceae > Trifolium > Trifolium fragiferum. Next base: position 2,610,639 of record OX940796.1, read on the forward strand.
TTTGTCTTGCAACTTATTATCTGTCAGTAAGCTAACCACAAATAAAAATTGTCAAGCTCATTTCTTTGATACTCATTGTGTTTTTCAGGATTTGATCTCGGGGAAGGTGATTGGCACTGCTGAGGAAAGTGGTGGACTCTACTACTTGGAAGATGAACAAAAAACCAACCATCAATTTCGACCAATAAGTTTATCTTCTGTTAAATCTTGTTTTGTTTCAAATAATAAGGATGACATTATGTTGTGGCATTTAAGATTAGGCCATCCTAGCTTTAAGTATTTAAGTTTAGTGTTTCCTAAACTTTTTGTTGAACAAGACATTTCTTCACTTCAATGTGAGGTTTGTGAGTTTGCTAAACATCATCGAAGTTCTTTTCCAATTCAATCTTATAAACCTTCAAAACCCTTTTCAATGATTCATAGTGATGTTTGGGGGCCTAATCGAACAAGTACTTTATCCAATAAAAAATGGTTTATCACATTCACAGATGATCATACTAGACTTTGTTGGGTATACTTGTTGAAAGAAAAATCAGAGGTAGGTCAAATAATTCAAAATTTTTGTAAATTGGTGCAGACACAGTTTAACACCCAAATACAAGTGTTTAGAACTGACAATGGTACAGAATTCTTTAATAAAATTGTTGGAAATTTTTTTCTTGAAAATGGAATTGTGCATCAAAGTTCATGTGTTAACTCACCCCAACAAAATGGGATTGCAGAGAGAAAAAATCGGCACCTTCTTGAAGTTGCACGAGCACTACTCTTCTCTACCAATGTCCCTAAATATTTATGGGGTGAAGCTGTCTTGACAGCTGCACATTTAATAAACCGCATGCCATCCCGTGTTTTAAAATTTCAAACTCCTTTGCAAAGTTTCTTGAAATATTTTCCTATTGCTTCGGTTCCATCTGATTTACCACTTAAAATATTTGAATGCACAACTTTTGTTCACGAACACAAGCATCTTGGTAAACTTGAACCCCGTGCAATCAAATGTGTTTTTATTGGGTATTCATCCACTCAAAAAGGTTATAAATGTTTTGATCCTAATACAAAGAAAATATTTGTAACAATGGATGTTACTTTTTTTGAAAACAAACCCTTTTTTGGTAATGATCATCTTCAAGGGGGGAAAAGAAATGAAGATTCTCTTGAATTGTTTGAAAACTTAATTATCTCAGAAGATGTGTATATATCACATAATTTTGTTCCATGTACATCTGCACCTACAGAAAATGCCTTAAAAATATTAGATGAACCTACTCCTTCCATGAGTAAGGATCAATCAACATATGAGGCAACAAATCAAAACAAAGATCAAACAAATGTTTTTTCTGAAATTAATCAAAATGCACCAGATAAAGATCCTTATAATGAAATAAAAAAAAGATTTGAGGAAGGAAATCCTATTTGGAAAGGCAAAATTTATGCCAGAAGAAACAATGATCAAGTAGTAGAAGACCCTATTCCTCAGCTCAGCCAAGAATCTGAACCGAGTGAAAGTCAACCGACTCAGACAGGTAAATATCTCCCTGATCCTAATCCTCTATATACCAACATTGATGTCCCCATAGAACTTAGGAAACAATATACTGATCTTAATGTTCCCATAGCCCTTAGGAAGCCAGGTAGGTCATGTACTAGGCACCCCTTGTCTAACTTTATATCATATTCAAACTTGTCTCCCTCTTTTGCTGCATTTACTTCTAATTTATCTAGTGTCAAAATTCCTAAGAATGTACAGGAGGCTCTAGAAATTCCAAAGTGGAAGGAAGCTGTTTTTGAGGAGATGAAAGCTCTTGAAAAGAATAAAACTTGGAGTGCTACCACTCTGCCGGCAGGTAAAAGAACTGTGGGATGTAAATGGGTGTTCACGATAAAGTACAATTCTGATGGATCAATCGAAAGGTACAATGCTCGATTGGTTGCAAAAGGATTCACTCAGACCTATGGCATAGATTACTCAGAAACCTTTGCTCCTGTTGCAAAGCTTAACACAATCAGAATACTCTTATCTCTTGCAGCTAACTTAGACTGGCCTCTCCATCAGCTAGATGTCAAAAATGCCTTTCTCAATGGTGATTTAGAAGAAGAAGTATATATGGATTGTCCTACAGGTTTTGAAGAAACATTTGGGTCACAGGTGTGTAAACTAAAGAAGTCCTTGTACGGATTGAAGCAATCTCCGAGACCTTGGTTTGAAAAGTTTACTCAGTCTGTGAAGAAACAGGAATATACTCAAGGACAAGCAGATCATACTTTATTCACAAAGTCAGGTCAAAATGGAATGATAATTGTTCTGGTAGTCTATGTTGATGATATTATTCTTACAGGTAATGATGAGATAGAAATGGAGAGATTAAAAAGAAACTTAGCAGCAGATTTTGAAATCAAAGACTTGGATCCCGTCAAGTATTTCCTTGGCATGGAAGTTGCAAGGTCAAAGAAAGGAATTGTCGTTTCTCAGAGAAAATATGTTCTTGATCTCCTACAAGAGACAGGTATGAGTGGTTGTAAGCCTGCTGACACACCGATGGACCAAAGTGCCAAACTTTGGGAGAAAGGGGACACACCAGTTGACACTGGAAGATATCAGAGGTTGGTTGGAAAATTAATATATTTGGCTCATACTCGCCCTGACATTGCCTTCTCTGTTAGTGTTGTGAGTCAATTCATGCATGCACCATATGATGAAAACCTTGAAGCTGTGCACAGAATCTTGAGATACTTAAAAGCAACTTCTGGAAAAGGATTACTTTTCAAGAAGACCAAAATGTGACAATATTCACTGATGCAGATTGGGCAGGGTCCATTATTGATAGAAAATCAACTTCGGGTTATTGCACATATGTGTGGGGGAACCTAGTGACTTGGAGAAGCAAAAAACAAGGAGTGGTTGCAAGAAGTAGTGCTGAAGCTGAGTTTAGAGCAATGGCCCAAGGAATTTGTGAAGGTATGTGGATTCTCAGAGTCCTAAAGGAACTGAAGATAGAGGTAGAACTCCCATTGAAATTGTATTGTGACAACAAGGCAGCTATAAGCATAGCTCATAATCCGGTTCAACATGATCGTACAAAACATATAGAGATTGATCGTCATTTCATCAAAGAAAAGATTGACTCTGGTACTCTCTGCTTGCCATTTATTCCTTCCAATCAACAGACCGCTGACATATTGACCAAAAGCTTGGGAAGAGCAACATTTGAATACTTGATCAGCAAGTTGGACATGATTGACATCTACGCACCAACTTGAGGGGGGATGTTGAAATATATTTTATTTAGTATTATTTATTTTCTTATTTAATAGTCATTATATTACTCCTAAAATAAAGGAGCCGACGTTGTATTTTCTCTCCTATAAAAGGAGCCTTTTTCCATTCATAATCATATATACAATTATCAGCTATATGCTTTTCTACAAAAGCCATTGAGATTTTCTTGACTTGTCTGTTGGTGGTGGACTAGACTGAAGTTTACAACCAACACATGAGTTGCAATGACATGCCTAACATATGAGCATTGTCCACCCTCTAGGGAGGAAGATAGTTTTTTTCTTACATTATATTATTTCAAGATATATTCATCCATAGTCATAAGATTTTAGAAATAACTCCAAACATATTTAACCATATAATTCAATCTAGATAACTCATAGGAAAGTTATGGTAAAAATGTGCATCATAATTTATCAAGAAGTCTTGATACCGCCAAACCATTCTTAAGACATTACAAACCGGTCCATCCCCTTCTTACGTATTAAAAATTTGTTTTCCTGCCATTAGATTTAACTTATCAGCACATTATTGTTCGCTGTATTTACATGACTGTGGAATGATTTGTACTGGTACAAATATAAGGCCCAGAGGGGGAATACTGGTATGTCTCTTTAATAGAATGGGATGCAACCCAAGGACAAAAAATCTAACTTGCTCCAATAGAATGCACTTAATTATCCTAACCGATTTATCTACAGAAAAGATTGTCTCACTCTCACAAGATAGAGAAGTGAAAGAGACAGTGATGGAGGGTAATATGACAAACCATCGAAAATGAAAGAGAAACGGGTAAAAAGAAATACATGAGAAGGGACTACATGGTGGGGCTAGTATCTGAACTTTGTCCAAAACATCAACAATAAGTGATGCTACCCCCCTAGAAAAAGAAGTTTACGGCCCTACTATTGTGACCGAGACTTGATCGGTATTAGTTTGACAAAGAGAAAACAAATACGAGTAAATTTTATGACACGCGTCATTTTTCCTCCTGTTTTGTCAAATTGACATTGATCAAATAATTGTTTTAGAGTCGACATCAGTCATTGTTGGAGTTTTAGATAAATTTCAGGTATTTATTCGCTCTATAGACTAAAACCATCTATCAAAGTGGTTCACCATAGAACTTGCCTTGATTGCATACAAAAATAATACAAGCGTAATTGATAAGAAGGCGATCAAAATTTCACAAGAGTGTGAGTTCAAATTTTACAGTCAATGTGAGGATTTTTAGTTAACTGATAATGTATAAATACTTTTATAAGTGATTTTTACAACAGAAGCTTATTTTAACTTTTATGAATGTTAAGTCTAATTCACATAAACTTTGATGTACCGAATGAAAGAGATATTAGTGTATGCTTAATAAGATCAGTAAAGTGTAACCAAATTTCTGTGCTTATAATCATTCTTGGGCTTTCCAATGCAAGTATGCAATACCATTATATGTCATAGTAATATAAATTAATTAATTAAAACAAAAATAATTTTGAATAAACTTTGAGTTTTGATCACTTATTCAATTATATATAATTGGTTATACTCTCCCTTTTTCGCTACCATACGTTCAAGGAGTAGTACAAACACTCTAAATTATTTTTGTGTAGGCACCGATTTTTTAGAAGTTTCATGCATGTGTGTATAATTATTTATGCCTCATCATATATAAATTATAAATAATCTTAATCAGACAAGAATTATCAAAGCACATGTGAATCCAAACAAACTACGGTCAAGGCTGTACAGATCAGAAAGTTCCTAAACTCTGACATGTTACTGAAAATAAAATCGATGATTTTTTGCTGGAGAAAACTTACATGATTTATTGATTTTTAAAAGAAAAAAAGTTACTGTTCAAAATTATTGAGTTGAATTTTGTTTGGTAAATAGACGAAAAATGCAAGCCATTGGAAACTCGCACGCACAAAATGAAGAACGAGAGTTAGAACTCCAGTCATAAAATCAAACACTAATAATTTTGGCATTTCTACCGGTTCAGATAGGATTTGTGAACATCGAGTTGAATTTGGTTAATGATATAAATAAGATATATATAAAAATAATATCATATATGTATGCATTTATCAAATAAAAATGAGCCAGCAAGATTAGAGGCTAATAAGTGAGACAAAAACGACAGCGTAACGAAAATATGGTCAAAAAGTCGTCGTTAGTAAAAGAATGATAAAACGCGCGATTTAACAAGTAAAAGACCTGTCGTTTTCATTGTGCTTACTGTTTTTGAAACAATACTCACATGGAAAGTATTCAGTTACGATAAGCGCGGTAACTAGTAAAAGAATAATTAAAAAACGCGGTAAATTTTAAAATTACCTCAATTTGATTGTGTAACTGAAAAACCATTTGAGCACAAGACTCAGAGATATCAGAAATTTCCTCCGGCGACTTTCCCGCGCGTCCATTGGAACAATTTCCGGCCATTAGTCTCGAAACATTCCAGAATCTTCTTCCTAAAACAATCCAAATCACTTCAATCGCTAATCAAATTGAAAATACTAAATCAAATTAAACAGGATTAAGATTTATTTAACGGTTTAATTGTACCGGTTTTTTCTGTTGAATAAACGGCGAGAAGTGTGATTGAGTCGCTGGAATGAACGATGTGAGTAAGCGCCCATGCTAATGCGGTGTTAGAGATCACCTTCTCCGCTTTAACCGCCACAAGAACTTTATTCGAAGATACGGTGGCGGTGGTGGTGTGTCTGGCGCTTTTGGAACCAACGATTTCACCTCTTAGCATTGGTTCTTAGTTCTTAATAATTGAATTAAGGTTTTGATTTGGATCGTGTGTGAAAATGAAATGTGAAAGAATTTTGCGTGGTTTTTGAGCTTGATCGTTGCATTATTTTGCGGTAGATTAAACGCTCCATGTTTCCTACAACTGGCATTTCACAATCATGGTTAGAGTTAACTTAACTATAGTTAATAGTCTTGTTAGATGTTGGTAGTTATATGGTGGGGACTGGGGGGTATATGGTATAATAATCGATTATATGTTTTTTGTCTTACTTTGGGTAAAACCTGAATTTAGAATTTGGATTGTAGAATATTGTCAAAAAGAAATTGGATTATAGAAGAAATGGAATCCTTAAAAAGTCTTGACTGAAAAGTGTAATTTGTTGGTCAATTTTAGATATTTATCTTTACACTAAAGGCTCGTTTAGTCTGGCTTATTTTAGAGCTTATGCAAACGGCTTATGCAATATAAATTAGATTTTATGCTATTTTATAAGTTTAAACTAGTAAAAAATGAATTTTTAAAAACTATTTTATCATAAACTACTTTGAAAAACTTATAATAATAAATAAAAATTGCATAAGCTCAAAAATAAGTTAGGTCAAACAGACCCTAACACTAGTAGCATTATTTGATTACATGACATTTTGAGTGTTGCATATATGATGTTTTTTGGGCACAACATTTCTTTTAAGACTTTACTCTCTTCTTTTAAAAAAAAATAAAAATTAAAGGCATAAAAGCATTTAAATAAAATAAAAAGAAAATGACAAAAAATAAAAAATAAGGGACTAGACTAAAACTCAATATACAATGACAAAAGTAATATCAGTCTCATAAAAAACCATAGTTACTAGAAAAATTCAAAGGCATAAAAATATAGTGAAAGAAAAAAGAGTGCATAGCAAGAAAACTTTTGAAATGCATCAACAAAAATGATAATTAGAGAACCTAACCTATTAAAGTTAAATAAATTGGTAACACGAAAAGGGATCAAATCCCACCTAATAAAGGTATTTCTCTAGGGGAATCAATTTTGTTTGTACATCAATTCTTCTCTGCAGATATAAAAAACAATGAAACGTTTGGTTTTAGTTAATTCAACATAATCCAGCCACCTGTTTCTTAACCTCCAAATTAACACTAGACGGTTAAATTGAATATTGGTTCGATTCCCGGTTTAACCAATCGAAATAATCAAATCTAATCTTATTTTTATTACCTTGATTATTATTATTTATTACCATTTTCAATATTAATTATTATGATTTTTAATAATTAGGGTTTAGGGTATATAATTTCGGCTTTATGGGTTGGGGTTTAGAATTTAGCATTTCGGGATTAGGCTTTAGATTTTTCTGTTTATGGTTTTAGAACACGGGGTTTAAGTTTAGAGTTTAGCATTTTGGAGTTTATAGTGTCGGGTATCAAGTTTAGGGTGTGAAGTTTGATTATAATTTAGGGTTTAAAGTTTGGGGTTTTGAGTTTAACGTTTCAAAATTGGGGTTTCATCTTAATGGTGACTCAAAACTTTATGGTTTATGATTTGGGGTTATAGGTTAAGGGTATATGGATATTCAAGTTTAGGGTTTCGAGTAGTTTGGGATTTTAGGGTTTCGAGATTAGGGTTTGGTATTTGGGATTTACGATTTAAGGTTTGAGAATAAGAGTTTGGTATTTGGGATTTAGGATTTAGGGATTGAGTACCCCTTGTACTCTCTTATAATATATTTTGCTTATCAAAAAAAAAATTAGGGTTTGAGGATAAGGGTTAAGATTTGGAGTTTAGGGTTTAAAATTTAGGGTTTGAGATTTAGGATTTTGTATTTGGGATTTAATATCCCAAACCCTAAATCATAAACCCTAAATTTCAAACCCCAAATTTTACAACCTAAACTCAGAATCCGTACCCTTATCCTCATACCTTAAATTTTAAATCCTAAATACCAAACCCTAATTTCGAAACTCCAAAATTTAGGATTTAGGGTTTGAGGATAAGAGTTTGGTATTTGGGATTTAAAATTTGGGATATGAGGATAAGTGTACTGATTCGGAGTTTAAGGTGTAAATTTTGGGGTTTAAAATTTAGGGTTTGAGATATTAAATCCCAAATACGAAACCCTAAATCTCCAACCCTAAATTTTAAACCCTAAACTCCAAATCCAAACCCTTATCCTCAAACCCTAAATCTTAAATCCCAAATACCAAACTCTTATCCTCAAACCCTAAATTGTAAAACCCAAATACCAAACCCTAATCTCGAAACCGTAAAATCCCAAACTACTCGAAACCCTAAACTTGAATATCCACATACCCTTAACCTATAACCCCAAATCATAAACCATAAAGTTTCGAGTCACCATAAAGATGAAACCCCAATTTTGAAACGTTAAACCCAAAACCCCAAACTTTAAACCCTAAATTATAATCAAACTTCACACCCTAAATTTGATACCCGACACTATAAACTCCAAAATGCTAAACTCTAAACTTAAGCCCCATGTTCTAAAATCATAAACAAAAAAATCTAAAGCCTAATCCCGAAATGCTAAATTCTAAATCCCAACCCATAAAGCCGAAATTAAACACCCTAAACCCTAATTATTAAAAATCATAATAATTAATATTGAAAATGGTAATAAATAATAATAATAATCAAGGTAATAAAAATAAGATCAGATTTGATTATTTCGATTGGTTAAATCGGGAATCGAACCAATATTCGGTTCAACCGGTAATTAACCTTTTAGGACTTTACTTAAATTTGACAAAATTTTGAATCATCATAGTAAATTTTTTAAAAGTGTGAAAGATAAAGACATTTCTACATAAGTCAGTTGCTTGTGAAACAAGCTATCGAGCTTAACCCTTAGATTGAGTTAGTTAAGATTTCAGTTAGAGTTAGTTATGTTGATAACTGTTTGTAACTATCATTTTTGCAGCTAGCTTAGTGTGAGAATCTCAATGTATATAAGTGTAAAGCATCACATTGTGTAAATCAAGTTTTGTGAGCAATAACACAATTCTACATTTTCTTTCTTCTCTCTTTTCTTTCTCTGCATAATCATGCAAGGTTCAAGATTAAGCTTCATCAATGGTTGCTTAACTTGAGTTTTCACAACAAGAAATAGATATGGTTAAAACAACATAAAAAATAAAAAAAAAATTATTAGTCAATATGTTTGACTGTAGTTGAACCTATGGAACAGTAACTTAACAATTTCTTCAATTTAATATATAGATTGTTTTAAAACAAGAATACAAATTAACACTACAAAGAAGATAGGATCTTGTTTATTAAATTGTACCGTATATTTTTTGTGATTATCCAAATTGGAATATGAAAGTTCTTGCTTTTATGTAGGTAAGTTTTTAGATAGTATTGGTTAGGGATGGCAAAACGGGCCAAGCTCGTCGGGTCGGCCCGCTTAACCCGCCAATTTTGACGGGGTGGGTTGGCATTTTCAATCCGCCAAAGTAGTGTGTCCCGCCCCTCCTAACCCGCAAAAAAAACGGGGCGGTGACGGGGTGGGGCGGGTTGTCCCGTCGGGTCAAACCCATTTTTATTTTTAATAAAATATATTGCCACATTATACATGAATGTTCTATTTTTTGCCCATTTAAAAAATAAAAATCAATTAACTGAATCTATTGTTTAGGGTTTAATTAAAAAATGCAAATATATGAAAATAAAGTAGTACACATCATTTGCAACATTATTCTTGATGGAATTCTTCGCGAGAATAAGAATTATTTTTGGATATAAACTTAATACTTTATTTGGTTTTATAAATCATGGATGTTTGAAGTTTTGAATGATAATTTTATTTTTTGATCGTCTTGTTAGTTTATATTTTGATTTTCTTGAATGACTTTTTATTTTATTTGTTTACAAAATTTTATGATATTATTGAAAATTTATCGAGTTTTTTTTAAAAAAAAATATTGACGGGGCACTCCCGCCAACCCGCCGTCCGCCATGAAAAGGGGCGGGGTGAGATTTTCAACCCACCACCACTAGTTAGCCCGCCCCGCTCCGCCCCTTTTTAGACGGGTTAATGACGGTGCGGGGCGGGTTGGACCAATACTATTGGTGTGTATAAAGTAAGAGAAGCATTGGCACATGTAAACCCCCACTAAGAATTCATTATTCCCAACCATATAATTCGCCCAAAATTGACAACCCACCTATTGAAAATATCCTTTACTCATGTTACAACTTTTTCAAATGGTCAACTATTTCAAAACAAATTCAAAATACCTAAAGTAGGGACGGATCCATAAATTTTAATAAGTGGGATCAAAATTTATTTATCATATATGTGTGTGTACGTAATGTTTTACCATGCATTTAGTAAGAAAATCATTTTTCATATGGTTGTATATTTGATTCTTCACAAAGTAATTCATAAAAGATAAACTTCTTTCTTTCGATAATTGTAGTTGTCAAAGACAAAAGTAATGCTAACTAATATTTTCGAAATACATTTGAAGAATTTTAAACAGTAAGTTTTTATAAAAAATATGTAGAGTCAATGCGTCGAAAATTAAAATATTTAACTATTTAATCCATTGATAAGAACATCATATTTTATATGTGGGAGATAAAACTTGAACTCCAAACATTTTATTTATTAGTCATTTTAAAATATAGAGTTTTAACCACTAAACTACTTACTAAAAAAACCCCACTAAACTACCTAAAAATCACTTTTATAATTCATTTTAAATAAACTTGTAATCGCTCCATCTAGTTTATATCACAAGCCTTAGAATTAGTAGTATAATGATATTAGTTTAAATAATTGTAGCTTTTTTAGTACATAGTATGAGTCATTGGACTTATGTGAGGGCAACATTAAATTTGAAGAGGGGTCAACATATAGAATTATCTAGTTGTTAGTTAAAAAAATAAGGATGAAGTGGGGTCCGTTGTCATCAAGGTAAATTCTAGCATGGGTAAGGGTGATAGGTCTTCCATGGTAGGAGATCAATTTTTACCTTTAAATTACAAAGATCTATAATAGGTTATATTAAAGTGTCCACACCATATTTTTTTCTCTTTCACTAAAATCATTTTTTTTTAATTTATACATTATTATTAAATTAATTATATGTTATTATTAAATAAATTTTTATATGCCAAAATTTAATTTAATATAATATATTTTTCACGTTAAAGTGTATATGTAAAATAACAAAGGTGGAAAAAAAAATCTAAAAATCAAATTTAGAAATAGAAAAGGTTGAGAGATGAAACACATATAAGATGAAATGTCATTGTACTATAAATATCTCATTTTATTAATTTAACATATCTTTTTTATAGTACTATTATTAAATTAATTTTTATCTATTGGAATTTTATTTTCAATTTATTTTCATTTTAGTTATATGTTTTTGTTTGTTGGAGTATATTAGTTGTATAATTTGTGTATGTTTATTTATTAGGAACTGCAATTATAGACAATATCTATTCTTTTTTTGTCCCGTATATATGTATGATACAAAAACCATATATAAATTTGTGAAAAAAACCTTATAAAATAAAGAATATAAGTAATAACCACTCGTTTTTTTTTATATCTTTATAAATAAATTTGGGTAAAATAATTGAATATTGGTCGCAAAAGGGGGTACCAGCATGGTGAAAATATGGTTTGGTATTAATTGGTTAGCTCTAGCATTTATATATTTATTTTAAATTGTTTTAAATGATAATAAATTCTAAATAGTAAATATGGTAAAATACAATGTTAAGATATAAACTCGTGACCTAATTCAAATAACATTACAAAAATATGCTATAAACTCTTGGTGAAATGATCATTATCACAATGGTCTTTTTTAGTCATATGAGTTTATAAGCTATAAGCTAAAAATTAATTTATTGATCTTTCAAAAGAGACCCTAAATCAAATTTTTGATCTTGGCAAACAGATCCTCAGTAAAAGATGAGAGAAAATAAATATAACAAAAGAGCCAATAAATGCACACAAGAATAAAATTAATGCCCCTGCAAAATTATACAACTAAAATGAAAATAAATTGAAAATAAAATTCCAGTAAATAAAAAATAATTTAATAATAGTAGAAAAATGAGATATTAAATTAATAAGATGAAATATTTAGTACAATGAGACTTCCTCTTATTTGTGTTTCATTTCTCAACCTTTTCTATTTCTAAGTTTGATTTTTAGATTTTTTCCACCTTTATTATTATACATGTACACTTTAACGTGAAATATTTATTATATTAAAATTAATTTTTGGCATATAAAATTTTTATTTAATATTAAAATATAATTAATTTAATAATAATGTATAAATTAAAAAATGATTTTAGTGAAAGAAGAAAAAATATAGTGTAAACACTTTTATATAGTTTATGGTAGACCTTTGTAATCCAAAGGTGAAAATTAATCTCCCACCATTGGGAGACCTATTACTCTTACCCATGCTAGAATTGCCCTGTCACCAATGGCAACAACTTAGATCCGTGCCTGACCTAAAGATAAACGGGGATCTATGTTTGCAGAAGGACAAAAAAAAGCCGGCAAGTCATTCTTCACTTCGCAAAAATACCTGAAAACTTGAATTTCAAGGACAATAAATTGTGAAGTTCAATTTCATAACAACTTTTATTAATATTTATTTAAATAGACCGATTTGATCAATTCAAAAAAATTATGGTATTTCTATAAAAAAAAAAAAAAAAATTGGTTGCTATCTACATGGCTATAGGTTGCTATCCGTGATATGCGTCTGATATTAAGTAATGAATGTTAAAGTATGATGTTATCTATGGATAATTAACTATGTCTTTTTTAAATAGTACTAAACTTAACTATGTAATTGTTACTTATTTGCTTATTTTGAGTAATTTGAATATTAATTCATTATCATTATTAATTTTAGTTATGTTATATATTGTACATTTATATATTTAATTTTTAAATAACGTATCGCTGCAATATTATATCAAAAAATTTAAAAGTTTTTTCATATTAATATCGTGTCACGTGTCTGTAATTCATAGGTTGCTATCCAATGTCATCCCTATTGAAGATTTTACATCATTAAAGGTTTTATAATATAGTAGACAGTTAGGTTTATATTTCTTTTGAACAAAAAATTTGTTTAAATTCATGACAATTGACATGATGAATGTGAACATATGGGTGGACCTCTTACTTGGACTTGGATCCTATAGAGTGCAGTGCAGTACTTTTTGGGCCACATCCAACAGAATCACAGAAGAAAAGGATTCTCTTCTCCCCATCACTCTTTTTGACTCCCCAATATTTCAATATTTCTCTTAAATAAAAATTTTGAAAATGTATTTTCCAAAGTTTTTCTAATTTAAATTTGGCAAAATTTCGAAAAACATATTCTGAAATTTATGAAACTCAAGATTTTGGATCTGACACCTAAGTAACCAATTCAATTTGCCGGACTATGCTAACAAGTGTATTACAAATATTGTTTAATGAATTTATGAAGAGAGTTATTTTTTTTATCAACATAAATTTAATCTATCAATAATTAAATAGTATTCAATATATAAGGAGAAATAAGGTGTGGTGTTCTTCAATGGTTAAGGATTCAAAGTGCTTTCCATAATAATTAAGCTGTTAATGCTCATCATTAATTTTAGCAGGTTTTTTGAAGTATAAGAAGTGTTTCCACGTTATTTGGTTGGAGACAATTCGGTCAACATGGAGGGTTCGTGATGAATGTTATTTTAATAATAAATTCTTTTATGCGAATTAACAATTTTTTATATCTTGATAGTTGCTTAACGTGGAAGCACACCAAAGTTACAAAGCTGACAAACTTAGACAAAGTAAAGGATTAAAATGACAATTTGTATCTTGATATGGATATTGTATTTCATATCCTTGCGAAAGCAGTTATTTCTTGGACTAGCCACCAAATTTTTTAGATTAACCAAAGAATCATATATTAAAAACATTATTAATCTAAATTAGCACAAGGTATGCACAGTCGAGCTCTCCATATCTAACTTTTGACGACAAATTTTTTTGTATTTTGACAATTTTATTACTTTTCTAATATTTATATTTGCTTATCGATTAACAAACTTGAAATGTAAAGACAAATTATAAATAATAGCACTAAACCGTGAATAAAACTCCATGTTGATAATTTCTTTCATCCGAGTGAGCCAATTCAGTTTATCAAGAAACAAGCAAATGATTATATATTGGCTTGCAAATCTAATCATGTTATCCACTTGGCCCCCCAGGTTTGCTCAGCAAGTGGGGTGGTTACCCTCGGTAGATGGCTGGGTTGCTTTGAATACGGATGGAGCAGGGAACGACGAGGAAAATCATGGTTGCGGTGGCCTTGTCAGAGGAAGTTCTGGTGAGTGGTTGGGAGGCTTTGCCAAAGGGTTGGGCAGTTGTAACATAGAGGTTGCTGAATTATGGGGAGCGTGGGAAGGTCTTAATCTAGCTTGGAATTTAGGCTATAGGAAGGAGGAGTTGAGGTTAGATGTTATGAATGTGGTTAAAATCCTTAATAGGAAGAAAGTGATGTCTTCCTTTGGATGTAACCCGTGTAATAGGATTTGGAGGATTATGGAGCTTGACTGGGAAGTCCAAATCAGTCACACTTATCGTGAAGAAAATCTTTGTACGGATGTTCTTGCTCACATGGGAAGTAATTTGGGTTCTGATTTGATTTTTTACGAATATTATCTTATCAAATTCGTAATCTTGTAAGCACTGATGTGTTGGGAACTTCAGTTCCAAAACTAGTTGTTATGTAATTTTCGCTTTTTGGGCTTAGGCCCTCCTTTTATTAAAAAAAAAAACAACAACAACAACAACAACTAGGATTTGAGAGTTACTTTCAAAAATCACATACTTCCATTGCATAATCCTTGCTAGTCAATTTGCTTCATGGAGTATTGTCGCTTCCCCTTCAATTATTTGACATTTTCCAATGTGTTTGAGCCATCACAAATTCTTTCCATCGCTATTATGAATAAAACAGCCTAAGGCTGTAAGCCCGCAACTACATTGCAATTGACCCACCTATAGCTAGGCCTCTCCCACTTTAAATCATTCACATTTTCTAACAAGTTAATGTTATAGGTATAAAATAAAAAATTTATATATAACTAAACGGTAATAAAATTTATAGTTTATGTTTAGTCAAAATTATAGTTTATGTTAACAAGTGCCTTACAAATATTATTTAAAGGAATTTATGAAAGGAAAATTTATTTTCGAAATGCAAGTTAAATAAGTAACAATACACTACCTAAAAATGTGACAAATTAAATACAGAATTTTTTCATACAAAAATTATATTTTTTGATTCATTAAAAAAATGTACTAAAAATTAACACTTGTTAATATATTTCCAATTTATATATTATCAGTAAAGGTTCTTTGCAATCTGCACAGATAAATAAATGGAGGAAAATGATGGATTTTCTTTATAGAAAAAGTATATATTGATTCTTTTCCTGAGCTTATTAGCCCCTAATTCTTTAAAATGAACTTAATATAATAAATTATAAATATGTTGTGAAGTGCAAGACACTTTGGTGACCGCCTCTTACGCACGGTGGTTCTAAAGGATGGTGGTGTATCTGCAAGACACTCCGACACTCAAGTAAGAATTTACGTGAAGTGCAAGGTCGAGAGAGTATGAATAAGAATAAGATAAATGTCCTTTCCGCATGAGAAGGATATATAGTCCTCGGTGCGGAGCCGCAGCCATCAATGTGAGGGCGGATTTGACGGCCTCGACGTTGATGGTTGTTGGAATAATGGCTGAAGAATTATGATTAACAATAAATGTCAATCATTATGATGTTGGTCGTTACAGAAGTATAGAATTCTATAACTATTAGATAGAGACGTGCAATTGAACCAAATTCGACCCAAGTTGAGCTTAGTCTCGGTCCAAAACATGTTGAAACTTTAATTTGTGAGAAATTTTCAAAACATGTTTGAAAGGTTTCATGTTCATAATGGCTAGGAACAAATACAAATTTATGTTTCAACTCAAACTCTCATGGTATCTCAACTCAATCAAATGAAATGAGTTATGTATATGAAATACTCACAAAAAACTTAGATAGTTTCACACGCTTTTAAGTGTAAAGAAATAGAAAATTCTGAGTCAAACCACAACCCATTCAATAATATTTTTTATATGACACTAACATCTAAATACTGTTTAGTGCAATAAGCTTTTTTATAGGCATTAATCCAGTAATTAATATGTCGATGAAATACCACCAATTTCAGTTGATGGAAAAGATTGAAAATGTTGTACCAAATAGCAAATTCCTCTAATATGGATTTCCTCGTGAAAAAGAATTTGAATTTGTTCTAACCTCAATATAAGGTCCTCTTGGAACATTATATATTATGAGAACGATGTTATGAAAGTGTGGCATAAAACATGACCCACGTGTCCAATATAAGGTCCCAAATGGACCCTATTTTGCCTAACTAAAAGCCATGGTCCATATCCTGAAAGAGCCCTTCTATTTTCTCTTAATGTTTATACCTTGCAATGAAAATGACATCAAAGACAATACCCTGAAATTCTTTGGACTCAAGCATATGTTTTTATCTCAATATTCCTCATTTCCCTTTCATACAAAACTTAGATAGATATATTAAATCATTCACATGGAATATTTCCTACAAATATTGTACTAGTAGTAGCTAGTACTATTCATTAATTAACTAACTAATAACAAGGAAATGTTAATTAGTAGTGTTTATTAATTATTAATTTAATTAACACTTGAGAAGAGCTAATTCTCTTGATGATTCAGCTTGGTCTTTTTCCCAATTAGGCCTTCCAAGTGTGAATTCTAAGTCAATCATGGAGTTGGAATGTGACAATTGGGTAGAATCCAACCTCTTCACCTGTTTAAATAGTTTAATTCACTAATGTTAATGTCATACACTATTCAAAAATTAAAATAAAGTACATGCAACAAATTAAAACTATAACACAACTACAAAGCCACATGCTAGATCCAGTTTCTGACCCTATATATATGTCTCAAAACTTACCATGGTATCATTTTCCTTGAAATGAGAATACACCAAACCATTTTCGGATTTTTCTTCAGTATTGTTTGTATTTGTCTCTTTTGATGGTTGCCAACTTGTCCTGAATTATTAATTTATAAAGTCAGAGAATAAATTAATTAATATAAAAGGTAGATATATATGTTTGAAAGTAACTAAATAAATTAAATGGTTTAGTTTAGCCCATATTGTAAACAAAACTACAATTTCAAAATCCTAATTCCATTCCAAATATGTAAAGTTCAAAATGGCATGGCCAGCAGTTTGTGATTGGCTATTGAAGGTATATATGTCATGCAATATTTTAACGGTCAACATCAAAATATTTCAATTTGTTAATTAGGTAGGTGTTTGATTTTTAAACTATACACCCAATCCTCATTACTAGCTAGAAAGGAGACAATATTGTTGGCAATATTAATTTTGGTAAATGAAACTTAAAGTATCTAAACATAATCTTAAGATCTAGCTATATAGGGGTCAAGGGTAGTGGCCAGTGGGTATATTACATGAAATTATTTTTAGAGCAATCATATTGTACTTTTAATAGGATGGTCCTTCTTTAAAAGAAAAAATAATTTATAGAGTGAAAAAAATAGTAGGTTGTTTTACTACTGTTCCACAACCAACAAGGACAAATTAAAATCACACAATTAATGTATATATGCCTATTTGGGGACAAAAAAATTGTTCTATAAGTATAGTTCATGGTTAATAGCTATCAGAGATATTATTGACAAGATTGAAATTTAAATTTCAAATTTTACATTTCTCTACATTTAAAGTATGTTAGTTTAACCACTAAACCATTTGACCAAAAAGAAAGTCTCACATTCAAGAAATTGGAGCATTTGCCTTTAATTAATATAGACTCAATCTAGAACTTACTACTTTTAGCAAAATTTAATAAAACATTATACTATTTGTTCTCCCTTTTTTGCTATTCATTTTTCACTAAAAATTATAAGTATTTACCTTTAAACTTAAATTTGATTGACCTTGAAAATTTGTACTACCGATTGAAACCTAAATTCTAAGAATATATTATGAAATTGTCTATTTAATCATAATCTCATTATTTACTTATGCACCAAAATTAATAGTGTTGAATAGAAAATATGTATTAGAAAAAAATTTCAAACCACGCATAGGCTTGAATTTATTTATTTTTGTAAAATTGAATTTCTTTTGGAGTTACTAATACTAGTATCACCAAAAATAAGAACAAACTTCTTTTGTACTTCATAGAGATGAGCACCAAAAGCTAGACTTTTTGCTACATATTGGGATCTTAGAGAAGACATTGACAATGTAATGAATGAGTAATCCAAAAAGCATCATCGTAAAAAATGAACACCCACATACCTATAAAAGCCCTAGGCATTTTTCGTCAAAATCTATGTATACTAGTTCACTCCTTGTCCTAGAACCCCGTAATAAAAATCACAAGCAGAAAAATGCCAAAAACAAGCAAGAAATATTTTCAAGATAAAAAGTACTACTACTAAATTTTTTTTCTCCATGGTCAGATAATCTTGTGACAAAATTTCATTCTTAAAAACGAATAACTAAACGTGGGTCACAGGATCAAACTTCCGTTTTTTCAAATTGATACTGCTATAACCACTAACTAAGATATGTGACAAAGTTTCACTCTTAAAAACGAATAAGTGAAGAGTCACAGATTCAAACTTTTGTTTTTCTCGAACACAAGCTGCTGTAGCTACTAACTGAACTATATTTACGATTTTTTTTTTGTAAATAAAAAAAAGCCAAGTACAAGGCATTTATGTGAATATTTGTTTTGTTCAGAAAAAATATTTGTGCATGTACGTTAATTAATTAACGTAGCTTATAATAGTTCTGTGATGAATAATGTAGTTCAATAGGAGTAATAACTGAATACTACTAGTCTGCTACTATTACATTCACATTAATATGTTGCAGAGAGAAAAATAATTATATAGTTTTACCTCTCTTGTGGTAAATTTGGTCTCTCACAAGAATTAGTTCCATGCAAAGGAACAATATTATTAATCCCTTGTGTCTGTACCATCCCATGACCTATAAAATTTCATCAACAAACAAAATCATTATTTCAATTGAAAAAATCATAGATTTAGTTTCTGTCAAACTCAAATCAAAGATCTCATAAAAAACAAACAGAATATATATAACAAACAAAAATTATGTAATAATTAAAAGAAATTATTATTATGAAAAAATAATTACCTGCTCCTGATTTGTCAGTGGTCTTCACTGTTCTATACATCTGCATGAACAAACAAACACACCAAGCATGAAAAATAATGAAAATGAGAGAAGAAATAAAAGTCCATAAAGTTAAAGATTAATTTCTTGAATAAATTTTTAGATACCCTTTTGTCCTTAGTGCTTGTTCTACTTTCTTTCCCCACTACTGGAACCAACTTATAAGACTATAATTATATACTCTTATTTTTTTCTTTTTTTTGTCAGAAAATAATTTAAAGGTGAAAATGGAAACTTCATTCATTGTACTCATTAAACATAAAGACTATAATATAGTGAATAATTTTCTCCACCTGTAAGTGACTCTTGACGTGTGCTAGGGTTAGATCCTTCACATTCATTAGTTCTAACACAGATTTTGGTGTTGCTCCTGCAAAGTAATTAATCATACAATTAATCAACATCATCTAAAATTAGATAAATACCTATTACCTTAAACGACAATTATTTTGAGACTCAGAAAGACCGAATTTTGGAAATGATAACATTTTATTTCAAACTAATCATGTATATTAGTTCTGTTTAGATAAACAACTTATTAAAATTTAAAACAATTATAATATAAACGTTGGTCGTCTATATAACTTTAAACGACAATTAATATGAAACTCAGAAGGTCTGATCGTCTGAATTAGACCTTCTGAGTTTCTGAAGTGATAATGATATTTTATATCAAAGTATCAAACTAATCATGTATATTAGTTGGTATAAGTAACTTACTATACGCTTATAGCATAAACGCTGATCATATAAGTGTTTATGTATATCAGAATACGAATTGAAGTGCTTACTTTCATGACCACCGAGAAGTTGAACGGCATGAACAAAATGAGAATGAAGAGTTGTGGTCCATCTCATTCTTGGAGCTCTAACACTTCTTTTGACACCATTAACAACTCTTGTATTTCGCTTGAAATCGCGACCATAGATGTGAGGTTGGAAGTGTTGATGGTTGAAGTTTCTTGATACACCTTGTACTTGATGACGATGAAGATGATGATTATGATGATGTGGATTCATCAAATCTGAGTTTCCAAATCCTAATCTCAATGTTGGCTCATGTTGATGACAGATAAAGGGATTTTCATGACTTAACTCACTTTCACTACTAGCTGAATCAGAAGTTGATATTGAACATATATTATTATCATTGTAAAGTGCTTTAGTTAATCTTAATCCATTATCATATGTTTTCATTTCTTTGACTTCAGAATCTGAAATAGAAGGTGGACTTATGTTTAAGGATAGGTCTGGTTCTAACATAGGTGAAAATAAAGTTTGCATTATAGGGTGTGATGAAAAAGTTATATGATAGTAGAGAAAAAAAAAAGGATAATTTAAAGCTTAGAGAAGAGAAGGAATAAGTGAGATATGAGTTGAGAGAATAGAAGGAATGAATGAATGAAGGAAGAAAGGAAAGAAGTGATTATATGATGAGTGAATGATGATGATATTTTGCATTGGTTTTGATGAGATAGGCTTTTAGTAGGATCCAACTAGGGTTAATTTAAGAATTGCATTTATATATTTAAAAATAGAAGAGATGAATTAAAATTTCCAGAGACTACTAGTCAGATGAGAAAGAGATTATTTTAAGAAAACGAAAAAAAGAAGATTAAATGAAGAGAGAAAGAGAAAAAGAAAAAATCAGAGTTTTTATGGGGATGGTGGTATGAACGAAAAGTTAGTGAAAAAGGGCAGTGTACTAGTTATTTATTTATGGAAGCTGTGAGGTCTGAGAAGAGATTAGTAGCAGTAGTCATCAAAGGTACTATTTATGCAGAGAGAGAGAGAGAGAGAGAGAGAGAGAGAGAGAGAGAGAGAGAGAGAGAGAGAGAGAGAGAGAGAGAGAGAGAGAGAGAGAGAGAGAGAGAGAGAGAGAGAGAGAGAGAGAGAGAGAGAGAGAGAGAGAGAGAGAGAGAGAGAGAGAGAGAGAGAGAGAGAGAGAGAGGTTATAAGGGAGTGAGAAAGAGAAAGAGAGCTGAGGAGTACTCAGGTTCGATTTCCTTATCTATACAGGAATATTATTAAATGAATGAATAAATTTGTGTTCAAGTTCTATCAAATAAAAATGTGTTGAATAGTCCACAAATCAGAGTTCAACCAACAATAGAAATGTCGAAATTGTTAGTGTCGGACGCCATAATCAGAGTTTTAATATTGATTTCTCCACTTTGTGTGTATGTGAATATGAATTTTCAATGACTTGTTATTTCGTCTATTTAGAAAAAAAGTGTTGAAACTTGAATCATTCATTCTTTTTTGTGTTAGACAAATGGAATGATAAGTTATTGAAAAATTTTGCTCAAAAAAAAAATTATTGAAAATTTATATTATAAACAAAATAAAAATGACGTCTAACCTAACAATTTCAACATTTATACTTGTTGAACTAAAATTTGTAGACCAGATGAATCATTCATTCTATCAAGAATAAAAATAACTTCTAAAAATTCAACAAAATAACAAGGTTTTGAAGAATGACTTATATATATACTTTACGAAATTAATTTTGTTATGATGAGTTAAACATAATTTGTATGAGGAACTATTCTTTTGAAAAATTATTTATTGAATTTAGGATTTATAAGACAATCCCGAATTGTGACTTAAACCTAATACAATCTAATTATGCTTAAAAGCAATTCTTTTCGTAAGAAAATATCGTAGTGCGAATTCAAAAATTATCCCTATAAATTTTGGTCATTCGGAGTACTAGCTATAAAACCAATCCTCACTTGAATGTTTAGATTATTATAGCTTAAACTTTTTTTGACTCGAATAAACAAAGACATATCACTGTTTAACTAATAGAATCACATTCATTAGATATAAAAGATTAGTTGAAATCGATCAACATAAAGCACACGGTTAAATAATCCAATCTGTTGATACAAATCAGATAATCCACAACTGTAACTGTGTGGAAATCAATCCATTTCCCATCTTTTGTACTCCATCGCGATTTTTCATCACAACTACCAAGTCATGCATACCCTGCATACACTAATTTATGAAGATAAGACAATATGATTAGCATAATTCTATTTTAAGTGCAAAATTTAAACTCTAAACAACTTAGTATGATGTAAAGAGACTGAATCATCTCATAAAAAAGTCTAAATTTTTGTAAGAGTGATGAGGAGTCTGTACCTTTACTCTTTGTACATTTACTCATAAATGAAAAATAATGGTGCAGTGATATAATGGAGTTTTCTGGCAAAGCATATGGTTGGGATTCGAGAAAAAACAAATTTGGTACTATTGAATGGAATATTGGAACGGGAAATTAGACTATAGTTTACGTTGATGGATTGTGACTTATTCAAATTCCCCTGCTCTTTTTGTTTCTACTATTATGATAAGTTTATTTATTTTTCTCTTTTAATATATATTTCTTGAATTGGAATATTCCCGTTTTTATTATGAACGAGGATTGACTGGCAGGCCAAAATATCCTCCTCTTCTAGGGATACCCTCACATAGGCCCCCCATTCCATGTGGCATCATACCTCATTGGTTTACTTCTGTTAACTATAGCTATGGGATACCAACTATATGACCAATTGGTGGTTTCAAATGGATATATAGTCACAATATTTTTACTTTGACCATGACTATGATTAGTATATAGTATGTCTTGCAATCACGTCAAATATATGCTATCTAGTTATGTAGTACATTATTGAAATGAAGTTTGATTAATATGTTTTTAATTAGTCACTAAGAAAAAGTAAATTAGTTAACATTTTTTTTCTTTCACCACCAGTTTAATCTGATTTGGAGTCGATTCTGGCATTAAGTGATTTCAGTCTCCTTCCGATCGCAGTTGTGGGGAATGAACTTTGATCATTCCTACCAAATTCAACGTCAATCACCATTAAACCAACTAACGGTTAGTGTAAAATAGTAAACATTGAAGATTGGTTTAATTAATGAGATTGATTCATATTTTAGAAGAGGAGTGTGAGTTCAACTAAACTCTTTTTGAAATTTGATGTTTAAAAAGACAACTTAATTCATTTTTCTCAAACTCTATTAAAATAATGATTAGGTTATAGATATATAAGTCACATCACTTAATTTTCACATGATTTTTCCTATTGAGGAAAAAATTGAATATCTTTTTTATAAACATTTGACATTCTTCATGTCTATGTCCAACTCTAAATCAAGCTAACTCCACCTCTAGGATTCTTGTAATTAATTTTTTTTTTAATATAACTTTGATATTTTAAATATTTGTGAATAAGATTCTCACTTTTATAGAAAATTAATATTTATTAATTAAAACTTTGAACTCAAGTGATTAATAAATTTCTATAAGATGAATTGTTCGAAAGAACATGAATTTGATTTCTGGTAAAAACAACTATTGGTTATTCTACATATTATATTTTCAAAAGTAGAATAAATAAATTTTAAGATATTTTTATTATAATTAATTCTTTAACAACCGTCTCATGTCACTAGTCATCATTTTTCATTTTAAAAAAGACATCAACAGACTGTTCGATTTAAATTAGACGGTCCAGATATAAAGCAGACATATAGTCTGATTAAATTTTCTTTATATCTAAACAATCCAATCTTAATCTGACGATTAGATTTTCCTTAACTGCTTGCAATCGAAATTCCATTAAATATAATTTTATTTTTTTTTATTTTTTTTTGAATGCCAAGGTATACTCATACTAAAAAATTGAAAAGTAGTTAGCACGTAGTATATATGATGATACCATACATAAAGAAAGAGCGAGCTGTACACGTGAGATAGCCCCAAAATGAAGAGGAAAATTTGGGTACTGATGAGAAACTGAGAAGGGAAGGAATATATGACTATAAGTAGTGTAGCCTGTGATGTCCGGTGACACCAGGTTGCAGAGCCACATGATGTAGACCTTATTTAATGAATCTATCTCTCAAATCCCATCTTTTCAAACCCTTCAACCAATGTCATTAATATATCTCGTCTAGAAGTTGATCATATGGCTAGCTAATTACTATACCAAAGTCCAAACCATAGAAAAAAGAATTAGAAAAATCATCACTAATTATAAGGATATATTAATTTGTTTAATTTCTTCAACCTTCTTAAGATCTCAACCACTTAATTAATGTCTCTAGAATATTTGTTATTTAGTCAAAATATATGTTTGAACTTAATTTACTGTGACTTTTTTATCGCGTTTCAAAATAAGAGAGATTTTTTGTTAATCTTTATAACCAAATATAGGAGAATGAGATAATAAGAGAGGAAAAAAATTAAGATTGTCTGTTGTAATCACAGCATTAAGTTTTAAATCGTTGACATTGATCAAAGATCAGACGGTTCATATTAAACATTACCAAATTAACTAATCAATTTTGGCCATCAGTTTTAGATTTGACGGTTAATAACGGTAACTACAACTATTGCGTAAAATCCAGATAAAAAAAGGTCAGAAGATATATGAAAAGCTAAAAAAAACTATTATAGTTCATTTTTTATACTATCGAAAAAGATTAGCATCGTTAGTATAAACAATAATGTCAATCAATTCGTACGGTCTCATACTTGAACGGTCTTGTGATCTCTCTTACTTTGATATGAATTTGATTTAATCTTACATGCTTTGTCTAGAGCATAAGTTGAAAGACGCTCATTGAACATACATATTTTGTGCATCAATATCACCGTAATGAGTCATACATTATGTTGATAAGCATTCTAACTCAAAAAATTTGGAAGGAAATGCAAGTAGGAGGAATGGTAGAAAGGATTCGAAACAATCGTCTAGTTTGAACGTTAACATTAAAAAACTTCAAAGCTTAGTATTTGTCAAATTAATTAATTATGTATGTAGCATGTAATGTTACAATCCAATATTCCCTCTCCGTGTTCAAATATTCCATGTCTTGTGTGTCTCTCACCTTATCAAATGTCGTCTATCGATCATCATCATCATAAATTAATTACTAGAACTAGAATATTTCAATCACATCTGCGCGTGTATTCCAATCGCCAATATACCAACCATATTCCTCGCCGTTAACATGGCTTCTCTCACGTGACTCGTCGGCGTGACCTTGTCTAAGCTATAGTCTCTTCCTTTGTTCCCTTCTTTTTTTCTTATATATTTTCTCCTCTCTTCCCTTTTATTAGTATATACTATTACTTTTTTTAAGTTCGGAGAAACTCTTGAGAAATATCGGATCAAATGTTTAATGATTATAAAAGAAATAAACATTATATCTTTACTTAAAGAGTTTATTTGGTTGGAAGGAAGGAAAGTAAGAAGAAAAAAAATTACGTGAGTTAAAAAATGAAGTTAGACTAAGTTCATTTATTGATTCACATAATTTTTTTTTGCCCCTCTATATTTTCTTCCAACCAAACGGACCTTAAAACTTTAAGATATTAGGTAAACTGGTCAACTTTATTATAATTCCAACATTCTTCGCATTCCTAATCAATGTGATACTTAATCACTCACATTTGAAATCTAACAATCTCCCTCAAGTGTGAATTCTCACATCCTATAGTTGTTCTAATATAATATTGGAAACAGATTTCCTGTTGTTACAACAGGATACTGTAACAACAAGATGTTGTAACAAATCTCGGAATGACGTCTTATTTTCGGAAGGGACCTTTTATGTCGAGTGTCTGGTCGATAGGGTGAAACTTTTATCTTGGAAGTGGTTCATAGGTAAAAATCCTGATTTCCTCTGTTCCTTTTATGAGTGGGGTATCCACCCTACTTTATGCTGGAACCGATAGGTTTTGTTCAGGTGTCGTTTCTGGGTCTCGACGGGTCAGGAGGATTGGAGGCCATCTAGTTATATTTGCCATTCAAAAAAAAAAAAGGATTGTTCGATCATAATTGTATGGTTGAGATCATTTATAGTAATTTTGTAAATGAATTAATTTGATTCGTCCAATTTTATAATCAACGGCTGAGATTCAAAACAGCATGAAACTGTGTGTTTTTTCATGCTATAGCAAATCCTAATCCACAATGATTCGCCCTTGCTCTCCCATTAAGCCAGAAAACAACTCTGATACCACTTACTGAAAAGTCTAGAAAAGCTCGAACAAAACATCAAACTGTGTGTTTTTTCATGCTATAGCAAATCCTAATCCACAATGATTCGCCCTTGCTCTCCCATTAAGCCAGAAAACAACTCTGATACCACTTACTGAAAAGTCTAGAAAAGCTCGAACAAAACATCAAATCAAATGTTTCATGACCACAAGTGAGAAAGACGACACATCTCCACCTAAAATTTTAAGATACATTAATTTAATACGTGATCTCCTTATAAACATTAGAATTTGCATATGATCATATTATAACATATGGCATTTATGGCTGTTGTATGTTTCAATTATGCTCGTACCCCCATGCTTGATCCCTCATTTTATATACTTTCTCATTCTGTTTTTACTTGTTGATTAATGTGACAGCAAGATATCATTACCAATTTGCATACTTATTAATTCTATTTGTTAATAGATTCCGAAGCCATGGTCAGCGCCTGATGCGCTCTAGATTCTCCGGGAAATGAAAACTTTGCTTTAATTAATTTTCATTATCTTATTACAACAACACGACCAATTGTTTACGTTATTTAATCATTAAAATTTCTCTTTGTTCTCTCTTCTTGTGTTTTTACGTGAATTTTTCAACAATAAGCTTGTGATTAGAGAATATCCGGTCAACATGTCGTTCTATGGCTCAATTGTTATGTTGTCAAATGCTTTGGCTTATATATCCAATTAATATTCCATGTGTTTGTCTTATAATAACATATATTTTGAACTACCCATATTACCCTTTTTACTTATACGTACAATTTTATTATTAATTTATATCGTTACTATAAAATCAATAATTTGTGTAATATGCATCCTTTTTTCTCAAGGTTGCAATATTGTCGGTTTATTTTTTTAAAAAAAAAATTAATCATCATTTATATATTGAATATTTAAGCATGTTGTGATTGATAAGTAACTATTGTACATCTCAAAGCAAGAACAGAACAAACATGATGTTGCATGTTCTAGCCAAAAAAAATTCATAAGTTGCTAATGTCATCATATTGTAATTGACTTGTGATGCTTATGTTTTACTATTTTTGGACATTCAAAAAAAAAATTAAAAACTATTTTTGGCCAACCTAATATGATGGCTGTTATATCTCAATTTTATTTAATCTCCAGCGTGCAAGACATGTGTGGTGTGCTACACAACCAGCTAGCCTAGTTTATTAGATTTCATTAAGATCAACTCAAAAAATCAACACAAGAGAAATTAATTAGATATAGAAATCAAGTGTGTGCATGTACTATTAAAAAAAAAAGTCACAAAGGTAATTAATTTAAATTGATAATCATATAAACCTAATGAATTGAAAATTTCATGTGGACTTTGTTAAATAATATTATTTGTATGTGCAAGGATTTGTATTAGTAATAATATGGAAGTATCAATTTGCTATGGATTTGTAGAAATTAAAATTAGGGGTGTGCATGGTCGGTTATTTTGTCAAACCAAATCGTATTCAAACCAAAACCAAATATATGGATTTGGATACATGACCATAACCATTATTTTTTTATAAACCAGTTATAAGTTTGGATATGGATACATAACCGGATATTTTTATAAAATCGGTTTAAAAGCGGTTAATTTATAAATCCAGTTTTAAACTGGTTATTTTTAAAATTGGATTAATAAACATTAAATTTGGTCTTCTTTTTTTTTTCAGACGAAAAACATATTAAAAACCGTAAAAAAAATACACTTTTCTTTTTTAATTCTTTGCAATAATAATCGGCTTCAAGCCAAATTGCTTCAGATATGTGTTTGAAAGAGATGGAAAAAAAAAACATGTGAAGAAGATCATTCACATTCCTTCTTCTAAATTTCTTTTTTTCAAAGAGCGGTTGAAAGCAATTGGAGAGAATATATGTGGTTCGATTGGAAGAGAATATCGTCAATTAGCGTTCAATTCGAGAGATTATTGTAGATTTGGGATTTAGGGTTCATCGCAAATAACAATTGCATAGATCACACGCATATGATGATGGTTTGTGCGTGAATTAATTTTAATAAAAAAATATTTGTTTTTTGTCACAAAAAAAAAAAGGATATTTGTTTGTTATTTTTTGACAAAAACAAATTTGAAAACGATATTTGTTTTTTTTTTTTTTTGACAAAAATAAATTTGAAAATGATATAATAACCAATTTAAACCAAATCCGAAAATTTAATTTGGATGGATAACCGACCAGATAGAAATGGTTTGGTTAATAACCATATAACAAAATTCGGATTTTTTAAAACGGATTTGGATCCGGTTATAGGTTTGGACCTTCTAACCGGATATTTTGCACGGCCCTAATTAAAATAATATAAAATGGATCTTTTGACAAAAAAAAGTACTAAAAAAATTGATTTAAACAATGTGTCATTCTGCAATCCTCGTTTTTCTTAGGTTATAATTATCAATTTAAATATGCAACTAGTGAAACTTCTAATTCTAAATCAAAGTAGTAGTGAATTCGCATGTTACTCTTTGGCTTCAAAAATATCAACTTGCAATAATTAATGAAATGGCCAGTGTTTTAAGACAATAAGAATCTTGTAAAATGTTTAAGTAATTTTGTACGATATATTGAAAGTTCATCAATATATTGTGTATATGTTTAATTATTCAAATTTCTGCAACATATTACTTTACCAAAACTAAATGACTAGCTGTCAATTGTTAGTTGCTTCAGTGGTGATTTGTGTTGAACGTGATAGGAATCGAAGACTACGGTTCGATCATCCACAACTGCGATCGAGAGAGAGCTGAAACAACTTGATACCAAAACAATCGATGGATCAAAAACAAGGATCTCAAGCCCCGAAAAAGACTGCTAACACGCTAGATTCCAAACCGCATAATCATGGCTTTTGTGTCCTGGGGATGGAAAAACGGACGGATATTAAATGTAAGTTGTCATATAACCTAATAAATATTTCATATTTTAGTTTGTATGAGAGTTCAAAACTCCTTGTAATAAAATTATCAAAATTTTCAATGTAGGTAGTTTTTTCAATTGTATCACGATTCTCTTTCATTCTACACTTGATCGAATATCATAGTCAAAAGATCGAGAAAGGTAAGCTTGGAACCATGTCCAAAACTATTTCACCATCGCAACTACAATAATTGTAGCTAGCTTCAAGCATTTTAACAAAGATCCAAAGTATAAAATGGTCAAATATATATTGTGAGATGAAATCAAAAAATGTGTAACAAATGAATGAGACATGAATATAACTCGAGTTTTGAGAAGTGATTCAGCTTTTATTGATGCATGGTAATAATCCAGTAGTAATTAATAAATTATAATGTATTAGTGAGAAGAATATTAGCTTCCTCTTGGTTATAAGCGAGATCGGAAGAATACAGCCATACAAGCATGTGTTGCTTTGAAATTTGAGTTTCACCTTTCCATTAGCAAATACATATATTGCAAATAATAATCTCATCTATTACTACTTACTTTGAGTATCAAATAAACGACAAAAAAGAAAGCAAGGAATCACCGAAATTAACGCCGTTTAGGCTGATGTGCTCCACGACATTACATGGTCCACAGTACTATAATTTACATTAATTAATTAATCAAGTGTTACACTTCATATGTTATAATCTTATTAATTAAAAAAAAAAATCCTCTATACTATAGGAGTTGGTATTATTGTTGTTGGTTTAACCAAACCCTTAAACAGCATATGTCCTTTTGTAAAGTATGGCAGCTTTTAGGCAAATGGCAAATCGTCATTCAAGATTAATCATGGGATAATAATGTGCTAATGAGTTAAACAAAAGGTGCTAATGAAATGAGTTTCACTCAATAAAAGTAGTACTGCGCTAGTGAGTGTAAAGTTGGGTAAAAACTACTTCATTTTCAAAGCATGCTGATCTCCCAAGCTAATTCACAACTTCAATAGAAGTGTTTACCAGTTCTGTGAGCTTATCTCAGTTGATAGGACATTTGCACGTAAAATGCAGGGATCAGAGTTCGAATCCTGATACGCTCGCTTATTCACCTTTAAGGAATGAAATTATAACCACTAGGCTACCTGACCAAAAAAAAATATATTATTATATCAATTTGTACCTTTTTACGCATATAATGAGCCAATTAAGTATTTTCATTCACAGTCAGTGGCGGAACTAGGGTTGATTTACGGTCCATCTCCACTCACAACTTAATTTTTTCATAGGTGATTTACTTTGATTGTTCTTCCCCTTTATTTTTTTGTTCCTCATTTTATTATTTTTTACGTTGTTTGATTTGGTAAGTGGATTTCTATATAAATATTTGTGTGGAATAGAACTTATGTTGCAATTACACAAGTTTCGATTTGATGACATCAAAGTGCAATGCAAAGAGTATCATTTTAATGTATAGTATAGATTAATTTTTTGAAAATCATCTATATGATCATTTCAACTTAAATTTTTGTATTCAATATAATTTTTTTTACTTAATTTACATATATTAGTTTTTTCTTAATTATCCAAGTAATTATATGTGTATCAGTGTATGACTTTAAAAATGATTATGATGAAAGTAAAATCTTTAATCATATGTCATGTTAACTTGTGCCTTTGCTTATTAGTTAAGAAATTCAAAAGAGATAAATTTTGTATTCAAATTTCTTTCTTATATTTTGAAAAGATGAATTACAGAAATTTCAAAAATAAAATAAAAACTATATTAGAATTTTTTAACCAGTTTCTTTTAATCATATAGTGGATTCATACCACTTAAAATTTGTGGGATACACACTATTAATAGATTTTTACTAATTTAATACATTACTAAAATAAGTATGTAATACATAGTTTTAACTTTAAGTAAATTCTTTTTTTTTTTTTTTGTGGAGAAATTTCCATTCATAAAGCTACAAAGCTAGTCATTATACTTTAAGTAAACTCTGAAAAAAAAGAAAAGGAAAAAAAAAAAGTTTTCTTTTTAGTTTGACTCAAAAAAGTTTTCAAATGTTCTCATTGTCTCTGTGACCCCTTTTCCCGTACTCCTGGCTATTTGTGAATACGACCCAACAACTGTTACTATTATTGGGTTGGGCTTTTTCAGAATGTGAGTCCATAATTATTTCAGTCCAAGTATTAAAAAAGTACAAAATATACCAAGAAAATAATGACAAAGAGAATCATTAAGAACCGACAATATAGTTTATGGTAATACCTTGATTTTGTTAAAATTATGAAATACAAATTTTGTTAAAATCATGAAACACAAAAATTCTGACAAACTCAACGTGTATTAAAAAAATATTAATTTAGAATATGTTGTAAATTTGAACACCCAAAATTAATTGTCAACCTTTGAAATTTGAGAACTTTATATAAATTTTCTATTGCATATAATACAATAACATTTCCAGGTCAGATCCTCAGAAATTTAGCAGGACTAAATCATCATGCTCTGATTTATATCACCTAAAACTGACATCCATAATTGAATGTATACCCTCCTCTGTGAAATTCATATCATATATTTCCAATTCCTCATTAATCTATTTGTCTTTTTCATGTAAAAAAAAAATAAAAAAATTATATCATTTCATCATAAATAATAGACAAAATATAGGAAAGTAAAACATCAACAATTTTGTGACAATTCGACAATAAGAGTATAAGACTATATCAACTACATCTGTTTTCAGGGGCGGAGGTGTTAAGGGGTTGGGCAAGACCATTGCCCGCCCCAAGTTTTAAATTTTTCATTTTTTATAGGTATATACTTCTATTCTATTAAAAAAATAAAATACAAACACGGTCCCTCCCAAAGAAACAACTAAGCTCTGCCACGGTTTGTTTTCCTTTAAGTGAACCTTGAGCATAAAGTTTGGACTAGACGATAACAAGAACGAACACCGAATAATAATGGAGTCAAATTTGAATTAAAAGAAATCCAAAACATGATGATTCGCAATTATTGCTTCGCCTACAAGTAATTGCAAATTTAATTCAAAGGTTATATTTGAGTTCTCCAAATTATTATTGTGTTCTTAAAGTTCCTTGGCAAATAAGTAATCACTCTATATTTTGTATTAAAATGCAGACCTTTTGAATACAATTGTGAAACAGTTTTATGTTTTGCAATCAACAATTGGTTCATTAAGTAGTATATGATTATATTAATGGTAAAATTGTCAGAATCACTGCAACTTATTAGTACAATTTTAAATTAAATCACAGTGTCATCATTTACAAAATTGACATTCAATCCAAAAACATTAACTAAAATTTAAAAATTGTTCATTGAAAATGCATGCTTTTGCAGACCAATTATTATGTGTGAGGAAAGTTAGATAACCTTGAAAGATTTGACTGCTATGATAGATTTTGAAACTTTCCACACGAAAACAAATGTTAGTAATAGAACCTACTACTACAATGTCTATTATTTTGTACACAAAACTGATAGTGGGACAGCAGACATAATGGAAAAGGGGAAAAAAAAGGGGAATTAGAGGGTGTAACTCAACAGTCCACAACAATGGGCCAGAGTAGTGGAAAATGTACACTTTGTTAATTAATTGTTTGCCATATAGAGAAAAAATGAAAATTAAATCATATATATGCTCATGGTAAATTGTTAATACTAATATACTATATGAAACACCGATATAAACACAATGATACCTATAAAAAAAAAAAAAATAATTGTACGTAATTACATGTGTTGGTATTGTATCGGACAACGGCACATATCAGACACCGAACATGATTTTCATGAGTTGTGCTATATGGCTAATATATATTGACATACTGTGGCTGGAGCGCTGTAATTGCTAAATGGATGACACAGAAAAGGACCACTTTGTTGTGAGCAGAAAATCATGTGCCTACAATCAGTGTTTGTTGGAAGTGTCACAGTGGACACTCAAAAACTAGTCTTTTCACATAGAAGAGGTATTGTGTCTGTGTGGGTTGCGTGATGTTTTGTTGTGACCACTAAAACTGTATTTTCCTGTTATTCTCAACACATTTAGGCCCCGCCATAAGAACAATAGTCGGTGGTGAAAAATGTGAATAACTATAATTTATTTCACTATGGTAGATTTCATCAGTGTTTTAGACCACCTTACAATTGTTATGAGGCACTTTTCCTATTAAATGTATGAAGCAACGTTGCTATCTATGAACCACGGACACTTTCCATATTAGATGTGTCTCGGTGTTGAACATGCATCGATGTCAGATCGACACAACATCAACAATTATAATTACATTGAATATATTATCTTCTCAAATTATCATCGGTACCGACATGTCAATATCCATATTGTAATTGGTGTTCGTATCTGTATCCAAACTTCATAGTTGCTATTTTGATTGCCATTAAACCTTTTGAAGTATAGATAGAATTGGGGTACGTGAAAATAAGATAGAAGTCATAAGTTCATACTTCATTAATCATTATATGACATTACATTAACAAATGCATGTTTAGTTCTAGGTATTTTTTAGAGGAAGAATCATTTTATTCAAACAT
This sequence comes from Trifolium fragiferum, assembly GCA_954870985.1. Taxonomy (NCBI): domain Eukaryota; kingdom Viridiplantae; phylum Streptophyta; class Magnoliopsida; order Fabales; family Fabaceae; genus Trifolium; species Trifolium fragiferum. Next base: position 2,644,610 of record OX940796.1, read on the forward strand.
ATAAAGTTCAAATACTTGATACGATTAGGGATGAATACCCCTACCACGGGTATTTGTGGATAAAATTTGAAACAGACACAAGTAGTATAATAGATATATATGTGGATAAACTAAATGGATATTTCAACTACTAGTTACTTAATGGATACGATACAAGTTGTGTGGTAACCACACCTGCCGATACCCATCAATAAAATAAGAAAATTACTTAAATGTTTTTTGTTATTAAATATAATAGTTTTTAAATTCAATAAAACTTAATGATGACCTTTGTCTTGATTAGAAATAAAATGTACGGCTATTATTTTTTGGAGTTTGTTGTATCCGTCATTTAATCGTATCTTGTGTTGTATCGATGTCATTAAGTTTATCCCAAATGCATCAGCCATATTTTTAAAAGCTAAAATAATATCTATTGCTTAATACTTTTCCCGTACATATATTTGGCCATATCACACACATATCGGTGTCGGATACGTGTCAGGTACAATATTTTGACAATTTAGGGGTCTAGGGTTTGACCGTTTGAGAGATTCAACCTTATCTTAGGAATGAGTATTCCTTGCTCTTATATTGTTGTCAATTGGCGTGCCAAATTTAACTAAAACTATTAATTGAACAAATGAACAACCAAATGGCATATCAGAAACAAAATAAAATCACAGGTCCCTTTCAGAATGAAAGAGCCATGTGAACAACCAATATGTTTTTATATATATGTTCCTAACACACTAATACTATATACATCTAATTTTCTTTTATAAACTTTGTATATGAAAAAAACTCAATCAATTCCAATGTGAATCCAAGAAGCTGAGAAGAAAATAGGAAAATGCCAAAAAGAGTAGATGTTGGTTTTTAAGAACTATCATGAACTAGTAATTTAATGTTTTTGAGGAATCATCATAGAAAATGACATGTATTGTATTTAATTTCGGGTTGTTTTTATTGTACTGTGCTCACAAGACTTCTATATCCTGATCATTTCCACTTGGTATCTTAAAGTTCTAATACAAACAAACATATGAAAGAATTCAAAACAGATTAGATTATGTCTATAGACTCTAGTGAAGCTGGATAAACTTTCATGGCACTATATTTCTTTTGTTGTTAGTGATGCTTCATAATAAAGATCATGTGAAGCAATGGATTAATACAAACTTGAAATTGATTCATACATTGGTTAGGCATGAAATTGCTGTCTTGAGTGGCATTAATTTCATACTATTTATTCCCATTTATGGTAGAGTCATGTTACTATTTTCCTTCTTCCAAACACTTCGGTGATGATGTAAGTAAAACATGACTGTTATTCAAAAAATGGTTAGATAAGATAGTGCGGATTTCTTCTTACTTAATCAAGATCCTCAGTTTGACCTCTAGTTTGGAAATATAAAGGGAAAATTTGTTAGACATTTGGATCTTATAAGACTCGAGAGATTAATTTCTGCAGTTGCACGCGAAAGATACCTAATTTACAGTAAAAAGATATCGGACTTTTTTATTTTATGAAAGATAGGGTTTTTTTAGCTTCGGCCGGATTGTAAGAAAAACAAGAAAGAAAAAAAAAAAAAACTTTTTTATCGGTTCGTTGGGCCTTCATTTTCATGGGTCAGGCCGAGCAATTGGGCTTCAAACCGATCCATTTAAATATTAAAAATAAAAGGGTTTTCTTAGCTTTGCTTTGGTAAAAAAAATGGACTAGTCCCTTAAAAAATAAATGTGCAAAATGAATTAACCCTAACTTAATCAGCTACCGATTTTAGATCAGATAGCTCAAATCAATTACTGCGTAATGCAGTAACTATAGAAAATCTTGTTCAAAAAAAAAAAAAAAACTCTCAATACACAGTTGTGCTGCAACTTCCAGATACAAAAGAATAGTTTGTTGTGCCTTGTGTGATCTATGATTGCGAAAGACAGAATATAGGACTACTCCTAAGTTTCGGTGAATTCTTCATGTAATGTATTCTCTAAATGATTGTGATGAGTTATAACCTTAAACCATTGCCTACAAAGTTGTGTATACGAAATTCATTTGCTCATGTTGAAGAAAAAAAGTATTATAGCAGTAAAAACAATATTCTTTTTTTCAAACTTCATAGTTTCCCGAAGTTTTCTGAGTGAGAAAAGAAATTTGAGGGGTGGTAAGATAAATTTTCCATAGTTGGATTGAGCTCAATTTTGATAGCCCATTAAGCAAGTAGGCCAGCGCCGTCGAATCCATTTAGAAGGATTCTCTTCCCACCCCCCATGCCTCTTTTTCACCCCCCATAAATCCAATTTTACCCTTAATTTTATCCCCCAAAACTTCGGTTTTCATTTACCGAAGTTTTCCGATATAGAAAAAATGTGTTTTACATTGTTTAAAACTTCAGTACGTGTTTACCAAAGTTTTTTTTCAAGGTTATAAATGGAAAACCCAGGGGGTGAAAAAGAATGACAGAGGGTGGGAAGATTATGAATTATAACCTCTTCTTTTGATGAGTTATAACCTCTTATTTTGATTGATTCTGAATTTTACCTCCTCTATTTTAAAATCCCCCCCCATACTCTAGTCAAGTTGACTAGAAAACCACATGGTTTTAAAAACATAAACTGTTACTAACAAAATATTGTATCGTCTGTGCAATGCTGATTTCGATTACATATGTAAGTTTTACTTGTGGCATACTTACAAGAGATGGTGTAGAAATACCTTGCCCTGATAGTGCTGCGGGCCTCTATATTCGAACAAGAAATGATCAAATTGTCAAGGTACACACTCTTCTTCCGGAAATGCAAATATCCAGGTGATATTTCTTCTTCTGGAAATGCAAGTAACTGGGTAATATTGATGTACACAACTGCAACATTAAAATATTTTCTCGGTTCATCTTTCTTTCAACTAGAAAAAGCCTTTTCTCCTTTTTGATAAACTAATATATGGACCTGAAACGTTTATTCCTAAATTATGTGAATATGAAGCTTAGAATTTTAGTGAATTAACACAATACATTTACTCATTGTATTTTCCCTTATAGGTTGTGTTTGGAGCAGATGACATAGCTTACCAGAAAGTTGCATAATTTTCTCCTAATTTTGTGATAGACTTGTAGCATTTTTTTTTTATGTCATCCTGTTGAATCAGTGTTTAGACTTTTGTATTTGCAAGATTAATTCAATTTTGCTTTGGCAATTAATAACTGTTGAATTTTTTAAAAAGAAATAGCAGGTACACACTTTTAATATGTTTGAAATTTCTAATGTGCTTTTATGATTTCTCTACTGAATATATACACTTGATGCCGTTGGCATTTTGTGACAATTGATGAGAAGCAGGTATGTATTTTGAAGCAGACTTGTTGGTGGGGGGAAGGAAAAGGCTATTGATGCAATCTGGTATGGAAACATGATAAAATTCAATACAGCTATATAAGCAATTCATCAGTATCAGGAACTATATTCCTAAACTACGAAACTAACCTCAACATGTAGGGAAGATACTCAGGTATCAGGAACTGTTTTAGCAATTCACTAGAAAGGCCTTAAATGATTATAAGTAGTCTGTCTTTCAACAAAGCCGTGGACTAAATTACTAAAATTCCATCATTCGAGACTTTTTATATTGAAATTCGGTTTAGCTACTGCAATAGAAAGTTTACATACGGTGAATTACCTAGGGTAGAAGTCGAAGATTAAGTTAAACAATCCGACATAACATAAAAATACAAACATAAACGATAGTACATAACTTAGTCTGCAGCCCTAACATAACAGTTAACATATATTACACAGTTCCAACTAAGAAACTTCCTCGAACAACACAGTTACGCACCTTCGATGGACTCGAGTTCTGTTAGGACACCATTGGTCAGTGTTCTCTTCACTCCCCTCTTCTTTCCTGTTGAATTTTCACAACTGTTAAACTTAGTCTACAGCCATAACACAACTATTAATACATTGCATAATTCCAATGTAACTTCCTCGGACGACACAATTACGAACCTTCATTGGACTCGAGTTCTTTTTGGATAGCACCAGGCGGGGTTCTCTTAGCTCCCCTCTTCTTTCCTGGAGAATTCACCGCAGTAAGAGGAGTAATCTCCTGAACGACTCTAAAAATACTCATTTCTAAGATCAATAATCCATGCATTTGACCAGCTGGTTTAAACAAACATACATCGAACTCTTCAAGGTTATTGTCGAGGGCAAAATATTTCCACCCACCAGTAAGTCCTCCATTGTTACGAATATTATGATAGCAGTATTTCCCAAGCCATTCATTCTTACCCATGCGTAATATCACGTCTTGAGATGATGGAGAAAGATGGTTTAGTATCCACTTATTTGGGAATGACTAGTCACCACAAAAGTTAATACAATTAGTAAGTAACAATGTATGTATAATAAAGGTTAAAATGCAGGAAGTAAAATAAATAACAATGAGACATTTATTTAGCATAATATATTAAGATTAAAATTAAGTTTAAAAAAGTAAAAGGGAGGAAGTAGTTTACCACGAAGAATCTCTTGTATACATGTGAAGGCCGCATAGTTACAAGCAAGGATTCGTCAGTACATGCTGCCTGGGCCAACTGAAGAGTCTTTTCAATCTCAGTTTTTGTGACAGGCCTTCTATTTGAGGTATATAGTTCGGGTGCCCCAGCTCTACCCTTTGGAGAACCCTTAGGAGAAATTTCAGCATCTAAAAATATGATCAAAATAAGTTACCACATCACCAAGTTCACGTATTGATTTAAACAAAAATACTCAAGAAAAGCTATGAAGCACTGACACAAACATGGACACCAGACACGATACTGACACGTCGACATGAGTAATAATTTAAGAAAATGAATTAATTGAATGTAGTAATGTGTGTCAGGGTTGGAAGGAAAGTGCTTTTTATTTGCCTTATTTAATTGACTCCACAAAAACACCATTTAAGTGTCACAACCTTACTAAAACAAGCACACAGTAAACAATAATGTTCAACTATTACCAAATCAATGTCCTGCCAGGCGGTGTACATAACAAACCTCTCAAAAAACCACTCTGTCTCTACCCAAAAATCCCTACTTACACAAATTTGGTGTGGCTATTATGATTATTGTTACTAGTATTTGTATCAACAAGTTTACTATGCTTCTTGTGGTCTAGAATGAATTTGAGGACACTAAATGTAATGTTGGAATATCAACTCATGCATGCACACATTCTGCTCTCAGTTTTTCCTGTCACCTATATTTACATGAAATTGGAGCATGGCCCCTTTTAAAATGTCGATTTTTCAAAATATACAGTAAGAAATTTCACTCATTCAAGTATTTTAAAGATAAAGAAATGTTGATAAACCAGTAGTCAGATATATTTCTTGGTGACATTTGTGGTTTATAGTGGTCCACAGATACGCAGATAGTCTTTACTATTGCATTCATTGGATGGTATAAATAATCTCTTATGCAATGGTTAAAACAATGTGATCAGTGCACCACTTTTACCACAAGTGTTCCTTGTTTCTTTCTGTTGTCGACGACGTGCATAAGTAAAAATGTTACCGGCGACCCAATCAAGAGCTTTCTCATCAGGATTAGGTGTTTTTGGTGGTCTTCCTGGCGGTCTTCCTCTCCTTTTACTTGGGACAGACGTATGAACAGGCCTCCTTGCCCGTTTACCAGTTTTTTGAGTGGGTTCATCTGCAGGCTCAGTCTCGGTGACCGCATCGGCTATGAATTGCTCAGGGGAAGCAGATTCAACACCACCATTAGAAGTTTTTCCATTGGTCGTTTCAATAGGTACAGCAAATGGCACTCGGATACTGTTTAGATGTGAAGATTTTTCAGGTGAAACACCTTCATCAACACCATCTGAAGGAGTATTGACTTCTTCAACGGAATTATCTGTGTCCTTTTTCTTGCTAGAATTACATCCACCCGCTTGTTCGGCGGTATCGGCAGCACGCCCACATTGTCGAACAAAATAAGAAGCCGCCTTCTCACAGAAACTCTCCCCATCAAAGATTAAAACCTCAAACAATGACTCGCCATTGTACTTAAAGACAAGGAAATCATTCTCTTTCAAAGAGTGATCTTTCACAAATTGTTGCCAACCGTTCGTGAAGTACACAATACCGTCTCTAGTTGTCAGCTCTATATCCCACACAACTCCACTAGGACCTTTTAGGACCGCATTTTCTGGCAACTTCTTTTTGACATTGTTTGAAAATGTTTTGGGAAGTGCCTGCAAACAAAATGTAAATTCCTATTTCAGAATACAATAACATGAGCTTGAGCTTCAAAAAAAAAAAAAAACATGAGCTTGAGCTGCAGAGAGACATGTTGGTAAACTATATGCCTAAAACCTATGAAACACTAACACAGACACAAACATTGACACGTCAACAATACTTTTAGGGATGAAATTAATTGAATGCAATCGCATGTATTGGTGTCAAACACCGATAGTGATAATAACAAACAACCTAAGATCAACCACATTACAATCTCCAAATCTGCTTACACATTCAGTTTCACCTTTGAAGCCTCACAAGCGTGATCCTATCAAGATGCATGTAACCTACAATGTAAATGCATGTTCCATCTATAACAATGCAAGCTAAAAACAAAGTGTCACAAACAAAAACAAACAAAAATCTAAAAAATCAGACATTTCTATAAATATTTTACTCAAACTTTCATAAAACAAATTGACAACAGTTCAACAACTTTCATGAAATGTATTGCATGCATTCAACCCCCACATTTCATCCTTTCAAAAGGGTTATCTCTTAAGTAAAAAAATCTTTAAAAAAAAAACTTTCTTTTTTTATTTACAACATGAAAGGAAAGAAAAAAAAAGGGAAAAGGGGAAAAAAAATTGAAAGAAATACTTACAAGTTGTTGATCAAAGTCCTTGCGAAGAAATTGAGTGAAATGGATGAATTGAAAATGGGTCCAGTAAATGTCTTCTTCCCAAGATCTGCACCCACCTCCTACCATTTCTGATATGGAAATGGTGAAAAGATTGAAACTTTTAACAGATTAGAGAGTGAAATTGAAAATGAAGGACAGTGAAAAATAGAGTGAAGAACATAACAAAACCCTAAATCAATTAAAAAAGGTAGTTGTTGGTAAAGATATTACTACTATTGGAATTTAGAGAACATAAAAATCCAAAAAAAGTTGTACTTTTGAGGGTTTTCACTTCACGAGTTACAGTTACAGTGGCCGAATCAGAATAATAATCATTAATTTAATGACTTTTTTTTGGTAACATTTCTTTTCTTGACTTGATGTATTTTTTCTCTATTTTGCACAATATTTTTTATTTATTAGAAAATGCAACTAAATAAATTATGAAATTATCGGAACTTGTGTAGTCTATTTTTAAGAAGTACTATTGAGAATGGATTCTCTCAATTAATTTAGAAAAATAGTAGAATCTTAGCCATTGATTTATAAGGAGAGAGAAAAGAAAAAGAGGAAAAAGGTGAATTAAAGGGTAGAGATTGAAGAAATTGAGAAAATTGAGGGAATTAAAATTGAGAGAATCCTCTCTCACTATAAAAGGTACTTTCTCCGTACCATAAAAAATGAGTCAGTTGACTTCAACACGTATGTTAATCCACAACTTTGACGATTAATATTTTTAATTGTATAATAGTAAAAATTATAAAAATTTGATATTTTGAAAATATTCATCGAGATGAATCAAACATCTTATATGCTAATATTTATTTTTATTCATCGAGAGAAAAATATGATTAAAACAAAATATATGACTAATGCATACTCCCTATGGTTACAGTGGCCGAATCAGAATAATAATCATTAATTTAATGACTTTTATTTGGTAACATTTCTTTTCTTGACTTGATGTATTTTTTCTCAATTTTGCACAATATTTTTTATTTATTAGAAAATGCAACTAAATAAAGTATGAAAGTATCGGAACTTGTGTAGTCTATTTTTAAGAATCCGTACCATAAAAAATGAGTCAGTTGACTTCAATACGTATGTTAATTCACAACTTTGACGATTAATATTTTTAATTGTATAATAGTAAAAATTATAAAAATTTAATATTTTGAAAATATTCATCGAGATGAATCAAACATCTTATATGCTAATATTTACAATGAATCTAAAAAGTAAAGTTTTTCTTATATATGAGAACGGAGGAAGTACATTCTAGGGTTAAATATATTTTTAGTCCCTACTTTTATGTGAGTTTCGACTTTTAGTCCTTACATTTTATTTATTCTAAATATAAAAATAGATTTTGCATAATTATTGTCGTTTTACTTTTGTTTGTGCATATTTATTGTCTATTTTTTCACTTTCCTAGGTTTCGGTTCGGGATTGAAAAAAATAGCACTTTTTTCGTCAACAAATTTCATTTCTGGTGTTTTATTTTCTTCGTTATTTCCGTGACTTGAAAGACATTCACCCGCTTATCCGGAATGAGCTATCCCACTTTTAGTTTATCTCTCAATTTTATTACTTCTCTTACTCTTTCTTTTCGTTTTCTTTGGAAAAGCTACTTCTTTCATTCTTGTTTTTTCAATCTCCAAATAAAACACTGAACTGATAATTTAATTAGTGAATAACGCAAAAGCGTTCCTTTCCAAATTTCCAACGGGTAACAATGTTGTGCTAGTTGTTTGTCGTTTCTTGAGCACAAAACATGAAGAATGAATTTTGCATCTTCTATAATATACTTCACACTTTCATTATTTTTAAATTCCTGCCAATTTTGTCGTGATCTCTTACTCGTTTTCTCTATCCTCTTATGCACTGCTTTTGAGGATTTAAACCTGAATAAAGCAAAAGGATGATTTTTGCAATTTCCATTGGCTAATGAAAAAGGTAATACTCACTTGTTGTTATTTTCTCAGTTTCAATGGGTAATCGTAAATAATGCAAAATGATTTTTTTCTCAATTTCCAATGGACGATGATGGTGTGCTACTCGCTTTTTATTATTTGAGTGCAAATGTGAATGGATTTCGCATCTTCTATAATTTACTTCACACTCTTCCTCATTTTCAAATTATCTGTCAAGTTTTTGCTTCTCTTAATCTTGTTTCATATCCTAGAACATCGTATTAGAGGATTCAATTCGTGAATAATTTGAAAGGATTATTTCTAATCTACAGTGGATAATGACAGTGTGCCAAATTTGCAGTATATGGAAGTCATTAACTATAGAGCAAAAGCTAAGAGAACAAATTTATGAATTATAGTTTCAAAAAATAATGTTTAAAATGCATAGCAAAATTGTATTTCACAAAAACAGTGTACATAGCAACTCCATAGGTGCATTGTGCAAGATAAAATAATGTTTAAAATGATGTCCTTATTATTATATTTGATATTTGTATGAAGTACTTCATATTTGACAACATTCTAAGCCAAGTTTTGATTTATTTTTTTTCACATTGTACTTTATTTAAAAGCATGTATAAATTGCTCTAATGAAGTACAATGTCAAAAAAAAAAAATTCAAAACTGAAAGAACAACAAGTCAACAACTTAACATTGTAATGAAGTACTTTCAGTTTCAGAGTATAACTATTAACTTTTACCATAAGCAAACATGCTATGTTAGCCAAGAGCACATATTTTTTCGCCATAGCAACAACATTGTGATGTTTCTTGTGGCGCAACTCTTTCGCTTACCTTTTAACAGAAAATAAATTTAATAACACTCAAGCAAAAGGCTACAAGTGATGCAAGTATATCCTATCAAAGAATGTTCACATGACAGAAACTAGAAATAAAAATAATAACAACACATTTCATGATCAACTATTAAACTAGGCAATATTATATATTGTTCTTAAAAGATATGCATATCACATAAGCTATTTGAAATTTTGAGATCTACTACTTAAAAAAAGCCACCTTGAGCTATAAATATTTGCAACAATAAGGACATCATTTAAGTACTTTTATATGCTATATCTCCTAATTCCAAAAGGCTAGAGTCTTCTTGTTACCATCATATCAGACAAGATGGTCAAAACAGATGGTACAAACTATTCTATAGGAACATAACCGAAATGAAATCAGTCTCCACCCTCAATTTTCATGATCATCGACATCTTCTTTCCCTTTGCTCCCTGAAATCATGAAAAATGAAAGGGAAAAAAAATGGTGAGTAATCTCAGTAAAGGATAATGAGTTGAGCTATGACTCTATGAGAGATATCATGAAAAGCATCAATGTTCAATATGACAATCATGTGCACATAGATAACCACTAGTTTAGTATCGAGTCATCATACTAATCGCAAGTATAGTAAGATTAAGATAACCATGCTTGACACCATTATAAAAGAGTGGGGAGGGGGGATAGTTTGGACAATGAACATGGAGTCATCTTCTTAAGCTTTTACAAAATTAATAGCAAAGCATATGAAGCACAAAAAACAAACATGACAGCAGAAAATTATAATTCCTAAATAATTATAGTAAAACACAAAGGTGAATGGAGAAGACATGTTTTAACCTGAGTGTTCGTTACTACAAGCCACCAAACTAAGTGGCACTACATCAAGTACCAACTGACCACCAGAACTAGCTGCTCTTGGCGGTCTTCCGCGCTTCCTAGCTGGGACAGGCACAGCTTCTTCCGTGCTTCCTTCAACAGGCCTCTTAGCCCTTTTGCCGGTTCGTTGCGAGGGAAGCGCTGCAGGTGCGGTCTTAGTGACTGCATCAGTCATGAACTGCTCAGGGGAATCAGATTTAGCACCAGCATTTGAAGTCTTTTCATCGGTAGTTTCAAAAGGTACAGCTAATGGTGTTCCAGTATTGTTACGACGACGAGATTTCTCAGATGAACCACATTCAACACCGCCATCAGAAGCAGTAATGACTTCTTCAGCAGAAGTGTTTGTTTCCTTTGCCTTGCTACCCCCTTGTCCAGCTTTAACATTATCACATTTTCCGACAAAATAAGAAGCTGCCTTCTCACACTTACTTTCTCCATCAAAGATTAAAACCTCAAAGAGTGATTCACCATTGTACTTAAAGACAAGGAAATCATTCTCTTTCAAAGAGTGATCTTTCACGAATCGTTGCCAACCGTCCACAAAGTAAACAGTACCATCTCTAGTTGTTAGCCCTATATTCCACACAACTCCACTAGGACCTTTAAGGGTCACATTTTCTGGCAACTTCTTCTTTACATTGTTTGAAAATGTTTTAGGAAGTGCCTACAATAAAAGCATAAACATAATTATTTACTTGAAAACAGCCATTAATCATCTCAAATACATGATTTACATTGATAATGTTTGCAGAACAAGGAAAAGAATAATAAACCAAGAAAAAATTAAACAAAAGCATATATCTATACATGTATAAAATACAATAATCAGTTCCTAATCTTTTCCTTTAAGCCACAAAAGCATGATTTTATAGTGTGAATACATGAACAAATTTTCTCAAAACAAAATTGTCTCAAACCTAAAATAGAAAGAAACAAAAATTAAAATAAAAAACAGATCCACAGCTAATGCAACAGTTCATAAGCCATTATTCAAAAACAAGCATATCTATACAATAAAATTTAACAAATTATACAAAGACAACAAAATTCTTCAAAAGCTCAAAACTTTCTTCAAAAGAAGTTAAAGAAATTATACAAAGATAACAAATTTAAAAGTGGGCAAGTAAAAATAATGAAAAAAAAGAAACTTCAAGAAAGTGAAAAACAGAATGAACATGAAATGAAGCACATATACTCAACACCCAGATATGAAAACTTTATAAAGATTCCATTTTTCTATGATTTTAGAACATGAAAAGAAAGAAAAAGAAAAAAGAAAGAAGAGGGTACTAACAAGTTGTTGTTGAAAATCATTGCGGAGAAACTGAATGAAATGGATGAACTGAAAATGGGTCCAGTAGATTTCTTCCTCCCATGATTTGCTGCTACCACTGGTTCCTCCCATTTCAAGCAGAGTTCAGAGAATGAAATGAAAATGGTTTCAAAGGTTGAAGCTTTGGTTTTTATAGAGAATAAAGAAAAAGGCTAAAGAAAGGTACAACTAGCAAGGTTTAAGCTTCAATGGGAAGAAATGTTTTAAATAACTAAAATTCTATTTTACTATTTTTTTTTGTTAATATTTGTGAAAAAGGAAAAATAAAATTTTCATTTTAGTCCATGTTCTAGGCATCTTAATTTGGTATGTTTTAAAGTTTGTTTAGGGTTAGCAAATTTTGGGACATAACTAATTAACAAAAGCCACTAATTTAGTTGAAAAATATGTGTTAGTTAGAGATAATTAAGTGTAATTAATTATTTTTTCGGTTTTCACCATCAGTTGAATCTGGTTCGGGGGTCAGTTCTGGCATCAAGTGGTTCCAGCCCCCTCCCGATCGCAGTTGCGGGGGATCGAACCGTGGTCCTCCCTACCAAGTTCAGCGCCAATCACCACTGAACCAACTAACGATTGATAATGTATTACATATTTAAGATCATTTTTTAAGTGTAATTAATAATTATGATATATTTAAGTGTAATTAATAATTATGATATATATAAATGTGTTGATAATGTATTACATATTTAAGATCAAAATAATTTTTTACTCTAAATATAAAAAATAGATTTTGCATATTTATTGTCTTTTTACTTTTGTTTGTGCATATTTATTGTATATTTTTTCACTTTCCTAGGTTTCGATTTGGGATTGAAAAAAATAGCACTTTTTTCATCAGCAGATTTCGCTTCTAGTGCTTTATTTTCTTCGTTATTTTCGTGGCTTGAAAGACATTCACCCGCTTATCCGGAATGAGCTACCCCACTTTTAGTTTATCTTTTAATTTTAGTACTTCTCTTACTCTTTCTTTTCTTTTTCTTTTGGAAAGCTACTTCTTTTACTTTGGTTTTTTCAACCGCCAAATAAAGCAGTGAACTCGGGATTTATTCAATAAACAACGCAAAAGCTAGCGTTGCTTTCCAAATTTCCAATAGGTAACGATGACGTGCTACTTGCTTATCATTTCTTGAGCACAAAACGTGAATGGATTTCGCATCTTCTGTAATATACTTCACACTTTCATTATTTTAAAACCCTCTGTCAATTTTGTCGTGATCTCTTGCTCGTTTTTTTGTATCGTCTTGAGCTCTGTGTTCTTGAAATTTCCAATGAATAATGATCGGGTGTTACTCACTTGTCATTATTTTCCCAATTTTCACGGCCCGAATAATGCAAAATATGAATGGATTTTGTTATTTTTCCCAATTCTTGCAATTTCCAAAGGATGATGACATGTGCTGCTCGCTTTTTATTATTTGAGTGCAAAATATGAATGGATTTCGCTTCTTCTGTAATTTATTTCACACTCTTCCTCATTTTCAAATTATCAGTCGATTTTGTCACTTCTCTTGCTCTTTTCTTTTTGGGAAAAACTACTTTTTTTACTGTTGTTTTTTCGACCGCCAAATAAAGCACGTAATTCGGGAATTAATCAGTGAATAACGCAAAAGTGTTGCTTTCCAAATTTCCAATGGGTAACGATGTGGTCATGGTGTACTACTCACTTGTCGTTTCTTGTGCGCAAAATGTGAAGAATAAATTTCACATATTCTATAATATACTTCACACTTTCATTATTTTAAACCCTTTTGTCAATTTTGTCGTGATTTGATTTCTTTCTTGTTTTTTGTATCGTCTTGAGCACTGCATTCATTTGATTCGTGAATAAAAAGCAAAATGATTATTTTTGCAATTTCCAATGACACAATGAGAAGGTGCTACTCACTTGTCGTTATTTTCCAAATTTCCACGGGTTATTCGTGAATAATGCAAAAGGATTATATTTTCTCAATTCCCGATGGACAATGATGGTGTGCTCCTCAGTGTTTGTTATTTGAGTGCAAAATATGAATGAATTTTGCATCTTAATCAACTTTACACTCTTCCTATTTTCAAATTATCTGTCATTTTGGTCACTTCTCTTACTCTTATTTTGTATCTGCAGAGCATTATATTAGAGAATTCAATTCATGAAAAATGTGAAAGGATTTCTTTTTCCTAATTTATAGTGGGTAGTGGGTATAATGTTAGGTGTGCTACTTGCTTGATTTTATTTGAGTGTTTGTCTCAATTTATTTGAGTGTTATTGTTTAATGAGAAACGCTGATTTGTATAACTCAAATTAATTTGAGCTATTAATTCTTCATTAGACTATCTCACTCGTTGTCCAATACTCTCTTAATTGTGTAAAATACAAGAATGCACAATTTAGCACATGTACTTGTGTTTCATGTTTGTAGCTCTAGTAACACAATTTTTACCTAGGCATGATACGAAGCAACAAGGTACATGTTGATAAAGGAAACGGAAAACACCGCGAGATGGAGAAAAACGAGCCAAGCATGGGGCGCAGCATACACCCAACAACGGGAAGAAACATATGCGGCTCCTGAAAATAGCCGAATGTGTTGAAGTCCGTGCTACATTTTGTATGCCACGATATTTTGGTTAGTAGGATTGCCTATAAATACATCTTGTACAGTTCATTTCGATAGAATATATCAAATAAGTCTATTTTTGCAATTTATCATTTTATCTTTGAGCTTTACTTTTACATATGTTTTTCTTAGTTTATTTTAGCTCAAAAAAATAAAATCCTAAACCATATTTAACATTCTGAACTCCTTAAAATGCTGACCCTTCAAATAAATAATCCCTCTATTACAAATTAATAGCAGTTGTTTTAGCAAAAGTTCAAAATTTTGCCGCTTCTTGACAACAATAAAAAATACAGTTAAGGGATCATAGTATCTACCACTTGTGGAGTACACTTAAACAACAGACGAAAATCAAAATGTAGTTTTACCTCTTCAAAACTAACATTTCACGAGCATATTGAATGTTATAAACGATTCCAAATCCACAATGATATGAACAAAAAAGCAGTGCCATGATCAATATACATTGTTATAGATAATTAATACATTCTATGATCTTGATTAGTGATGATAAAACTAATCCGGATACAAATGGTGACATGTATTTACTGATGAGACAGCATGAATTTACTGACATGCGCAAATGCATGGTCTTTTGGAACTCTTACCACAAAAAAGTTTCATCGAAGATTGATTTGTCTGTCTAACAAACAAGAATGTCAGCAGCTAGGTGAAAGTGTAGCTAGTTATATGCTATGCCCATTTTGATGATCAAAACCTTCCTTTCCAACCCCAGATATATAAACCTGCATCACATAATGAGAAACCAGCTCAAAAATGCACACGTCGCCAACTTTTAAGTCATTATCACGAACAAAGGCCATCCATCCCCCACAAAAGGTGTGAGATGATCTTCCTTTACCATCTGGGATGCAGTTCACAGTCCAACATTCGCCTCTTGAATTGCGAAGCGTAACTTCTGTTTTTTTGGCAGGGAAATGTTCAGCAGCGAAGTGACATGGGATTCTCTACAGTGTAACAAGTGTTCAATAGTTTAGCATTGACATTGATTATAAAAACACATGCTAATAATAAATAATTGAGAAGTTAAAATTGCAATATTGTTGAATACAAACTTTTAAGGGAAGGAAACTATGATAAACAAAATTGGTACTTCTAGAAAAATACAACATAATAATTGCAAAAAAGTCAATTTATAAATGTAATAGCGGTAGTTGAGAAGTTTGCCAAGCAGCATCTTTACTAAGGGCATGTTTGGATTGACCTATTTAAGCTTATCTACTGACATACATTTTGTGGAACTGTTCAAGAGAACTTATGAACACAACTTATGACAATTTTCATAAAAAATTTCAGCTTATTTTCATAAGTTCTCCAATATAGCTTATGAAAACAGCTCATAGCATATATAAAAACAATTTATCTTTATTTTATCTTTTGCTATGAAAATAACTTATGTAAGCTTATACTTGTTAAAAAAAAAACTTATCTTATACTTGTAATGTATACATGTGAAATATCACTCCAGACATAAAAGGAGAAATACTACAACTAGATCATGTTCTCAAGCAGATGAAAGTTGAAACACTACACAAGTTACTTAAAAGATAAGGGCGGAGAGAAAGCAACATTATTTAGGAGGTAAATTAAGAATCACAAAAGGGAACAACTCACCAGAGTACGTGGAGTAATGACATTGCATGTTTTGATTATTCTAACTAAATATGGAAAAGAGGAGCTAAATGATCGGACTATCTTTTTCTCCTCATCTTCATTCCCACTTCTATTCAGGATAGCTGCGGTATGGAATTGAACAGTTCAATCATGAGTTTTAAATAAAAGGATAAGCTGTGGCATACATATGAGAATTTTCCTAGACAAGCATCGGTTTACTAGGGAAGACCAAATTGGTTTCAATACACAATTTTGGGAGCCAGAATGAAATTGAAGACAACGGTGTGCTTGGCGCTGCCATGGCAGAAATTTGACAGCACTGTCATAAAGTATGTCATTTTTAAGTAAAAGCAAGCAACATAACAAAATTATAAGCTGATACATTATATATGAACTTCAAAATAATTCATGACTGAAGTCATAAATCAAATGACAAAAGAAAAGATGTTGGTTATACAAATTTAACGAAAATGTGGTGCGCTACCCTAAGTTTAGGTACTGATTCATGTCCAAATAGATGCACACTAGAGATCTGTATCAATTGGGTTCAGTTTAGTTTTGAATGAAGATACGACTTACATGTATCGTAACATGCTAATAAATCATGCTTAGGGCCATTATAAAACGGGGGGGGGGGGGGGGGAACTAGTTTGCACAACGAACATGGAGTTATATTCTTAAGATTTTAACAACATCATAACAAAGCATTTGCAGCAGAAAGTTTTAGTTCCAAAATAATTAAGAATTAATATAGTAAAGGTTAATGGAAAAGAGAAACATATTTTTACCCGAGTGTTCCTTGTTACAAGCCGCCAAATCATGTGCTCTCTCACAAGAATTACCTGCTTTTGGTGGTCTTCCTCGCTTCTTAGTCTGGACAGGCGTAACTTCATTAACAGGCTTCTCTGTCCTTTTGCCGGTTGGTTGGAAAGGAAACTGTAGAGTTGTGGTCTTCGCGAGTGCATCAGCCATTAATTTCTCAGGGGAAGCAGGTTCAACACCAGCATTACAAGTCTTTCCACCGGTAGTTCCAAAAGGTACAACTAATGGCGTTTCTACACCACCATTCGAAGCAGTATTGATGACTTCTTCAGCACAAGTGTTTGTGTCCTTTGCCTTGCTACCCCCTTGTTCAGTTTGAGCATATCCACATTTTCCGACAAAATAAGAAGCTGCTTTCTCACATAAGCTTTCTCCATCAAAGAATAAAACCTCAAAGTGTGATTCACCATTGTACTTAAAGACAAGGAAATCATTCTCTTTCAAAGAGTGATCTTTCACAAATTGTTGCCAACCGTTCGTGAAGTACAAGGTATCGTCTCTAGTTGTCAGCCCTACATTCCACACAACTCCACTAGGACCTCTAAGGGTTACATTTTCTGGTAACTTCTTCTTTACATTGTTTGAAAATGTTTTGGGAAGTGCCTGCAATTAAAATATAAAATTTCCATTTGAAATTAGACACATTCAACTGAAGAGCCACAGAAATGTTCATACAACATACATATACCTAAATGCTAAACATAATTATTTGCTTGAGAAACAATCATTAATCATCTCAGGTACATGATTTACATTTATAATGTTTGCAGGACAAGAAAAAGTAAACTACAATCTTCTTATTCACTTTCTTTTCTTTTCATTTTAGCCATAAAAGCATAATTTGTTCAGGGTGAATACATGAAGAAATTGTCTCAAACCTAAAACTACAGAAGAATTTTTAATTTATTTTTTTTTTTAAAAAAAAAAAAAAAGATTTAGCTATTGTCACAGTTCCTAAGCCATGCATATCTAAATGTATAAAACATAAAAATGAATTTCCAAAAAAAAAAAAAAAAAGGAAAACTTTAACAGAGTATCCATGAACAAAAAGCTCAAAACTTTGTTAAAAAAAACTAACTTGAGTTAAAGGAATTGTAAGAAAATACAAAATTTAAAAGGTGGGCAAGTTAAAAATAGTATGAATATGAAATGAAGTGCATGAACTGAACACCCAAATATGAAAAGTTTGTAAAGGTTACATTTTTATTACATATTTGAAGATGAAAGAAAAGAAAAAGAATGGAAGAGGGTACTAACAAGTTGTTGATGAAAATCAGTGGTGAGAAATTGAGTGAAATGGATGAACTGAAAATGGGTCCAGTAAATGTCTTCCTGCCATGATTTGCTTCCACCAACTCCAACAACTCCCATTTGAAGCAATGAAGCAGTGAAGTTGAAAGGTGCAAGCTTTTTGTTTTAGCAAAAGAGAACAGAAAGGTAAAGAAAGGTGGTACAACTACAACATTTAAATCACTCAAATTTTATTTGTTAATATTTGTAAAAACTATAAATTAATTTTAATAGTCTTGTGAGCTCGGTTGGCAAGACATTACATTATATATATAGGGGTCAGGTTTGAACCTGGTTATCATACTTATTCACTTTAAGTGTAAAATTTCTAGTCACTTTGCTACTTGACAAAAAAATAATTAATTTTATAGATAAAGGATAATTGAGTAACAGAATATGTATTAGGAAATGTCATTATATATTTAAATTTTCAATATTAATCTTGTTGAATTTTGAAAAACTACAAATTATGCTGAAGAATGTTATAATTAAACATAATATGTTGAACATGTGAAAAAATAATATTAGAAGCTCATGAAAAAAAAACCTGATAAACAGAAATTTCTTGTTTTAATTTAGTTGTACTAGTGTAATATGACAATGAAGATTTATGTAATACAAAATAAGCATGTATCAAATTTAATTAATTGGCAAATACGTCAATCAGTCCGCTCTTTTTTGTTTAGCGGGTCGTTTCGTGCCCATTTCGTGATACACATTTTTTATTATGCTAATTTATATGTTGAAGATGCTTACAAATTTTTCTGACATCTAATTTTGTTTTTTATGAATAGTTGGCATTTGGAAAACATTAAATTAGGTCACGTAGAGACATTGAATCAAAAGTAAGAAATTATTAAGTGAAAAATGCGAACATCTCAATAAAGGGACTATATGAGATATACACATTAGCAGAATAGAAAATGCAGATAAAAATATACTCCCTCCGGTTTTAAATATAAGCAAAAGTTAATGTATTTGGCCTATATTTGGATCAAATACATTTTTGACTTTTGCTTATATTTAAGATCGGAGGGAGTAATAACTTATACAAAATAAATAAGAACATGGGAAGTATAATATATATTAAAAAGTATAGCAACCGATTTTATTTATCAATTATGTTTATGACTTTATACTTATTTATCGTTTCGTGCCCATCTGTGTGATTCAAATTTTCTATTTTGCTAAGCCGTGTAAAAAATTATATTTTAAATTTTTCATATATTTTGTATACTTATTCACTTATTACACGTAAATTAACACCTTTAGAACCGGTCTATTTTGCTATTTTGTATTTCCTAGATTATACATAATTAATTTAACTAGTCAATCAATTTTTCTCTCTTCCGATTCCATGTCATATGTTCCGTGTCCATTTGTGTGATACACATTTTCTATTATATGTGAAACACTATTATAAATTTTTTGCACATCTACTTTTTTTAATGAATAGTTAGCTTTCGGAAAATAATAAATTAAGTCAGAAACATTGAATCAAATTGTTTCTGACTGAATGTGCCCCTAATTAAGATTTCTTTTGTAATACTCAATCTTCACACCTACAAAATGGCATGCCCCTAATTAACATTTGCTTATTTTGAACCGAGTATTGCCATATTGTACTTCCAAACTCTTTTTTTTTTCTTATATTAAACCTTGATATTGTTTTACATCCGATTATATGTCTCAATTCCGATTAAAGCTAATTTATAACTCATCTGTTATTCGTGTCAATTTCTACGGACACTATTAGAGTTTCAAAATTGCAAATGTTTGAATTACACACAGAGTCAAAGACAATGAAAGAAAAGAGTCTAAGATACATGTGGTTCAAAATTTCATTTAGACACTATTATATATTAGTCTGGTATTATATCATCAAAGTTTTCACAAAAAAAGTAAAAATGAAAGCCTAATCAAAGAAAGTGTCTTCGACTAAGGTATATCATGCTTAATTAATTAGTTCATTCTTTCATATTTGACCTTCTTGTTACGCAACCTCATCCAAATATAGAGCTTAATTAATTAGTTCATTCTTTCATATTTGACCTTCTTGTTACGCAACCTCATCCAAATATAGAGTATGTGTATGTTTGTCTTCACAAATTCATGCAAGATCATAGAATCAACATACATGAATGGAGCGAGTGCTTTCTGGTTTAGATATTTCATGCTCTTTATGATTTATCAACCATTGGATCAACAAAAGGAGAGAAAAAAATTGGATTGTGAGATCTTGCATGAATCTATGAAGAGAATAATAATACACATACTCTATATTTGGATGAAGTTTGTGCTTTTGTGTTAAAAAACTCATGCCAAAGATAGTAATTAAAACAACATATAATGGTTTGCCGTTTATTTGTGGTTATGTGAGATAACACCGTCAAAGATTTTATGATAATCGTTCCATTAGCTCTATTTGCAAGGATCAAAGTAACACTTTTGGAGGTTAATGCTGCAATTATTTATCATCTTGTGACTTATTATATAATTGCATATAAGGAGAAATTTGTTTTCAATATTATTCACTCCTCTTGAAATAATAAATGTGCAATTATATATGAAAGGGCTATTGTTTTTCCAGAATATTATAAAATTAGAAACTCTATATAATCATTGATTGATTTTTTGTTATATACTCCAATTTAAAATTTTACTCTATTGAGTGGGAGTATTCAAATTTTATATTTTGAGAGTTCTATTCTAGATAAAATGCAATCCATTATTTTATTTTAAATCAATTTTAAAATGGATTGCAATTCTCCTTGTGTTATGTAAGTAGTGGGCATACTTTTCGGTGTGACATTACTTGACATGTTCATTGTGTGATAGAAAAATAGTTGAATATTTGCTTAAATATTTCTAAAATCTTGGATTAATAATTCAACTATAATTCTTTATCAAGTGAGAGTTTTACATGTCAATTATATATAAATGTTTATAGAGACTTAAATTGAGAAAATATAGTCCTATATTATTTATAAAAAGTTGGGGACTATTGATTTTATATACTCAATTGATTTAAAATTGAATTCTCTTATTTGTCCGCCTCATAAATTATTGAATTTTTATATTGTAAGTTTACTGTTTAACAATAATGATAGTGATATTGCTACCAAAAAAAATAAATAATGATAATGATATCTCTCCCCTAATAATAGCACATGATATATTAGGCTTCTTTAACCAGTGCCCTTAGAACACCGGTTAACATGACCTATTCATAGTGAATGCTATAGAAAATCACAAATTCACAATGATATGAACTAAAAAACAGTGGCATAACAGATATAGATAATACATTCTATGATCTTTTGATTAGTAATGAATTTAAATTTACTGACATGCATAAAGACTTTTGCAACTCTTGCCACAAAATATCTTCATTGAAGATTGATTTATCTGTCTCACAAACATGAATGTTAATAGGTAAATGGAACAGTAGCTAGCTATTAAGTTTCACATTCCCATTTTGATGGTCAAAACCTTCCTTCCCAACACCAGATATATAAACCTGCATCACATTATGAGAAACGAGCTCAAATATGCACGTGTCACCGATATTTATGTCATTATCACGAACAAAGGTGTTCCAACCCCCACAAAAGGTGTGATTTTTTCTTAATTTAGGATCTGGGACAGAGTTTACGGTCCAACATTTGCCTCTTGAATTGCGAAGCGTAACTTCTGTTTTGCAGGCGGGGAGATGTGCAACAGCAAACCGATTTGGGATTTTCTACAATGTAACAAGTATTCAAATAGTTTAGCATTGATATTAATTATAAAAACAAATGCTAACACTAATTAGTTGCATAATGTGTGTTACTGTTACCCACCAAAGTGAATGATCCACTGACATTGAAGTTCTTCATGATTTTCACAAAATTAGGAAATGAGGAACCAAAAGCTTCAGCTACTCTTTGTTCGTCGAGTGCACACAACTTTCTCACACCAGCTTTAGCCTGGACGCATAGATCTTTTTCAACACGATGTTTCCTCTGTACAGCTGTCTTTGTTTACAGTTCAAATGTAAATGAAGTCATAATTTGGAAGATAGAAACTTTTATAGAAGCGAAGTATTCAATATTTATCATTTTTGTTCTTTCTTTCACTAGCAAAGTACACAATTGCAATTTGCAATTGTCAAGGAATTGAATTATATTCTTCTCTTTTTATTTGTGGAATAAAATACTTCATAGAAATTTGCTGCATAAATTTAAGATATAGATCTAAAACCTTACCCAGCTTTTTTTGGACAGCTTTCGACTTGGGGCAAATCCCCGTCTTCTTCGAAGTATTTGAAGCTCTACTGTATTTCTTTAATATGGATAAAGCAGCTCCTTGACCAATCTTTGACGACTTTTTATTTGATAGATCAACTTTGTTTCTGCACATTGAGCTGACTTTAGGATTCTTTGGCATATATTTGGAAGTCTTACGGCAAGCGACATCATGTCTTGCAGTAAGCATACTAGAAGCTACTTTTTCAATCTGGGAGTCTAGCTCATCTTTTCCAACCTCGACGATATGAACACGTAATTCACACTTACGTATAAGTTCAAAAATGCAGACATCTCCAACCTTTATGCCATTGCCACGAATAAAATCCACCCATCCTCCACATATAATGTGATATGTATGTACTCTAGTTCTAGCAACAGAATTAACGGTCCAATGTTCTCCCTTCAAATTATGAAGAATAATCTTTACGTTGCAGTTTGGAAGATGTCTCATCGAAAAATGACGAGGTATATTCTGCATTATATCAATTATAAATCGGTATTAGCAAGAGCTTCGGTGCTAATTCCAAGCACAGTGAATAGGAAGTAAATTAAGAATCACAAAAGGGAACTCACCAGAATTCGTGACCCATTGACATTGAACGTTTGTATTATTTTGACAAAATATGGAAAAGAGGAGGTAAATGATTGGGCTATCTTTTTCTCATCACGTGCTGATAGCGTTGAAAGTGAAGCTCCACTGAGAATATGATGGTCATTTCCCTTCCCACTTTTATACAGGATGGCTGCTTCTGCATGGAATTGAAGAGTTCATTTATGAATTTTAAACAAAAGGATAAGCTATGGCATAAAGATAAGGATTTGAATGCAAAATACTCTTTCCCAGACAAGTATCAGTTTGCTAGGGAAGATCAGATGAGTTTTAGTACATATTTTTGAGACTGAGAATGAAATCAAAGGCAATGGTGTACTTGGGCTATAAGCAAAGTCATCAATCATCATTCTCTCGTCTTATTTCTCCTCACATACACTCTCCAATCTTCATACTTTGTCTCTCAGGCCCATGTCATATGCTAAAGTTAAGGCGCTATCAGAAAGTATATCATTTTTAAGTAAAAACAAGTGGCATAAAAGAATTATAAGCCGATACATTATATATGAACTTCAAAATAATCCATGATTGAAGTCATAAATCAAATGACAAAAGAAACATGGTTGGTTATACAAACTTGACAAAAGTGGTTGGCTACTCTAAGTTTAGGTACTGATTCATTAGAAATAGAGTTAATCACAATTTATCATAGTGAAACAGGATTCCAGATGAGATTCATGTTAAAATAGATACACACTAGACATTCGTATCAACTAGGTTGTACTATGTTGTCAATAGCCTGATATAGTGGAATAGCGTAGCGGTGGTAGGGTTCAGCAAGACATTTTTGGCCTGTGAGGCGCCATCAGCAATAGCAGTTGTTGCGGCCGCTAATTGTGGCCCTAAACCACTATCGCGTCCGCTATTAAGGTTTTGGGGGGAAATTACTCAAATCCTTTTTCTAAATCCGTTGTAATTTTTACAAGGGCATAAAGTCAATTGAACCCTTTTAAGGGCAATGTAATGTTCTTCATTCTGTTATGCTCTTGCTCACAAACAACTGTTTTGTTCTTCTTCCTACT
The DNA here is from genome assembly GCA_954870985.1 of Trifolium fragiferum. NCBI lineage: Eukaryota > Viridiplantae > Streptophyta > Magnoliopsida > Fabales > Fabaceae > Trifolium > Trifolium fragiferum. The sequence continues at coordinate 2,668,745 of OX940796.1, forward strand.
TTTGCAATAGCAGCTATCCCGCTATTTGCTATACCGTTATAGCATTTTAGGGGCCCGGTGCTACGTGATGCTATATGGGATTAACAACATGGGTTTAGTATTGAATCGAGATATAACTCGCATATATTATAAAATACTGATACGCCATGCCGACCATTATATAAAGGGGGGGGGGGGGGGGGGGGATAACTAGTTTGCACGTTGAACAATTACATCAGAAAAAGCTATAGTTACCAAATAATTTCGAATTAAAATAGTAAAAGTTAATGGAAAAGAAAGAAATATTTTAACCTGAGTGTTCCTTGTTACTAGCCAGACAATCAAGTCCTCTCTGCCAAGAATTAGCTGCTTCTGGTGATCTTTTTCTCTTCTTACTCAGGATAGACATAACTTCATTAAAAGGCCTCTTGGTCCTTTTTCCGGTTGGATGGAAGTGAAACACTGCAGGTGTGGTCTTAGTGACTGCATCAGCCATGAACTGTTTAGGGTAAGCAGATTCAACACCAGCATTATAAGTCGTCTCATTGCTAGTTTTTAAAGGTGAAACTAATGGCTTTCTTATACCGTTAAGAGACCGAAATTTCAGAGGTGTACAACATTCAACACCACCATTAGAAGCAGTATTGACTTCTTCAACACAATTGTTTGTATCCTTTCCCTCGCAACCCCCTTGTTCGGTATGAACATTACCACTATTAAGATGTTGAAATTTCTCAGGTGAACCACATTCAACACCACCATCAGAAGCGTTATTAATTTCTTCAACATAATTAACTGTTTCCTTTGCCTTGCTATCCCCTTGTTCAGTTTGAGCATTCCCAACTTTTCCAACAAAATAAGAAGCTGCTTTCTCGCAGAAACTTTCTCCATCAAAGATTAAAACCTCAAAGTGCGATTCACCGTTGTACTTAAAGACAAGGAAATCATTCTCTTTCAAAGAGTGATCTTTCACGAATTCTTGCCAACCGTTCGTAAAGTACAAGATATCATCTCTAGTTTTCAGCCCTACATTCCACACAACTCCACTAGGACCTTTAAGGGTCACATTTTCTGGCAACTTTTTTAAATTGTCCGAAAATGTTTTCGGAAGTGCCTGCAAACAAAATATAAACTTTCCTAAAAGATGTTTCTAGAATTTATCTACCTAAGAGCTAAACATATCAAGTAACAAAAACAGATCTACAACTAATGTAAAAAATACTAAGGCGCCATTATTTAAAAACAAGCATATCTATATGTATAAACTATAATAATTATGACATAAAAAAGGAAATTTTAACAGCTTATCCAATAATCAAAAGCTCAAAACTTTCTTCAAAAGAACTAACTTCAATTAAAGGAATTGTGAAAAAATACAAAATTTAAAAAGTGGGCAAGTTGAAAAATAGTATGAAAATGAATTGAAGTGCATGTGCTCAACACCCAGATAAGAAAACTTTAGAAAGATTTGATTTTTAATGAATTTAGAACATGAAAGTGAAGAAAAAGAGGAGAAGGAAAAGGGAATGAAAGAAATACTAACAAGATGTTGTTGAAAATCAGTGGTGAGAAATTGGGTGAAATGGATGAACTGGAAATGGGTCCAGTAAATGTCTTCTTGCCAAGATTTGCTACCGCCATTGTTTTGTTTTCTTGCTTCCATTGGAAACATAGTTCGAGAATGAAATGGTTCAAAGATGCAAGCTTTTAAGCTTGAATAGTAAACTAGGAAAAAATAATGTTCTAAATTATTTGTCTTTTTTTTAGAGCAAAATCAACTTTATCACATGAGAGAAGTACAATAAGTAATGCTCCTTTTAGTTACGTTTATAAGTAAATTTGACTTATAAATGTGATCTGAGAGAGTAAGTTGTGCGATTAGAGAAAAGTATAAGGTGTACTCGAACTAAGAGTAAGACCATCTCATACTTCTTGTTTCATTGTTACCTTTTTTATTTTTAATTGTTGCGGAGGGTTTGAATGTTAGGCTGAATGCTTAGATAATTTAAGATTGTTCAAAGATTTTCAAATTGGCTTAAATAGAGACTTTAATATTGATACCATTTTATTAATGGGAGAGAAAAACTGAAGCAATTAAGAGGAATGCGTTAGTTTTTTAACTAATCTCTAAGTTAACTTTCATAAAAGTATATATTTGTTGCTAGCAATGCATGTGATGAATTGTAATTTTGGGCAACTGTCAAACAAATATCTTGCCTTTCCATTTGAGACAATCCGAATAGATTATCCTTGTGGGTCTCTAATGGTTGAGAAAATTGTAAAAGATTGTCTGTTTGAAAATGTCATAACTTGTTCATGGATGGTCGAATGGTTCTTTTAAAATATGTTTTGTGTGCAATACCAATTTTACTTTTTTTTCTTCTTTAAAAGGCTTCGACTGATATTACTAGTTTACCAACAAATGATAGTTTGTGTTGGTTCAATTAGTATTTTATTCGTATTTAGAATGTTTGATGTATCGAATAAAAAGATACCGATAAACTCGAAACAACCTAAATGGTGTGTGCAAACCTAGCTTTATTTGTGAACTAAATGGAAATATATAAATGTTATGAGAATATGTGTTAATACAACAATTCTTATTTGTGTATGTACTTGTTGTCGAGAAAAATGTCTGTACTTTTGAAATCTTATCAAGTTGGTCTTGTGGAAGTATGCCCTAGTTATTCTATCGACCTCAAACAAAAATTGCCCCTTGTGAGTTGTAGGAACATATTTTGTGAGTTTCATTCAAAAAGCTTTATGCACTTTTGAGACATGTCAATAATTATACTGTAAAAAATAAAATTGTAGTACATTTGTACATGTTTCTTAACGAGAAAATGGGACTCTTAAGCTGAATATTTTTCATAAAAATTATAAGCTGAACATTTTATAAGTTATTCATAAAAGTTTAAATTCATAAATAGTATGATCTCATAATAAACTTATTGACATAAGCTGAAAATCAAAGCTAATTTTTTCATAAAAAATTAAAAGCTAATTTATATTTGCTTACTATCATGAATAATCACTTTTTAAAGATTTTTATATAAAGTAAAACTTGTTCAGCTTAAATGGCAATACAAATACTACTAGACTAGACACTTTCAGCTGAATTCAAGCTCCGGACTTTTCAGTTATGTGTGTGAAATTTCAGTAGTATTTGCCACTTTGTCTACAAATAAATAAATAAAAACAAATTAATGGGTGCATTTTTTTTACAGTATTTTTTAGACTTAAATAATAAAGTAAAAGAAAATTTATGTTAATTTGCAACAAAACTCATAATGTTATGAGATTATTTGTTAAAACAACAATTCTTAACACTTAATACATTCATGAGCCTACTAAATAGTGGGAGCATCCCCAATCAAAATTCAGGATATCGGAATGTTCACCAACTCACAGAAATATGAACGAAAAAACAGCGATGCGTTAGATACCTAATACATTCTATGATGTTGATTAGTGACGATACAGCTAATTGGGAAGTGAATGTTAACACTTAACATGTAAAACATGTACCAAGACACAACATGAATTTACTGACATACACAACATTGAAGATTAATTTATCTGTCTCACAAACAAGAACATTAGCAGGTAGATGGAACAGCTTCTTGACTAATCTTTGACGACTTTTTGTCCTCGCCACTGCCTTCGTTTACGCGAAGCAACATCTTGTTTTGCACTAGGCACACTAGAATCTAGTTTTTCATCCTGGAAGTCTAGTCCATCTTTTCCAACGTCAGCAATACGAACACGTAATTCATTCTCACGTATAAGTTCGAATATGCAGACATTTCCAACCTTTAAGTCATTACCCCGAACAAAATCTATCCACCCTCCACATATAGTGTGATATGTATGCATAGAATCTCTATTGACACAATTAACAGTCCACTGTTCTCCCTTCGAATTATGTAGAATAATCTTTATTATGTTGTTTGGCAAATGTGCTTTCGAAAATTTCGACGGTACATTCTGCATATATCAATTATAAATCAGTATTAGAAAGAGCTTCAGTGTTAATGCCAAGCACAGTGAATAGGAAGAAAACTTTACATAACCAATAATACGACCAATAAACTTAAAATATGAAATATTTGAGGTGAAGGAAAGTTAAAATTGCAATATCGTTCAAATCAGACTTTTAAGAAAAGAAAACTAACGATAACAATTGGTGCTTCTTGGTGAAATACAGTATAAACCACAGTAATTGCACAGAATTCCTTTTTTAAATGTCATAGCAGTAATTTGTCAAAAAAAAAAATGTCATAGCAGTAGTTGAGAAGTGCAAGTACAGAATAGTTCAAATCTACCAAGAATGACTCATTAATTAGGACTCGTATCACTATGAAATTTTCATTGAAATCATCTTTTACCGGTAAAGCATACATCTTAAATGCTTTAATCCATGCTTACCATCCTCCATACATAAAAAGGAGAAATACTCCAACAAGATCAGATTCTCAAGCAAATGCAACACTACAGAAGTTACTTAAAGATAAGGGTGTAGAAATAAAAACAGCACTATTTGGGCGGTTAAGAATCACAAAAGGGAAAAACTCACCAGCAAACATGAACCGCCGACATTGAACTTTTGGATTATTTTAACAAAATATGGAAAAGAGGAAGTATATGATTGGGCTATCTCTTTCTCGTTAGGTGCTGACTTTGACAGTGAAGCTCCGCGGAGAATAGAATGGTGATCTTTCTTCGCACTTCTACACAGGATAGCTGCCTCTGTGTGCAATTGAATAATTCAATCATGAGTTTCAAATAAAAGGAACTCTGGCAAAAAAATAAGGATTTGAATGCAAAATACTCTTTCCTAAAAACGTATCAGTTTCCTAGTTAACGAAGATCAGATGAGTTTTAATACATATTTTTGAGACCCAAAATGAAATCAAAGGCAATGGTGTGCTTGTGCTATAAGCAATTATCATGACCTCCTCGTGAGACTACCTCTCTCTATATATTCCCCTCTACCACATGTATTTCTCTCCCTCTCTCTAACTAACTTGTCAACTAAGCAATCTTCTCTCCATTAAGGCCTTTCCTTTAATGGGTCCTATCACAGATGCTCAAGGGAAAATAAAGTTTGAGATGACCTACTCAAAGCAAGGCATTTTGATCTCTCAGAGGAAATATTTGTTTGACCTTTTGCTGGAAATAGACAAACTTGGATGCAAACATGTGAGTGTTCCCATTGAGCAAAATCACAAGATAAGCTTTGAGGAGGAATGTGCCAAAGTTGACAAGTTCCAATATCAAAGAATAGTGGGAAATTTGATTTATTTACACTAGGCTGGATTCGGCTTATGCAGTTAGTGTGGTGAGTCAATTCATGCATGGTTTGAGGGTGAGATATTTGCAGACTATAGACCGTATTTTGCAATATCTCAAATCTACTCCAAGGAGAGGACTTTTGTTTAAGAGAGGACAAAGCCTAACTACGGAGGCTTATACTCATCCTAATTATGTTGATTCATTGAGTGATAGAAGATCTACTTCAAACTATTGTGTTTTCCTATATGGAACAGTGGAAGCCTTGTTGTTTAATGGAGCAAAGTACAGTGGCTCGATCAAGCGTAGAGGTTTGCCCCACTATCAACCAATAAGAGAACAGAAACACCTTGTACTCTCCCTTTCTGTTTAATGGTCTGAACCTTGTGGTTCCTTCCACTAATCTGGCAGGTTGGACTAATTCGTTGCAAACCAGAAATAGCCGAAGCAAGAAATTAAAGAGAAACCCAGAAAACAGATAACTATCCCATGTTACCCACTCTCTCCACAACTCCCACCTCATATAATTGAATCCCCACTGATTCTCAAGTTCGCTCCTTGCCACTTCATCTTTCTCTCTTTTTCAGGTTTCTAAACTCTACTTACATTGGGCGTATTTCCTGTATCTTGGATCCATGTAATCTGCTAAAAACCCGCCATACCGGCCAACATGTGGCACCGACATATCCGAGTATGGCGCTGCCATGGCCGATATTTGACAAGACTGTCAGAAGTATGTCATTTTCAAGAGAAAAGAAAAAGTGACATAACAAAATTATAAGCTGATACATTACAAATGAACTTCAAAATGATTCGTGACTGAAGTCATAAATCAAATGACAAAAGAAAAGTGGTAGGTAATACAAGTTTGATAAAAAAAAATGGTTGACTACTTCAAGTATAGGTACTGATTCATTAGAAATAATATTGTCAATTCATGCTGAGATTCATGTACAAATAGATACGCACTAGAGATTCATATTGATTGGGGTTCAGTTCAATATCGAATTGAGATACCACTCACATGTATCGTAAGATACTGATAAACCATGAATAGGATCTTTATAAAAAGGGGAAAAAAAGTAATTTGCACAATGAACATGGATTTATTTTCTTAAGCTCTTACATCAGAAAGTTAGTTACTAAATAATTTAGAATCAATATAGTAAAAGTTAATGCAAAAGAACAAAATATTTTAACCTGAGTGTTCCTTCTCAACTGCTCTCTCACTAGAATTAGCTGCTTTTGGTTGTGTTCCTCGCTTCTTAGTCTGGTCAGGCATAAATCTATTAACAGGCTTCTTGGTCCTTTTGCTGGTTGTTTGGGAGGGAATCACTACAGGTGTGGTCTTAGTGACTGCATCAGCCATGAAATGCTTTGGGGACGCAGATTCAACACCAGTATTAAAAGTCGTCTCATTGGTAGTTTCAAAAGGTACAGCTAACGGTGTTCGTATACTATTACGACGCCGATATTTCTCAGGTGAACCACATTCAACACCGCCATTAGAAGAAGTATTGATTTTTTCAACAGAATTGTTGGTTTCCTTTGCCTTGCTATCCCCTTGTTCAGTTTGAGCATGTCCACATTTTCCAATAAAATAAGAAGCTGCTTTCTCACAGAAGCTTTCTCCACCAAAGATTAAAACCTCAAAGTGTGATTCGCCATTGTACTTAAAGACAAGGAAATCATTCTCTTTCAAAGAGTGATCTTTCAAGAATTGTTGCCAGCCGTTCGTGAAGTAAACAGCGTCATCTTTAGTTGTCAGCCCTACATTCCACACAACTCCACTAGGACCTTTAAGGGTCACATTTTCTGGCAATTTCTTCTTTACATTGTTTGTAAATGTTTTAGGAAGTGCCTGCAATAAAATTATAAATTTCCATTTGAGATTAAGAAACATTGAGCAGAAGAAACAACACTACAATGGATCTACTTAAGAGCTAAACATAATTATTTGATTGAGAAATAACCATTAACCATCTCAGGTACATGATTTACATAGATAATGTTTGCATAACAAGGAAATGAATAATAAACCAAGAATAACTGCACTACAATCTCCTTATTCAGTTTGATACGACCCAAGTTAATAAGGCCACAGCCCAAGACATACCAGACCAACAAGTGGTGAGGCCCAATAAAATGGGATTGGTAATGATGACTCAGAGAAGGATGGATCCACGTGTAGCAAGAGGGTGTCCAATGAACCATCATGGATGAAGGATTATGTATGTGGAATCAAAAAGAATCACAAGCAGTAACCATTTGATTGTGATGAGATTTCCTTTCTTATTCTGTTATTTTTCCTTCCTTAATTTACGCAAGTTGTTATGCATTGAATCCTTTATATGCTGTACTTGATACCTATTTTACATTATGCTGAATGAAATAGAAAGTTCTTTCCCTCTTTTACTCGTCTTCTTCCTTAATTTTCTAAATTAGAGTCAACACTTACTCGAAGAGTGCCTGTCTGTAAAACCAGAAATTCTGCAGGTTGTATCATTGGTGCTTTCATTGAATCATGGACCACACTGAAATATTGAACGCCCTTCAATCCAAAATGGATTCCCTTCGCACGTTGGTGGAAACATCCCTGGAATCACATTCTGAATCAATTCATTCCACCCTCCATCAACACTTGCTCGAGGTATATTCCAAGGTTGCTAACCTCCGTGCTGCGATTCCATCGCATCAACACCAACAAGCCGGCGCCGCCTCCAGAACTCTTAAGCTCAGTGTGCCGCGTTTTGATGGATCTAACGTCATTGATTGGTTGTTTCAAATTGAGGCGTTTTTTGACTTCCATGCTACACCGGAGTTTTCGCGTTTTACGATGGGAGCTACAATTCCACCGCCCTCCAACTCTGATGGATGCCTTTGCAATGGCACACACATATGAAGCGCATTTGGAGGATACTTCTACTGTGGGTAAAAGTTGGTCACGCAACCCAAATCTTACAACCAGCCCAAAATCACTCTCTACACCCCACAACCCAACACAACCTGACCCACTCTACTCCAAACATTTCACTCACTTCCGAAAACACTACTGCCACTCCTCTGTTACCCACCCCCTCGACCATTCCAGTTCGACATGTACCTCCAGCTGACATTCGTGACCGCCGCGCCAAAGGGCTTTATTTTAAGTGTGATGAAAAATGGGGTCCAAACCACCGGTGTCGTAGCAAAGTTCTGTTATTGGTGGGTGCTGATGACGACGACCCTTCCTCTGACACGGACGACACTAGTCCTGTTGAAGTTTCAGGTGATATTTCCAGTTTACATGCTCTTGTCAGTCAGTTACAAGGTCGTTCTTTACGTGTTGCGGGTATCTATGGCGGACATACATTTCAGATACTCATTGAAAGCGACAGCACGCATAATTTTATCAAACCCTCATTGGTGGAAAAATTGGGTTTGAACATCACACCGTGCCCTCGTTTCCGTGTTGCAACTGGGTGTGGCACATTTCTGGCTTGTCATTTTGTCTGTAAAGAGGCTTCGCTGTGGATTTGTTTGTTTTGGCTGTTGAAGGTCCGGATGTGGTTCTTGGGTTTCCAATGGTTGCAAACCTTGGGCAAAGTATCGCATGATTATGCTGCTCTTACCATGGAATTTGCATGGCAAGGTGTTCCCGTGACCATTTGTGGTGATCCTACTTTGGCTTCGCAGGCCATCTCCCTCCACCAATTACAAGCGTTGGTTAATACCGACACCGTTGAAGGTATCTTCACCATTACTACATCCATCCCTGATTCTCAACCTTCTCTCCTCCCAATTCCACTGATCCTGTCCCCCCAGACTTACCACCTGCTGTGATCCACATATTACACAAATACACCCACATTTTCACCACACCCACAGGCATGCCACACCGTTCCGTTGACCACCGTATTAATTTAATTGAAGTTACCGAACCAGTCAATGTCCGCCCTTACCGTTACCCACAGTTTGAAAAATCTGAAATGGAAAAGTTGATACGTGACATGTTAAATCAGGGTAATATCATTCCGAGTCATAGCCCTTTCTCTTCCCGGTACTTTTCATTAGGAAGAAAGATGGTCCTTGGCGCTTATATGTAGATTACCGCGCTTCGAATGCGGCCACTGTTAAGAATAAATTTCCTATTCCCACCATCGATGAATTACTGGATGAGCTTGGTGGGGCTACAGTGTTTACTAAATTGGATTTGCGTGTGGGATATCACCAAATTCGGCTCAAATGGTTAACGTCAGTTCCCCCTAAGACTAATATCGTTCGGAAGAGCCCGAGATTCTTGGGAGGAACAATTTTTGGCCATACTTAATTACCTCGCGGCCGATCTCCGGATTACCAATGTCCCCTTCCCCGTAAACCGGAGGGTTAACACACAAAAAAAAAAAAAAAAAAAAAAAAAAACTTTTATTTTGCTTTAAGCCACAAAAGCATTATTTTATCAAGGTGAATACATGAACAAAGTCTGAAACCTAAAAAAACCAGATTTACAGCTAATGTCACAGTTCCTAAACCATTTATTTACAAACAAGCATATCTATATATATAATATATAAGATACAACAATCATGGCATAAAAAAAAAGGAAACTTTATAAGCATATCCAATAATCAAAAGCTCAAAATTTTCTTGAAAAGAATTAACTTGAGTAAATTTAAAAGGTGGGGAAGTAAAAATAATGAAGAAAAAAAGAACTGAAGTTAAAAAATAGTATGAAGTATGAACATGAAACGAAGTGCATGTACTCAAACACCCAAATATGAAAACTTTATAAAAAGAGAAAGAAGAGAATACTAACAAGTTGTTGCTCAAAATCAGTGGTGAGGAATTGAGTGAAATGGATGAACTGAAAATGGGTCCAGTAAATATCTTCCTGCCATGATTTGCTTCCACCAAAGGTTTGTTGTCCTCCAAATCCTACCATTTGAACCAGACACAGTGACAGACTTTAAGCCTTGAAACAGTTCAAAGAGGAAAGATGATAAATGGTATAGTACAAAATGTTTAAATCAATTAAATTCTATTACTTTTTTATTTTTGTTTAATAGTATTTGTAAAAAGTAGAAATAAAATTTCACGAGTAAAAGAAAATGTGAAATGAAATTCATTTGAATTTAATCATTTATATACCGTAAATTTAATAAAACAAAATTATAACATGTACCATGTACACTAATGTGATTTATGTCATTTTGTCAAAGGACAAATAAGTTTTTTTCAATCAAATTTCATCGATTTAGGCAAGGTTAAAAACTCTTAAACTATATTAGTAATAATTTTGTTTTAAAAAATTACTTTTTTTAATAGGTTGAATTCATAGGTTCACATATTTGAAATCTCAATTTTATTATTCAGAACAATCTATCTACTTCAAATTTGTTATATTCAAACTTGAACTGATTCAGATAAAATACAAGTTGAATTGGATTATCAAATTGATGAAACTTCAAATAAATAATCCTTCTACTACAAATTGATACTACTACTTTATATAAGCACTTATTTGAAAGAAAAAAAATGTCCATTAGTCTATCTTACAATTTTCACAAGTAAATATTAATAATGTAAGAAAATGTGAGATAAAAATTCATTTGGGTTGGGTCAAAAACTCTTAAACTATATTAATAATCTTGTTTAAAAATTGCTTTTTTTGGATAGGTTGGATTTATGAGTTCACATTTTTGAAATCTCAAGTCTATTATTCAAATCGGTCAATTTCAACCAATCGTTAGTTGGTTCAGTGGTGATTGACGCTGAACTTGGTAGGGAGGACCACGGTTCGATCCTCCACAACTGCGATTGGGAGGGGGCTAGAACCACTTGATGCCAGAACTGACCCCCGAACCAGAGTAAACTGGTGGTGCAAACCAAAAAAAAAAAAACCGATCAATTTCAAAATTGAATATATAAAGTAATTCTGATTGGATTCAAACATGAATTAATTCAGATAAAATACGAACTAAATTAGATCATCCAAATGTATGTTTATTTGCAATAACAAAACTCGTTACATCTCGTCCTATAAGTCCTAGCTCAATTGGCAAAAATTTGCCGAAATTGCAAGGCATGGACGTCATGACCGAAGTTCGAACCCCGACTCTCTCACTTGTGTGGGAATTTCTTATATTTACTTTGTTAATTCTTCTATATACAAAAAAAAAAAAAAAAAACTCATTACATCTCAGAAACTACTATAATTTTTTTCATTATAAGAAAAAATTTTAGATTTTGACTTTTTGTTGCAAACTTATAAACATACATTTTATTAAAGAAAATATATATTATAATAAAGTAATAGTGAGAACATACCCAACCAAACTTTAGGATACCAGAGTTTAGACCAATTCACAAAAGTATGAACTAAAAGGCAGTGACACAATAGATAACTTAATACATTCTATGATGTTGATTAGTGATATGATACAGCTAATTTATTTTTTTGGTTTTCACCACGAGTTAAATCTGGTTCGGGGGTCAGTTCTGAAATGATACAGCTAATTAGTGACATGTACCAAGAGACAGCGTGAATTTACTGACATGCATAAAATGCTTAGTCTTTTGCATCTCTTACAACAAAACAGCTTCATTGAAGATTGATTTATCTGTCTCAAACAAGAACGTTAGCAGGTAGATGGAACAGCTTCTTGACCGATCTTCGAGGACTTTTTATTCAACCCATCGCCTTTTTTTATGGTAAGCGACACCTTGTCTTGCACTAGGCACACTAAAATCTAGTTTTTCATCCTTGAAGTCTAGTCCATTTTTTCCAACCTCAGCGATACGAACACGTAATTCATTCTCACGTATACGTTCGAATATGCAGACATCTCCAACCTTTATGCCATTGTCATGAACAAAATCTATCCATCCTCCACATAAAATGTGATGTGTATGATGCACAATAGATTTATTAACACAATTAACAGTCCACTGTTCTCCCTTCAAATTATACAGAATAATCTGTATTATGTGGTTTGGAAAATGTGCTTTCGAAAATTGAGATGGTATATTCTGCATTATATCAATTGAAAACCTGTATTAGCATTAGCAAGAGCTTCAGTGTTAATGCTAAGCACAGTGAATACGAAGAAAACTTTACAACAAATATTACGACCAATAAACTTAAAATAGGAAACATTTGAGGTGAAGGAAAGTTAAAATTGCAATATCGTTCCATGCAAACTTTTAAGGAAAGAAAACTACCGATAACAATCGGTACTTCTTGGTGAAATACAGTATACACCACAGTAATTGCACAGAATTCAATTTTTAAATGTCACAGCAGTAGCCAGTAGTTGAGAAGTTTTTCAAGCAGCATCTTTACAATGGAATTGTGGATGGAATTTTCATTGCGGTCATCTTTTACCGGTAAAGTATACATCTTAAATGCTTTAATTCATGCTTACCATCCTCCATACATAAAAGGAGAAATACTGTTTCCGTAAAAATTACCAACAAGATCAGATTCTCAAGCAAATGCAACACTACACAAGTTACTTAAAGATAAGGGTAGAGAGATGAAACAATATTATTTGGGAGGTAAATTAAGAATCACAAAAGGGAACAACTCACCAGCAAACATGAACCCCCAACATTGAACGATTTCATTATTTTAACAAAATATGGAAAAGAGGAGGTATATGATTGGGCTATCTCTTTCTCGTTAGGTGCTGATAACTTTGACAGTAAAGCTCTGCGGAGAGTATAACGGTCATCTTCCTTCCCACTTCTACACAGGATGGCTGCCTCTGTGTACAATTGAACAATTCAATCATGAGTTTTAAATAAAATGATAAGCTCTGGCATAAATATAAGGATTTGAATACAAAATACTCTTTCCTAAAAACGTACCAGTTTGCTAGCTAGGGAAGATCAGATGGGTTTTAATGCATATTTTTGAGACCCAAAATGAAATCAAAGGCAAAGGTGTGCTTGTGCTATAAGCAGCTACCATGACCTCCCTGGTGACACTACCTATCTCTATATATATTCCTCTCTACCACGTGTTTTTTTCTCCCTCTCTCTAATTAACTTACCAACTAAGCACTCTCCTCTCCATTTTGGCCTTTTCCTTAAAGGGTCCTATCTCAGATGCTCAAGGAAAAATAAAGTTTAAGAAGGACCTTGGAAAACTTCAGTATTTCTTGAAAATTGAGGTGGCCTACTCAAAGCAAGGCATTTTGATCTCTCAGGAAACATGTGTTTTTGCAGGGAATCAGACAAGCTTTGAGGTGGAATGTTTCAAAGTTAACAAGTTCCAATATCAAAGAATAGTGAGAAAATCAATTTATTTACACTACGCCAGATTTGGCTTATGCAGTTAGTGTGGTGAGTCAATTAATGCATGGTTGGGGGTGAACCATTTGGAGACTATAGACTGTACTTTACAAAATCTCAAATCAACTCCAAGGAGAGGACTTTTGTTTAAGAGAGGAGAAGCCTAACTGTGAGGCTTATACTCATGCTAATTATGTTTGCTCATTCAGCGATAGAAGATCTACATCAGGAGATTGTGTTTTCTCGTGCGGAAACCTTAATTGTTGCTTGGTAGAGTAAGAAGCAAAGTACAGTGGCACGATCAAGCGTTGAGAGTAACCCATTATCTCCTAATAAGAGAATGGAAACTCCTTGTACTCTCCCTCTCAGTTTAATGGTCTGAACCTTGCAATTCCTGTCCACTAATCTGGCAGGTTGGACTAATTTGTTGCAAACCAGAAATAACAGAAGCAAGAAATTAAAGAGAAACCGAGAACTACAAATGGAATGTGAGTGTTTATTGATAATAAATCCCTACCACTGAAAGAGCAATTCCCTATCAGAAAGCAGTGATGTGATGTCCATGGTAGATGGAAAACTATAGCGGAGAGCCAAAAACCCGCCATGCCAACATGTGGCACTGCCATATCCGAGTATGGCGCTGCCATGGCCAATATTTGACAAGACTGTCAAAAAGTATGTCCTTTTTAAGTAAAAACGAGTGACATAACAAAATTTTAAATTCAAAATGATTCATGACTGAAGTCATAAATCAAATGACAAAAGCAAAGTGGTAGGTTATACAAATTTGACAAAAAAGGTACTGATTGTCTGATTCATTAGAAATAACATAGTGAATTCAAGATGAGATTCTTCTCCAAATAGATATGCACTAGAGATTCATATTGATTGGGTTCAGTTCAGTATTAAATCGAGATATGACTCACATCATCACATGTATCGTAAGATACTAATAAACCATTGAGTAGGACCTTTATAGTAATGGGGAAAAAAATAATTTGCACAATGAACAAGGATTTATTTTTAGCTTTTTGAAACTTCACGGCAAAGGTATAGTTACTAAATAATTTAGAATTAATATAGTAAACAATCATGGAAAAAAAACGAAATATTTTAACCTGAGTGTTCATTCTCAAGTGCTCTCTCACTAGAATTAGCAGCTTTTGGTGATGTTCCTCGCTTCTTAGTCTGGTCAGGCATAACTTCATTAAATGACTTCTTAGTCCTTTGGCCGGTTGTTTGAGAGGGAATCACTAAAGGTGTGGTCTTAGTGACTGCATCAGCCATGCACTGCTCTGGGGACACAGAATCAACACCAGTCTCATTGGTAGTTACAAAAGGTACATCCAATGGCATTCTTTTACTATTAAGACGCTGAAATTTCTCAGGTGAACCACATTCAACACCACCATTAGAAGCAGTATTAATGACTTCTTCAGTAGCAGTGTTTGTGTCCTTTGCCTTGCTACCCCCTTGTTCAGTTTGAGCATGTCTACATTTTCTTACAAAATAAGAAGCTGCTTTCTCACATAAACTTTCTCCACCAAAGATTAAAACCTCAAAGTGTGATTCACCATTGTACTTAAAGACAAGGACATCATTCTCTTTCAAAGAGTGGTCTTTCACGAATTCTTGCCAACCGTTCATGAAGTACAAGGTATTGTCTCTAGTAGTCAGCCCTACCTTCCACAGAACTCCACTAGGACCTCTAAGGGTCACATTTTCTGGCAACTTCTTCTTTACATTGTTTGAAAATGTTTTGGGAAGTGCCTGCAATTAAAATATAAAATTTCCAATTAAGATTAAGAAACATTGAGCTGAAGAAACAACACTACAATGAATCTACTTAAGAACTAAACATAATTATTTGCTTGAGAAACAACCACTAATCATCTCAAGTACATGATTTACATAGATAATGAATGCATGAACAAAAGTGTCTCATAAGCAAACACTAGAAAGATTGAAAAGAAAAAATTAACAGATCCAAAGCTAATGTCAAACATCCTAAACCATTAATTTAAAACAAGCATATCTATAAACTATAATAATCTGATGGCATAAAAAAGGAAACTTTATAAGCATATCCAAAAATTAAAAGCTAAAAACTTTGTTCAAAAAGAACTAACCGCAACTAACCAAGACATTGGACTTAAGTGGTTAATGAGTTCCCACCGGGGCAAATCATTTCGGAAAACCCGAGTTCGATTCTTGATAAAAACAAATTTTTTGACAGACTTTACTTACCTCGTGGCCGAACTCTAATTATCGGGTTCGGAAACCAGAGGTAAATACCAAAAAAATGTTGGGCAAGTTAAAATAATGAAGAAAAATAGTATGAACAAACATGAAATGAAGTGCATGCAGTGAACACCCAAATGTGCAAAGTTTAGTAAGGCTTGATTTTTGTTTGATTTTAGAACATGGAAAAGGTGAAAAGAATGAAGAGAGTACTAACAAGTTGTTGTTGAAAATCATTGCTAAGAAATTGAGTGAAATGGATGAACTGGAAATGGGACCAGTAAATGACTTCCTCCCATGATTTACACTCACCACTGGTTTGTTCTCCTCTTCCACCCATTTGAAACAAGATCAGAGAATGAAATGGTTGAGAGGTGCAAGCTCCAGTAGAAAAGGTATGAGATTTAAGTCTTGAATAGTTCGCGAGGAAGATCAATGACAGTAGCACAGAATGTTTTTTTTTTACTAAGGTGAGCTATGTTTAATGACCGAAAATTCATATGTTAATGAGTGTTCCGGAACGTTATTTAAGTACTTAACTTTTATTTTTATGGAAATGTGTAAAATTATTATACTAAGGATTGTTATATTTTACTTTTGGATCATGCTAACTAGTGTCTCCGGGGCATTAGTTAAGGACGCAAAAAAGGAAAATTATGCATTGAAAACAACAACTTTTATATTTTATATATATTGATTGCACAAATACCAATGCAATTTTACTATATTGAGTATCTTTAACTAGTGCCTCATTTTCCTTTACTTTTTTAGTAAATCATTTTTTTTAAATGGAACGTTTAAAAAGTGTTCTAAGGTTATTCGTTGGCAAGACCTTTATTATAAAATCATGGGAAATTTGTATCTCTTATAAGTTATAGCTAAGAGGGTTTAACTCGACTCTATAAAATCGAATAAAATGAATGGGTATAAAATGTTTAATGATTGAAATTTTAATAATGTAGAAAATTCATTTTAGACAAGGGACAAATAAGTTTTTTGCGATATAAAATTAAATTATTTAAAATGTTAATATGTGTCCTAACTCCAAAAAAATATATATGATAATGATTTAAATAAGAAGATATTTTATTGAAATTTATATATTTAATTTTTATGTTTTTTGTAAATAAAATGCACAAATGTTACAGGAATATTTTTTTTTAATGGCAAATTGTTAGTTGTTAGTATTACAATGTTATTGTTAGTTTTTTCTCCTTGCTAAGACTTGAGCCCTGGACCTCCAACTCATTTTAACCCTTAGTTCAACTGGCTTGACCAGTTGAGCTACCCATCCCACCCAAATGTTAAAGAAATATTAAAATTATTCACTTTTGTTTTTCATAAAGTAGTCAAATTTCCGTACGACAAAGATAGAATTAATGATGTTTTTACTGCCATCAGACGCCATGTACTCTTACAACGCCATATACTATTACAAAGAGATCATTTATCTATAATACGCCTTTTAACTTGTTTAATAATTTTATTTTAAATTTAAAGTGTTATGACTTAGTTATGCATTTCTATAATAAATAACATAACAATTATATGTCCATCAATGCATCTTGTAAAGAAATAGTATTTCTCCCATTTTTTTCACGTATTAAATATAACTTTTTGAATCATGCATGTTATGTGAAATTGAATATTACATTGTATGATTGAAATATAAAGTGGCTTTATAACCCGTATTATATTGTGTATTTTTTTTATAATATTTATGTATTTATTATTTATCAAATAACTTATTATATTTAAATGTCCACAAACTTTAGCTCAATTGACAGAAATGTAGAAATTGCTAGGTTGGATGCGATTTCGTCTAACTACCATAAAAAATCTTTATTTTATTTAAATAATCACATAAAATTTTGCAATATTATAAAAATATAATTACTATTTGTTTTCATCTTCTTCTTCTTTTTTTTTTTGTATTTTTTCGCACACATGCATAAAAATATAAGACATTATTGGTAACACACAAGTACTAAAAATTATTATTTTATTACCTGTTTAACTTTTAATGTACTCCATATATGCCCCATCCTATTCTATAAGCAAAAATTCTCTTTTTAGGATAATTGAATAATTGATGTACTTGGTTTATAGTATAGATCGGGTAATCAATTATTCGATCATCAATTTTTATTTATGAAAAAAAAAAGATATATATACTATTCTAATATATAATCATAAGTGTAAATAATTGCTCATCTATAATTATTAACATGGACTATTATACAAAAAAATAATGACTTTATATGATATTGTATTTATTATTACTAGTATTACTAATATAAAATTGGACTTTTGAATTGACTAAAAAAATTGAATAATTAGATAAAAACGTGCGAGTTTAAGTGATTTTATAGAGTTAAATTATGTAAACTCGTTTTAACTTTTGATTTACTCAAAATAATCTTAGCTCTAATTTAACATAAAAATCATACATAAAAATATAAAATTTACAATTTAAAATGATACTTTAACAACCTTACTTAAAATATTAACAAGTAGAAAAACTAATTGTATTATATATATGAGTGAGAGCCACTTTAATAGACCCATTAAGGGAAAGGCTAAATCGGAGAGAAGGGTGCTAGTCGGAAAGTTAGTTAGAGAGAGGAGAGGGAAATATATAGAGGTAGTGTTATTTTTACAAAACCGACTTACAAATATATTTTCAGACTCTATGTCTTTTGTAATGGCCATATCAAGCGTATGAAGGATAAAATTAGAGTCATGACATTTGGAATTTCTAAGCGTATGAAGGATAAAATTAGAGTAATAAGCTTAAAAAATCAAATGAAAGGCAAAATGGAAGCTATCAACTTGTTGATTTTACCTGATTAACACCAATAAGATGTCAACAAAGCACCATTTTTGTTTTCATTATTGTTATGAGTAATTCAATTCAACCAAAGTTAGATACTTGAGGCCCAAGTAAACAGCATAACGGTTTTTCTGTTAGATTTAGTTGGTTACATTCGTTATTTGTGTTAGTTAACTTTGTGAATAAGAAGGCTATTTACGGTTGTTGCTTTGTAATTTTTTGTGAAGTGAATCAATAAAATTCTCCTCTTTCTCAATTTGATCTTCTACCTCAGTTTCTCTCTATTCTCTCTGTTTTTCATATGTGTGAATGAAGCACTACTTTATGCAAGAGTTGTGATCACAATTTGTGTGAAACTGTGTTGCTTCTCGATCAAGTTATTGATAGTGCATAGCTTGTATTGAGTTTCTGTGTTCTAACAATTATTAATCAGGTTCAACATTTGCATTGAACTTTTAGAAAGTGGTGTAACAACTGTGGATACCGGCGCCAGGTTGTCGGCGTTGCGATGACAGCCGACGCCTAGATTCCATTGTTGAAGGTGACACAACGGTGGTTTCAACGGTAGGTGACGTTTGAGTTATGGCTTCCGATCTTCTTGTCTCCATTGAACTTGCGGACAAATTGAATCTTGTAGACTATGATATTTAGTAGCTGGCGGAGTGTGAAATACATATTAATTTGAAAGAGATTATCTGTTTTTCATTTTAAAATACTAATAAAAGAGAAAGAATTTATTCCAAAAAACAAAATCTATGTTTATCTGATGGGCAATTCTCCGTCCTTAAATCCACTTTTTTTTTTTTTCTCAATGCCAAATCAATGGCTACTGAATGTTATAGCAATCACAAAGTCACAATGATATGAACTAAAAAAAGGTGCCATAATAGATAATTACTACATTCTATGATCTTGATTAGCGATGATACAACTAATTGGGATGTGACATGTAAAACATTCTATGACTTTATACTTAATACATTCTATGATCTAAGATTACTGATGATACAATACAGCTAATTGGAAACTGATTTATCTGTCTCACAAACAGGAAAGTTAGCAGGTAGATGGAACAGTAGCTAGTTACTAAGGCTCGTTCACATGCCCATTTTGACCTTCCTTTCCAACTTCAGATTTCTTCAACTCAATGGATGAAACAGCTTCTTGACCAATCTTTGACAACTTTTTATCTGATGCAACAACTTTCTTTTTGTGCTTTGAGCTGAATTTAGAACTTTTTGTCTTATATCTCGAACTGGAAGTCTTGTGGCGAGCGACATCATGTTTTGCACTAAGCATACTAGAAGCTTGTTTTCCAACCTGGGAGTCTTCTAGCCCATCTTTTCCAACCTCGGCAACACGAACACGTAATTCACACTCCCCTATAAGTTCGAAAATGCAAACATCTCCAACCTTTATGTTATTGCCACGAACAAAATCCAACCATCCTCCACACATAGTGTGACTTGTCTGCAATTTAGTCGTTGGAACAGCATTAACAGTCCACTTTTCTCCCTTCAAATTATGAAGAGTAATCTGTATCTTGGAGTCTGGAAGATGTGCTTTCGAAAATTTTGATGGTACATTCTGCATTATATCAATTATAAATCAATACTAGCAAGAGCTTTATAATTGCAAGCACAGTGAATAGAACATAACTTTACATCACAAATAATATGACCAATAAAACTTAAAATATAGGAAATATTTGAGGAGAAGGAAAGTTAAAAAATTGCAAACTTCTTGAGGAAACAAAACTAACAATAACAATTTGAACTTCTTAGCGAACTACAACATAGTAACTGCCCAGAATTCAAATTGTAAATGTCATAGCAGTACTTGAGAAGTTTGTCAAGCAGCATCTTCTTCACTAAGTATTGAAACATCACTCCAAGATGCATTCAGGTGCAAGTACAAGAATAGTTCAAATCTACTAAGATTGACTCAATAATTAGGACTCATATCACTATGGAATTGTGGACGAAATTTTCACTGAGATAATCTTTTACTGGTAATGTATACATCTTAGATGCTTTAATTCATGCTACTATCCACCATATATAAAACGAGAAAGACTGTTTCGGTAAAAATTAATATACTCCAACAAGTTCAGTTTCTCAAACAAATGAAATACCACACAAGTTACTTAAAGATAAGGGTGGAGAGATAAAGCAATATTATTTGGAAGGTAAATTAAGTATCACAAAATGGAACAACTCACCAGAATACGTGAACCGCCGACATTGAACGATTTCATTATTTTAACAAAATATGGAAAAGTGGAGGTAAAAGACTGGGCTATCTTTTTCTCATGAGATGCTAATGACCTTGAAAGTGAAGCTCCGTTGCTAGGAACATGATGTTCATCTTCCTTGCCACTTCTATTCAGGATAGATGCCTCTGTGAAATTGAACAATTCAATCATGAGTTTTAAATAAAAGGATAAGCTCTGGCATAAATATAAGGATTTGAATACAAAATACTCTTTCCTAGACAAGTAACAGTTTGCTAGGGAAGATGTTGGAAACTAAATATATTAATTATTCTACACTTTCCAAGTAGCTAATATTCTGTTTACAGCTAGAAGATTAAGTTCAAATATCCAATGTATCTTAGGAAGTTGTATCATCTTTATTACACCATTGTAAACTGCATATGCATTTATGACTATTGTGCAGTTACCAACTCTATAAATAACAACAACAACGATGATACAACAAAACCACAACAACCTCAATCTCAATCCATTCAGCTTTACTCCCAAATCGAAAAGTTTGTTTTTTTTTCTTCTCCTCTTTTATTATTATTATAAAAAAAAAAAATTTATTCTTCCGTTCAATATTTGATAGGTTTTTAAGAAAAGCATAAATTGTTTATTTATGATATTTGAAGATTAATTTTATAATTTTACATAATTGAAAGTTGAAAATTATTGAGAATTTATGAGATTAGGGTATTGGTTGTTCATGAGGAGAAAAAGATGGTTGATGGGTTTGTTTTACTTGTTTGCAGATTAGTGACTACTTCTGCTAGACAATCACAAGATGCTTGGTGGGGTTCTACAGACTGGACTGAAGTGGAGGTGTGTATATACTAGCAAGTTTAAGTAAACAACTTAAAGGCTTGTTTTAGTTGACTTATTTCAGCTTATTTACCGGACATAAGCACTTGTAAGGTTGTTTTTGGAGAACTTGTAAAAACAACTTGTGATATGTCTATAATCTGTTTTTAGCTTAAGTCTTGAGAATAGCGTATGAAAACAACTTATAGCTTACACATAAGCACTTATATGATGATTGCTTAATTAAGTAGTTTATGCGAAACACTTGTTCAATAAGCATTTATCATATGAGAGTTTTTGACAAACATTCACAAAACATGTTGGTACATGATCTGTTGGAAACTAAATATATTAATTATTCTACACTTTCCAAGTAGCTAATATTCTGTTTACAGCTAGAAGATTAAGTTCAAATATCCAATGTATCTTAGGAAGTTGTATCATCTTTATTACACCATTGTAAACTGCATATGCATTTATGACTATTGTGCAGTTACCAACTCTATAAATAAAATCTGGTGCTGAGTGCAAAAAGAACTTAAGCACATTCAGAAAAATATTTCTTCCTATTTTTCACATGGCATCAGAGCTCCTGCTCTAGGGGACTCTGCTTCCGCAAATCTGACTGGGCATTTTTTGCCGTCAGAAACTTAAAAAAAAAAAAAAAAAAACTTGACTAGGCACTTGTGGCTGTCAAGTCCTTCCAAGTATATAGTGTTCTGTACACTTTCTATTACCTATCTATGGAGGAGGAGATTGTAAATCCATTTGCTCAAGAAGGAAGCTCTCAAGGCCAGAATAATAAGTCTGGAGAATTACAGAGCATTCAGCCTGCCTATCGATTAAATGGGAAAAATTATTTAAAGTGGGCTCAACTTGTTCGTACTGTGTTAAAAGGAAAAGGTAAACTCAGTCACTTAACTGGAAATGGACCAGCAGAGGAAGATCCAACTTTTACTGCATGGGATGAGGAAGACTCCATGATTATGGCATGGCTATGGAACTCAATGATTCCAGAGATTAGTGATACTTGCATGTTTCTTAGCACTGCAAAGGAAATTTGGGATGCAATAGAGGAAACCTATTCAAAGGCTAAAGATGCTGCCCAAGTTTATGATGTGAAGGTGAAAACAGTTGCTGCTAAGCAAGGAAATAAATCTGTTACAGAATATGCCAACCAGTTGAAGTCTCTTTGGATGGAACTGGATCACTATCGCGTGATAAAAACTCATTGTTCAGCAGATTCAGCTGTCCTTAAGGAGTTTATTGAACAAGATAGAGTCTATGACTTTCTTGTGGGGCTAAATCCTGAATTTGATCAGGTGAGAATTCAGATTCTAGGAAAACCACAGGTTCCTTCCTTAAATGAGGTAGTTGCCATCGTAAGAAGTGAGGAGAGTAGAAGAAACTTAATGCTAGATACTCCATCTATTGAAAGTTCAGCCATGATAACTGAAAGTCATAGAGGTGGAGGACTAGCAAAGGTGGAAAAGAAGGGTGAAACAGGTTGTACTTACTGCAATAACCCTCGACATACTCGTGAGAATTGTTGGAAGTTGCATGGAAAACCTCCTAATCGTGGAGGAAAGAAGGGAGGCCCTCTTGGCGGGGTATATCGCAAGAATGCTCAGGCGTATGTTGCTGAAAAAGTTGAAGAAAACAAAGCAGAATCTTCAAGCAATTCTGAATTAAATAGCCTTAACCAAGAAGAGATTGAAAGAATGAGGGCTTTCCTCAAGAACTTGGATAAACCAGCAGGTACTTGTACTTTGGCGTATTCAGGTATGCTTCCAATTTCATTTGGGTTTAATGTCTCAAATATACCTCCTACTTCACTTTGGATCTTAGATTCAGGAGCCACCGACCATATGACACCTTCATCCAAATACTTTTCCACATATCACCCCAGCCCTAGTAATAAGAAAATTTCCACTGCTGATGGTACTCTAGTTACTGTGGCTGGTATTGGTGACATCCAAATAACTCCTTCCATTATCTTAAAAAATGTCCTTCATGTTCCAAAACTGTCCACAAACCTTGTCTCTATACAAAAACTTACTAAAGATTTATCTTGTAGTGTAATTTTTCACAGCAACCATTGTGTATTTC
The DNA here is from genome assembly GCA_954870985.1 of Trifolium fragiferum. NCBI lineage: Eukaryota > Viridiplantae > Streptophyta > Magnoliopsida > Fabales > Fabaceae > Trifolium > Trifolium fragiferum. The sequence continues at coordinate 2,692,534 of OX940796.1, forward strand.
AGGACAAGGATTCGGGGAGGACGATTGGACATGGTAGAGAAGGGAATGGCCTTTACTACCTTGAAGAACCAAATCAGCTAGTTATAGCAAAGAATCTTCCGGTTTGCTCGTTAATGTCAGAGACACTTCTCTCAAGCAAAGAAAAGATTTTACTTTTGCATTGTCGATTAGGACATCCCTCTTTTGGAGTCATCAAAATTATGTTTCCATCTTTGTTTTCTGATGTAAAAGTTGAGACTCTTCATTGTGAAGTATGTGAAATTGCAAAACATAAGCGTGTACCTTTTCCTTTGAATAATAAAAGATGCACAATTCCTTTTCACCTTGTCCATACCGATGTTTGGGGTCCATCCACTATTCCAAGTGTGTCCGGGGCTCGATGGTTTATTACTTTCATAGATGATTGTACCCGAGTTACTTGGCTTTTTCTTATTAAGAATAAATCTGAAGTAAGTACTGTTCTCCCAAATTTTTTCTCAATGATAAAAAATCAATTTGGTGCAAATATCAAACGAATTAGATCAGATAATGGGAAGGAGTACTTCAATCATGTCATTACTCCTTTTTGTGAAAAAGAAGGAATAATTCATGAGTCTTCTTGTGTGAAAACACCACAACAAAATGGAATTGCAGAAAGGAAAAATGGACACCTTCTTGACCAAACCCGGACACTGTTGTTCCAAAATAATGTTCCAAAGTATCTTTGGGGAGAAGCTGTTCGCACAGCAACATACCTCATTAATCGGCTACCCTCTAGAGTTCTAGAGTTTAGGAGTCCTATGGATATTCTTTCGTCCTTCTATCCGAACATTTCTACCACTAATAAACTTGCACCACGAGTCTTTGGGTGTGTCTCATTTGTTCATATCCATAGTCAAGGTAGAGGAAAACTTGATCCTAGAGCTCTAAAATGTGTCTTTGTTGGGTACTCAACTACTCAAAAAGGATATAAGTGTTACCACCCTCCATCAAAAAAATTCTTTGTGTCTCGAGATGTTACCTTTCATGAAGGACAAGCCTATTTCACTCAACCTTATCTTCAGGGGGAGACTCTTGGTGAAGATAAAGGTAATAATCTAGAAACTCTTATTCTTCCTGATCTTGAAACAAATTTGCATGAGCTCAAGTCAAGAGAAGTGTCTGGAAATGAATTAGAAAATGAGGCATCAGTTGAAGATGGATTTGAATGTGAATCTGATGAAGCATTGGCTGAAAACAGAGGTGAAAATGACAGGTTTGGTAAGAATTTGGTGTATACAAGAAGATTGAAGGCCATTCCTGAATCAACACATGTCCAAGAGACCGATCCAAGTCCTTCAATACAGGTAACAAATTCTGATTTTTCAGTTTTACAAGATAATATTTCAGCCCCACAAAATGAAATAGGAACCCCAATAATTGAAAATAACCATGATCTCCCGATTGCCATTAGAAAGGGGGTTAGAGAATGTACAAAAAGGCCACTATATCCTCTCTCAAATTATATTTCATTTCAAAAAATTTCTCAAACCCATAAAACCTTTCTTGCAAACTTAAATACCATCCAAATTCCCACTAATGTTTTTGAGGCATTATCCGATAAAAATTGGAAGCAAGCTATGGATACAGAAATGGAGGCATTGGAGAAAAATAAAACATGGTTGTTAGTTGCTTTGCCAGAAGGAAAGAAACTTGTTGGTTGCAAGTGGGTGTACAATGTAAAATACAAGGCTGATGGTACAATTGAGAGGTACAAAGCAAGATTGGTTGCTAAAGGTTTCACACAAACCTATGGCATAGATTATTCAGAAACTTTTGCCCCAGTGGCAAAGATGAACACAGTTCG